>CM048609.1:712508-3112508 GCA_026413675.1 Populus pruinosa | reverse complement strand
TATATATATATATATATATTCATAATTTCAAGGCATATGTGAAGAGTCAATATATTATAATAAGACTTATAAATTATTAGTAAATTGTTCGCACTACATCACGAGCTTGAGCTTGACATCATTAAATGACTAAAACAAGGTTTAATAGCTGAAGTGCATGGTATAAGGCTAGAGAGAAGTGCGAGGCAAAATAGAAAAAGCATGACTACATGTTGTTGGAATACATCGAGAGAACAATTTTATAAAGTTTCAAGTAAAAGCCTCATGCTTGGACATATGGAAATGCAAAGAGGCTCTTCAAGCTTTTGATGCAAAGGTGAGGAGAGATACAATCGCCCCACAGTCGATTCAACCTGTATATTGTCAAGAAATCAATTGTCGAGGTATAGTTAAATTGATCAAACTCTGTGTTTGTTACCTAAAAGTTATTAATTCGAGTCTTAAAAATCTCAAGATCATTAAAGCCTTACATGATCGTTAATTTTAGGATCTGTAGAATTAGTTAAGATGCACACAAACTGACCCCGACATCCACCTTAATAAAAAAAGAAGAAGAAGAAGAAATCAGTTGCCCTTCATAATATAAAGATAAATATCATGCCCTTGCAGCTCTTACAAAGCCAATATTGTCTTTATAAGGCACCCTTTTTGGCAGTATCATAAATACAATAAGGAATGAATGCAACTAATATAAAATAAATGACACTTTTTCTCAACAAAAAAATAGGAGATAAGAAATTTATCCATCTTCATTTTATTGCTGAAAGAGTTGGCTTTTATTTTATCAATTTCAAATTAGTTAGGATTTTAATATTTAGGCATGAACTAAAACTTGCTCAAGCGGTTGAATAACTTCAAGCCTCCCAAAAATATTTGAATAAAAAGAAATTAGGTGTATAGGTTTGGTGAAAGATACACTAATCTTGTCAAACTTGTGAGAATTCTTGAATACTTTCCTATAAAGAGAACATATGCAGAGTATATGAACACAAAGTAATGTCTTGGCTTGATAGGGTCAAGGAATCAATGAGATTAGTTGTTATGCTCTTTGCCATCAAACCATGTTGCTTAACTAAAGTAAAAACTCTGCACCGAACAAGTCTATAAAACTAGTTGGTGGGTTTAGAATTGCATGCATTACCTGAACATTATAACAAAAAACGTATACGTAACAGACGACACCTCTAAACACTCATCTTCAAGTGGCACACATCACAATGAAAATCATTCCCAAATCATTCACTATGTTCTTCTTCTTCTTTTTCCATGAACATCCAAACAAAACATCAACCCTTAAATTATCTTAACTAGTTTCAATGGAAAATTAGTTAATTAAAGCATGTTGCTAAAAAAATTCCATAATTCTTTTGATTGACCTCAATAACAACGAAAAAAAAAAATAATAGGAACTAAATTAGATATTAGTTCAATTTGACATAAATCTTTGATTTTAAAAATAATAAAATAATAAAAAATACTAAATTATCTCTAATAATTATAGAAAATCACAAAAAATTGTGTTTGAAAAAAAAAACTTGTACATGTAAAGCTTTTTTTTTTAAATCCTTTTTAAGGCTAAAGATATATTTTAACTATTTAATAATTTGTGAAATGTCAAGACACCCCCTGAGTAACATGTCTTAATTTTGTTAATTTTAGGGGTAGAATAATATTTTTACTATGCGAATAAATATGAAAAAACTACCATACCCCTACTTAAACGTCTAATGACCAATGAACCCAGAAAAAATACTGAAATACCCCTAACTAGGGCTTAAATTTTTTCAACCGAAGGGCAAAATGATGATTTAACTTTTTATAAAAAGACAACATTAGTATCATCCCAAGTTTTTAGAGCTTGGAAAATTCATTGTGCAAGTCTACAATGAAATGTGTCATGGTTCACACTACACTTGTATAGGGTTGCTAGACCCAAATGTCTTAGCCGTGACAACCATGCCAAACCTAAGCATCTTAGGTCTAACATGGTTGCCAGGCTCAAGATGTTTAAGTATAACAAATATGTTTTATTTGATAAATAACAAATAAAGAGGATAATTATACACTTTACTTTTCAGAAAAGATAAAAGAAAGAAAAAATACAAATAATTGATTACCACTCCACAATCCAAACATTATATATCTACACGTGCCATATAATATAGAAGAGGGTATAACTGTGCATTCAGTTAGATGGTAAATTGTTAGATTTGACCCCTATGAAGCGTAATATAGGTCTCTTTAATGGTGTAAGCACCCAAGAAAGAAAAAGAAAGTCAAATAAATGTTTATTCACTTGCAGAAAAATGAGAAATTTAAAATAAAATTACTATTACAATCTATAGTAAAAAATCTCTTAATCTAAAGTGATTTTCTCACACTATTTAGTTTTTATTATAATAAACATGGAAGGGATATATTCTAAGATAAGAAGAGCTCCAACCCTTGTGAAAATCACAAAATCAACACCAATAAAATGAATAATAAACCAACCTAGAAAATAACTTCGAAGCCTAAAAAAATAAATAAAAAGTTCAGGTAATTGACAAGGTAACTAAGTCGAAGAAGGACCAACACAATTTCTAAAAAAAATAGCACAAACAACACATAGGAGATAAGGAATAATATACAAACCTCGAAGCTAGTTATGTCATCTAGATAGAAAATGATAACAAAGAAAAAGTTTATATAGCACACAACATCAATAACACCTAATTTCCTAGGAAAAAAAATGCAGACTGAACTAAATAATATCTCTCAAATACAAACAACCATCTTACTAGTAGAAAATGAATGACATAAAAAAAAAAAGGAAAACACTCAATATCATCTAAATTTAAAAGAAACCGAACTAAAAAAAACAATTAACTTATTTAGTAATTTTAATTAAAGCTAAACGACAAGTAATAAATGTAGGGTAACAAGTAACGCCTCACACCTTTTATACAATTATTATTTTATTAATTGTCTTGAACGTGAAAAATAAAATAATATTTTTTTTTTATCTTTAATCAAAATCATTTTTCAATTTTATTTATAATGCAACTCCATCATTATATCATATCCATCTTACAAAAGATGTTTACAACACTTTGCTATAATCAAATTATATCCATATCACATCATAAACTAACTTATATAAAGATTTACCTAATACAAAAACTAAGCAAATAAATATTTGGTACCATTATTAGGGTGTCAAAAGAATATATTTGTAAAATCAACAATAAATAGCATATACCATAAACATATCTACATTTATTTATTTCATTAACTTTTTTCTTAATTGTATAAATAAATATATCAAAATAAAACTATATATATAGATAATTGTTACCATGAATATTCTAATTTATTTCATATGGTATGAGACGAATACCTTTATTTTCATCTAGTATTAATGATCACAATATAATATAAGGAAAGAAATTTTCAGTTTATTGAGATTACTTTATTTTTTTTATATGTATTTTAGCTTACTCCAAAAAAAATAATTCATAAACTTATTTTTATTATTTTATTTCGACTAAAATTTAAATTACATTACTAAGAGTTTTTATCCTTATCTATAATTTTTTTTTTCTAATTATCATTTCTCACTTGCAAATTATCATATTTAGCATTGATTTACCAATTTTCAGTGAGGGTTTACATAACAACAAACCCAAAATCTGAATGAAAACCAACCATATAGCAAATCCCTAACTAAAAGCACAATCTTTCTCAATGAACAAGAACTAGGCAAGGACATCAAAAAGATGTGCAAGCCAACACCAACATATAGATTTCACAGGAGACAATAATCATATTTCTCTATTCATGGTTTGGATTTGTGGTGGCTCGTGGATGACATGTCAAGATTTTAATAATGAAATAACATGTGATTGGTTTTAGAAACTTAATTAAAAAATGCGCCTTACAAATCCAAAAAAGAAAAAGAAAAAAATGCATTTATTTTGTAGCTTTGGATAACTTAGAATAACTTAGTAAAAGAAAACTCAATTGAATGTGTGTAAATAATTTTATAATACCAGTATACATCACATTTTATCAAACAATATCCTTGAAAAAAATAAATATTATTGCTAAAAAATTATTTAAATTATATATTAAAAATTTAAATATATTATTCAATAAAAATTTAATATTATAGCTTTGAATTGTGGAGTTACAAAATAATTATAAAATTTATTTCGTAAACATACATAAACAATTACAAGTAACACTTTTTTTCTCTCTCCATAAAAACAAACACTAAAACGTAATTCAAACCTTGTCTAAATTTTATAGAAAGGCCATGAGCCCAAAGAAGCCCAAACTTTCAAGCCTTTGAACTAAGCTACTTGGCCCGCCAGGGAGAGTATCGAAATCCGAATTCTTCGAATTTATTAATTCTTGAAAAAAAAGAAAAGAGTGAGATTTTCTTTTTCTTGTGCGAAAATTAAAGTCTTGTAAAAGAAAAGCTTAGTACTTTCTTTCACCAAACAGATCACAGACCCTTACTTGCTTCCCCTTCTCTCTCGATCGACACCAAAGTGTAAGTCTTTCTTACTGAAATTCAGTCACTCTTTCAAATTTGTAATGGGTTTTTGCTAATAACCCCTTTTCGTTGTTGTTTCTGTTGATTTTTTTCAAACAGAGTTTAAACAATGGGGTCTGGTTCTGAAACCGAACAGAACAGCCTTTTGAGCTCTGGACCTGGCATTCAAAGAACCCAGTATGCCGCCCTTCTTATCTCTCTCTTTATCTCAGTGTTTATTTGGAAGTTTTATTGTAAAACTGGAGACTTTTTTAGGGTTTTAAATTTGTTGCTGTACATATGTAGGTATCCATATGTGACTGGGTCATCTGTTGTTGCTTTGAAATATAAAGATGGGATTTTAATGGCTGCTGATATGGGAGGTTAGTTTCTCTGATACCCATTATCTAGTTATTATCTGTGATTTTTTTTTAATGGTTTACTGTGGAGGTGCTTAGGGTTAATAACTTAAATGGGGGAAGTGTGATTTTTGCGCTTATTTGTACCTAATAACCGAACCCTTTAGAAAGAATTGCTAAAAGTACTATAATAATTCTTGTTGTTGATGTATTTTGTGGCATTGATAATTGATAGGTTCTTATGGGTCCACGCTGCGATACAAGAGTGTGGAGAGAATTAAGCCTGTTGGGAAGCATTCTCTTATTGGTGCTAGTGGAGAAATAAGTGATTTTCAGGAGATTATGCGTTATCTTGATGAGCAAGTGTAAGTTTCAGGGTTTGCTGCTGAGAGAAAAGTAGATTAATAGTTTTTGCTTGTATTGCTGTTGTTTTTTGTATTATGTTATTTAAATTGTTGGTTTGCACTGTCTAATTATCTGCAGCTTGAATGACAATATGTGGGATGATGGAAACTCTTTGGGGCCTAAAGAGATTCACAGCTATTTGACCCGAGTTATGTATAATAGGCGTAACAAGTTTGACCCGCTTTGGAATACACTTCTTCTTGGTGGTGTGAAAAAAGGACAGAAATTTCTTGGCATGGTGAGCATCAGTTACATAAGCTGTTTTCTGTTTTTAAACCTCCAAATAAGAGGAGTGAACAGCTGTGTGCATTTTATGCATATGGGTCATTTGTGTTTATGAGTGTTGCAGGTCACTATGATAGGAGTAAACTTTGAGGAGAATCATGTAGCAACTGGATTTGGAAATCACATGGCTCAGCCAATACTTCGTTCTGAATGGCATGAGAACTTGACCTTTGAAGAAGGTGTTACACTACTGGAGAAATGTATGCGAGTTCTTCTGTATCGTGATAGGTCTGCTGTCAACAAGTTTCAGGTTCTGCTCTGTTTTCCTTACAACTATACGAGTTTAATGTGTTATGGAATGAGATTTGAGAAAAGTAATAGAATTTCAAGTTACTTTACTGGAATTGCTGCCATGTGGGTGCCTACATGGTGAAAAAAAGGTTAATGCTTGATACAAAATGGTTAGCATTAAGGTGCTACTGAGTTGAGTTGATTCTCTTAGGTGCATATATCATTGTTTTATGCTCTTTTAGTTCAATTTGGTTTTTCTTTTTGTTCATGTTGAATTGTCGCTGCACTTCAAAATTTAGGTAACAACATCGTTGTTGGAATCCTATCATCTTGCATGGTGATATGTTTTTGTGGTTTAAAATTCTCTGTACTTTTCCACAAATCCTTGCTGATAAAAGTCAGAGTAAACAAGCTTATTGATGGGGTGAAAAAGATGAATGTATCATTTTATGTTGTTGAAACTTGTAATAATCTTAATTGTTTTTGGCAACAGCATTTTATAATGATTTTTAGTGAATAGAGATTTTCTCAAGGGGATCCTGTACAAGTACTGTCTACTAGCATGTGCTGAGCATCTGTGCAGTTGCACACCTTAGGCAGACTTGTTTCTAGTAAATGAGCTTCAATTTGGTAACTGTGGCAAGCTGCTTTGGGACTCCCAAAAGTATACTTAACAGGGGCTTAAACTGGATGGTTGAGGACCAGCTCAGCATCGTGCCTCTTTCCATTGTTGTTTGTGCTCAGGGTCTTGATTTTCTACCATGACTTAAAGGAAAAAAAATGCATCTAAAGGATAATTACATGAAGCAATGTTGTTGGACGTGTTTCTTTAGTTCTAATACCAGATAATTGTTGTCTAATTTGACATCTGACGTTTCACAATTTCCCAACTGCAGATAGCTAAGATTACTGAAGAAGGTGTAACAATTTCACAGCCTTACGCATTGAAGACGTTCTGGGGATTCAAGGCATTTGAGAATCCAACTGCTGGTGCCGATGGATCATGGTAGTCATCCAGGAAGCAGCCACTTCGGAAATCTTTACCCCGTCACTTACAAAGGGGACCAAACGAACATGACGAGTTGGAAGTCATTGAAAGTCCTTTGATTTTTTTTTTAATTAATGTTTAAAACCATGGCTTGTTAGCTTGGCTTGATCCAAGCCACATCTCAAATTCTGGTTTAGAGTTGGTGGCTGGCTCGTGAGGAAAGGGGATTTTTTTGAAATCATTTGAACCATAAATAATTAATCTTCGTGTACCTGCTGCTACTTTACTGCTATGAATTATGGGTATTTTCGCTTATTAGTACAAAAAGCAAAAAAATTGGCCATATAACTCGATAAAAAAAGTATAGTATTGGTGAAATAATATACTGTTTCCAAACATGACATGTAAAAAAGTTGTGATTGAGAAATATGACATTTGGCAGATGATTTTTGTTTGGGAACTGCAATATTTTTCAAAACTCGAAGTTACCTCTAAATAGAAACCCTAACAAAACTCCAACTATATGTTAAAATTCTAACTAACTTTTAAATCTAATTAATGTCTAAACTATACCAACAAGCAACAACTAAACTTATCTATAATATGTAAATGATAAAAAACTAACCTAATTTTAAACACTTGTTAATCCTAATCTAAATCTCAAACCCAAACTCTAATTACACCATTAACATGCAAGTTCTTTAACAATTGCATACTAAATACTTGTTAATCCTAATCCAAATATCAAATCCAAACTCTAATTACACCATTAACATGCAAGTTTTTTAACAATTGCATACTAAGTCTAACCTTAATTTAAATTCCAAAACCTAAACTTAAATCATGAATCACCAAACTAATCCTAATCCAAAACCCATAACCCTAAACCTTTAACAAAAAAAAAACAAACCCAACTAATTCAAATTGTAATCAAAATATCAAAAATCAAGCACTAACCTTAAATTGCATACTCTAAACCCTAATCTTAAAAATTCAATTAATCCTAAATCCAAATTCCAAACCCTTTTCATGAAACTTTTAACAATAATTTTCTCTATATTTAAGCATTGTTTAGGAACATGGTGCAAATCGTGTTCTATAAAATTTTAATTTTTTTTTATCTTAAATTATATTTTCAGATTGTTTTGATGTACTAATATCAAAAATGATTTTTTTAAAATAAAAAAAATATAATTTTAATGCATTTCTAGATGAAAAATACTTTGAAAAACAACCGCTATCACACTTTAAAACACCCTTCTATGGCGAATTGTATGAAAAATACATTTTATATATTTTATGTAATGTTTTGATGTTGTCCAAATATCGATATTGTTAGTACAAGCTATGGGAGCAACAACAAGTTTAGCTATCTCGAACATAGTCCAAATTACCTATAACATAAATGTTCAAATTATACATGTTAGTATCAGGTAAATGTTGATTTGAATTATGACAAAAATAATGTAACTCATACTTGGAAAGGTTGTTGACTATCTAGCTCATTTTGATAAAACAACAACATATCTGTGAGATTATCTTAAAACACCTTAATCTCACACCACCTAATATTACAAATAACAAAATTTGATCATGTTTAATATTGTGAGAGTTAAGACAATTTAGTTGCATATAAAAAATTTAAACTCTTTGTTTGTATCCTAATAGGAGTGATAGTGTAACCCTATATCTTGAACTATCAGATTTGACTTAACTAAAAGTTGGGGACAACTCATATAAAGATGATCCTAAAACTATAATCGTGTCAAAAAATCATAGAGTGATACTAAATTTATTCTTAACATTTCAAATTTAATGCAAAACTTGTCATATTGTTATACCTATAAAAGTAAAAAACATCTCTCAACTTGTTAGACACTCTTAATATATATAATTCATAAATGTATATGCAAGTATGGTAAAGCCTTAGCTATATATAGGAATCATGTCAAAGTTCACCAAAAGCATAAGATAAAGCAGCGACATGGTTCATGCTGAAATCCGTGAGTAGGATGCTTCCAAATATATTAAGTATATATGCTTTGGTATATTTGCAATGGGCCTCATCATCAGAAAGATATTCATAAATATTTATTAGAATCCAATGACATGTTTAATCTACTCCCAATTGACCTAGACAAATTAACAAATAATAATACTCTTTTATCCATTTAACTAGATGCTGGTACAAAAACATGAGTTGGGTGACGCTCACACTTCATAGAAGATTAAAAAATGACTAATGCTTCTAAAATAATTACATTATTGGTTTGGGTCATATGATTGTTTGTTTTTAATGAAGCAATTTTTAATTTTTTTTTTTAGGTTTATAGCCTAAACCTTAGTTGTTGAAAACACATCTTGACTAACATGTATGGTTCTTAAGATCTTAGAACCTTGAGTGAATTTAAATAATGTAATGTTCAACTTATCAATCTTTTCTTTTAAAGCCTTGTTTTCTTCTTCATGTTGGTTCATCTTATTGTAATCATTAATCATAATGCATGCTTTCTTTTCTTAATACATAAACATACATGTTTTTTTTTTAATAAACTATACTTGAAACATAACTTCTTGCATTCATCATATAATATCTCCAATACATTATACAATTCATTATAAGAAAGATAAGATTCATCATAATCAACCTTTCATTACTTATTTTTTTATGATGGTTCTTTTTTATATTTTAAAGGAGAAGATAATCAACCTTTATATGTCTTGTCTTGTTGCATTTGTAACATCTAACTTTTTCCTTGCTAGATTCTTTCTTCTTTCCATTCTTTTTAAAGGTTGAGAACTTTTTGTTCCCTTGCTTTTTTCTTAGAAAATTTTAGAATTGTCTTGTGATAAGTGAAATATCCTCTATTTCTTCTTCATTATCATCACTATCAACATGGTGTATGATTTTGAATGCCAAATTTTTCTTTGGTTTCTCTTACAATTCTTACTTCTCTATGGTGATTTCGGTGATTTCATTAGTCATAAGTGATCTAATGAGTTCTTATAGTAAAAGTTTGGTGAGGTCTTTAGCTTTTTAAATTGCTATCACCTTTGCTTTTCAAGTCTTTAGCTGGAGCCTAAGAATTTTTCTTATGATATTGAAATTAGTATAAGTCCTACCAAAAGCATCCAAATTATTAGTGATAGTTATCATTCTAGTAAACATACTAGTTATGAATTTATTTGAAAGCATTTTAAATAATTCATATTGATGCACTAGCATGTCAATTTTTTATTCCTTTACTTGATGTATTCTTTCATATGTTATCTTTAATGCATGCCATATATCTCTAACATTCTTGCATGATGTGATCCTATTAAATTCACCTTTAATCAATCCACAATACAAAGTATTAATGGCTTTAGCATCCATAAATAACAACTTTTTATCACTGTCGTTATACTCACTTTTAGATTTAAGAGCTATTATATCATTTTCAATCTTAGTAGGCATATAAGGTTCATTTTCAATAGATAGCTCTAAATCATAATCAATAGATTGAAGATATATAATCATCCTAACTTTCCAATAAGTATAGTCATTATTATCAAAGAAAGATGGCTTAGAGGTTGATGATCTTTCATTTTGAACATTAAAATTAGTGGTTGTCATTTTATTCAAAGTTTAAGCAAACTTATATAAATAAAAACTAAGCTTTGATATCAATCGTTGTTTTAGGATTAAGACAACAATAACATTTAAAGAGGGTAAATTAATTGTTTCACTAATAATAACAATTATTATAAATTAACTCAATTAAACATAGTTAACACAATTAACCAATAATATAATTAAAGTGGCTAAAATAAAAAATATAGGGATAGAAATTGCAAACTCAATTTTTTAACATTGTTTGACAAACCTATATTCACACTTCAAGCACCGAATGAGTCCTAAGTATTGTATTCTTTACTAATCAAAGACAAAGATTACAATGTCTTTAATGAATTCTCTCGAGGCCCTTTTCACCATTTAAAGAAATACCTTCTTCAATATTTTTCACCTTGGTGATGTACCTCACCAATGACCAATAATTTTTCACAACTTTTGAAGGATTATAATTTGTTTGAAATATAATAAAAGTCTCTAAAAAAGTAAACAATACAATTAAAGCTTATATTTCTATAGCCCATTTAATAACATATGAATTTTTTTCAAGTATAATGACTGCGAGAATTTATACTCTTGTGCGAGAATTTATACTTTTTTACAAAAATATGAAGGTTTTATTGCACAAATATGAATATGATTTAAGATTTGATGATTTGAAGTTGTTTTTGCTCTTAAAATAGCTTGTATGAGATATATTCAATTTCAGTATTTAACTCTACAATTAGACAAGCTATATATATATATAACAAAAACTAGATGTTTTATAGCTGTTATTGTTTCTCTAACAAATAATTGATTAACTGGTTTAGATTGGTCAAGCCAATTTATCTCTTATTAGTTGACTAGTTTATACATATTCCCAAGTGTTCATCCCTAATGAATGAAAGGTTAACCAGTTCACTTGGTATGGCTAAACGGTTGACTAGTTTAACTTAAAATCTAATTTTAGCATTTTTTAGCTTGATAAATCTTGAACCAACTAAATACATAACAATCATATAATACATGCAATGTGAAGTGTGTGAATTTATTTTAATTTATACTATTAAGTTCGATATGAAGATTTATATAATTTTGCACTAAAATAAATCCTTAAGAACTAAGTTTTTATTTGCTTTGCATCTTGGATTTGTTAATTGATTTCTTCGTTTAATTCTCCATGCTTGTTGATGATTTTTATATAAATCTATTTAAACTTATTCTCAACTAAGTATATTATTAGTCTGATTTCATTCAATTATTGTTATCAAAATACATAAAATATAAAATATGTGACTCAAAGGTCAACACAAACATGCCAAAAAGATATATCAAAACTCAAGCATTTTATTTTATTTCGATTTGATTTATGGTTTTTGAATGAATTAAATGATGTTTTAAGTTAGAAAAACTTTTTTTTATGGAGATTTATAGGATGTTTTTAGGTTAAAACAAGTTGAGATTTGAGTTTTTAAAATCTAAAAGTCTCGAACCCTAACATTCTAATAATTAAAGGTGATTAAAATTTGAACTAAAAGGCTACATGTTGTTTGCTCAAGTGAATGATATTTTATATATATATATAGGTGCCCATACATGGCTTTCCAAGCCCATATGCGTTTATGCATTTTTCTTCCAAGCCATACCTACAATCTCATCGAATGCACTTGGTTAGTTTGTTAAATAACTCTTAATATTTTTTTTTCTAATTTTTATTTTTAATATAAAATTATATTAAAATAAATATATTAAAATGATATTTAAACAATGATTCAATTATACCATATTTTTCAAGAAGGTTATAGCTTTTTATGGTAATATTAACAATTACTTTATGAATAATTATATTAACTTAATATATATATGTATATATATATATATAGTAAATACCCAATAAAAATAGAATATTTATTTTATTTTTATTTTTATTTTTTTTCAAAATTTTAATTCTCAGATTTATTCATATATGTAAATAAAAATGATGGATTCATTTTTTTAAAATATTTTTTTAATTAAAATTTGTTCTCACAATCATTATAACTTTTTAAAAAACATTGCTTCCAATAAAAAAAATCTTTTCATAGAAAGAAAGAGAGATATACATGAACAAAGAAATAAAGTCTTTAATTAAAAATATACATTTGTTTTCTCTCTAATTAAAGCCATTAGATTTTTTATGAATACTTGTTTTAATTATTATTATTTTTCAATAAAATATGATGATAATAAAAACCATGTTATTTTAAAAACAAAAAACATCACATGAATATGAAAAGATATTTTTGACAAAAAATAAATACATTTATTTTCTTTATTATAAATATTTATTTATTTTTTATATAATTAAATAAAAACAAATTAAAAAATATCTTGAGACAACAGAAAATGTACTAATACTACATGTCATGCTCATATGATGCCATGAGCTTGTGGCATGCTTGTGCGTTATGGTGGGTTTATAGAAAAAATAATATATATATATATATAGAGAGAGAGAAAAAAAATTGTTGTAATCCACAATGTTTTCAAGAAAAAATAATTACATAGCTAATTTCTTAACCAACTTAATATTTAAAAAATAAAATGAATAAAGAATTTTTTTAAAAAAATCATAACAAAAAAAATCATGTGAGAGAACACTGTAGCAATTTACAATGTTTTAAAGAAAGAAACTAGAAAGCTAAATTCTTAATCAGCTCAATATAAAAAAATAAAATAAAAAAAGAACAAAAAACTACGCAAGAAAACACTATAGCAATCTATAGTATTTTATGAGAAAATCTACATTTGTAATTCTCAACCAGCTTAATATTAAAAATAATAAAATTAATAAAGACAATTTAAAAAAAATCATATGAAAAAATATTGTAGCAATCCATGGTGTTTTAAAGAAAAAAATTATAAAATTAAATTCTCAACCAGCTCAATATGAAAAAAATAAAATTAACAAAGATAATTCTAAAAAAACAAATCATAAAAAAACTACGTGTAGAAAAACTATAACAATCTATAGTGTTTTAAAGAAAAAAACTACAAAACTAAATTCTTAACCAGCTCCATATTAAAAAAATAAAAAAAAAAATTCTAAAAAGAAAGCAAAAACCATGTAAAAAAAGTTAAAACTGAATTTTCAATGATCTCAATATTAAAAAAAAGTAACAATTTTTTTTTTTAAAATATTGATAAACATTATAGCAAAACAAAAACCATGCAGAGAATCATTATAACAATCTTTAGTATTTAAAGAAAAATTATAAATCAAAATTATCAACCAGTTTGATATAAAAAAAATAAAATCAATAAAAAATTTTTAGAAAAAAATTCATAAACAAAAACCATGTAGAAAAATATTGTAATAACCTATAAAACTTTTAAAAAAAAAAAACTATGTAACTAAATTTTTAATCAATTTAATATTAAAAAAATATTAATAAAGATATTAAAAAAAAAGAAGAAAAAGACAATTTTGGAGGAAAAAATAACATGTAAAACCCAAAAATAAAAAAAACAAAAAAATATGAGAAAAAAAGAAGCTTTTTAAAATATTAATTAATTATTCTAATTTGTATTTGTAAGGAAACTTGCAATACTTTTTCCACGTTTTGTAGACGCTTTTTAATACGCGTTTTAGAGCATTAGTTAATTATTCTAATTTGTATTTGTGGGGAATGCGAATTCGACACTCATCAATCGAAAATGAAATTGAAAGGAGACATGAGCTTTCCAGCTGCAAATTGGGCCTCCATGCTAAATGATTTTATCAGGGAAAGCTCCATTTGTGGGAAACTTTCGTTCAAAGCATCTACCATCCCATTAATTATTTCAAAAGAAAACTGAAACTCTTTACGCCTGCTTTAATCAACTTTATCCATTTGTTCGGTGTCACCTTCAATTATTTAACTGTTCTATGGCTCTTGAAATCATAGCACACTATGCCGCTGTGTACTTGCAAAGGTTCTCGAAACCCATATATTCATGCCGCTCCATCATTCCAATCGTTCTTGTTATGCCAACCCCACCTACCAAATTGAAGTAAAAAAGTGTCTTCAGGATCTGAGAATTACTTTACCATGCTGAAAAGAGGAGAAGGCAGCTCCTAACAGCCTCAGATTATAAATTTACTGAATCTTACCTAGTGCTATGGCACTGATAAATATTGTGAAGGCTAGCACAAAGATGATGAGGGATGCCCTTCCAGATATAGTGATAAGTTTTGTGATGATATTTTGACCAATAAAGGCAGCAATGATGGCCACAGCAATAAAGTAGAGAGCTGCAAAGCCAATTGCATAGAGTATATTTGAGTGCTCAGCATTCTATGACTTGTGAGAAGAACATGGATATTTTTGATGAATTATAGGTGCAGGGGGGCACTAACTCACCATAAGGTACAGGAAAACGATCCAAGAGATAATATTCTACTACAGACATTGATGAAGAGAACAACATCCCGAAGGTGGCTGTGCCACTCGTTACCTGGGCAAGAATTGCGTAGTTAGGTGCTAGGGCTAATGGTCCAACGTTGATATATATATATATATATAGATGTCGCTACGTAGTTACATTTGCAAGGATGTTCTGTTAGAAACAAAGAAATGTGCACAGACCTGAGGAGGGATTCCCATTTCCAAAAACAATGGACCCATGATAAATCCTCCACCTATTCCAAGCAGGCCACCCACTATTCCAGCCACCACACCACAGGCAGAAAACATGAGCAAGCGATGCACTTGCCAATCCATGATTTCATCCCCCTTGGATGAAATTCTCCGTCTTCCCTTGTACAGACCGATGGCCTCGTAAAGAAAGACTCCGATGGAAACTGGAATCTGTTAAAACATGGAAAGCATCCTTCAAACCGGATATGAAATAAAATCAGAAATCAAGATGATTTGCACCAACAGAACATGTATACCTGCAACAAGTTTAATACCCAGAAAGTTGTTGAACATGTGGCTGTATAGTTCTGTTGCCAAGGAGATGACAACTTTTAGTTTATTATAAAGAGAAATATGGTATGATACAATGATTTTGGACAAGGAAGGAAATAAAACCTTGGCAATCTGAACAGCAAGGTATGACACCCAAACAAAAACAAGAAGTCCAAGTTCCTTCCAATAAATATTCTGAAGTATGGTAACCTGCATTAATTATTCACCTATGTTAATCACAAAACAATAATGTCCTGGCTCATTTTCCACGGTAAACCAACCTTCAATATCTTGCTAGCCTTTGGAGGATTGTTGCCTTGTCCATCTGGAAGAGGTTTGTATTCAACTTCCTCACTACCACCTGCTACAACATAACAGTTCACACATGTTAACTTCAGAGGAATGGACAGTGAGCTAGAATTGCTTTAAATAGATTCGCAAGAATTGAAATCAAACTGCAGACGATCTCACCAGTTGACTCGAAAAGCTTAGCAGCATCCTGAAATCAAAATCAAGTGAGAGTAAAAAGTATAAAATTGGTTAATTTTTGTTATTTGTGGCTGATATATAAGGTTAATTATGAGGCATAAAACCATTGGTATATAGAATTTCCAGGGTGTTCATACTATAAATGCTCCAGATCATAACAACAAGCAAAAAAAGCATACACACTACCTCTTTCAATAAGGTTTCTATTTTCCATATATCAAGACCCTTGAAAAATGCCTTCACTGATGTCCCTGAAAACCACCACAAGCAATCAAGGGTGTTAGTAAAAGAGGAAATTATGGTAATCAGAACTTCAATGCAACTAACATTACCTATGCACAGAATTATTAGGGCAACTGTGATCACCCAATCAGGAAATATCACATTGAAAGTGACACCTATGCTAATCCCCAGCATGAGCATTGGCTGAATAAGGAGCACCAGATCATAGTCAATCACAGGCAAATCAAGTGTTGGATGCCTTAGTCGAAGGTTATGGTAAACCGTTGAGACTGCTGCTCCCATGATTATACCTGAAAAAATTAAACGCAGTCTAAGATATAATTGATTACACTCACTCTCAGCACCTTCCGTTGCAATCAGCAACTAGCTTCTTGTTCCCATAAAAGAAAAAAAAAAAAACAGCGTTTTGAGTCTGAATCCAAGCCAACTGCCTCAGGCAATAGATGAATCCAGCTTAGACCAACAAAATCAAAGGTTCAAAAGGAATCGAATGTATATCATTGTGCATTTCCCAATTAAAGATTTCAGTGAGATACAGGAGAGGTCCTATCAAAAGAAACTTTAGACATTACATTTTGATATAGCTGTTGCTGATTTTGGATCAAACCCAATAATCAGGATCAGCATGGGAACGAAAATGCCACCACCACCAACACCACCTACACTTCCAAATGCTGCTCCAAAGAATCCAATTATAGTACCAATAACAGCTTGCCAACTAAAACTTAGTTCCTGCATGAGAAAAGAAAATGATGGATAGAGTTGTTATATATGCCAACAGAGACTCTTCATGCAAGATAATACATCAAAAACCAATCACTGTATTTGATAGAAACAAAATCAAGTTTTTGAGTTACCGGCCAAACATGTTGATAACCAGATTCATCAGACTGCCATAAGAAACTAATGATTTTCACAAGGTAATTAGGCTCGAGTTCTTCTGCTTCACTCAATCTAGACACTTCATGTTTTATGCTTCTTTCAGCAGAAATAAACACAGAAGCTAACATGAAAATGAAGAAAAGTATTGCTGATGGTCTCAAAGATAAAAATCTGGCTCCAAGAAAAGCCATCAAACAAGAACCTCTCTGCTTCTGTGTGTCTTAGCAATGCGAGGCAGTATGAAACAGTGAGAGAAAAAAAAAAAAAGAGAAGAAAAACACTACCAAAATTTGCAGAGTAGATTTTGGAGAGTACAATTGAAGGCTGGTAAGGTAATCAAAATGTTTTCTTTTTTCTTTTTTCTCAAGAGAAACTTAGCTTACACAAGATTCAAGACAACTACACGTTTATGGGAGACAAGACAAGACTGTACAGGGCAAAATTATTATGATGCTCTCAATTTTTTTAATTATTCTTTATATATATATATATATATATTGGGTTAAGGCATAATTTAAATTTTAATTAAAAAATAAAAATATCTATACATGTAATATTATTATTTTTAACAGAAAAATTAAAGAATATAAAAAAATTATTCTTCGTTTGTACCTATCATACCCTGAATTACAATAATAATTTATAATGTATTTTTTAAAATTTTTTATTTATTTAATATTTTAATTTTAAGTTGATTAAAAATTGAGTATAACTCAAATTACCTTGATTTACTAGTTTGGTAATATATATATATATATATATATATATATATATATATATATATAAAACTTGATTTTGTAAACATTTATCTTTTTCCTCACATAATTAGAAAAAAATAATATTTTAAAAAATTCATATTATTAAACTTTAAAAAGTTTATGAATTCGTTTACAAGTTTGGCTGATTGACATGGTTTATGAATCTGATAAATTTATTTATTTATTGTTAATTTTTTATATAAATAATGAGTTAATTAAAAATTTGATTTTATAATTAATTTTATCTTGCTGGTCAACTTCTCTAAATTTTGTTGACTATTGGGATAAAAAAATAGTTTTATTGTATAAAAAAATTAAAAAAAATATATACACCTTCAAATAATTTTTTAATGATTATTGAGCCTAGTAAAAAAACTCAAACACGCCTAAACCGAAAACTTAAATTTAAATCTCTAAAAAGTAAAAAAATAATTTTATTATCATAACCCATAATAATCTGTATTTAGAACTATAATAAAATCTCCATATTATTTAATTTTTTTTTAAAATATTGTTGTGCTGATGTTTTCTAAAGAATTAATATTAATAAATATAGTTGAGACTAGCTATTTTTATTTTTTAGAAAACGCTCTTTCCATATTAAATTACAAATCCAAAGCTAAAATTTCAAACCCTAAATTTAAAATCCAAACCTTGGTATCTCAATCCCAAATTAAAAAATGGTATGCTTTGTCAACAATTACTAAATCAAATATAACCCTGCTGATAAATAATGCTGGAATTGTATATCTATAAAACACTCTATTATTAATAAAAAAAACTAATAAAATTAAAATTAAAATTAAAAGTATAAGGATATTATGGTTTTTATAAAGTCTTCTGATGTAAAAAATATGAAGATCCTTTTAAATGATATAAAAATTTAATAAAATAAAAAAATCCAACAATATTCTGTCATAAGAGTTTTTAAGATTTAAAAAATAATTATAAAAAATAAATCTTATTTTCAATAAAAATAAATAAATATGTAGACTTTTATATTGTGTTTTCTGACATAAAAGAATTCTAACTATAAATTAATATATTGTATAATTGTTTGAAGGTTTATTTATTTATTTATTTTTTATTGCGAAAGATACAATTGGGGATAACGTAGTTTCAGGTATTGAAAGGGACAAAATACAACCGTTGATGAAGACTTTTCCACTTGTGTTCCCACTCATTAGCAAGACGTGACGACATCATTAGTAGTCACCATCCGTTGAAAGTGATTTCCCACCACTCAGCCTTCTTGAAATTATTAACATCAATGATAGAAGTGGCAAGGGGCAGTTTTGCAAAATATTATAAAGTTTTATTATTATTATTATTATAACTTTTTTATTTTTTTTTCTTCTACAAACTACATAGTTATTTTCATAACCCAATTTTGGGTTTCCAAAAATTATTTTATGTAAAAAATATTTTTTTTTTGAAATATTTAAAAATTCAAAAAATCATAAATTTAAAATTCAAAAATATTTTCAGGACATAAATAAGTGAGCTTTCTAGATGTAACATATTAAAACACTAAAAAAATAATCAAATTAAAATATTGTTGATGAAATAGGCTAAAAAAAGACTTAATCGCATAAATTGAAAGTTAGATGACTAGATTGAATCAAATAGAAATGGTTGAGAACTTATTTGCATCAATAAAGGGTCTAATTGAAGAAAAAAAATAAGAATTTGAGATCAAATTCAAAAAAGATATTGCAAATCCTCACAAACTTGAAAAATAATTAAGTTATGGACTTACTTGGGCTTTAGATGGGCCCAATTGATTTAATCAAGGGTTTAATCGAAATAAAAATTAAGCTTGAAAGTCAATTTAGCCAAAATTTGAAGAGTTAATTAAATTTAATGGTTTAATTAAACTTTTAATGAGTTTAATTGACTTAATTAAGGATTTAATTGAAATAAAATTAAGTTTGAAAGTCAATTTGACCAAATTTGAAGGAATTAATTAAATTTAAAGTTTTAATAAAAATTTAAATGGGTTCAATTAATTTAATTAAGATTTTAATGAAAGTAAAATTAAGTTTTGAAAGTCAATTTGGCTAACATTAAAAAAATTAATTAAGTTCAAGGGTTTAATTAAACTTTTAATGTGTTTAATTGACTTAATTAAGAATTTAATCAAAGCTAAATTAAGTTTGAAAATCGATTTGGATCAAATTGAAAGAGTTAAATAAATTCAAGAACTTGATTAAATTTTTAATGAGTTTAATTGACTTAATTAAGGAATTCATTTAAAAAAAATTAAGTTTGAAAGCTTATTTGACCAAAATTAAAATAATTAATTAAATTCAAAGGGTTAATTAAACTTCTAAATGATTTAATGGACTAAATTAAAAACTTAAATTGAGTGAAGATTCAATTTGGAGGTCTAATTCAAGTTAAAATAGAATATCTAAAATTACAATCGAGAAGTTTGATATTACAACTAATAACTCATAATTTCCTAGTCTACACAAAAACAATAATTAATAATTACTCTTAGCGAGCTTGTAAGTTACTTGTAACAAAATCAATAATATTTACTAAGTTAATATATTATGCAACACTGAAAGAAAATAATAACTTTTCTTCTAGATAATATTTAATCCATTTTTTATAATAATCCAAATTTCTTTTTACATGGAATTATCCAACCTTAAATAAACTCATGATACCATTTTCATAATAAAACTAGTATTACAATACTCTCTTTTAAATGTTTATTGCTTCAGTATATCCATTTTAGTTACCAATCAATTCAATATTCATATTTGAAAACCAATAATTTGGTTTCCTTAAACAATCTAGCTAACCCATCTTGGTTGCTAATTAATTTGAAATTTCCATTCGAAAGCTAATATTTTGGTATTTTTTAAAGAATATTAGTCAACCCGATCAATCCATCTTGACTGTCAATCAACTTGACATTCCTATTCGAAAGCCAATGGTTAATTACCAACCAATTCAGTCAACCCATCTTGGTTGATAATCAAATCAGCCTTTTTATTTGGAAGCCAGTAAATTGATATTTCTCAACAAATACCAATCAATCTAGTCAACCCATCATGGTTGCCATTTAATTCAACATTCCTATTTGGAAACCAATAATCAAGTATTACTTACCGAATACCAATCAATTCGATCAACTTATCTTGGCTAACAATCAATTCAGCCTTTTAATTTGGAAACTAATAACCCGATATTCATTAATGTATACCAATTAATCCAGTGAACCCATCATGGTTACCAATCAATCCGACATTTCCGTTTTGAAGCCACTAATCTAGTATTCTTTAACGAATGTTAACCAATCTCATTAACCCATCTTGGTTGCCAATCAATCTGGCGTTCCCATTCGAAAACCAATAATTTAATATTTCTTAATGAATATCAATCAATTCGTTCAACCCATCTTGTTTGCCAATCAATCTGACCTTTAGACTCAAGATTGTGGATTTCAAGTCTACAATATTGTTCGAGATCACCATTCATTTAAATAAGTCTTGCTTTAGTAGGTATATGTTTTTCTAAAAAAGTATCTTCATAAAGAAGATCAATATGTCGTTTTCTTTTCCAGAAAACATTGGGTAAGTCTGAACAAAGTTATTGTTCAATCTTACTTTGGAAATCATTGATTTTCTTTTATAAAACAGGATTTTGTAATTGTTTATCGATACAACAAAAGAAAACATGATTGTGTAAATATAATTGCTTTCCATAAATCAATACATTAATTTAATAGGTATGTATAGAGCATGTTTTAAGTAGATTTAAATTTCTAGTCTTAGATTTTTTTAAGAATGAAAAAATAAGTTTGATGCTATTGATTTTGAAGGTAATACAATCATGATGTGCTTTATATGAAGTGATCATGTCAATGAATGATATGCCAAGAATGATGGTATGATTAATATCTTTTGTATCGATAAAGAATGTTTTAAAGAAAATGCCATTATTGAAAACAAAGGCTTGCGTTTTGCCTGCAATATTCAATCTTGAATTGTTAGCAGCATAAAGTTTTTCAGAGGTAGTTTGTAAAATTTTTTTTGGAATTACGCCTTCTTTAATGTAGTTTAAATATGCACCTGTGTTAAATAAGACAATAGTGTCTAGTTTGAAATCATCTAAAAAAACTAATGTAATTTTAATCAAATATTTTTTGGAGGATATTTGAGTTAATACATTCAAGAAATCATCTAGAATATTATTTCTTGAATGTATTTCTCAATGTTTGAAAAAACTAAATCTGAACCAAAAGACCAAATCATTGAAACCCATGCATTATCTCATACATATACAAACATTGAGCATATTCTAGATGATTTCTTGAATGTCTTAACCTAAATATCCTCCAAAAAATATTTGATTAAAATTACATTAGTTTTTTCAGACAATTTCAAACTGGATATTATTGTCTTATTTGACATGTGTATATTTAAATTGTATAGTTTCAAAACAAATTTACAAACTATCTCTAAAAAACTCTCTGCTATTATCAATTCAAAATTGGATATTGCAGGCAAAATGTAAGCCTATATTTTCAATAGCGGCATTTCTATGAAAGCATTCTTTGTCATTATAAAATATATTAATTATACCATTATTTTTGGCACCCCATTCATCAACATAATCACTCTATATAAAGCACATCATGATTGTATTACCTCTAAAATAAATAGCATTTAACTTGTTTTTCCATTCTTAGCAAAATTTAAGACTAGAAATTTAAATCTACTTAAAGCATGCTTTATAAATACCTATTATATTAATGCATTGATTCATGAAAAAAATTCCATTTACATGATTTACAAAACCATGTTTTCTTTTGTCATATCGACAAACAAATACAAAACCCTGTTTTATAAAAGAAAATCAATGATTTCCAAAGTAAGATTGAATATCAACTTTGTTCATACTTACCCAATGCCTTCTGGAAAAGAAAACAACATGTTGTTGATCTTCCTATGAAGATACTTTTTCAGAAAAACATGTACATACTAAACCAAGACCTATTCAAATGAATGTTGATCTTGAACAATATTATGGACTTGAAATCCACGATCTCGAGTCTAAATGTCTTATTCAAAAATCTAGATTATCATGGTTGTGTGTAGCCTTTTATGTAAATAAAAACTTTGAAATTGAAAGAGGCACACTAAGGTTTATGATCAACTACAAACTCTTAAATTCTTCTTTAAAATAGATTAGATATTCAATCTCAAACAAAAAAGATTTATTACAAAAATTACATTCTGCATTTATACTTTTCAAATTTGATATGAAATTCAGATTTTGACAAATTCAGATTAACCCTAAAGATCGATACAAAACCACATTCATAGTTCTTTTTTGCCAATATAAATAGATTGTTATGCCTTTTGGACTTAAAAATACACTTTCTGAATTCCAACGCATTATAAATGACATCTTCCATACACATTCAAAATTCAGTATTGTTTACATTAATGATTTTTTTATTTTTTCTCACTCAATATATCAACATTTTAAGCATCTACATATATTCTTTCATATTGCATAACAAAATAGATTAGTTATTTCAAAATCCAAGATTTCTCTACTCCAAACTCATGACCGTTTTCTAGGCCATTATATTTGTCAAAGTACTATAACATCTAGAGCAATCTTTATCCTTTATAAATAAATTCTCTAATAAGATCACGGACAAAAAGAGTTGCACTATTCTTAAAGACACAACCTTTTATTTATTTGTTTTTCTATATTAACATAAAAATTAGATTTCACCTTTTGAAATAGCACAAGAATTATGTTGAACTAACTTTGGTAGTGTCGTGTGCTATTAAAAATAACATAAATTATTAAATTATTATTTGTTGCACTTCTTCTTCTGATGTAACTATCTAAATTGTGCACCCTTTTCTCTTTTCTTGTTTTTTTTTTCTAACTATGCCACTTTGCAATCAAAATTTGTCATATATGCTATTTTAAAATATAAACTCAACATTTATTGATAGGAATTGTGACTGTTAAACAAAATTAAATGGCATACTTTCAATATATCTCATCACAGCTAATATTTCTCATAGATAAAGTGATCGAGTATGACATGAAAAGTATCTATAAGTTCTTAAGAACACAAAATTTTTGTGTTTACTCCTACATCCCTCTAGCTAAAGCCCAAGAGTTGGTAGGGAGCATGCAACATTTTTCATAGCCTCATTAAATAAACTACAACACAAGGGAATTTAAATATGTCAAAAAGAACTTAAAGCATAAGAAATTGCTAGTCATCATGCTTGCAGAGATTTTCAAATCCCATGTATTCTTGATGATGAATCTTTCCAACGATGTTTGATATGCCAAAACCACCTACCAAAGAAAGTAAAGAACAATATTTTATAAATTCATAAAGGTCAAAGAATTGTTGAAATTGATTTTATGAAACATGTATTGAGTTTTTTTTAAGGTCATACATTCATAATTGAGGTTAAGCATGATAAATATGATTCCACTACAATGACAATTATGGATGTTTAGTATCACAATAATTTCATGTGCAAAAAAAACATCTTGAATGGATTAGACAATAAATTAGATGATATGCATAGTTCAATTAAAAGTGCAAAGGCATTGTGAAAAACTCTGGAGAAGAAGTATAAGGCTAAAGATGCCAACATAAAGAAATTCATAGTCGGTAAATTTATAGGTTTCAAAATGGTTGATTCAGTTACTATTATGAGCCAAGTTTAAGAGTTTCAACTCATCTTGTATGATATACATGTTAAAGGTATGTCACTACATGAATCTTTTCAAATGTCTACAGTAATTGAAAGATTATCATTATCTTGAAAAGATTTCAAGAACTATCTTAAACAAAAGTGCAAGGAAATAAGGGTTGGAGACTTCAATTTAAGATCGAAAATAAAAGCGGACAATAAGTTGTCTAAAAGAAGAGTCAACTCTTATAATGCCTTTAAAGCAATTATTATGGAACAGGTGGTGATAGTTCATAATTAAAAAAATAAAAAGAAGAAGCTTATTATGAAAGGAAAAAGAATTGCCAAGAAGTTTAATAAAAAATACTTTATTTACAATAAGATTGGGCACTTGTTCAAGGTTGTAGAAATAAAAGTGAATGAAAGGACATGGAGAAAATGGTTTCTCAAGTCAATGTCCTTGAAGTTGATCATCTCACAAATTAAGTATTCAGAATGTATGTGTTTATTAGTTATTGTTTTTGAAGTCAATCTAGTCAATAATCCTGAATAATCCTGAGCAATAATGAATTGATATTGTTGACAAGACACATGTACTCCGAGAAGATGATGTTTTTCATTTACAATGAAAGGTGAAAACTTGTACATGGAGAATTCATTAACCTTCAAGATACTAGGAATAGAGTTATTCTAAAAATAACTTTTGAAAACTTTTCACCCTCGACAATACTCTATGTTGCTTGGAGGTTAAAGAGTTTAATGATAATAATCATACCTAGTTTAATGGAGTTTTCAAGATTAAGTTTAAATGAAAAATTAAGTCATACAAGTCCTAGTCTTGGATAGGTGAAAAGAAAGTAAAATATTTTTTAAGTTTTTTTTCTTTGTTATTAGTTTTTCTAATACTTGTTATTCTATTTATTCATTCTTTCTAGTCTCCATCTTATAAATCCATCTTTGTGGTGAAAAATGGAGTTCATTCCATTAAGTTTATAGATTTTAAAAAGAAGTGCATCTTTTCATAATGATGTTATGAAATTCCCAAGAGGCAATTGCAAATGCACTATTTGCATCAAATGATAAGCAATTACGTCTGAAAAACAAAGGATTCAACACTTGACAGCAACATTAAATTCCTTATTTCCTTTTGATATTTATTTGTTATGTCACATGATTTTTAAAAAAAATTGTTGGTCATATAAATCCTATGCTTAGTTTTTTAAAATTTTAAGCACACATATTTTTTATGTAAGTGATGTTTCATTTAACAAAGATTTACAAATTTACAAAATAATAATAATAATTTCCAAAAAGAATTTTAGAGCATAATTCCAGACCCTAAATAATAAGTAATAGAACTCACCTAGTAAAATTGCACTGACAAATATAGTAAAAGCTAGAATGAAGATGATAAGAGAAGCCCTTCCAAACACAATGATCAACCTTCTCACAATATGCTGCCCGATGAGCGCAGCAAATGCAGCAACAACGACAAAGTAAACAGCTGCCATAAGATTTGAAATATTTAAGTCCATTGGAACGTCTACAAGCTACATTCCAATATACTTCTGGAAAATAACGTCTTTAGATTGTTGAGGCGAAGAGAAAAGGCAGATTAAACTTGTAAGAGAAGTTGTATGGATGTTGTGAGCACTCTTACCATAAGGAACAGGAAAACGTTTCAGAAGGTAGTATTCTACAACAGACATGGATGACGAGAAAGTCATGGCAAAGGTGGCAGTCGCACTTGAGACCTGGACACAAGTCGTGAAGCAATTAAGATTATTTTTCCCTTCATTGGCTTTGTGGCCTGCCAACATATAATTCTAAAGAGTATGATATTCAAGTTTAGTCATAATTCAGAAAATGTCCACAGATACTGATATCAGGAATAAATACAGATAATTCTAAGGAGTATGGAAGTCTTCGGTGAAGTTAAAACAGAAGCCATGAATATGCTCTCTAGCCACGGGTAAATCTGCTTCGCAAAATTATTTTGTTAACTTATCCTGGTTATTCTCAGAGCAGAGGCTGGATAGCTGAATTCCATGCCTAGGCAACATCGAAACTACCATGCAAACTTAATCAAGTTCACAAAACCAGCCATTATGATTAACAAGGAGTTGATCCGCAGGTTCAGAATTATGGTGATTGCGAGTTTATTCATTTTTATTCTTTCAAGCAACTAATGAAACGGAGCAAGCTAACCTGAGGAGGGACTCCGAGCTCCAAAAATAGTGGACCCATGATAAATCCTCCTCCTAATCCAAGCAGCCCACCCACCACTCCAGCCATCACACCGAGGGCACAATAGGTCATGAGCTGAAGGACTCTGAAATTTGTGCCGTCATCTCCTTTGGATGCAATTACTCTGCGTCCCGTGTACAGGCTGACTACTTCATAAAGTGTCACCCCAACAGAAACTGGGATCTGGAAACCACAGAATGGAGGATTCAAACAAATTTTCCAACTTACACGTAGTATTATTATATTTATGTGCATATATATATATATATATATTTATTATTAATAAAAAAATTAATTTATTTTTAATATTTATGTAATATTAGATTAATAAATTTAATATGTAATTTATAAATATAGAGTAAAGATAAAGTTCATAAAACAAAAATATTTTTTAAAAGAAATTATAAAATTGTTATAATTATAAAATTTTTATTGCATCAAATTATTATTTCTAAAATGTCCATGGTCAATATTCTCTTAAATAATGAATATTTATTAGAGTCATAAAGACTAATACATATTATGTTCTTTTTTTTTTTATGAAAGGAAACAGTTGTTTTTATAAGTTTAGGCATAAAAAATACTTAAAACTAATATGTAAGTGATTGTTACAAGACATGTACACTAAACTGACCTACATGAGAATTTCATATGGAGAGATCACATATATCTATGGAAAGGCTCTCATGATAATTATGTAAGTGATCATTAAACTTGATATCACTAAGTTATTTTATATAGAAAATTAATATACTTTGATCTTGTTATATGTTATTTTAATCGATATAGCAAAATGGTCATTAGATATAACATGAACTATATAAAAATATTTAAGTAATTAAGAGAGAATTTATCACCCTAAGTGATCAATTACGAAAAATATTTCATCTGTTCTCAAATAGTATTGGTAAGAAATTCTTGTTCAAGGTAGAATGAGATTTGAAAAGATTTCAAATCTTATTCAAATGATCAATAACTATTATATAGAGAACAAACATGATGTAATATGAAAAATATACTTCATGCTTTAATGTTAAATTGAAATATTATTAATGCAAGTATATTAATTACACTGAGAAACTGATCACTAAAATGTTAAATCAAATAACTAATGACTTTTACAATATTTAGGAAATCATAACAGTTGCTAGACGATATACCTGATCTTGAAATATAAATTAATCAATCGTTAAATTGATAATAAATTAATTCATTTAAATTTTTTTATTTCTATTTAATTAGAGTTATAATTTATATTTGGATCAACATATTAAGAACCAAGTCATACACATTAAAAATCATTAGTTATAAATTAAACTTGCATAATTTAATTAAGTATGACCTAATTAAAATATATTTTAGAAGTTGAAAACTATAATATAATTAATATATAGATTATATTTCTAGATCTAGAAAAATCAAGTAAGGAGACTTGATTGAGTTAATTTTTAAAATTATTTTAAATTAATATATGAATATTATTTAAAGGAAAATTGTTATTTACCAATTTATAAAAAAAATTAGATTTCTTTATAAATAATAAGTTATATCTTTTTTTATTTTTAAGTAGTTGATTGTTAGAAAGAAAAAACAATGTAAATCACATAATAAAGAACAATCATTGTTGGTATAATAATTATTCTCATCTAAATAAAAATTAAAAAAATTATTAATTATTTATGTGAATTATCATTAGAAATTGAAAAATTAGTTAACTAGTGATTTACAAGAACTTGGCTTTTTAAAAATTAGTCAAAACCAAAAATATTAAATCTACAAATAATAAATTCTTAAACAATCTTTAGCTAAAACAATGAACTGTCAAATAATTTTATTTTATTTTCATATATATATATATAAAATCTTCAGAGACCCAGCAATCAATTCTCAACCATGCAAGATCATTCTTAGATCCACGTGCAGACACAACCATAAATGCACAAAAAGAAGAAAGGATAGAGCCCACTATTGCGATAAAAGTACCTGTGACAAGTTTAACACCCAATATCCTATCGAACAGGTAGATGTACTCTCCTGTGAGCAAAAGATCTCATCATTTAGACATTGATTTAATATAAGCTAGGAACAAAAAGGTAGAATGTAATCGAAGCACAACAAAACCTTTGCAATCTGCAGCACGAGGAATGCAACCCAAACAAAAACAAGAAGTCCAAGTTCCTTCCAGTAAACATTCTCAAAAACAGTGATCTACAGTGATAAATTGTATTAGTTTTGAAGACTCTTTGATGCTGATTTCAGCTAACAAAGTTTTCTCACCTCTAGTTCTTTGGTCTCCTTTTGAGGGCTGTCGCTCGGGCCACCAGGAAGAGGCTTGTATTCCACTTCCCCAGCATCGGCACCTGAGAAAGATAATAACAAGAAGGGATCACTTGCTGGACTTCCTGGAAAAAAGAAAAGAAAAGAAGGAAACAGGAAGTGAAACTCACCATTGGACTCCAAATGCTTCGCAGCCTCCTATAATGGGAGAAAAAGGTGTGATTCAAATGATTAGACTTAAATGTACATGTTTTTAACACATAACCATGCAGAACTCTTGTCAAAGAGCATTCCTTTGATAGGCAATGAAAGGAGTTCAGTTCAAAATGCAGTTTGTGCAGGCTCAAAGCCTACGCATAAATTAAGAACAGGTTGATGAGATTACACGTTTCATTATCGTTTCCTTTCTCCATGTTTCAACACCCTTGAAGAATGCCTTTACTGATGTAACTACAAACAATTACAATCAGCAAAAAGAATTAGAAGAAAGAAACATGAGTGAATGGGAATGAAATTCAGCTAACATTTACCTGTGAAAAGAACAATGAGCAGTACTGTGACCATCCAGTCTGCAAAAATCACATTTAAAGCAACACCTAGACTAATACCAAGCATAAGCATTGGTTGGATGAGCAGAGCCAAATCATAGTCAATAATGGGCATGTCAATCGTTGGGTGCCTTAGCTTAAGATTATAGTAAACAGATGAAACTGCCGCACCCATAATCATACCTGCCAAAATTATAGACACTAAAATCCATTACTTTGCTAGTAACAAATGAATTATTTTCTGGCAAACTAGCCTTTGTGAATGCCGCGTTCCTGTTCACACAAACCCATTTGTCAAACTGATAAATCACAGTAGATAGGTTAGTTTTCCGTAAGCTGAACTAACCACATGAATCAAAAAGGTTTTCCTTTTTCTATAATGGGGAAGAGTGGCTTAAAAACAAAGCAACCCCTATTTACACAGAAAATTCGATGGTCTCTTACATTTAGAAATAGCTGTTGCAGATTTAGGATCAAACCCAATAATTAGGCGAAGCATGGGAACGAAAATGCCTCCGCCACCAACACCACCTACACTCCCAAAGGCAGCACTTAAGAATCCAATGATTGAACCCAAAACAATTTGCCAACCAAATTTCATTTCCTGCTCGCAAAAACATTCATATATATATATATATATATATATATATCAAACTCACATAAAGTCTTAATCAACAATTAAACCAAAAACCACACAAGTCAAGCACTTTTTGATTCCATCCACAAAATAAGCACTCAATCCAACAAAAAAAGATGTGCCTTCTACATATCTGCTACCAATTAATTAAATAACCAGTGCATAGAAAGTCACCCATCTTTTCATTTCTTTTTATTTTAATGAACACTAAATGTTCTTTAAGAAAATGTTATCAGGATTTTACCGGCCAAACATGTTGATAACCTTGTTGATCAGGCTGCCATAAAAAACTCACAGCTTTGAGAGCATAACTTGACACAGAATCTCCATTTTCATCCGTTCTTGCAGATGTTGCTTCACGTGTCAAGCCTCTTTCAGCTGAAACAAACACAAAAGCTAACAAAAAGTTGATCAAAACCATCAACACCGATTTCAAACCCCTCCATTTCCCTCCAAATTCAGCCATTTATCAGATGCTGAATGCTCTTTTACTCTCTCCTAAGTCTCTCTCCCTCTCTCCCACTGAAAGTGCTTGTCTTTAAATGTCTTTCCTCACAAAGAAACAAGACTGACGCATGCAAATGGCTAGTTTATCTTAACCGAAGAAGGAAACACCAGAAGAGAATGGAGAGGAAATGGAAAGGAGACGTTAGTAACTGTTATGCTCGTACGTGTTGTCAGCTGATACATGCTTAAAAGCCAGGAAGTCATTCCGACGTGCTACGAGCTGATAGCTTATTAAAGGCAGCGTTTGAAAATATAGTTATAATTATGTTTTAAAGTAATTTTTATTTAAAAATATATTAAAAATATATTTTTTATTTTAAAAAAATTATTTTTAATATTAACACATTAAAATTATATAAAAATATTAATTAAAAAATAAAAAAAATAAAATTAATAGCTACATTTTTTTTATCAAAATTAAACATGTTATATTATTTGGATCACTTGAGTTCTTATAAATATTAAATTATAAATAAATAATTAGATTTTTAATTATTATTATTATTATCATTGTTATTGTTATTTTTATGTCATCAATCCACACATAACTAAATAGTAATTTACAGAAGTAATTTTAGTCTATCAATAATGTAATATTAAAAATAATTAAACTCTTTGAAATATTACTAAGTGTAGCAATTACGAGGGAAAATAATTTACATATAAATCTTTCTTACTAGATTTTCATTACACCTATAATGTAATAAATTTTATAGTAATGATCACACTATTTGATAAATCTAATAAATTTTAAATACTTAGCCCTTGAGTGAGATTCCTGTGTGAAATTGTCAACAATCCGGATGATTATAAGTTATTATAGTCAAATACAAATGATTTGTAATTAATTTTAAGTAGAGTAGAGGGGTGGGGACAGAAGAGTGACCCCAGGCGGATCTCACATGAGGCAAGGGACCCTCATAAATATTCTTGTTTGATTGTTATTCAATGGAGGCCTCTTACGTTAAAAGAGTGAACATATACATACATACATACATACATATATATATATATATATATATACACGTTGTTTTTAATGTTTATCCCCTCACATATTAATACGGATTTTTATAGTGAATTTTTAGAAAATTTTAAATTTAATGCTAGAACTTTTATTTTACACAATTGAATTATTTTTAACCCAAATTAGAACCTAATTGTATATTCTTTAAGAGAAAAGATTGTATCAAAAAATAAAATTAAAATAGATAATAACTTTCAAATTAGTTTCCAAAGTTCATGTTAACCTCCTATCTTTTCTAATCCCCCATCATGGTTAAAAACATTAAGGTGCGAGCCTTTTCTTACTATGTCAAATATTTGTCATGACTTATCAGCCTTAATAATGTCTAGTATTATTATTTTTTTAATTTTATTTTTTAATTAATATTTTTTTTATATTTTTAAGATAATTTTTAAATTTATATTTTAATTAATACCCCTTCTATTTTTTCTAGTTTATTTAGCCTTTTTCAAATAACGGTTATTTTTATATTATATTTGGTGTGTTGAATTTTTTAAGAAATTAGCATAATTCATATGTTAATTTTTTTATATTTTTAAGATAATTTTTAAATTTATATTTTAATTAATACCCCATTCTTTTTTAATATTTTACATAGATTAGTTATTTATTTTTAATAATATTTTTAATATGTGTAGTTTTATGTAGTATTTTTTTCTTTTATTTTAATACATTTTGGGTGTGTGTCAATTTTTATTACAAATTAATTTAAATAAATAAATTCATTAAATACAATCAGATGAATGACTCATGTTGCGATATCAAAATCTTAATCTATGTTTGTTAATTAATTTTTTTTATTTATTGTTAATAACTTTTTTTTCTTTTATTCATATAATTGGTTCGTGATTTATTTAATTCCATGTATGTATAAATTTTTAGATTTATATTTATGATTTTCTTATGTTAAAAAATTCTACATGTTCAAATTGTTTTATCATATATTGATCTTTTTAGTGTCATCTTTCAATTCAAGTTCATAGTGTATTATTGTTTTACATTTTGATCCTTTTTTTTTGTTAATGTTTTTGTTCTTTTCAATTTAATTCTCAAAGTGAAAATTTATTATTACACTTTAATTTATTTTTTATTTTTATTTTAACTCATATTCTTCTAGTTGCTATTTTTTATTTTTTTATGAAATTATATTTTCAATTTCATCTTTCAATATTTTATTTTCTATAGATTAAGTTTCATGATACTTTCATGATAGTGCTTCTGATATGATAACTTGAGTTACATGTTTAAAATGTTAACAGGAATTAATTTTTTTTCATATTTTTTTTTTGGTATCATTGTTTAACGTTGTTTTCTTAATAAAAAATTATGACTTTGTGGTTTCTTCAATTTCTTTTTTTATAAAATTATTTTGACCTCATGATCTAGAATGCAAGTTTTTTGGGTTGATTAAGACTAGCTTGCTCCTTAATGTCTAGATTACTTGTCTATCATATTATTTTAGGTGGGCTCGCACAATTTTTTTTATCTTTTTTTAATTATATTTCATCCTTTCATGTTTAATCGGCTAAAATGTAAACAATATTAACTTTTTACTCTTTGATAAAGCTTTTTTTTTCCAATATTATCATGATCCATTTATATATATATATATATATAATTTCCCATTTTCTATCATTTTCTCCTTTTTTTTCTTTTTATATGATTCATATAAATTATTGTTTTAAAAAACAACATGCTTGCAACACTAAATATTTTTCTAAAAAAATCATACGAACCCTCAATATATTACAAGTATCAATCTAATAAAAACTAAAATAAAAATAAAAAATATTGTATGAATAGATTCATTTCACTATTCACCATAATAGTAAAGTGACATATTTTCCATTCCTTAAAAAAAAAAATCCTATGTACTGGGGGTATGTTGATATTTTTATATGGCACGATAGTAATTAAAGATTTGTGCAGGGTTATAAGTGTTATTTTACTTTTTTAAAATAAAGAATGACTTAATTACTCTTGAGTATGGAATATTTAAAACTATCTAAGAGAGATATTTATGTCTTTTTTACTTTTTAAAATAAAAATAAAATGACATTTTAACCTTGAAATAAAAAAATAACGTGTTGTCAGTTCTTTTGGTCTTTTTATATAGGTTTTTTTAGTTAATTCTAGAACATCATGTACACTTTCATCGTTTTGGTTTGATAAATTATTTTCTCATGTAAAAAGTTGCTAGCATGTACAATACATGCACCGGCATTTGAGAGGTTGCAACGCATTAGAAACAAAATATGCAGCACCTTCTAATGACCAAAATTATCTTTTTTTGTCATGTTGTTGGATGCAATGTGGCATCCTTTTCCTAGTGATGTGATATGTGGCCGGGAAAGGGAGGTAGTAATTTGTTTTGATGTGACTTTTATTGGGATACTATGGTCTAATAACTCGACATACAAATTATGTTAACTTAAATTTATTCGAATTAGTTTAATATATTATAATTTTAATATTTATATAAAAAAATATTTTAAATATTTGAGTTAAATTATATTTTTATCAATTATATAAATTATTTTTAAATTTTTCAAGTCAATTAAATTACATAGAGTTAATTCCTATATGATTTAAAAAATAATTTTATTAAAATCAACTTAGCAATGTTTATACAATTTTTTATGTTAAAAATGGCCAATGATCTAATATATCTGAATAGAGGTGGAATAAAAGCAGCATAAGCAGCTACAACACCCGAATTCACAAATTTCTTAATACCATGATTCAATATGAACTCTGTACTTGTTGACTTGGTAAACCTATGGAAACAATAAGAAAGACGTTAGGGAAAAAAGATCATTTAAAATAGCATAAATGAATGGAAAAGGATAAGGTATTGTATTTCTACATTATCTATTTTCTTATTTCTCAGATGCAATTTTAAAAAATATTTATATATTTTTTTTAATCTAATTACATTTATTAAGAACTTAATAAAAAAATATCATTTAATTAAATAAATCAATTACATTTCCGTGCATTCCAACATCTAATTACGGAAAAGATTATCAAATAATATCGAGTAAAATAATACAAATATTAGTAGAATTAAAGAAATAGATGCAGATTGTATTTACATTGTGTACAAGCATGTTATTTTTATTTTTTTTTGTGAATTTGACCCAAAGTTTTTTAAAAAGTTTAAAGAAAGAAATTACAAAAGCATGTAACACATTCCAGGGTAAAACAATATTATTATTTTTTTACTCTGTTCACTTTTGACCAAATTTATGATTGTATTTATGTTTCATGATGATAAGAATGTTAAATCACGTAAGGTAAATTTTCAAATAATTTTAAGATTGAGGTTATTTTTTAAATAATTTTTTATGTTAAAATAAATGTTAATAATTTTTTTATTTTTTAAAAAAATATTTTTAATATCAATACATTAAAATAATTTAAAAAACTAAAAATATATTAATTTAAAAAATAAAAAAAATAATTTTTTTTAAAATATTTTTAAAATGTAGAAACAAATAGATCCAAAATATCACTGCAGAGCTACCATTGGTTAAGTTTCCACCCTTTTTTTTTTAAGCAGACTAAGAAGCATGAAAAATAATACTTTTCAACCTTTTTTTTAAAGAAAAAATTTGAAGACTAAAAAGAAGTACTAATTATCAATTTGCTCTCATTTATGTTTAAGAGATTATTTAATTTTTTGGTTTAACTTATATTTTAAAATGTTTTTCAAACTATTTTTTATTTAAAAATATTAAAATAATATATTTTTTAATTAAAAAACAAATCACTTTACACCACATCAAAAAAAAAAAACTATAATCATGTTTTTTCCTTGGAGATGGATAATAGAAAAGTACGTGTGAGTAATAAAATCTTCTGGGTAATTATTATCAGTTTAGTGCATGTTTGGTATTATAGTGATGATGTTTTATAAAAATATTTTTTATTTAAAAATATTATTAAACTATTTTTTAATTATTTTATATAACACATTAAAATTATTAAAAAACACTAAAAAAAATATATTTTTTTTATAATAAATACACTTAAAATGCTTCCAAATAAAGTTAGAAACGCAATTCTAAACTGTCACTTTATCATGTTAAAAGAAGACAATAAGTATTGATGGCATTTAAATTTGCAATGGAATGGCTGGTAACCGTTGTCTCTCCTGTGAGCTTTTCTCTAATTTTTATTGACCGTTTGCTAGCGTGATTATGAGTGAGGTAGCAATCATAAATATTACCATTTAATTAAGAAAAAAAACAGTAATTTATGCTGGTTGGAATAATCAATTTTGCAGCTGTGCTGCAAATTTGGTAGAAACAGCATTTTAATGCTTTTCATAGGGAAGGAATCATTGAACAGTGAAGTTATACTTTACTGTTTAGTAAATAGTAAAATATACTTTTATTATTCATGTAAATAGTAGAGATATTTTTTACTTTTATTATTCTAATTGGATGAAATTTAATTTAAAGTTAAAAATATATTGAACTATATCCGACCTGAGAAAATAAAAATATTATTTTTATTTTAATGCTTTTCATAGAAAAAGAATCACTTAATAATAGAACCATGCTCTATTTTTAGTGAATAGTAAAGTATATCTCTCGTATTAAGTAGAGTATGACTCTATTATTTATGTGAATAGTAGAGTTTTATTGTTCTGATTGGACCGGGTCTGGTTCAAAATTAAAAATATATTAAATCAAGTCTAACCCAGTAAAATAAAAAAAATTATTTTTAATTTTTAATTGTGTTTTATTCAAAAAACTAATGTTAAACATTATTCAATGATACTATATAATTAGACGGAGATCGCTTGATGATGTAACATTTGCATAATTTGATCACAATTTTAATTTTGTTACTGATTATACTTTACCTGATATTATTACACTTTTAAGAAATTTATGAAAACTGTAGTTCTTATCGTATGTATTTTATACGTGATGAAATTGTAAATATTTTAATGGAACAATAAAAAATATTTTATATAAAATATTATTTATTTTATGATGTAATAGCAATATTTAAATCTATAATATTTAAATAAAAAACATCAATATTAATTTATATTTTTTAAAAATTATTTTATAACTTCAACTTCAAAAGTATTCTTAACAAAACACATTAAAGCTATTTTTTATTCAACCTCAATTTCAATCACAGTTTTAACCAAATATATATTTTTTAAAACCAACTTCAACTAAAATGATTTTTTATAAAATAACTTTTTTTAAATCATAATTACAACAACTACCATAATATCAAATACATCCTTAGAATGTTTTCAAATCAGTTTTGAATTTGAAAGTATTGATGAGTTTTTATTTTTATTTTTATTATAACATGTTTTTTAATATGGTTTTTACTTGAATATATCAAATTAATATTTTTTTATGTATTTTTAGATATATTAATATTAAAAATAAAAAAAATTATTTTAATATATTTTTAATTAAAAATTATTTTTAAAAAATAACTTAGATCACAATACCAAATACACACCTAATATCATAAGCTTTTAAGAGTTTTTATCAAATGTGTATAAATGTAAAAGATTTAATGTTTTCTTCTCGGTGGTGTGATATTAATAAATATACACATTCATTTTTCTGGTAAATAAAAAAGAAGACACGTCTGAAATGTACTCTTAAGTATTATCAATTTTAATCTCAAATTATTTTATTGAATATTTTTTTTCAAAGTATTTTTTTTGTTAGAATTACTGCACATAAATGGTTGAATTCCTTATATATATATATATATATATATATATATATATATATATAAAACCTGGGCACAAGAGCAATGCACGAGCTGTTCAAGCAAGCAGAACCCGCAGAGGGTTTGGAATCATGATGGCTCCAACGGGGGTGTGCGCACGGGTGATCTTAGTTTAGTTTCCTGATAATAATGCAATTAGTCTTGTCATTAAGGGTAGAAGCAGACCCACAAAAGAGTTAAAGAGTGAACTGGATGAACAACTCCTAAATCGAGGATCTTAATTACAGATGGGCAACCATGATTAGGGCCGAAATCTGAATAATCATGTGTACCACACTCCTGGAGTGTGATACACATGATTCATGTAAATTGGATGAACATCAATATTTATTTATTTATTACATATAATTTGTCCTGACTCACACTTGCTGCTAAACCTATCTTGACTTTTTGAGAGTTTTTGGCCATCGATATTTTTTCTAGATAAAGGAAACAATGATTTTTTTTAAAAAAAATAGCATAATAAAAAAAAATTAGATGGATTTGAAAAAATTTAATGAAATTGTACAGTTTAAGCTTTCATGTTTCAGGAGAGCATTGTATTAATTAAATGTCACTATTTATAAGTATGATAGTTATCATATCACACTTTAAAATAATAACAATTTTACATGTTTTGTTTAGATAGCGACATTTCATGGAATATAGCCTTCTTCTTGTAACAAACAATACAAACCCACAGCACATTCTCTCTAATTATATTTTTAATTTCTTTTTTTAGGTTATATATTAATTTCTTGAATTTAACTTCTTCTTATTCTTTCATTTCAACCTCTATTTGTTAAAAGTAGAGCTTTATTATTTTTATTATTTATTTTTTATAAATTTATCTTGATTTTATAATTTATATTACAAGTTTAATAATTTAACAATGATAAATTGAATCATTTTTTTATTTTATTTTCTAATATTGAATTAATTAAATTTTATATTTTATATTTTTTTTATTTTTTACAAAGTTATCATGATTTTATAACTTAATTACAAGTTTGATTGATTAGTCTGAGTTAACTCTATAATTTCTTTAGATTTTTTTATTGAATATTTTTTTTAGTTATGTTTTATAAATTTTTTTATTTATTTTTATAAAATTATTTTGATTTAATGATAAATATTTATAATTTTTCATGACTCAGGGCTTAATTGTTCTACTTTACAAATTTTATCAAATAAGCACACGATGCTCTCTCTCTCTCTCTCTCTCTCTCAATAAAAAAATGGATCTCCTAGGCACAAGAACGGGGAGAGTTACCAATTGATCATCAAATGAACTTTAATTCCCAATTGATCTATTCACAATTTGTACTATATATTGTTCAATAAAATTACAAACACAAATCTGAGTTGTCATATAATTATGATAAAATGCCAACCCTAGTTTTCTGTACATATTCAAATTCTCAAAACTAGTTCTCGCACTACTCATCCAAACATGTGATCCGCTTTTTCCCATGTTCTTGTGAATTACTATTTTTTTTTTAACAATTATTATGAAAATATTTGCAACATGTATGTGTGTATATAATAGTGATGTAGAGATAGGATTCACACATTTCCTACATGTTTGAAATAAAACATTACGTTTCATGTCCAAACTCATTTTAAGGGATTTTATCATATCTATATTATGGTTTAAGTATAGTCATTAAATCTAATTTGAGGTTTACTCAAAATAAAACTTTGTTAAAATTAAAATTTAAAATGAATAAATTAGATTTTATATCAACTCACCAAGCCGAGTTAAATTTAATAATAGTGATGTTGAAAATATAATATTATACCTATATATATCTAAGAAGTTAACAATACAAAGGAGTCAAATTTGAAATCTCAAGCTAATCCACCTTAAGTCATATTACTTTTCATCTTTTCATCTTTTGTCAAGTTGAGTGATAATGACAAATGAGGCGCCATCCTCGTTTTCACATCACAAAGCTAAGGGTGGCGGGTGGCTTTAGGGGTGAATAAAAAAATCAAAAAATCAATAAAATTAAAAAAATTAAAAAAAAATAATTGAAAAAATTAAACCGAATAAAAAAATCAATTAAACAGATTAAAATTTTTTAAAAATTAATCGGTTCAGTTTGGTTTTGATTTTATAACTAAAAAACTGAAAAACCGAACTAAATTGAACCAAAACCGGAAAAAAACCGAGCCAAACCGAAAAACCGAATCAAAGCTGAAAAAACCAAACCAAAACCGAGCCAAACCAGAAAAACCGAGCCAAGATGGTTTGAACCAGATTTTTTCTTAAAAAACTGAACCGAAACCAGTTGGTTTGACCCGATTTCAGTTTTTTTTTCATTTTTTTTAATTTAATTATTTTTTTTTATAAAAACCGAACTAAACCAAAAATAAACATCCCTCCGTTACATCCATGTTAATACCCCAACATCGGGCCCAACATCCATATATAATAGGCTGGTCGGGTTATTAAAAGTTAAATATATATAAAAAATGAAAATAACTTTTTTATATATATTTTGAACGTTTTCGCTGAATATTTAACTAAAAAAAACCAAAGACATCTCGTTTAAGTGTTCCCCATCCGCTCCTATATGTAGAACAAGAAACGGAAATTCCCTCCAAAACACAAAACAATGGGGCAGTTTCAGTTCCCTTTCCAGCCAAAAATATCAACACTAAAACCTTGTTGTTACTCCTTCGCATCATCCCCTATTGCTTCTCATTACCCTTTCCCAACTTCCCTTACCGTTCCTCCTCGTCGCTTTTCTCATCCAAAGCTCCCCGTGCCCACGAATTCTCCTTATGTCTTTCGCTCTCTCCCTGCCGCCCCGTCTCGTTTTGTTTGCAAAAGCAATGGATCAGGTGCATTCTTGGTCTACTTGTATAAAAAAACCGCTTTTAAATCTGTAGCTAATTTATGCTCTGTCATTTTTATTCTCGATTTTTGATGGGTTTTGTTTCTTTTGGGATTTTTCACAAACAGATGGTGTGTAGAGTGTAATGCATCGTTTAATGAGTGTTGAACTGGTGCTTGAGAGAGATTTAACGCTTTAGCTTCTGATACTTGGTAATTTGACTGTTTTCTTATGCTATTAAAGAAATTTAGTGACTTTTTATTGTGTGATTGTCTACATTAGATATGACAAGGCAGCTGGAACTTGGGAAGCTGGAAGAAAGAAGGAAACCGGAGAAGCGGGTGAATGGGATATTCTGGATTATACTTATCAATCTCGGAATGTTTGTAGCAGATCACATTTTTCAGGTGCGTCAGTTTTCTAAATTCTTCCATGGAAATCGATCTTAAGTCAATTGGTACAATAGCTAGTGATTTTAGTAACTTAGTTAGCTAGCACTGGCAGTCTATCTTGTTTATGTTCTTGAGGAAGTTATGCTGATAATAATTTTTATGTTTTTTTCATCCTTTTTCACTAAAGGTTCGCAGCATTAAATCTCTTTACTTGTATCATAATTGGCCTGCTTGGTACCAGTTTGTGACAGCAACATTCTGCCATGCTAGCTGGTGAGGTCTTTATGTTGTTTAAGCTTGCATTAAATTTTAAACTTCAAGTGCTTTTGATAGTGTTCGTCTGAAGCACACAATATGATTGTGTGAAAAAAGATTTGATTTTCATTGTGAGTGGAGTTTATTTTCCTAATCTTGGCTTGTATTTTCTTCAGGGAACATCTTTCAAGCAATCTTTTTTTCTTATACATTTTTGGTGAGAGTTTCATCAATCTACTTTCTTAGAGTGTGCTTCTGGACCAGGATTCTGTCTGAATGGTATAAAATGAGGACTGACCGTACCATCTTTCTACAAACAGGGAAGCTTGTTGAAGAAGAGGAAGGAAACTTTGCACTGTGGCTCTCTTATATTCTTACGGGTGTTGGAGCAAATCTTGTTTCATGGTTAGTTTTGCCCAGAAATGCAGTTTCTGTTGGAGCTTCTGGTGCTGTTTTTGGACTATTTGCAATCAGTGTCCTTGTAAAGGTATTCTGAGTGTGCAATCTGCAAATAGTTTTCCAATATCAATCTTCATATACTTTTGACCTTATTTTTGTAAAATTGTAGATAACCTGGGATTGGAGGAAGATTCTTGAAGTGCTTATATTGGGCCAGTTTGTTATAGAGAAGGTGAATTTTTCTTCTATTACAAGTTAGAACTTAGACAGGAGAGGCTCATGCTGATAATTTTTTCTTCACGGGAAAATGGGAGGAGAATCTCCTCCCTTCTTATACTTAAGCCTTGATTCTACTATTTAATATTCTTTGAGAAGGCTTAAATGTTTGAACATAGTTATGGCTTCTTGAAAAACTGTCTGGATGTAAATGATACATTATAGTTATGGCTTCTTGAAAAAACTGTCTGGATGTAAATGATGCATTATCTCAACTTAAAACTGCATGACTTGTTATGTTTTCCTTGTAAGTTGAAATTAAACATCATATTCTAAAGGCTTTCAATCAACCTAGTGTCTTTGTCTAGCTTCATGAATTATGTATGGAAACATGAGAATGTCCATTTTCTACATGCTTATTTCTGATCCCTTAGGTAATGGAGGCAGCTCAAGCGTCAGCAGCTATGACAGGCCCTTTTCGTGGAGGCTACCCAGTGCAGACTGTCAATCACATTGCGCATTTCTCTGGTGCCCTTGTTGGTGTGGTTTTGGTATGGCTTGTCAGCAGAATTCCTTCTCCTCCAGATCATGAAGGGCAAACTTTGCAAGGGAAATCAGGCAAAATTCGATAGAAGAATTCGTACTTTGTATATACAAGTAGTGTGTATACATGAAAGGAATCCATGATGTGATTTTTATCTTCATTCTTGTGCTAATTTTATACGTTGGAGATCTCTGAATTGTATAGCACAATATAAAATTAAAACTCATCAAATAACGTAGTAGATTTTCGTTTTTTCTTTTTGTTTAATAATTGTTATCTAATGAGTTGATGAAAATCATTATGAAGCAAATTTGGCCACGATAAACAAAAGGATGTTCTGGGTTCAACAAGTGCTCCTCTTAGATTGGGCTTGGACTGCTGCTATTTCTAATGTCTAATGTCTTGGCCGCTGCATCCCCAGGATCTTTCAGCATATCATGAAGTCTTGCTCGTAATTTTCAATGGTTCTTTCATTTCCTTGGGAAAAGGTTTAGCCATATTCTATGATAGGGATGCAGTTGTTTTTTTTTTTTATTATTTGATTTGATTGTTGGAGCGGGTTGCAAGAAGATTCTAGAGGCTCTACATGTTTAAAATTCATAGCAAGATTGGGAAAATATTTTGATAATACCTAGTTCAAGATTTGTTATATTTTCATAGTTGGTTTATAATTTTTTTTCCTATTTACATTGGAATTCTTTTATTATTTTTCAAGCTTTATTTATGATGTTTTTCGTAATTTGTTTATAACTTCTATTATTTATTTTTTATTTTCAGGTTTTTGCTTAGGTAAGTTCTTAAAATTACTCAAGTTTTTTAAATTTATTCAAAGAGTTACAACTCTGTTAGAAAGTTATATTATATATATATAAAAAATATTCAGTAATGAAATCTCGAGTTAAAGTATTTTTTTCTTGTAATGTTTCGGTCTCTGTAATCTGGTTCTGCTATCATCTATACAATCTTGGTTTTATTTGTCTTGTGGGATATTCCTCTTCATATTTTACGAGAAAGTAAATCATATTAGTACATGCGATAATGTATTCTCATTTACCCTCATTTAAAGTCTATCACAGCCTGGGGATCTTTTCCTTTGAAAAACAACTTCTTTCCCCGTCATACCAACGAACTTCATTTTAATGGCCATAGGGAAATGGAAATATCATGAGACATTACAAAGCACAGAAGAGGTCCCTTTCCCTTTTGCTTCATAATCGGTAAAGAGTATCGTTTGTTATCAACGAATTATGAGGAGAGACGTTGTAGCAAGTCCAAAGCAAATAAAGTTCCTTTAACTATCTACAACAGTATGGTGGCCAATTCCTTTGGGTGGGAGATATGAACATGGATACATCAAAAGAAAACAGTATTTGGCCTTCCTTCAGTTCAAGAACACCGCTGTACATGACTGTGCAAGCTGACCATACATACCATGCTGCGCCTGAGACTGCTTGCGGCAGATAATTGGTAGCCTTAACCCAAATTTACAACTATGAGAAAGAGACATGGATCCTGTAGCAAGCCATGAGCACTCCACCGGAAAATCAGCATCTCTCAACAGCATCCTACCTTTTCTAAGAGACGCGGGAGACCCTTTCATGTCACTTGTAACTGTACTAGGTATCTGCAAGATATTGGAATACAGGACACCTTCTGTTTGCTTTTGATAGAGCTTCTCTAGGTTTCCAACAGGTATTTCTTTTTCCAACGCCTCTTTTTGACTGGTCACTTCCTTTCTGTTCATCGTGCCAAGAAGTCTATTTGCCTCTTTTGTCATTCCAGTAGCACGCCATGCTTCAGCAACAAGCAACATGGTTGATTTCTCAGGCTGAACCTCAAATTCTGTCATAATCTGGAGAATTTCTTCTGCCTTCCATGGTTGCCTGGCTTCAGCGAATCCCCAAATTAGGGTCTCAAAGGTCTTCAAATTAGGAGAAATTCCACGTTGACACATCTTGTCAAAAACCCTAACTGCATAGTCCATTTTGCCAGCACTGCACCAGCCACTGATAACAGTTGTGAAAATTACAACATTTGGCTGGAATCCAGATTTAATCATGGTAGTCAGGAGTTCTTCAGCTTTTTCTGGTTCTTGTGCACGCACATAACCTTTTGCAAGAATGCTGTATGCATGTGCATCAGGTTCTATGCCAGCTTTCACCATATCATCAAAGATTTCCCTGCACTTCTCCATAAATCCTGCAGTGCTCCACGCATTCATGATGGTACTGAATGTTATGACATCTGGTTTTACTCCAAATTCTTCCATCAAGTTGAGCACCTGCAAATAATGTACAATGGCTAAATCCAATACACAACTGAACCAGATATTTCTACCTAACACATGACAATGCTCATGATTTCTGAAACAGGCTTTTTGTGTAGCCATGCAAACTCACACACCATAATTTCACTCCTACATATAGTGGCCTCATTGCTTGCTCTAATAGAATATATTGTGAACCGGCGAATGAATGAACAGCAGGTGAGTGCATGCTTGGAAAAATAACTGTTGAAATCAACAGCAAAAGGCTTTATGATGCTAAAAGCTTAAACTTTTTTATTGCAGCTATATTAAACTTGTAGCTGTTTTAATCACCACCAAAGAGTAGTGTCATTGAAGGTAATCACTATATCTCTCAAATGAACATTAATCATTGGTCAGAGCTCACCTCATCAACTCCATCTCTGTCCATAATGGCCACAAAGCCTTTGATCAGTGAATTAAATATAACAAGATTAGGATGGATGCCAAGTTCCTTCATCCTGTATGCAAACCTCAACGCCTCCCTTATTCTCCCTTCTTTACAGTAACCACTCATGATGATGCCACAAGTTCGCTCATTGGGCTGCACACCATTATTCTGCATCTCTAAGATTACACCTTCAGCCTGATCCAGCGCTCCTTTCTGAGCATAGGCAGTTGCTATAGTGTTGTAAGTAACCACGTCAGGTTGTATCCCAGAAGCTATCATCTTATTAACTACATTCCATGCCTCTGTAATTCTCTTCTTGTTACACCATGCTCTGACAAGAACATTGTAAGTCCTGAGATTGGGTTTCACATTTCCCTCTTGGGACATAAGTTCTAGTAGTTTCACAGACTCTTCAGGTTTACCAGCAATTCCATACCCTTTGATTAAGGTGTTATAAGTACTTGTAGTGGGTTTCATTCCATTTTCTTGCATCTTCCAAAACGTTTCCATGGCACTCTCCATGTTCCCAGATTCAGAGAAAGCATTAATAACAGCATTAGAAAATATCGAATCAGGATTCATTCCATTTTCTTCCACCTGTGAGATAATTGAATATATGGAGTCAAAGCGCTTCTGCATGGTCAAGGCAGCCAAGAGAGTTGTGTATGATATTAGAGATGGTTTATGCCCTCCTTCAATTAAACTATAAAAAATGGACTCTGCTTCTTGTGGCTTTCCCTTTTCTACCAGAAAGTTCATTAGTTTTGTCCTTGATCGCACAGTTCTGCAACTATCTTTGGTCATGCAGAGTTTGCAACCGACTGCCCTTTGGAACTCCATAGACTCTGAAGCAGGATGAAGTTGATTCATATGATCTGGATTATTCTCCTAAGAAGATAAGAAGCTAATAAATATCAAATTTGGACAAATCAAAACAATATTTAATTATTTATTAAGCAGAAAATGCAAAGCTATTGATCATTAAATAAATTAATTGAGTCTGAAGCATGACTCAGTAATGCATAAAATTTCCACTTCCAGTCATTAAAAACCATAGGATTTGTTGTTGTATCCAGGCTGATTTTTCCTGGGTTTTTATATTTATATTTACAAGCAAGGCAACGGTGACATACTGATCTGCCAACACACCAAGAAAATTTGACCTTATAAGGTGACCAATCTTAATGAACATATTAACAAATTCTTTCCCATGTCCACTGCTGCTTGTTTAAAACTAAATGTGTTATACCTTTTTTATTCCAAACACTTCAAATTCTAAATCACTCAGCTTTCCACCTCATCATCCAGATTCTAGTGTGTGTGTCAATATGCTAACTTCTAGCGAGGCACTTCTTGGTTAAATTGCCATTCCAAGAAGCATGCATAACTTAAAACGTATAGACAGTTTAATCACACGCTACCAAATCAAGTTTGAGTTCTAGACTAGAGTCAAGATAATATAAATTATAGTACCATATTAATATTAAACGAAGGCATGTAGACTATAATCATTTACCTTCACTGGCAATGCCACCCATCGTTTCTTGATAGTGGCTGTTCCTGCTTGATTTTTCTTGGAGGTTCTCGGAAAAGCACTCCCCTTATCAAATTCTCCCATACAGGCAACACCTACTTGTCAATTGCAGAGCCCCGATTAGATCTAACTTTACACGGAATGCAATCAAAATGTAGAGCTTGATCTAACTTCACACTTGGGAGTTCCTGCAGAAAAAAGAAAGCTGAAACATCTAGCAATTTATTGAATATGCAACTTGCCATAAACACAGCAAAAAAGAAAAGAAAGGGAAAACGCATAACGAGACACGGTGCGAATGCCTCCAGATTTGCAAAGAATATGAACAATAAAGACACCACTAATCTGGAAAGAGGCTTTTGACACAGATGGAATAAAGCCCCAAAAAGGGCTCATTTCAGCCCTTTTTGGCAACAACCCAGACCCGAAGAAACCAGGGGGGGGGGGAACCTTTCAGTTAAACCAATCAAGTCTACTTTTACAGCAAAAACAAACACTCCCAGTTCAATCCAGCCCAGAATTCAGGTCATCAGAAGTCCATCAATGTTAGAAACTGATTCAATAACACATCTGGATTGATAATAAGTTTACAGTGCAATATGTAATCATACAAAAGAGAGGGACAAAGACATCAGACAAGAACTCCTAGGTCTCAAAGCCAAGCCAAAAAGAGTTCAAGAAGAAAGACATCAAACCACAGAGAAAGAAACCAACTCCAAGAGAGCACAAACACTGAACTTCAAAGTATTAGAGAACGGAGAGAGAAGAAGTAGATGTCAAGTGGTTGTACCTGTAGGGCGGATGTGCAGCTGAAGGTAATGCAAGAGGAAGAGAGATGGGGCCTTCCCTTTGAAAGAGTTCAGCAAGTACACAGAGGTTCGATAAAAAATATTATACACAAAATATTACTTGGAAATAAGAAGCCAAAAATTGAAGATAAGAGAGCCATAGCTGAGGCTGAAATTTTTGATAACTTGCTCCCTCATTATCTTTCCCTTTTTTTCTCCTTTATCATGTCAATTTTAATTGTTTGCCTTTTTTCTTCATTATAATGTCAATTTTAATTGTCACGAAAATGGAAACAAGAAATTTTGGGTGGTGCTCGAGGGAATTGAGTGATCTATCTTTGATGCATGGGTGATAGAAGTATTACTACACGTTATTAACAAGATCACATGTATTATATGTCAATAAAACTGAAGAGCAGCTCAGCATGAAAATATTGTTATAAGATTAAGGTAATAATAACATCAAAGTAATGAAATAAAGTATTTGTTACATTAATAATAACAAAAATTATAATTAATTTAATTAAATATAATTAATCAATAACATAATTAAAGTACTTAAAACAAATAATACAAGAATAAAAATTGCGTTTTAATATGTTTGACAAGTCTACATCCACACTTCAAACACTAAATCAATTTTGAGTATTGTATTCTTTATTAATTCAAGTCAAAGATTATAATGTCTTTAATAAATTATTATCAAGCTCCTTTTCACCACTTCAAAAAAATATTTTCTTCAAGATTTATCATCTTAATGATGTACATTACTAGTAACCAAGAATTTTTTATTTAAACTCTTAAAGAATTATAATTGTTTAAAATATAACAATACTCTCTCAAATAGTAGATAATACAATTAAAGCTTATATGTCTATGATTCATTCAATATCACTTAAAAGATATGAAGGTTTTTAAGTGTAATGAGTGTTAGTATTTGTTGTAACCTATTTTTTAGTTCTCATACAAAAAAAAAAGAAAATACAATAAAAATAAAAATATATAGTTAGAAGAAATCAAAAAATAATAGTAGTGAGAATAAGATGCTAAAGAGTCCAGAAAATTGTTAAAATTTGGTTAAGGAGGTTCAAAAATACAAAGATTGAAATTTAACAATATCTATTTGACTCATGAAAGCCATGTTGACATAAAATTCAATTTGAGAAAAAAAAGTCTAAAATCGATATTTATAGACTCAATTAAATTTTATTAAAGATTTAATTAAATTTATAGAGGGTTTGATTGCAAGAAAAATTGATTTTTAAGTCAATTTAAGCTTTAATTAGAAGAAATTAAAGTTTTGAGGTCAAGTTAAGAAATTTTAGAGCTTATTTGATTAAATCAGGGGCTTATTTGTATAAATATTGAAGTTTAATGGCCAATTAAGGACTTCATTGAAGAAATCTGAAACCAAAGACCTAATTAAAAAGGCACACAAATAGAGGGATTGATTTGAAAATTAGTGTTTTGGCGCCCTTTTCTTTTAAATAAAATGACATGTTTTGGTCAAGACAGCTTCGTTTCATGTATTATTATTAAAAAAAAAGCACGAAATAATATCATTTTGAATAACACTGTGCTTCTTCTTCCCCTACACACGTAGAAGTAGGGGAAGAAGAAGTTTCTCTCCCCTACAATGTCATTCCTTTTTTCTTCACCCCACATATCTAAGAAACTAAGCACAACCTATGCCTATACATGCCTTGTGCCATACCATAATAATGAAGAAATCCAGGAGAGCTATGCCCTGCGAGCAATTCTCCAACCCAGTTTAACCTATGTCATGGCAAGGGTAAGATGACCCTCTCCTTCTTTGCTTATAAATATTAGAGGGGGGCACCATAAGGGGAAAAAAAAGAGGAAGGAGGAAGTGCATCTTGAAACTTGACAAACAGGGGGGATTTGGAGTGGACAGAAGATAGAACTGGAAACAGAGGGGATATAGAGAAAGAGGAGGAAGATTTATTTTAGAGACAAAAGTAAGAAAGGTTTGAGGGAGGGAAAGATTTTGAAAACAGGAGAATGGGGAAAAAAAGGTGAGAGAGGTAGAACGACTAAGAGAATTTTATAGAGGAGAACAGAAGAGAAAGAAGGTAGAAATCGAAAGGAGAAAGAGAGAGAGAAAGAGAGAGAGAGAGAGAAAGAAAGAAGCAAAGGAATTAAAATAGGGAAGAACAGAGATATGAAGGAGAAAGACAAAGGCACAAAACATAATAAAACAAGGATAAGCAGAAGCAAAGATAAGGAAAAAACAGAAAAAACCTAGGAAGAAGAAATAGAGGAAAAACACCCTTCTCTACCACTGTAATTGCCCCAATTTGCAACAATAACACCACCATTTAGAATCACCATCCACTGCGAGCACACCACCTAATCGCCATCGTTAACCATCACCACCACCACCAACAACATTATGAGTCATCGCTAGGTCTGCTTTCCCCCCGCCTTTTCTTTATTCCTTCTTTTTCTTCGCTACATCATCTCTCCACTATTCTTATCTGCCTAGTCTAAAAAAAATGTAAAAAATATTTTGAAAAATCTGTAATTTTCCTGCGTATTTTTCTACTGAATTTTGATTAATATTGGTCTACATTTTTATATTATAAAGATATAAATCTAATAGTAAAATACCTAATTTTTATCAAAATATTAAAAAATAAAAAAATATTTTTATTTGCGTGCATACAGATAAGCCTTTCAAAGCTTTAAAAACAAACATCATATTATATTTTAATACAATAAAGAAAACTTCAAAAAAAAAATTAGCATGTATTTTGGTTTTAATAACTAGTTTATTAATAGAATATCCCATATTGGTGGGTGAATGTGTGATAGCTGATCTTATTAAGAGTGCTGGTTGCCAACTTGTCATGTGTGTTTTATGACATCAGGTTCAAAAGTGAGCTCGCATCACCAGGAACAAAATTGTGAGAGCAGTAAGACCTAAAGCAGATAATATATGGCAGGTTGGGCTGAGTTGTTACATTTGGTATCAGAGTCGACCTCACTAGTTGTCCGGTTGTGCTGACAAGGTCGTCGTGAGATTGGGTCGGGTTGTTACAATTATAGCAGATTGGGTCGGGCTGTTATAATTATCATGAGAGCTTGACCAATATATGGAAAACTCCAAAAAATATTTTTTTTTGTCTTAATGTCTGAGATTATGAATTTACATATAAAACATATTCCCAATATTAAAAAAGTAGTTCCTTTATAGACATTAAAATGGTTAGGCTTTAACCGATAAGATAAGGACCTCCTCACTAAAAATGACTTTTCTTAAACCTTGGCAAACCAACAAATAGAAATACAATAAAACCTTAGCATATATTAGACAATAAAACAATGTAACTTACTTTAGGTAAGACGTATTTGGGGTGCTAATACCTTACCTTTACGTAACTAGTCCCCGTACCCAATCTCTAAGACCAATTATAGTTTCTAGTTACTAAAATACTAGGTGGCGACTTGATTAGTACTTAAAAGTGTATTTTTATCATGATTTTATATCATCATTTTGCACTTGAAGTATCAATAACTCTTTAACTAAAGCATGTTTTATAATAATATATCTAATAATATAAGATACCTTTAATTTGTGATAAATGTTCATTTTAAATGCAGGCCTATCACATAAATGAAAGGATTGATTGATGACTTTAAGAACTTAAATTGCAAGGATAAAGAGATGGCCAAACTTAGAAAAGAGATGTCGGTGCAATCCAAACCGGAACACTGTTCGGTAATTAGGTCATATCTAGAGCTATATATCTTAGATTTAGGTCCAATTTATATGGATGGAAAGGTAAGACATAGGCCTACAACTTTCATAGGAGCCCAAGATCTAAAAAGGTCATTTTCAAGTCCAAATTGTAGCAACAACAAAGAAGCCCGAATCTGTCTTCCAGCCCGAGCACTATTCAGTATTTTGGCCATATCTGGAGTTTTAGAAGTCCAAATGAGTTGAATGTTTGACACAAGAAAGCTGAGATAATTGTCTACAACGTTCATGTTTTCAACTGGCTCCAATTTTGACGTTATCAATGACGTTTTAGGCAGACAAGAGAAGATAAGGATTGTCACCAAGTCAAGAGTTGGCCACCCACTTATCAATTAGTCATCAAATCAATAGTTCCTAATTTTAGCCTATAAAAGGAGGCATTTGCCATGCATTTAGGTATCTTGGTTTCCAGATCAAGATCATGCTCTTCCTTTCTCTCTTTGTATTCTTTGTAATGTTTATGCTTTGCTTTCATTAATATCAAGTTTATGCCTTTCATTTCCTTTCCTTTACTTAGTTAACTTTTATGTTCTTATTTTGTTTATCTATTTTGCTTTCTTTCATTATGTCTAGCTAAGTTAATTATGTCAAGGTGAAAAGGTTACACTAATGGTGTGAGAATAAGTATAATGTAAACTTAATATGGACTTTAATGTTTGATACTAACATGTTTTATATTTGTTATCTTGTTCACTCTTCAATACTTTGCTTGTTAAATGACTAATCTTGATTTATGTTGTATAACACTTGGTACAACAAATGCTTGGCACTTTCATAGCCCATAATGTATGGTATAACCGACACCTGAGCTATGAAAGGAACTTGATTTGTTGTCAACATAATTTATAATCATGAATGCTTGACGAGATCTACAAATATTAGCATTAATTGAATAAGATGACTAATGTAATCATGTTAACAATATATAATCTGATTGGAACCTCCTTTGTGTGTGGTTTCCAATTTAATAATAAGAGTTTATACTATACTTGTTTGATATACCATTAGTGGAACCTCTAACCTTGACATTTGTTATTATTATTGTTTAATCCTTACATTAATTTTCCATCTCCAAGTTCTCATCATCTTCTTTTTCTTCTCTTTCTTTATTATTATTATTACTACTACTACTACTACTATTATTATTATTATAGTTGTTGTTGTTATTGTTATTGTTGTTGTTGTTATTGCTATTATTGTTGCTGTTGTTATTGCTATTATTGTTGCTTATAATTGTTGTCTATAATTTGTACAATTAACCTCCCTGTGGTTCGACCCCGGTCTTGCCGGGTTATTTATTACTTCGACACTCCTTCACTTGGGAGAAGACATCAACCTTTTAGTCGTGTCACGACTCTTATTCTATCTTTTCACTAATAAAAGATAAGAATTCCTTATCCCTCTATATTTTTCAGGTAGATACAACATATATGAGAGTGAATAATTGTCGCGGCGCCATATATGTGCGACAATATTTATACTCTTGTGCAATAATATGAAGATTTTAATTCACAAATATGAGTATAATGTAAGATTGACTATTTAAAGTTGTTTTTGCTATTAAAATACTTGTGTATGATATATATCCAATTTCTATACTGAATTATGCAATTAAACAAACTTTGTGTGTGTGTGTGTGTGTGTCTTTCTAGCAAAAACTAGTTATTTATAGTTGTTATTGTTCCTTTAACAACTCAAACAATCGACCAGTTCAAATTAATATAGCCAATCAATCGACTAGTTCCTTTAAATTCCAAGTGTTCATTACATATGAACAAGTGATCCATCAATTTATTTAGTATCACTAAACGATCGACCAGTTCATATAGAATTTCAACTTTATTAGTTTTAATCATAGTGAATTCTTAGGATCGTTTTATCAATCTTTTTTAAATACATATAAAGTAAAGTGTATGCATTCATTTTAATTTGTGCTATCAATTATGATATAAAGATTAACATTTGGGCATTAAATAAAAACTTAAAAACTAAGTCCTTGCTTGCTTTGTAACTTGGACTCATTAATTGATCTCTTTATTCAACATATCATGCTTGTTAATGTGATCTTCATATAAAGTTGTTTAAACTTAATTTCATCCAAGCATATTATTAATCTGCTTTTATTTAATTGTTATTATCAAAATACATAAAATATTGATATATGACCTAAAGGTCAATATAAAAAAAAGAAGTAGCTCACTTGAAAAAAGATTTTGATTAGCTTGAAGAGAGTAGCACTTATCTACCGTGTTAATTAACTAGTAGGACTTGTTCTTTATGTTAAGTGATTACTTTTTTCACTATTAGGTCAATTAATTAAAAGAGATATCATAGGAATATTTATACTGAATTATTAAAATTTATATATTCCTTTTTTTTATGTTAACAACTAGTTTTCTGATCATGTTGAGGCTTGATATTTATGGATATGGTAAAGAAAAGAGGGAAAATAAAAGAAAGAGAAAATTCCTACTTGTTTAGGCCAGATCCAAATGATTAAAATTCTTTTTATTTTTTTGCACATCATAACTAGGGAACACTAAAGGAATCTTTAAATACAAAAGATGTTGAAGATTACTTTATGTAAATGTATTATATCTTGTTTAGATTTTTAAATTTTTTTCTTAAATGGAGATTATGCAATCCAACAACAAGCTATTATTGATTACTAATGTCATAATAAAAAACTTCAAAATAAGTTTGGGCTCTTAATGCTTGTGTTCCTAGGCTAGTGAATAATGCAAAACAAGTTTTTTATCAAATTAAAGGATCCTTTGAAGTTTAAGTTTGTAAATGTAAGAGAAGTAAAATGTTTAGTGTGTGGAATAGAGAGTGTGTGGAACAAAAGTGTAATGAGGTCAACTGATCTTGTTTTAACTTGTCCTTATCCATCTTTTTACCTATTGACCTAAGGTATTTATAGATACTTCATGTCACATAAGCTTATTAGTTTGTGTGAAGAAATGATAAGAAATATATGTTTTTCTAAAAAGTTAAGATTTTAGTTAGGGTGCCATACTTGTTATTGATGGATATTTTGGTGTTTAAGAGAAGGTGATTGATGAAAATGATGGTCGGGTCAAGCGAGTTGATACAGATTCATGATTAGGATAGTCATTGGTAAAAAAATTAGTGTTTGAGAGTAAGTTATCGGTGAAAAGGATGATCAGGTCAAAGAAATTGATGCTGATTCATGATTACAACAGTCATTAATAAAAAAAAAAAGTTGGTTTTTATGAGTAAGTAATTGGTAAAAAGTATGGTCAGGTTAGGAGAGTTATGGGGAGTCATTATTATGATAGTTATTAGTAAAAAGATTAGTTAGATGAAGAGACTTGATACAAAATCAAATTTAGAAATGCTTATTAATGTAAATGTTAGTTTAATATAATTTAAAAGAGACAATTATTGGCTAAAGATGGTGGCTAATACAAGCAACAATATTTGTGTAAGAGTCAAGTTAGGCTTACTTAAAGAAAGCTTCAGTTAGGCTAGCTTATAAGAGAGCTCAATTAGGCTTGTTTTAGTTGACTCTAGGATTTTTTTTCCCCTCTTTTTCACTTTTTGACCTTTAATTAGGTTAGGTGTAGTTCTAGTTAGATCAGGTTTATGCTAGCCTTTACTCCACTCTCATTCTCTTCTCTACCCTCTATTAGATTAAGTGTAAAGTTTAGTTATGATCTTTCCTTTCCAACCCCCCTTTTCTCTCTTTTTTTTTTTTTTTATCCTTTTCACCCTTAATTGAGTTTGAGATGATGATAGATTAGACAAGGACTAGAGAGGGTTCAGTTAGGTTAGTTCAGTACTAAATTAAAGAGTTATTATAAAATCAAATACTAAAATAAAAGGAGGAAATCTTTTATATATAATATGTATCACACCTAATAGTATTAAAGAAATGCATTGCTTTCTAGTGGCGTGCATAACGTGGTTGAAACTCTAACAATGACCTTTAGTGTCATCCGAGTCATCTTGATAAGAGCTTTTTCAGTGGTGTGATGCATGGATATAACAAACACAAAATATAGTTTTGGTGGCTTGTTCCTTTTTCTTTCTTTTCCCTCTTTTTTACCTTGACTTTCACACCTAAATGCATTTCTATTTTTTTTACTTGAGTTTCTTTTTATATAGCAACTCCTTAATTTTTTTTTATATGTAAGCCTTGATAGTACTAGTTTAAAAGGAAGTTTAAATGAGTTTAAAATCAATTTTATTGAGCCAATTTAAGAAAAGGTTTGACTGAACTAAAATTAGGCGGGCCATCTATTTTAGGTCCAACTATTATATATATATATATATATATATATATATACACTTTATTACAATTTTAATCCTTGAGCTAATATCAAATTGAGTCAAGCAAAAATATAAATTTATATAAATTAGTTAAATCAAGCTAGGCTATTTTTGAACTTTAAATAGTTTTTATGATAGTTTTTGGACATGTGATATAAAATCAATTTTTATTTGGTTATGTTATAATATAAATAAATATTTGCTAAAAATATAAAGATTTAAATTCTCTAAAAAAAATATTTTATTAGTTGAATTTTTATTTTTTATTAATATATATTTTTTTATAAAAACATTTTTTATGTGTATCATGTTTTTTAATAAAGAATTAAAAGATATAAAATAAATATTTATAAAACATAAATAATTTGAATTAAGGAGGATAAAATGCATCTCTTTAACAAAACTTCATTTCCTTATTCATTCATTTATTTTTTTAGGAAAATATATTTTATTTTATTAGAGTATTTTTTCTTGATAGAAACTTATCATAATTAGAAAAGCAAGCTTTAATAAAAAAAATAGAAAAATCATGACTTGATAATTTGTATGCAATAAGAGAAAAAAATAAATAAAAGACTAATTAATCTAAAAATATTTACAATATATATATATATATTATAAAAAATATAAACTTATTTTAAAAATATAGAAAATTTGGATAATGTTTTAAATATCATTTCAATTATCTCATTCCTGTTGAATTTAAATACAAAATATTATATAAATATAATTAAAAAGAAATTAAATGTTGGGCCTAGGAGAATTGGCTAATGAACCCCCCTCAAAAGAAAAAACAAAATCGGGTTCTCACATTATCTATTCAAATTTTTAAATAAAAATAAACGTGTCATCACTTAGTTTAAATTTCAACCATCAATTTAGGGTTTCGATTCTTAGATCTTACAAATCTATTTTTTAACTTATTCTTAACTTAAAATACCTATAAAAGATCATAGCAACCAAAATAAACACATTGTTAAATCCAAAATATTGTTAAATGCAAAATATCATAAAATGAGTAAAAAAGACAACATTTTTTTTATTATAAGATAAAAATTCCAATCACCTCCATTGAACTTCATACTTTAATACAAACATATTAATATCAAAATTAATTTTTTTTATTGGTAAAATATGACTCACTGAATATTTTTTTCTCTTTTTTTTTTTAATAACCTTTTCTTTTATTTCTCAACACATATGGATCAAAATGCAAAGAGAATAAAATTTATAATCTAAACATAAAATCCTCAAATAATAAGGATTAAATATATAGAACCTTGAAAATTCATGGGCAAACTATAGCTTTTCATATCTCTTGAACGTTAAAAATTGAAATTTTTAATTTTGTTTGTTAATTTTGATCCTTGTTATCACAAGTTTTTTCAAAAATAAATTATTAATTTCATAAATGTTTACTTTACCAGCATAATGTTTTGAAGACTTCACATATATGATATATATATATATATATAAATAGATGCAAAACATAAAGTGCAAGGATTAAATAACAAATAAAAAATTTAAAGATAAAAAGATATAGAATATACAGTGTTATTCATACGGTTTCTTCTTTTTTTTTTTTCAAGAATCAGGGTAAAAATGAGTTTTGTTTTATTTTTTAAATGTAATTGTAATTATTATAATTTTAATATCAATCGAAATGGTTTATACTTTATCTTTATATAACTAAGATAAATTACACAACATACACAAATATAATCTTCATTACTAGATTAATTCAAAATGCTTTTTAGGTGACAAATTAACTTTCATAAAATCCACCCAAAATGTTTGTATTTAACTTAAAATGCCTTCTGTCTAGCAATTCATCTTTCATAATTTAGCATGTGGAATCTGAAATGCATGAAAGTATTAGAAATTTTAAAATATTTTTTTGAAACTATTTATAAAATGTATTTCAAAAAAAAATATTAATGATGCTTCATGTTTGTATGTTTGTTTCTTTGATATCAAGTAAACTCTTACCAAATCCTAAATTAATTTCCAATATTTTCTTAAAAGTTAGTTTGTTTACGCTTTCTATAAAATATTATTAAATCAATATTTATTCGTAACATGGTAAATATATCAATCTTAAGCACAACTTATCTTAACTTTAATTGGTAATATATGTGCTTTATGTATAGATATAAAAATATAAAAGGTATAGAAAATATATTAAGTATCTTGGGTATAACGATCAAGTCAGACTCAAAATAGTATTGGATCTGATAACAAAGCTAGACCCAATAGTATTGACATAGCAACTAAAAAGTCCAAAAACTATTGGGTTTGGTAGGATAGTCGGATCTAATGTTATTAGGTCTTATCAAGCAGTAGGACTCCAAACAATTTAGTTTTGCTGGGTAATAGGTTCTAACGCTATTAAATTTTGTCGAGCCAAACTCAATAGCACTTTTTAACTAAAAAGAACATAAAAACAACTCTCCTAGTGCTATAATATTATCCACAATGCAAACACTTCATGTTTATAGTGTGATTAACATTGCAATGAATATATATTCATAATCAGCATGACTCAACACTATTGAATCCTACTAGAAATATGACTTAATGCTATTGCATCCAGCTAGGCAGCAAGATTCAATGTCATTAAACTTTGTTAGAAGTAAAAAAAAAAGAAGTTTTATAAAAGAAATTTCTCTTTACTATATAAAAAAATACATTAAATAAAAGCAAAAAATCTAAATAAACAAAAAAATAAAATTAAAAATATCTAGTATTCCAACCAAACTTAGTAGCGTTGCTAAAATCAATATCGTTGGGTCCTACTACTCAATTATATTCAAGATTATTAAGTATGATTAAAAACTGAATAGAATAATATTGAATCTGATTGTTAAGTTAGACCATCATCTTTTTGAAATAATTTATAATTAAATTTAATAGTTTTGATATAAAAAATAAAAAAAGATAACACTTCTAACAATACTTTTTGATTAAAAACTCCAAAGACAATGCCTCCGTAATAATATAATATTATTTATAATGTAAATACTTTATATTTGCAATATCACCTACGAAGGTAGTATGTGCATAATGTTGTCCCCATGGATTTTAAAGTGTTAGATATATATTAGAAAATTGAATGGATCAATATGATATAACTATGTATTTTCAGTTAGATTTGAGTGGGGTTTCGGGTTCATCTATACTTTACTTTTATTTATTAAATAAAATAATCATATAAAAAATACTCATCCAGGTAGGCTAAGTATCAATCGGTTCAAATTAAATTGGATGCCTAAACCTAGCCCAACCAAGTTTTACCACAGCAATATGAAAAGCCCATACAGCCCTTGGCCAAACCAAAAGGTACAGCTTTCCACAACATAAGCGTTTCCCAGGTAGTGGCAGTCCACCAGGACACTAGTACAACCACATAATGCAGGAACTAGGTCATTTTTGTCCCTTCCCGGAAAATAGGGTAATCCTAATTTTCCCGGAGATCTTGGGAAAGAAAAACAAGAGAATGAGGAGCGCATCCAATTTTATAGCTAAAAATTAGATTAAAAAGAAACCCTTTTGAATATGCACTTGTAGAAGAAATCCTTTTTTTAATTAAAAAATCTCTCTAAAAGAAAATACATAGGGAGATATGTTGAAGTTGTGGAAATGGTACCAGAATTGCTTGGCTGTGCATCCAGTCAAGACACAGATGATTAGCTCAGGAGTGATTTGGGGTTTTGGTGATATAGCTGCACAGTCCATATCTCACTATACAGCCGAGAAATATCGTCAAATTAAGGTACTTACAAGCATGACCTATCATTCAAGAAAATCCCATTTTTTATATGATGGTTTTTTGTTATATTTTGTCTATCTGGTACTTTGCGTTTAGTTTTGGAAAATGAGTATGTCTCAAGTTTTTGTCATTCTATATGGTTTTTCTCTATGTGTGTATGGATGTATTTAATGTTTGAGGCAAATGGGTATGTGCCATTTTGTTTTTTTGTTTCTTTTATCTGTTTATTGTACTTCATCAGTTGAATAAAATGAGGATAGACTATAAATCTCACCTTTTATATGGGATGTAATACATGAAAATGTTGTCTATTGATTTGGCATTTGCATTTTTGGTTTTTGAGAAATAAATTAGTTCCTCATTCAGGTGAAACCCCTGAAATCAACCAGTTCCTCTTGTGATTCCAAGGGAAAAAGGGTTTCCAATATGTTTTCTGTTGATGTCCATGATTGAACTGTTCTTTCATGTTTACCATTACAATCTAGAACATGATAGATTCATTTTTATTGAAGATGAAGCCACCTTGTTTTATTATTCATTTGTTAAAGAGTTATGCTGGGGAAAGACTGTTTTCGAATGTTTGAGAAAGCACAGAATCAGCATCATCTAGTTTGCTTCGAGTAATGATGAAGGATATACTATCATGATAATCATTATCATCTCTATCCAAGTTTAGATTATGATATATGCTGTTGAACTGTGGTGAGCATTTTGCTGGATGGAGGATGTTCAAATCCTTTATATTGACATACTTGTAGTACTTCTATTTGAGCTACAGAGGAACAGCCTCTTACAACTCCAGGTTATATATTCTACAAGCAAATCGACATGTATGTTGGATTTGATTCTCAGACCTTCTCAGTAGATTAGCCAGCACTACTGACTAGTTTCTTTGATGGTGTCCCATGGTGAGCAACTCGCAAGTGCTCAGAGGAGATATTACTCTTGTTCTTCATCATCTTCATACTCATTTTAAATTAATACAACACATCTTGACTATATCATCTGGTTACTCCTTGGAATCCCATGTAACAAGTTATTGTTCTTATTATTAGAAATTGATAGCTTAACAATTTCATTGCCTTCATGCTCTTTGTAAATGTTTCTTAAATTGTCTCACCATGGTGTGCTTGTTGTGTGAAACTGTAGAACCCCAACATGTTCTTCATAAATGGTTTCATAAATAGGTTCCTTGCAAAGAGTACACTGGAATCTTGAGTCTTTCTTCATCATCTTTGATTCAGTCATGGTCATTGACAAAGTAGCCACCCCTCATAGCTGCACCCTTTAATGGTCCTTTGGTGGTGACATCGTGATGTTTACCATCAATGGAATTAGTAGCAATTTGGCATTCAGGGGGATCAAATTATTTAATCTGATCTGGACAGTTCTTTTGTGTTTGATGAAGTGTTTACTGAAGGACAAAAATTGCTTAATAATGTCTCAAACTGCGTGTCTTTGAACTGAAATCTGGGTATTTCAATCTCCATTCACCTGGCTATTGGAGGTGGCTCCATCACATGGTTTAATCCTAGCACTCCAAATTTCTGCTTGTTTTCTGTTATTTGGGTCTTGTGTTGTATCATCCTATTGTATGTTGATTGCTTGATTTTGCCCTCTTCTGAATTTGCTATTAATGATAATTCTGCATTATTGAATATGCAGCTTTTGGTAAACCTGATCCTTGAATTGCATATGATTTTATACAAATGGCAAACTTGATTGTTCTGGGATTAAAAGAACGTGTTGAATAGAAGCTAGTGATTTGCCATGCTGGAAAGTGTTTGCAATGCTAAACTTTTATTTATAAGAAAAGAGAAGCTTGTGGAGCCCTTGAAAGTTATTTCCACTACTTCACTGTTAATTGATTTCTATTTCACATGTCAGGAAGAGAAGAAAGAATTAAAGATTAATTGGAAACGAGTAACGACCACGAGCTTGTTTGGTTTTACATTTGTTGGACCTGTTGGCCACTTCTGGTGAGTGTTTTCTGTCATTTTCATCTATACATTTTATTTTTGAAATTGAATGGAAAATATTTTTTGAAAAACTTATTTTGAAAATCATGGATCCTGGAGTTAGCACTCCACTACCAGGATCAAATGATTTTTAATTGATGGAATTGCAAGTGGTACTCTTATACAGAGGTGTGCAGGTCATATTTCATTTGTTTCTTGTTAAACTGTTGCAGGTATGAAAGTTTAGACCGATTTATAAGGTCACGACTTTTACTGCATCCAAATTCCTTGCGGTTTGTTGGTGCTAAAGTAGCACTTGATGGTATTATCTTTGGACCACTGGATCTGCTTGTATTTTTCTCTTACATGGGTTTTGCATCTGGAAAGAGTGTTCCTCAAATCAAGGAAGATTTGAAGAGGGACTTTGTACCAGCTCTTATTTTGGAAGGAGGTATTTGGCCAATTGTTCAAGTTGGAAATTTCCGATTTGTACCAGTGAGGTATCAACTTTTGTACGTCAACTTCTTCTGCTTGTTAGATAGTTGTTTTCTATCGTGGCTTGAGCAGCAAGAGGATGCTCCTTGGAAGCAATGGTTAATATCTCTTCTGTCTGGCATGGAGAAAAAAGATACAGGTGGATGATTTACTGTCTCAACTTAATGTTTCATTCCGGGCCATGGTAATCATAGTGCATACACAGGTAAGGGAACAAGGTTAGAAACTGGAAAAAATCAAAGAACGCTGAATTGGCAACTTTTATTTTTTATGGGAGAAATCTAGAAAAGTCATAGAATTACTCTTTTTCCTTGCTTCAAATACAAGGAACTTTGTATTGATTGTTTCCCAACCCCCCCCCCCCCCCCCTAAAAACTGAAGATGTCATCAAGTCTTTTTTGGCTAGTTGTTTTGAGATTTAACTAGGTCTCAGATGATATCTTTAGAAACTGAAGTTGATAGGTTCAATTTTCGTGGCAGTAAATTAACATCTGCAAATTATGGAAAACATGACTATCGAGTTTAATTTTTTGGGTGAAATGGGTTTTCATTTCTGTTCCCAACATGTTTCTGGAGTCTGAACTTTCAAAGAAAATGCCAGGTACCAAACGAAGCATTGCTCGAAAGTGTATTTGAGGCACTCTTAATTATATCCCACATTCCATTTTTCTTCTTATTCTGTTGTAATTAATGTTTATGCCAAAACCAATTGAATGCGCAATGCAACAGGACACTGTTTTGCAGAGCATTATGCAAATTGCAGTTTCCATGTACCACCAAACATATTGATCAAGAACGTACAAATGAATTAGCAGATGTATGTGCAACTAGTTTTAGGGCGGCCTACTAGTTCTTATATGGAACGAGTGAAAGCTGAAGCAGCACAGAGGTTGTCGACCAAAGCTTCTTACGATCTGCTGCATGGGCAGATGGTCAATTTTGATCTTCTTCATTTTCTTTTGTTTTAATGTAATTTGACAAAAAAGCAATGCGGTTTCCCACATCATTAGCGAAATGCCAGTTGCACTTTGATGTCTCTGTCGAGTCTTGCTGCACAGTACATGAACCACCGCCTTGTTCTCCCAGCAGTTCATGCCCAGGCTCGTGAAGGACATGTATAACAGTAATCAATATATGCATGGCATTACTAAGCTTTATGTTTAGCAATGGAATCAGCATGACTGTCCTCTAAAAAGGAGGCTCAAATTTGATAGTTTAAGAATCAACAAAAAAAATGGACATTACATCAGTCATTAAAATCAAATAATTTAGCTCAAACATCATTACTTGAGCTGGTTAGGTTCACACTCGTTGGTGGTTCCAGTGTAACAATTGATGCCATCCTACCTACTGCCCCTTGCCATGTTGAAAATCTTCATGCTCCTCGTATTGGTAGGTACTGCAACTTGAACTTCTTGAAGAACCATGCATTATGCTGTGGAGGCCTCAATATTCCTGCTTTGAGATCATCATCAGCGGACTTTCCGCCTTACAAAGCACGAACTATCTGTTTGATTCAAAACAAATTCCCAACATTTTGGAAGCATCACAGTATGTTTGCTTCTTCTTTCAATACCCATCAAACAGAATCACAGCAACATTTAGTTCCATATAACAACCAAATAATGATTACTTAGTGGTAAGTCTTCTGCGATAAGTTTTCTTTGTTTGGTTTTCGTATAGTTTTTTGAATCTTTAGGAAGGCAATTTATGCTCAGAACCACGTTATTAGTTGGCTGGAGGTGTAATTATGATATATTGGACATGATAAAGCAAAGGAAAGTTAAGAAGAGTTGCCTGGCTCATTCTTCGGATCCAGGATGAAGGGTGCACACAAGCAGCAGCACAAGCAACCATGCTAGCCATCTCACTGTTATTATAATTTGTGCCCAGTCATGGATCGACAAGAGCTTCAAAACTTCCATCTTCCAGAGCTTGGATGAGTAGAGGCCTAGCCTGTAACGCCCATAAAGCGGGACGGAGTTTTGACGAGGTCTCAAGCATAAAATAACTAAGAGGCATGTCTAGAACTTGAAAAATAGATTCAAAAACCATGTAGAGGGAACTCACCCAGGCAACCAGGCTCTCATTCATCATTGATTCTGTAGTACTGATAGGTGGATGCCCAGTTATAAGCTCCAAAGCACAACTTCACAGGAATATAATTCTGACTTTTCCGTCAGCTTGCCACTCAATGCAGAGCCAGGTAGCTACATGTGTTGAGGTTGAGGAAGAAATGCAGGAATAGTGACGCCCACTAAATTTTTTCAAAGAGAGCAAAACCAATTTGGTATGATCCGCGAACCAGCAGTATTTTCAGAAGTAATAGGATTTTTCAAATGAGAAAATTTTGCGCTTTTGGATTTCAAGCTTAGTTTCACATGACGACCATTATATGTAACCAGATTGCTTATCTGCGCGATGTCTCGGCAGATCCTTTTTTTTTTCCACGTAAAAATAAAATGTTAAGACAATGTAAGTATTTTTTCAAATAAGAAATAAAATAAAATTGAGATACAATATATAACTTAATTTAATAAGTTTGATTAATTTAATAACACAACTAAAAAACACTAAGATAATAAATAAATTGACAATGAGTAAACTTTTTGTTAAATCAAGGTAATTTCGGCTAAATTTTTTTAAATAAAACTATAAAATTTAATCATCAAATAACCCATTATTAAAAGATGAGATAATTATAATTATTTTAAAAATAAAAAATCCAATAAAAAAATAAAAATAAATAATAAATCTCAATCTAAAATCAAATGAATGCTTAAGAATAAAACTAAAAATGCATGAGTTGGAATAAAACAAAAAAAAACAAGAATCGATTGAATCTCTAAATCTAAGTTAATTTTTCAAACTCACAATTTATTAGATCTAGACTCAATCATGAAACTCAATTCTTAACTAATTTAATGTTAAATGATGAAACTAGAAAAAAATATCAAATTCAAAAACTTGTCAAAGTAAAAAAAAAAATAGCAATAAAACAAATGATGATCAAATCTAAAAGGAAAACAATATAGGTGGAAAAAATTGCAAACAAAACCAATTTAAAAAACTATCTCAAACAAAAACCAAATAGCAATAAAAAAAAATGAGCATCAAATTTGATATATGAAAAAATTAAAGGAAAATAAAATTAAAAAAAAATTAATAAATCAATTCATATAAAAAAAATAAAAATAAAAAGAGTCGGGACTAAATCTAAATAGATTAGTTTACCTTGAAATTTTAAAAAGCGAGGTGCAAAATTCAAGATGGAGATAGAGAGCAAAGAAAAAAAAATAAAAAATTACTTATACAAAACCCGAGACATGTTAACCACATACACCACAATGGAATGGAGAGATCATTGAAACAATTAAAATGTCATTGCAAGAGGCGATGTTTGGTCACAAAACAATTTTATAAGCATTACCAAAAAGGTTTGGGGGTGTTCACATGCAGACATATACAAATTTTTTATTATTATTAATTTTTATATTTTTTAAATCACCAAGCAACCCTTAAGTTAACTTCAATATTACTAAAAAAAAGGAAAAAAAAACATAATAAAAAGATAAAAAGACCATTGGAAAACAGCCTTTAGTTGTTTTAATGGTAAATAGTTTATTTAACTATGCAAAAAAATTTGAAAAGACAAAAACATATAACTTCTCTTGCTTTAAGACATGTTCAAGTCTTTTAATCATTAAGGATGCATACAAAAATTATAATACACATACTATTGATCCCCACCATAAATTTGATAGAGTTTTTTTATTAATTATTATATTTTTTTAAATTACTAAGCAATTCCTAAGTGAACTTCAATATTATCAAAGCAATAAAAAAAACTATAATAAAAAGATGAAAATGTCATTGAAAGACAACCTTTATTTGTTTTAAGGGTAAATAGATCATTTAACCAAGCAAAAAAAATTTGAAAAAACAAAAAATATAACATCCCTACTTTAAAACATGTTCAAATTTTTTAATCATCTAGGATATATATATATATATATATATATATAAACATATATATACATACATATACATCATTTATCCTCACCATAAATTTGAAAGAGTTTATTCTGTTTTTAAACATATCAAGTTTTTGACATCACTATAAATCAATACAATTAATGTAAAGTTATAGTTCAACCTTCTTGAACATTTACAAAATAACAAAATTATTTATATTCTCTTTAATGACCCAATATTTTTCCTCATTAAAAGGACTTCATCAAAATAAAAAGTATAATTAAATTTTAAAGATTAAAATAAGTTAATAACATATATTTTTCTTTTAACCTAAGGGATACAAAATATCTTATTAAATTCAAACTTAACATATAGTATTCAAAAGGTAAATTTTAAGTAACTTAAATCTAGTTTGCTTTACATTACAAATATAAAAGGAGAATTTAACTCATTTATAATTACATTAGTAAAAACATAAAAATGCTCCATACAGATTGAGATGCACCTAAAAATTATTTTAACATGCAATATAAATGAATTAAAAAACTAAAGTATAAAATTTATAATTTAAATTACTTTGTAATGTCATCCATTCAATTCTAGTTGAAAGTTTATTAGTTTTAATTCAATAATTCTATATATTTTACTATTTTTTTTTATCAATTGGTTGATTGGATCATTTAATAATCCTAAATAGTTAACTAGTTTATGCAACATATCAAATATTAGTTTAGGTTTTTATTAAAAAAATCAATTTTTTACTTATCCATTTCTTACCTATCCTAACACAATTCAAAGCAATTTGAACCAATTCAATTTTTTTATTTTTAAGTTTAGGATAAGATTTCATTTCAAAGGGAGAAAACATAATTTTCTTCAAGTTCTCCACAATTCTCATATCAGTCATTTGTTTTTTCATATATAAGAACATAATTCTAAAAATAAACATCATTTCAAATAATTTTAATTATAAAGCTAAATATTTTATATTTTACATGTTACTAACTAAGCTTTAATTTATGTTAAAATCAAAATAATCATGGTGAAAGTGATTTTTACCTTCCAAACACAGGATATGAAAAAGAAATTGCAAAGGAAATCAAGTTTTCTTCATCTTTTTTTCTTTCTCTCTTTAATTCTTAAAATTCTCGCTTTTAAGTTCTAAACCTCAAGGAAAATCTTTAGATTTCTAGTTTAGATCCTCTAAACCCCTTATTATTTTAATCCGACTTGAAATCATGTTTTTCTTTTAGAATTTGATGAAATAAATGAAGAAAAAAAACCCTAGCCCTTCCTACCTTTTTGAACTGTGAGCCACAACTTAAGAAAGAGCCATTTATATAAATTCAATTTAAGCTATTTATAATTATATTTTTTATTTTTATATTTATCTTATATGTTTTATTTTTTATTTAAACAGATATTCCATTTTGACCCACTTTTAAAATACCACAATTAAAAGTTTATTTTATAAAAAACAATTTCTAATTTTTTTCTTTCATTTTAAATTTTATGTTGACTTATTTCATCATTGGGTTTGATTTTCAATATTTTTTTTATTAATACCATAAATTTTTAAATCAGAGTTTTGTAGAAAAGATTGTGTAAGCATGTTCAATCTTTTTTTTTTTATAAAGATAATTAAGTAATTTTATTATATAAAAAAATATGATAATACCAATTAGTTCAAGTGCTTTTGATAATGACCATAGATCCCTGTAAGATATCAAAATATTATTCTAATCCATAATTTATTATGTTTTGAGTAATAATATTTTGCTGAGTTTTTTTTTATGTTTTCATGTAATGACTATTATTTAACAAAATTGTGTATTCATTATTTTTATTTGGGTTATAAATGTTACTAGCATGGTATCTTATTTTAATTGGATATAGATTATTAGTTTTGTTAATAAATTATTGTCATGAGAAAAATTTAAGGACTCCTCGTAATATGATATTATATATCTTGACCTACAATTATCATTTAGTTTATACATAGAGGTTTGTTTTTATTATTATTATTGTTAGTATTTTTTTAATAATTATCAACACATATAATTTTCAATTTATCTTATTAAACACATATATTGAATTTTCATTTCCTGACTAGAATATTTTTTGATGTTAAGAAAAAAAATTAAAAGCATTTATAAATTTCTTTTTCCTTGGCAACTTAACTTTTAATTTGACTGTGATTTTATATTTTATATAAAGATCATTGAAATAAACTAATTGTAATATTATTTAGAATATTATTTCATTAAATATCTTTTGGTTTAAAATTTAAAATGATATTTTATTAGAGATCATACAATTATCATATAAAAAATAAACAAAAAAAATTAAGAGCTCTTTACAATGCAAAATCTAATATCTTAATTCATATTTATTTCTTAATATTATGATTTAGTTTTAAATTAGAGTTGATAGCTCTTTTTTTTTTAATTTATTAACATATATAATTTTTAATTAATTTTATTAAATGTACTTGCTATCTAACTCATGCTTTTTCCCGGGTTGGATAATGTTTTTGCCACATAAAAAAAACCCTGCAAGCTTTTCCATCATGTCTTTTTACATAAAAAATCTCTAAATGTTAATAAAAAAATCTTATCGATGCCCCAAACTAAAAAAGTTGGAAGATAAATATTAATTAAGATATTTGATTTTATATCACAGTTTATTGATTTAATTGTATTAAATAATTTTTTTTATAATTAAATTTTTATTTAATCAAAAGATAATAAAAATAGTCACACACTTAAAAACAATTGAATAAAATTAAGGGAAAAAAAACAATACTATGTAAAGTTATAATAAAGTGAAATCAATTATATAAATATTAAGATTTAAAATATAACAAAAAAATATTTTTTATTATATATATATATTAAAATGAAAGTCTTATAACTATAATTATCTATAAATTTTTACTATCAAATATTTAACTAATCAAATCTAGTTTGTATGAGTAAGTAAAGGAATAATTAAAAAATCCATCATATAGTTAGATATAAATTTTACTTTTCTTTTATATTTTTATAAATTATATTTAAAATTCTAGATTAAACCAAAAATTCTAACAAAATATGTTGTGTAGGATATAAACTATTATTAAACATATAAATTATATAATGAAAAATATAATTTGTAAAAATATAAAAAAATAAAATAAATTAGTCAAGTCAATCTAATAAATTAAATTCAATTCAATTTAAGATCTGAAATTAATTTTTTAATTTAATCACTCAAAATATTCAGGTAAAATCAAATAATTTAAGGTCATGTTTGTTTTCTAGAAAACAGTTTTCGAAAAATCACTTTTCAAACTTTTCTGTATTTATTTGTTATTAGAAAAGGTGGTCAACGGAAAATATTTTCCGGTCAACAAAAAACACTTTTTAGTCAACGAAAAACACTTTCCGGTTAATGGAAAACACTTTCTGGTCAACGAAAATATTTTTTAGTAAAAAAAAATTTGGTTTGGTTTTCAGAAAAATATTTTTCTTTTTAGTTGTGTTTGTTTTTCGGAAAGTGGTTTTCAAGAAAACACTTTCCAAATTTTTTTGTGTTTGTTTTTAAGAAAGTGATTTCTAGGAAATCACTTTCCAAACTTTCTTGTGTTTGTTTGCTATTAGAAAAGTTGGTAAATGGAAAACACTTTCCAACCAAAGGAAAATTTGGCTTGATTTTCAGGAAAGTGTTTTCCTGAAAAATTTAAGAGAAAAACACTTTCTGAAAGTTATGAAAAATTTAGAAATATCATTATTTGCTGATTATATTAAATTTGATTCTCAAAATTTTAATTGCTATATATATTTTGTTTTGAATATTTATTTTTCAATTTCATTTCTTAAAGTTTAATTTTTATATTAACTTTGGTCCTTATTTTTACAATTGTTATTTGCTTTTCTCCTATTATTTTTTTATTAAAATTTTTTTCTATCAAATTTGGTCCTTATTCTTTTGATTGTTATTTATTTTATTTAAAATATTTTATGAAATGTTAATTATTATTATTTTAATTTCTTCATCTTTTTTTTATTTGAGATAATTTATGAAATTATTTTTTTTCAATTTTATTATTATTCAACTTTTTAATTTGTAAGATTTATTCCTTATTATTTTAATAAACTTGAGAAAAATAAAATATTAATAAATTATTTTCCAGTTTATTTTTCATAATATAACCAAATACTAGAAAAAAATTTTTAGTTTATTTTCCATAAAACTATCAAACATAAAAAATACTTTATTTTTTAAGAATTTATTTTCCTCATAATTTATCTTTTTCAGAATTTTTTTTTTAAAAAAAACAACTTTTCCAATAAGAAACGAAGCTAAGAATTATTTGGGCTAAGCCTAGCTAAACTGCCCGCACATCTTCTCTTCCCTAGTCAGATTTCCCCTCCGGCGGCACCCCCCTTCGTCAAAACATACATTAGACATAGTAGCTCATGCTTCCACCCTCATAAAAACTCCAAGGCAACCCAGAGAAATGGCTCTTTCTCGGCTTCCAAAACTTCACTTCTCTATATTCACTCACCCCCTTCCATCTCCATACACCCATATCAACCTTCCTCTCATAACCAAACTTAAAATCTCAACCCTTTCCAGGCTCAAATCCACACTCACCACAACAGAACCCATTCCCTTCACACAAACCCACAATTTGTTAGCACTCCAAGAACAAACCCAAACCCAAACCCAATTTTCACTTGACAAACTCTTTATCCCACCAGACACTGAGGTTTCAGTCAATGAGAATAGTAGTGGTTTAAGCGCTAGGGTTTTAAAAGGGTCTAATATTGTGTTGAGTAAGTATGCAAGGGATGCACAGATTGTTCAAGCTGAGTTTATTAAAAGTAGTGTTAGAACTGAAGATTGTCCTTCTGATGGTTTGCCTGAGTTTGCTCTTGTTGGAAGGTCTAATGTTGGCAAATCTTCTCTTCTTAATTCTATTGTTAGAAGAAAGAAACTTGCGCTTACCTCAAAAAAACCTGGTTAGTTGATGATAATGTCAGTTTTTTTTTTTTTGTGGCATTTGTATTTTGACTAGTGAAGTAACTTGTTTTGAATTTGGGGTACTCTAAAGGAAGAGACTTTGTAGCTTAGAACTGAATATTATTTGTGTTTTTCGAATTTGGTTTTTGTTCTTGGTGAAGGGAAGACGCAGTGCATCAATCATTTTAAGGTCAATGATAGCTGGTACTTGGTGGATTTGCCTGGCTATGGGTATCGTTTCATTGCTTTGGTTCGTTTTAATCATGCACGTTTTGCATAGGTGCAATATCGAATGCTGTTTTCAGGTTTGGAATCTATTTTCTGGGGAGTAAACTGAGTTTACTTGATAATAAACTTAACTATCTGTTGATTGGTGCTTAGGAGTGCCTATTTCACTTTCTCAAGCATCATAACTAATGTTATCCGCTTCTTTCTTAAATGAATTTGATCTTCTGTTGTTGATTTATCTAGTTAGTCCGTTTCGTTAAATTTGCACTGTTTTGCATTTGTTTCCGCTCTGAACAGGTACGCATCTGCGCCGCAGGAACTTCGAACAGATTGGAATAAGTTTACCAAAGACTATTTTCTCAATCGCTCAACCTTGGTCTCAGTATTCCTTCTTATTGATGCTAGTATTCCTGCGAAGAAAATTGATCTTGAATATGCCAGTTGGCTGGGTCAGAATCAGGTAAAATCTTCTTTCTTGTTAGATGAGATAAAGGGAATATATCAATTGATGACCCGCTGCAGTTAGATTCTTGAGAATTTTTTTGCTGCCGATGCATGTGCTATTTCTCCCCCTTTCCCTGGCTGTTTTGGACACTGCTGGTTTTGGTTAGGATGTTCCAGACTTGACTTTGCATGAGCAAACACTTTCGAGTGGCTTCAGTTGCATCTTCACACCCCCCCCCCCCCCCCCCCCCCCCCCCCCCGGTATATATATAAATAGACTTTGGGGTTTCAAGTCTTGTATAAATATCCATTGGAGATTAGAAACTTGCTAAAAGTTATTTGTAGATCAGAAGCCTCTCCATTGGAGATAGCACTTGCTATCTATACCCAAGTCATGGTGGAAAGGAGGAGTTAATTTCTTGCCTTTCAGGTTCCCATGACATTAATTTTCACCAAATGTGACAAGAGGAAGAAGAAAAAAAACGGAGGGAAAAGGCCGGAAGAAAATGTGAATAAATTTCAGGAGCTGATACGTGACTTCTTTGAGACAGCACCTCCTTGGATCATGACCAGTGGTGTTACCAATCAAGGTCGTGATGAGATGCTACTGCACATGGCTCAATTGCGAAACTACTGGCTCAAACACTGAGATAAAAGAATGCAGAATCAAAAGCTTTTCCCATGTCCTCTGGTGAGTTTCCATTCACATCAGAGACAGACCATTCTAGTAACATTGCCATTGCTGATCCTGCCAGGATTTGCAGCTAAATTCCTAGTATGTCAAATGGATTACAAGTTTTATACATTTTGTTGAATTCCATTGCATTTGATATCCCATAGGTGGGATGGAGACCCTAAACAACTTGAGTTCGCTGTTGTCTCTAACAGTTAGCGATCGTGCTCTGGCAAGTTCCACTGTGCTAACCAGTTCAAACAAAGAGTGAAAGAACATATAGATGGGAAGAGCCGGACAGGCAAATACATGGAAAATTGAGTGGTTGTTTACATGGAAGGCTGAACCGTGTCACCTTACAATATTTATTGTATCCTTGCTACATTTATACGAGGGCTGTGCTGGCGTGGTTGCAAGTTCTGCTTGCTACAAAAGTAGAGAACCTATTACTTGATTATCATGCCTCAGATTTACTCTGCTACTGGTTTAACTGAAGGACTCAATGAGTTTTGATGTTTAAGTTGATTGATTAATTAACACTGGCTGAAATGTTTGCAAAGCATCGAGCGCCACCGCTGTTTCCAAATTTATTTTGGCTTGTAGAATGAACTGAATAGATAGATACTATGATGTATCGAAATTTCTTTTAGATTGTAGAGCGGATTTGAGGGTTCTTGCAAAAATATTGACAAATCATTATTTAAGTCAGAAAATGAAAAGATGAACAAGATCAGCGGTTTCTTGACTTTTCATGAAATTTACTTCCAGAAATAATTTTTAAAAAAACATTATTTTAATATATTTTTAAACATACAGAATTGATTTCCCAAGTTCATATAGTCAAACGGATTGTTACATTGATTGATTATAAAGGCTATCCAGGCTAATCATCAATACGCTAATCACACCACCTCCACCTTATGGCAGGGATAAATCAGAAAGCAGGCGAAGATCTATCAAATTCACTTAATACTTTTTTCTGCCTCCTGTTTTCTGAACATGGTCAGTCTCTGCTTAACAGGCCTCCAATATTAAACAGAAATCATGCAATGGAAGTGGAGCTGTGAGACATTGCACACATAGAAGTGAGACTCCAAATTGACCACAACAGACGCAGTCAGGCTTACATTGCTCAACTGATATGATGACCTGAAAGCGGACTGAAGCCTGACCTTGAATAGAGCATCGCTCAAGAAATGCACAATCTTTAACCATCACGCATTCCATGACAATAAAATTTATCAATACCAGAACGTTAATAATAAGGCCAGCTATTTCCAGCTCTGCCAAATTACCATGCATCTCAATCAAAGGCCCGTTAAGCTAAGGTACCATGATGTTTAAGAAGCCTGCACTGTGACAATCACCGTTCATCATCTTAGAAACACCCACCCCCAATCCCCATGTAAATGCATGTTCAAAGAACAACATAATTGCAACCATTTTTATTGGATGGCACAACGTGTAACAAAGTTGGATATCAGACCCACGCGACACACACACAATAAAAGGTGATCACCATTCATTACCATAACAGAAGGATAAAAATTTGTAACTCTCCATTGTTGAAAACAATTCCCAGTGTCTAACAAGTAACAACAATTCAAAACTTCTTGTTTGAAAATTCAAAAACATTCAAATAAACACACTTTCATCGCCCTTCTAACACTTACGATGAAGCTGCAGCAGCTCCCTTGTTCCTTGGAGTTGCTTGAGTACCTAAACAAACCAAAAAAATAACAGAACATCAAAACCAAAACAAGATAAATTTACGTTCACATCACATGAACAATCAACAAATTTAAACAACAAACTGAGTTTTAATTTTACCTTCTCTAAAGTTAGTCTTGAACCTGCGTGGCAGGTGACGGAGGTACCTCATTCGGCCAGTTCCAGTGGTCTTTCTGCGAATAGCCTTCTCACTCCAGTTATCTAAGAAACAGTACCAAATGATTTCGTCACAAATTTTACAAACACAACATGCTAAAACAAATTCACAAAAAAATATACCCTGGGAGCAAAATAACAAATGATTTCCTAGCATGGAAACAGAGCTACAATTCTCATTCTTAAACTCAGATTGAATACAAAAAGGTCTTAAGCTGGTTAAAATCTATCAAAATAGAAATCCCAAAATTATTAAAAAGATTCAAATAAAGCAAGAAGAAAATAACAAGATAAATTAAGTAGCAATGAAGAAACCACAAATCTTGCTTCAAGTAATAAAAAATAAGAACGTCTATGAAGCAACTCTTGATCCATTAGAAAGGTTGCAACTCACATTTTCTGACACGGGCAGCAGGAAAAGCACATGCACTGCAACGGCTTTTCTGGAGATGAAAGCTGCGGCGGCCGCATCGCACACAGAGGGTGTGAGTCTTGTTTCTTCTCTTACCAAAACTCCCTGTTCCTTTCCCCTACAAAACAAACAAACAAACATGTCGGTAACACACCATCAATCAGCAAGCAATTGTTGTTCCATGGTAGGGAAGAAGAGTACCATTTCTTCTTCTTCGGCTGCAAAAACCCTATCACTGGGGAGGAAAGTGTAGGCTGACGGCAGAGGAAGGAATTTATATAGTGAAGATTTAGGGTTCTCTTAAGAAGACTTTTCTCGGCCGATTTTGAAGTAATATGGGCCCCCATGTCCGATTTCATCTAAGAGTTGGGCTTATTCTGTTATCTTCAGTCCCCCCCCCCCCCCCCTAAAAATACAATTGGGCCATTGCTTATGTTGTTGTTGTTATCTAGTGGTTTTAAAGGGAAAAAAGCTCCAGATATTGATGCCTTTTATTACCTTTACTTTTTTATTTTTCGTACGGTACACCATTAATATGTTTTATATTCAGAATAATTTATAAAATTTAAATTAGTCTGTTAGGTGGATTTAAGATTTGGTTAAATCTATTTTAGATGAATTAAAAAAATAAAATAAAGGGAGTTGACATGGTATTCACAAATTTGAGTTGATTGACTTAATCAAAATATTAATTTTTTTAATTATGTTATTTTTTAAAATAATATTATTTTTAATTATTTAGAAAAAAATAGATTTGTATGGGGTTAATTTTGGGTTAATTTTGGATTGAAGAATGATTTAAAAGATTAATATTAGTGGTCAATAGTTAATAATATATATATTAAAAAAATTAAATTGAATTTTATCTTGCTATAAAGTTGAAAAGAAATTCTAGATGAGATTTTTAGGATTTTTGTTTAAGAAAAACGTTTCATCAATAAATAATTAATATTTAATAATTAATAATCTATCAAATATATTTTATTATTTAGAATTTTTATTAATCCTTTAAAAAATATGTTACCAAAAGTCTCAAAATGTTTCTTATGCCTGATAAAATCTAATTTTTACCAGTAAAGGATACTTCAATACAACTATTTTTTATTTCTTTAATTTACTCTAATAGCTTGGTTCATTAAAAATGAGACAAATATTAAATTAAAAAATAATAATCGAAAAATAATATAATAATTTTTTGATAATGAAAAGGTGATATATGAACTAACTTAATTAACACTAACAAATCTACTAAAAATTATGGGGTGTGAGCTGTTATATATATATTCTCAAAATTATGGAAGTGTACTGTTCATATATTTTTTCCAGTTTTGGCCATCCATTTTTTTTTAATTGTTATTTCATTCTCTCAAGTTAAATGATTGTGATTTTGTAACTTGAGATATCTTTTATTTTGTATTTTCTCATACATAAAAACACATAGCATTTGGAGATATTTTAATGATAAATTGAAAATAAATTTTAAAAAATAAAAAATTATCGGTTGTTCCTTCCAAGTTAAATAATTGTGTTTTAGTCTTTTAATTTGTATTTTTTCTAATTTTATTTAATAATATTTTAATGATAAATAACTAATTTTATAAATAAATATTTATTAACAGTTAAGGATATGCATTATTCATGCGAAGAATGTGTGTCTATATATATATATATCATCATCATCATTAAATTTTTTTAATTATTGTTTCATCCTTCCAAGTAAAATGATAGTTAAAATATCTTTAATTTGAAATTTTTACATATTTAAAGTGTTTTAAGATATTTAAATGATAAATTATAAACTGATGGTATAAAATAAAAATTTATTAGTTGTTAAAAATAAAAATTAAGAGAATATATTTTAAATTTAATAAAAAACCAAAACAAACTCCATTTCAATATTGGCATGGAAAATTTTAATTTGCTTCCTATACTTTTCAATTTAATTTTTGTTGTTCTTACAAATTTTATAATTTCAAATTTTAATTAAAAACTTTAATTTTTTATTAGCCAAAAAATATCACAAATAATGACAAATTTACCACAGAAAATAACATTTTTAATTAATAAAAAAATATCGCTAACGATGACGAATTTGCAACAGAAAATGACCTTTCATCTAGTATATATATAAAAATAAAAATAAAAAATAAAAAATAAAAAATAAAAATTGGAGTGCATGTGTTAGTTTTCCTTTAAGAATAATCAGCCAGAATACGTGGGCCTGGGTTTTTTGTTCCAAGCTCACCTAAGCTCATGGGAAGTTGGCCACGTGAGCGGCATTGCATGACATTTTATGTTTTATTAATTTTTTATTTAAATTTAAATTAATACCCCTTTTCTCTATTATTTTTATAAAAAAATTTTTTTAGTTCACTTCTTTTAAACACTAGTTATTGTTTTATAACTATTTTGTAGTTTTATAGTGTTTCAAAGAGATTATTAGAATTTATTTATAATTTTTTGTTTCTTTCATATTTAATATAAATAAAATATATTTGAATGATGCATTTTTAAAAATAAAATTATTTGTTCTTGGCAAAAAAAAAAAGAGTCTCTAAGATGAGAAAAAATGTATATTTTTTATTTGTAAAAAAATTATTTTTAATATTAATACATTAAAATAATTCAAAAATATAAAAAAATTAAAATTTTTATAAAATATCATTTTAAAAACAATTGCAAACTATAAAAAAGGAGACTCTAATAAATATATTATATATAACAGTAAGAGAAAAAGGAAACAACAGCGGGGATAGCTCAGTTGGGAGAGCGTCAGACTGAAGATCTGAAGGTCGCGTGTTCGATCCACGCTCACCGCATTGGAAATTCATTTTTCTTGCTTTCTGTTTTTTTTTTTTCCCTCTCGAAACAAAGTAATTTTGGGCCCTTTCCTGATTTTACTTATTCGGATCTTTCCTTAAAACTTATAAAGCCCACACTATTAACCTACCCAACATAGCCTTGATAGGCATGAATCAGCCTTCCATTTTTGCAGTGCAATATACTTCAATTACAAATTTATATACTTCAATTACAAATTTAATTGGCTGTCGGTTAAAAAACCCCAAATTTAAAGAAGTGGATGACAACATGTTAAAGGGGAACACCAACCTTATTTAAACCATGATTCAGTGCAGCTTAATATTTTGACAATTTCTTCTTCGCTTGCATTCTGCAAACATCCACATCTCTAGTAGTCTTGGGATTTTTAGTGCATATGTCTGTTTATTATGTTCTTTGTGCCTTAGACATTTCTTGTAAGGGAAAATAAATGGGAATTATTGAGTGTTTTTGTTTGCTCGGAAGGGAAAGGAAGTGGGAGGTATTGAGTGGTGTGCTTGCACAAATGTGTCAAAATGAGAATAATATATGCATGAATTACAACTGAATACATGAAAATAAAACATTGATACACAAGGGGGCTTATTGCAACAATATATAGTTGATGTTTCTCAAGAATTGTGAAAGGAAGGATAGGCCGTAGAAGGTTTACTGTGATTTTCTATTTCAAGTTCTTAGCTGTAATTAATTATTTTTGTTTTTCATCTTTCTAGGGTTTAAAGTTGATTTAGTATGTGGTAAGGTAGATTTATAAAGGTTTTAGTAATACGCTAGAAAAATAGAAAGTGAAGGAAATAAAATTTACTATGTTGTGGCTACATATTTCTAGGTTGTTAAATTACAGAAAGTCTCTTATATAGAATAGGTTTTGTCTAAGTTTACTCTTTAAAAATAGAAATGTTGTTGTCTTTTTTAATCTTTTAATTTATATAAATATTTAAAATAAAATCAATAATGTATCATATAGACGAGATCCTTACTAGTTCTTCTAGCAATATCTCCGACAACCATAATTTGTTAGGTGTTGATTATAAATAGACACCTAAGACAATTGTAGCCTCTCTAGATGTAATCTCGTAAATGCCTAAGATATAATCAATAGTGTATCATATGGACAAGATCTTTACTAGCTAGTTCTTTTAGCAGTGCTTCTAATAATTATGAGTTGTTAGGTGCCGACCATAAATAGACACCTGAGGTAATTGTAACCTCTTTTGATGTAGTTTCATGGAGTGTGATCATACCATGCCGAGAAGGGGTCCTTTTAGAGTAGAACAGATTTATTGGGAAATACATCACCTAATGGAAGCCTAACCAATTGATGTAAGTTTATTTTCTTTTCATGAACTATTAAAAAAGTAAAATAAAAAACAGTTAATAATTTTTTTTAAAAATAATTTTAATCAATGAATCGAATTTCAGATTTATAAATGTTGAGGCTGCTTGAACGATAATATCAATAATGAAATTGTTGATGGAAATGCCATTGCTTTAATGGAGTCAGTTTTTTAAAAATCCTGATTAAAACTTATAATTGATTCTTGATTCAAAAAGTTTAGGGGTAATGTATACTTAAACTTATAATGACTTGATTTTTATACAAATTTGATCTGCGGGGAAAAGTTTTACTAGGATAGGATTAACAACGCTGTTGCTAAGAGGATTTGAGAGAATCACAATATAACTAGGTAAGATTGAATTCAAAATAAGTACTTTTTATTTACTTGTGAAAATATTATTTTTCATTTATTAACCAATAATTCATTTCTACTATATACATTATGTTATTTTTTATGTGAGATGTAGAAAAAAGCCAAAAAATATACTAAAGAAGAAAAGCTTCTAGGCTAGAAACACATAGCAGTTTAGAAGAATTTCAAACCTTCATGTGTTCTGGAGGCTATATAGGCATGATAAATATAACATGTAATGTCCCAGTGTTTCATATGACGGTCACAATCTAGTATTGAGAATCAGAATAAAGAGATTAATGGTTTCATTACCACGCATACTAGCAAATTCATTTCATTCATTTCATATGTGAAGTAGATGATGCAATTTTCTTATTACATCTATTTTTGTTTTTGTTTTGTACGAATATGTTTAACTAATAACAATTTTCTTTTATAGGCTATAGGTCTTAAACACGAACTAGGATCGATGAAGCTTTTTATATAAACTCATAAGTGAAATACTGACCATCAAAAATGAGTGCAACAACTCGTGGATAACTAAGCTAAGAAGTATATTGGATTTCAACACTTTATTTTCTTAAGTAATTAATTTTTCAATTTGTTGATTTTTTTTCCAGGAAATGTATAACACCTAATTATAGAAGAAATACGAGGATGATCATTTGACCCATCTAAAACTCAATCCAGAATTGTTGTTGGAGGCAGGTTGTTTAATGCACTCGATAAAAATTAGGTTTGTGGTATCTCAAACACTACAACTGATGACTTTTGGACAACCTGAAGTGTTTTATTTGTTGGATGCTTGCAATCAATTCTTAACACTTAAAATCTAAAGTTCAAGATGATTTGAAGTCAATAAGTTGAAGTTCGAACAACCTATTTTGCCGCTAAGACATAAAGACTTATTGTTGTCATGACCAAACTCTGATGATTATTCATGGTATTGAAATCACATATGCATGGTATATGTGCTCCTCCTTATCACCATTTGGTCCTAGCAAAGACCCGCCTCATTATTCAACCCCTCTCTTCTAAATGAATTGTATTTGAAATTTTTAATGTTTTCTTTGTTTTTTTTAATAAGAAGTTTTAATGGTTTTAACATATGTCTATATGACACTTTTTTTTTTGTGACCAAATAAACTAAATAAACTATATGAAGAGTACTTAACTAACTTGCTATGCCTAGCCACCTCCATCAAATAATTTCATGAATTAGGAGATTATCTTAATACTTATCTAATTAGAATGAATTAAAAAAGTATATACCATTAGATTAAGTTCAATAAAGGATAACACATTTGACTATCACATAAAAAAATTTACTTGCATTGAAGGATTGTACTACTAGATTTAATAGTTTTACCAACAAAAATTTCCTATTGATATCTGCACTTATAATCTATTAGAATGTATATTACTTACAGGTTTATAGATGGAAATGGTTCATTGAAAAAACTCTCACCGATAACTTATAATCTATCAGTAATAAATATATGATGGATTTATAGATAGATAAAGTGAACAAAATTTTTTTTTTACCCGTTTCATTCTGTCGTTCGCTTTATCAGTAAATTTAACTATCACTAATAAAAAAAACCATATATAATGTCATCAGTGTTTTTATTTTCCCATCAGTATATCTATTAATAAATATAACATATCATCAATAAAATACCATATGTAATTTCTTCGGTGAGTTAACCATAAAAGTAATATTTATAGTAATTCTTTTCAAACTCTATATAGAATATATCAACATGGTTGTTTTGTTAGTAATCTCGTTAGTAATATTTTAAAAATATATTAAAGATAAGTAAAAAATAATTACAATAATATAAAAATAAATATTTATTATAAATTTAAACATCTGTATGTTTAAATACAATAAATTTAAAATAGAGGTGGATTTGAAGAAGGAAAAGGAGGAGGTTAATCATTGCTATGATTGTGGGGCCAATTAAAGGGTGTATATGCACCAACCATCTATGATTTCATCTCAATCACCAATCAACAAAGTTCTTTATAATTAGCAGTGAAACATCTATATATTTTGTTTTATTAAAATGGGTTGTTCTAGCTTTTACTCATTGGTCGAACATCATTGCGAACTCTGAAGTTTTAGTTCTTAGAATTGATTGTGAGCATCCAATGATCGAAACACTATATGTCATCCACAAGTTCTTGGCTATAGTATTAGAAAGTTTGTATACTCGATTTCTATTGGATCTACTGGAGGATCCTACCTCTAACTGCAAATTCAGATTGCGATCTAGTTGGGTTGAAGGATTATTCCTGTATCTCTCATTCAACTGAATATTATATGTGTCCTCGAAAGAAAAAAAATATTTATCAAATTTAAGAAAATAATAACTTAAGAAAAAAATGGTTTGAAAACCAACATATCACAAAATGATGAGTTTGATTATTTATGAATTGCTGCACCCTTTTTTGATGATCAACACTCTATACATGTGTTTCATTAAAAAAACTCTATCGGGCTTGGTTCACGTCCAAGAACCATAGCTTGTAAGAGAAAAATTTTGTGAGATAAATATATTAAAAAACTAATAAGAAAATGGATGTAACAAAAAAAATCCTACCATTCACTTCACATGTAAAACAAATAGAATGGTATGTGTGGTAATAAAACTGTGAACATGTTGATTTTGATTTTTTGCACTGAACTGGGATGTCACGTGAAATGAGTGGACATTATATGCTGAATGTATTCTGTCTATACAATCTCTAAGACATATGATGATTCAAAATCCTTCCAAATCACCACATCATTTCAGCCTGAAAGCTTTCTTTTTTTCATATATATATTTTAGCTTTTTTTTTTTGCAACTTGTACTAAAAATCCAGCAACCTATATGATACAAATTAATTATCTATTAGTAAATAATTTTTTTTTTACTACTTGTGTAACGACAAGTGCAATGTTGAGAGTGATGAGTCTGCCTCCTGAGTTTGTTGGAAATGAGTTTTGAGTTTAATCATAAAATTATGATTATAAAGTTCAAGAGTCACCACCTAATATTATAGTAACTAGAAAACCTCATGATTTGTGAGATTATGAGGAAAAGACTAGTTGTGCAAGGAAAAGACGCATCATCCTAATGTATCTTACCTAAGGTAAGTTGTATTGTCGTTTGATTGTTATTTTAAGTTGTGTTCCTATCCATTGGTCTTATCTAAGGTTTAAGTTAGATATTTTCTCGTGAGAAAATATTTATCTTATTGATTAAATCCTAATAGTTTTAGGTGCTAAATTTTAGCATTATATTTATTTTACACTCTATATCTTTAATATTTGACGGTATACTTTACAGTGAAATTTTATACCCCAAGTATTAAAGTTTATAGCAAAATCCTAACACTACAAATATTAATTAAACAAAATAGTTGTTGAAGGATTTTTTATTTTTTGACCAAAGTCTAATGGATAATCATAAACAGTTTATAATATCTATTTTTGTATTTTTAAAACATGATAAAAATATGATTTTATTTTTTAGAAAATATGCTTGAAAAACCTTTAGGATTTGACTGTAAACATAAGAACAATTTTTTTTAAAATGATTTTTTTTGATTTTTTCTGGAAGTTTCAAAGGAAAACATGTATTTTTAATACTCGATCTGTATCTTATAATGTAAGTTTACAACTAGATATTAAGTAAAATTATTGGAAACAAATGCGAGGGGCCTATAAATATTTTCAAATGCTTACTTGAAAAATTAATTTTTTAAATATTATTATATTATTAAATATAATGGGTTGAACCTATCTCAACCATTCAAGCTATGTTGAAATGGATGCAACCTAGCTTAGTGGGGTTGGCTTACAACCCAACAACCTTTCTTTTTAAATGCTAGGTTGGACATGGTCAAGCTATCTGGGTTGGGTTGAAACAAGTCTAATCCAGCTTTACATGGTCACTAGTTAGACCTAGTGACCATGTGATTATTTTTTATCTTTTGCGTGCACAACCAATGTTCTACATGCAAATGACTGTCAAATTTATAGCTAAAAGGGGAGGGGTGGGGGGAGAAAGCTACCTACCATGGGGTTGGCTAGCTGGTGGTGTTGGGAAGCCTGATATGTAACTAGTGGTGGCAACAACAATAAAGGCGCGATGAAGGAAGAGAAAGAGGAAGAAAAGAGCTGATAAAGAAGAAAAACACTAGGAAAAAACTAATTTCTTACCAACCTTGGTCATTGATATATCCTCCTTTAAGACTTGAAATGATTCCCTATTTATAAAGGGTGGGAAATGAAACCTTTGTTTTTTTTTTATGCAAATTAACCCTTAATTGAACATTAAACTTTTAATTTTCTTTAATTTCACCCTTGATTTCATTTAATTTTATCTCCAAAGTTTGACACCATTTTCAAAAAGGTCATTAACTATGATTTTTTTTCAATTTAACCCTAAATTGATCAAAATTAATAATAAACTTTCAATTTTCTTGTAATTTTACCCCTGATTTAAACCAATTGACTTTATAAAAATTAAGTTTGGTTTTTCAAAATTTCAATTTTTTTTAATTAAGTTGGAATTGGGCTCCTACCAGTTAAGTACCTAATAAAATTAATTTAACCCATTTAAAGTATAATTAAGTCCTTACACTTAATTAAATCTTTTAATTTGACTCAGATTAATTCTTAAATATAATTAAACACTTAATTTGACCCATGATTAAATCAAATTAGTCTATCAAAAATTTAATTATGTCTTTGGATTTAATTTTTATGTAGATTTGCTAATAATAATTTAATTTGATCTTGAATTTATATTGTTTCTCTAGTTTTGGGTATAAAGAGATACAATTAGGCTCCTAATTCATTTAAATTACAGCTTTATCTTTCTTTATATTTGAAATTCTCTTCAACTTGTTTTTGCTAAAATATTAGTCTTCTTGCTATTAGTATTTATTATCTATTTTTTATTTTAAAAGAAAAAGGGGTAAATTTTAGGAAATAACCCAAAAATGGGTTATAACAACATGAAATAAATGTTTTTTTTTATCCCAAATTCAATTTTATCTAATTGTAACATAATTCTCCCAAACCCTCTTTGCAACATTATTATCAACTTTCTGTCATTCAAAATTTCTTTTGAAGTAAAAAATTTATAAAGAATTTTTTTTAATAATTTAAATAAACTAACTAAATTAACATAAAAAATTTAAGTTAATACTAATCTTGAACCTTGAAAACCATGTATCAACCTACAGTTTTCATTTAGGTTGTTTGAAAACCTAACTCTATTAAAATAATAGAATTTCCATCGATGATTTAAAGGTTAATGCTATTGTTCTCAATAGCATTAATGTTCATAAACCTAAAATTGCATTCATTGAATGAAACTATTTTTTTAAAAATTATTAAACATTTCATTATGAAAGCAAAACAAACTTACATTGAAAGATCATCCTTTCATTGGGCCTTGTATTTGCAGGTAAATGCATCCTGCTATGAAGAGACTCGAAATTGCATAAATATTTTTCAGAAAGCCCTCTAAATATTACCAATGACATTTCTTTCCATCGGTGATGTTGTGGTGACAAAAATTATTAGTCAAAAGCACTTTAGTTATTAGTGTATTGAGAAATGAATAATTTTCATAGTCACTAGAATATATTGGCGGACCCATTGTATCGGTATACTTGTACGTAATGAACACCATGAATAATATCAAGAAGAAAGGAAACAATTCCTATAGTCACTAGAATATATTAATAGACACGTTTCGTTGGTACCCATGTATGTAATATATAATCGGTTGATATTTTTATTAATATAAAATAAGTAAACACCCTAACAAAATACATATATTGTAAAAATATTAACATTTTAAAATTGAGTTTAATTAAAAAAAGATAGATTTGCTTATTTAAAGTGGAGAATCTTCAATAAAATTTGAATCAAAATGTGGATGCTGACAAACTAAGTGTTATGGTGGCCTAATTTGTTGTGAGAGGTAGATTTGTACTGAAAATGAGAGGGGGGTGGGGTGATTGTTTGTTGTAGGAAAAAAATGGATAAAAAAGTAGAAATGGGGGAAAGAGAGAGGAAGGTTGATCGTCAGGTAAGAAATTAAATATTAATGATGGAATTATTTTATAAGTAACTCCATCGGTCATTTTATCTGTAAAAATATCATGTCATTTTTTCTGTAACTCTCTCGGTATATACTGAGATAATTTTTAATGTTAATTTCGTCAATAATATTGTTTGTAAAAGTTACATTTTATTATACTGTTTAATTTTTTTTTTCTTGTTTCTTATTTTTCTACTGCAATACCCTAATTAGATACAATTTTTTTTTTCTGTTGATGTTTACTGATAGATACAGGAATGAAAAATTATACCGGTAAAAATCAACGTAATTTAGTGACAAAAAAATTATGTCAATATTTTTATTTATTTTTTTGATTTTTTAGAATTGTTGTAACTAATAAAGATGCAGCTCTAGCAAAAAAATAACAAGTTTTGTTTTATTATCTTGGTTGAAAACTCATGGACCAAAACACCAACTCTAATTGGGTGATTGTGGCACTTCCTTTGTGATAATGGGGATATGTCTGTCTATTTCATGAGTGGGAATTTTGATTACATTCGAGTGAAAACTGACAAGGAAACAAAGGGAGATCGTGAAGGGAAAATGGAAGCTAGCTAGAACTAGAAGGAGCATGCATGTAGTACTCGAGAAAACTTCCCATTAGAAATAGCAAAAGCAAGAACATGCAAAAACCTATGCTACTTTTTATGATGAAAATTTAGAAAAAGCAAAAAGAAGTATCTTCTTCTTCTTTTAAAGATGATAGCATCAATGATTCAAAAACTAGAAAGTGTCCCTACCCAATACACAAAGATTCTGAAGGGAAAAGGTGAGCAAGTGGCTTGGAATATTTTCTCCTTTCACATACAAGAGAAAATCCTATCCCACAAACTTAGGCAAAACGTACGTATAATCAATAATCCAATTAAAGAAAACAAGTTTATAGCTACAAAACATGATAAAGATTGAGAGAAAGAGACATTAAAATTTGATTATCAAGGTGAGAAGGGATTGGATCCGAAACCCTCTTTCCTTTCTTGTGTTTTCATCAAGAAAGGAGGTGTATGATCATGGACTTGCAAGCAAGAGCACATTTCACTTTGGAATCTACGTACTCTATGTGAGAAGGAGAGACTGAATTTAATCAATTTTTAAGTAAAGAAGAATGGTCGTGGTCTTGCGGTCCCAGATTTTAGAAAGAAAGAGGATTGTTATTGTGGGCATTTCGATCACGTTTGCATGAAGGATCGATGCACTGAGTTAGTGACATGATCTTCTATTGCATCGAGAGCTCATAATCAGTACTGGGTCACTCTCATGTAAACGCACGCCTTTGCTTGTCTTGCCCCTTTCATGCACTTGTACTATTAAAGATCTCCCATCAACTTAGGAGTTCTGTGGGTCTTGGAATCTCCAGGCTTTGCTAATGCCTGTGGCATAGGGCGCCCCATCTGAAAAAGAAGAAGAAGAAAAAGAAAAAGTTAGTCTACTTGTATGAAACGAATAGCATTTTGCATGTTGATTCTCCGGGGTAACACATTCTCGAGGTTTTTTTTTGTTTTTTTCAAGCTCTTAACAAAAATCCCACAAGATAACAAATAACTTACCATTCTAATTCATCGCATAAAAGAAGAGACCGAACTATCACACTCCATTGAAGATAAAAACAAAGCTCTTTATCACATGCTAACAATTTGTTTTCAACAATAAAATTGATAACTTCACCCCCACGAATATTTTAGTTGAAGATCTGTACTCCTCGTCACCATTGATCCTTGAATGGATATTCAAACCCAACTGGATATACAGAAATGAAAGCAAAAACAAAAACAAAGTTTTTCAATGAGAGATCAAAACCTCACTAACTAAGGATATCACACAAAAACCAATAAATTAAGACTAAAGAAAATCTAAATCTACAATCATTTCGACTTGAAAAATAATAAATGACTATTGAAAGAGAGAGCGCAGGAAGGAGCGAAAGAGAAGGTTATGAATCAAATCTTTTTTTTTTTATTGAATTAATATGAGGTTATTCGTATATTGTTATGATTTTAGTGCTTTAATTAATTCTCTAGTTCACACATTAATACTTAACCATTTCGTCTCAGGGATACGAATGAAATCATATTATTTTTATTGAATTAATATGTAGTTATTAATTCTAAAGATATTAATTCTCTAATTCACATCTTATTTTTTCTTTAATCATTTCAATCTAAAAACTTAAAATATTATATAAAACAAAAATATAATTTTATATTACTCTTCGGTCTGGGGAGGGGTCAAAGAAAAAGCATGTAAAATGAAGAAGAATAAGAAATGGGAGGATAAGAGGGATTGTTGAGTTTAAATTCATTTTAACATTATTGATGGGATTTTTATCGGCTATTCTCTATGATTTTTTTTTCTTTCTATTATGTCTCTATTTCTGTAAAGAAATAGTGACAAAAAAATTTCATCAATAAATAGTAAAGAAATATTTTGATTTTTTTATATTTTTGTTGATTTTTTAAAATTTTCTAGTTGTTATTTTTATTGGGTGAAAATGTTATGTTTGAAAATAAAAGGATAAAAAGTAGGAGATTTTAATTTGTTGAGGAATTCTTTTCATCGCTTCTAAATATCATAATTAATGAATAAACATTTAAATGTACAAAATAATAAGAATATTTTTTTCTTATTGAATTTTTCAACAGTAGCTCTTATCTTTCCATCTCAAGTTTGAACCCTTGTTCAATAGCCTGATTTTACATTATTTGAGTGTGGTTTATGTTAGAATAATTACTCTTTCTTTCTGATTGAAATTTATATAATAGCTTGTTTTATATTTATATTATCAAAGTCAATCTTATATTTTAGGCTATAAATATTTAGTTCTTATAATTATGCTATCATGAGATGGAAAGAGATTCTTTCCATCTCTGTTCCTATAATATATGCTATTACCTATGTGTACAGCTCATGCCAACACTCCCTCTTAAGTTGATGCATATGGATCCCTTATGTACAACTTGACTAGTGAGCTGTGGAACTCTTTGTTGGACATGACCTTGGTAAGTATATCTATTAGTTGATCTTCAGATTTGACAAATAAGAATTGAATTATCTTTGTTTCAAGGTTATGTTTGATAAAGTGCCGATCGATCTCCATATGTTTAGTTCTATCATGTTGGACTGGATTTTGAGAAATATTTATTGCAGCTTTATCATCACAAAAGAGACTCATTTCTGATTCAAGAGCAAAACCAATCTCAGTTAGCAGTTTTTTTAGCCAAAAAAGTTTACACAAACTTTTAGCCATCCCTTGAAATTCTGATTCAACATTAGAGAGTGCCATCACATTTTGTTTCTTACTTCTCCACGCCACAAGATTTCCACTAACAAATGTGAAATACCCTATCTAGGCAGTTCCCGGCCTAATCCGCATCTGTATAGCCCTTGACTTTCAAATTACCATTCTTAGAAAATATAAGCCCTTTCCCTGGAGATGACTTCATGAATTTTAGTATTCGAGTTACAACCTTCATGTATTCCTCACTTGGACAATGCATAAATTGACTCACCACGCCTACCACATATGCAATATTTAGACGAGTATGCGATAAATAAATTAGTTTGCCAACTAATCGCTGATATTTCCCCTTATCAGCTAATTTCTAGTTTAGATAAATCCCAAACTTGTGATTTTGGACAATCAAGGTATCTACTAGTTTGCACTCCAACAATCCAACTTTCGATAATACATCTAGGATATATTTTCTTTAGGCTATAAAAAAGCCTTGATTTGACCTTGCAACTTCTATTCCCAGAAAATTCACTAGCCAATTGCCCTTGGAGTCGCAATATTTCTTCTTTATCATCTCCTATAATAATCATATCATTGATATAAATAATTAAAGTTGTTACCTTGCCCTACTGTCTTGTAAGAAATAAAGTATAATCTGAGTTGCTTTGTGTGAAGCTATACATTTTCATTGCCAAACTAAATCTTCCAAACCATGCTCGTGGCGATTGCTTTAGTGCATACAAGGCTCTTTGTAATTTACACACTTTATTCTTTCCCGTGGTTACTGAGTAGCCTGGAGGAATGTCCATATACACCTTCTTTTCAAGATCATCATAAAGAAAGATGTTTTTCACGTCAAACTGAAGTAGTGGCCAATCTAGATTTGCTGTAATAGAAAGTAATACTCTAATAGTGTTTAATTTAGCAACTGGAGATAAAGTTTCTTTGTAGTCTATACCATATACCTATGTATACCATTTTGCTACAAATCTTGCCATAAAACCTTTCCACAGATTTGTCTATTTTATATTTGATAGAAAACACCCACTTGCACCCCACTGTCTTTTTTCCTCTCGGTGATGGTATTAGGTTCCATGTTTTATTTTTCATTAAGGCTTCTATTTCTTCTCTGATTGCTTAGGTCCACTTTGGGGTTTTCATGGCTTCCTCCACTCCTGTAAGGCCATGATTAGTAGAGATGTCATGTATAAAAGTCTTGAGGGGTTCTGACAATCCCCATGTGGACATATAATTATTAATGGGGTACCATGATCTTCTCTCTTCAATATCTGGTGAGTACAACCTTGATGGTTTCCCATGATTGTGCTTGTGAGGTAATTCATAACCAGTAGAAGATTCTATGATATTGGTGTTCAAAGGACTTACCTTAGGATCATTCTCAGAAGTTGGTTGTTCTGGTATTATAGAGGGGGAAGAAACTGCACTGTTTTCTTGATAATGAGAAACTACAACTTTTAGAACTGCATCTTCTACCATTTTTGTATTTACTGCAGCTTCTAATACTGTATCTTCTGTAGCTTCTAGAACTGCACCTTTATGATTGGCTTCTTGATGAGGAGTACAAACTAACTGTATTGATTTTATATGTTCTTTAGACAGGCCCAGCCAGTTCAGTTCCATCCATTTTGACTCTTTTTATCTAGTCTCCCCCTAAATAGGAGAATTGGGTGAAAAAAAAGTTTATGTTTCCATGAAGGTGACATCCATAGAGATATAGATATAATTAGAAGCAGGATTATAACATTTATAACCTTTCTGATGAAATGCATATCCTAGAAAAAGACATCAAATAGCATATGGGTCCAGCTTAGTTCACTGGTTCTTATGAAGGTGGATATAAGCAATGCATCCAAACACACGGGGTGGCAGCATCAAGACCGAAGGCAAAGGAATTATGTTTTGCAAAAACTTGTAATAGAGTATGGAAACCCAACACTTTAGAGGACAATCTGTTCAAGAGATGCACAACAGTAGTAACTGCATCAGCCTAGTACCAAGAGGGAGCATGAGCACTAATTAAGAGAGCTCTGGTGGTTTCAAGAATATATTGATTTCTTCATTTAGTAATACCATTTTTTTAAGGAGTCTAAAGACATAAGGTTTCATAAAGAATGTCGTAAAGATTAAAATAATCACAAAATTGGTGATTAACATATTCACCATCATTATTCAATTGAAGCACTTGAATCTTAGCATAAAATTATGTTTACCATAACATGAAATGATTTAAACACATTGAATACTTCATCTTTATGTTTTAGAAAATAAAGCCAAATCATGCGAGTACAGTCATCTATAAAGAACCCTGATATTGTATGAATTGGAGACGGACCCTACACATCAGAATGTATCAAGAAAAATGGAGTATCCTTTTTATTCAAATGCACAGGATAAGTGACCCTATGGTTTTTTCTAAAGTGCAGTTTTCACATTAAAAATCAAAATGTTGCATTTGAGAGAATAAATCTGTGAATAAATGTTTATATAAGTGAAGGATGAATGTCCTAAATGATAGTTCCAAAGCCAGATCTCCTTCTCGTTTATTCCAATCAAATGTTGCATATGATGTGCTCTTTCTATGTTGAAGTCTTCTACATAATAGAGTTCCCCTCTTTTAGTATCATGCCTAATGATATCCTTAATGAGAATGTCCTAAATAAGACAGAAGGTAGGATATATAAGCATAAGACAATTAAGATCAGAAGTCATTTGGTTTACAAAGAGGAGCTTATAAGATAGAGATAGAATAAGTACTGTATGAGACAGTTGCAATGTATGTGTTAAGATCATTGTGCCCGCACTAGTGGCTGGAGAGATGACACCATTAGCATTAACAATATTGGTATGTCTTGGTAAGGATGTTTGGATGAAATCTTTAGCATTAAACATTATGTGATCAGTAGCGCCAGAGTCCAATAGCCATGCACCACATGGTGAATTAAAGCAAACACAACCAAGGTTACCTGGGTCTGAAAATGAGGAACTATGAGCAACTGGTTGTGCAAACAACAAGTAAGGCTCTGTATTGACCACTGTTGTAGTGCCAAGGGCCGCTTATTTGTTAGTTGTGTCACAATGTTTTTTGGCCTGGAGATCATTCCACCAATCAGGATACCCATGCAACTTGCAACGATTTTCATGTGTATGCTTTTGATTTCCACAATGAGTGCATTTCAAGCTTTTAATTAATGCTTGAGATTTCTACTTCCTATTATATATATTAGAAGTAAAGTTGATTAGCCTAAGTTGAAGTCCCTTGGTAGCAAAAACATCCCTAGAAATATTCTCGTTGTTAATGACCATAACAGTCTGGCAAATTGCTTTACAGCAGACATGAGCATATGCTTGCTCAACAGTAGGAAATGGACAAAGTTGCAGTACATCTCCTCTAATTAGAATGATAATATTATACGTGTGAATATTGACTGCACATTCCATTAGATTAGAATACCGAAAATCAATCCCACGCCATAACCTCTAAAGTTTATTGTAGTATTGTTCCAGAGACCCTCTTGCTTGTTTTAGTTATGTCACATGACATCTCAGGTCATAAACCTGAGATGTATCACATCCATCAAAATAAGTGGTAGCAATGGAGTCCCACACCATCTTTGCAATAGGGAACAATATAAAATTCCTTATTAATGTGGGAATTATCGAGTTAATTAGCCATCTTTTGACAATGGCGTTATCTATACGCCATTTGCAAAAGAAGGGATCTGTTAATGGTGGTTGTGAAAGATTACAATTGATATATCCTAATTTATCTTTGCTTAAGATGTACATCTCGACAACTTAGGACTAGAGGGCATCGTTGGTGCCGTTCAACTTGATGCCAATCAAAGCAGTAGGAGGCTTAGTAGACATGGCCAGTGTTTGGATTTTGTTAAGAGCTTCAATGATTTTCGTGGTGAATTCTTTAAACATAGACTCTGGTTGAGGTACATTAGAATGCTCTGTATCAGCTTCTAAAGTCATGGTAGGTGAGGGGAAAGGAAAAACAAAGGTAAGTATTAGGGTTTTTTTACGCAAAAAAAGGTAAAATACTTTGATATCATGTTAGAATAATTACATTTTATTTCTGATTGAAATTTACACAATGGCTTGTTATATATTTATACTACCAGAGTCAATCTTATATTTTAGGCTATAAATATTCAGTTCTTATAATTATGCTATCGTGAGATGGAAAGAGATTCTTTCCATCTTTATTCCTATAATATCTTCTATCCTTTCCATCTCTGTCTCTATAATATTTGCTATTACCCATGTGTTATAGCTCACGCCAACAGTTTGTTAGTATTTTTGGCTTATTTAGGGGTGATTTTATAAAGTTTAATGACAATATTAAACATGATATAAGAAATTTTCATCTTGGGTAATTATGTTTTAACTTATTTCATGATTTAGTTTATAAGTAGTCTGAACCTTTGTAATTGTTGGGATTATATCTTGCTGTTATTTTAAGTTCATGAATTCAATTATGGTTCCTTACTTAAAACTAGGTTGATTATGAATGGAATGAAACTTTTTTTGTGTTTTCTATCGTATATTAGTGCAAAGTTATGTTCTAGGGTCTGGTGCTCTTATACTACTCTTACACTGGTTCTTTACTTAGATCAATTTATCATAGAAATTAAGGTGCAAAAAGGAAATATGGTTGCATTACTACTAATTATCACTTTTGAAGCATGTTGATAATTAATTAATTAGAAAAGGTTTATCAATTTGCAACATCCAAGTGTTGTTTCAATATAACCAATCCTCTTGATTTTTGTGAGCTTTATAGTAACTTGTATACAACTTAGATGATTTATTTTTGCTATGATAATCTACCATATGTATAATACACTTGTTCACTTGATATATGCTTTAAACATTTTATTTTTATGATAACCTAACAATAGGAAATTGATGATGGAGTTTCCATTACATTTAAGAACATGATAGCACAATAAATATACAAATCAGAGCAAACTCTCTAGGAACATGTGTTTACATATTTTCTCTAAGACTTTTAGTGATAAATGACTTAATAGAAAGTCATCTTTTCTTCTTCCATTTGAGGCAAAAAAACTAATTTATGTTTTATTGTATATTTAAAATTTTGAATTATTCTTATTATTTTCTCTTAGGCACCGCACCATGTATATAAGAAAAAAAAAAGCCAAGTCCAATGAGAAGATTACTACTTTATCGAGTAATAATTTTGATGATCGTGTTGTGAATCTAGGAAAAGATTATAAGAAGACACCTAATATAGAAATTATCAACGAAGGCTCATCAATTGAGGATAACATAACCAACATCCTTTTAGTCAACTCTTATTTGATAGAGCTCATTTCAAACAAAAATAATAATAAAAATCTCTTTATGAAATTAATGTTTTGTCTCATGATGTTATGAAATTTAGAGAAGATACTTCATCCTCATGATCCTCAAATGTAGTTGAATGTTTTTACAAGTAATGAACTTGATAAAAATTGAGTTTATGATTTACCTATAGTATCGGTATGAGAACTAAAAGCTAACCATACTATTTCAATTGTAGGCACATCACATTTCGACCTAAGCTATGTTTCACAAGATTTTTATTAGATTGTTTAAGAAAGGGTTCAAAAACAAATGTTTATTGAGATGAAGAATATAAGAGTGGAACTCCTATAAAAAAATATGATATATCGTATTTAACAAAGTGCAACTATGGTTATATCTTTTTCTATTAGACCTTCTAGTTAAAGAGTTTTTCCTCCTCTTCCACCTTTACTGCATTGGGTATAAATATTTTATAATGTTGATTTGATTGTATTTTAACTATGATTTTAATTGTTCGCCACTGAAATTTTAATTAGCTATTCATATCTATTTTTGTTTTAAAATTGTTTGGTTATGGAATTTTGTTTATCTTATTGTTATGAATTTATTAATTAAATCTTATAGTTATGAAAACTAATAAGTTTACTAATCTATTTAGAATTATTCATTTTGAAATTTATATAAATCAATTTTTTAAGATGCTGTTATGGTTATGGGATTATGAGTAAGCAATTTTTTGGATCATAATACACAAAACAAAAGAAATTAATATCTTTGTCTGAATCATCGATGCATATGCTATTCCATCGATATTTTCATTGAGATTTTCATTGGGAATTTTGCACCATTCTTGTAAAATTTACAAAATGTGTAGCAATATATTGAGAAAATAAATAATGATAAAATTCTCAATAGAGTAAAAAGCTTGATGAAATATTTTCCAACAATAGTATCATGTTATTGATTCCCATTATCACAGCAAGACTCCTATTGCAATTCTTTTCATCTTCAATGACAACAAAAATTAATTTTCACATCAGAAGCTTGAAATTCCCTAAGGAATTGCTTAATTAGAGATAGCAGCCAAGGGTGAAATCATTTTAGCTATCGATCGCATCTTCATGGATGAATTAATTAGAGACAGCTGCATCTCCAAATATTACAATAGGATTAAACATAATACTATTTTTTTTTCTTTTATCTTGTAATCCTATACATTTTCAAAAGAAATTTTGTCTGCCTATCACCAAAAAAGAAGACATATATGTATAGGATAGATGTAATTACATGTGGGAATAAATAATTATGTATTGATGTCTATATAATAGAAAAAATAAAGATTATTTTTCTATTTTAAAAAATATATAAATTCATTCTAAAACTATTATAAATTGTTTGATTTTTTGTGATTAAATATATTCCTTATTTGTAATTTTTGTTAGCATAAGAACTAAATACAACTTATGCGATGACATGACTCTCCATCTTATCTTCTCCTCATCTAGAATTGTGGGATTGCAACAACATTTTCGAGCCAGACATGCCAAGGAATAACGACGATCATCATTGGATTGAAACGAATCATGGATCTATACTGTCTGGTTGATGACTATTTCATTGACTAAATGACTCCCCACCATCTGATTTGATGCTGACCTCTGCCACTCAATCATAAAAGCCTGGAAAATGGTCCAAATCAAACCGTTAGGGCACAATCAATTTTTTTTGTCGGACGACAAAAACAATATTGAAATGATTTATGATTGGATCGAATTGGATGGTCCAGATCAGTGACCATACCTTGTTTCCGTACCTGGGCTAGGAGAGGAAAAATTGTGAAAATTTATATGCCTGGCATGAGCTTGTGGTTCTCGATGATATAATATGGACGCCATGGCTGGACCGCTCCTACCTTAGGGTTTTTAATTAACGACTTGGAATGGAAAGTGTATTTGCTTTAAAATATATTGCTTTTGATTTGATATATATATACCAAATATGGTTAGTTGGTTTTCCAAGACCTAACACTAAACTCTTTTCTCCTTTCTCCCTCACAAAATTTATAATGAAGTTATTTAAGAACTAACGGTGAACCATCATCCCCCACCTAGAAAAAAATGCATAAAGTCCAAGGATAACTCTTGTAATATTGTTAGAGCTTTTTAAATAGACCATAATTAATTTTTGTATTTTAAAAATATATTTTACATAAAAAAATCAAATTAGTATTTTTTAATATTTTTTTGATAATTTTTTTGTGTTGATATTAAAAATAAAAAAAATTATAAAAAATTATTTTATTATATTTTCAAGTAAAATATATTTTTAAAAAACATCTCACAGCCCATCGCAAAACACGCAATAATCTTGGAAAGTTTTTGCTTATATCTCTCTATAAAACTGAGTCATATCTAATTCATTAATTTTTCTTCTATTTAAATTAAGTTTAGCTAGTTTTTATTTAAATATTAATTATGAAAAATAAACATTAATTATGAATAATAATAATTCATGTTGGCCGGTTAAAAATATTCTTTTAAAAGAATTATAGATACAAATCTGTAGCACAATCAGTGATTAAACTATTAGAAGGTTGGTATTAGTAACTAGCAGTTATCGAGACATAAAAGTCATCACCATGACCAAATTAAATTGACAATCACTGCCCATTAGAGAGATATTCTTACAATTGTTTTTGAGATAAATCAATTTTTAAGTTTAAATACTTTGGAAAAAAATAAAAAGAAGGGATTTGAATTCAATAGATTAAACTCATCTACTTTTTCTATGAATAACCGAAGGTAACTAGTAACATCATTGAATCGAAGTAATTGTTAATTAGCTTCTTTCACAAACTCGAGCACACCCATGCATTAGAAAATAATTAATCCACTGATTTAATTAAAAATAGAGATGAAATCATGCGCAATTACAAGAGTTACGAATGTCCCATAAATTAACATGTAATGTCTTTTTTTTCCCCACAGATATTCATGTCCCTCGTTAACAAAAGCTAGTCAGAAAGAGAAAAAACATTGTTCATTATAAGAGGATTTATTGATTATTATAATAGTATAATGATTATTTTATATGGTCTTTCTATAAGATTGATTAGTTATTATCTAATTAATTATGAATAAATAGGTCTTTTATATATTAAAATGATTAAATCATTCTTAAAAGCATATTTTTGTTCAACTGGTGTCTGCGAGCTTTTTCACTTTTTCATTCTAGTTTTTAGTTATAATTAAGTTGAATAAAGAAAAATTTAGTATTTTAATAAATATAAAATATAATTAAAAAATAGCTGCACAAGCCAATGGGCTCGTTGCTATGTTATATTCAAGCGATGTTTCCAGTGGATTGGCAGTCAAAAATGGCATTCATTCATGTTTTTGGAAGCTTCTCAAGGGGCTCTCCCTCCTTACGTGTCTACGTGCAGCATATTCACCTGTTGTTAGCTACTGACAATCTTTTTTATCTTTCTTTTTTTTTCTCTCCATCTTAATATTTATTTTATTATTATTTATTTTATTTAAAATATTTTATAAAATTCATAATTTTTTTCAATATCATCCTCTAGTTATTTTATATCTTAAATTTAATTTTTATTCTTTTAACTGCTATTTATTTTATTTGAGATGATTTTTATTTTTTAATGACTTTATCTTTCTTTCTTTTTTCTTATTAGATTTGATGATTATTTCTTTGATTTCTTAGGAATTTTTTTAAATTAATTTTTTTTTAGTTTCATTATTTAACATCAAATTAATCGGGAATTAAGCTTTTTAATTAAACTTGAACCTAAAATTTCACAAATTGTAAATTTAAAAGATTACCCCAGGTTTGGAAAATTCACTTGGGTTTGCTTGTTTTTTTTTTTTTTTAAACTCTAGTTTTTTTGATTTCAGCTTTCAACTCCCATTTAAATATTAGATATTGGGTTTTTTTTTTAATTTGATTTTTATAGGGTTTGTTTTGCTATTTTTGAAAAGGACCTGGGTTATAATGGATTTGTTTTATTTATTTTTGTTTTTTTAATTAAATTCACCACTAGAAAATTGATTTACACCGACATAATACTCCATCACTGTAAAATTTGTGTTTTTATAGGTATAAATATCACCAAAAAAATTTAATGAAAAAAATATCTAGTTGGCTAGTGTCTTGTTAGGGATTTTAGATCTGAAAAAAAAAATATTAGTACCAAAGATAAAAATAAGCGACAACGAATTTCTATCGATCTATCCATGAGTTATTATTATTGACATATCACTAATAAATAAATTATTAGTCATGTATCATGTTTAACAACTCGTTAATCTATATCAAAACAAGTTAACAACTCTCTGTAATTCTCTTAGGCAATTGGGTCTGCTATATCAACAAAATCATCAACAATTTTTTTTATGTTCGTCAATGGCTTAGTAACTATTTTTTTCTTGTTATCAAAAAATTTGATATTAAATAACATTAAACAAAAAATTAAAATTAAAGAACATATTTAATATTATTAATTTATTTGTAAAAAATTAATTTTAACTATTTATATACATTAATAAGAAGTTGTAGATGGAGGGGGAGGGAAAGGGGAAGGGAAAGGGAAGGAAAATCTCATGGAGATTTGTAAGGGGAAGGATAATGAATGAACAAGTATGCCATCATCTCCTCTCACTGCTTTTTTATTTGTTTTTTATACTTTACCTTTAGTTTGGCCCCTAAAACACTATTTTGTTGTTCAACCAGCTCCTCAATAATTGGTGATGGCTATATCTAGTCAGATTATATGGTGCTTTTAATTGAGACACTACTATCTGATCATATATCTCTTAAATATACCATAAACTTTATTCTTATTAGATCCACTAGTTGCTTCATCCACCAACCATAATTATAGATCATATTTATGATGAGATGAGTTGTCCTCTTCATGTTTGGAATGAATATTAGTGTTATATTATGTCTATATATAAAAAAATTCAAAGATATGGATAAAAAAAAATAGTTCAAATAATATACCGAAGGTTTCAAAGTTTACTTACAATAAACGCCTTAACTTGGCTGTCGATGAACTGTTTCATCAATTTTTACCAATCCTCTCTCTGTGCATATGTTTTCATGTTTAACTGTATTAAAGTTGGCTCTCACCCAAGCTGTGTAGTCTGTAAAATAAATCATTAGTTAAATGTTATCATAAATAGTGACTAATATTTTAAGAAAAATACTTAAAAATAAAACAAGCTTTTACTAAGTGCTTTATATGGTTAATAAAAGAAAAAAATTGGTCAATATGCTTGCTAATGTAATCATGAGTTTCTGACACGACTAAAATGTTGATGTCTTCTCTCAAGTGCAGGAGTGTCGAAGTAATAAATAACCTGGCACGACCGGGATCAAATCACAAGGAGGTTAATGGTATAAATTATAAATAATAATAATACAACAACAACAACAACAACAATAACAACAATAGTTATAAAAATAATAATACTAACAATAACAATTATAATAATAATAAAAAAAAAAGGAGAAAAAGAAGAAGATGATGATGAGAACTTTGAGATGGAATATTAATGAAAGGATTAAACAATGATAATAATTAAACAATGATAATGACAAATGTCAAAGTTAGAGGATCCACTAATGGTATGTCAAACACGTATAGTATAAACTCTTATTATTTAATTGGAAACCACATACAAAGGAGGTTCCAATCAGATTATAGATTGTTAACGTGATTACATTAGTCATCTTATTCAATTAATGTTAATACTTGTAAATCTCGTCAAACATTCATGATTATAACTTATGTTAACAACAAATCAAGTTCCTTTCATAGCTCAGGTGTCGGTTATACCATACAGTATAGGCTATGAAAGTGCCAAGCATTTGTTGTACCAAGTGTTATACAACATAAATCAAGATTAATCATTTAACAAGCAAAGTATTGAAGAGTGAACAAGATAACAAATATAAAACATGTTAGTATCAAACATTAAAGTCCATATTAAGTTTATACTATACTTATTCTTACACCATTAGTGTAACCTTTTCACCTTGACATAATAAACTTAGCTAAACATAATAAAAGAAAAAAAAACAAAATAAGAACATAAATAAGATAAAAGTTAACTATGTAAATGAAAGGAAATGAAAGGCATAAACTTGATATTAATGAAAGCAAAGCATAAACATTACAAAAAATACAAAGAGAGAAAGCAAGAGCATGATCTTGATCTGGAAACCAAGATGCCTAACTGCATGGCAAATGCCTCCTTTTATAGGCCAAAATTGGGAACTATTGATTTGATGACTAATTGATGAGTGGGTGACCAACTCTTGACTTGCTGACAATTCTTATCTTCTCTTATCTGCCTAAAACATCATTCATAACGTCACAATTAAAGCCACTTGAAAACATGAAAGTTATAGAAAATTGGCTTAACTTTCTTGTGTAAACTATTCAGCTCATTTCGACTTCTAGAACTCCAGATATGGCCAAAATACTGAACAGTGCTCGGGCTGGAGGACAGATTCGGGCTTTTTTGTTGTTGCTACAATTTGGACTTGAAAATGGTCTTTTTAGATCTTAAGTTCTATATGAAAGTTGTAGGCCTATGTCTTACCTTTCCATCCATATAAAGTAGACGTAAATCTAAAATTTATAGCTCCAGATATGACCCAATTACCAAACAGTGTTCTGGTTTGGATTGCACCAACATCTCTTTTCTAAGTTTGGCCATCTCTTTAACCTTTCAATTTCAGTTCTTAAATTCATCAATCAATCCTTTCATTTATATGATAGACCTGCATTTAAAATGAACATTTACCACAAATCAAAAGTATTTTATATTATTTGATATATTATTATAAAACATGCTTTAGTTAAAGAGTTATTGATACTTCAAGTGCAAAATGATGATATAAAACCTTGATAAAATTGCACTTTTAAGTACTAATCAGTCTTCTTATTTTTGTTCTAGGACCCACTTCACGACCGCTTCCTGAAACCCTTTAACGTTAAAAACACTAGATATTTCTCTTGGTTACTCTCAATTATATGAAGAGGTCTATAATTCTTCCAAATGTCAATGTCATCTGACTCAGTTCTTCTTTTAGCGTATTTATGTGCATCATATTAAAAGTCTCATAACTTGTTTTAAACATTTGTTAAACTAAAAAATATATAGCAATAAAAAAGATTATAATTTTACAAAAAATTATAAACTTGACACGTTAAAACTCACCTAGTTGTGCTATGATTTTCCCAAACTCATCCAGCAACCTCGGAGTTTGGAGCATCTCAATAGAATTTTCATTACAACAATTTAAATAAAATAATTAGTTTATAAATTTAAAAGCAAATGTATATTAGCTAAAATTATATATTACATATGTATTAACCTTAAACTTCCCCCTATAAGCCTCAACCATAGACATTCATTCTGGATAATATATAAGTTGGCTCCACTACAATTGAAGCACTTTCATTTATGCTTTCATTATCGATGCGTTCGTGCAACTTATCTATTAGTGAACATGAAAATCAATAAATTAAATCTAAATTATATAAACATGTAATCATTAATTTAATGTTATAGCAACTGATTGTTGTTGTTTTTTATTCAATGAACTATTCTACTAATAAATAAAACTATGTTGATGTAAAGAAACAGAGGAAATCATGAATAAGAAAAAATAGTTTTGACAAACAAAGTAACACTTATCCTTTGTAATTTTGTTTGTTGTATGTTATACAAAAATATATTTTTTATTATCATATAATTAAGTAAAAAATAAATCAAAATCCCCTCTAACAATGTGTGAACAATATCATTATTAAGAAATATTAAAACAAAATCATTATTTACTATTCATTTCAATGTGACACTTGATTGAGGTGCACCACAGACGAAGTTATGCCTTTGAGTAAGCCCCTTATTTTTCTAATCCTAGAAAATTCATATGGTTATTAAACCTTTTATTTTTAATTTTATCTTTTAATGTAGTGTCAACATGATGTTATGCCTCATAATTGTTTTTGTTCATGTACTACATTGTTTTAGCAATGTAAAAAAAAGTCATGGTATTAAATTAATGCTTAAATTTACAAAATAAGATTTAGTTTTATGAATAAAAAAATAAAATAACAGAGACCAAATTGAATGTATAAACAAAAAAAGTATTTTTTTTTCATTTTTATTGTTCATGGCATGTAGAAAACTAAAGTTAGGTCTCTAAAGTTTTTACTTTTTCATTTTTGGTCCTTTAATTTATTTTGAGGATTTTATGTTTCAATCCTACACTTATTTATTTGACATTTTAATTCCTGAGATTTGAGAGGAGATAAAGTCAATGAAAAAGATGAGAGGAGAGAGAAAGCGGTTAATCAATCATATTTCATCCATCAAAGAAGTTGATCCTAATGTTGATAGATTTGTCTTGAAGAGATAAGTTTAACAAAAGTGGCGTTTTTCTTTGAACATATGTGAAAAGTATATCAAAACTTGTAAAGTGTTTTTCTTTTTAGTTAGATTTTGGTTTTTTATAAGTTTTTTAGGCTTTGATATGGATTTATTGAGGTTTTTAGAATTATTATTTTTTGGTTTTTCCTAGTGGAAACAAGTTGAGAATTGGATTTTTAGGGTCAACAAACTTGGACACCAACTTCTTGACCTCCTTAAGTAAAAGATGACACCTTATTTAGTACTTAAAAAATTACAAGGTAGATAAAGTGTCATCCATCTATTAAAAAATTAAAAAAACCAACTAGGAACACGAACTTGTTATTATAAGGTCAGGTATGACTGCCCTTTTTCCTAGATATCCCTGTTTTTAATTATTTTTTAAATATATTCAATTTAATTTATTGAAATAATATTTAAGCAATTATGTAATTACGAATTTTGTTTTAAGATTATGTCTTTCGTACATAATATTTAAGCAATAATATTAATGATTTCTTTATGAATAATAGTGTATTAGCATAATATGCATAGTTTTTAAAATAATATTCTCATTAATATTAAATAAAAATAAATATATATTCCTTATTTTTTTATATTTTTTTATAATTTTCTAAAATTATTTTCCTTTTTTTTTTGGTTTATACGTGTAAAAACAAGCAATTCGAGATATTTTAATTTTTTAATTGAAATTTACTTTCATGATTAAAATATATATATTTACTAGAAAAAACAATACTTCTAATCAAAAAAGTATTTTTTAATAAAAATAAAAAAAGAAATGAATGAATAAGAAAATTAAGGTTTTTAAATAAAAATATGTTTTTTTTGTTTTTTTAGTTCAAATCTTTATAGTTTTAATGAATATTGTTTTGTTTCTTTATTTAATGAACTATGTTGCTAATTGAAAATACATTTTATTATCATAGTAAAAAGAATACATGAATAAGAAAAATAATTTTAATGAAAAGAATAATATTTTTACTCGATAATTTTATTTGTTTTCAATGTAAATATATATATTATTATTATTACATAATTAAATAAAAAATAGACTTCAAAATTTTTTTCATGGCAATGCATATGTATTGTGACTAGTTGAAAACTTTTCATAAAATTGGCATATTGTTAAGTTTCATTTAGGAAGTAGTCCTTTTTTTTTTATTAACGTGGATATCTAAGTTAGCTTGCACATATTTTGACTAATCTCACGGGCCTTAAGTTAACAACAATGTAAGCCTCTAATGACTTTGAGGTTTATGAGACTCGAACTAATAATCTCTAGGGAGTAGACTTAGGGCTTGACCACTAGAACTACAACTCCTTAGGGTTAGAAGTAATCCTTATTAATAGTATTAATGGTTGACAAATAAAAGATGATGATGATTTCTCAAGTTGTTTGGGCTTGCTTTAAATGGCTGGAATTCTTAGCCTAAAGTTTCATTTAGACTTGGTGTTGTCCCGATCTAACTAATTCTTATCCTTTTATGTATTTTTTAGGTTTTCATGAGCCGTCCATATAAACTTTTCATATTTATAATTTTTCTATACATACATAACAAGTACTGTTTTCTACATCAATGACATACAATCACCAATATTTTTCACCAATAGTATGAATGATATAACAACCATAACTTGACATATCCACTAAGAGACACCATGGCCACCCAAACCAATACCAGGTGTCATAACCTATCTTTTTTTCATTCCTCAAATTTATTTATTTTCAAAATAAAAATAAAAAATAAAATAAAGACTAATATCGTAGAGAAAGTAGGTTGAGGAGGATCTCAAACAGATGGGAAAATCAAACTATAATTTTGGATAAAATGCAAAACTTAATTTTACTCCATTATATCCAAAACTGAATAAATAATACAAATTCAATATCAAATTAAATAATTATTGGACGAATCTGCATAGAAATGAAGTCTAAAGACATAATTAAATTTTTAATAGATCTATGTTAATTTATCATAGACCAAATTAAAGTTCAATTATGTTTCAGCATTAATTTAAGTTCAATTGAAGGATTTAATTAAGTATCAGGACTTAAATGGATAAAATTAATTTTATTAAGTGCTTAATTAGTGAAAAATTAAGTTTGAGAACCCAATTTAGGTTTAATCAAGAAGATTGGAATTTTAAAAGATCAAATTTAATTTTTACCAAGTCAATTGGTTAAATCAAGGGCGTAATTGCAAGAAAATCAAAGTTTTAAGGTCAATTAATGGCTAAATTAAAGAAATTCAATACCAATGACTAATTTATAAAAGGTGCCAAACTCTAAAATCTAATTGATGAGAATCAAGAGCCAAATTAAAGAAATTTAAAAGTTTAATGGTCAATCAGGAGTTCAGTTACATAAATCCAAAACTAGGGATCAAAATAAAAAAAAGGCAGCTAACATCAAGGCTAACATTTGTATTCGACAAAAATGCAATTGAATTGATTTTTAAAATCAAAATTACAATTGAAAATTTGATTAAATAAATCACAAATTGAGGACTGATTAGGAAATTGATTTTTGTATCATCATTTTCTTTTAAATAAAACAACGTGTTTTATTCAAAGAAATGTCGTTTCATGTACTGTTCATAAAAAAAAAAAACCAAAATAGTGTGATTTTTAACGGCATTATAGATCTTTTTCTTCCCCTAAATGTGCATAGGTAGGGGAAGAAAAAAATTTTCTCCCCTATATTTTCCCGCTCCATCTCTCTCACCACCTGCTCTAACCCTCACCTGTCATTTTTTATCAACATAATGGAAGGGGTAGGAGAGTCATGTCTTATGAATAGCTCTAAGGTGGCTGTATAGAGATCATTCTAGCCACCTTACCCTGTCCCCATGACTAGACAAGGGTAAAGTAGCTGTCATTCCCCCTATGCCATGATTAGATAGGGTAGGGTGGCTTCCTCTCCCCCTGCACTTGTAAATACTAGAAGAAAATAGGTGGAGCAAGGGTGGGAAAAATTAAAAGGGACGGGACGAGAGAGAGAGAGAGAGCAAAAAAATAAAAGAGGAAAAAAACCTAAAGAGAGATAACCAAGAGGAGGAAGAAAATTTAAAAAAAAAAAAAGAGAGTAGAGAAATAGAAAGGGAAAACATAAAGAAAAAAACAGAGGAAAAAAAAAAGAAAAAGAAAGAAACAAAAGGGGAGGAAGAACAAGCGAAACAGATAAAGAGAAGAAAAAACAAAGACATGTTCTTCTATATAAGGAAAAAGAAAAAAACAGCAGCAACTATAGCTTGTCACTACTTAGCACCATCGTGGGTCGCTATCAATGACAGCAATGATGTGGTCCTCACTACCATGTCAACTTCCTTCATTTTCTTCTTCATCTTCAGTGCCACTATTGTTCTATAAGTGAACAATAAAGAGTTTTTCACTATTCACTAAACCGGACCAGTGAAAAGAAGAATTGGAGCAGCCTATCCCATTATATATTAATAACATTATATTATATAAAAAAAGACAAAAAAATCCAAAAATATTATTTTAAATTTTTTTATTTTACCATGTATTTTTCTATCAATTTTGCTTAATATTGGTTTATATTTTATACTATAAAGATACAAATCTGATATTAAAAACCTAATTTTCTTTGAAATATTACAAAAAAAAATATTTTATTTTCATGCATGCATTCAAGCCTCTCAAAGATACAAAAATCATATCATGTTTTCATATAATAAAAAATTCAAAACAATTTATGTATTAGCATGCATTTTCTTAAATCTTAAATTCAAAACAATTAAAGTAATAAGAACTAGGTTAATATTTCAAAAATATCAAAAAAATATTTTGTTTTCTCTTAGTATCTGGAATTATAAACTTATATGTGAAAGGTATTCCCGGCATTAAAAATACATATAGTTCTTTTATATAGACATTAGAATTATTAGATTTTACACTATAAGATAAGAATCTCTTTATCGAGGATGACTTTTCTTAAATCTTAAACAAACTACCAATTAGAAAATACGACAATACCTTAGTATACATCAGACAAATAAATAATATAATTTATCTTAGGTAGAGCGTATTTGAAGTACTAATACATTTCCTTTATGCATTCAGTTCTCATGCTCAATCTTTGAGATCAGTTAAGGTTTATAATGATCAAATACTAGATAGTGATTCTCATTTTTTTTTTCAATAAAAAAAAAAAGGATATCCTTGTCTCCCACTGAATCTATTTTCTAGATGCAACATGAGAATGGACTTATTCGTTGTGATGTCGCACACGTACGATACCAAACACTGATTTTTTAACTAACAATACAATCTTTTTTCCATGAAAAAATTTCAGAACTAAATAGTCATTAATAAGTAAATCCAAATTACTACCATGTCTACAAGGCAAGGCCATAAAATTATAGCCATCCAAAGAGCCAGGAAAGCCAGACCATGTAATTTCTATACTAAATATATATTTTCTAACCTTTACTTTAGTTTTTATCTTCGTGTATATTTGTTTTATATAAAAATACTGATTTAAATATCAAAAAATTATATATTACTTAAAAGATTTATTTTTTATACTTGAATTGAACAATCATCAATCAAATCCATAAACTTAGCCATAAAAAACTTAATTTTCATGTGAAGTTTTCTCTCAACTTGATGGCCAATGCCATATACTGGTTGTTGCCTCTTAACAAAAGAGGCATATAAACATAAATGTTAAAGAAATTTCAAGAAAAATATATACTTAATTAATGATCGGATAAAAATATATATTATTGTATGAGAGGTCTTTCACATATTAAGGCAATTCATCATGGTTAGTGTGGCTGGCTTTACCTTTCTACTGTACTAAAAGGAATTTATATATCTTTTTTAATGTTAGTCAATTATTTTAGTTATTAGGTTAATTTTATGTTTAAGAATTAAAACTTTGTGTACAAACTTTGTTTTAAGTTGTTTTTTTATCAAATAATTATACCTTACTATTATCTATTTGATTTGAATTGATTTATATTTAATTTTTTTTATTAATCTAGTTAACAACTTACCTTGAATTCAGAAAGTTAATGTCATTAATCTCAATAATTATTTCATTAAATGTATTTTTGAATTTATATTAAGTAAAATTTAGGATAATTTATTAAATTATTTACAAGTTTTTGATATTTATATTTGAGTTAATCTTGTTAGGTTAGTTAATTTAATATATATTTAAATTTTCTATTTTTAGCAATGTAATTAATTTGTATTTTAAAAATATTTATCTTATTAAGTTTTTTCCTTTAATTTATTGTTTTTTGTATTCTGAATATAATTGCATGCGCTTAATTGATTAAATTTGTATTTAATTGAAAATTATTTTTATTCTATTAGTTAAACTACACGTAGGCATTGAATGAATCCATGGCTAAAACCATTAAATCCATATAACCATTATATCTCGAATTTGTTTTTTTTTGTTATTCCATTAAATATCCAATAATTAAAGACGACGCTGTCAGCGACAGATTATTTTCTATCTATGATTCGTCTTTAGATCCAATAATTACTGCTGGGTGTTATTAAATCAACGAGACATTTGAAAGAAAATTCATTAATGATTATTGATTATGGACAGCAATTCTCACGTTCAATCCATCAGATTGATCATCGATTGGGTTCGAGTTCATGCCATTTAAACTACGCACTCCATAACTTAATTCTCTTTTCTTTTCCTTATTTTAAAACCTAAAATATTAATAGAATATTTAAAAGTATAATGATGATTGTTAAAATAATATTTTTTATATTTTAAAAAATTTGATTTTAGTATATTAAAATAATATAAAAACAACAAAAAAGATTAATTTGAATTTTGAAGCAAAGAAAAAGGAAAAAAAATTATTTTTTTACAAAAATACTTTTAAAATATAAAAATAAACACAGCTTGCAAAATCTTTCCCTATATATCCGATATATTTGGTTACCCCAATTGAAGAACAAGACTACAGAAGCTCCAAATTCGCACAGTGTCACAAGGACTCCTTGCTTTAGCTCAATGGGTCCTAGAGGCTGTAGCATTTCCTTTGGAATCAAAAGGGAACTGAAAACGCATGCAAAAAAACCAAATTAACTCGATATGAGAGGTGGTTGGGCTGTCGAGAAGATTTTTTTTCTTAAAACAAAGTAATTCCAAGAACGTAGAACAGACAAAGGAGAAAGAAACGACAATTTCTGGGGGTAATAAGATCCCAAGGGGGGTCCGACGTAGATAGCCATATGGATCGCAGGGGCCATGTGCAGCTCCCTGAAACCTCCCGTGCCTGGCTTTAAATGGAATCAGCAGAAGAAAAGGATGACCCCCATTGATGTTGATCCTTCAACCTCTCATGATTGATAGGAGTGTGGTACTGCCCTTAAGATTGGGTTTAATATTTATGTGTCTGTGTTCATCAACGACACTATGCGGTCGGAATAAACCCTACCACCCACTTTCTTAAAATCCTAACTACCCCTTCCATGTAATATATACATGTTGTCAAAAGTTCATTCGGGAACGTATCGCCGGCATATTATTCAGCATGCAAATCCAAGACTGTAAAAAAAAAAAAAAACAAAAAGCAATGAGGAGCTGGTAAAGAACGGTGTGCTTTTGTCGTGGCCCATTGATAAGTAAAACTCATAATTCCTGGAAGAAGACGTTGTTCAGTACATGATGAACAATCACAGAATAAGATTTATGAAAGCTTTACGATTGTATTTTATTAGTATTTTATCAAAGCTGTTCAGGATATTAATTTTTATATTTTCAAAGCAGAAAAAACAAAAAAAAACATACCATTTCTCTATCTCAATTTTCTCTTTTTATTTTGAAACAGGAACCAAATGCTGTTTACAATGGTAAAAAGTAAAGCAACACGAAAATACTCTACTTCCACTCCAAAATAGCAATAAGAGAGCTCTCGGTTCAATCAACGACACGCATGGCAAGAGTTTTTACTCGAAAATACATTCTTGAGAAGGTTTTGTGTAAATGCTACGTGATTAATTTGTTAGTGTTGTTTATGAGGAAATTGAAATTGTGAAGTTTGACCGTATGTGTAATTTATCAATTAAATTTGAACTCTTTGTTTTTTTTTCAATAATCATCGATAATATATTAAAAAGAATATAAAATTAATAATCAAAGCAAAATACACGAACATGACAAAAAAAACAAACTTCAAAAAAATTAATTTGTTACAACAAAAAATAAAAAGATTATTTAAGATTTTATAATTTAATTTCATCAGAAAATCATAAGAGTTTATTTTTTTATATAAAAAAAGTTTAAATCCAAAATTTAAACTCTTTATTTGACTTTACAAGAGGACTTGTTGATATTTTTTTTCTTCTATGTGGTCCATAAATTATTATATGTAAATTAATAACATTAATATCCACATATACTATATGAAGTTTTGAAGATCTTTAATTAAAGTAATTAATCATAATTTAGTCCATATACATTAAATAAACGTATGGCATATAACAATGTTTTCTAGTGTTTTTCATGGTTATAAAACCTCACTTAGCTTAATAAATTGATTTGAAAATTCATTGCTTTGGAGCTTGATTCGAGTTGGATTTATCATTAAACAATTAAACATAATAGGTAATTTAACCAAGTGAACCCAAGCATCTTCATTGAGTTTAAACTATCCTAATTGATGAAATTTAATTTACTCAAATCTAATTTAGATACGGTCAGGTAGTTTTAATTTTTTTAGTTTAAAACAATATCATTTTAAAATTGATTTGGGTTGATGTGCTAACTCGTGTATTAACTCTAGTTAAATCTTATGCTAGATGTAACAGCTATAATATTTATAACAAATTGCAAGAAGAAGGATACACGGAAATTAATTAGGAATATTAAAAAACTTTTAATAAGTATTCTAATAGAACTCATAAGCCTAACCCATCTTTAATTTGTGTTATAAATCCATCTATAGGTGAGTACTTCCATTAATTTCTCATTACTTAATTAGTGTGGTGTTGTTACTTTCAATTTATAGGAAAGTGTCCCTCTTTTACAGAAAACTTTCTACTTATTTCAATCTCATTATAGCAACATAACTATAGATCCATATCTAAATCTTCTTCTCTAAACCAAGATTTCACCACAAATAAATAAATAAATAATTGAAACCATCAAACCCCCAATCTCATTAATTATCAAATGGTGATTCAATTCTTTCTCTATCAATATATTCATTTTTCATGAACCAAATTTCAGATTTGAGATCAGTTTCTTAAATGTGATATTAACAGCCTGCCTGAAATATTTAGGCACATGAAGATTAATAATCAACATGCACAAGTATAGTTGATTTTTCCAGGCTTATTGTGAGTGGTGAATGCATATGCTTCCAACTCTAGCTGTCATATTCTGTGAGACTCAGACATGCTACTTACTAATGCCATATTTTATGGCATGTAGCTTAATTAGTCAAGAAACCTATGCGCGCAACTTTTTCTTCAGATAGTTTCACTTTTTATCGTGGGTCAGAGATCCTGCAGTTCCACCTGATTACATATCACAGCCATTTTATCTTTTTTCAGGTTGATGAAAACTGATGACTGCGATACTAGCTTGCTTTTTGACTCATCCATTTTACTTGTATGACTCTCAAGAGCACCCATGACCATATATTGTTGCTTTACATCATTAGGAAGATTCGAAGAATATCACATCTGCTTACTTATTTCTAGTTACGCACTAACTTCTCAGAAAAAGAAAGGTCATATCTTTCATGGTGCTTCCATATTTTCTGGAAACATGAATTTGCACAAAGAGTTTAGCACATATAAATGGATCTTCTACAATTCTTTGTTAGAAGCATGCATGCAGGTATATGAATATATATAGTCTTTCTTTTTTTTTTTCAAAAACAAAATTACTATATGAATTGGCATATGTTAATATATAATTTCTTTTTGCAAGCTTCGTCAAATTATTCGCAAGAAAGAAAGAAAAGCCAGACTATCCACCGATCATTCTTAGTTGGGTCCTCAAATTGAGAGTTTTCTCAGTAGGTCAGATTTATTTATTTATTTATTTATTTATTTATTTATTATTGTTATTTGAGAATACAGATTCAAATTTTAGACAGGGGGCCTCTCATCCACTTTATTATTAGAGAATTAATTACATTGAGAACTAATAGGAGTTAGGAGCAAATTTGAGGTTAATTTGAATGCGGCAATATTAATGGCATGGCATTTATTTCATTTAATAGTATTCTGAGGACTTGTAAACTTACACATGTAGGTTCTGATGAAAGGTGGTGGTCCTGGCTGCTAATGACAATCAAGACGACTACGAGTCACTAAAATGGCAGATGATTAGCCCTCAAGAAAGAGAGGAATTCAAAATCCAAACATAGAGAGATGAGAGTCATGATATGTAAGGATTTGATAATTACAAGTCATCAATCCCTCTCGAAAGTCACCATGACATCCATCCAAAGACAAACCCTAATAGGAAAGGAAAAAAAAATGAAGCATACATTAGAGCAAAACTTAAGAATAATGTTAACAAGTCTCATCCCAAACCCACCCATGGAAAAGCAAAATAAAGGTTAAGCACAATCATATCATCTCACCTATGCAAAACAATCTATAGCTCTCTTCATTCTTTTCCCTCTAGAAGTCATATCTAATTAGAGAAAAATTGTATTGTACAAGCTGTACATGATATAGCTGAGGCCCCCCCACAAAACAACACCACCAACCTTCTCAGATTCCTCCTTCACAAGGGTTATTTTGGTTGGTGTTATCTTGGAAGGATAAGGGTTCCTTGCAAAACTCTCTCCCTGTGCAACCTTTTTTCTTCTCTTCCTCTTTTCCTCAGTGAGAGGATACCTATCAACTTTGGCACCATCGATCAGTATTGTGTCTGTTGGCATATACCATCCGAAGAACCCCTCATAGGCTATAATTCTTCATCAACATTTTCTCGATAAATCTAACTCAAGACAAGAAAAACTTAGTGGTGGTGGTGGTGGTGTTTTCATCAAAACTGACCGATCACTCGGTGCAGCTTCTTCGTTTCTACATCGTTCAATGTCTTCAGCTATTCTTCTAGCATCCACTGAGGCTCCTAATATTCCACGTTTAGTGAACCCCACTGCATATAGCCCACACTCCCCTTTCCATCCATTTGGAAATGGTCTTCTAGGAAATCCGTCTTTCTCCGAGAACATATCTCCTTCCTGACAATTAAAAAAAAAAAAAAAGGATGAAGCCCATGACCTCTTTTTCTTTAGCATTTTGATCATCAACTTGGTGCAAAAATAACATATCCTTAAGAATAAGAAACTTAGAGAAGAAAGGAAATCATGAAGAACTAAAGATAAAGAAAAGAAAAAAGGTTACCTTTAGCCAAGATGGCACATTACTTTTGTAGCCTGTCGCTAAGATAATAGCATCAAAATTCTCCGTTTTCCCTTCAATAAACTCTACCGCGTGACGTTTTAGCTTCTTAATTTCTGGACATATCTAAAACAACATAGGAAAATTCAGGAATTCTACAGTAAAAATAGAATTTTTAGCTATGATGCCAGGGAGAGCAAAATGAAAAGTGATGATGTGATATACTCATTATATGATACGTGATATAACTGGGAAAGTACCTTAATGTCTCCACTTTTGATCTTGGCTAGTGTCCCAACATCTAATACCGGGGTCTTCCCGGACAAGTTCTTGAGTTCAAGGGGACCTAATTCCGGACGGTCCAATCCAAATCGTGCCGTATCACCGAGCATTAGCCTCGACACTATCAGCAGGAACCGGTCGACAAGGCGCACAGGCAGCCACTTGAGCAACCACATGGACAACCCGAAAGTTGATTGGCCCAGCATCTCTCGAGGTAGAACATGCACCTTCAATCAAAACAAATAACATTCCCACAAAAATTATAAAAAAGAAAAAGAAAAAGACAAGAAGTTACTACTTCTACAACTTAGAAAGCTTATAGAATGACTCAAAAAAGAGCTAAAGTTTGATGATATTGGTGTGACCCGTCTAGTTGCCCGAGTGATGTGTGTGTACATGTGGGCTAATTCGTTCGAGGTCATGACTGAATATGCCTTGAGGTCTTTACAGAGAAAAATTAATTATAGGAACACAAAAGGGAGAAGTATTGTTATGATATACATGCAAAACCTTACAATTCTTACCCTTGTATGCGCATGCTTGGGAATCCCAAGAAAGTGAAAGATCAAGGATTTTTTATTTTTATGTATAAAATTACATATCCTTAGTTTTTTTCCTTATCATTTTTTAAATTAGAGAGAGAGAGAGAGAGAGACAGAGAGAGAAGAAAGCGTCTGTTGGAACTTGAAGTCACTATGCACACCAGGCCAATTTGAAATTGTTATTAGACTCCCATGAGAGAAATGAGCCTGAAATACATCATACATGCCAGGACAGAAAAAGTTTTTAGTGAGTTTTATTTTATAAATAAATAAAAACAGATCATTTTGCAAACATTTCCATTCGTCATTTATATTTGGATTCTTTATTAAGAGAAACGACTGAAAGGGAGAAAATAACACGAAACCAGGAATTTGAATATTTATATTGATATTTCGAAAACAAAACCTGTATATCTTATTGTTCTATCATCAAAACGAGTTTTTTTTTCCCCATCAGAACATTTGGATTTGAACAGACCAAAGGCTTAAGGATTACCCTTTCAAAGGGTTCTTTTTTTCTTTTTTGCTGTAAAGTTTTAAGAAAAAAGAGAGAACAATATGCTTAACTAATTAAGAGGAGCAGTACTTACTGTATCTCTAACAACAAGTGAAGGCTTAGCCCTATAATCGCATAGATCCAAACAAACTTCCATTCCGGAGTTTCCACACCCCACCACCAAAACCTTTTTCCCTGTAAACTCTTCTCCACTTTTGTAATAACTTGTATGCTTTATGTCCCCTCCAAATTCTTCCATTCCATCAATCTCTGGCACCACCGCCTCCGCATTCTCTCCGGTCGCCACCACCAACCAGCGGCACACATACTCGGTCTCCTCTAGCTTCTTCCCAACAGTCTTCACGCGCCAAAACCCAATAACTTTATCATATTCGGCATGTGACACGGTCTCATTGAACCGGGGACCAATCTCATACTTTTGTGCATATGACTCCAAATAATCAAGAAATTGTTGCTTAGTAGGGTAAGTTGGAAATTCACTAGGGAACCCCGTGAGAGGAAGCTCACAGAATTGTTTTGGTAAGTGAAGGCGTAGGCGGTCATAAGTCTTCAACTGCCACAAAGATGCTATGCAACTAGATCTCTCTAGTACCATACTTAAGACACCTTTTTCTTTGAGACAAGCTGCCACGGCTAGGCCTGAAGGACCAGCACCAACAATAACTGGACCAGGGACAAATACACGTGAAGGTTTATTCATATTTTTTTCAAATAGAGGATCGTGAGCATGTTTGCCTTCTAATTCTCTCAAGCAGTCCATGATCTGTTTAAGAACTGAATATATAAGTGTGGTTAAAAAAAGGGTTATAAACACACTGATTGACTGTATCAGCTATAACTAATATGAGTCAAAGCTAATTTGGTTGTTGGGTTCAAGAGAAAGCGCACAACTGAAGAGAACCCATTCGGCCAAACAACGTGCTGTTGATGTTGGGGGAGAGTAAGTGGGGGACTACGTTGAAAGGTTAAGCCGAGATTTAGTGATGGATTTCTCTCTTATCTACAGAGAGATTAGGCCTTGCGAGGGAATTCCTTAAATATTGGAGTGGATTGATGAAAGGACTTATCCACTTATGAGAATAACTTTTGTTTTCTTTTTTGAAATCTCTGTGCGTTGTGTTGTTCAATGGAGGTTAAACCGGAAGATGAGCAAAGAACTTCGGGGCAAAATCAGCATTCAACAATGAATGTGAGAGAGGGAGAGAGAGGGAGAGAGATGGTGATATGTCTATATATATTCCCTTTGTTCATAGAAGAACTTAAATACGAGCACGGCTTGAGTGGTAAAGATGAGTAATGGTAGTGGGGACATAGAATATTTAATTATCATTAACCAAAATAAGCCAAAGAAAATTTTAATTAATTATCATTAACAGACATAGAATATATATAAATATATGTAGGGCTTCAGCCATGCTTCAAGTCATTTTTTAAAAAAAAAAAAAATAGAGATCGATCTACGTCACTTTACTTGTCACAAGAGAGACTTAGAGACCTCATTGGGCAAGGATTAGTAAAAGAATTGGTTGTGGGTTAGCAAAACAAAGTCCTAACTTAGCCACAATTAGGATTATTTTAATTAATTAGAGTCATTTATCAAGAAGGTTAGCACTAACAAGGTCTGGTTTCCATATTGAATCTATGGATGTGATGTAATTATGTGGGTGGGCGATGGGTTGGACCTAGGACCAACTTGGGCTTTGTGTGGAGTGTGAATTGGAACCGGGATGTCTTCCACCATGAATATCGAGGCATAGATGTAATCATGGATTAGTAGGGCAGAGTCTCGCTAAAAGTGCAAAAACCTTTAAAATCTGAGATTTCCATTCATGTGCCTTTGATTTGGGTAATGATGACCTGCCTCAAATTTCAAATGGACGGACTCATAGAATCTGAATTTCTATCGAAATAGTCAATCACGAGGAAATCTACTATCTCCACTGAGTTGACTTCAACACATAATTTCAGATGATATGTTGGTCAAGGTACACTTTGTGTACAATGCTGAAAGTAATATGATTATTTATTTTTGTGTTTTATAAGTGGTTTTAAAAAAAATCAAAAAAAATTATTTTTTTATTTTAAATTAATATTGTTTTATGTTTTCAGATAATTTTAACATACTAATATTAAAAATAATTTTTAAAAATAAAAAAAATATTATTTTACTATATTTCCAAATAATCTTATATACTCACCACTAATAAAATAAAAACACCATGAGGTTTATGACCACAGGAATACTCGTTTTGTTAATATTATTTATATGTAGGATTTGGTGAAGGCCATGAACTGGTGGCAGCACTACACCCAAATAAACTGATCTGGTTGCTTCGAAGTTAATTCACTGCGACGTTTAATAATTTTATTAATAAAATTTTTTTATTAGTGTGAGATTATTATTTTATTGGTGAAAATTTTATTGACTAATTCATTGATGAAATGCATTTATAGGTATAACTTTCATTAGTAATTCTATTATTTGTCGCTAATTATGTTAAAAAAAATTAAAATTGATGGGTTTATCGATGAAAAATACACATAAAAAAATTATCACTATAAATATTCTGTTAGTATATTTTTATTAGTGATAATGACATATGTAATAATTTTTTTCTTGACTCTCTGAAATATACCAAAGAGCTGATTTCATCTATATTTTCATTGGTAAATCGCCGACTGAATTATTCTATATGTAATTATGTCTGTGATAATTAAAAACTAAAATTGTATAGAATAATAAAAAATAATTAAACAAATAAAATTGAAATATGTAAAAATAAAATTGAATAATATAAAATCTAAATATTCACTATAATTTTATTTTTACATATAAAAATTATACTAGAATAATGGCGTCGCTGGAGCAGGAGGAGGATGTTGGTAGTTTCCAAGACAATATACCAAAAAAAAAGTGCACACATACCACTTATATGTGATCCCATATCCATGATCATTTGATGAAATTCATAATCGATTAAGGGTCGCTTGTATTTTTAGTGAGATGAGCAGTGTGTTGCTGCAAGGTTATGAAATTCTAAGACTAGGTATCTGATACTAATTGGGAGCTCACAACAGTTGAGATACTATAGGATGCCCGCAAATTCTAGATCATAGTGTTAGAGAGTTTGTACTCTTGATTTCTATCAGGTCCACCAGACGATCAAATCTCCATCCACAAATCCGAATTGAAATTTGGATCGGTCGAAGGATCATCCTCATATTTCTTCCTCAATTTGTTATTATATGTCTTCTGAAAATTTAAAAAGAAATCATGAAATTAAATTCAAGAAAATAATAACTTATAAAAGAAAATGGTTGAATGAAACCATAAAATATTGAGTATGGTTGTCGATGAATTATTGCACCCCCTTTTGGTGATATTCGCTTCACATATGCATCTCTACAAAAAGTTTCATTGAGTTCGGCTCACATCCAGTAGACATAGACTATAAGAATAAAAAAGTTGCAAGTTAAATATATTTATAAATAACAACAAATTAATTAAAGATAGATGTCATTAAAATTAATCTTACCATCCACTTCGCATGTGCAATAAATGGAACAGAGTCATCATGTGTGTGGTAACCAAATCGTGAATTTGTCAGTTTTTGTTCTCGGCATCATACTGTAAGCGTTGTGTGAACCACTCAAACATCACGTGCTAGATATATTTCACCTATATATCCTCTGGGATGTATGGCGGCCTGAAATCCTTAAAAACCACCACATCATTCTAGTCTTATAAATTGTTATCTCTGGCATTATTTTTTCATTTTTTTTCTTCTCTATATACCAAAAGTCACACAACTTACATTTATGAATGATTTTAATGAATAATATTTTTAAAAAAATATTACATTATTTTCGATATTACCTAATTATCATGTGATTCTCCTACACCCTCCTTGTAATATAGTCATTTATGTTATCTCACTTGAATTTGTGCTATGTATAAATAATTTATTAAAAATAAATCAATAATTTCAATATAACATACAAAATAGTTAAAATTTAAAGTTAACACTAACCTCAAATCTTCTAAACTCAATATATGGTTTCCAATCAAGATGCCTAGAATTGTGACTCCATTGAAATAATTGAATCTCCATTAATGATTTAAACATTGCTATTATTACTCAAACGCCTCAATCTTTATGAATATTAAAATCAATAAAATTAATAAAATACTAATTAATTGTTCACAAATTACATTAAAATAAAAAAATCTAAACAAACTTACATTGAAAGATAGTCCTTCCAATATGCATTATACATATGAGTGAATTGACCCCACTATGAAAATACACCCCTACTACGTTGTGGAACTACATTAAAAGAGGCAACGACGCAACATCGTGAGTCGCCGCGGGGGCCTCTTTTTGGTGGGCACCTAATGACATGTCATTATTGCTTTAAAAGAACTAGTTGCAATCATGAGCTCATGACGTGTTGTTGATTTTATTCTACGCATCTGCATAAATTTGATGAATAATTACATAATCAAATATGTTTAAGCCTAGAAATATTGACAATATATGCCACAAATCAAATGATTTTATTTTATTTATACCATAAATTGCAAATTATTTAATTTCATTTCACTTTCAACGATAATATAATGTCTCTAATCATAAAATAAAGAAAAACAAATCCTATGTGTAAGATAGTATATGTACAAATCTAACAATAAATATAAAAAAATAAGATAAAATAAATTTCTACATATTCAACTAACATCTATACAAATTTAACAATAACAATTAAAATTCAACAAAATAATCAAAAACTCCACTATGCAATATATATAATAAAATTGAGATAAAACAATTAAATTTAATCCATATATTCAATTTATATTTATACAGAAAATTCTAAAATAACAATTAAAATTCAACAAAACAATCAATCATTATTACAATAAAAACAATAAAATAGGCAACAAATTAATAAAAAAAAACTATAGACTTTAACAATGAAAAATGCTTACCTTAATAGTGTGTTTATTTTTAAACATTATCTATGTACAACTAAAAAAACAAAAAAAAATGAAAATCTACTATTAATAAACCAAAGAAAAGATTAAAAATAGAAAATCATAACAAGTGAAGAGTACTACAATACATACCTTTTAAACTTCGAAGATAAAGATAGAACTAGAAATTAAAGTAAAATCACTTAAATTAAGAATAAAAAATGAGAGAGATTTAAGAAATATAAACAAAAGGAAAAAATAAACTTAAAAGGTGTTTGTTAGGTTTTATATTGTGTTTTTACTGATGAAATCACCGACAGACTATTAAATAATATTATTTTTAATTAATCTATCAGTAATTCCCTTTGTAAATTAGCTCTAAAATTTTAATTTTGCACTAAATGTTTTTAAAAAACCCTTTAGAATTTTCACCGTCCATTAGCAATTCCCTCACTAAAGCTAAAGGTGCACATAGTTAAAGATGCATTAATTAATTGCATTTAAGGTAACGCAATCCACCGATGGTCCATGAGTAATTCTTTAGGTAACTTGTATCTGACTCAAAGATTTTTAATTGACATCACTGACATGGAATATAAGCAATTCCCTTCACCTTTGGAAAAAAATTGACGAACACAAACCGTCATTTTTTCCATCGGTGATGTGGGAACAGTTCCTTTCATCTCTGTAATACACCAACAATTTATGTCTGTCGATGTTTCTATCATTGATGGGGGAACAGTTCTGTTTTCCTCTAGAGTACACTAATGGTTTGGGTCTGTCAATGTTTCTATAGGTGATGTGGGGTAGGAATAGTTTTCTTTGCCTCTGGAATACACCAATGGACACAATCTGTCGATGTTTCTATTGATGATGTGGATAGTGAATGATAGATTAAATTGAAAGTTACACGCATAACACAATAACAGCAGTTCACATAATAATTATAAAATAATCATTTATTTGTATAAAATTTCATCTGTAAATATTACATGATAAAAAATTCATTTGCACTTTTATGTTTCTTCAATTGAATCTTTATCAACTCCATCGCAATATTCAACGTTAATATCATCATTATCTTCATTGATTTATGTTTATCTGCTAGAGTTTAAAATAATATTCAACTCCTTAGCGTTAACATCAATAAGACTATTATCGAATATGCAAAAATTTGAATTTTCTTATAAGTAAATCGATAGAGTAACTTGATATGGTTCAACCAACTTACTAACTTGAAAGACATCATCTCTTATATTTATGTCTTTGTTCTCATTCTAAACAACCTTGAACAACCCTTGGGTTTTATTTTTAAATTGGATAACCAATCAACTCTTGATCAATCCTTTCTAAAAAATAGGTGTATATATAATAAACTTGCTAGTATTGCTTGCCGAAAATAAAGACATACCAATAGTGGTGATATACTATGATTCCCTCTTTGATGGTGTCATACTAATAGCATTTAAATAAAAACACTCTATTATACTCGTTATAATATTACAATTCAACGACCTCTTCTAATTTACCATAAAAGTCAACTTCAAATTCATTACAAGTCGATCCCTTAACACAAACACTCTGTTATATGTTTTTCTTTCATGCTTGTATTTTTCAGTATGAAACATTGATAAAATACTCATTATAGCACTTCATTTTTCTTTCAGGACCTAGGTTTAGTAAATACAATGAAACATTAGCACTCATTCTTATTTGATAAACCTTGTATATCAAGTACAACAATGAATAATAAACTATAATTCTATAATGAAATTAAATACTATGATAGATAATGAGTTTGTGATGATAGTTAATGAGTTTTAAATCACGTGGTAAATTGTTCATCTTGTAATCAAAAAATTTAGGATTTGGTCAATTGTGAGTTATTAAACAATAAATATTATTAATGTTGCCTATAAGTTTTTCAGAATTATATGAGTTTGTGATATTATAATAGATAAATAATCCATTTATAACAAAGTTTAAGTAGTATATATATTTACTAAATAAAATATCTCATTTCATCGTAGTTAAATAACATATAGTTGTGTATTTATTTGAACTCTATTTCAAATAAATATCTTCCCCTTCTAGATTTTTAGGTGAGCATCATCCAAGATTGAAGAATATTAACAAGTTCTCACTAGAAGACATTTCATTTCTATTAAAATGCTATGGAATGCGGTTAATTCTCTTTCTCAAATACGGCTTAAAACAGTACAAGATAAATATTAAGATTTTCTTAACAATATAGCCCTCGCATATGAAAGCCTCAATATAAACCTTATTCTTAACCCTTTTTTTAAGATTAAACAAATACCTGCATGAAATTAAGCAAATATTTTTAATTGAGAAAAACAATGAAAATACATTAATAATTGCATTATATTTATAATATCTAACCTCTTGAATGAATACATCCATTTATACTAAACTTAGCCTTTAAATTTTGCCTCATATAATAAATGTATAGGTAGATCCTCCATCGAGTTAAAAAATGATGAAGGGAATATCATCTCAAGTTTGCATATTGTCTTTATGATATCCATTTCAAGCCTTTCAATATAATGTGTCTGCAACTTGTTGGAGCATATATCTCTAAAAAAATGACTAATTTTTGTGAGTGAATCTCATATCCCCTTTGGTATAAAATCACAATAAATTAATAGAATAAGTGTTTATATAAACACATGGCACTCATGACTCTTTATTCTATATAATCTATATTCTATAAATTAACTAACATTGATATGTTTGAGGCATGTTCATTAAAAAAACATAAACTTTTAAGTCATTAATATGCTAGTAGTTGTCATTTATCTTTCTTTTCACATTAGTGACCATATTGAAAATGTTCTCAAACATGTTTTTTTATGTGCATGATATCAAGGATATGGCGAAAAAGATTGGTCTTCCAATAAGAAAGTTTTCAAAAAACATTTTGCTTTACCTAGTTGTATGTCAAACCAAAATCAGGAAACTTTTGCTTACTGAATTGAAAACCAAACATAATGTCACCATACCCTGACACCATGTTATGCAATTCTTTACTAGAAAGATATAGGGGTGCAACATCTTTTTCAATTCTACCAATAAATAAATCATTTTTTTTATTTTTGTACTTGTGATTTGTTAGCAAGAAATATCAATGGTAGTAAAAAAAAGATATTTTACCTCTATTTGTTAGCATGAATGCCTTGTTGTTTTCCATGTAGTATGAACATGCTAGTTTTTCATAGATGCTCCAACCAGAAACCATTCCATAAGCTGGAAAATCATTAACAGTCCATATCAAAAGTGTCTTTATAAAAAAAATTTGTTTTTTTTATACAATATAAGTCAAAGCCCTAGAGGACCATAACTGTTTCAACTCAATAACCAGCAGTCAAAGATAAAAATATATATTACGGTTCGGACTGTTAGGACTTGGTATGATCATAGATAAAAACATGAACCCCAACCTCATACAGATTCTCGGTATCAAGTTATAAACTATAAATATAACTAAATAAAAAGAATAAGGAGCAACAAATAACCCAAATAGGTTAAATCTGTTTATACACAACCTAAGATATGTTTTCATTGATTCAGCTAAAAAGTAAGGAGGCACATTATTAAAGTGTTTTCATGCTTCACCATTAAAAGGATGCATCATCACTTCATTCATTGCATCCTGTGATTTGTGTCATATCATGTGCTTAGTAATCTTTAGTGGCATGAATAACCTATGCAGTCTATGCATGATTGGAAAGTATATAAGTTTTTTATATGTTATAAAAGTCTTTCTCATGCCGATTCTGGGTTTATAATTGGAATGTCCACATGTCATACACTCAATCATCTCAGCATTTTCAAGTTAATATAGCATGCAGAAATTTGAACACATGTTAACTTTCTAATATCCTAGCTCGAGGGATTTCATCATGGACTTGGTAGCATAAAAGTTCTCTTTTACTATGTTCTTTTTAGGTATAATGCTTATTGTCTATTCTATAATTCTATCATAACTGACCTCACTTAACCCATAATCCAACTTGATGATACATGCATGTATAACAATCAATAATTTAATATGATTTGTGCGGCCATCCTATGATGGTTCATCAGCATCTTTTAAAAGATCAAATAACTTAGTCGCATCTGCAGCAAGTTTTTCTTTTATGATTGGACATTGACTATCATTATCTTGATTCATTTTCATTGTATTTATAACTATATTTTTGTAAAGATTACTGTTGTTATTTACAACTCCATACATGTTGCTAGCACTAAAAGTTGACTCGATCATCATTTTTACAATGCTTCAGTCACGAATAAATAGTTCTTCGTGTACGTATCTAACACAGGTAATCCTTTATAAACTTTTATGTAGAAGATGCATCGTTACAATATTTAGATTAAGAAACTTTTTATTTTTACACGTCCTATATAGACACCTAATACCGCCTCTACTAATATTTCTAGGAATAGATGTTTGAAATTAATAAAACTCTTAACGTCATTATAATAATATATTCTTCATAATCTTTAGAGTGGATCTCAATACATCCATGAATGATCATCAATGACTTTTATCGAACCTCTATAAAATAATGATAACAACATGTATTAATTAACTATATTAAGTAAATAAATTTGTAAAAATATTGGTTTAGCTCGAGATTATCCAACTTAATGTTAAATTTCTCTTAAATATTTATTATCAATTATTTACGTACATACAAATTTATATGCATTAACTTACATAAATTACAAATCAACAATAAAATTGACAAAAATTAAAATGGACCCATTAAACAAGTCATTATTTATTTCATCACAACACATCTAAGTTGGTAATTCGACATAAGTTTCAGCAATTTATAAACAAATAAAATTTTATAAAATCTAAAACAAAAAATTTCAAAATTATAAATCTATACTACATGTTTGAGAAAAAACAATAAAACAAGTAAACACCCAAACAAAATACATAAACTAAAAAAAAAAATCAATAACAAAATTGACATTTTAAAATTGTATTAAAATTAAAAAAAAAATATGATTTACTTACTATACATAAAAAATTCATAATAAATCAGAACATATATGTTGAGACTAGAAAATTTTATGTTGAGATGAGGGGGGATGTTTGGGAGGGGGGGAGTTGGTTGGTAATGTTTGGGGGTAGCTTGTTTAGATGTTTGGGGATACAGGAGGAAAAGGAAGGAGAAATAAAGGAGGGTCGATGTCTGGTCATATATTAAATATTACTGATGGAATTATCGACAGAATTATTTCATCTGTCACTCCATCAAAAATTCTATCATTGTTTTTAACACGTCACTATACGGACAGCCCGATTTGAATTTGATTGTAATTTCTTTGGTAAAATTATCTACAAAAACTTACATGTTATCGCATAACTTTTTTATTCTTTATATTCCATCTTGTATTCCCTTGATATATACTAACAGATTGTTTCTGTTGGTATATACCGATGATTTTAGCAATGGAAAACTTTATGTTAGTAAATATTACTGCAAAATACCAACAAAAAAACAATATATTTGTTGAATTTATGGTTAATTTGAAGATCATGTCAAAGAAATTAGTTGAGAAGTTTCCTTGATTTTTCATATCAATGTGATTAATTCAAAGGTAAAATATGAAGGATGTGGTACTATAAGATTAGTTTTGATCAATAATGTTTTTCAATTGAATAAAAATTAAAATATTCATTGGTTCCTCTTGTCACATATGCAAATAAAGAAATTAAAATATTAATACCAATTTAGAAAAAAAAATATAAGAAATAATTTTAACCAAAAACTTTAAATCACAAGTTCTAGCATAAGTTTACTGTAAATTATTTTTATTGAAATTAATGGAAAGATTATATTGTAAGCTTTGATTTTATTTAAAATTCATGTTAAATATTTTTTTATTGAGACATAAAAGTGAAGAAATCAAGAAAACTAACTCTTGCATTTTATTAACTCACGTCAAGGTCCTTCATGTTCAGATTTAATATTGTGATATTATAGGAGTTGATCTATGTATTATTTAGATTTTTATTAATTTTTAATTTAACCTTTTTTCTGTAAAATTACAAAATCAATGTACATTAGTATTTATTTTAAGAAATGAAAGTAATTAAAATTTAAATTCAATATATTTTATATTTTTGAAATTTTTATTACATTTTGATTTTAGTTTTAGGATGAAGATTTCTAAAATCAATTTTAATCAATAAAAAAATTAAACATTAATAAAGGTTTGAAAAAAAAAATATAATGATATAAAAATCTTGATTTAAATATTTTTCATGAATATACATCTATTACTATTATTGATTAAACACAAAATAAATAATAAAAAGAAATATAATTATAATAATAACTAAACGGTTATGAATTTAAATTTTATAATTTTTATTTATTTGATAAAAAATAATTATAAAATAATATGGGTTTATATAAATTTTAAATTTTAAATATTTTTATTTAAAATAATATAAATTATATTTAAAATTTTAACTAAAAAAATTCAAGTTTTTAAAGATTGAATTAATTATTTTATTTTATTACGCATGTTCCTTCAGTACGAACAGCATTCCTGTTAACTTCAAAGTACAATTATTAAGATCTAATGATTTCCTGAACTAATCGCAGAAAGCATGTTCCTTCAGTACGAACAGCATTCCTGTTAACTTCAAAGTACAATTATTAAGATCTAATGATTTCCTGAACTAATTGCAGAAAGCAAATTGAGCATAGATACAAGCCCTAGCTAGGTTTCGGCTTGGGCAGAGAAAATACCAATGAGGGGAGTGGTGGCAGACTTGGAACGGGATGGCGGGCCACCACCCTGTGCCATGACGATGTTGGTGGTTATTTAACGACCTACCTCCCTCTCTGCCGCTGGGTTTCTTGATCACTCGTTGGTGACATAAATAACTAGTGCTCGATCCCCAGTGAATTCATAGCTTATGGCAAGCGTGTACTTATTCGAAGAAGACCAATTCCATACCTTTTCATTTCCTTTCTTTATGGAAATAATGCAATATTATTAACTCGCTAGTGATATTAGGAATCATGGAATTGGGTGCCTGCTAGCTATGATCAATGATTATATTGATCTTCACATGTATATGTTAGCCAATCTGTATACATTTTATGGTATATAATCGTTAATTATATATGAAATCTTGGTCTTTCTATCGAAATATAAATATCCTTGTGAGATTAATGTATATACTTTATTCCAGGACAGCTTCTTGGAAAGAAATAATAAAAGCTTCCAATTATAAGGATTTAAAAAAACCGAGCAAAGGCACTACATGCACACCCATTTCCTTTGTACTTCCCAAGGAGTTCTTGCAGAGTTGGCATTGAAAACACTTCTGAAACTTGAAATTCCCAAGCAAGCCATCAATTGCCAGAAACAAATTTGTATTTGCCAGTGGTGTTTACTGATGAACACAACAAGGAATGAATCTATCACTAAAACTTATATCAATTTACAGATGAACAGTTTTTGTCAATATATTTATCAATTTTTTTAACGGTGAAAGATAGAATGGAATGTACTTCTAGCAATAATGGGCTACAATTTCTCCGAGATACGCTTTATTTCAATAAATCTCAGGATATAATTTCAATGGTAGTTGGGCCAGAATGCATAAAAAAAATGTTTGCACCGAGTCCTTCTGTAACTAAAGCCACAGGAGATTTTCAGGCTCGAAGATTAGTTCCCTCGCCTGAATATATGAGAAATATTTTTCCCCGTGAAGAAATATACAGAGTGGAGTGGAAGAAACACTTTCTTTCAATGTCCTTCAATCTTAACGAGTTAAACCAACTTAAACTACGAGTTATTCGCTAGTTCTTTCTTGAACTATGAATGTACACAAGAGAAGTTTTTTTCAGCTTCTCCTGAATTATGGACATGGGATGTGATGAAATCTAACAACAAACTAATTGATAACCAATACTATTAAATTTAACACTACTAAATTTAACAGTTTTATTTATAAAAATTTCTTGTGACATCTATATTAACACTTTATATGTGATTATTTTAACTATTATTATTTATTTTTAGACCTCACATGTTAGAAACGGTGTATATCTTTTTGAATTGAGCGTAGGAATTTAGCTCATATTTGCTGAAAAATTAACCAAAAAAAAGAAAAAAATATTTTTTCAGAACTCTATTTAAGTTGTTTTCTGTTTGTTTTCTTAGATTGTTTAGGAGTTTTCATAATGTTAAATTCATTCATTTTTTCATGTGGTCTTTAAGGTTGGATAAATCCCTTAAAATTTGTACTAAAAAAAATTGGTTCTACTGCTGTTGTAATTTTTTATTCCAACTTAGGCTCTGATGTTAACTTGGCTTCGTACAATATATGATCATCCTAACTATATTTTGTCACTGATCACATGTTGAAAAATTGACCTACACCTTTATTAGGTCTTAGGAATCATTGTTCTTAGGGCAAACTCTCAGTCAGATTTGGATACTCGGCATTGTCAAATCAAGAACTTTTTTTACCATCTAGATTCTTGCTAGATTCTGTTATCTAAAAAGATTTTATCTCATTTTGACTCCTTCATCAAAGTTGTAGTCATAGACGCGTAGATAAATTTAGGCTTTTAAATCGCTTGATTTTAAAATCAAAAGCTCAAGATATTCCCATTTGAATATCTAACGTGAAAGTAGAGAATTCTGCCACGAGAAGGATCCTGACTCGAGTTTTGCACTAAAAACTCTATTTCCATCATAAATTTTATTGATTTGTTCTTAGGTCATACTCTCAATCGTATCAAGCATTGTCAATTTCTGAATTAGATCAAGAGATCTTTTTTGATCAACCAAATTATACCCAGATTTTGTTCTCTAAAATGATTTTGTCTCACTTTGACTCCTTTATCAAAGTTGTAGTCCTGTATATGTAGATAAATTTGAGCTTTTAAATTACTTGATTTTGATATCATAAGCTCAAGATATTTTCATTTGAATATCTAGTGTGAAAGCAGGGATTCCTACCACAAGAAAGATTTTTTTTACCCAAGTTTGCATGGATATAATTACAAGGTGGTTAAAATTTAAAAAGCAATTGTAGGCCAATTTAAAGCCCTTTTTTTGAACCAAGGACCAAATAGAAAAGGTGTTAAAATAAGAAAGTTGATTGAAGATTAAATTACAAGGAATTTTACCAAAGAAAGAAATTAAAGAAACCACATTTTCATCTGCACTGGTAGCCCGATTTTTCTTTCTTTTTATCTTAATTTCCTATTTGGTTTCCATGTTTCTCTCGCTTGAATTGAGAGTTGCATACTATGTTTTTATTGCCTCGTTTCAAAAGGAGAAACTGGCTTTATGGTCTCAGCTATGGAAGGTAAGAAAAGAGTTGCACCATCCTCTAAATTACTAGAAAGAAATCAGATATGAACACAAAATCAGAATCAAAATATTTTGGTTTCTGCTTACCCGAGATTACACCCTAGAATTAATATAATATATCTTTTCTAAATAAGAGTTGTGATTAGGTTACATAAACTCTTTACTCACCTAGCGAGGAAAAAGGGGGCAGGGGAAAGCAAAAAAAAAAGACAAGAAAAACGCAAGAAAGGCAGGTAATAGGAAAAAAAATAGAAAATAGAGAGAGTTTCTTTCTTGCATTTTTATATTACTATGAGAAAAGAGGAGATAAAACAAAAAAAAAAAAAAGACAAGATAGAAAGGGAGCTTTGTTGCTGAACCTTGAAAGTAGCGTTCGTTTGGTTTATATTTCAGCTGTTGTAGTAAAACATTTCAGTGAAACCTACAGTGCTTGAAAAAAAGGAAAGGCATGAGTCAGGGGTTTTGCTCTAAACCTTGACAGAAACGTTTGTTTGGTTTATATTTCAACTGTTATAGTAAAACATTTCAATAAGACCTACATATACTTATTTTTTACATTTAAGAAACTATTTTGTCTTCTGATTTTGCACCTTCGTTTTCTATCTTAGCAACAAATTTCCATGCTTGCCCATTGTTCCTCTTGTGTCTTTGAGTTAAGATTTTTTTTATTTATGTTAGAGCTACGTTTGTTTTGCTCTCTTATTGAGAGGAACTCTAAACTTTGAAGTTCTTCATTATTCTTTAATTTCTTTATCCAAGTGCTCTCTTAAAGTTCTTCATTATTCTTTAATTTTTTTACTACACATTCCTGGTTTTTATGTGGAAAAAAAAAAAACAAGGCATTGCTTAAAAAACAAATGGAGAGGCATGAGTCAGGAGTTTTGCTATAAGATTGGGTTCCAAGGGTTGTTTTTTTCATGTGATATGGCTTACTCTTTTATGTCAAAAATAATGGATCATGTTATGTTTAGGTTCTGAGTGATTTAATGGATTGAATTCTATTTGATGAGATTTGACTATAGAGGGCTTTTCTTCTTCTTCTTTTTTATCCTGTTTTATTTAAGCTGAAATCTTCAAATCTTATGATTTTTTTTGAAATATATGTGATGACCTGTTGTCTTTATTTGTGATTATTGTGATGCTTATGTTTCGATCAAATAAAAATAAATATTTTCTTATGTGTTGCATACAACCAATACCCTAACATGTTTTGAACGTTTTTTATATATATATAAAATATTGGAAGTTTTGAAAATGTGTTTTTACATGAATTTCTTAAACACAACAAAAATTATTTTCTTTCATTTATGGATTTACAACATATTTTTAAACTTCAAAGGGTATTAGCCAATATTCTAAAAAAATAAAATAAAAATCTAATTTTTAGGGGAATTCATCTTTTATTCACTATTAATATTTGGATAAATAAACCCTAAGTGGTGAATATCCAAAATAATTTTTTAGAAATAATAAATCATCACATGTCCTTGAAAGAAACTTTGATTATAATTGAGGACATTTTAATTTTTTTCACTCCACAGTTTACAAGCCATGAAAATATAAAATACTAAGGCAAAAATAAACTTTTAAAACGCTTTAGACTTCTAAATTTTTGTCCCTCCTCCTTGAATACTAAGGGAAAAGTAAGCTTTTAAAACACATGGAATCTCATTGGATTTCTATCTTAATAAATTTAGTTTGAATCAAATATAGAAAAAATTGATGGGATTAAAAAAACAACAACACCATAGCTATTATAAAAAAGACCTTAGGTAGGATATACTAGTGGTGTTAATACCTTTCCTTTATGCAACCAATATCTTGCTTTAGAATCTCTGAAAGACCAGTTAGGTTTCCTAGTGATCATAATACTAGGTGGCGACTCCTTTATTCATAGAAAACAAAGACCCTGACATGGAATCCTCGTTTCACGAGAGGGTTGTCGCGACGTCGCACTCCGCTGTAAAGGTGCAACATTACCGACAAAATCACGAACAGAAACTATCCATTGGAAAAATACTCATCAATAATTTCTAGATTGTTAATAAGTCTGTCATTAATAAATTTATCAATAGTTTTACAGACAGAACATGGGCATAAAAAAAATTGCACACTTAAATCCATCGATAATTCTATCAGTGAGTTGCTATGGCATTTGCAATAATTTTTTTCAACTCTTTAGAATATACTAATGAAATTATTATGTCAGTGATTTATAAATTGTAGTGACATTTTTTGTAATTATTTTTCAACTCTCTAGAATATACTGACAGAATTATTTCATTAGTAATTTAATAGTTATAGTGGAATTTGTTGTAATTCATTTTTAACTCTGTGAATATACTGACGGAATTGTTTCTAATTCTATTAGTAATCCCATCAGTAATAATTTAAAAATATTTTAAAAAAAATTCTATTAAAAAAAATAAAAAAATTAATTGATATAGAATTTAACTATTTATTATAAATTTATACGTTTAAATACAATAAAACTATAATAGAGATGACACTAGATGAGGAAAAGGAGGTTGATCATTCTCAAGACCATGGGACCAATAAGGAAGTGCACTTATACCACATATCTGTGATTTCATATTTATGACCATTCAACGAAGTTCTTTATAATCTGTAAAGGGTCATTCATATTTTTTATTAAGATGGGTCATATGTTCTTGCATTTTTTAATCTAACAAGGCCATGAACTCCGGAGATTGAGTGCTCGGGACCTATTGCGAGCACTCAACAGTTGAAACATTGCAAATCATCCGCAAGTTCGTGGTCGTAATGTTAGAGAGTATGTACACTTGATTTCTATCAAATCCACCAAACGATCTAGTCTCTAATCACAAATCTAAATCAAAATCTAGGTGGATTGAAATATCATCCTTGTATCTCTCCTTCAACCGGCTGTTATATGTATCCTAAAAAAAAATCATCAAATTCAAGTAAATAATAACTTAAGGATAAAAACTGGTTGAAACCAACATATCACAAAGAGTTGGGCCCAACTAGCAACAAACTATTGCATATTTTTTTAGCAGTCATCACTCTGTACGTGTGTTTCTACAAAAAGCATCATTGGACTTGGCTCACATCAAAGAGTTGTAGCCTGCAAGATAAAAAAATTTCTAGTTAAATATATTTATAAATAACAACAAATTTAAAAATAGATGTAATTAAAATAAATCTTATCATTCATTTTGCATACAAAACGAACAGAACAGAGCCTCTAATATGCATGGTAATGGAATTGTGAATTTGTTTGCTCTGGTTTCTCGCATCGGACCATGACCATCATGTGAAATGTTTGGACATCATGTGCTAAATGTGTTCCACCCATATAATCTTCGGGATGTATGGCGGCTTGAAATTCTTCCAATCTGTCATATTATTCCAGCCTAATAAAGCATTTTCTTTTGCATATTTTTTAGATTTCTTTTGTGTCTTTTGCATATTTTTTAGATTTCTTTTGTGTCTTGTACGAAAAATCACACAACCTATATGGTACAAACAAATTATCTATATATGAATGAAAAATAACATTTTAATATTTGAAATAAAAAAATATCATAATTTTGATGTTACCTAATTACAGCATAATTCTCCCAAACATTCCTTGTAACATTATTATTTGCTCTATTTCATTCAAATTTTGCCTTGCAATTAAAAAATTATAAAGAGGAAAATTTTAGTAATTTCAATAAAGTAAACAAATTAACATAATAAAAAAATTAAGTTGATATAAATCTTAAATCTTGAAAACTATGTATCGACTTGCAATTTCCATTTAAGATGTTTGGGAATCTGATTATATAAAAAAAATAGAATTTTCATTAATAATTTAAATATTAATATTATTATTGGGGCAATCTTAATATTTATAAACCTAAAATTAAATAAATATATACTGTTGATAAAAAGATTGGTATTTATATGTAGTTTATGGTATCTTATATAGTCATTGGTGGAGATGTCTTTCTCCTTTGTGTAAAAAAAAACAATTGTGTTTGCCACGAAGACTAGTGGACGGTTTGGCGGTGTGCTCCACTCTGACTTCTTAAGATTTAAAATAATACATTGAAATGCATGCTTAGCAAGGGTACTGAGGCCAAAAAACAAGGCCATTCGAGCCTGGCCTAAAAAGCCAGGAAATCTAGCCATTTGGGGTTAGCCTGAAGTACTAGAATTATTATTTTGAAAAACCTTTGGCACCATAAGAAGGAAAAAAAATAAAAATAAAGTAATAAATCCTAAAACAAGTGTATAGTAACAAATAATTTGTAATTATGCTCATCATTAACAATAGAAAACTATGACTTGCGTGCTCCGATGGCCACTTTACCCTTCCAAGAAAGAATTCTATAATTTTTGTCTAAGTTGACAATCCTTTTTTTTTTTTAATTTGATTAGACATTAAACCGAAAGCATATAGGTTGATCCTAAAAAACAATTCTTTAATCACTAACCAGCTTTTGAAGTGAATTGTGTTAAGGATATAATTATCTAATCCATCTAATCATCACAGAATTAAGTAGGGTCATGAAGAAAGGGGAAAGTAAAACAACTAGCTTTTGAAGTACTTATTAAAAAAAAAAAAGTTTTAGCACTAATAAAAGTGTAATACGCGTTTAAAGCAGCTGGATGAATTGAAAGGAAGAAAACTAGGGGGGGAGAAGGTAACTAATTAGAAAGTATTTTGTTTCTTTAATTACTCAAACAAAGCAGATGGAGCATTTCATATTTAATTACTTATTGGTTGACTTATGTGGAGGTTATAAAGTAATGGTTCATATGCAAAGAAGTTAGGTGTCGTCTTGGTCTTCATTACCTATTTTATTCTTCATTTGATTGATTTAAATGAATGAGTTAGCCAATGAACAAACACTGTATATCTTCTTTACTCAAGAGTGCTTGAAATCTCATTATTACTCTTCCTATTATTTGAGAAATTGTATCTTTTGGGATTGTTATTATTATTATTTACTCAATGAAATACTTTTATTTTCTTTTTAAGATTAAAAATTATGTCGCCTGTTAATAATATTTTTTTATATAAAAAAATAATACCCACCAGGCTTAAGAAGATCTATAATTAATATATAGAACAAGAAAATAATTCAAAATAAGAGAAATCAATTTCTTCTTGTTATATATAAACATTAAATTTATTATAAAAAAATCACAACAAAAGGTATAATATTTTTGTATCAGATTCTCCTTCTCTTTTTAGTTATGTTCCCTTGATTTTATATACCCTGAGCCAAGTATAACAGCTAAGTTATTAACACCAAATGAGAAGCCTGATTGAAGAAGAAAAAAACAAAAGACAAATTGCATGTATATAAACATGAAGTAAGTGTAAGGAAAAGAAATCAAAAACCTAAAAACTAAAATATATATATATATATATATAATAGACCCCAAAGCATGTCTCAAGAGTATGTTTGGATCTCTTATATGGTAGGAAGGATGATGAGATAAATTGGAAGGATGAGAAGAAAAGGTAAAAGGAGGTTAACAGACATTTAATTGTTTAACAAGTAAAGGAGAACAATGATGAAAGTCATTTTATTCAAATAATAACTAGATCTATGGCTTGCATTATGCCACGGCTCACATTAATTCCTTTAAATGTAAAAAAAAAAAAACATTTCCAGTAAAAAAACAATTTAATCATTAAATAAGAATTTTATGCACATTGGATGACATTTTCTTTATATATATTAGATAACATTTTTTTTCTAGATATTGAAATAAAGATATATTGAAAATATTAAAATAAAGATATATTGGATTGACAGGTCATCCCTAGTTAAGTTAAAAAAACTTATAATCCAGATCATGAGACTATAATAACCTCTTATTAAAAAGATTGAAAAAAATCATTAAATTTAATTTCCAATCAACCCAATGTTGGAGAATAAAATTAAAAAACATATTAAATTTTAAAAAATAAACAAAAAAATTTGAATCAACTTGGGTTATCTTATTGAATTCATGATATAAATCATAAAAAAAGGATAAGCTCATAGAAAGCAAATTAAAAAATATCTACAAATCTCAATTCCTAACAATCTAATGTTGGAGAATAAAATTGAAAAAAAAAATATTAAATTTAAAAAATTAATTTAAGAAAAATGATTATAAAAAATGGTTTAAGTCAACCTAAGTAAACTGGTCAAACCCATATTATAGGTCATAAGAAATGGATAACTCTATAAAAAAAAATTGATAAAAATATATAAATTTCAATTCTTAATCTATCCAATGTTCAATGATAAAATTAAATATATATATATATATATATATATATATATATGAAAGAATTGAGTCAAACATTTTATCCTACTAAACTTGCAACATGGACAATGAGAATGGATAACCTCATCAAAAGAAAAAAAATTAAAAATATATAAAGTTTTTATCTTAAACAACCTAATACTAGAGGATGAAATTCAAAACAAAAAATTAATTTTAAAAAACCAACACAAAAGGACTTGAGTCACCCTAAAAAAAACAAACTAGAAAAATTTATGAAATCTAATTTCCAACCAGCTTAATGTTAGAGGATAAAATTACAAAAAAAAAATATATTCATTAAAAAAACCAAAAACAAATTGAGACAACTCGAGTTAATCTGTCAAACCCGTAATCCGGGTCATAAGACTAGAATAACTTCATAGAAATAAAACTAAAAATTCATGAATTTTATTTTCTAATCAACTCAATGTTAAATAATAAAATTAAAAAAAAATAAACAAATGTTCAAAAAAGCTCAAGTCTACCCAATCAAATCTTTTAAACTTGTTACCCGAGTTATGAGATCGATATTACCTCATAGATAACAAATAAAAAAATTACGAAACTTAATTTCATACAAGCTCAATGTTAAAAGATAAAATTAAAAAAATCTATTTAAAAAAAAACCTAAGTAATCTCAGGTCAATATAAAAACTTTGTAAACTGAGTCATGATACTAGCATTGCTTCATAAAAAAAAAAATTAAATTCTTAACAAACTCAATATTGAAGGAAAAAATTAAATAAAGAATTATTGATAAAAATAGCAATACAAGAATGGAAATTAAATTTAACATCTAAAAATAAAATTGGTAGTGTAGTTTGGTTTTTAAAAAGTTTTGGCATGGAAATTGAGTTGGGGAAAGAGAAAATAAAAGAAAAAAAATGGTTTGCTAGAGTCAAATAAAAACCCTTTCATTGACATGCGCTTCACCTAGAGGTAAATCGTGATGAGATGATTTAGATAACACTAAAAAAAAAAAAAAACTAAATGTTATAGGCTGTCACATGAGCCTTCAAGTGAGGCGTTTTCTCTAGCAATCTAGCATGTGATATGAATACACCAACCACTTTTCTTATTTTTTTCATTTTTCATTCAAATTAGTCCTTGAATTGACAAGTTTTGATTTCATCCCTAAAGCTTTAATTGTTTTAAATTAAGAAAATCAAATTTATTTTTTCTAAACCGATTATCAATTGAGTGCTAGATTTATTTTTTCCTAACATCTCGAGAATCCCATGTGAATGGATCAAACAATCATAAAAATGATTAAATAAAAAAATATTAACCAACCAAAAAAAATTTATGGATTTATTATTGCAATTCATAGTAATTATAAGTCTTGTGCTACATGGAATCTATTAGTTTTTTCTATTATTAAAAATTACAATAGAGAAGAAAGATTATAGCTAATACATTATGGAAAATTAAAGGTGAAGAAACATTTGAAATATTCTCGAGTCTTCCATATTCTTTACAAAACAAATGAAATATCAAACTTTCCATCATTCATTGAATCCCTCTTTACAAGTACACTCAGGCAATCGATAGCATTTGTTCTCGTCGTGTTGATGATAGTGTTTTGATGAACTAAAGTTTTGGAATAAAATAAATAAATAGTGATTATAGTTAGAAAAACGTCTAGGAATGATCATTTTTCTAGGTAAATACTGCAATTTTCAATAGATTCTTTTGTACTTGATGGTTTTATTCTCATCCCTAATGGTGGAGGTGCTCGAACATGTAATATACCGTAGAATGTTTTGATGAATCCATGTGGACTTTCTTTACTTGGAAAGCTTTTGTGGATTCTTCCCTCACCAACATATGATTGCAAACCTCCTATTAAAATAAGTTCAAAGGAGAACTTTTATGAAACAAAATAAGACTTTATATTCCATCGAGTATCATTGAGCACAATGATGTATCTATTTGATTAAGACATCCTGATATGAGAGGAGAAGGAAGAAATTAAAAACCAAACCCAAGAAACCCCTCAAAAGCAAGCTTGCTGGCTAGCTAGCTAGAGGCAAACATTCTACAAGTCCCGGTTTATTTACATGTATGGGGAAGAAAGACGCAACTTTATGAGAATCATTTCCTCCACTCTCTTGAAAGGGCAGCTACTATACATGCATGATTGAATCATTATGGGCACTTCTTCCACTCTCTCGAGCTTTTTTTTTTTAATTATTTGCATTAGCCCCATAACATAAATTGATTAAATTATTATAATGTTTTAATCACTCAGATCTAAAGCTTGATTAGACTCTCGAGGGGCCGTAACTTTTCCATGATTTAAAGTGCATTTGTCCAGAGACCCGTTTTTTAATTCGAAGATAATAAGCAACCCATAGATTAACACCACTGATTACTATTAAGGAATTCATACAGCAACTTGTAATGTTCGATAGCTCGAAAGATTCATGATCCCAAAATACAGTGATCAATCGGCAAGAAGATGATCTAAGCCAATCGTGTCTTAAAGCCAAGGTGAGTGCTACTTTGCATTACCCCTAATGACAAAATATATATATCCAATAAAGATTGAGAAATTGGAAAGGAACATCAAATCAATCTCATTTCAAACTTTTTTATTGATATTTTCTTAATCCTTTTCTCCTAATTATAATATATCAAGATTCTTTTTTCCCTTGCAAGAAAACATCGGTCATGATTAATAACAAGTATCTATGTATGCCTTGCACATACTTTACACAAGACTTTTTAGGACATTTCTTCGCTTTTTGAAGCGAGACACTGTGTTTTTTCCTTTAAAGAGAGCTTGCATGGTCATTTTTATTTTTTTTTATGTATTTACAAGGGTTTTTCAGTAGTTGGCCTAGTTTGATATCAAATAATGATCTTTAGATTGCATCACCTTTAATTTCTTCTGGGAATTTTTTTTTTAATTTTTGGATAAATTAAGTCGACTCGCCCTTGTTTTTTCTAGGGATTCTCAATTATACTTTTTTTTTTAAAAAATAATTAATTATAACTTTGAGTTTGTCCTTTATTTATAGTGTACCTATATTGAGTAGACCTATTAATTAGCTTTAGTAAGAGTATAATATAATGTAAAACTGTAACTTTAACAAATTTATTTAATAAGAAGAGAATGTTAAAAAAATATGATAAGATCGGGACTATAATTGATAGTTTGCCTTATATTTTTAATTGTTGCCTTAGCACCTATAAACTTACTCAATATGTTCTGGAAGTAATAGCACAATTTCAAGGGTTAATTTATTATTTAAAAAAATTTATTCTCTTGATTGTTTTGGTTTGAATTTTGAGACCAATACTCAACAGGGTTTTTCTTTTTTTATGTATATCAGGTTGATGTGAATAATATATCCTTAAAATCATCTCGTAAAATATAATGATACCTCTTCATATATGTAATATCACACTTTTTAGCTAGCTTGCTATACCACCAAAAGGTGTAAGATCAAAAACAAATTAATTTATATAAAATATATATTGGTGACACTAACAATGAACTTCTTTTCAATATATATGGACAGCCGGATAATCAATAGCAAAAGGCTTCAGGCAATCCTCCTGCGCACGATGAATGCTCTTCACTTTGGTGATGGGTTAGGCCAATAAGATTCTTCATGCATGCTACACTAAATCACAACACTTTTGGAATATGAAATCACGTCATACTCCTACAACCAAAAATATTGAGTTTAAGAGAGTCTTTAATTAAAAAAATAATAATACTTACAATAAAGGGAAGAAACGAATGATCAAAGTTCATGGAGTTCATTACAGCATAGAAAATTCTTGAAGGATGAGATTTTGTTAAAGAATTATATAAATTATATTTTATATCTTTAAATTAAGATAATTTTTTAATATAATAGTAAAGTTTAGTTAATTAAGTAATCATAAATTCAAATCTTACATTATTTTCATTATATTCAATGAAAATTAAACGTAAACTTATATAAATTTTAAATTAAAAAAATTACTTAAAAAATATATTAAAATATATTATAAATTATATCTTAAAAACTTACTTAATAAATTAAACTTTTAAATCAAAACAATTATTTGAAAAACATAATGCATGTGAGTTCGTGTGGTTGAGAAATCCAGTCACCGGGGAAATCATGAGTTCTTAGACGAGAAATGTCCAAAAACCAATGCAAGTAAAGCCATAGCATGCCGATATCACAATGTGGATTCTCTCAATTTTTTTGAATTGCTACACCAACAAAAGCATGTTGACCCTGTAAACCGTCCCACCAATGTTTATATACCAAAGTACCATTACAAAGATTGACTCGTTGAGCTATGGTAAGAAAATGAAGTGAAAAACAATCTCTCTAATGAGTGGAAGACACTGTACCCACCGAAGATTAGGAAGAGGAACGCAACAAATTAATTAAAGGTATACAAAAGAAACAAATTAGTGGACAAAAGGATGTTTTTAGATACACTAGACGAAATGGCTTACATGTGAGAGCAGAAACATTAAAAAAGATAGTGCCCACCATGAGATAGGATTTAAAGTATAAATAAATAAAGAAGGCCGAGCCCCGAGCTTTTGTTACCATAGTTTGTTCCTGGCTTCATTTCTTGAGCCATCTTTGCATGAAAATGTGCCTTCTTTGTTTATTTTTTCGGTGCTAGCTTTCTTATCTAGTGTATATTGAAATTAAGCGAAGAACCAAGTACCCTAAAGCAAGATCTATGGCAAATGTTGGTGTTAGTTGTTATAAAGAACCAAATACCTCCTCTTCTTGTTAGCTTTTTATGCTTTTCCCCTCTTTCGAAAGCCAATGCTAGCTCACCGAAGACATATTTCTGAAAATTTCTGCACTTGGCCCTACGCAAGATAACAGGAAGTGCCCAAATCCACTGAATTTGAGTGGTTTAGACAAAATTCATGGAAGCCCAAATCTCTAGCACACATGATAGTGGTAGTGAAAAGCCCAATATCTTATAAGCAAAAACGGGAGCTCAAAAGGGGCTTGAAACCCAAGAAAGAAAAATGGGGTCCAAAATAAGTGATGGCAACAGTCATCTTTGATGGGCGCTTATGATGCTAGTTTTTTCGTTCAAAAAGCAATTTTGGAATTTTTTTGAATTTTAATTTTTTTTCAAATTAATTTTTTTATGATTTTAAATTATTTTGATGTGTTGATGTTAAAAATAAATTTTAAAAAATAAAAAATATATATTATTTTAATATATTTCTAAATAAAAATATTTAAAAAAAATCACTAAATAACTTTACATTATAAGTTGGTTTGGCCTTAAAGGCTTTCTATTCAAAAAAAGAGCAAGGTAAAAAGGAATATAAATTATATAGTTTAGTTGCTTAGTCAAAGAAGCTGGAGCAGTGCACAATGGATATGGACCACATCTTATCGAAGCTAAATTCAGTCACGTTGATATTAACTGGTAAAAGTGAAACTAAAACATAAATGAAAGCATATAGAACATTACTCATACGCCACCACAAATCCCATCTTCCATTCTTCCTACCTGTTCCTAGTCAGAGCAAGTTTAGCTTCCTATGAGTTCTACATGAGTTGTCTGCTTAAATCTTGTTTGGAAACCTGGATGCAATTGTGGTGCAACCTGTATTTCTAAACTGGTATTTAAAAGGTATTTGAAAGTCTGGTAATGAACGCTTTCAGAATTTTCGCCTATTATTTGATGATCTCCCTAAACAATAGGCAACATGTATTCCAACTTAATGAGAAAATACTCCCAAAAAAACATGACATGATCATCAGAGAAAAGATTTTTTTAAAAAAAATACGTGCTGCCTTTGGAATCACATAATTATGGAGGACGGGAAGTCTCAACACCCACTAACCTCATAAATATGGCAGTTGTTCGTTCAAAGTATAAGCACTTAAGGACTGCTCCACATGTCAATTTTTATGGATGCTGCGGTCATTGACTAATAATGACGTTCAGAGTATGAAGAGCCCTTCTGTTTCCATATTTTACAGAGGTAGACCTCTTACCAAAATCAAATTGAAAACCATCGCTTGCTGGCCTCTTTCTTGTAATCTTCACCCTTCACATGAGCCCATCACCTCTTGTTTTTATTGCTCCTGACCCATTTGCATTTAAGTGAGTGAACCGCCGAGGAGGGGGCGGGTGGCAGTTGGGAATTATTGAGCTGGCTGACAAAGTCGGCAGGTGATGTGTTGCTAGCAGCCTCCTCAAAGCAGAACTCCCTTTATAATTCTTGCAAGCCACTTGCTATTTCCTACATTATCAGCTTAGGTTTATGTTCTTCTCTCTCATTATAATACCTACCTAGCTTTTTGTTGCATGCGCAGAGGCTAAAAATGGAGTTCCATGTCCCACGCATTCTTGCTTTCCTAGCCGTAAGTTTCTGAATCTTCACTTGTTTTGATACACCAGGGATTGGTCTTTCAGGAGATTTTCTGTTCCCAATTCTTCACCTGCATTCCTATTTATAATGAGTATCTTATGAAAGTTTGTATTTAATCCTGCTGCAGTTTGCACTTGTGGTAAGCCATGCGGCCCTGCCACCTGAACTTTACTGGAAAAATGTGCTGCCCAACACTCCTATGCCAAAATCTGTCAGAGATCTTCTACACCCAGGTGAGATTTTTAAGACCTGACCTCTTAAAGACTTCCTCTTCTTTTTTCTTTTTTGGCAACACTCTTTAATAACTGAGATGAAACTTCTGCTAGTTTTTTTCCGTGTCTAAAATCAAGAAAAGCACTTCTAATTGACGTTACTAAAAATGCAGACTTGGTGGAGGACAAGAGCACTGCTGTTGCTGTAGGGAAGGGTGGTGTAAATGTTGATGCAGGAAAAGGAAAGCCTGGAGGAACTGATGTAAATGTAGGAAAGGGTGGTGTAAATGTTGACGCAGGAAAAGGAAAGCCTGGAGGAACTGGTGTAAATGTAGGAAAGGGTGGTGTAAATGTTGATGCAGGAAAAGGAAAGCCTGGAGGAACTGCTGTCAATGTAGGAAAGGGTGGAGTGAATGTAAACTCTGGGAAAGGAAAGCCAGGCGGCGGCACCCATGTCAGCGTGGGACGCAAGGGTGTTGGTGTTAACACCGGAAAGCCTGGGAAGGGAACCCAAGTTGGTGTTGGCAAAGGCGGAGTGTCGGTGGGCACAGGACACAAGGGCAAGCCCGTAATTGTTGGGGTACACCCCGGGCCAAACCCATTCATATACAAGTATGCGGCAACCGAGACTCAACTACACCATGACCCAACTGTAGCCCTTTTTTTCTTGGAGAAAGACATGCATCCAGGAAAAATGATGAACTTGCAGTTCACTGAAAATACTAACACAGCAACTTTCTTACCTCGCCAGGTTGCCGATTCAATACCCTTTTCATCTAACAATTTGCCAGAAATCTACAGAGAGTTTTCAGTGAAACCTGGTTCAACAGAAGCTGAGGTAATGAAGGAAACAATCAAGGAATGTGAAAACCCTGGAATTGAAGGAGAGGAGAAAGAATGCGCAACTTCACTGGAGTCAATGATCGACTTCAGCACTTCCAAACTAGGAAAGAATGTTCAGGCAATCTCCACAGAAGTGGAAAGCCAAACTCAGATGCAAAAGTATACAATAAAGACCGGAGTAAAGAAGATGGCAGGAGACAAATCTGTAGTGTGCCACAAGCAGAACTATGCATACGCCGTCTTTTACTGCCATGCAACACAAACCACGAGGGCTTACACGGTTCCATTGGAGGGTGCTGATGGAACAAATGCTAAAGCTGTAGCAGTGTGCCACACAGATACATCTGCATGGAACCCAAAGCATTTGGCTTTCCTGGTGCTCAATGTTAAGCCAGGAACCGTACCAGTCTGCCATTTCCTTCCCCAGGATCATGTTGTGTGGCTTCCCAACTAGGAGTCTGGACCCCAGTCATTTCGCCTCTCTTCAGTCCACGGTGGCTGAAATTGGAATGTTGTATACTTATATATCTATTCGGTTATCACAATAATACACCTAAAACCCACTACAAAAGGTCATGTATAATATAAGGATTGCTGTAGATTCAGTGAATCACGGTGTTTATGATTAGTTAACATCTCCTTCTGCTGCTATTTTCCTATCCACACGAGCATTTAATGTGAAAAGAGAGAACTCCATGTGAAGAGTAAACCAGCACAAAGGGCCTACTTGAGCATTTTGTTTATCATTGAACACGAGCATTTTGTTAATCATGTCCCCGTTCCCCTCAAAGAAGATTTTCTTCGTTCGTAGCCGAACTAAAATTTCAACGACGAATTTTGCCGACCATTTCCCCAGCAGGAAGTCCATTTCATTACACAGCAAATCTCAACAAGAATACAAACAGACCCACTAACTATAATTATTGACAAAGATGTTCCAAAAACCTCTGGGAATGACAGGTTAGAAGATTCGAGACACCAAGTACCTAGAGAACATATGCTGAGAAACTGTGTCCAACCGAAAACCTCATGATGTGTTGTGTGGTGAGTTCCTTGGCACTAAACCATGCCTGCAGATGTTATTTTTCCAAGACGAGTTTTACTCTTCTAATGTCTCCTAACGTAAGTAGAGCATGTAGAAGATGGGTAGGAACAACATGAAAGCATAAATTTATATGGGGATGTTTTTTCATTATATTGGCATGCAAAACCCTAAAAGAACCCGGCTTAAAATAGGGGGAAAGCCCTAAAAAACAATAACTAAATAGCAAGAAATAAACTATTATCCTAAACAGCATGACATATTCCTAAATATAACGTTATATATTTATTTATTTATTTATTTTGAAAAGAGCATTAGCATTCAAATTGAAATAACTTGAAAATAGTTCTCCTAACTACTGCTTTAATCTCATCCACCTCTAAACTCATCGATAAAACTATCCTTCCCATGCTACACCCCAAAATTCTTATGGTGTTTATTGCTCTGGGCTAAGGCATTCCAAGCATGTCATATCCATCTACTCTCTCGCCACCAATTATCATTCCATTATTATCACCATTTGTTGCTTATAAGAACTCCTTTTTCTTTCTCTTCATCCAAGCCTTACATCCTACAATAGTGTCTAGGCATGAAATTTTCACCTCTTGGAACATTAACCTAGTCTTCTTCTTTGTCCAGGAATGTTTCGGGTTGTTTCGTATTGGCCATTATTTCATTCTTTGACTGAATAAAGGGTTCTTGTATGGAGGAGAAAATTTAGCCAGCTAGGAGCTTACAAAAGCTGTGTATAAGATTTTGCAATAGAGATGATGTGGTGGAAGAATTCAGTAGGTTAGCACAAGACAAGAGTGTAGATGAGTATATGATGAAAGATTTGAAGAACTCAAATCCTTAATAAATGCTCTGAGCCTTTCCCTCTAAGAATCATGCTATATTTCAAGCTTTGTAAAGGATGATATTAGACCAATGTTGAAGATCCTCAAACCTACAATGCTGGTACAAGTATTTGAACAAGCCAAATGGCAAAAGGAGTCCATTAATGCCGTAGCTAAGAGAATAAGATTCTTGCATAAGAGCAATCCAGTTTACAACTTTGGAAAGACAACAGGCAACTCTTAGTATTAGCTTAACCATTGTTGTACTGCTATGGAGTTTAATTTGAAGAATTTCTTGCACTTATGTATCCAGCTCGTAGGATTCTCTCCATGGATATTTGAAGATCAATCTTGGCATTGCCATATGATGTCCCACTCATGCTGCTCCTTGGTTAACAAAACAATCTCCTCTTTGAATCATAAGCCCATCTCCTCGTGGATTCGCCCTTCGAATAATACCTCCAATTATGGTGTTAACTCTTTCAGTTTCCTGACTTCCTCAGGTAGCCTTCAACATAGTCATTATGGCTTCCAATTGTGAGTTAATCTGATCAAGCTTCTTGCCTTCCTCCTGTAATTTCTTGTAGGTGTTGAATATGCTCATCAACCTTCCTACCATGCTCCTCTAAAGCCTTGATCTTGTTGTTTTCCACCATTGTTGATATCTCAGGAACAAAAGCAACCTTCCTTGATACCAACTGTAAGAAGATTCCATACAAGTTACTAGAAAAGGGGAGAATTGGATGAAAATAAAGGAGAGAAAGATCTTGCAATATCTGCAAATTTTTCATCAATGACTACCTGGACTCTTGGCCATTCAGTCATAACTAACTTGGCCGTTATTATCTTCTAAACTAACAAACTGCAACTGATTACTTCGACGAACATATGAATCACGTGTTTACAATTCCATCACATGCTTAATATCTTCTACCTGCTGCTGCTCAATTTTGCTGCCTCAGCCTGCAGTTCACTCTTCTCCTCTAACGTCCCAGTTTACCATGCTAACTGTAACATAGATTTATTCTCTCTATCAGAAGGAATAGCTAAACAAAGAAACACTATAATAATTAGACACAATTATGTCAACTGCAAGATTGAAAGAGAACTTGGCCATCACACTTGCATAGCATGCCTTTGTGTTTATTTTCAGGAAAATAGAAAATGTGTAGGCTGACCAAACCACCTTCATACCCATGTGCACGTTTGTGTCCCCAGAAAAATATAAACGAGGCAAGTTTTTAAAAGGATTTCGAAATAATTATGGTTGACACAGCCCCTTAGAAATCATGTTAAGTTACTAAAGTCACAGTCCAATTGTATCAAAGATAAAATAAATGATTAAACACTAAGAAAATGGATTACAAACAAGAGAAAAACTAAAGCAGAATCATGGAGAGAGAGGCTTTATCCCATATTAATTTCTTTTTCAAATGGTGAAGAGAATTTATGAGAATAAAAGAATGCAATAAGGAGAATAAGGAAATCTCCATGAAATTAAAAAAAGAAATCAACAGGTCATACATGCTTGAAGAAGTTTATCATAATGTTGCTAGATAATATTTACTCCAAAAAAGCATCTGAAGAGCCCATCTGGATATCTACTAATATATTGGCATTCACCATGGTTAACTCCTGTGAATAGACAGTAAAATCCGATTATTCTTGTTTATTTTATTCAAATCCCAATAGCTGATGAAAAATGATCACTTTTGTTTATAATTACCCAGTTACTCATGGCATTTAGTTATGACACCAACAAAATATGCTAAGCCAACAAACAAGCTGCAAAAGAGATTTAAGGCCTTCACACCTGATAGCTAGTCGAACCACTTGAGTGATCACCATATCAATTAAAGTTGGTTGACTTTGTAACTCATACGATGAATCTAGTTTAGAGATTTAAGGCCTTCATTTATTCCAAACATAATGTCATTTGAAAGAAGACACCAACCAAACTGCAACACAAACATTTAAGACAAATTTCAGGTAAAAAACATGAAGGGTTGATGAGCCACACATGCTCTAAAGCCTACTGCGACATGCCTCTCTTCATCCAGCTGGAAAGCAAGGCATTTGCTTCTATTTTAAATATTTCTAGTGAATGTTATTGAAGAAGAATTCTTCAGTTTAAAATCTTGTTATTTAAGCAATAAGCATAGCCTTTGGTATCTGCTCGGGTGGCATTTTCGTTAATTCTAAAACTACAATCATACACTCAAGGTAGATGAATATTATGTATGGATAGAATATAGTAACACTTAGCAAATATTTTTCATTCTGAAGATAAGACAGCAGGAAGGAGAAGTGCTTATAGAAAAAAAAACAGTTCATATGCCTGCACAATACTACAGAGAACCCAAATTTCTTTAAATGTAAAAAAAAAATTGTCTCAGAAAATCATTTGATATTATCATTAAACCCAAAAGTGATTGTTTTGGAAAAAAAAATTATAATGATAAATTTTCCTATTGTTTATCTTAGACAATATAATCTTTTTAACTAGAAGCATTGTTTCTTTTTTAAAAAAAAAATTGTTTATGATTGTTAAAGCAAGTTAATAAAAAATATCAAAATAGTATGTTTATATTTTGTGTGATTCAAAGCTAAAAAAAATCATAAATATAATAAAATCCTGTTCAAAATCTATTTAAACATTTTAATAATAAACAACCAATTCCAATCGAATTTTCATAAACAATTCATTATTATTATTTTCATATCAAAAACATAATTGAAGAACAATTATTAAAATTCAAATAAAAAATTATAACAATATTTAAAAAACATGTCATAACTGAATAGTAAATGAATCCAGTATATTTTTTCCAGAAAATCAAAAAAACCAAGAAAAAAAAAGCCAGCAAAAAGCCTGGTCCAAGCGGTAGGCTAGGCTCACGCACCCGGCCCTGCTCTATTTTTTTTATCAAGAGGGCAGATGATTTTTTAAAAAAAAAAAGTGAGAAAATAGAAGCACTCCCAACACTCGAACCAACAACTTGCGCCCTCCCCACAAGCACCTCAGTTGATTGAGCCACACAAAATTGTTATTAAACAAGTATTTCATTGTTTATATATGCAGTAAAGCACTGCAAGAATCAATACAAGAAAGGAGAGAGAGATGTGTAGGCAATTAAAGAGAGAGGATAGAGGAGGAAAAAATTGAGAAAACTGGTAAAAATAATTTGGAAGAGAGGCTGAGGGGAGAGTTAAATAATTGGAGTAATGGAAAACATTAGTGCTACAGAAATTCAAGGAAAATAGAACATCATGGTACGTTCATGTTTGTTTCTTCAACTAGCTGTCCATCAGTTTCTAGCCGTTCAGTTATGATTTCCATTGTTGGAGCACAAATAATTCCTTATCTCTGATTTTTCTTTTCTGAATGCTTATCATAGGCATCCAAAATCAGCTGTATGTGGTCACTGCACACTACAATACTTGCAAGAAATAGGAGGAGAAAACTATTGGGTTTGATATCCTGTCCACTGTTGGAAGTTATCAACAGGAAGTGCACAAACAATTGAAGAACAGAATTGATGCAGGTTCTTGTTTCCTCGTGCAAGTTTTCTTAGAGATTCATAACTATTTTGCAAGTTGTGCACCATGAGTTAAATTCTTCAGCTACAAAACAATATTGAAGGTCCTTTAAGGCAGAAATATAATTCCTGCAGCATACATTACTCTGTAAAAGGACCAGAAGACATTTTTTCACAAGCCATTATGATGGAAACTGGAAAAATATGAAACTTCCAGGCAATGTTTGGACGACATATCCCATCCATGTCTCAGGGCACTGAGGCCTACATCATTTAAGCCCTGATAAACCTAGGATGACCACTACTTTGCATGTTATTGCCAATGAAGCTAATTGATGGTGAAGTCAAAAACATAGATGGTGACCCACAACAGCTCCTATGCATTGGTTTGTGACGTGGTATGGAAATAAAGAGTGCCCAGAACTCAATCATATATCCAATGAGCACGGTGACAGAGATACAACACAACCAGAACATCTCATCTGCGATATGTGCTTATTTCAAGTAATTCAGCTTCCTTGTTACCAATACATACCTGCTTTTCCAACACTGAGTACGTTAGCAATTGCTTTGCAGGTGACCTTGTAGGAATTTCGAATAGCTATGTGCTCATGATTTCCCAGCACTGGCAGGATCAGCAGCCAAGCTGTGAAAACAAATAATCATTAGCACTTGTATGTAAAAGGCAAGCTCAATGAAGGACACTGTAAGTCTTTGTTCCAAGAGAACTCATACATGATCTTCTGGTGAAACACATAGGCAATATATCTAGTGATCTCATTAGCTTGTCCACCTAGGAGAAGCAGTTCCTTTGCACCTCTGTGATTTGTTCTTTCAACCTTCCAGATAACATCAGGTCAAGGCTTATTATTTCAAAACCACGATTCAAGTGGAGCTCATAAAATTTTCCATCTCCTTGGGGAACATTTTGCTCAGCATAAATATAGAAGCTGGAATCTCTGCATAAAACTATACTTAAATCAGAAGATCTGAAAATACATCTTCCATCTTATAAAATAAAATATTGTTAACCAATTGAATCACATGAAATACAGTGGTCCAAATTGCCAACAATCTTCGCCTCTAACACCATGCAACTGTTTACATCTTTATCGAACAACTCCTTCCTCATGATTCAGGCATAAGAACTTCATTTACATGTTGATCAGCAAGGAAAGGCTCTAAAGAACCCCAGGTTCTTCCAACTTTTAGTTTGACATGCAAAGGAACTGAAATGAATGTTGTACAATTATAGTTAATTACATTATCAAGATGTCAAGATTTTTATAAATAAAAAAAAAAGTATTTAACACATACCAAGAAGAGAAGCAGCATCTTCCATGCTCATTTGTAAGAGCAATGCAGCTTCATTGATCAAGGATGGATCAACTTCCAGCACTAGCTCGTCATGTACCTGAATAGTAGCCACCAAGATTCTTAATCAACTTTCTCAAATGAAACTGCAACTCAAAGTTCAGACTTAAATGGGAACCTTGATGGATTGACAGATCATAGACCAACAAATGCACAGGTCAGAGTTCCAATGTCGAAGCAATTGCTATATATACTTCTCAAAGACATTGGAAATGAAGGAATATTTCAAAAAAAAAAAACAGAAGAAATTCAAGCAGTTTTCCAAAGTAACCTGCAATAGAATTCGGCATTGGCCCTTCAGCATGTGAAACTTGTTTGCATGTAAAGAGCTAGACTCTGGCCTATCAAGTCCATCAACAATCAGAGAGTGTAAATTTATCATTGCAATCTTGATTAAGTCAGCAGCAGATCCCTGTAAGAAGCAGCTATCAGGACAAAACTATTATTAACCCATGCTGTCCTAATGTCTTTGACCATCCCAAAAAATCACTATACCTGACAGATAGAATTAACTGCTTGTCTCTGAGCTTTTGATTTTTCTTCACTATTTCCGAATTTTATTTTCGACAAGAACCGTTTTCTTCCCTTAATTGTCTCCACATATCTGAATTAACAGTAAATAAATACTTCTTAAAGAACAAGAAGAAAACTTGAATGTCATGCATAGTCTCAACTCTCAAGTTACTTTAAATACAGAGCTACACACCTCTTTGATTTAAAAAGGATTGTCTTAGCATGCCCCATCAAATAGAAAAATACAACAGACAACTTTTGATACCAATGATGATTTGCGTTAGAAGAGCATGTACAGCTAAACATTTGCAAATAAAAAAGATGACAATACATGCATCCACAAAGACTTCAAAATCATGATATGCATTAGAAAAACATAACAGCGAAGCATTTACGAATAAAAAAGGGGAAAATATATGCATTCAAAATGACTTCAAAATTATGCAATACCTTTACCACTTGAACTAAATAAAATAGAATAAGATGACAATAGAACTAAAATAAGTCAAGTGAAGACTCACTGCAACAAAATAACACCCTTACCCTTTTTCACGGCAAGATGCAACTGCTTCATGGAGCCAGGAAGCAACACGAGGAAAAGAACTTTTGAAGCTTTTAATTTTTTCTGCAGCTTCATCAGAGCTACAATCCAGTTGTTCAGCAAGAGTATTAGCACCCATTCCATAAAGAATTCCATAGATCATCCTTTTGGTCTGATCTCGCTCAACAGTGCTGACAGAAGCTTCAGGCTTCCCAGTCCATCGTGCAGCTATCAGGTTGAAAACATCGCCATGTGGCTTGGTAAGGAGTTCAATTAATGCAGTGTCTTTAGAGAAATGTGCCATCAGTCGCAATTCTATCTGAGAATAATCTGCTGTTAACAATAGCCAGTTATCCTGCAATAAGAATTTGAGCTTTAGATCCATTGAGAATTAGGATTGATGCATAGAAAGCATGATCTACAGGCCCCACAGGACTTTTATCATTCCCCAGTTTGCATTACCAAAAGCAAGGGGCTAAATTAGCTCAAGGATTTTTAGTACCCTAGATATTTGATATATACTGGATATTTGATATGTACTGGATAATAACTACAAACATATATAAATTCATTAAGTGAGAAGCATGAGACAAGGTTACAAGCTAAATGACCATATTACCTGAGTAGGAACAAAGAAGTCACGGACATTTATTTTATAACGCTCAGGTTCAGCATCATCCCCCTCTTTATCTGAACTCATTTCAAAATCAACTGCGTGTTCAACACACTGCATAACTCAAAAGTAAGAATGGTTACCAACATTAAAATTAAATTCATATTACCAAAAAAAGAAAAGAATCACTGTAACAAAAGAAAGGATGAATATATAACCTGAAGATTAGGTTCTTCCATTGAAAGCCGACCAGTAGCTGTTGATGTTTGGAGCCAATGGCCATGTAGTGTGTACTTCTGAGTCTCCATGGATAGCCTCGCCAGTGAACAGATTGATCCCAGTGTTGAGTTTAAAAGCTTTGCTAATGTCCTGTGCTCTCTGATGACTGGAACAATAGGATGCTCATGCCTGAAAGGAAACAAATCCTATTAATGTACTTCTTTTCACAAACATAATAAATGCAGCGAGTAAGCCACCATGAATCATCTAGATACCCAGAGCATGACAGGATAAACTGTTTTGTTTGTAATCAAAATGTACAAGGGCCAGTACTCAATAAACTGTAAAAGCCAGGTAACTTTGGAAGTAATGCCTTCAATTAGGGATGGTCATTTCTGGTAATTCAGGCTGGAAGAAGGAAATTCAGGATGAATAACATTTCCCCAATTTTCTTTTTCATTAACCAACCCAATTTTATGTTGCCAAACTTACCCAACCCAAACCAATTTTATGTTGCCAAACTTACCCAACCCAAACGTGTAGTTCAAGTTAACTTAGCCCATTTTGAGTTTTTTGGGCCCTTTATAATAAAAATATTATTTTATTAGTTAAAATAATATAACTGAAAAAACAAGAGACAACATGAAGGGACTTTTGTGAACTAATTATCTTTTATTAAATTGCCTATTTAATAATAATATATATCAATATTGGTTTTACCAATGTCAGATAAACTGCTTTGTTTGTAATCAAAATCATTCTCGGAAACAAATACCCTTTATTTACTATCCATTTGTGAATTGATAAAAAAAACAGAGCCTAAATCGAAAAATAAAGAAGTCAAGGTGAAAATCTTTGTAAGATGTAAAAAGGGTAATGAACAAAGGGATGATTCTCATCTCAACAACTTTTGTTAGAACATAAGCATAGAAGAAAAATAACACAAATTGCAATTTAAACAAGATATAAAAATGTTATTTCCATTGTAGGATATAGGATATACAGGCCTTGCATCTTTGGAGGCTCAGAGTTAAGGAATGAAAAATAATATACGACAAAATTAAAAAAGAAAAAAGATATCACAGTCCAGGTAACTTGGTTACACTAACTTTCTCTTACTAGAAATTGCCTCAAAAAGATTCAGGCTGTAACCTAACCTAACCCTAAATCCAATCTAAAGGAATTAGTTAACCCAAATTGAATCGTATAGTTCAGATAAATCCAGATAATTCAGACCCATAAATCAACTGACACATATATATTGTCAATGGGGCATTCCAGCATGCAGTTAAAACTTTCACATTGAAAAACTATAAGATCAACAATTATAATCCATCCTATTTATTAAATATTCAGACTTTATCAGAGGCATTACGCCCAAAACATTAAGAGTAAAGGTAGAAGTGGGCTGCTCTAAATGACCACAAGAGCAATTCTATTACTCCATTCAGGGCATTATACAGCTCAAAAAATACTTAATCCAAATTACTTGATTTTGAAAGCAAATAAGAAAGAGTTGTATTGTACTTATGACAAAATCCATGGCCATGACATTCTCCAGGAGCAAGAATAACACTTGATTATCCACAAAACAAAAGAAAACACAGATCTATATAGATAAATTGGACATTCATTTTGCATATACAAATGTTGCAAGATGTGCTCAGCATGTTTTTCACTTAAAGGTATTGGGTACTAGAAAGTAAGACCATCTCATACCTTAACAAATCCAAACAATGTTTGTCAGTGCTAGGATGTTTTTTCCCCTTATTGTGTCCTTCTGGAATGGGAAGCTTCAAGTGTCTGTATAGAACATTTGCAATGTCTGCTGCTGTGTACAGTGAAAATGTCATGCCAGCCAGCTTATAAGCCTTCTTCTGAAGATACCTTAGCCTTTTCCCCAGCACAGTGCGAGCATTTAGGCACCCCTCCATGTCAACACCGATCCCCCAAAGCTCCATGTCAGCAAGAACATTCACCTGATACAAATTTGCAAGCAATAGATTAGTAATGTGAACATCAAGTTACAGAGTGAAATTACTGACGATTCCAAAACCAAAAATATCTTGCATCACATGACCATTTGTGGATGTGCATGACCAGCCATATGAAGATACTAACACTAGATGATAGCAGCTTCCAATTAAACAGTTTGATAGCAACTTTTCTTCTACAAAACAAATAAAGGAATTTAATATAGAACAGAATCTCTACCAAATGATCATGTGTTACCATCCCAACAACTTCCATGAAAATATGCAAGGTGTAGCTCAAGATACTATGCTCTGATTTTATTGAAATCTCATATAAAAGTTTAAACTTTCAATGCCTAGAAACAAATTTTACATTTCAGGTAGCTGAAAGCAACAGAATATTTACCAGCGGGATTTCAATGTTCTTGAGTGCTTCAAAGAGTCCCTCAGAAGTCAGTAACTTCCAAAGACCAGAGCACAGGGCTCTTGTTTGTGCAACACGGCGACAGCAGCCGTTATGAGCAACTCTTCGCATCTGATTCCTCCACCTACCATTCTGATTAGCAGCTGCCACAGCCTCACTTGATAATCTTTTCTTGACTTCCTGCATCATCAATTCATCATCATGACAATCATAAGCCAGTTTGACCAGTGATGCATATCTAATTGTCAAGGAATTTAGAGTTTGCTTCCCTTTTGACCATTCAAAATACTTCAGTGGAACAGGAAAGGAAAAAAAAGGTGCCTAGCTGGAAAAGGAAAGGAAACTTCCCCTTCCAAAGGCAGACTGCACAAGCTAATCTTTGGATTCACATTTTTAATGCGGCTAGTTAATATTACCTTCTCCAAGTTCGGAATGGAGCTTCTCTCCTCATCAGGCCAAAGAATCCATGCCACAATGCACATGTCGATTGCTTCTTTAATGTTAATAGGGGATAATGTTAAGTGCGAACTGTCTATGAGTTCAGGACTGAATATTTTCCTTGAAAAATTCAGGCAGCCAAATCTCTGAATGGAAACTACAGCACCTTTGAGCACCTGAAGTTGAACTTTCAAATTCCAAGTAAATTTTAGGACACCTCTCTTTCCCATTATTTCTCCAATCTTGTTCCATCTCTTCTGAACTATCTCCAACCAATTCTCAGGTGGTTGAACATTATTTTTGTCACCAGATTGACTGGGAGTTGAATCATTCCTTTGCTTATGAGACCATAGTAGGTCCTTAGGAAGATTGATGAAGTACACAGGAGAGTTTTCCCAGCAGATGGCAATACCATGTATTTCAAATAGGCTGACAGAATTTACTTCTGATCGCTTGTTATAATGGATATCAAAATAGAATTCTTGGGTAGCATCCCAGAGATCCAAGAAAGAATCAAATCCACCAGAAATATTACTTGCATTAGTAGGACCCTTCTTGCAAGCACTGTCTTTTTTATCCCTACTTAAATTCTCTCCACTACACTGCCCCGGAACTCTGGTATCAGTGATCTGGTCATTGGTCCCAGTTCCATCACCACTATGTCCAAATTGTACAGAGAGGATTGTTTCTGCGCTATTCTTATGATCACCAGTAGTACAAAGCTCAGTGCCAATATTTGAAGATTTCTTAGCTGTTGCTGTAGAATTTTCAGCACCAATACAGCACGGAATGGGACCATTTGAGTTTCCTTCTGCAGCAGCTACCAATGCAACACTGACTGGTTTCATTAGTTTGTCTTCTCCAGTTCCCATTGTAACTTTACCAGAATTCTTGCTACCTTCTATAAACAGCATAGATGAAGCATGATCTCTTTGGTCCACATGCAAAATGATATTAGATTTATCTCCAAACAAGGTACCTGCATTTCCTTGCTCAACAAGATTTTCGGGAACATTGGATAACAGAGGCGGAGAAAACTGTGGAACATTGAATCCAAGTGATTTAAAAGCTGCAAAAGCAATAACCCTTGCCTCTTCTGCTTTGTCAAGTACAATTTTACGTGCACCATTCTTGATTTTCTTCGCAATTCCCAATTGCACGCGTCTTTGTGCTGAACCTTCTGCATCAAATTTCTCAACTTGTGTGAATCATAATAAATCCAAATATTTAATACATGCATCTATAAATGCACGCTACATAACAGAGACAACGAGGGTACACAAAGTCTCTATTAGAAGGCATGCAGTAGGAACATCATTGCAAATTTTAGAAAAGTTCCATTACAAGTATGATAATAAATGAGATACTTAGATTTAGATCAGAAATCCATAAATGCATGTTTAGAAAACAAAAATAACAATCAAGAATGAAACCTCACCCCAAAATTCTACACACCAAAACCTAAAAAAGAACTATAAGCCCTAGAATCCTAACCTGCAAACCTATACTGAATATACAACCCTAAACTCTTAGGCACATTTTCTCTAAGACCCCCAAAACTAAACCTGTCATTAATGAGAACAAACTCGGTTAGAAACCCTTATAGCTGTAACTCGATTAGATCTAAGTGTTAAATCCTGAAAATCTCAACCTCAATAATAAACATGAAACCTATATCCATATACTAAAACCTAAATTGCTGAGCACAAAAAGAAAAATAAAGGATCACAAAGAATACACAGGACAAAACTAAAATATAGGCATGTGCATCTACACACACAACTTCAATGCGAAATATAACTATTATATTTGAATGTATATAGAACTTTATACACAGATACAATGTGCAGGTGCACATGTAATCTTACAGACAGAGTATGTTTGGGCGTGCCACAAAATCCGAACCAAGAATTTGTTTCTTATACAACACAAGAAAGACTTGTTTTCCTATCTAAGAAACTCATCCATTACAAATTGCCAAACCTAAAGCATGCAACAACATTCTAGAATCTGTTGCCACTTGGCATGATGTTCATATATCTGTGATTTCTTTCTTCCAAAATATGAAAGGTACAAACCTCTCAAAGTTGGGAAAGAATTCTGTGATAAATAAATTCTGTAAGAATCACAAAATAATCTCCCATAAAAGAAGAAATCACATGTAAGTTACACCAAGGGAAGTCTTCAGTTAGGACATTTTAGCTAGAATAAAGATAACATGCATTTTCTAGACAGAATCATCATATAAGAGGTCATGTGCTGAAATCTCTATCTAGTTCACCTTGTGCGGACCATGATGAAGATTCAAAAAGTGCTTTGCCTATTTCAGGAATAGATGCTTCAGCAATAGCTTGAGGTGTACGCAACCCTGCTTTATAGAGTGCCCTCGCTCGAGAACCCTACAAATGAAGCGATGAAAATAATGGCCATCTCTGAATCATTAAATTTCAAAGCATCAACAGGATGACAAATAACTATGACAACTATGTGTTTGCAATCTTGCAGAAAAAAATAGAAGCAATTGATTACCTTAACATATGGAATATTAGTGAGCTCCACAATCTCTGCTCGCACTCCAAATGAAACACGATTTTGAAACTTCGCAACCAGACCTTCAAGATCATGCCACCCAAGTCTTTCACAAAACACAGAAACCATAGATGCAAATCTTCCAGCATTCTCTTGTAAGGATTGGACCATGCCTCTAGCAACTTTAAAAGCTTCACACACCTCAGGTACAGGTGCTTCCTTTATGCCAGAATTTAAACAACATTTATTCAGCAAAAGAGTGAACTAAAAAAATAAATATAAAAATCAGCAATTATTAGCAAGTAGAAGCAACCACAACCCATGATAATGAAATATTAGGTAACATATCCGGGTAACCATGTGAATAAATGAGCAGAATACTTGATAAACTTACTTTTTTTCTGGATAAAGAAATAACCAAGAATGTATATTCTTAGTATATGCAATTTACACATGGTATTCTATGCCAATGCACACAGAATAAACACAAAAAATAGATGTACTCAAAAAGATGTGAATCGCACAGGAAAATATTTGGTTCCCTGAGTCAATATTATTGATCAGATCAGAGGAAAGATGAAAAAGTATGAAACACCTGCACAAGTCTTGACAAGATGAGAGCAACATAAAATCTTTTGCACACCCTAAGTGTCTGATCATCTGAAATGGCACTTTTGTTTGTAACCCCAGATTGGTTTTCATACTTGCTGGCATGCAAGGCTTTTGTATTATCTATTGATCTGTTCAAGCTGCGCATAGGTGCTCCATGTGCCATCCGCATCAAAAATGGCTCTAAAACTCCAACTCGATTTCCAACAGACTTCATTCCATGAAATTGGAAAAGAAAAAGGTAAGATATTTCAAGCATTATTGAAAATCAAATGTGAAACAATAACTCAAAGATTGGGAAAAAAATGAGCAGAGGAAAGACATCACCTCTATTTCTACTGTTTAGTAATTTAATCATGCATAATAGTATCAATATCTGTTAGTATAAATTGAACTAATTACATGAAGAAATTTTGTTGGTTCAATTCTACTGTTTTTTTCTTTCCTTTCACTCTTTGAATTTTAATGAGCTTGGTTCTCTGATCATATGTTCTGTGCTAAGTGGCATCTACCTAGAGAGGTCAAAAGATTTGAATTCTATGTGGCTTTACTATCACCAAGCAGGTGACAACTGAAAAAGACCAATGGCCAGGATGAAAGAATGCTATTCAGAAAAATCACATGTCACATACCAAACATATAGATTCAACATACAGAAGTCCATCTCTCACAAAAATTGGAAAGCAACCATAAGGCATCAGTTGTCTCCAAATTGCAACAAAAAGAATGCCCTATATCAACTGACACAAGGTGATCAAAACTAGCAACATTACCTGATCAAGGATAGACAATTCCATAAACCTTTCATAATACAATTCCCAGTTCGGCTCAACATCAACATTGATTGGTGTGACTAAGTACACTAAATGCAAATCAGACGCGAGCACAAATCCTTCTCTTGCTCTGGAAAGATCATCTAGCACAATCTAGGAGACCAGACAAAAAAACCACAATAAATAAAAGCACAGGCACATGTCAAATAGTTAGCTACAGAAATTAAGAGAAAAAAAATTGAAAAGCAAGCAAACTCACTGAGAGAATGCTTAGGAAAACATGTTAAACAAAAGGGATGCAACCAACAGATCATTGGTCTGAAAATGGAGCGAAAAATGCAGAAAAAATAAGGCTACAGATCTTTACAAGTGATTCTTCTGGACAAAGAGAACTGCCAAAAGCTGCACGTCCAAGAGGTGTTGTGCCATATAACTTAGTATCTTCATTCCATTCAAGAAATTTTCTGTGGCACAACCACCTAAGTGAATCCTGTGCTGATTTCACAACATCCCTGAATGGTTTTGTAGAATTGAGAAGAGTACATCTAACATAACGATGAATATCATTAGCAGTTTGAACAATCCCACCGGCCACAACTTCTAAAATTGCATGTGTCATTCCATTTTTATCTTCAGATAGACACGACTGCAATGGTGGACAGCTTTCATTAAGAAGTCCCATAATTCTTTTTAACTCTTCTGGTTTGCAAATCAGTACCTGATCAGGTAAAGTTCTTCAACTGTTAAATGGAAAAGGATAATTTCATTCAAAATAGATCTATGCCCTCTTCAGTAAAATTAAAGGTAAGGTGATAAAACACGGATTATTCAAATACTAAAAGCAAGCTCCTAGGGATAAGCTTACACTTTCCCCTTTAGTATCTATTCCAGTTCGACCAGCTCGACCAGCCATCTGTCTGTACCTTGTCCCGTCAATGAAATCACGACCAATTCTGGGTTGTCGAAAAATGACCCTCCTAGCAGGCAGGTTAACCCCGGCAGCTAAGGTAGATGTAGCAGTTAAGATGCGCAAAAGACCTTTACGATAGCAGGTCTCAATAATTTCTCTTTCCTCTACCTGTAAGAAAGAGAGCATCATAATCCTTCGATGACACATCTAATAGAAAGGAAGTATATACTTAAAAACAACAACCAAGCCTCAAACTACTTGGGGTTGGCTGTATAGATCCTTTTGCACCATTCCACACAATTAAGTGTATAATGTTTTTTAAAAAAAAGTACATGAATGAATATATACAACACACATTATCCACCAAATAAAACACATCGTGAAAAACAGATGATAAAAGTTGCAAGAAATTAGGTTACCAGAACATAAATAACAAAAGAGAGCTAGGAAATCATACCGTCAATCCAGCATGATGATAGGCAACCCCGGAAGGTAGAGTTTCTTCCAACGTTGAATCCAATCCTGCAGGACATCTTCGCAGTGCATCAATGGCTGAAGTAATGTCACCAAACTCGCTCTCATTCTGAATGTTACACGAAAACTTCTTCACAAATTTTGAAACATGCCTCGCAGTTGATTCACATCCTTTTCGACTAGAGCAGAATATTAACACCGAATGTCCATCTTGAACAACCTGAAATACATAACAGCCATCCAAAATTATTCAGCTTTCTAATAATTAGATACAGCTTGATTCACATTAGAAAAAGAAGGGCCCCTACCTCATTGCATAGTTCCACAATATGATCTGGATCTTTACCACCCAGGTCAGCTGCTTTTGAAAGTGTTCTAACAATATCCATTTTCTTGTCATAAATTGTGTTGCCAACTTTAATGTATTCTTCTAGTGGAACCGGTCGGAAATTTGTCTGGTATAGTGCTGCCTGCACAAAAGATTGGTTGCAAAAACAATTTGACAAAACTATCAAATGCACAATAATATTGGGAAAAAAAAACATATAATACAGCCAGAGTGGCAGAGAAACAAGTTCTTGAAAAGGTAAGAGCAAACAAACATCCTGTACAGTATAGAAGTGCAATCAAAAGCTGCTGTGCCTAGATTAATCTGGTCTTATATGTTCATTAAAAGATTATCACCTATAGCTGAACAGTAGGTTGAAGAAACAGAAACACAAATTAAAAAAACCTTAGTCGGACAAACTTTTGTAAACCCACTTACTTGAAGCCAATCAGCAACTGCTGCCACATTGGGCATGGTAGCACTCATCCCAACAATTTGCAGACCATGAGCAGCATCACCCTTACTGCTTGTACCTGAGCTTTCTCCGCTGCTGGATTCTGAATTGCCTTCACCAGCAGCATAACGAAGCTTTGTCAGCAGAAGTTCCAAAAGGTAGCCCCTGCTCTGATCACCAACCTGTCCACAAAAAAAGAGAGAGAGAGAGACCACAGTACTTAAATTACACAGCTAAATAAACCTAATGAATAATTTCTGAAAGCTGTATGAGTCATTGAAATCACATGTATAAATAAAGGGAAATCGTAGAAAACATCCGGTTTAAGTTTTGCTCTACTTAACATTTTCTTCCTATATTTGTCTCTAGTAAACATCCAGTTAGTTTTGCTCTACATAGCATTTTCTTCCTATATTGTTGATCAAATGTCATTTCACTGGAAAGGAAAAAAAACATCCAAATCTAGAGATTATTTGAATGACCAAAAATTGTACCTGAAACATACAAAGTTTTGGAGGAAGATTTTGAACAGTGATGAGGCTTCTTTGTAGTGACAAGATTTTTTCACATTGCACAGTCCCATTTAAAGCACCTCTTTACAGTCATAAGTGCCGGTGAAGAATGAGGAAGAGGGAGGGACAGAATTATTAAAAGAGAATGAAAAGAAGGGTCTGGAGTGTGAAACTTAAAGAGCATATTTGTAATTTTACTCCATATTAATGAAACTTCAAAATGCCATCAGCTAAGGACGCCAGGTGTTACCTCGTGGATAATGGGGGTTGTTTGAATGTTCTCACTTAAATAACAAACAGCATATAGATATATACATGAAGAGACACGATTTTACAATCATGGGAACCTATGATTCAAATTACCATGTGCAGTTCATCTATCACCATGATTCCAACTTCTGATAGACGACCCTCTTCCAGTAATCTGTTTATTAGGGCGTTTGCTTTCTCTATTGTGCAGACAGCTACAGAAGTATCTTTAGGAAGTGTTCCCCCACCCTGGTTGCCATAATAACTCCGGACATGCTTACCAAGAGGTTCCAGAAGGCCCTCCAGATGTTCTGCCTGGGAAAATTAAGACACAGATAAAATATACATGGTATATTGTATATCACAAACAGGTCATGCAGTAAGAAAAGAGTAAGAATATTTTGTAATTCCAGAAAAAAATTATCAAGAGACCTTTTCTGCACAAATTGATACATAGGGAAGTACAAGAAGCGCGATCTTTCCGGTTGATATAACCCGCCGCAACATCAAAATTTCCGCAACAAAACTTTTACCAGCACTGTGGAAGTTAAACACGTTTAAGGAATGAATACCGCATCATAAGACACAATCAAAGGGGGAAAGAAGAAGGAAAACATTGATTAGAATTTGTTCTCCTTCTAAACAACAAGCTTGCTGGCACAAAATAGAAATAAGTGATAGAAAAGGTATAAATCTGTTATAGAATATAATCTGAAATCAAATTAACAAAAAGTACCTTGTAGACGCACAATATACAAGATTTCGTCTCTGCAAAACACCGTCCACCTGAAGGCAATCAACCTGGAAAACAGAACAGCCGAATACATCAGAGTAGACAGACATATTGAAATATATGAGCACCAACACAGAAATCTCAATAAATAAATCAATACAAAGAGAATTCTGCAACCCCACTGGAAGTATAATTGTGCTTGAATACTGGAGAAAAATATTCTATGGATGACCTCTAGCAAATCAAAAGCCAAAATTGAGAAATTTTATATGAGAGTTTGAATAGTTCATATGTACACGCCCTGTGCAGAAAAGCATTAAAACAAAAGGAAAAGAAAAGAGTACATAATGAAGCCCAAACAACATATAGATAAGATCAGAAAAATAATATGGAGAGAATACAAACGGAAAGCACAACACTTGAAAATCAAAAGTAAATCAAGTTTTACACCAAGTTATAAAATAAAACCAAAAACAAAAAGGATTGGCAACAAGTAGATAAGTTGGAACTCAGATGAGCAATCTTAAAATAAAATAAATAGGCACTGGAAAAGGGATTACAAAACATGCTTGAATACTCTCGAGCTAGGAAAGGTTTTTTCTATGAGATAAAGAGTGCAAGAAAGCAATGTAAAGATTCAGATGGTAAATTTGAACCTTGATTAAAAATGCTCCTATTCACTTTTTCAGTGACGAAAATAATACAGGAATTGGCACTGCTGCCTGATATAACAAAAAAGGCACCCCAAACTTTGGCTCTAATGATCCATCTCTGTCCAGGTTAAAATCAGACTACATATCCGAACATCAAGTTGGTAAGGATGGAGTGTGACAAGTCATTGAATTGAACCAATGAAGTGGCCGGTTACTTATCTGAGTTTTACTAAACGTGATTGAGTCCAATACAAACAAATTCCACAAAAAATACACTAGTGGCAACCCAAAACTACCCTGAACATTTGTACAAGTTACACCAATCCGTGGAAGTCTTCTTATTTCATGATGGTGAAAACCAACCTCGTAAGAATTATATCTGGGGCCAGTACAAGCGGACCCTAGTCTACATCTGTGTCCCGAAAATGAAAGAGATGGGAGAGTCTCTCCATAGTGCACCCAAACACCCAAAATTGCAACATGAGGTGGGTAACTTGTGTATAAGCAGGAGGGATAACCAAAAAAAAACTTGTCATTTCCATCCTGATCACTTAGCAAAATATAAAGGCAACCTCAAGCACTGTGATTCAAAAGTTTGAAGATACCTGCCAAGGATAAAGTTTTGAAATTCCTTTCCTCTTATATATGCTGCATACTTCTAGAGGAAGCCAATTGCTAAGATCTAACCGGTCCTTGAGGAGCCCAAAACTTGAAGGAGTTCCAGCTTCAACGCATTCATTATTATCAATTACATTCCTGGTTTCTTTAACTGGCAAATGATATATAATGTTATCGGCATCTTGATTTGGCAAATCCACTTTCTTTGTGGTCTCTGTATCCACAGTTGTTTTCTCTTCTTCTTTATGCATCTCTTCTCTTGGCTCATCTTTGAGATGATATGTTACAATATTCGCATTTTGTAAGCTTTGGAGATTAATAGAACCGTGCTCAGATTTTTCACTGCTTCTGTCCACATTTGGATCATCTTTAGCACAGGGTGGGGTGATAACTTCCAAGTTCCTGTCCTCAAATAGTAAGTCAAGTTGTTTGACAGGCAATGGAGAAACTTTTTCCACATGCTTCCTTATAAACTCCCAAGAATAACCTCTGCTGCCGGCTTTGTTTAACAATTCCCGTGACAGGTTTCCAGACTTCCCATTAATGATACTTCCAGCTGCCTGGACAAAAGGATTGTCAGCTTCAGAAAATAAACTATCAGCAACTTGAATTGCTTCATTCCAAAATGCGTCTCCTGGTGAAAAGATAGAGCTTCCACGTGTAGATTTGGGACCATCACTACCACGTCCTCTACAAATTGATGATCCTGGTGTACGGCATTCAGCCATATTTACCGTTGAGTTAGCCATTTTGTTGCATTTTCTCAAGCTTGCTTGAAGCTGAACAGGATCATTACCAACAGCTACCTGCCGTAGGAGGAAAAGAATGATCACAAACCAGAAACCTCACAAATAACAGTCACAAGACTGCTTCATAATACACCAATTTTACCTCTCCAAAAGCATTGAAAACAGATGCTCCACTTTTAACAACAAAAGCAGATTGCTTGTCTTCTGGCTTCTTCTCGATTGGACAAGGGGTTTCAACTTCAGAATTTAACTGATTGGACATGCAACGCCTCTTTGTGGATGTTTTATAATCAACATCCACTAACAATGGACCACCATTTCGCTTATGGTCAATCAAATTTGTCTTTGAAGGTGAAGTTGCAGTTGATTGAAGTTCACTGCAACAAAATGATTAGCAATGACATTTGCATGGTGAAAACAGACACGAACACACTACATAATATAATTTCAATGGAAATACAGAAATTTAAACAACATTACCCACAATACAGAGACAAAAAATCAGTAGCAAACTGTTTTAGTTCCGAATTCTCCGCCCCATTCCCCACATCCAAGCAACCCTCCACAACCCTTTCAACCGCAATATTTCCCACATTTCCTGCATCGGACGAACCTTGAGACATTTCCTTCGGAACCACATTGCCGGCTTCACAACTTCCCACGCACAATCGACCAGACACAAAAGATTCCTCCTTTTCTTCATTTGAAACTTCATCAATTCCTAATGCCAAGCTTCTTTTAACCAAGAAACCACGCCCGCGGTTATCATCCTGCGAGTTCACCAAGTAATTATCCAAAGTTCCTTTGGCGACGGGGGACCTTTCAACTGCTTTGCTTCTTTTTTCAATCCTTCCCGACTTCAAATTAGGCGACGAAGATTTCCTCTTCCTCGACGCAAAAAACTGTAAATTAAATCACAGACACAAGCAAAGCACGTGTTTGAATAATTAAATCCGCACTAAAATATAGTAAATTAGTTCAAATCTTCTATGATCTGAATTCAAATTTGACTAATTTCGAACAAACCCAGTTTCCAAAAGTCAGATTCAGATTTTCTTTATCTTTAAAGAAAGACCGATTATTTTTACCGTTGGGAAGTTTCTAGGGTTTAGGGGGCCCACCTGATCGATGCGAGCCCGAGGAGAATCAGATGCCATGGGAGAAGGAGATGGGAGATTTCGACGGTGATCTGCAAAACCCTAGGATTTTTATTCACGCGGTGGTGTTTTCATGGGAAGGGAGCTATTACGACGTTGTGAAAGATTTGAAACTTCAAACTGGTGAGGGCAAGAGCGCCAAGCACTCGCTAGATCCGAGCACCGTGTCTTTATTCACGTGGCCTCCGTCTAGACTCTACGGGGCGAGAGTGGCATGGTAGTAAATTATGGGGAACTTGATGGGAGGTGGCTCCTAGCGTCATTTGATTTTATTAATTTTTTGGGCATGTTTGATATTTCAGCATGGCTGTGCTTTTTTAAAGATTTGAAAAATAAAAATATTTTAAATTATTTTTTTATTTTTAAATTATTATGATTATGATGATATTAAAAATAAATTTAAAATATATATATATTATTTTATTATATTTAAATAAAAAATATTTTAAAAACCAATCACACATAAATACTAGGAATATCTCACCAGATCTACGCTTGTTGTGTTGCGGGGTGTTTATGAATTTTGTTAGAATAAAGCTAAAGGCTTGTTAAGTTCAAGCAAATGAAAAAAGACTGACGTCAAAAAACTGAGTTCAGATTAATGGCAGGCAAGTAGGGATTGCAGGTCAAAACAAAACAAACATAAAAATTACCAAAAGCTGAAATAAAAAGGATTTTCATTGGCACTTATAAGTGTAATCACTGCTCACTGTAACAGTGATTTCAAGGTTTTGTTTCTTCATCTTACAAATTTAATATTGGTTATTGCGGATATTTAAATATTTTTATAATATTTATTAATTATTATTAAATTCATTAGAAATAAATAATTTTTTTATTTTAAATACATGGTAAATAAATAAAATATTATTAAAAATAAAAAATAAATTAACAGGATAATTTTATATTTTAAAAAATAGTTTTATCATTGTCATCAATGCAATTTAGTAAAGTAAAAAAAATTAGTATTGAGAAGCTTTTTTTGTTATTGCTATGTTAGATTGTGGATAATTTCATCTTTAACTAAATATTTAAAAAAATATTGGGAAGCATCTAGTATATTTTATAATATATAAGAAATGCCCATGCTATTTCAAGTAGGATATATGATACCTTTTAATATTTAAAAATATTATTTTATTGTACCATTAAAAACATTACCATATTATTTTATTGGCAATGTAATACATATCAACGATAACAGCTAGATTTGTCGTTGATAAATCCTTTTTTTATTTATTTTTTTTTCATTTTAAAAATTACAATTTAATTCTTTTTGTTATTGATATTTCAACTTATTTTTTTATTTTTTTATTTTTAATTTTTGTCTTAACTCATTTATAAAAGTTTTATTTATTTTCAATTTCATCATTCAATCATGATTTTTTGTAAATTATTTTTTTAATTTCATCCTCATTCTTTTGATTATTTTTTTTTTGTTGAATATTTTTCTTTTTAATTTTATCATTTAATCAAAAATATATTGTTATTTTATATTTCAATTTTAATTTTAATTTTTTTAATTTTAAGTTTTTTGTTTTGAATCTTTTGAGTAATTAATATTCTTCCTTTAAGTTACTCTTTCAACATTTATTTGGTTAAGAATTAGATTTTATGGTTTTTTTAAATATTATGTTTTTGATTTGATATCATAGATTATAGGTTTAAAAAACTAACATGGATGGATATTTTTTGTTTAACTTATTTTTTTTAGTTTTGTGATTCTTTATGTTTTTTTTCTAAGTTATTAAAACCAACTTATTTAACATAGTTTATTTTATAACTTGAGTACCAGATTATTATTTTTTTTTCGCCTTCTCTGAATCTCATTTGCATTAGTGAACATCATTTTCAACACAAAGAAGACCTCAAGATGTAGAATGGGCACACAACTGACAAAACCGAAAACATAATGGCATTGCAATGAAAGCACAGGGACGCAATCTTTTGAGAAGGAGGTTCAATCATTTTAAAATCTTTTATTATTTAATATTTTTAATTTAAATAAATAAACTTTTTAATAATATATATATTATTATATTAGTTTTGGCCTCCCCTAAAGAATGAATCTAGCTCCGCCCCTGGTTGACGTCTGAGTAAAAGGCAACGAGATAAAAGGAAGTTTCTTCATCAATATGCATCAGGAAAGAAATAAGAAAAAAAACATGGATTATAGTTACGGGTTGCACCTATGAAGGCGAGGATTGATGTTTGTAAAGCAAGCATTTTATAAGCTTGGAACTAAAAATAAGGCAGAAATTGACTCCAAAAAACAACAACAAGGCTAAACTTTATATATAGTTTCTATAAGCTCGCGGGAAATGCCACAGCACCAGCTTTGATGTCAATATAAATAGAGTTCTTGCAAGCTTGGTTTTTTTTAGCACATTTCATAGGTCAAGCTTGTTTAAAAATACATTTAAAAATACAACAAAGATTTGGTCATTTAACAAGAGTATCATGTCGCCACTGGACAATACATTATCAAATGGTACAAGAGACATCCCGCGATTATGTTTAGTTTTAGGTCTTATTTGAGAGCGAGATTATTGTTATTTTTTAAAGTTTTTTTAAGATGAAATGTATTAAAATTATTTTTTTATTTTAAAAAAATATTTTTAAAATTAACACATCAAAACAAAAATATATAAAAAATTATTTTTAACAAAAAAATAAATGTTTCGGATACAAGTCCAAAAAATTTCTTTTTTAAAAGTTATTTTAAACCACTGTATTTAAAAAAAAATTATTAATAATAAAAAAAATATATATTTTGAATCGTTTTAATATACGGATGTAATTAAACGGTGAGAGTTATAATTCTTCAACAAGTAATTAAGTAACTTTAGCATGGATTGCATGGGTTCATTAATAGAAATATTTTATTTTGTTTTGTGTAGGACCATCAATAAAAATCATATGAGCAAGATTAATGTAAGCATGTTTTATGTCAGTGGGAATAAGAATATTTAGTTGATCATGAGCTATAAATATTGAACAAATAGTGCAGCTGATGATTATTTTGAACTAATGGGCAGTGTAATGAGTCCACAATGGGCTTATGAATAATTGAGATTTCAAAAATTTACGAATGAACCAAGAATGAGTATAATAAATAATTGAGGTTTAAAATTATAGGAACGAGCAACAATGGGCAAAATGAATATTTAAAAGTAGAAAAAAAAAAAAAAAAACAAGAGGGAGCCATGAAATGGCCATTTGAAGAATGAAATAAATGTATGCGTGGAAGGCTGAAAATATGATAAAATATGTCAGGATGGAATAAATGCCTTGGGCTAAAGTGAAATAAATTCAAGGGAAACTTGAAGAGCATAATTTATGATAGAATAAAATAAATGTGCAAGTCAATGAACGCATGATTAGATGAAATGATAAACTAAATGTTTCGATCGAATGAATAAATTAGTGGCTAAAAAAGATGCGAGATGAATGTGTAATTTAATGAAAGAATGAGTTAAAAGGCCACGTGAGACATGATGAATATTCAAGATAATTTAATTGAATTTAGTTAATCAAATGGTAGGAAGAGGTTGAGATAAACTTAAAAAATTAATTAGTTGAAAAAAATATAATAATATATTTAAGAGTATGATTGTAATTATTTTTTAAAAAAATTATATAAATTATATTAAATTTTAAAAAATCTCAGTTTTTTAAATATTTTTTAAATTATATTATATTTGAATTGGAAAAAAATGGTTGATGAATTAAAATAGCTTCTATAATATTATAATATTGAATGAAATTAAATAGTTCATAAATGTAAAATCTAACTAAATCATAAATCACATGTATTACATGAGATTAAGGAATCCCTAAAGGAATGCAAGTATAATTTAGGATTAGTGAAATGAAAAGTGATAGTGTGAATTGAGAAATAATATGGATTTGATATCCTTGTGTGTAGAAATATATTATAGATAGAAAAAATAGCTAAACAAATGTGATTCTAAGGAATGGAGGCTCATAACTTATTTGGTAATGTATTTGTAATTGTTTTTTAAATAATTTTTAATGTTAAAATATATATTAATAATTTTTTTATTTTAAAAAAATATTTTTAACGTCAACATATTAAAATGATTAGAAAACATTAAAAACATATTAATTTAAAATAAATAAATAAATAAAATTTAAATTTTTAAATTTTTAAATTTTTTAAAAAAATATAAAAATAAACAACTAAGAATCATAGTGTAGGTAAAAAAATTTGAAAAAATGATACTCATTACTTATTAATTTTAGAATTTGGTTAGGCGATTAGTTGGAAGGAATTTTAGTATACAAAAAACCTTGTTTTTTGTTCTGTGTGTTTTATAGGTGTATCCATCTAGGGTATCTTAAGTTCTTGCTTTAAATCTTTGTTGATTATTTTTTTTAGAGAGATTTTGTAAATTAGTTAAATTTATAGAGTAAAATATTATATGTGATTAAGCCATAAATGATAATGAAAAAGGATGAATACCTTGTTATGGAAATAATATATCTAGGAGGATATCGTAATTTTATTGCCACGCATTGAAAATCATGTGTCATTATTATATGTTGATAAAAGTGTTAAATTATGAGACGGAGGCTACGGGTATGATATTGTGAGCGTGTATAAATTTACACATTTCTCATATGTATTATAGTTGAAGGAAAAAAAAAAGTCATGAGGCATTACAATTGTAGTTTTGTGCGCATTTAAGTTATAATATAGTATTTAAGTGCAAGATATACTTACATGCGTTTAAATATTGTCAATCCTATTTCAGGTTTATTTTATTCATCACCATCTAAGTTATTATTATTAAAAAATATATATATTTTTTTTACAATCAAAATTAGTTTATACAATTTTAATTTTTCACGGACAACAAAGTTAATTTTTATCTTGCAAGATGGAAGAATAAAATATTGAGAAGTTTTTTTAACATAGTGATAACTTCATAGCATGCTAATTAAAACAATATATCAAGCCAAAACTCCTATCAAGACAATATATGACAATAAAATTAAAAAAAAAATAATTAATTCGTAAAATTTTAACAAGAAGGAGACTATATTGAAATTCACATTGATTTCACTTACAACACGCAATATATTGTTGGTAAATATATTTTATAGCCAGTAATTAGTTATGTGTATTCTACTCATATATAACGTATTTATTATTAATAAATATTTAATTTATTTTTAATATTTATTTATTTTTTATTAATAAATATGATATATAATTAATAAATCTATAGTAGATATAAAACACAAATATTTTTAAAAAAATATAAAGTTATTATAATTATAAAATTCTTATTATATTGGAGCTTAAATATTCTTAGTCAATGTTATATTGAGATTGGATATTAATTAGAATTATTGAAATTAATATATGTTACGTTCTTTCATTAATGAAATGAAACGATTACTCTTGAAAACTAAACTATAGGAGATATCTAAAACAAATATGTATGTGTTTGTTAGATAACATGCACACCGAACTGACTTGCAAAAAAATTCTATGTGAAAATTACTTATATCTATAAAAAGATTTCCAAAATAGTTGTATAGGTTATTCCTAAACTTAAAATCATTAAACTATCTTATATAAACAATATCATTATTTAATCCTAGTCATACACTGTTATAATCAAGTGTAACAAACAGACAAATATTGAGCATAATATAAACTATATTAATATGTTTAAGTAGTCAAAAGATGATTTATTACTCTATGTGGACTAGAAAAAAATACTCTATATGTTTTTAAATAGTATTAATCGTGAAATTTTTGACCGATATGAGAAGAGTTTTAAAATCTCATTCAAAGAATCAATATCAATAATATTGAGAACTAAAACAATTTAATAAAATAGACATGCTTCATGATATAATGTTGAAATTTAAATATTCATGATGAATAGATAATAATTACACTGGAAAACTAGTAATTAAAAAGTTAAGTCAAATCACTTATGACTTTTCTAATATTTGAAAAATTATGACAAGTTACTAGATATTATATTTTATTTTCAAATACAAATCAATGAAATATTGAAGTGGTAATACATTAAATTATTTAATTTGTTTAATCTTATTTTATTGGAGATTATAATTTATATTTAGGCTAACTTACTAGGATATCTAGTAGGTCACATATTTAAAAACAATTGATAAATAATGAAAACACGATGATTAATCAAGTGTGGTTTGATTATAAATAAATTTTAAAAATCAAGGAGTAGAATGTAATTAATACAGGTAATTACAATACTATACATAGAAATAATCAAGTAAGGATTTAATTGAATAAATTTATAAAATTAACCTAAAATAATATATGTGATATTATTTAAAATAAAAATTAATATTTTTCCATTTATATTGTTTTTTAGTTTTTTTTATAAATAAAAGTCATGTTTTTTATTTTCAGAGCAAAGAAAATAATGAAAAAATACAATATATAAACCTTTAAAACACAAAAAAAAAATAAAGTACTATAAGGTATAATAATTTATCTTTCTTGCAAAAAGTTTAGGAATTCTTATTAATAATTTGTATAAATTATTATTAGAAATTAAATACTTAAATTATCATTAGAGATTAAATATTTAAATGACTTCTAGTTTTGTAATCTAGTTTTGAAGTAAATATTTAAAGTCAAAAAATAATTAACCTGAAAGTAATTTTTACATGATTCTTAAACAACACTAAATATATCTATTAAAATTATTTTAAGTATAAAAAAATTATATTTATTATTTACACTACATATATTACATATATGTGTTTTAGAAAATCCAGCATGTAATCCATAATAAATTCACCACAACAATTTATTTTTTTCTCAGTTTTAATCAATCTCAACTTAAATTAGCTATTCAACCCCTTGATAGTCTTAAATTGAAACACTACTGAGAAGCTTTATATAATGCAAGAGCTTGTTTTTAAAAATCGTATATGAAAAAATTATTTTTTATTTATTTTAAATTATTTTTTATTTTTGATAATTTCAAATAATTTTAATATATTAATGTTAAAAATAAAATTTTAAAAATAATAAAAATATTATTTCAATTTATTTTTAAATAAAAAATAATTTTAAAAATAATATTATCAAGTAGACTTTTTACATAGAAAACTTTTCTAAATCCCAGAGAAATAAAAGTGGAACATTACCAAAATGCAGGGAGAAAAACATAAATTATGTAAAATTTTCAATTACCTGTATGTCCCGAGCCGCATTCAAATCTAATCAACAAATTAGAATTAAAAAGAAGAAGGAAAGATTAAAAAATAAAAAAACGCAGATAAATTGAGCGGGCTTTCTCTAGGGTTTTCACAGAACAAAAAACCCGCTCGCTATCTCTTCTTATTCTTCAAGTTTTTCTCCGGCGATCTACTCTTCTCATCTGTCACCACCATTGCGCTTTTGAGCTGCAGACGCATTACTCCGTGCGCTAAACGGCACCGTTTGCTTTCCCTAGAACCTATAATACACAACTGGACTCAGGTTCCGTTTCCTTTTGAAATTCTCTTGATGATCACGTAATCCGAAGTCCGAGAAAAGTACAGAGTATGTTTATGAGCTTTTTTTATATTATTTTATTTGAATTTAATTCAATAGACAATTTTTATTTTTATTTTTCATGGAAGGAGTTGCTGTTTGCTTTATTTTCGGGTGACATGCATGAATGCAGTGTTATTTTGCATAATTTTTTTTTTCGTGGTGTCAATTTTGTTTAACTGTGCATAAATACAGAGAATTACTGTGGCATTGGTATGCCATTATGGAATTAGTTTTTGTCTATAATAATTTGAAACATACCAGCACTTGAGGTTTTTTGTTGCGATGTTGTTATTATACCACAGCAGCATTTCATTTCACCAAAAAGAGGGGAAACCTAAAAATTAATTTTGGAAAATCAGGGAGGGTTTTTTTTACCCCCCAAAATTGCCGCACCGTGGCGATATTCTTGAATGGAATTTAATAGTTAAGGGGCTAACGGCGTACAGTTCAAACTGTAATGTTGTGTCCCTGCACTGTCGGATTGTGTGGGGTAATGTTTGTCCAAGGTTTTTTTTTTTTTTTCAGAATGCTTAGAGTTTTAAGTTGGACAAGCTAACCAGCAAATTAATGCATGAATGCAGGGAAAACTAATTATGCATGGTGAAGCTTGATGAATAAGTTACCTGTGGATTGGAAATGCTAATGTGTTTCCAACAGAAAGTGTTACATTTAGATGTCCTCTTAGAGCTTGAACTTTCTCGAAGAACACATATGTTTATTGATGTCGTTAATTGGTATATACATACCGTTTAAAAATGATTGAAGTGTTCTTACGTATGGTTGTCCTGATCACTCTGTTTTAAAATACTGCAGCTATCTTCCGATATGGCTCTAGCTTCCTTGCTTATTTTTGAAATGTTTTTCCTCTTTTCTGTTTTTTTTTCCAGCTTGATTCTACATTTTTTACCGAACACAACAATTTGGAATAGCCATTTATCTGAGTATGGTAGAAGCAGAAAAAGTCGACTGCATTGAATTCAAGTGGGGTAAAAAGAGAGGAGTTGGTGGGAAAAAGAAAGATGTACAGTTTTATGAATCTTTCTTTTATGATGGCGTGGATTATACTCTTTACGATTCTGTTTATATGTACAAGGAAGGTGAGACAGAGCCTTATATTGGTAAGCTCATAAAGATATGGGAGAATGCTGACAAGACAAAGAAAGTGAAGGTTCTATGGTTTTTCCGTCCTCATGAGATTTCAAATTATCTTGGAGATGAGAAGACTCCCAAGAATGAATTGTTTTTGGCCTCTGGCGAAGGTGTAGGCAACACAAATGTTAATCCGTTGGTAATCATTTTAGATTATACCTTTTTTTAATATAATTTTGGCTTGTCTTTGGTAGTGACTTTATATGACTCTAATGGCATGGTTTGAATGGTGTATAAATTTCAATGGGGGAGTGGAGAAGCTTAGTGTAAATTTTGTGACACAATTGATATTGGAATAATGCCCATGTTTCGTCAAACGTACATAAATAATACGCTACATGTTGAAGTTCTACATGGGCCACTTTCATAACATCATACTCATCTAGTTACCTTGTGCTAAAAGGCGAATGGGTTTCATGGAGAAAACAAAAGAAAACTAGAGGGTTCTATATTTGCAAATACATGATGTTCAATTTTTGTTTTAATGTTTGGGCTGTTTTTTCCTCAGACCTTCCATTTACCTTTGTGGTATCAGTGCCAAAATAACAAGACACACTCTGTTGTATTATTTGTATTTGACACATGAAGTAGAATTTGGACATAACATCTTTGAGGGGCCTTGCCTGATCTCACATTGAGGGGAGAGAAGGCACGATGAGTTTTTTTTTCCTTTATATAATTAGTTTCTTTGATTATGTTGGGCTTATAGCAGTCCTCCATTTTTTTCTCTGGATTGTTTTACTTAGGGTTCTTGTCAAGGAAAATAAGGTCATCCATTCTTAAAATTTAATAATTGTTTTCAATATTTCCTACACTTTTAATTGCATCTATTTTATTCTTAATTTGTAGCTAAATCTTCAATATGTCCTTCTGGCATAAAAAGATGTCCACTGACAATCATACATGCAAAATGTAATGCTTTTGAATAGAAATGAAACAGTGTTATTTCTTAGCACCTTAAAACATCGTCTTCAGTGTTTTCTGTTTATCTTTTACTGAAATTTAAGAAATTTTTGTACTGGACTTCAAATTCATTTTTTTTTGGAAACATAGTTGGTGCTTTTGAGGTGCTTGTTCTAGTCAGGTTAATTTCTTATGCATCAAATCAGGAAGCAATTGCTGGAAAATGCAATGTGGTATGCAGTTCAAAGGATAGTAGAAATCCACAACCATCAGATGAAGAACTTCAAGAGGCTGACTTTGTATTTTACCGTGCATTTGATGTTGGGAACTGTAGGATCTTGGATAAGATAGATGAAAAAATTGCTGGGATTGAAGGTATGTGATTTTTTGCCTTCAATACTCCTGTACTTTTATCTAATCAATTGGTTAAGACTTTATCATTTCATTCCTGTATGTTTGTTGTGTCTTCAATTGTTGCAGTGAAGTTCTTATTGAACAGAGTTGGTAATCAGAATTCCAGTGGTGTTCCAAAACTTGATTCGAACAAGAAAGAAGTCAGTGGAAATGCTGTGGTTACTGATTACACAAGGATTTTGGCCAAGAAAGAATCTTATCTTGAAGAGAAAGCTGCTTCTAGTTCAGGTGTACAGTTTGATGAAGTAGCTAAAACAAATGAAAGGCAGGTAGATATTTTTGACGAGACTGCAAGTTCAAGTTCTTAGATTAAGGAAATTTCAGACACGGATAACCTTCACTGGTCAAGAACAAATCTTCACTAATAGAAAATTCTGTATCTAATTTAGGTGCAGGGTTAGGTGAAATTACTAAAGATAATAAAAAGGAAAGCATATTGATTGACATCTCTTCAAGATCTAAAGATGATGTTGGCGAGAGTGAAAGTAAAGTTGGTAATGTCTTTGTTGATCAGGTTTTAGTTGAAGAGAAATTGAAAGTTGCCAAGGCTTCTGGTGACTTGGATGACAGATCATGTAAGAAAGCAAAGCTTGATGACTCGGCAAAAGCATCTTATGATAACAAGGTGAAAAGCACACAGAAATTAAGACATGGTTCCAATGACAGCAGTTCCAAGGCTGTGGCTCAACTAACCCCTGCTGCTGAAGATAAATCAAGGCCAAACCTTACTAAAGATCCCCAGGAGACCAACAATGCACTTTCTGAGAAGCCAAAGCCTGATGAGAAGCTAGCTAATGGCAAGTTTCCTGAAGCACCTATAAGACGACTTTCAGAGGAGGGCAGTAAAACTAACTATAAAATACAGGAACCCACTCGAAGGCCAGAAACTGTAAGTTGCATTGCCAGAGGTCTTTTTTTCCCCTTTATTTATCAAGGTCTGTTGTTAAATAACTTTAATGCTGTACTTCCATTTACTTATTAGTGATGCTTCTATTAAGCAAAAATAATTCCTTTTGACAAGTGAAGAGCTAGAAGGATAAGAGTACTAATGCTGAACTGAGAAAAGATGGAAGACAAACAATAGGAACACAGGGAGTTTTCTTCAACACACTGAAATACACTTGAGAGTTGAATCTGATTCTCAATTCATTATCATAAATAGTTGTCCTTAAAATACAGCTTAAGGTTTTTCACAGGTACCAACTGTAGAACAGTTCTAAAGAGAGTGGGAAAGAAATAAAACTTTCTATGGTTTAGTGTTTAATTAACAAGTTCAATTACAAACTTCTTAAATGATAATAAAATTTCTAAAGTAATACAGTTACAGAAAAAAAACCTAAATAACCGTTCCCAAGCTGCATTGAGTAGCTTCTGCACGGTGCCAGCAATAATTTTTTGGAGTGTGACAGACTAATGTAGTGATGTTATAGAAACGAAAGGGTGGATTCTGGAAAAAATATGTGCTATATGTGTTTGAGATTTGGATTGCAGCAAAAGGAATGATGTGCTCAAGCCTCATTGGTTTCCTGTGTCTCCTTCATTTTCAGCTCATTGATGTCTTGCATTCCCTGCTTTTGATTGTGCTCATTGACCTCTTATAGTGCTTGCTTTGTTGTTCTTGAGGAGTAACCTGTGGGGAAAGGTAGATTTAGTACTTACATCTTTGTTATTGATATGTTGACAGGATAGAAGCAAGTGGTTTCGGGGACTTGTGAGTATTCTTTCTCAAATTTGTTTCTGCTCCTGATTTCAAGTGATTTTACGATCCCTATATTTTTGTTGTTAATATTTTGCTTTCTTTCTTGAAGGACCATTAAACCAATGTGATCTAACCAATGTTTGTCAATACTCTTTAGAGATTTAGAATTCAATGCCTACTGACACACACAAAAAAATAATCTGTTGTTGGCCACTTGCTTAGCCTGTAGTTGAATGGGCTATCATATATAGGGAGGCTCTAGCCCGAGGGATAGACTGGTTGGGAGGCCCAGCTGATAAAACAAAGAGTGATTTTTAAGCTAGAAGCCATTGTAGAATATTGATGTGATAAAAAATAAGTCAAAATGGGACACGCAATAATAATTTTTTAATTGCCTTGTATATTCTTACCAGCCATGGGAAGAAACAATGCAAACTGCTCATGAGCAAGGAACTCTTGTCCTGCTACAGAATTTGGATCCGTCTTATACTTCAGCAGAAGTAGAGGTGATTCTGATTCTAGAATTCATTTTCTTAACTAGCTTATCCTCTTCCATCCCTTTTTGTTTCACATCACAACCATGCTGTAGTAAAACACTTCATGTGCAGTTTTCCTACAGTAAAGTGGATATTGCAACCCCCACCTCTCTTTCACTCTTGGCCTTTGTTTCTAGGCTCTATGCTTGCTATGCTATTTTCTGTCTTGTTCCAAGTAGTGGTTTATTCTTGTTACAGTACCTTGAGAAAGCATTGAGGCTCATAATTTCCTTGCCCTGGATCAGGGTCTCATTTGGCAAGCCTTCAAGCAAAGTTGCACTGCGAAGATGATTCAAAGGACTGCACGTTCCAGCCCTCACTCTGGTACAAATGAAAGTGGCTAATTACTAGTTAAATATCATAAATTTTTTAATTAAGGGCAATGTTTTCTCTTTTCATTTCTTTTTGGTGTCAATTTGTGGGTGGAGGGAGGGAATCTGGACACCCCTCTATGCTTCCATACAAAGAATCACGTGTTACTGGATTTTGATTTTGTTTGTTGTTTATGCTCCAGGTCAGGCTTTTGTTATATTCCAAAAAAGGGAAGTAGCTGAGATGGCAGTTGCAAAATTAGATGAAGTTTGCTTAATGCTACCAAATGGGAGGTATGTTTTCACCCTCTTTCAGCACTGATGCACTTCAATTAAATATTTCCTGCTTAGTGGTTCTACTTTACCTGTAGAAATTCCAGTCAAAGCCTCACTGTTTTTATCAATATTAATGCCCCCCTGCTGCTCAGTCTGCAGTGTTCCCCACTGGTGAACATGGTAGTGTTAGCTTATATTTGGTAGCATTTAAGTGCCCTGGATTTTTTTTTCTTTTAATTGTTTCTGTATGTATGCAATGCTTGCCCTGGCCTTATGGACATGTAAAGCACTTATTTTGACAGTTATTGGCTAAAACCCATAATTTTTTATGCATCAAGTCTTGTTATTTTTTATATCTGCTCTGTGAACTTTCAGTTTGCTTGTTATTTGACAGTTTATACTTTTTAGATTCCCACTTATTCTTCTATTCATGTTCAATTTTACAGGCCTCTGGTTGGTAGCATTGCTGCTCCTTGTTTCCCAGGAAAGCAGTCAACTTTTTTTGGTCATCTCACTATCAATAAACTTAGAATCCACATGCAGCGTGAGATGGTAAATTTTATTCTTGCTCTAACCATGCTTGCACACACTACAGGCAATGTTCAAGTGTATAAACTTGTTATGTCACTTCCCTCCTCCCTTTTTTCTTCCCATTGCTGTGATTAAAAGATGTTCTTATGCACAGAAAGAAGCAGTATCTACTTCACATTGTTCTCAGCCCAATACACTTGAGTATGATATGGCAATGGAATGGTGCCTGCTACAAGAAAGATCAGATCTAGCTTTGAGAAAGCTACGCCAGGTCTCTATAATTAATTCAACTATTTCTGGGGATTTAGTAATCTCTTAAAGTTTTTTTAATATCAACAAGAATGCTGGAAAAAAGATTTGTTTACTTTTTTGAATTGGGCATTATGATTTTTTTTTTTTCACAGCAACAAGAGCAAGAGTTGAGAAAACTTAGGGCTACATTGAAGTCTAAATGAGCTGTGATGTCTCAGTTTATTGGCACTTCTCGACACATTTTTCAGAGAAAAGGGCAGGCTAAAAAAATTGTTTGTTTTGGGTAAGCACTCACAACTTAGAAACATTGTGCCTTCCAATTATCCTTTTAGTTTATGCAAATATTATTAGGCCCATGCACGTGTTAATTTTCAATCTTTGCTCACGAATTCTAATTTTTCCTTCAAGAAAAAAGAAAAAAGAAAAAAGAAAAAAGAAAACACCCATTATACCCTGTTAGAGGTGAGCCCCGAAATGGACTTAAATTCAGTCAATCATCAGAAGTTAAAGGGGAGTTCACGTGCTGTCTGAGATTGTCTATTACACTGGATTATGAGTTAGGTCCCACTTTTTTTTAGCAACTTCTTTTCCTGTTGGACCCACTTCCTTTTGCGTACCTCCGTAGCCATAGCTTAGTCTTATTCAGTGAACCGCACACTTGCATGTCTGCAAATATTTAAGCTTGTTTTTCCAATAGAGTGGTTGTGAAAGCATGTTGAAAACAATTGCCAATTTTTTGTCCCCTCCCCCTCCAAAACTTCTCATGTGGAGCCCCGTGTCATCACGAGTTTTTGCCATTGTCTACGGTCATTAGATGAAATTGGATTAGTTAATTGACATGAATATGCACTCTTTTCTCTAGTTCCTGCATGTTGATTTGGGCATTTCACAAGGGTAATTGATGAATTCTGAAATGCTTCTCTTGGCGACTTCTTTGCAGAATGGATGGAATGCATGTGGAAAGCCAGAACTCCACTGGTTAGATAACAAGGCGCTATTTTTGTCGTGCGCCCGTAATTGTGCTAGTTGGATCGGTTTCGGGCATTGTTGGAACATGGAAATCAGGTCCCATTCACAACCACTGAGCTGGCTGGTTCACCTGATTTACATGACTGATGTGAATGTTACCTTTACCAGCTTGGAGTTTTGTAAGTTACCTCGGTAACTTTTTTGCTCCAGTGGCTGGGCCACATCAGGTGGTAATTCTTCCTCCCAGTCTCCCTTATCATGCATGGTTGCCATTTTGTTTGGTCTCTTGGTCCATTGCCTAGCGACTTGATGAGCAAACTAATTGCCATCTGAAATTCCTTGTCTGTTTTCTTCCTTTTGGGTTTCTTATTGGTTCTATGCATTATGACACCATGCCATTGCCCCTGGTCATAGCCTCTTGTGTTTCCTAAATTGAGAGATGTTCTAGGAAAGAACGGTAGCCTGATAATCCGTAAGAGATGAACTCACGAACCTGGCGTGGTTGGACCAAGCTAGCTAGCCGCACAATCAATTAAAATTATACTTGAAAATAGAAAATGCTATGGGTCCATGTAAAGATTTTCGTTCGCCTGATGCTCGCGTGTGGGATGTTGAATCCTGCAAGAACTTGACTGGGCATTTAGTCTGCTACGTTATCAATTCGATGCCATTTTGGAACAAAGGTGAGGGAGTGGTTCTTTCTTCACTAAACTTGGGATTTTTGCTTTAATGGTTCCTTTCAGAGTTGCTGTAGAAAATCCACGGTAAAAGATTTAGGTTTGGGCAACATTAACCTCTTATCTGCTTCACTCAAATTGGCTTGGGTAAAAGCATGTCCATTGGTCGAGGTTCAATTGACGGTGGCCCTTGTACAACCAAGCAAAAGAATAATAATTTATTTGAGTCTTGGTTCTTGCAATGATGCATCCACCACCTTGGCCGAAAGCTTGGGACCTAGCTTTTGCGATAAATTGGGTAATTATTACATAAAATACAAGTAAATATTAAATTAAAACATGATGAGATTATTTTTCCGTGAAATAGCAGTTTGAAGATGTTGCAGTTTAAAACATTTCAGAACTGTGACATTAGACTAAATATTGTGGTTTTAGAACTGTGATATTTGAACCACGATATAAATTATAATTTTATCATGGTTTAAAATTGAGATATTTAAAAAAATATTATGGTTTGGATGATATTAAATCAAATATTATGGTTTAAAATTGTGACATGTGGTAGCATACTGCTTTGAAAAATAGCTTCGATATGTTAGAAAATGTTTGAATAGTAGTCAAAATGGTTCAATTGTTTCGATAAATGATTATATTGTTTTGACTAGTATATAATTTTAGAAAATTTGTGTTTAGCGCTTGAAAAGGTTTATAAAATTAGTTTTTGTTAATCTAAAATTTAATTTACTTTATGATTTTAAAGAGTTAAAATTTTTACAATTTTAACAAAACTTGTATAGAGTTATTTTTTATACATTAACTATACCTAAAAATTTTTTGCTTAAGTTTTTTTTTGTATGAAGCCATAATGATCTCACTTAACAAATTATAATTAAATGCATCAAATTTATATATTTTATAATTACAGGTAATTTTAGAAATGTAAAAAAAAAATACATATATGCAAAATAAATAAAAAATAATATAATAATATAATATTCAAATAGTTCTAAAATATATAAATATGACTTACCTATCTATATCTATATTGTTTGCTATATTACTGGGCTTATTAATAACACAAATGAAATGAACTTGTAAACTTGTTTGAGTGATCTAGTTTTCTAGCATGACATCGTCAAGAGTTAATCTTTTTTTAAAGGTATAAAGTCTAGTGGAATAAATATTTAACCATCAACATATAATAGTGTGAACTTCGCTTTCTTTGTTAGTATTATGAAAATAAGATACGATCTAATGTTAAATCAAAGATTAATACATAAAACTTAATGTTTAACAAATATTAATTATGAAAAAATTTGATTACTTATAAGATTTTGAATATGTTAGGCATGTTGCTCGTATTGCATGCATTGGATTATTTTCATATACTCAATCAGCGTGCTACCTATCATTAAAAATATATCAATTTAATTGCATTTTATAAAGTTATAGTTACATAATACAAATGCATATAATTATAAAATAACATTGCAATACTTGCTTTTGAGTGAGAGATGAAGTTTGCACCACCTATTATTAAAAATATATCAATTTAATTGCATTTTATAAAGTTATAGTTACATAATACAAATGCATATAATTGCAAAATCAATACCTGCTTCTGAGTGAGAGATGAAGTTTAACCCCCCCATAATCTGGACAATCATAAATGATAATTAGGGTATTGTGATCTTTCCATATAAAGATGTTCGTATGACCATAACAATTATTCAATAAAAATATTTTTGATCCTTTTCATACATGTAAAACATAAATATATGTACTAACATGCCAAGACAACAGATCCTCAACTATATATAGGGATGATGTTAAAATCATTCAGGAGTACCAAATAAATTAAAGGTATATATTTATCTATTAGGTTAGTGAATAATAATATACTACCAAACAAATAGAGTATATATATGCTCTGATATACATACATAACATATTAATACTATCATAATGATTTATGCAAGCTTAACAAATAATCAACACATTAGATTCATAATTTATTTTGTACTTTTGCAAGACCTCTTCATTTGCATTAATTGGTGGTGTCATAAATGTCTCTTTAATCCACTTAAAACTTATGCTCTCTTTTAATTTTAAAAATTTTAAAAGGGGTACTAATCCAAATGATTACTTGTATAACATGATTTTGTTATGAACACCAGAAGATATGATTGCTCATCCATCAATAGATAGTCCAAGCAAAATTGGCACGTCCTGTAGTGTTGATGTCATCTCTCTATGCTTAAGATGGAACGTGGGTGTCTAATGTCTCTATCGCTTAATCAATTTATAGAACAAGTTGTGATCAAGTTTAATATGGTCTAAACAATTTATGTATAAAAAACTGTTTGAAACATATGGTTGGGCTCACTCATCTAGTCTCATCTCTTTATTTATATGACAATAAATAATGGTCTCATTCTACATAATAATTTAAATTATAAATATATACATACATACATAACTAAATTAAACATAAATTAAAAATATTTTGGAATTAAAACTATTACAATGTTAACGAATACGTCTTCTAATTGATGTCAATCCTGCAACCCCAGGATATAAGTGTCGAAGGGTTTGGCAGGCATGTATTGTGACCGATACTCTCAATGATCACAACCATGCTCCCCCTGTTCAAGGTCATGCGCTATATGTCAATACTTATGGTCTCCTTGATTATCGTCCAAAAATAGACGCTCAGCATAAGCATAACGATATACCACCTCAAATGTGTGACATTGTATCAAATAATATTTGTGATTGATGTGAAACTATATAAGTTTAATATGCATAAAAAAAATATAATAATATATCATAACATGATAAAAAACAATAATAATAACAATAATATATATTTTGCATATAATTGTATTGTCATACATACTTTATTGATTACAATATGTTTTTCTATAATGGCTTGTATCATTGTATACATCAAACCTATAAAGTGCATGACTTTCTCTTGCGTCCATCTTGTTGTACAAATAAGTTAATATTCATTGACCACGCCTGAATTTCCATTTAGATGAGTATATTTGAACTTGAGGTCTAATGTAATTAGTTCATTCTAACTTATTTGGCAATAAATAAAATGACATGCCATATGCTGATCTATAACTTTGAATCATGTAATGATCATTAATAAATTACGTGAATTCTATGTGATTCTCGGGGCACAACATGCAAGAACATGTGAACATAGCCATTGGAATGTCTGTTATTTACCATACATGTATATTTTATCATTTTAATTTATTGTTGATCTATGGTTCTAAATTGTGTAATGATTATTAATTAAACGTGTAAAGTTTATGTGATTCTTGGGGCACAACATGTAAGAACATGTGAACATAGTTATTGGAATGTCTGTCATTATCACATGTGTATGCTTTATCATTTAAATTGATTGCTTATCTAACTTATTTAACAACACTTAGTTTGATAGGTTGATGTAATATCCTATATCGATGGGTGAGGAGTTAGTGGCTGGCCTTATTAGTAGCGTTGGTTGCTGACTTATTAGACGTGTTCTGAGGCCATGTATGGTCATAAAAACAAATAAGTGAGAACGGTGAAGCCTAAAGCGGACAATATCTAACAGGTTGGGCCGAGTTGTTACAGTTGACCTAGAACACTTTTTACTCGGAGTCAAATAATAGTGTAGTATGATCTCTTGATTTATCCTTGCTCAGTATTAATTTAATCTCAATTATCAAGGTCAAATATCACCACGTTGAATTTTAACATTAGCTTCACGTCTCCGCTTAACCTAATAACTATTATACCTGTAAAATGTTAATTGCATTTGAAATAGACATTGTACAAGCACCTTTGAAAGCATGATTAAATCATTTTAAAAGATTAGTTATTATATTACCATTCTGATGAACTCCATTATAACCTAAAGTCTTTGTTTTTGTTCTTGTTTAAGCTATTTTTTTATATGTTGAGTCTAACTTATATATTTTTTCATACCACAAATTAAATTTGAACATTGAAGGTTTGTAACACATTCTAGTCAAATCTTTTTTGATAGCTAGGTCTTTGAATTTATAATTAAAATTACTAATAAAATATCCGACACAATACTGATGGTATCTTATAGATTTATGCTAAACATATGCTACTCCATTCTTGATGCCTGCATGTTTATCTAATACTATACAAATATTTATTCTAATACCAGTAATGTATCTTTATAAGCAAAATAAAAAAAATATTTCTAATAAAAAATATTTTCTTCATCAATAATTATAAAAGTCAAAGGGAATAACCTATTATTTCCATCAAAAGCAACTACAATAAATACTTTCCATACTTTCCCACCATATCGCCCATACATATATATGTCATAAACATTAAAGAGTGGTTTAAAATACTTGAAACCTTCAATACAAGATTTAAATGACCAAAATACTCTTTCAAAAACCATCATATTATCATCAAGTCTTTTAAAAACCATCATATTATCATCAAGATTTTCTTTATGCATCTAATCAATAATTGTTCTAGAATTTGATTTTTTTATTATCGATAACAACCTAGGTAATTTTTCAAAAGATTCCTTGTGTGAACTAAAAAGATACTTAATGACCTTCTGTTTTACAACTCATATTTTTTCATGTGAAATTTTATACTTGTAATGCAATTTTATTTGATCTTGTATGCTTGTAACTGTCATTGAAAGCTTATTCATCACAAGGGTTAATATAACATTAGCAATAAAGTTTACATCAAATTGATAATGATCTTTTTTTGATAAAGGCCGAAATACACGTATGTCGTCTTTTTAACTTTGCTATCTTAAATGAATTCGATCTTTTAAGATACCCTTTATGTAAATATCACTTATATTTAGGTGCTTGCATATATTTTAATAAATATAGAGTTTGATTGTTGGACTTTGTATTTAAGTGAATGTGCAATATGTTATCATTTAACTATATTAAATTATTTATTTTTACTATTGAATATTTGTCCAACATCCAACTCAGATTCTCCTAGCATATGTATATGTCTAAATACCCAATCACTATAAAAAATAAAATTAGACCCAGTAACTCTCTAAATTTAGAAATATGAGATATGATTTCATCATCATCATTATCATTATCATTCAGCATCACATTTAAGTCTAACGTCTAGACTTAGAATAATCAAATCTATGTTGATCAACAAATGGATTTATCAAAAATAGTATCATCTATAATTTGCAGCAAATCATCTGACAATACACTATTTTTACATGTACTAATTAAATTTGAAGGATTGTAAAAAATTGAGACATATATAGATTTTGGTTGACTATTCATATGCAATACTAAATTCGTCAACTTATCAACAATTCAATGAAACATTTAATTCATCATGATTTTACTACTTTCATGTTGTTGTCTATGACATCATCAAGCATAAATAATTACATTATTAAATGATTTCAACAATACACATAAAATCCCTAATTCAAATTAATAGTAATTAAGTGCAACACATATTTAATTAAAATTATTATTTCATCATTAATTTAAATTATTTTCATGATCAATCCTAATTAATGATATTCTTAACTAATTTCACATTGATTTAACAAATTCTAAATTCACTGTAAATCCTAAATTCATCATAAAAAATTATTTCATTTCAACTAAATAAAATATGAACTTTTAGCAATGTAATATGCTTACCTTGTTTGTAAGACTAGAAAAAAGTTTAGGATGGTAGCAGTAATGACAACAAAGAGAATGATTGATTTTGCACACAAAAAATATCCAATGATGCTTGCACACCTTTAATAGGTTAAATGAAGGTGTTTGGTGAGTTTTTTAGAGAGATAGTGAGGGCGTTGGTTAGTTTAGAAGAGAGAGATTGTGTTTGTGTCTGTTCTGTATTATTCAGTATGGGTTTAAATTTTTATTGAAGTTGCGCTTCAAAAATGCGATATCTACTTGGTTGTGCTTTTAAATAGCAATAATTACTAAATATTACCCTTTAGAAGTGCGTCATTATCAAAATGCATTTTTTGCCAAATCTTTTTCAAATTATATTATTTAGTCAATTTTTTTTTAAACCTAGGTTTTGTCATGTGGTCTATCCCTTTGTTATCACTTCGAACAAGAAAAGAATAAATGATTTTAAACTTATATTATTAGTTCATTGTCATCAATTTTCCAAACTGAATCTCTAGCGTGTTTAATATTGTAGTAGTGGTTGTTTTTTAAAGTATTTTTTTTTATTTATAAATACATTCAAAAAATGTTTTTTAATTTATTTTTAATATTATTATATCAAAACAATTAAAAAACATAAAAAAATTAATGTAAAAGTTTTTTAACATAAAAAAATGTTTGTAATGTTAATTAATGTAATTTTTTTTATTATTATATGGAAAGCTGACATGCATGTTTAATTAAATAAATAAAAATTATACAATCAAATAAATATTATAAAAAGATATGGACATAAATCAAATACTAAACAAAAAAGTAAAAAATAAATATAGATTAATAAATTCAATATCATGTCACATTGAGCTTAAAAAAATAGTTTGAATAAAAATTATTAGATTATAAATAAATATAAAAAATTGATTTTTCCACTATCTAAAGAAAACGTTACTTCCAAAGGTAAGTGTGCTTGATTTTATTTTTTTCCTTAAAAGAGATGCCCACCTCATTTATTACTTGTTATATTAAAAAAACTCAATATTATTTTTTATTATTTATCTAGACTCAAAGTGTTATAGAATGAAGTAATATAATAACAACCTAGTTACTACAACAAAAAATTGAAAGGGTAGTAGGAAAGGGGTGGGGTTGGCTTTTTAAATAGGATATATTTGGCGAGGAGAAAATAATTACTTTAAATTATGGTGGATTTATTTTGGACATCTACCAGGCCCGCGCCCTCATTTAAGGACACCTAGTGCTTGGACTAACCAACTCTGATTGGCTTATCTTTGCTTTAGTGTGAGCTATGCTTGCTCCCCCATCTGAGGATACTTGATGTTTGGGTTATCTTGTCCAAAATGCATAGTTAGATTCGCGCGTCTCGTAGCGAGATCTAGTGGCTGCCTTACCTATGCACTGAGTTAGACCTAACATGATGTTGAAGTCAGACATAATAATATTTTTAATATTAATACTTTGAACTCTAATGAAAATAAATATTATTATTTTCAATTATAATAAATATAAAAGTATTTATACCATAAACAATAATAATTTTTATATTAATGCTTTGAACTATAATAGAAATAGTAATATTTATACTACAAATAATATTATTTTTAATATTAATATCTTCAATTGTAATAAATATGATATATTTATAGAAATAATAATAATAATAATAATAATAATAATAATAATTTTTAATTTTATCATTCAAATCAACTATATAATCTTTTTATGGTAATAACATGTAGGACCTCAATATATCCGTACCCAACCTTATATTAGATCTGAACATGATGATATTTAATTTTTATATTAATGTTTTGAACTATAAAAGAAATAGTAATATTTATACTATAAATAATAGTATTTTTAATATTAATATCTTTAATTTTAATAAAAATAATATATTTATGACACAAATAATAATAATAATAATAATAATAATTTTTAATTTTATCATTTAAATTAACTATATAATTTTTTTATGGTAATAATATGTTGGACCTCAATTTATTTATACCCAACCTAATATTAGATTTAAATACGAGCATATTTAATTTTATATTGAACTCGCATGCGTACGCACCCAAAATCAACCCATTATTTTAAATCATGAGTTTATTTTTATTTTTTACAATATTTTTTATAAAAATAAAAAATAAATCCATCACGCAGGAATCCAACTAGTTTTTATAAGAAAACAGATGACTCGTGGTATGGTTGCATGGTGTCGATGACTTCCATTTACATTGAAAGATGAGAGGATGTTGGACGGTGGAAATGGGTATACTCAAAAAGCTTCCTGTTTTTGGTTTCTTTTAATTAATTTCCGACTGAAATAATTGAGGCATCAAGCTAACGTTCGAACATGAAAAGCTCGGCCCTTGTACTGTTTACCAACAGCTCAATCGCACAAAAACGCCTCGTGAACGGGAAAAATAAAATAAAATAAAATAAAATAAAATAAATGTTTAATATCTACGTTTGTGGCTCCTCGTTCAAACGGGAGGTGTCCTTTTAATCATTATTATATTTTAAAGCGCTTTAAAGGAAGATTACTTTATGAGCTGGTACACTCCTTATGTGTCATCATTTAGAGTTTGAATATCGGTAGATCTCGTAAAATAATTATATTCTCCTAAATACATTAAAAATAAATTAAAAAAACAAATTAATGTGTTTGTTCATTAATGGCTGTTTATTTTTGTATTTTAAAATATTTTTTAAAAAATTTATTTTTTTAATTTTTTATTAACTTTAAATTACTATATTTTTAATATTTTTAAATGATTTTAATATACTGATATAAAAAATAAATTTTAAAAATAAAAATATTTAAAAAACAACTATACCAAATTTCACTAAGATTGTCTTTACTGTAATTATTAAAAAAAATATTGTACGAATTTATGAATGCAAAAACACCAACTAAGAAATATAATTAAAATAATAAGGAAATAATAACATATGGGCTGGCAAGCATTCTGTCTTCACCCGCGTTTTTCAATATATTGATATTAAAAATAAAAAATATTATTTTAATATATTTTGAAATATAAAAAGAAAAAAACATAAAAAGCCAGAAGGAAACACTGCTGCTTAACTGCGTGCTTCTAAAAACCCCACCAAACGACATAGTTTCCTTTTTAAAAAATGTGACCGTTAATTTAGAATACAATACCAAACAAGCACACCTGTTCCTCCAAACCCAGCGAGTACAGCCCATTCCCCTACTCTCCTTAAGTACCCAAAACGAAACACACAAGAAGAGATAAACTCCCTGCTCTTCTCTTTCTTCTGCACACTCTTCACTGATCCCTCTCTCTCTGTACTACCTTGTCACTCTCTCTCTCTCTCTCTCTCTACATTCTCTCTTCCATTATTATGAACCTTTCCTCTTCCTTTTTAGAAACCTGAACCCAGATTCTCGGTTTCTTGAACTGTAATGGGGTGTGCACAGTCTAAGGTGGATAATGAAGAACCGGTTTCAAGATGCAAAGAGCGGAAAATCTTGATGAAAGAAGCAGTCGCAGCAAGAAATGCTTTTGCTGCTGGTCATTCAGGATATACTATTTCCTTAAAGAATACTGGTGCGTCTTTGAGTGATTATGGCCATGGAGAAGCTGATCAAGAATCCCAGTTTCAACAGTCTTCCCTTGACTCTTCATCTCAACCGCCGCCGCCTCCGCCGCCGTCGTCTATGGATAATTTTCCTCCGCCTCCGCCGCTGCCCTTTTCTCCCAGTCCGATTGAAAGGACTATGAGCCTGCCTGAGATTGCGATGAAAAGGAAGGAGATGGGTGGCTCTGTTGCGATCGAGGAGGTGGTGGGGGAGGAGGAGGAGGAAGAGGAGGGGGAGGAGTTGCGGAATAGGAGTCTTAGTAGAAAGACCAAGAATTATGACAATATCGAAAAGGTTTCGCAGCGGGGCCCGCAAAGTAGTGGGAATGTGGGACCTGGGGAGGAGGATACGCGGCCGAGGAATCCACCAAGGACGGTGGAGAGTCATTCCTCGGTGGTGCCGCCGATGCCGGAGGCGAAGAACATGGCTTGGGATTATTTCTTTATGATGGATAATGTGCCGGATTCGTCCTTGGAACCAGAGGAGGATGCGAGTAGGAGCAGGGGTAATTTTGGAAATGTTGAGAATGCGGGTGTTGGGTTCGGCGGGGTTGGGGGTTTGAGGGGTGGGGTTGATGGAAGTGGTCATGAGATTGATGGGGTCGAGCCAAAGACGCCGGAGAAGGCGGAGGAGAATATGGAGCCTTTGGTGAAAGAGGAGGAGACGGGTGGGGAGAGGAAGGAAAGGAAGCAGATTGAGCATTCGAAAACAGCACCATCGGATTTTAGGGTGGTGGGAAGGAAAGTTCCTAGTGTGAATTTGATGCAGGTTTTGAATGAAATTGATGATCATTTCTTAAAATCATCAGAAAGTGCACAGGACGTTTGTAAGATGCTCGAGGCCACCCGCTTGCATTACCATTCTAATTTTGCCGATAATCGAGGTATAATTGGCTTGCATTGGCTGCTTGTGTTTAAATTTTTTGTTTACTTGATGTTGTGTTTTGATTATTTAACATGTGGATACTTAACTGTTTATGTTTTAATAGTAATTTTACGCACACTTGAAGTTGCTTTGCTATGGGCCCATCAAATTTGCTGACCATTTTATAATTCAAGTTTCTAAAATGTGTATACTTGTTGTTTGTGGAAAACTGAAGCCGAAAGCATCTATGCTTCTATTGAATGATACATAATTTGTAGGCATTTTGGATTTGTTATTCTGAACGGCGGCATCTACTTTTTACACCAGTTGGACTTTGTTATGGCATCTTCATCTTTTGTGGAAGCTACTTTTGAGAACCTCAGGCTTCTTTTCAAAAGCAAGAAAAAGTTCATTTATCAACAATACTATAGCCCCCTTTCCAATCACTTGAAAATTATGAAATACTGATGTGCTGTGCCTGTAAAGAAGTTCGAGGCATATTATTACACTGCTAAGATATTTCCTTGACATTTTTGTTTTCCTTTTATAATTGTTTTGTTTTTATTAGTATCTTTATTTTGTTGATATGGTATTCAACATTTGCAGGACATATTGATCATTCCGCTAGGGTTATGCGTGTTATCACTTGGAACAGGTCATTCAAAGGTGTACCTAGTGCTGAAGGTGGAGAGGATGAACTTGATTCTGAAGATTATGAAACTCATGCTACTGTTTTGGATAAGTTACTAGCATGGGAAAAGAAACTTTATGATGAAGTAAAGGTATGCCGCATCATTTATTAGTTTGATTTCTAATGTTTGCCCTTCATTTTGAGTTTCTTGTCCGAACTATTATTTATGCTGCTCAAACCTATCAGAAAACGGTCAGTTTCCTTGTATGATCACATTAAAAGTTTCTAAACAGACTTTTATAGATGCCTGACACTTTCTTGTAAATCTCAGCCATGGTGCTAAGCTATCTTTTTTTTCTTTTGTTTCCATTTGTTTTTCTGGGGCAATGCTTAAGTCATTTTGCTATTGTCATGCGCTGGGGTCTTAGTGAAGTTTGCTTAATGTTGATTAGCAAGGGGAGCTTATGAAGCTTGAGTACAAGAGGAAGGTTGCTTTGCTAAATAAGCAGAAGAAACGTGGTGCTAGTGCTGAATCCCTGGAGAAAACAAAAGCAGCCGTGAGTCATCTTCATACAAGATATATAGTTGACATGCAATCCATGGACTCAACCGTTTCAGAAGTGAATCAGATACGCGATCAGCAGTTGTACCCAAAACTCGTTGATCTTGTTGATGGGTAAGCTTTTCGGAAAAAAATGAAAAATTTAAATTATACTTTTATCTGTTCTAGTTTACCGACATATATCCCTAAAAACTTTATATGGTCTATTTGTATTGCTTGTTTTTCTTGATAATTCATGCCAATAATCTGCATACCAGCGTGTTTATGAAGTGAACACTCTATATCCTGGCTAGAACAAGATTATGTGTGCAATTTATGACATTAGCTACTCTTCTTGATTTGCTCTCCTAATGAAGTGGGCTGTCTGATGTGGACTGAAAGGTTTGACATCTTAAAAGTTTGACATTTATGAACTGTTTAGTGGACTAGATAAAAACCTGGATTTGATTATATTCCTTTTAATCTTTAGGGGTGGGGTTTCATCCAATACTGCAATATAGATGTTAAATGCTGGACCACTCATCCAATACTGCAATATAGATATTAAATGCTGAACCACGTATGAATTTGCCCATTGATTTGTTGTTCTATAGCTATCTAATGTCTGAAGGAGGCAATATTAGGTGGTGCGTGTCCCATCATGTTGGCTACATGCAGCTTCTTCCTTTTTCCTGGAATTCTTTACTTTTGAATTATCTTAGATTGTTATCACAACACCACCAAGTCTCAGTATTCTTTAGCTAGGTGTCTGAAAGGTAGTTCTTTTTAGTCATGGGAGATTGGTCTTATTGGAGAACCCAACAAAAAGTAATGCCATGATTTCAATAATGATGGCATGCCATTTCTCTAATTTACTTGTAAAACTCTGAATGCAATACTGCAGGATGGCGAAAATGTGGGCAAGTATGTGTCTGCATCATGACAGCCAATTGAAGATTGTCACAAACCTTAAATCCCTTGATGTCAACCATGCAATCAAGGAAACAACAAAACACCATCATGAGCGCACAATCCAACTTTTGAAAGTTGTCCAAGGATGGCATTCACATTTTGAAAAGCTTGTGACCCACCAGAAACAATACATTCACACTCTTACTAGCTGGTTAAAGCTAAATCTGATCCCCATTGAAAGCAACTTGAAAGAGAAAATATCATCTCCACCAAGGGCCCAGAATCCCCCTATCCAAGCCCTTCTCCATTCATGGCATGACTATTTAGAAAAGCTTCCAGACGAGCTTGCCAAATCTGCTATCTCATCATTTGCAGCTGTGGTAGAAACCATAGTACATCATCAGGAAGAAGAGATGAAGCTAAAGGAAAAGTGCGAGGAAACCAGGAGGGAGTTTTTGCGCAAAAACCAGGCATTTGAGGAATGGTACCAAAAATACATGCAGCGGAGAACCCCTACTGATGAAACAGATGCTGATAGAGGGGAAGATGCAAACCCCAATCCTGTTTCTGAGAGGCAATTTGTAGTAGAGAGTTTGAAGAAGAGGCTGGAAGAGGAAATAGAAGCTCATGGGAAACATTGCCTTCAGGTAAGAGAGAAATCAGTTGGAAGTCTTAAAATTCGCTTGCCTGAGCTATTCCGTGCCATGTCAGACTATGCTCATGCCTGTTCTGATGCTTATGAGAAACTAAGGTCCATCACACAGTTGCAGAAATCAGATCGTAATCGTGCATAATAAAGTAAGCTTTTAGTTAGCCAAATACTACATAAGTTAATCCTAGCCAGATGTTGCCCAAATGTACCTTTTCTCCGAGACAGTCAGGTCTTGTTGCGATTGGCTAATGTTATTTTTGCTGTTTTGTGAAAAAAATTTCGTTTTGTATTCCTCCAAATGCATCTATGCACCTAGGGAAGGGGTGATTCTGTAGAAGAACACAAGTTATTTCATGTTTAATAGTCGCTAATGGTTAATTTGAAGGACACATGGTTGCAATTGCCTCCTGCTTCAGTGACCTTTCAGGGTTTTGATATGATAGTATAATACTGTAATCTTAACACTAAAGTCTTGCCACCATGTGCAGCTGTTAATTAAAACACTACATTCCTATCAAGCATTTAGCAACATGTTAGTGTTGGAATTTGGAAAGTCCAATATTTCTGCTATCTTAGCAGGATCTCCAAGTATGAACTTGCAATTCCAAATGACCCTGAGGAATGTTGCATCTAGTTTAGGTGCACTGGTGGAGATGAGTTACAAAAAGGAAGGATAATCTGTATTTTAATTCCAATAAAGATTAGGATAAGCAATATTCTAGTATTTGTTCATCTAGTCAGGTGAACAATTACCACATTGTTAGTATTTTTTATTATTATTAACATGGATGTTCGGTTAATTTATATGTATTTTGATTAGTTTTACAGATTTTAAAATTAATAATTATATAAGTTTTTAATGACCTTTAAAATTTATTGTATTTAAATTGATAATTTTTAAAAAATAAATTTAAAACTTAATTAATTGAGTTGTTGTAACTCTTAAATTAGAACAATGTTGTTAGGACTTTCTTCTAGGATACGAAAAACTTGAACAAGGAGCTCCATCGGTTACGAGATGGTGCAGATTACTCAACTCCCATCTGTATTTCCTATGTTTTTGGTAATTTTAGCTTTTAGTTAGTATTTTGAAATAGAGAAAACATGGATAATTGAGATATAAATATATTTATTTGGAGAGATAAAAATATAAGATATAAAAATAATTTTTTGTATTTTTAAAATAAAAGTTATAAATGAGATCTGTCTTCGTAAATATTATATTATATGTTATTTTTTATTTTTAAAATATTATTACAAAATACTTTTAATTCGAAAGTTATCTATATATTTTCTTAATCTAACAGCAAAAATCAATAATGAACATTGTATCTTTATGAAAAGCTAAGGATACTTTTTTTTTTTAAATGAATTTTATTATTGCAATCTTATTATATCTATTGCTGCAGTTAAATAGCTATGTTCTATGAAACACTACATGTCAAATCATTTTTTCAAGCGTAAAAAAAAAATTAAAAAATGTTAGGAAGCATGAAACTTAATATATATTGGATGATATATTTTTAAAATATTAAAATTATATTATGCTGGTTTCAATATTTTTTTTTAAATATTAAAATGGTAATATATTAGATAGATAAAGATTAACTAGTATAAACTTGTAAAACTCATGACTTGAGTTGTAAGATCATAATAACTATATAAAATATAAATTGAAACAAATTAGAAAGCTTAATTTCAATAAATTAAATATTAAAAAATAAAAAAATATTTAATTTTAAAAAATAATAATAACTTAAGTAAACCTAAATAAACATGCCAGACTTGTGATTGAGTTACAAAAAAGGATTACTTATTAGAAAACAAAAAACAATAATAAAAAAATCAATTCCTAACTAATTTATTATTGAAATATAAAATTAAAAAAATTAATTGTAAGAAATCAATGAAAAAACATCTGAGTCAACCTATGTTAACTTTCTAAATCCACAACTTATTTAATGAAATTAAGATAACTTTATAAAAAAAAACTTTATTTTTTATTATACAATGTAAAGCAATAAAAAAAATTATCCTAAAAAAACTTATAGGTGTAAAACCTATTTTAAAAAATAAATTCTTTGATTTTATTTGAATAAAGTTAAAAAAAAAACTTGAAGAAACACTTTTTTAAAAGAGCACATGAGTCTGGGTCTACAAGGGCAAGCCAACGTGCTTTCCATTTTATTTTTTTGATTTTTCTTGTCTAGATATATGATATATTTTGTATTTAATAAAATTTTTTTTTCAAATGATATAGACAACACATCATTTGCATCTCCAATAAGAAAAATCAAGATAGAGATTTTTAAACTTTTAAAAAATATTTTTTTCAATTATTTTTTAACCACAAAACATCTACAAAAGAATCTATAGATTTATATAAACTTTTTTATGCTTTCAAATAACCTAAGAATCAATCCAAAAATAATAAATCAAACTGAAATTCAAAATTTTTTCAAGGTTAAATCTACCTTTCTATGCAATTATAAGATGAAAAAACACTCATATTAAATCCCTCTTACTGAACCTATAAGCATAAACATTAATCTTATTAAGTGATTGAAATTGATGTCAACTAATAATTCTCTTTTTACTACTAGAATTTAGTAACTCTTTCATTTTTTAAATTAGAAACTGAAAATAAAAAAATAATTTTTTGTATTAAATTTGAATTTTTAAAATATTGAGGCACGAAATATTGTCATTTAAAAAGTAAGATTATAGTGAATTTTTCACCCAAATTTTGAAACCGCCATCATCTCTCTCTCTCTCTTTTTAATTTGGGTCTCTAATTTTCATTCCAGCCCTTTCTTAGCAACTTAATCTAAATCAGCCATTAATTTGATCTTAAAAGGGCTTAATCAAGTAAAAAGAAAGTTCAATAACCAGAATGAAAAAACGTTAATTATGGTAATCAGCCATGAATTGTTTGTGTGAATAGTGGAGTGGGCTGCAATAATTTACCCACCCCTCCTAGTGTTTTGTTAATTAATGGGCAAGCAGTGGGAGGGTTTTGGACGGATAAAAAAGGTATTGAAGTTGTGAAAAGGTTAGCTAGCACTGGCGTGGGCTCCCTCTTCTAGACTTCCACTACCTCACTTCTATGGCTATACTCAGGTTATCGTCATCCCTGTATATTTTACAACAATCAACAGTGGAATATCTCCATCCCTTTATTTTAGAAGATAATATAATGGGTTTAATTATATTAAAAAAATTATTTTGATGTATTTATAAATAAAATAATATTTAAAAAAATCATTATTTTATTTCTAAACACATTATTAATATATAATATAATTTTTTATATTATATGTAGTTTTTCTATTGATGGAAGTCCGCTTTATATATATATATTTTATAAAGTTCGGTAATCCACCAAGATTAAAATTCATGAACTATCCAAAAGTTCGGTAAACCAAAACCTTTTACTGTCCTCCCCCAAGACTCATTATCTTTTATATATATATATAAAATGTGGATATCCAAACCACGGGTATTTTAATTAATTTTATAAATTTTAAAATTAATAATTATATAAATTTTTTATAATTTTAAAAATCATTTTAAAAATTAATTTTAATTAATTTATATTAACTTTGAAGGAATTTATATGTATTTTAATTAATTTTATAAATTTTGAAAGATTTCAAAATCTTCTTGAAATTTATATTTTGATTCAATGCATGCATGTATTCTTCAAATCGTGTCCAATGTCTAAATAGAATAAAGTCAAAACATTTTTATGTATTTTTAGGTGATTGTACATGGCATGTTCTAAAGACAGCATTTTGAAAGCCAGTTTTAGTTACAGAGCCAGTTGTCAATGAGAGTCAAGCCGTTCGCACTTCCTAGTTTATCCATTTGTTTGACTATTTTAAGCATCGTCCTCATCATTAAGCTCCATGATCAAGATCTTATATATAACCTTTTGGTTCTCAATCTTTCTAGGGAAATGACGATCTTCCATAAATGGGGTGGCTCTGGAAGAGAAGGTACTGTCTGTTCAGGCAGGACTCGAAGCGTCAAGGATGGTCCGAAGCCCAGATGGCAGGTGTTCTGGAGGAAAATAAATGGAGGCAAGAAGAGAATACTCAATGCGTCTCTTGTTACATCAGTACAGGCTTCTTATGATCCAGATGAATACTCTCAGAATTTTGATCAAGGCACAGATTGGACTAAGCCAGAAGACATTTCAAGATCCTTTTCTGCTAGATATGCTGATCCTTCAAGAGTCTTGCAGAAGAGTAATACTGTCAGATAATCCAAGCAAGGTTAATGTCTCAGAAACCAAATTCACCTTGCTGTTCATCTCAACCACAAGATTCAAATCCTATCTTAATAGAGTGATGATTGATGGGAGAGGCAAACTGATAGCAAATGGGATTGATGAAATAAGGCAGATACTTCTCCATATAAGCATATGGTTCATCAATTATGAGTGAAACCAGGAGCATTTGCTATAGCTGTATAGAAATGGAAAAATGATGATGCCTTCTTTTCCAAGCATGTCTCTTGATTTATGTTAATGGTTTTTTTTTTTATTATTAATATAATTGTTTGTATGTATCAGGGGTGTTAATTTTTGGTTGAGTTTGGTTTTTATTAAAAAATAATTAAATTGAATTAAAAAAAAAAACAGTTTGAACTAGTCAATTTTTTTAAATTTTAATCAGATTTTTCAATTATTTTTTTTCAGTTTTTTAAATTTAATCGGTTTTTTGATTTTTTTTGTACCCTTAATATTTAATTAATTTTTTTATTTTTAATAATTTTAATAATTATAATACTCAATTTAATAATTTTTTAAAAATAAATCTAAAATTTAATCAGAGCTACATGTCGGTATTATTTATGTTCCTGTTCTTCCTGCTCCATTATCATGCTTTAATAAGACAAGAGTATAGGACAGATTGTTTCACTTTTTCATAAATCCTACTTACTTTACTCGCGAGGAGGTCAGGATGCCTTTCCAATGGCTGCTCTTGGTTTTTCAACTTTTCACTGTTCTCAAGCGGTAATACAGTATTATTGGGCGTGTTTTGCTATTGAGTTTTCTTTTTTTTTTAATTAAAATTTTATTTTTTTTGTTTTTAATTAATTTTTTTAATTTATTTTAATATATACAAAAAATAAATTTAAAAAATAAAAAATATTATTTTAATATATTTTTAAATAGAAAATCTTTCGGCATCGCTGCTTGTTTTCTTCGAATTCTAGGCATAAATTATTCAAGGCATGCTCTCATATTCCTCCTCTATTCTATCACATAGATTGCGGTGATGTGTATCTTAACAGATTCGCTGTCTATTAACAATTATTTAAGGGATAAATCCTGACATCTACTGTTAACGGCATCTCTAGAGAGAGAGAGAAGTTAAATATCTTTCCTTTTTAAAGAATTGTCAAATAAATATTCAAATGTTTTTTTTAAAGAAAAATTATTTCTGCATATCTATTAAAAAAGCTAAGGATGTTAAATTAAATTATTTAAAATTTTATTTTTTCATCAATTAATTTTTTATTAATAATTTCTTTTAAAAAGTCTACGTGTCCACTTTCAAGTCTACATATCCACATATTCATTATGTGACATTTCTATTAATAATCTAGTTATGGGTTGCGTGCTATATAATTATAAGATTTATATTATTTATAATTTAATAATTAATAAATTAAATCTCAAAGTGTAAGCTTGAAGAGAATTTTTCAATATTATAATTAAAATATTCTAAGAAAATTAAATTAAATTATGAATTTCAGTTACTACACTAAATCTTGAATTGTTTTAAATTAATACTTTCAAATCTTATTTTTTAAAATCAACCATTAACTAAACGCCAATTTTTTTTTATATCACAATAAATACATAGAAAAAAATAAAATAAATTTGAAAAACAATAATAAAAAAAAAACTATCAAAATCCACAATACATTTACTCCCAGTGCTTAGTAGTTTCAACAATGAAACTTCAATCTCTTTTATCGAATTTGTTATTAAGAGTGCAGATTACTCAAAAAGATTCTCCTCACATTGTATGAAATTTAGCAATGATCATCCGAGAACCAATAATATATCTTCATTTTAATTTTCATAAACGAACAAGAATTATTATATTACTGGGTCGATAAATTTTTTATTAAACTTTTAAAAAATATCCAACCATTTTTTAATATGATTTTTAAATTATAAACTAAAAATATAATATAAATTAGATAAAATCTTTTTAAAATATTAAAACAGAGATATATTAAATTATATTTAATAAAAAAAATAAGAAGTACATTTTATTTTTTTCAAAAAGAAATAAACTTTTATGATGTTAAAGGAATTAAAATATTGTTCCTTCTACAAGACTAATTTATTTAACCTTATATATATTTTTTTAGAATGAATAAACATATTATCACGACCATTCACATCAGAATATCTATTTCCATTGGTTTTATCAATCACTTAATAGTTAAAGGATGAGAGATATTGTAGTGATTAGTGAATATTTAATAATATCATAATAGTTATTTTTCATAGTTTATTTTAAAAAAATTAAAAATAAAAAAAGAAGAAGAGAAATTTCGAGGCAAGTAAGATATTTTTATAATTTTTCATGGTAATTAATTTATTTATTTTTTCTCATATCAATTTTTTTTAAGTAAATTGTATAATTATTCCATACACTATGAAATCTAATCAAGTATCCATTTTATAACATACTTGAGGGTTTAGTACAGTGGTTAACTGCAAGACTTGCTTTGTGATTATTCCAAATTTGATTTTTATGTGTATCAACTTGCTATTCTCGTAGTGTTTTACATGTTTACTGAGCTTCCAAGATGTTTAATAAATCTAAGAATTAGTTGTGATGCAGGCTTGAATATTCTAAGTTATATAAAAAAAAAGTATCCATTTTATAACATATTAAAATTTTTCTAGGATTGTTGTCGAGACAAATCATTTTGGCCCAAAGGGAGACGAACCTTTGCAACCAAAAAATCGGGCCTGGAAGCTCGTTGCCCGCCAGGAAAAAGGTTGAAGCTAAAGCGACCATGGCAGAAATCCACCATGGCATCATCTCTTCAAGGCTAAAGTAGTCTTTGAACACTATTACAAGCCAGTCTCTCATATTTAAAAACCCATATTTGATCATTCTCGACTACCTTCTTATTATAATATACTTTGTGTATTTACTCAAAATTACCCTTTTAAGCCATTTTAATTAGAGTAATAGAAACCAAAATGGTAAGATTTTTAAATAACTTTCTGTGTATTAAAATGTATATTAATAATATTTTTTAAAAATATATAATTTGTTTAGAAACGTGCTTATAATTACTTTATAAATAATTTTTCATATCAAAATATATATTAATAATATTTTTTATTTTTTAAAAATTATTTTTAATATGAATACATCAAAATAATTTAAAAATACTAAAAATATATTAATTAGAAATAAATAAAAAATAAAAAAATTATTTTATAAAAAAATACTTTTCAAACACAAAAATAAAAAACTAAAGGATCAACGATAGCCGTCACTAAGGAACTAATTTATAATGTTTTAAAATAAAAGACTTAATTTGTAATTAACCCTAGAGACTGTATAGTAACCTGCTCATTAATCCATCGTCCCCTTGGTTCCATTCAAAGCATCTTCCGAAGAAAAGAAACTAAAAGGAGTGGTGAACTTACTGTGGTATTGACATTGTAGGTTACAACAGTAAAATTATTATATTAGAACAGTAAAATTATCATTTAACCTCTATCAACAAAACACAATTAGCATTGGAAAAATAGTTATGGAAGTCCTTTTGTTGTTTTTACACAATAAAATAAAACAATTAAAGCGCTGGTGGGCAATGTTATTTTTATTTAAATGTATAGTAAAATAATCATGATATTTTTGGATTAAAATGATTTTTTTGGGGTCAATGATTTTGTTTTGTCTTTTTTCTTTTTTTTTATTTGTATTTATCAAGTCTCATCAGGATTAATTTAGTATTGAAACATATAAAAAATATTAATTAATTTAAAAATATTAAATGCGCATGACAATCATGTAGACATACATGGGTGCTCCTGTGCTCTTCAAGCAACTAAGCTGTAGTTTCCACGGTGGCCCTTTGATCCTCATGGTATCGTCTTTATTTCTAGGTACTGTCTATAACCAAAAAAAAAAATATTAGGTTTTACACCAATGATTTCTTTTTTAATTTCTTTTTTTCTGTTTTAAAGTCTTTCCTTACATATTTTCAAAGCAGCTTTTTATTTTTTTTAATTTGATTTTTTATTGTTGTATTTTATTTTAAATAATCTATAAAATTAGTTTTCTTTTCCAATTTAACTCTCCTTTGATTTTATTAACTTTAAGATTTAGTTTTTATTATTTTAATTATTAATTTTTTTAATCATTATCTTAATTAAATTATATTTTTAATTGTATCTCTTAATATTTTATATTATTTTTTTAATTGAATAATTTTTTTAATTGTGTCTTTTAATATTTTATTTTATATAATATTTAACATTTATTTTATTTAATATATTTATTTTAGTTTTTATTAGAATTTAGTTTTTGATTTTATTTCTTAATATTGTATTAATTGAGATTTTTTTAATTTTTTAGATCATAAATTTAAAATTTAAAATATTGGACCATGTTTACTTAGATTTTTTTTAGATCTTTTTTTAGATGATTTTTTTAAGATATTTTTTGCCACTTAAACTTATTATATTATTTTCTAACAATGTTTTAGATAATTTTCGCCGCTTAAACTTCTTTTTTTTGGCGCTGGAAAACAAATTAGTTTGGCCCGCGCGCGTGCCAATCTAGTTCTCTCCTTAAACGAAGAATGATCGCCCCAGTGGGGACCACAGTTTCTCCACCTTCTAAATATATCAACCAACCAAAATCCACCACATATCGACTTCGCTTTTTAATTCAAAAAACCCGAGACCTCGAAAAAAGCGTTGAAACCACGCGACGGCCACAAGCATCCTAGATACTGGTAGATGCAAATCAGTTGTCGTTTGAAGACTTTCTGCTTGTGATTTATGGTTTTAAAAGGGTTAGTTTTTGATGGTCATTAGCAATTAAATAATAATGGTGGAGGACGACCCATGATTATTTTCTTTACACTATAGATTCAAGGAAAGGATTTCATATGGTGTTAAAGATTAATCCAGTGGATCAATTAGTTTGTTCATCTAACGTTATAAATTAGCTTTTTTGTTCGCCGCATGTTTAAGTTGATTGATTTCTAGTTCAATAATTAATAAAACCAATTAGTCTGTTGAAGCTGTTGTAAGAACAACCTTGTGAAGTGTTGATATGTGTTGCCTTTCTAAGCATAAAATGAGCCTAAGTTGGCCGCTGTTAATTTCAAGAGATAGTTCAATAATTACTAAAACTCACTCCCCAACCGTGCCAGAATTCCAAGTACGTGCCACTCTGTGACAGGTTTGCACAAGGAAGCTTGTATAGATTAGTTATTTCATCCAGGTCCAGGACCTGGGAGCAGTGGTTGTTCTAGTAAGTTTGACATGTAAAACCCATGTCTAAAGGTCCAGGACCTGGGAGCAGCGGTTGTTCTTGTAAGTCAAAAACCCATGTCTAAGCACCATTCTTTGAATTTGGCAGGTCATCTTGCGCTAATTGGACGCCATCGACCATTTTCTATCTCACACCAAGCTGTAGAGAGGTGGCTACATCACATGCAGAAGGCAATGGACAGCATCCTGGATAATGATGATGACTCAGAAACCAAAATGATGATTTATTTCAGGCATGATTTTCACCAAATTGCTTTATTTTCAACGCTCATTGAATCCAGCTCATAGCTGTACTTGCCATTTATTTCCCTTTGCTTATCCGAGGGACTGTGTCTCCTCTTGTGGCTCTCCAGGCACACTGCATTCTTTCTTGTGGCTGGAGATGAATTCAAGAATCCAAGTGGGCGTGTAGCTTGTCAGCATGGTTCCAGCAAATGAGCTGTTGTGTAGAGAAAGGATTCATCGTGACAAAACAATGGGAGACAACAATCCTTCTCAACCTTCTTAAAGATATCTCGGTTGTTCGTAGGCAAAGCTTTCCTCCAGTATTGTCGATAAATTTTGAGATTTTCATGTTACTATTACTTGTGTTCTGATGAAGCCTGAAGTGAACAGACTTTACTGAGTGAGACTGTAATATAGAAACAGATACAACCATGAATTCAAAGGGAGCCAAGTTTTGATGTATTAGATGCCTTTCAGCTCCTTAAATTCCTCTTGTGCGGTGGTGTGATTTGATTGGGTACATGGTAACGGAAGAGCTTCTAGTTCAATACTTTCCACCAATCAAGTCTTCGTAGATCATCTTTTGTTGTAAAAAGAAGAGATATTTTTTTTATAAAATACATGCTAATTCTGCGTGATGATCTTGCAGAATGTCTTTTGAAAGAATCCAATGGAAAAAATATAGATTGAAGAATTATTAATCCCATTTTATTCATCTTCTCACTATAATTTTTTTAATATTAAATTAATTAAAAATTCAACTTTATAATTTTTTTAATTTATTTTATATAAAATTTTAAATCTCGTTAAATTATTTTTTTAATTTAATTCATAAGTTGATTAAAAACTAAATTATATAATTTTTTATTTATTTTTTATAAGATTATATTAATATTATAATTCAAATTACAAATTTGATAAATTATTTAAATTGGTTTAATTTTTTTTAACCTTGAATATTTTGTTTAATTTTTTTCAATATAAAATTAATTAGAAACTAAATTTTATAATTTATTTTAATTTTTTTATATATATTATTACAATCTTAAGAATTTGATGGTCAGGTGAATTCTTCTTAATATCATTTTTATTAAATAATTATCATATTGTAAGACATGAAATTTTTAATGCTTTTTCAGAACATTTGACAGAATTATATTAAAAATTTAAAAGATAATTTATGTAAAGTGGGTTATATATATTTATTTAACATCAAAAAATTAAGAAATAAATGACATGAATATAAATTATAAAAAATAAAAAAGTGAAGTGCGGTATAATTATTTTATATAAAAAAGTTAAGAAACAATTACACACACACACAGTTCCTTTCAGCTCTTCCCTCTCTCTCTTCCTCTCATTCTCCTCACCAGCCGGCAGTAGACCCGCTGATGGCAGCCCGTCTTCACCCGCTCCAGCAGCCCGTCTTCACTCCCCTTTGTACTTTGGATTTGTCAACTTCTAGCTAGTGAGTAACTTTCCAACACTCACATTTTAGTTTAATAATTATTGAATATTTTTGTTTATAATTGTAAAAATATCTCAGTTTACTTTTGATAAATCGGCAATTTGTATGGATTGATTAGGGATTTCTCTTGTTTCTATGCATAAGAGCAGGGGGACTAGCAGAGAGAATAAAGCTTAAAGAAAGAAGATAATGTCTGAAGCTGTTCCTCTGTTGAGGCATCAGGTTAGGAATTTTTCTATAAAAGTTCAGCTCCCTGTTCAGGCATCAGGTTAGCAAAGCTCAACAATCAGGGATCCATAAGGATTATAAGAGCCACTGCATGCTTAGAAAGGGTTGCTTTTCTAAGAATTTTATTTGGGCCTGTTTAATTTCTGGCACATATAAATTAGTATGCGTGTGTGTGTGTGTGTGTGTTCTTATTGTTTGCAGTTGCTCACTTCGAATGATCATTTTTACAAGCATTCATTGTTCAAGTTGATGTAATCATACATGGACAGCTTCGATACATACACTGTGGGCAAAGATGGATCCATAATCTTAATTTGGTGATACGCCCTCTCTTCACTGCTAACCGATACATCCTTTCTTCACTGCTAATTGGTGCGCGCGCGCGTGTTTGCTTTTGGAATATAATGGAGCACCTTGTAGTTTTGTGAGGGGCAGAGAGAGGATGTCTGCTGCCTTTTCTGTCCGTACATTTGCTTCCTTTTTATTGTCAATTTTATTAGTAGGAAGGAATAACAAATTACTTGTAAAACTGAGATATCTCTTCCTCTGTACAACATCTGTTGGCCCTTGCGTGGATAATTACCAATCAAGCAAAGGAACTCCCCTCTCATGCATCTATCCCAAATTTTAGTTGTTTTTCAGGGGTTCATTTCTAGTTAGCAAGAGTAGGGATTGGAGATCCCCTTTCCATTTAGACAAGGTTCACCTTAGCTGTTGCACTTTGGGTCGTTCGCAGCTGTTTTACAGGTTTATGGTCTAGCAGCACATGCATATGATTGTTTCAGAATGGCCAAGATGATACCATAACTGGGATCACAGGCTTGTGCATCCTTATTGGAGCTCCATTATAATCCATCAAAATGTGGTATCAAAAAGAGAACATGCTGTTGTTCAGGAAATTCACGTGATATGAGTCCTATTACACTTAATTTTTTAGTTTTATTTTGGAATTTCCTCCTTTAACTTGCTGTTTTGAGACACTAGCCGGAAAGACCTAACTGATAGCAAGAAAATTTTCCTTGCTCTTTATCAGGCAACAGGATTCCATTACAGCAGAAATTAATATATTGTTGTTGATAAAGGATTTGTTCCACAAGACTTAGAGGTAACAACCCCTCTCCCCATCCTTGCATAAGTTTTTTTTTCCATTGTCCTGTTTTATTTTTTCCTGAGCGCAACCTCACTATCTTTACAATTTATTCAGACTCCTAGAAGCATGAATGTTTTTACAAGTTCATTCCTGGTAAATCAATTAAGCCAATCTGTCAGCTTCCTTTATGGATTTCTATAGAAATGGCAACTGATGGTCACAGACTACAAACACTGAAGGGCAATCTGGATCCCTCAAACTCTGTCTAATCTTTTCTCTGCTTTCATTTGTTAACCAATCATAGGTAACTACTGCATTGTGCTGCCATTGCACATACCATCTCTTTATCATAAGCCCTAAATGTGGTGCCACCACATCATTATTGAAGCTCTTGCATATTTCTTCCTGACCTTCGACAGGAGCTCTATTTATTTGATTGAAGTTTTAGTTGACTCTACAAACAAACCAGGCTTATTGATTCTGTTAAACCTTCCACTAAAAGGAGTTTTGGAGATCAAGTTGTAGCAAAAGAAATAGCTATTATGGAGCATTTTGGTGGCAAGGTTGGGGGGATCTAGGCATTTGGATGATGGTTCAGACGTGTATCTGGTCAGGGATTATTTTTAATAGTGAGTTGGTGCGTTACTTGTGCTCTTTGTAGGATGATGCAGACGGTTGGAAGTGATCAACAAAGTTGTTGGGCTTATACAGTTGCACATCAACTGGGAAGTTCTTACATAGAACTCTGCAGGATGAGGATTTGGAGGTCAACAAACAGGATTGCGGTGCCAACGAGAGCAGGGGTGCTGATGGCTTGGTGATAGGAGCCGACAACAAATAACTGACAAGGTAAGCGACTGGTGGTAGCATAACAAAGCAGTTTGTCAGGAACCTTGTTTTTAATTTGACTTGCCTTTTGTTTGAATATTTATGTATGTGATAAATGGGAAAGATACGGTCATCAACATGTGATGAAATCTATTCTCTTCTCTCGTCAAGGTGCATTGCATTTAGACATTGAATTAGGTTTATTTAATAATCTAATAATTTCTTCAAGAATGATATTGATAGAAGATAATCAAGGAAACAAAGAAATATATTTTCTTGAACAATCAAATCATAAATGTTCACATTTTGTAAGCATTTATCCAAATTGCAAACACCAATTTCTTACAAAAAAGATATCCTACGGAGCTACAGGACATGACTAAAAGTTGGAGCAGCTTGCATGAAACCACAGCAATGGGGAGGAATGCAACGCTGGAACGGTTCTGGAGGGCTGAAGTACGGAATAAAGCAGCGCCCATTGGTATTAGGCACAGCAATCGGCTTGCAAATTCTAGATGAGATGCCATACAAGCACCCCATGCAAAGAGTCTCATCAATTTTATATACCATCTTCATCTTTGTGTACACACGAGCCGTCAACAAAGAATCAGAACCTGCTTGATGTGCCCCACCAACTCTTTCCACGTTCAAGATTTTAGCAATGGCTGCCAAGCCTAACTCACCGCCACGTAATCCCTGGCAAAAGCGAGCCATGTATTTGATATCCACCACATGACCGAACACAATACCAAGTAGAGACGTAAAACCAGCCACAGAATGGGGCAATGGCCTGTTTGTCACCGTCCTCAATGTGTGCGACAGATCATACAAGCCATGGAAGGTAACCCAACAAAGGTTTCGATGCTTGGCAACGACACCTGACAACAACTGTGCGAACATGTCGAAATCAATCCCATCTCTTCTCAGCTTGTCAAAATCGATGCCATTGTCTTGCAAGAATTGTATAGACTGCGAGACAAACAAATCCTTCGACAGATCAAACCGCAAATTGAACTCCCAAGTGCCCCCGATTTTGCCACTTGCATCTGCAACGGTGATACCAAATTGGATTAACCTTAATGGATCAACATTATGCCTCAAATCCTCGTAACGAGTCAAGTCAGTGGCGTCTATCGGAGTGTTTCGAAAGAAACCAGGAAACTCTGTATCAAAAGAGACAACTGGAAATCTGAACAGGGCAGCGTCCAGTCTGAAAATTTCTCGATGAAAATTCTGTCTCCACACCGCAGTGATCTGGGCGGCAGCACCACCAGCAGCCATTCTTCTTTATTCACTCACGTTTCAAGATCTGAGAATTGATGTTTTTGTCAAGGAAGTGAAGAGTGAAAAATTAAGGCTTGCTGTCTTACATTTATCTTGAAGAAGTCCGAATGGGTAGAGGATTGTTTCTTTTGACCGACTTCCAACGGCCATTTTATTTTAGCGCGTTCCTTATTGATTTCGGATTTGTTTGGCAAACTACATTTTCATCCCTATAGATTCATAAATGATCAACCTCTACCCCTATACTTGAGATTTTCCGTTATTAATCCAGAAGTTTTGAAACTAAAACTTTCGATTTTGCTTGTTGCTAAACTTGCCTAAATTTTAGAGAATCTGATTGGTTTTATCAAGTCTCCCCACTTTCATTGTTTCTTTTTTATTGTCTGTGTCCATATTATTTCAAAGAAGATTTTTTTTTTTTGAATTGTGTGTCCACTAAGCATGTGTATGTTAGTGTGCGAGTCTATGTTCCTAAAATTAAAAAAATAAAATAAAATGATTTTAATCCTGTTTTAGGAAGGGGGATTTTTGTTCTTATTTTTTTAATATGATATTAAGAAATCCCAAAACACAATAGTTCTAAAATAACAATAAAATAGGAGAATTCAAATATATTTATTTCTATGAAATATAAAATTTACTCTATTTCTATTATTTAATATTATCATGTGTTTGTGATTTCAAGCTTTGGTAATAACATCACAAGAAGAAAATAATAATTAAAATAGAAAAATGTTTCTTTTCTTCTTTTTTCTTAAATTGTGATTTTCATTTTTTTTTGTTCCTTTTAAGCATAAGCACAATAGGTCCCACAATAAATAGGGTATATACAACAGTGGAGCTGAGAAATATTTTTGAAGGGGATCTGGGCTGAATTGGTCTGAAGGAACAGTTCCTAGGGAAAGTATCAGAGCTGAGCTTGTTTTCTAAACTTCGTGTTTTTCTAGAATTTCATGACTGGGAATCTTGATATTAGATTATTGATGATCAGCACAGGATATGATATCTCAAAACACAGACAACTCGAGATCTTCACTCACTGCATGATCTGTTAAAACATGATCCATCTGAACGTCCAACAGCTTGGCCAGCTCTCAGTCATCAGTTCTTCAAGTATTCGAGTTAACTGCACTTCAAAGCAAATTTATGGTGAAGAGTTCATCTTTGAGGGTTATGATTTTGTTCATTGTATAAAGACGATGATTTGTCAAATCCAAAACTTGCTTCGGGAGAAAAAAGTGTACAGCAAAAAGTACTGTAGTGGGCTTGATTCTCTCCTTATTCTTTGCTTTGATAAAATGGTGTTGAAGAGCCTTCAAAAACTCTTTTCAATGTTCTAAGGCTACGAGTATTCACCGGGTGCTGTTGCTCGCACACTGGAAGTTTCCTTGCTCAACAGTGGAAGCTGGGGAGGGGAGAGGAGGCTAAGCCTCAAGAATTAAGGTTCCCTTTTCACTTCATTCGACTTTGTAAGCTTGCTCATCTCTCCATAGAGTCTATTACAAATCCCATCCTCGTTCCCTCTCCTAGCTACAAAGAGTTAATTTCACATAACCATTGTAGGAGGCAAGATGATTGTAGTACAGAATCACTCTAAACTCCGCGAGAGCATGGGTCATCCCTGTGAAATTTATTTGCATCTCTCACCACAAATACCACTCTGAAGATCTTAGATAAACCTTCGATGAACTCATGACAATCCCCACAAACTCTCGAATCAGCTTTCCTCCATCTTCAAAGGCCCTACCTCCAAACTCATCTTCAAAGCCTTCCCCTTCATCCTCTTCTCCATTTCCTTCAAGATATCATGTATTTTCTTTGTAAGGATGTGTATTATCTCAACCATAGAAAAGGCGAACCTCCTTGTTAATCTCTACCCAACATGCGTCTTCCTTTAACTTCTTTGACTTCACAAATCTATTATCCTTTCACATTCTTTCCAGTAGCATGCATCAACATAAATGCTGGACAGTACCATCACATAATTGATAGGATATTCACTGTACTCTAACCTCAAAAGAATGTCCACCTACTTCTCTGCCCAGTCCCACACTTTTTCATATCCTCTCACATTCTTTACAATAGTATCTATGTACTCTGCAAGCAGAAGCCAATGTCTTTCATGTGCCTACATTTGCCTTTTAAGCGACCAGCTCGGCCTAGAAGCCTCACTTAACAAGCAGGCCTAAGGCCCAGTAAACAGCCCGTAACCTCAGGTGGCACCATCCACACCCGGGTGACCTAGCTCCTACACAAGGGTCTACCCAACCCGTGGGAATGGGTGGGACCCATGCTTGGACGGGGGACCCTCAATCATTTATCTCGTTATGTTGGACGGGTAGACCCTCACAAGCATAGGTGTTTAAAAAAACTGATTAAATCGAAAAAACTAAATTAAAATAAAATTGATTAAATCAAGTAAAATTTTGAAAAAATCAGCCAGTTCGGTTCGGTTTCAGTTTTATAATAAAAAAACTGAACCGAACCGAATCGAAACTGAAAAAAAACCGAGTCAAATCAAAAAAACCAAGCCAAACCAATTTGAACCGGTTTTTCCCTTAAAAAACCAAACCGAACTGAAACTGGTCGGTTTGACCCGGTTTCAGTTTGGTTTTTTTTTCAAAAATTTTTTTTCCGGTTGGGTTACTTTTTTTATAAAAACCAAACCAAACTAAAAATAAATACCCCTACTCACAAGCCTTTTCCTCCAACCTTAACGACTTGGGTGTCGAGAGGAAAGGGAAGTTTGTTTCTCGTGGTTTTTGTAATTATAGTTTTAAAAAATAAATTTAAAAAAAAATAATTAAATATAACTAATTAAATTTAGATATGTGTTTAGTAAAATTATAATTAAGATTTAAAATGTAATTGAAATTATGTTATCCAAATTGAAAATAGAAATCTAATATATCTATAATAATCTCTCTTTTTTTTTTTATTTCCTTTTCTTTTCTTTCATGACATGTCAACTTCTCTTTCGAGCCATTAAATTTTAAATCTATCTTTTAACTATTAAATTTTTCATAAAATTTTAGGACAATTTATTTATATATTAATTAATTTTTCAATATTTAAACTGAGTTTTATTAATTTGTGTAGAAATGAAAAAAAGGCACTCCGTACTACATCGTCGCGCATTTCGTTGAAGCGACGAATTGCCTTTTTGCCAAAACCATGCTTTCCATAGCCAGTGATCATAACTGTTCAAGAAATCACATTTCTAGCGGGCCAGGAAAAAGTCTCAATGCTTCATTTATCATTCTATGCGCCAGGCGAGACTTTAAGAGCATGTGCATGCATTTGCTTGCCTTAATGAACAAGCGGCAAACCTACTCATCATCATGCTTGACAGAATAAACCCATCTACTTGAATGCCGCTCTCTCTAAGCTGCCTAAACAAGTCCATGGAACTCTGCTAAGTTTCCTTCTAGAGCATTACCATGAATGAGTAGCGTCCATGATATCACATCCTTCTCTTCAATACGACTATACAATCTCCTCGCCTCAAAAAACTTCCCACGTTTCACATATAGAACAACAAGAGCGCCAGCAATAGCAGTATTAGCAGAATACAAGAACCCACTAGCAATCAAGAGACCATGAGTTTGGTTTCCTTCCTTGATTGCACCAAGACAGTGCAAGCCTTCAATGTGCTTGCAAACGTAAATTCATCAAGGATTTCCCCACCTTCTTTCATTTTTTCGAAACAAAACTAGAGCTTTCTCATAAAATCCTGCAAGAGTATATCCTGTTATCACAGCACTCCGGCTTACAAGGTTCCTATCAAGCATGACTTCAAACATACGGGCGGCTTCAGTGGTTCTTCCATAGTTTGAGAACATGTAAGTGATAGAATTCCCTACCACATTCACCATATCAAATCCAGTTTTCACACGAATATCATCAGTTTGTCCTCCGATGTCAAAGCTATTCAACAAACCACGGGCTTTGAGACTCATCGAAAAGGTGAAATCATTCGGTGTCGCACCCGAAAAGCCCATTTGGGAGAAGAGTAATAATGACTCTAGGGGGCTCTCAATATGTATGTGCCCACGCATAAGAGCTCTCCATTTCTTCCAAGCATTCTATCAAACACATCACAAGCATCATTCGCTATAATAAGATCATTGCTTATCGTCAAGTCTAACCCAAACCCCATTTTCACTAAAGCTCCGTGCACTTGCATTCCTTGATCAAGAAACCAACTTTCTTGAACAAAACCGCAAAAAGTTTACAAACTTCTGCCTCTCCTAGGACTGAAGCAACCCTCTATTCATTGATTGCCAAATAGACGAAAGCTCCCTTCTTTACAGTCAACAATGGCAACAAGAATTGGTGCCTTGAAAATCAGAGAACTAGAGAATTTCTTTGTACCCATTTTGCAAAACTGCAAAAACATTGTAGAGTTAAAGAGCATCCATGCTCATGTTATCAAGTACTCACTTTCGCAGAGCAGCTTCTTGGTGACAAAAATGGTAGATGTGTGTGATAAAACTAAGGATGTTGGATACGCCAGCTTGCTTTTTAAGCAAGTGAAGGAACCAAATGGGTATTTATACAATGCAATGATAAGAGCTCACACACACAATAAAGTGTATACTTCGGCAATCTTGTTTTATAAGGAGATGCTAAGGCTAAAAGACCCGGAAAGTGAAAACCCAATTTTCCCAGACAGATTCACATTCCCTTTTGTTATTAAATCTTGTTCAGGGCTTGTATGTTATAATCTAGGTAAGCAAGTCCATGCCCACTTGTGCAAGTTTGGGCCAAAGTCTAATATTACTATGGAGAATGCTCTAATTGACATGTACACGAAGTGTGCTAGTTTGTTGGACGCACATAAGGTGTTTGATGGCATGGTTGAAAGAGATGCAATTTCGTGGAATAGTATTATTTCTGGGCATGTTGTGGTGGGTCAGATGAGAAAGGCAGGAGCTTTGTTTGATTTAATGCCTTACAGGACTATAGTATCTTGGACGGCGATGATTTCTGGCTACACGCGTCTCGGATCGTACGCCGATGCGTTGTATGTGTTTCGTCAAATGCAAATTGTGGGCGTTGAGCCTGATGAGATTAGTATTATTTCTGTTTTGCCAGCGTGTGCGCAGCTAGGAGCTCTTGAAGTTGGGAAATGGATACATATGTATTGTGACAGAAATGGGTTGTTGAGGAAGACATCTATATGTAATGCTCTTATGGAAATGTACTCAAAATGTGGTTGCATTGGTCAAGCTTGTCAATTGTTTGATCAAATGTCCAAAGGGGATGTGATTTCTTGGAGTACCATGATTGGAGGGCTTGCAAATCATGGGAAAGCTCGCGAAGCCATTGAATTGTTTAAAAGAATGAAGAAAGCAAAGATTGAACCAAATGGTATTACGTTTCTTGGTCTTCTATCAGCTTGTGGTCATGCTGGTTTTTGGAATGAGGGGTTAGCGTACTTCGATTCCATGAGTAGAGATTATCATATAGAGCCAGAGGTTGAGCATTATGGCTGCTTGGTCGATATTCTTGGACGTGCAGGGCGCCTTAGTCAGGCTCTTGACGTTATAGAGAAGATGCCTATGAAGCCTGATTCGAAGATATGGGGTTCATTATTAAGTTCTTGCAGGACTCATTGTAATCTTGATATTGCTATTATTGCAATGGAACACCTTGAAGAGCTTGAACCAGATGATACAGGAAATTATGTTTTGCTTTCCAATATATATGCAGATCTTGGCAAGTGGGATGGTGTGTCAAGGATGAGAAAGCTTATCAAAAGTAAGAGCGTGAAGAAAACACCAGGGTCTAGTTTGATTGACATCAACAATGTGGTTCAAGAATTTGTATCATGCGATGATTCGAAGCCATTTTCAAGAGACATTTTCTGGTTGCTAGAATTGCTGACTTCCCATCAGGACACAACTGATCCTCATTTAATTGAAATAATGCTTGCGGATGGGAGTGAATGTCTGGGTTAACACAAGAACCTCCAATGGGAAACGTCCACGTAGCTACAGTTTAGAATTGGTGCTGGACAAAGACCAGTTCCTTGGCAAGAAGAAGCTCTCGATCTCATACATAAAAATTCATGATCCCATCCAAAGAACAACTGGGATTCATGAAGTTTATGGCATCTTGCAGAATCAGAGCACGCAGCTTGATTGGAATCTTTTCTTCTGGTGAACGGTCTCATCTGGAAGCCTTTTGAATTCGTATGATTGACAAACTCGAATATTCATTGATTGATTTCAAAGGTGTACGTGCAACGTCTTTGTACACAGAGAGATGTAGTGAGTGCAGAAAATAAAATCATCATAAATTTATTCAGAAACCTAAGGTTGTTCCAGAAAGAATGAACTGATACATGTTAAGAGAAATAACATATTTGATCAAGTAGCTACATTACTAGACCAAGGCAAGGCCGCAAATGATTATTACGGCATACACGCTGCAATCCATAAATGCTGCATCCATGGCCCTTTGAATCACCAAACCTACCTCCATCACGTTACCTGCTTGTTCAATCCAATCAGAACCATCAGATGAAGGAATCTTGTTTTCTGCATCTACAGCCCTTTCAAAACCTCTTTGATTGTTGAAGAGAAGCGGCACTAACACAAGGGTTAAATTGGTTAACAAAAGTAGATAAAGAGGCCTAAAACCAATAATGCTCGTCGCAAAGTTGCTGCCCAGTAGAGGAAATCCTAAATACGATAAGACAACCAAAAGGCCTACAAATACAGAACTAAGAAGTCGGGATTTCTCTGATGCTGCGATGGCGGCGCTTATTTGATTTGGAGTCACAAAACTACTTATATGTGGTCGTGGTTTTATCTTTTGCTCTGTTCCTGAAGATGACCTGGTCGATTTCTGAACCGTGGATGTGGCCAAAGATGATTCTACTTTGCTGCTTGTTTCCACAGAAGGAGCTAATGATGCTCCCACACCTGTCTCAAATCCACATAAAGATGTTTCCACAGTGCTTCCATCGCTTCCAGAAGCAATGGTGGTGGGCTCACTATTCACCAATGTAGAATCAGAAACTACATCTTTCCCGTCAGGAGAAACTGCAACAAAAATCAAGTTTCGAAATTTAGAATCCTGAATAATCTATAGATATAAAAGCACGATAACCTTTTAAATTCTTCATAATCCTAACCCGTAGATCCCTAAAGTAACACAGATTACATTCATTGTCTGCAGCAGCACCTAAACCTTACCTTTCAAAACACAGACTCCGGGCAATGTTTAAACTATGATAGAATGATCAAGAAAGCATAAAAAAAAACACAGCCTTACCGCTTTTGTAGGCTCTCAGAATCTACTAAGAAAACAATGGGGCAATTAGATTTGACATGTGATATGAGACCGAGAGAGAGGGAGCACCGTACCGGTGATTTCATCGGAGATACGAGGAAGTGAGTCCTCGGAAATCAACTTTTGAGATGGAATGGCTTGGATCTGACCGGTGATGAGGGCTAAACGGTCAGATCCTCTATCGACGATCTTTCTCCTTCTGGCTTCTCTAGTTATGGATGCCATTAGTCGCCGTCCTGTAAGGCTTAATGGATTCGCTTTGATTTATATTTATATATATATTTTTTTATCTTCATGTATTGGTTGCTTGGACGGGATTGTTTGGGCTAGTATGGGTTGGGCTAAATGATGTTTAGGTTGGGTTGGTCTGTTCTGGGCCGGGTTGAATGAAGAAATCTTGTTCCTATATTGGGCCTTCTAATTTTAGGTCTTTGAGCCATAAAAATCTTGTTACGTATTGTTGGACTGCGAGAATTTTTGGGTTGTGATTTTTGTTTTTAAAGATTTGGAAATAATATTTTTTTTGTTTGATTAAAAATCGGATATAATACCATAAAGTCTTTAATAATTTCTTGCATAATGGACAATGGAGATAACATTTCAAAGATACTAAAAAAATGTTTGGGTTTGGTATTTATTTTGGAGTTTGTTTTGATTTTTAAAGTATTTTTTATTTGAAAAATATTAAAATATTTTTTTTATATTTTTTAAAATTTATATTTATTAAATCACATTGAAAAAATCCAAAAAAATTAGAAAAAAATATCTAAATATTGTTTTATATTTTTTAAAATTTATTTTTTATATTAGCATATTAAAAAATTTTAAAAAATGATTTTCAATTTTTTTTGTAAAATATCTAAATATTTTTTATATTTTTTTAAAATTTATTTGAATAATCTAAAAACATTTAAAAAATTTAAATTTTAACAAATAAACAAGTTGAAAGTCAATCTTAAATAATACGTCGATCTATAAAGATGTTATTTTATTTTCCGAGATAATGCTTTTTAGAGAAAAAAAATTTGAAACTAGATTGGTTTTTATTACATCAAGTAATTTTTTATTTTAGAATTAAAAATATTCTGTGTATACAAGTTTTGGGACACGATTAGTTTTATGAGATTTAATTAATTCAGAGATTTATTTTTATTTCATGAAGAATTTTAGTGCAATATGTTAATTTACCAATTTAATTACATATGTTCTGATTGTGAAGCATCATATTAACATAGACAGTCATTATTTATATTTATATGTTTTTTTTTCACGCAGTTGTAACTTAGACATGAAATACATAATTATTAATTAATGGCCTGTTTAGAATCAAATTATGTATAGAATTCACTTTAATTTCATTATTTGAATTGAAATAATAATCTGTCCTAATTTTTAATTTTAAAATAAAATATTAAATTGAAGAATTAAATACAATCATATAAAATTTAATTGAATTAAGAATCTTAACTAATCTCCTCCTTATTTAAAAAACAAAAAAAAATTACAACTGTTCTTATATTTATTTTTCCATTAATTCCTTATTAAATGTTAGTTGTGGAATTAACCGTTTCAAATGTTCAGTTTCATATCCAAAACGCTCCCCCAAAGTAGTTTTACATTAAATTAAATGGTTCAAATACATTAAACTACATGAACTGCTGCTGTTCTATGTCTGTCTTCGTATGAGCAAAGGAAAACTCTCAGACGGATACTATTACCCCCTAAAAATTCTGTTTCCGTGCTCCTTAAACGCCCTTGTTTTTTTCCCCTAAAGTCCCCAACTTTCTCTATGTGAATTCACACTTCCCTTGCTCTCTGCTCCAGATTTCTGTATCAAGATTTAATCTCTCTCGAGAGAGATCATGGAGAAAGTAGTGAAGGCACAGGGAGTGAAGAAACTGAGCCATCGAGCTTATTCTCTTTCAAGTCTATGAATGATATGTTTATTTGGTAACCTTCTCTCTGCATGTCCTTTAAAGAAAACTGGGTTTTCAGCTGTATGGATAGGAGAACAGAACTTAGATTTGAATTATTGTAGTTGATTGCGAATTGGATTTGGGTTTTGATCATTTTAGCGGGAAGAAGAGACGGAAAGAGAGTGGAAAAGAAGAGACAAGAAAATAAAATTTCCCTGCAGACGCGTTATTATTATGGATGAAAACATTGAGACATGGAATATAAGCTCGTCAGATCCATATTCATATGAACTTCCTTCGGCAATTTCTGCTCCCAAAGTCAAAGACTTATGGTGGACTGGAGATCCTGTAGATTTTAGTTATTTGAATCCAGGCATGCTGTCGCTAGTGCAGGCAAGTTTTTAATAATAAGCCTTACTCGTGAGCATGAAAGCGAGGAATCTGCTCCTCGGCGCAAGCATTTGAAGAGTTTAATATATTGTGCCGCTAGGTTCCTTCAATGTCCAAGTGAAGCCAGATTCTTGAGGATAAACACTGGCGTATTGAGGTTCTTCCTCATATCATTCGTTCCCGTTTCTGTTTTGTTTTTTTCGATGACCGTAGGCTTTTTGGTGCCGCAGACTATTTACGCGAAAAGACTTTCGAATGGTTTTCAAGAAGCTACACCACTAGGTTCTGCTAATCGATGGTTCATTTAGAATAATAAGATTGTGACCAGAAATCCCATAAACTCTCTGATCCATACGTTAGTTTTAAGCACTCTTAATCCAGACGTCTGTTTTCCACTTGGGAACACACATTTTTGGGTTTTAATCTGACAGACATCAGCCAGGATTTGAAAAAAGTAAGGACAAAAACAGTGCAGGCTGGCTCAATGGTGCATGCAGAATGCTGGGAGGAGAAGATTATTTTCGAGATTTTATTTTAACTTTAAGCAGATATTTGACACTGTATTCTTCTCTTGGAAACCTCTGATGCATGCATCATGTACATTCCCGAAGTAAAATCTAAGTATATTCTTTGCAACGAGGAAGGGTGTTTTTTTTTTTTTTTAAGGTTCATTGGAAGGTCAATTTGACCTTTCGGCCATACAATGGAGGCAAACTTTCCTTCCATAACCCCTCTCAATTAAGAGCCAATTTACAGCACTGCAAAGAGTAAAACTATATCTACGAGGAGCGGAACGAGCGCGTTCAAGATATGTTGGGTACCCTGTCAAAAAGAGCTTTGCGATTATTGTATCAATTTGAAACCAGGAAATGAGCGAAATCCCATGTTTCCAATTTATCGGACAACCACTTTTACAAGCCGTTAATAAATTAATTATACATATGATTCTTCCATGCTAGGGAGGAATTCCATTTAAACAGAGTAAACAAAAGATGTAAATCCGCCGGTGCCTACTTAGTGGTAGCTTTACAACTCTGTACAGGACATACTTTATCTATATAAATCCTAACAAAACAGGATCTCAGAAAGCACAGGGCAGGGGGTGCAGATTAGAGTTTGGATTCGTAGACGGAATACAGGGATTGGCACATTTTCAAAACTTGCTGTTAACATGCACTGCCTTCAAGATATGTTTCTGCAACGATATCTCCTCCCAGCAAAATTCTCAAGGGTAATCACTTGCAAAAACTGGTTTACAAACTGTCACTCACACCTTCAGAATTACAAACTGGAGACAAATCTTCATGTCCAGATATCTCGCTGTTGGTGTGTTTTGACGAAGTTTCATCATCTGAATCGAGCACATTAATAGAGTCCAGGGCAGAGTTACGCATGGGTCTTTGCCTCAACCTATTCTTTGTGCCAAAGTTTCCAGCTTCTACAACAGGATGGCTTGCAACTCCAGCAAGTCTTGAACTCCAACGAGAACCAAACTTCCGAGCAATGTTCTTGCCACCAAAAGTTCCATTTTCTTCAACAGATTTGCCAGATCTACTCCTGTTATCATAATCCATTTTGTCATCATAATCATCATCGCTGTCATCATCATCATTTTCTGCTTCATCAAGCTTGCCACTTTCTTCACTATCCGAGAAGTTTCCCTTTTCAATATTACCTTTGGAGTCTGCACTCAAGTCTGAATCACCTTTTTCACCAAGACTTTCTGTTGAATTTAAGTCCATGTTTGAGCCCCCATTAGAAGCAATTCCCTGCTTAACATGTTTCCTGTCATTGCTCTCCTCTTCAATTGTGTTCCTTTTACTGGATAATAAATTGAAGTAAGCAACTAGAAAAGGTTATGTATTGTATTCTCAATAAGAGGGACAAATTGCATTCAAGGTATTAAAGAACTTCAAAACAGCATTAGCAAAGAATTTTGTTGGTACATTCAGAATATAGAAATGCAGTTCACAAAGCAACAACAACAAAAGTATATTTCATGTAGGGATAACAGCCAACTCTTACTTTGTTATTTTTATAGCCTCATCAATCGCACGGTCATAATCATCTGCACATTGGATCCCAAATCAAAAGGTTAATTGTAAGTAATGCTCAAGTACAACCAAGGTTCTTGGATCAAAAAAATGTTTGAAACAAGCAAGAAACTATGGTAAATTGAAACCAAAAAACAAAGAAAAATATCGGTTGGCTTGTGACATTTAGTGCATGAACTTTTTCTCCATCTTATTCGGAATTTGAGATCCAATAGAAGTTTAGTAATGCACTTGACCACAGGGAGACAGTTATAATTCCAAATATCTTCTGTTGGTCTTTATGATTATTTGATATTTGATGTCATTCAGCAAGACAATGAAAATGAAGCAAAACCACCAACAAATATTGATTATATGCCCCACAAGCAGGCCATAGAATGAAAACAGATGAGATACACATCATACCAAATGTATAACTGATAGGTCTGCGACTGCGGCAGGAACGAGTAATCCCAGCAGTGTAGGATCTAAAACTGTTCAGGAGTTCTTCTTGCCTTTCTTTCTGTTTGAGGGCCCTATCTTTCTTCTATTGAGTACAGTGACAATGAACAGATTACTTATCATCAACATGAAAGATTAATAAACTAGCACGTGATAAAACTGTGACAACACCCACACTATTAAGACATGATTATAAAAGAAATACATAAGCATACCTTCTGAAATTTTTGAATAATAGGCAGGACATCAGTTTCAATAGTCTTGCCAGCTGCAACATATGCCACAACTTTGCTAGAAGAGAGTTCATTCTGCCATTACCAGCAAGAAACAAAGTCACTAAAATTTCCAGCAGTTGAATAAGAAGAATGCTAAACTTACCACAACTTTCTGAAATCCCTCGAGATTGGTTGCAAGTATTTCCCATTGCAAGCAGGTAGCTGGCAGATTTTTTGATGCTTTACCCTTCATTCTATTGTTAGCCCTGGTCTTGTTTACTTCCTTGTATAATCTATGGCCAATGGTAGAACTTCCATCATACCTGTACGTACAATTAATATTATCAACATTCACGCAGCAAATTAAATGAAATTCAGAGCATGCACAAGAATTACCAGTAAGAGATTGCAGTTCCATCTCCCCCAACCTTATCTTTCCGGAAATAAGAAATTTCAGTTCCATCTTTCAAGGAAGTATTAACATATGATGCAATATCATCTTGCTGTAAACAAGGTGAATGGGTTACACCAAATTAACAAGGAAACACGGAAAAACTACAACATCTCATTCATCTTAAATATATCCACCAGGATAGAGAACGTGATTTTCCCCAAATACACATGATCACTACACCAAATTAACAAGGAAACACGGAAAAACTACAACATCTCATTCATCTTAAATATATCCACCAGGATAGAGAACGTGATTTTCCCCAAATACACATGATCACTAAGCCTTAAACAAACCAAGCATGCACAAAATAAAAATACTCTCAAAAACAAACAAATGTAAAAGTACCAATCAGAAATACAATTATCTAGAACATCATCCAGTTAAAAACAAGATAAAGAACTTCTGACATTTGAGAAAAGTGTTGAATCAGAAAGGCAAGGCATATTACTTCAGCTCTGATTTCACAGAGTGCTTTCAAAATCAGCAATCTATTAGTTGGATCTAGTTCCTTGTATTCAGATATCTCCTCTCTGCACATGCCACAGTAGCAAATGATCTGAGTTAGTCTAAATGAAAAATGAAAACTTATCTTTTAGGAAATGGCATGAGACAAATTATTGGTGGTTTTACCCTTTGCCTTCCTTCAGTGGCAACTCACCTTCAGCAACCTGTAACAAGCAGTGCAAATTTCAAATTCTATGACAATCCTCACTACACAGTTGAAAGTTGAAAGTTGAAAGTTGCTTACCCATGGCCACCACGTGGCTAGTTTCTTACAAAGTGCAGTCACCCATGCATCAGATGCTTTCAGTTTTTTACTCACAGGTGGTATCCCCTGTTGAAAATTCCACATTCATAAAAACTTGTAAGGATATTATCCACTTGGAAAAATCTCCAAGGGAATTGAAGAACATTGAACAAGAACTACATGAGGGCAAAGCTATTCCTTCTCGCTTTGCAAAGTGTTATACACACAAACTAACGACACCGATCCCTTTGCAGAAGGTCCACAGCCATTGGATTTTTCATCTCCGCTGGGACCCAAAGGTGTGTCCCACGCATCCAATGGCGCTGCATCCGTTCAAGTAGGAGTGGTTCCATGTGACTACTTTCATGTCATATAGCATTATTCTCTCGCTTTCTACAGCATCTTATATGAATCAATTACCCTTCATAACATCCATACGCATGATTTTCAACTCTAAAAATCAGTACAGCTTCCTCGATGCATCAAATCCATTAATACAAGAGAACACAACACACATCATTTAAACCAAAAATAACAACGCGTGAAAAACAAACTTTCGACTGGAGAGAAAATAATTATGGCCATCAAATTTGTGAGCCCCCACATGCAGGTTCCACAAAGCAAGAGCTGTGGTTATCTCTTGTCGCGATCCGTGTCTTTGATTTCCACCTATTTCTTAAAATATACATCGTGATAAGAATCTATAACCCCAGATAATTACTTCAGTGATTTTATTTCAATGAAAGCAGCTTTACAATTGTTTTATATATAATAATAACTGCATTCATGAAAAAACAAAGCAAGCATAGATAAATAAAATGGGGGGGGGGGGGGGACCTTTAATAGCTTAACGTGAAGCTGAGCAAGTGATTTATTAGGCTTCACAAGACCACTCTCAATCTCCTCTGCTGTTAACTTCAAATCAACCCCAAGAACTGGCTCAAATATCTGTAAAGAAAACCCCAATTTCAAATTTTTTAATAAAATTTATACACGAACTTAATTTAAAAAGGATTTAAAAAAGAAGAAGAAGAAGGATAGTTGATTTTACGCTCAAAAAATTAAGAATCGAAGCGAGTTCCCAGCGGCCACGAATCTTGTCGATTTCCGATTCGAAATAGGGATCGTCGTTCAAAACGACAACGTCTTTTGCCTTCTCGCCATGGATCATTTTGCAGAGAGAATGTTATGGGGAGGGGATTGGCGGAGAGAGGGGATGGGAAGGGGGTAATATTTTGGGGATTTGTTTCCCGCCTAAATGAATTTTACTGGCCTGACCTGTCAACTGTAAGGATCGTGGTTGGGTTACTTTACCTTTTCTAGGGTTATTGATTAGTTAATTTCAGGCCATCTCTTTTTGGACTAGGACGACTCCCTTTTTGTAAGGCGCAGCGTTTTTGTTGCATTGCAGCTAAACGCAGTCGTTTTGGACTTTTGCTTTTATACCACCCTTGTTTGTGTTGAAAATCGCGAGTAACCAGCGTGCAGACTAATTTTATTAATCTTAATTGAATATATATATATATATATATATATATATATATATATATTCAATTGTTTATTTTGTGTGTGGATATAATAAGAAAATTATAATATATGCATATTTATATATATTAAATATAATCCAGTATTTCAAATCATTTTTAATCAATTCTAGATATTTATTTAAAAGATATCATTGAAATTCAATATCTTCTCATCTTTTTCGGGGAAAGAGTTTTTTCGTCACATTCATTAAATCAATTACATTATTATCTGGGTAACTTCATTGTTTTCCTATCTTTTTTCCAATTCAGTTCTTTTTTATTTTTATTTTTTTATTAATTTCATTTTCAATTTATTTTTAATGATCATTCATGTTTCTTTTAAATTCATTAAATTAATTAAATTATACTTTAATAATTTTTACATAATTTAATTTTCAACTCAAAAAAATAAAGAGTCGGACCCAAAATTTTAATTTTATCAATTTCATTCTTAATTTTTCTCAACAATTATTCATGTTATTTTTAAATTCATCAAATTAATTAAATTACGTTATAACAATTATTATATATTATATAATTTAATTTTAAATTTAAAATAAATAAATAATTGATTAAAAGATTTATTTTTATCAATTACATCTTTAATTTTTTTACAAGTCTTTTTCATCTCATGAAATTTATTAAATGAAGAAGACTTTTTTAAATTTAAACTAAACAATAAGATAAGTTATATTATGAAGAGATTTTAAGATCAATATACTAAATCATGCTTGATAATAATATTATATATTTATTTATAACCTCTTTTTTTTATATTCAAAAAACATTATTCTACACGCAATGTAGCACAAGCTTGTAAACTAACTATATTTACATAACAGAAGAGAAGATTACATTAATATCAGGCATGGAAATCTCTTGGCATTTTTATTTTGTAATTAACCAAAAATAATAATTTGCTGCGAGTGGTTTTTTTAACACGTAGACAAATCAAAACAATATTAATTGTGGACATAATCCCTTCTCTTCTTTTTTTTTGTGTCGTTGTAAACTACTTAATTTACTGCACTTATATATTTACTAAATATATATAATGGGTGGGAAATTCACTGTGGCGTTAAAAAGAATTTATTATAAAATATAATTGTAAATTGAAGTTTCTGCCTTTGATCAAATCATTTAATAAGACTAATATAGGATTAAAATGGTTTTCTCCATGCGATCTATTTCTTATTTTTGTTTTGTTTGTGGGTATAATTATTATTTTTTCTATTTTCTTGAACAATAAATATCTTCATTACCTTTTAAAAGCAAAAAAATCAAATAATTTGTTTACAAGGGATTTTTCAGATTTCACTAAAATAACCTTTATTTTGAAATCAATTCAAGATTGTGTTGGGGGCAATTTTGTATTTTCAAGGGGATTTTTAGTTATAATAAGATTGGTGGAGATGTAAATTATTTTTTAATAATAATTAACAAAAAATATTAAGAAAAACAATCAAGAATGTGAGAGGGCAATGCAGGAGGAGAATATCTGTATAAAGCCAAAGTCAGGCTATCAAAGATGCTTTACTTGTGATTGTTTTTTCTTTGGTTTTCTTTTGTTCTTTTTAAATTATAGGCCTTCTTCTTCCTCTTCTTCTTTCATTAGAACGTAAATTTATTTTAAGGTCTTCCGATATCGACAATTTTCTCTGCTGTGGAAGTTTTATTTTTCAATTAGTAAGGCTTTTTTTTTGTATTTAAAAAAAATAAATTGAATTTATTTTTATTTTTACTTTAAATTAATATTTTTCTAGTATTTTCAAATTATTTTACTATTCTAATATAAAAACTAATTATTTTAAAATAAAAAATATTATTTTAATATATTAAAAATAATTTAAAAATAATCATTATCATTAAAAAAAAACACTGTGATCCGCGATTAAATACTGGGGTGAGGGAGAATGATTTGACAATATATTGGGGGCCTTTGAAACTTCTGGGAGCTGGTCATCCTGTCTTTGTTAGGTGGTGTTTATTAAAATAATATTTTTTTTATTTTTTAAAATTATTTTTAATATTAATATATTAAAATGATTTAAAAATATTAATTCAATGTGAAGAAGAAAATTTATTTTTTAAAAAAACAATTTTTAAATGTAAAAATAACCGAATCTTCTGGAGCACCGATGATAGTAGAGTTGCATCCTCTTTCGTGCTAGTTGTGTTGAAGGACAGCAATGCACATGACTTGCTGCAGCTGCCATCTTTTTTCTTCTTTTTTCTGTGGATTTTTATTAGGATTAGAATGATTAGGTAGAAGACCATAAGGAAATAGAAATCAAGCACGCACAGCACATAATTTACGTGGCTGGGCAAATTTGCCCACGCCCATAGGGTTGCAGAGATCTCTTACTCATCTGGGAATAAAGTTTACAGTAGTGTTTTCTGTCGGCAGCGCTCTACACCTTTCTGGGTTACACTCGCACACAGTAGCAAATCCATATTTATTATGATGATATAAATATAAATATAAATATAAATATATCCACCATCGGCCTTGACAACAGACCCAAACAAAGAAACTGAAATCTTAAGGAGATTTAATCTTTCTTCCGCTAAAGAACTTGACTTTCCTTGTCAGTTGCAGAATACTTACTCCAGTAAAGTAATTTTAAAATTTCTCTGGGAAAAAAACACTGACACTGACATGCAGGCATTAAGGAAGACTAGAAATATCTGTAATTCATGGCGGTCTTGCCAGAAACATGTGAATGTTTAACTAATTGATTTAATAGTGATCAAATAATATCCGGTGAGTCATCACATGACAGCTTTTTCTTTAACTTTTTTTCTTTTGTTATCTTCTTTATGCTAAGAAGATGTTTTTGAAGAATGTTCCTGAAGAAGTGATATCGACAAGAGTAGAATCTGCAGAACAACACGATGTAGCAGTAAACTAGCATACTGCTGCAGCCCTTTCACGTATTTGCTGCTATTTTGAAACTCATAAGCATTTCAATTATGATCTATACCAGTTTCAGGTAAATGGAACTCTTCTTTTCATGCTCGCTTCTCTTTCTTTTTTTTTTTTAAAAAAAGGAAAGATAAAAAGAACTTCTCGGGCATCGGATTGTATCTGGAAGGCATGATCTTTCACCACAGTTACCTTTCTTGTATATGAAATATGTTTGTTCTTTCCGCTCAGATGTGAATCTTAGTTTTCAACATGTCTCTGTTCATGCTATCAGATTTTTTCCTTCTCATGAGGTGACTACACCTGACATGAAAGTACCTTCAGAAAGTGATATATAGCACCTGAAAAACAGAACATGGAAAGAAAGTGGTGGCCCAGTTGGAGAAACAGGTGGAGGCTTCACTCCTTTCGAAAGTAGAAACCCTTAATTTCATCAGCATATTGATGCCCCGGGGAGAAATTCGAGCCAGCAGTACGTACTATGCCATAGCTTTGGACTATTTCAAGGGTTTGGTGATATATTGTTGACTTTATGATTTTGATTCAATCACCTTTCAAACAGGACCGCCTGTGGTTCACTTGGTTCACTCATTGGTTCAGGTAAATCAAGAAGGATGATCATGACGTTGCTGGACTGTGTTGTCTTCAGTTATTCATGAATTCTCCTTCACAAGAGGAAGCTGTTAAACACTTGGACAAAGCGATGGTAACTACATGATTTTTCTCGTCACACCCCTTTTGTTAAATTGCAGAGTAGAAACTGGCTTGTGTTTGTGCTAGAAAAAATCCATAAGACGGGGATCTACAAAAGCAAGATCTAATGGCAACTATCAAGGAAAGCGACACGAGTAGAGGCGATTTCCAATTTGAGGACGTAAGCTTTCCAGTACCTTTCAAATGACGAAAAAACCTCATTGAAAGGAACATGTTATGAGAGAGAAACTTATAAAAAATGTTCCCGTAAGTTTAGAACATTTGACCCTCTACGCGTGCTATGAAGTTTATTTGAACGACAAAATAATCTATTAACTACTGCCTAGTCTGTTATAGATAATATCAAAATTTATTATTAATAAAATTCAATAACAAAATTAATAATAAATAATTTTAGATGCAAATAATGTATGCTAATTATTTTTTAGCAACGAATTATTAGTTGTTGATTTATTTAGTAATAAATTATATATTGTTGAAATTAGGTTATTCAATGTGTAAAGCAACAGTTATTCCATTGTTAATGACCATTGTTAATTCTTTACTGATTAATAATGAAAACTTTATTGCTAATTTGTTGTTAATTTATCCATCACTATTTTTAAAACATGAATTTTTAAATTATTTTTTTCATCTATTGAATTTTTTAAATCATTTGTGGCTCTTTTAAAAAATTATAGATAAATGTATAAAAAACATAAATTAATACTAGAAATTATTTTATAAAAAATAACGAGTCAAATAAAATAAATTTCACAATAAATTTCTAAATCTCATCAAACTTACATCAAAATAGATAATTCACAATTTAATAAATATATTTTACCATAAAAGTAAGGGTGGGGGTGGAAACGAACCAAAACAATGCTGATCATCATTAGATGGGACTGGTATATGGTAGTCGAGATTTCAATCGATATACTGGATTAGACTGGGATACAACTACGAAGCCACATGTGACAGCGTAAATGAAGCTACAGATTCATATTTGATGTCCAAGCTTAGTATCCCATATTACTAAGAAATTTTTTAATTGAAGTCATCTCCTGTTATAGTGATAAAAGATGATCATCTGTTTTCTTTATTTGCTCTTTCAATGCTTGAATTGATGAGTTAGAAAATGTTGACTCATCAATTCATTTATCGTATAGGATTGTGATGAAGCACTCATACTAAACATGGATTGTAGCATACTAGGTGCATCATATATTTTATCATTTGTAACTTCTTTTATAGCCACACACCAAGCTACTCTATCAAATGAATGATGATTTTCCTGATCAATTCCATATCTTGAAATTATCTTTTTTTTTGTAATTCTCCTACAATAAAATTAAATATAATAATAAATTTATTTTGATTTTAAATAATAATTAAATTATATAAAAAAACTTACAACAACTTTTTTAGACTTGTTATCTATGAAGGTTTCAGGCTTCTTGACACTCTAATGGAACATTGAAAACACATCATCCTATAGACAATATAAATATGAAAATTTGAAGTTTATTATAACAAATATAAACAATCCTTACCATGCTAGCTCAATATGATGCAAATGATATTGTATCTCTAGAATGAGTGCTTAATTTACTACCTATTTTAGTTAGTCGATTATTTCTCGTAAATTTTGATCTTTTTTGAAATTCAGGGGTGAATCAAATTTCTTTAATCATTTAATTTCAATTATCATTGTTTATCCAAACTGGACCTTTATTAATGCAATCCATAATATTTGTGGTATTTCTGTCTATTATAGCTTTCTTACGAGCTCGTGTCAACTGCTGGTTCAAATTAATTCTTATGTTATCATTCCAAATTTTTCAAACAATTGGTTCATCATCTTAAAAAAATATTTTTTTCTATAAAAAACAAAAACAATGTTCAACATAGTTGTTAACTAGCCTATATAATTATAATCACACAATCAGTAGCAAAAAAGATGAACATATTTTTTTAGTATATACCTTACCATTTCTTAATATATGCCTAAAATAGAATTAATTTATATATTCTAACTTAATTAATGTCATTACAGATGCAAAAATAATTATATATTAATTTATATTTTTAATCAAAGAAATGATCAAACAAACTTAATACTTTCGCTAGAAATTCTTTTAATTGTATCTAAAAGGTTTGTACTTCGTTTTGGTCTTCACTTCCATAAAAAAACTGCCTTTACTTTATCAATACTCTTTGCATCTAAGATTTGGTGTCATAGAAAAAAAAATATAACATCCTCAAATATAATGTCATGAAATCTCAAACATTTCATTACTAATGTTAAGTATTGAATAATATATCTAAAATTATGGATTTTGTTTTTAAATTTCAACAAAATTTCCTCTAATTTTGTTCATAACAAGTTATCGACAACACTTCTAATATATGTCATTACAACTTCTTTCTTGATCCAATCACCCTAGATCACATCCCTTTCATCAAACAATCTCTAAACACTTAATTATATTTATCAATATTTCAAGTCTCATAATATCAATTAATAAGTCAACATAAAAGTATTACTAAAACAATTTGAAAGATAATCAATTTCATCACTGTAAATTCATCAATTTAAAAATATATAATCTTATCCCTTTTCCTTAAAGAGTTCATTCCTATAAATTGAATCAACGTTTTTTCAATTATGCCATGGTCCTTTAAAATTTAACCTCAAAATAAGTTTGATCTCACACTCATATGATGAGTTATTGAAGCTTTAAAAAAATAACAAAGATTCATTAAAATAATAAAGCTTAAAAAATAATTATAAAACTCAAATACCTTATAAATCTCAACTTACTTTATTGTTCCATATAGATGATGCTCTTGTTTTTTTTTTCATAATTAGATTCTTATGTGTGTCAAAACGTTGCTTTTGAACCTATTGCTCATGATGTTATGGAGAAGATGTTGAACCGTGGATTGATCCTCTGAATCTCTAACAATACAATCATCTCCCTCATCACCTAATCCTTTTGCGTTAACATCATCTCTCTCATCTTTATCATCATCATTATTATCGTCTACTCTCTTATATTGTTTTCATTTATCTTAACTCTCTCACCTTTCCTAACATCTTTGGCCCTTTAATCATAATAACCCAATCAACATTATATTCTTTAAAAATATATGGTGATCTTGAGGGAAACCTTCTTAAGTCTAAAGTAAATGTTGAAAGGGAAAACCCTTATACGATTGATAATCATCCCTTCTCCCATAATCTTGTTGAGTATGATATGCATTTCAAGTAGGATTATAGCAATCATGCAATTGTTGTTTTGATTCTTCGTTGGATTAGTATAATGATATAGGCAAAATAGCTAGCTAAATAGGATACACCAAGCAATTGCTTTGTTTATTATTTATCGCCATCATTTTTTTCCTTGAACTTTAGTAATCTAGACTATTCTATTAGAATATATATATATAATCATTTGCATTGTCAAGTAATATTGTAGAAATAAAGTTTCCATGCAAACATATGCTACTATTATTTTTTTAATCAACTATTAAATATTTATGTCATCAATAATTTATTACTTAAGATCATCACATTAAACAAAGAAATACTATCAAACTAAAAACACTTTGGAGACAAATTATACTATTATTAGCAAACAGAGGCTAAGATTTAATTACCATGCAATTTTTCTACAAATCAAGTTATTTTTCAAAATTAATAAAAAGTTTTAAGCTACATTGACAGATTTGGAGGACCAATAGGCACAACCCAAAAACTTGGCAACTTCAAATGCAAATAAGTAATATGATGATGATGGGTTCAACAATTTGAAATTAGAAACATAAAAATAAAAATGAGTGAGAATAATAGTGTTAAAAAATTAAAAAAAGTAAATTAGTATGTAATGAGCAAGAATAACATTGAATAATGTTTCCAATCATCTTATTTATGATTTATAAGGACTTTATAATCATGTTCCATGGTCATCCATTATCGTATTTATAATGTACTGGAATTTCACACATGTATTACTCAATTCTAGAATATAAAAGTTATCAAGCATTCCTTATTTCCTTATGATAGAGAAATTTCCAATTTAACAATACATCAAAAAGTTATCCATATCTCAATATTCATAAACCTAAAACTGTCGAAACTAATTTGTTTATCAAAGCTTTTGGTTTTTAAAATGCATAATTCAAAAATCACAAGGAAGTCATTTTTAACTGGGAAATCCCAACATTGCCATATTCTTGCCCATCCAAAAATAAAATCAGAAAATAATCATATAACAGGTTGGAAAGAGAATTGGCAATCACTGGGGAACAGAATTAGAGTAGCTTTCAACTCAATTTTCAACTTAACCTTAGGCTAAATAACCTGATATTGATGATAGCTGACCCTTTACAGGAGGAAATCCTTTAGCAATTTATCTGGATTTGTCCTTATGTAGAATGGAAGAAGGATTGATAAAGTCAAGAAGTAAAGAGAGATGAAAGACTCTATTATATAAGAGCGTAAAAGGTAAAATTTACATAAAAATTGACACAACAATTACACTCTATTTTAGTTGCTAAATTCAAGAGTAACAAGTCAGGTAGGTATGCATGAGAGAAATTGCACATGTTGGAATTTAGGTAATGGCGCATGATGGTAAATTAATTGTTGAGTGTGATGTTTTGATTCATTTGGAATTTAGTTCATTGATTAAAGCAAAAGCTACCTTTCAGTTACTCAATTAAAACATAGTGATGAACAAAATTTAAAAAAAAAACAAAAAAACTAATTTAACCGATTAAAAATCGCAAAAAGCTCCAGTTTGATTTGATTTTGGTTTTCAAAGTTTGAAATTGATTGAACTGAACCAGTTCAAAACTTAAAAAAAAAAACAAATATAAATAAAATATTTTTTTTATAACCATAATCTAAAGTAGCATCCTTTAAAGACAACCAGTTACCCTTCCCTTTGTTCTAAACATATCTCTTCTCTCTGATTTTCCTTTATACTCCATATCCCATAATTATTAGGAATTGTTAAGCTCCTGTTACTCCATGCTTCTCTGTCCTCCTATCAAAGGCACACTTTTCTTCACTTTTGATTTTAATTCTTTTAGTTTTTTTTATCAAAGGCACATGGGTTTTTACTTTTGCTTTTAATCTTGTTATCATTTTTCTTTCTATTTCTCGCATAAACTTGTAAGTGTTATATAATTTTTCATACCCATGTAACTGAAGAAGATTATTATGTCAAACTAATAAAAGGCTTTTATCTGCTTTTTTTTTTATGTTAGTCCTATGAGGACATCAATTAGGCATTGAGTTTGGTTATTTATTAAAGAGATGGAGTATAAAAAACCACATACTTAATAGATGATGTGGATCTATATAAACTATTTATAATTGGTTTCCTCTTGTTTTGATTTTACATTTGAATAATTGATATCTTTTGATCTTCCCTTCTTTTATTTTTTCCAGTCAAATGACTTCTTTTCTTTCTTTTTATTTTATGTATCTTTTGCCTAAAGTTTAATTTTTGGGTAAGGATCTAACAAAAAGAAAATTAGGGTTGGATTTCTAGATATTATGCATGTCTAATTGGTTTAGCTTGTTGAGAAAGTCAAGATTTCTTAGAAAATAGGCACAATACTGTGAAAATAAAAAAAAAACAAATCGATTCAAACTAGCTTGGAAGAAAAAAACCAAACCAAATTAGACATGGTTAGTTTGAACTAGGTTTCAGTTTGGTTCCCGTTCAAAAACTTGAAAAAAAATAATTTTGGTTTGGTTATTTTCATGGCCCAAAACCATACTAAACCAAAAATGCTCACTCCTAGTAAAAGATGACTTATGTACTGGCATTGCCTGAATTCTAAAAGTTATTTTAGATAAATTGTGATGCATGTAGGATAAATAAAAAGTTACTAGCCAGGATGAACGACCAATTTTTTTTTCAATGAGAAGTTATCTAACAAAAAAAACTACTTCATATATGATCTGAAATTTTATATTACTATCTAGACCTTAAGACACTGGCATATTTACCTTACACATAAGGAATTTATTATCATCATGGATCATGAAACTTTTAAATATATAAATAGGCAATATAAGCATGGTAGTAAGCTTGTAAAGCAAGTGTTATTTCTGTAGAAGTTTATTTTTTCGTTAAAATACTAATTGGGTAGCCTAAACAATGTGGTTGGCACACTCAGTATATGAGATGCTTAACTTATTACTATATGTACACAAGTGATATGATTTGATGCTTTTCAATAACTATATTTAGTGATTCTTTATTCAAACAAATTTATGTAGAATTGATGGATGAATGTAAGCAGGATAATTTAGTGCTTATGAATGGATATGTATTTTAATATTTATAGATGGATAGATGTAAACATGTTAAGTTGTGCTCCCTCTATGGAGAATCAATATTTATCCCTTTATGGAGAATTGATATTTATCTTGAATAAGATCACAAGTTAAGCTTAACTCCTATAAAATAGCCAACCTATCATATATATACTTTCCTAACAGCTAGCTTATAATTAGTATCCTAACAAGGGAAAGAATAAGATATCTGCAAATATAAAAGGTAATTGCCAAATCTTGCTTTAAATAAACAACAAAATCCTTTGACGTCCCTTTTAAATTGATATGGTAAGTCCACGAGCATCAATTTTCTAACAAGAAAATGATGGTGCTAACAAGTCATGAATCTTGTGAAGATATATGAAATTTAGAGAGTAGTAGTGATTTGTGGAAGGGTTATAACTTGATGGTCAAAAGCCTTCTATATGGACTGACAATCAACCTCTATGTGTTTCATACGTTCATGGTAGACATGATTGATAGCAGTTCAGATAGAACTAGTGTTGTTAATATGATGGTGTGTAGTTTGAACAAAAAAAAATACCAAGTTCTGTGAGAAGACCATAAAGCCAAATGATCTTAAAGTAAGTAGTAGACATGTCACGATACTACATCTCAGTAGATGACTTGGAAACAATTATGTTTCTTGCATTTCTAAAAAACATAGACCAATTAACAGTAGATTTTCTAATATTTGGGCAACTAGCCTAGTTAGTTTCGTTATAAGTGTAGAGCTAAAGTAAAGAATCAGTAGGGAAAAATAAGTCAGACAAAGTGTGCCAAGAAGATATCGATGGATATTTATGCAAAATTGATGGATCGAAGTAAGTGAGATAATTGAGTGCTTGCGAATGGATATTTATTTTGTAATTTACAATTATATATTTTAAATTTCTCCTTATAGGAATATATCATCCCTAAGTTGCACTATAAGGGACACTTTAGGTGTGAATGAAAAATTTAGAAAACTTTGAGCAGGAGAAGTTATGTTTCTTCTTTAAAGAATCATTATTTATCTTGAATATGATTCTAAGCTAAACTTTAGCTTCTATAAAATATCTAACCTATCGTGTGTGTGTGTGTGTGTGTGTATTTCCCTAACAATTAGCTTACAAATAGTATCCTAAAAAAGAAAAGAATAAGATAATTATAAATATAAAAGGTAATTATCAAATTTGTCTTTAAATATACTGCTAATAACCTTGACATGGACAATACATTGGCCCTAACATCATCATATTACTATTTATGTATCTAGTTTTGTGAAAACATGTGTTGACTGTTAAAGATCTAATAGGTTCTTATGGAATGTGATGATGTACACCCTCTTACTAATTATGATGCTTTGTGGCTGGATGTTAGCATGGATTTTGTGTTAGGCTTACCTTGTGCCTAACAAGCCATGGATTTTATTTTTGTTATTGTTGACATGTTCTCAAAGATGATCCATTTTATAGCATGTTGGAAGACCATGGATGCATACTGTATAGCCTACATTTACTTTAACTGGGTGGTTCACTTATATGACATCCCTAAATCTATTTTCTAAGATAAAGATCTCAAGTTTATGATTAACTTCTGAAAGAATCTGTGGAGAAAGTGAGACATCTAATTGAACTTTAATAGTTTTTATCATCTTTAGACAATGATGGTTAATTATAGCCTTAAAAACTTATTGTAAAGTTTGGTGAAAGATAAGCTAAAAATAGTAGGATATGATTTTTCCGCTAGCAAAATCTGCTTATAACAAGTCCTGTAATCGAATCACCCAACTAAGTTAATTCTAGTCTACGAGAAGAACCTTTCTAGGGTGTTTGAGCTAGCACCCATTCCTTTCATATTGAATGATTGAGCTTTCAAGTTGAAGCTATGCTAGACTACTCGTAAGAAATTCATGAGCAGGTCAGAAAAATGATCATATACAACAATTCCAAGTATAAGGCTTTAACTGATGCTCATCACCGAAAAGTAATGTTTGAGATGGGTGATCTTATGTAGGCAACGCTCATTCATGACACGTATTTAATGGGGGAGCACAATAAGTTAAAGGAAAGTAAGATAAGTTTTCACAAGGTGTTGTAGAAAACAAATGACAACACATTTATACTTCGCCTTCCTAGCTATCTGAAGACTTCTGTGTCTTTAATATGCATCACTTGACATCTTTTATATACTAGTAGGACAAGGTTAGGCCTAAAAGGAGGTTTAGACGCTCTAAATTAATATAGTGACAATAAGAGGTCAAACTTTTGATTTTTTATTAGACGCTCTAAATTAATATAGTGACAATAAGAGGTCAAACTTTTGATTTTTTATTATTTTTCTTTTTGTTTAGGAATTATGATATTATTGCCTAATAGAGGTTGGTTTTGGACTTATTAAAGAAGATGTACATCTCTTAAAGAAGCATAATACATTAAGCTTTTATTTTAGAAATAAAATGACTTAAGGTGTGATTATTACTTAAAAATATATTTTTATCAAGGTTTTATATCATCATTTTATACTTGAAGTATCAATAACTCATTAACTAAAGTAAGTTTTATAATAACAAGTTTGATATTATAAGATATATTTAATTTATGATAAATGTTTATCTTAAATGCAAGTCTATCATATAAAATAAAGAATTGATTAATAAGTTCAACTACTGAAACTCAAAAGACAAAGATAGGGTGAAGCTTAGAAAAGTGATGCTGGTTCGGTCTAAACTAGAATACTATTTAGTCATTAGATCATATCTTAAACTATAGAACTTGGATTTGGGTCTACTCTGTATGGATGGAAAGTTAAGACATAGGCCTAAAACATTCATGGGAATGCAAGACTCAATTATGCTGTTTGGAAGTCCAAATCTTAGCAACAACAGAGAAGTCCAAATCTATCCTGCAGACCAGATATTGTTTAGTGTTTAGCCCATATCTTGAATTCTAGAAGCCAAATGATGTCAATTTTTTTTGTTGGAAAACTAAGATAATTTTCTAGAATTTCATGAATTAAGTCTATTCAAATTCTGATGTTAGCAATGATATTTTGTTCACACAAGAAGATAAGGATCGTCACCAAGTCAAGATTTGACCACTCACTCAACAATTAATCAATAAATTAATAGTTTCCAATCTTGCCCTATAAAAGGAGGCATTTGTCATGCATTTAGGCATCTTGGTTTTCGAATCAAGATCATGTTCTTACTCTTTCTTTTTATATTTTTGTAATGTTTAAGTTTTGCTTTCATTAATCTCTTGTTACTACTTTTCATTTCTTTTCCTTTACTTAGTTAACTTATATCTTATTTATTTATATTTCTCTTCTTTCATTATGTTTAGTTAAGTTTATTATGTCAAGGTGAAAAGGTTACACTAATGGTGTAAGAATAAGTATAATATAGATTTAACATGGACTTTAATGTTTGATACAAACATGTTTTATATTTGTTATCTTATTCACTCTTAATATTTTTCTTATTAAATGGTTAGTCTAAATTTATATTGTATAACACTTGGGACAACAAATACTTGGCACTTTCATAGCCCAACCATATGGTGTAACCAACACTTATACGATAGGAACTTGATTTGTTATTAACATAAGTTATAACATGAATACCTAATAACATTTACAAGTATTAGTATTATTCGAATAAGATAATTAATGTAATCATGTTAATCATTTATAATCTGATTGGAACCTCTTTTATGTATAATTTTCAGTTGAGCAATAAAAAGAGTTTATTTTATACTTATTTGAAATACCATTAGTGGATCCTCTAACCTTGATATTTGTTTTTATTGTTTAATCTTCACATTAATCTTACATCTTAAAGTCCTTTTTAACTTCTTGTTATTGTTTATAATTTATACAATTAACCTCTATGTTGTTCGATCATGGTCTTACCGGGTTATTTATTACTTCGATACTCCTACACTTGGAAAAAGACATCAATATTTTGGTTGTGTTAGGGTGCTCGTGTTCTAACCTTATTCTCGATGAAACTCAATCTTTAAGTGCTTGTTGTTAACGTATTTGTGTTTTCGCCTGGATCATATCCTTTTCACACAATATTGTTCTGTCTTTTTTTTCTAGTTATTTTTTTTTTCAATTGTCCTTACAACTTGGGTTAAATGGGATTTTGAGCTCATAATTTATTTTGAATTGCTTCCTATAAGATTCTCAAGGTGTTGAAAAGATTTTATAGTGTTAAATTAATGTTTGATTTGGCAAGATAGAGTTTGGTTTTGTTGTTTATCAAAAATTAAAATTTCAAAGGACTAAATTTGACATAAAAACAAATATGCAACCTCTTTTTTTTTATTATGTTGTTAATGCCTTTTCTAAAAACATTTCATTGGGATTTTTTTCAATTTCTTTTTTGGTTCCTTAATTTTTAAATTATAAATTTTAGTTCAAAAATGTGTTTTCTTTAACCATTTACTTCACTACTTATATGGGCCTCCGTCAATTCTTTTGAATCAGTCTTTAAGTTTGAGGCAGAAAAAAAAAAAGTTATTGAAAAACAGTAGAGGAAAGGGAAAATATTTGGTTTTGCAATTTTTTGGCATTGAAAAAGGTATTTTTTAATGGATTTATCTATTTTAGCAGAGATGAATGATGGCAGTGTTTTTGGAAAAGTAGATTGGGATCCGTTTAGCTTTTTCCGTGTTCAATTGATTTTTGTTTTTTAAAGTAATTGTAGAGTGTTTTAGGGTTAAAAATGGATATTAAAGCTTGTAGGGTGTTTTTAAGGTATTTTCATATAAGAACAAGTCAAAATAAGGTTTTGAGATCCAAAAAGTTATATCCTAATTTTCAAGCCATACCTTTTTAATGATTGAAAACTTGGTTTCGAGATGATATATCACTTTATTTATTTATTTTTAAAAAATAGAATGAACAATACATTATCTGCTCCTATGGAAAAAACAAAGAAATCAACCTAGGTATGGAGGCTTGGTTTTTTTTTTTTCTTTTATTTCTTTTTGCTTATAATTTTGAATTTATAATCATGATTCTTCTTACCCGGTAATGATTTTTAATTTTTTTTGCATTAATTTTAATTTTATTTTTATCTGACCTAAGCAAAGCACCGACTGGATAACTAGTTTGCAACTAATTAATATGTGATGCTTTCAAGCATTGAGGCCCTGAACTTTGTTATTACTGTAAAAAAACCTGAAGTTAAAAAATATAAAATAATTTATTTGGAACATAAAAGGTTATTAGTTTTAAGGCTTTTGTTTTATCACAAGCTGAGCTAGGCATGGGATTGCTCTTCCTCTAGGTTTCATGTTTCATGCAGAAGGTTGTAAGCAACAAAAATAAAATAATATTGGCCGCGCATATATATATATATATAATTGGGCTTATTATATAATTTTTTAACAATAATGCATTTAGAAGTCAACTTTATCCTTTTGAATATAGAATTTAAGATGTTGATATGATGAATAGTGTTTAGTCAACCCTTTTTTTTTTACGAGTTTTAATTCCCTTTTTTGTTAACAATATTATTAGTATTTTAGGCACGTAAGCCTTTCCTTAGATTCAACGTCTGAAAAATGAATGCCCTTCATGTATGGCTATTTCATTTCTTCTTCTTTTTTCCCTATTTTTTATTTATTAATATCTGGGAGTGCATATTTCATCATACTTGTCTCCTTCCTCTTTTGACCTGATTCATTGTTCTTGTCTGTATATAGATGCATGTATGGCATGGCACCATGTGATAATCATGGGATGGGATGAGCAGGTTTTCCTTTCTTTTCAATAGTTATCGATATTGCTTATGCAATGTTTGGCACGTTGGGTATTGTATTCTAAAATCCACCTGGTTTTAGTTCGTGGGTTTTAAATTATTAGATAGTAATTAATATTATTTTTTTAATTAAATATTTGTTGATGACACCTGGATGTTAACTGAGAATAGTAGTTTTATATTTATTATAATAATTCATTGATGACACGTTAAAAATATTATTTCGTTAGAGTATTTGAATGTCACTGTCATTAGATCTTGTTTTAGAGAATAAATAAAGCCTAAAAAGTTATTATACCGTAATCTTTTTAATTAAGTATCCCTAATTAACCAAGTAATTAATTAATTGTGTTATCATACCCAGCGAGTACAACCTAAATTTCAAAGAAGAAAGTTGTTTGTCCTGAAATCTTCCATCCCAGATGTGTTTTTGAAAGAATTAGCCATGTGATGGCGGCGGGTACCTTGATGGTATAGCAATGAAGAGTATGGTATTAATTATTTAAAAAAAATTATTTAAATATATATTAAAATAATTTTTAATTGATTTAAAAAAAATATTTTTTACATTAATATATCAAAATAATTCAAAAATATTACAAAGCTAATTCAGAATTTCATGAAAATAAATTAAACCTTAGCTAAACTTGTAATAAGAGTGGTTTAAAGCTTCTAAAATATTTTAAAATTATTTTAATGTGTTGATATTAAAAATAATTTTAAAAAATAACAAATATTATTAATATATATATAAATAAAAATATTTTAAAAAATAATTATAAGTATAATTCCAAACACGGTGTAGTAGTGGCCATTTTGTCAAAAAGAAAAAAGTTAAGTGAACTTGCGCACGGGTGTGTGAAAAGGCCACTACAGCGTAGAAAAGCTATGCCGTAATTTTCAACGATGCTTTTGTTTTAGTTATGTCTCCACCCATTAAAATTAGAGTTAGTGGCAGGCTATGGGTTTAATGAATTGCCAGGTGGCAGCACTAGTCAATAGCACTATATAATAACAATAAATAAATAAAGTCACTTGTAATTGCTAGACATGGCGGTGGCGTGCGTGCCGCTATAATTGCCAGGAAAGTTATTATTATTACTATTTATAATAATAAATGCCATGGCGCGCTTGCCGCGATAATTGCACGGAAATTTATAAATGCCAGGCTCAGCTTCGTCAACTCCCGACATTTTATTTAATAAAATAGTTTTCAACATCCTGTACATATATAGAAAAATCCAGAATTAATATAAAAACCGTCTTCCCAGCATACAATATTGATTATTATTCTATGAAAGGTCAACACCACCCCCCTCGCACTATTTTTTCTTATTCAGAGTCCAAGACACAAATGGAAGACGACTTGTACATACAGAGAACGAAGCCCTCTTTCTGAGCTTCTCTCTCTCTCTCTCCCTTTCGCCTAATATTTACTTAGGGGTCCGGCCAATAATGTCCGGATCGGATACAAGGTCACCGTTGCCATTTCTGTTTCGAAGACGTTCGAGTGGAGACGTCACAAAGAACTTAGCCTCAGTTTCCAGCAGCCTCTTACCGGCTTTTGGAACTGTTGTTGATGATGGTTACTTACACCTGAAGAAGTATGTTATCGCTCCATATGATAGAAGATACCGGTGAGTTTACTTGCTTGATTTCTCCTCCGTTCTAGTTTTATTTTTTTTCCGGCCACTTCTTTTAGCTCAGTACGATTTCTTGTTCATGAATATAAAACTCCATTCTTTTCAGCCAGAAAATTATATATATATATATATATATATATATATATAGACAAATATTACTTTAAAGGGACTATATATATATATATATATATATATATATGAAAATAGCATTAAAATTGATGTGCTTGACTAACGATTTTAATTTGAAGAAGAATATAAATAAATGAAAACAGCATCAAAATTATAGGATTAAAAAAACTTTAATTTACTTCTATATTGAGCGGTACTGGGCATGTTTCGTCTGTTTGGCTGATTTATTTTAAAAAATATAATATTTTTTAGTACAAATTATACCTTTAAAAACTAAAAAAACATGATTTTTACCCCTACACATGGCGTCCGTGAGTGTTCATGGTTCACCCGTGAGATGGGGTAACAGGGGCTCAATCTAAATTATTTAAAGCGGCGGGCCTCTTAAATTAACACATTTTTATTTTTATTTTTCCTCTCAATTGGGGAGGAAATTGGTCTTGTTCGTCGCTATTAATACCTCTTGCTATCATAAATCCAAATTTCAACGAACTTTAAATAGATGGGGACCAAGAAGTACTGGGGTCAACTAAATTATTTGACTCTTATAAGAGTGTAGAATACTCTTACAAGCTTAGATTTGTTAGTAGGGATCTGGTCTCAAGGTTTTCCTGTGGAATATTACATGTATGCTTCAAGAAAATGATTTTGTCTTTGAACACATTGATTCGAAGCTCAAGGTGGACGATGATTTACACGAGATTTTATGGAAAGTTGCTGGGCCTTAAGGTATGAAAATGGGTCATACCCATTTGTGTCCCTATAGGTATGGTTTATATGTACAAAAACAAAAAAAGAGTGTAGGAAATTCTAAAAATGATAAATTCATTTGTTGGGTCGATGTTGTATTTTATTGCAATGTAATGTCTAAAGTGCATAATAACTCACGATATGAACCTAGCTCGCTATCTAAGATCATGTACCAATCAATAAATTTATTACAAATCGTTAAATTTGTCTATTCATCAATTTAGTAAATTATATTTAAAATGTGAATATTTTCATATTTAATAGTATCATGGAATGAAATAATTAATAATATGTCAATTAAGAAGATAATGTTGAGAAATTTAATATGTAAAAACATCATTAGCTTCGTCATGATCTAGTTAGTGAACTAGGGTTCACGTGATAATGTCTCCACTCGCACAATCATAAATTCTTTTTTTTTTTATCAAAATAGGGATTTGAGACTTTTTAGAGATAGGAAATATTAATACCAAATGAATCTCTAAACTCAACATACATTGGGGAACAAGTTTCAGGACATGAAAAATAATAAAATTCAGATTATAAAATTATAAATAAAATTTTTAACTAATTATATAGATAATTTTAATCAAATAATAAATATCAGTATAACACAATTAAGAAAAAAGAAAAATAAACATAAAATTCTAATAAGGTTAGGTTAGTAATTGTAAGTGCATCCTCAGAAAGTAAACAACTTACAAAAGAAGGTGGGGAATGGCTTGCCGTAAGGGGCGGGCTTCCGTTTTTCCAGTATGGTAAAGCAGCACAAAAATAAGGAATCAAGGCATCAGGTGTGACTATGAGAACAAAGACAATCACTAACACATTGTTCATCAGAGAAGAAATTATACTCAGTTATAACCCCATATGGCCACATCAAACCCCACTGTCTTTTAAAAATATTTAAAAAAATATATTTTTTTTTGCTTCAAATTGTTTTTTTTCCTTTGTATTTTAATATCGTTTTGATGTATTTATATCAAAATTAAATTTTAAAAAATAAAAAATATTATTTTGATATATATTTAACTAAAAAAACTTTAAAAAATAATTATTATCATAAAACCAAACAAACTCTAAAAAATCACATAAAAAAAGGAAAACATTAGAAAAGGGAGTGACCTAAGGCTTTTTTTATCTAATTCAGGAGAAAGGAGTTAATTGATATAGTATTTATACTTCATCAAAACTCGTAAAATTCACAAGTTTGCATGGTTTTATCAAGCTTACTCAAATCCAATCCTATTTTACTAGTGTTTGAATTTTTAATATAGTTTTACACGTTAAATATGAATTAGCTCGTAAAACCATATAAATTTAAGAGTTAGTTAATGACTTTGGCAATCTTGTTATGGAATCAAATTGTCATTTTTTTTTCTTTCTAAATATACTTAATAACTTGAATGGAAAGACAAGTCATGGAACTGAGAGTAAGAACATACAAAATTAATTTAATAGGAATTTCTATAGGAACTTTGCGTCACACAAAAAATAATTTTTGACAAGTAAAAATGCTACAATGTATATCTAAAGTTTAACTTGAATGGAAAGACAAGTCATGGAACTGAGAGTAAGAACATGCAAAATTAATTTAATAGGAATTTCTATAGGAACTTTGCGTCGCACAAAATAATTTTTGACAAGTAAAAATGCTACAATGTACATCTAAAGTTTTTTACCGAGTAATTATATGCTTCATTCGTGACAAGAATTTAATGTTAATGTGATGCAGGTGGTGGCAAACGTTCCTTGTGGTGTTGGTGGTATACTCAGCATGGGCATCTATTTTTGAACTGGCTTTTAAGAAAGCAGCTACCGGAGGACTGTTGCCCGTAGATTTGGTGGTTGATGCCTTCTTTGCCGCTGATATTGTCTTAACTTTCTTTGTGGCTTATTTGGACAATTCGACCTATCTTCTTGTGGATGATCACAAGAAAATTGCAGCACGGTATGATTCCAAATCACAGCAACACATTCATTTAATTTCACAACAAATTACTCCAGTTCAGCCCAAAAAATAGAAGAAGCTGCCATAAATTTATGACAGAACTATCACTGGGTGGCTTCTAACGGTAGGGTATTTCTGTCAAGTGATCAAAGGTTGAAAGAATCCGAATCCTTTTTAAAAATAAAAAAATCTACGAGTTCAAACAGATCATGCTAAGATTTTATAAAAACAAATTTTATGGATGATAAATAAGAATAACTAAGTGAGCATATGAAAAAAGAAAATGAGAAATGTTAAATTTATTTTTGTTATATTTTTTCACTTATTATAGCATTCTTCACCTCACCTACAACCACAAGGGCTAATGTCCAGTTCACAATTAAACTCTGCTTGAACCACTGGGTTCAAGATATCCCTGAGGTTAGATGGTCGAGGGTGTATTTGGTATTGTGTTTTTTAAGTGTTTTTAAAAATATTTTATTTTATTTTTCTTTGAATTAATATTTTTTTAATATTTTCATATCATGATTTTTTTAAAAAAAAAATATTATTATTTTAAAATAAAAAAATATTTTAAAAAACAACAACATTAATTTCCAATGACTTAAATTACAACAATTGTACAGTACTCATTGCAAAGCGTAACCATTAACAAAAAGTTATTGCTAGAATAACTCCTTGTCGCCAAAGAATATTTTTATGTTTCTAAAACATTTTCTAAAAATATTTTTAAATTTAATTTCTAAAAATCTTTTTTACGTTTCTAAGAACCTGTTCTCTGACACTATGCCATCATGGATTTCTTGTAGGAAACATTGAAGTAAATGAATGAAAATATTGGAAAATAATTTAATATCAATATTAAAAATAAATGTACTGGTCGCGGCATATAAATCTATTTTTCTTAAAAGTAGATTGCATTCTCTGAAGAATATTTTTTAAAGCAGCAAGTTAATGGTGATAGACTCTCGAAGATAGAACTGCTGATCCTATACAAATGTGAACTAACAATGCATGATCTCATATGAATACTCAAACTCGTAAAAATTATAGAGAGAAAAACCATAGAAGTTAAAAAGTATTATTTAGCTCGAGGATCCTTGAAGATGTACTCCTAACTACGGAGGGATTTGAGATGTCTATTGTAAAATAAACCCTAAATTAAATTCATAATAAAATTTGCTAAGATTTAATTTAATGATTTGACACCTTTTCCGTTATAATCTTTATACCAAATAATTTCTTTTAACATTTATTTTCCTAGGAATAAATATGATTTGAAAGATAACACTTCTCCAATGTTTTCTCAGGTATATCACCAGGTTATTGTTCCCCATGGACGTAGCCTCAACTCTACCATTTCAAATCATTTACAGAATCATAACTGGTGAAATGCATGAAGGAGAGACCTTCGGTTTCCTCAACTTGCTTCGGCTTTGGCGACTAAGGCGTGTGGCTGAACTCTACAAGAGGTAAATCTCACTATTTTCTAACAGAGAGGAGGGTGCGCTTCTTCTACACTAATCATCAACTTATTTTCTACAGGCTAGAGAAAGACACACGCTTCAGCTACTTTTACACCAGATTAATGAAACTAATCAGTGTAATAGTCAATTCCTTCACCACCACAACAATAACTTTTGAGTTTTATATGCCCTGCGCCATTCATTCATTCCCATCAAGACTTGATCTTTCATCCATGGCAGGTTACACTATTTGCAGTTCACTCGGCAGGATGCTTCTACTACTGGCTTGCTGCTCATCATAAAACAGCAGGCAATACATGGATTGGAGCTCAGGTTAAAGATTTCAAACACAGAAGTATCTGGTTGGGTTACACTTACTCCATTTACTGGTCAATTGTCACTCTAACCACTGTTGGCTATGGAGACTTGCATGCAATAAACACGGGAGAGAAAATTTTTAATATGTTTTACATGCTATTCAACATTGGCCTCACAGCTTATATAATTGGAAACATGACAAATCTCATTGTCCATGCTGCAGTCCGTACTTTTGCTATGGTAATTTCTCTTTTACCCTATCTATATGTTGTATCTATGCAACAGATTCTGTCAAAGGTTTCTACAGGACTATGAATATCTATGAAATTTGGAATATTCTAGAGTTTAATCCACTTGCTTGCTAATTTCACGTAACCAAACACGCCTTAACAACCTAAAACCGGAACACTCAATTCACAGTCGAGTCTTTCATCTATATAACAATCCTACAGCTAGAACAATCTAACAGAACACAGCATTGTGCTACTTAATAATCTACTATTGTTTGGTGTTTCGCAGAGGAATGCCATCAATCAGATATTAAGATATGCAAGCAAGAATAGACTCCCAGAAGGTTTGAAAGAGCAAATGCTAGCACATATGCAACTCAAGTTCAAGACAGCAGAGTTGCAGCAAGAAGAAGTGCTAGAGGACTTACCAAAAGCAATCAGATCCAGCATTGCTCTACATCTTTTCCATGATGTTGTTGCAAGCACCTACCTATTCAAAGGAGTTTCTGAAGATCTTCTTACCCAGTTGGTAAATGCCCTTTGCTCTCTGTAAAACTTGTATCAGTAAAGACACTGGTATAGCTACAAGACGGAAGGTAGAAATTATGAATGATACCTATAACAAAGTAATGCTAACTCTGGATTTTCTTGTGCTTTCTTCCAGATAACAGAAATGAAAGCAGAATATTTTCCACCTAAGGTTGAAATTATTTTACAAAACGAGATTCCCACAGATATTTACATCTTAGTATCTGGAACGCTGGTATGCCCCATGCTCACATATCTATCAAGTTCATCCATTTAAAGTACGATATAAAATCTGAACTGTGACTCAAACTGCAGGACGTGCTGGTGTACAAGAATGGAACAGAGCAGGTAATTTCAAATACATGCATCAAAACATCACTTCCTGAAGTAAATTGGATTCCATTTATTGGCACAACGATGACACCTCATGCATGATGCATATTCTACATAATAAGGTTTCCCTACAAAGGAATAGTGCATATAAGTTGAACTTGGTTAGGTCATCCTGGCGTATAACAGATGAAAGATGAAAATTCTACTGCAGATGATTGTAAAAGGGATTCATCCTGCGTATATGTAGCAAAGACTCTGCAAGTATGATTTTATCATCACCAGTCAGCAGCTTTTCTTTTTATTTAAGTGGTCATTTGGGGAGGCTTGGGGAACTTTCCTGGCAGTCAAGAATATATTTAGAAAAGAAATCATGCTATAGTCACACATACCGTTTAAATTGAAACATCACTTTATCCAAAGAGCAGATGCTAGGGATGCAAATCCCTGAAGGGTAATGCTTCACAGATTCTGTCTCGAATCCTGTTGTGGCAGATCAACAAAAGAAGGTTCAGGAAATCACTATATATAAAATTCAAGGCACAATATCAGAAAATAAATCCCAGTCCTGCCTGTGATAATACAACATAAATGATAAGTAGATGTAATAGAACTGGGAAATAATAGGAGAAGCAAGGAGTCGCAATGCAAATATAATAAGCAGATTAATGTTTATGGCCACAAGAAAAGGTACAGAATATTTCTTAAGTAATCCCTGCACATCTCATCTATCCTAGTATTGATAGTTTCTTGAATTTAAAGAAATAGGATAGCATAGGCAAACGAATGTGAGAAAGCTCTCAGGAAATAATAGCGAAACTCAAAACAAATCTACACCTATAATATATAACAAATTCTTCCTTGTCCTAAACATATATGTTCATGGTGTTCAGGAGTTGTCAAAGATAGGACCTTCAGATGTGGCAGGGGAAATTGGGGTTGTGTTCAACATCCCACAACCTTTTACTATGAGGACCAAGAGACTTTCCCAGGTCATCCGGCTCAGTCATCATCATCTCAAGCAAATGGTGCAGCCCCATAGCGAAGATGGAAAAATAATTATCTCCAACTTCACTCAGGTTAAAGAACTTATTTGTCTCATTGCATGACGAAATATAATCAGTTGTATGCCCACCAGCACATGTATCGGAACTGCAATTTAAACTGAAGCTGATGTAGTTATTTATAATGACTCTTTGAGTGCAGTACATGAAGGACTTAAAACAAGAGATGAAACAAGAAATACCCTCTCTCAAGGAATTGCTGGGAGACACAACTGTAGAGGTATATTTCTATCTTCAATCAATTTAACTAGTGTTAAACAAATGCTTTGACTAAACAGAGTCATCTTAATGCACTTATCTGCCAGCAAAGGCAAAGGTTGTGTTCAACTATGCATAAACCTTTTATGGCATTGGAATTTGAATTACTTTTAAATGATACAAGAGAATAGTTTATTGTCCTCATTTCAATTGTGATTGAAGTTACCAACGTATAAACCCAAAAAAAAAAAATGTTAACAGCACCACTCAAGATATTCAGAACTAGCTTTGAAATTGCATGTATCATAGCAGCCTTTTCTGATCTGGCATTTCAGATTTATTATTTATCAATACTGGCTCCCAGACATGCATCGAAGTCACTCCAAAAAATGTTTTGGATTGTACTGCATGTTATATTGTTTCTGGTAAATGCGTAATACCAGTTTGGCCGATATAAAATCTGGACAGCAGTTCTAATTAGTACTCTTTATAACGGTCATTATCTTTTCCTTGCAGCAAGCAACAGCAAATGAGGAGTTACCAAGTTCTGATGCAGAAAATTCTCAAAGAGAAACAAATTTAGAAGGTAAAAATGACACTTAAAACCAAAACTACTCAAACATCATAGGGCAACCAAGCAGGAAAAAAAGGATGGGAAATGAAGATTGTTTAATTTAAATTTCATCTCAGATTTTTTTTTTTTTTTTTGGGTGGAGAGGGGGTTGGGTGATTTCACAACTAATGAAAGATTTGAGCTTCATCCCATGCGTTTTCAGGAACACCAGAAGATTCTACTTCATTAGCAAGCAAATATCCCACACGAGTGATAATACATGGGCATTATCCAAATGAAAGTCCAACGGGGGACACAAACGGAAAGCTCATACATTTGCCCGACTCTATAGAAGATCTATTCAATGTAGCAGGTAACAGGGTTGTGAAACGAGTATCTATTCTCAGATGCTGATATCGGTTTTAACAACTAATAAAAAATATAAGAAATGTCTTCAAACACTAAAAAAGAAGCTTATATACAACTCACAAAATACTAACTGGAAAGATATTTTCAAAAATTGGGGAACCAAAAGGCCCCAGATAATCTCTGTTTCCCACATCGAAGAAAGGCCAGATAAATGCATGAAGAGCATGACAAGTTCGCATTATGTGTCCTATATCACTCAAAGTCCGAATTCATTCATTGTTTTTCACAAATTGAAGCTAAACCTTGCTAAATTTGACGGATGCAGAAAAGAAGTTCGGCAAGCGTGGAAACAAAATTCTCATGGAGGATGGTTCAGAAGTTGAAGAATTGGATGCTTTAAGAGAGAATGATCGATTGTTTATTTTTGAATCTTAAAACACAAAACCAACATTCCATCGTCAGCCTACATGTGCAGCTCATTTCAGTGAATTTTGCATAAACATATTAAAAGTTTGAGATATATAATATATGACAAGGGAGGGAAATACATGCTCCTATGTTTAAGTACATATTTTGTGACTGTTGATGGGTCTGTGCCTTTATATACCTAACCGATACAGTATCTTCAAATGCATGGAAAACAATAGCTACACTCTGAATGCCAAGCTCTACTAAAAACATAAAAGGTAACAGCACAGGACTTGTAAGCTTACAATTCTTATTGAGCATGCCTAGTAAATCATAAGCAGCTTTCTGAAGCCTTTCCGTCTCTTCCTCCAAGCTATTCTTCCTCTCAAAAGCAGCATCTCTGCATTCCCTATCTCTTCCATAACCCCACACGTGGTTTGATCAATTTCACTGCACAGAGTTTAAACTCAGAACTAGAAGCAAAAGAGAAGTTACATTAAAAAAAAAAAACACTTCTGCCATATTTCTTCAGAAATTTAAAACAGTAACAGCAATTTTAACAAAACTTCTTATGCTGATTAACTCACGTTATCATCTTAAGCATGTTATCCACTCCCATCTGAAACTGCTGTGACGTATCTGCATACAAGAGAATAGAATGATCAAAAATCAACAAAAAATTTCACGTCCAATTTCTTGAATAAGAAACATGACATTTAATCTAATTAGGGTTATATTTATTTCACTAATATTAGTTCAAGTTTATTCAAAATTCCACGTGACCAAAAGTCATGAGATAACTGTTTTTTTATTTTTTACTAAATCGAAAAACTATGCTTATTAATCACAGCCAAACAGATATCGATGTGTAAAACATTATCATTAACAAACCGACTTCTCTAAGTATTATGTAATCAATTTTTTTTCTCGACTTATCTAGCTCAACCTCACTCGATCACACAGATTCTAGTAAACACTAACAAGATTTTGTAAGACCTGAAATTTTTTTAAAAAAAATACCAGAAATCAAGGGCGTGAAATCGTACGATATCTAAACCTAAATAAAACCGATTGCTGGCAGCAATAGAATTGAATTAATAAAAAAATTCTTGAAAATTATAATTTAAGGTGTGATTATAATAACAAAATCAATTAGTGCACGATATTCGAAATAACTACGAAATTTGAATAAATAACGGAGAGAAATGAACGTGAGGCGGAGCGAAAGAGAGACGAACCGTAAACGAGAGAAGAAATTCCGATGAAGGAGCAGGAAGAAGTAGGCAAGGATTGAGTTCGCTTGGTGTTGTAGGCGTCCTTGCATCTTTCTCGAGTAATTTTACGGAACGATCCTGAAATTAATTATATAAATTTTCAGTGTACCGAAATTAGCGGAACTCAAACTAATAATTTTTAAAAAATAAATATAAATCTAATTAATTATATTATATTTCTTAAAATTAAAAAAAAAATAGAGAGAGAGAGAGAGAAATTCCTAGGTGTTGAGCATCGGAATCAGAGGGCGCGTGAAGTTAACGGGATCTATACAGCGGGATTTTTAAAATTTCTGTAGGATGGGGAAATGTCAAATACACCCTCCACTGTGTTTCGTAAGAGGCTGATTAGGATTATAATAGTAGATGTGATTTAAAATAACTTTTTAATTAGAAATATATTAAAATAATATTTTTTATTTTAAAAAAAATTATTTTTGATATTAACCTATTAAAATAATATAAAAACATAAAAATAAAATAAAATTTATAAAAATATAGTTTTCTAAGTAAATACCAACATGAATAATTAAATGCTAGATCGTGATCTCTAGTTTCTCTTTTATTAAGAGTATTGAGAATTATTATAAATAAATAAATAAGCCACGTAAGAATTTTATTTTTGAAGATTTATTTTGCACACTTGTATAAATAATTGTAAATTGAAATAATTATTTTTTTATAAATTCTAAATTTAATCTTTTAATTTTTTTTTGTATAATTGAGTATTTTAAAACCCAAATTACTATCTAAATACATTTTTTTTTGTTTGTAAAAACAATGTCAAATTAAAATATAGGGATCAAAATAAAAAAGGAAGGTAAAATAGATAAAGGCTTCAGATTTCATATAAAAAATTTATTATGGTACTTATTTTTTATTTTATATATAATTGGTTTCTTTAATTGTTATCAGTTTAATTTTGATAGTAGATTTCAATTTCCTTGATTTTAATCTTTTTTTGTAAGATAAGAGAGAGAAAATCATTGAATTCGAGTAGAAAGAATGAAGTTATTATTACATTTATTTTAATCATCAAAATGAATAAAATTAATGTTGATAGATTCCATTTGATGAGAAAATTTTTATAATAGTTGTTTTAAACCTTGATATTGCCTAAAAAAACATATCTAGATCGACAAAAAGAAAATTTATCTAGTTTAACTTTGTGATTTGAGTTATTTTTATATTTATTGGATTGCTAGAATGGTGTTTCCACATTCTAGTATAGTTTTAAAGTGTTTTTGGCTTTAAATAGGTTGAGAAATGGGTTTTTTGGATAATAAAACCTTAGAGCAACTGCAATGGAAAATGTTGTATTGAAGAGCCAAATAAAAAAAATGACTTTTTGAATAGTGTAAATATAGCTTTTTAAATTATGCACATTCCAATGGTAAAAAGGTATTTAGAAAAGTCATTTATATTTTAATATATTTCATGTTAAATTAATTTTAATATAATTATATAACTTATTTAGATATTTTATATATAATATAATTATGATGTTATTAATTACATGAATAATATGAATAATTTATAAAAATAATATGAAATTAATGAAGTAATATGAAAGTTAAAAAATATAATTTAAAATTTATTTATATGAATATTTTTTAAAAAATATATTTAAAATAACCAAGAATTTTCTACATATTTAATTAAAAATACATTACATTACAATAAATTAATCAAAGTTAATTAAAAATCAAAACCCCTCTTTTGCATAATTTTTAACTTTCTATTTTGAAAATACACTGCAGAAATTGGATCCAAATTAGAAATATTCATTTTCATAATTTGTTATTGTTTCTCAATCTTGTCCAATTCTTATTTCTCTTGACTTTGTTGAATCATCATGGCTCGTTTCTCTAACATAATTTTTTTTGTCTTATTTCTTTTGATCCTCAATTTTAACTAGAGTATCCTTGAATTGTTGTAAGAAATTCGTTACAGTTACATCTCTAATTTATCTTTTCTTTGTCTATGTTTAAGTCATTCATTTGTAGCCTTCTGACCGATTGGTCTATCTTGATAAATCAATGGTTCGCTATCTTCTCCTAAATTAACAGAATCAGGGGTAGATGGAGTTGATGAAGCTGGACTTGCATTGACATGACCTTTTTGTTTCTTGTTTGATATTTGATGTTGACTTGCACGCTCAAATTGTCATTTGGGTTCTTTTCTTAAGATAACCCAACAATGTTCTAGTTGAAATCGTTTGTCAACACAAGAAGCATACATTTACCGAATATCATTAATCTGGTAAAAAAATAAATAAATAAAATAATATTAAAATTTATATTAAACAATTTAACATAGAAATGAATATTAACATTACCCTTAATTCTTCGGTCATTCCACTTTGCTAACGATTTTCAATTTGAGTAACAAATCCAACAAATTTACCGACTTCTCTATTTATTTCTTGTCATCTACTTGAGATGCTTATTTGTGAACGATTATTCAAGTTTCCTCCATTATCCACAAAGCAAGCATATACAAGAGCTCAGAACTGTTTTGTTTGTTGTTCAACTCTTATAATTGGATACTTGCTTGTATTTAGCCATGCAGAGACAAGTAAACAATCCTCCTCTGATGATAAATTTTTACTTCTTTGTGATTTTTTGCCGAATGAACTTTTAAATTCGAGCATGTTAAGTCATCAATTAATTAATTAGAATCACTTGGTTGAGAGAGAATATCTTCTAACTCACTCATAAGAAAGTTGGTAAAAGAGCCTGGAAAATTTGAATCCATCTACATTAAAAAAAAAAACTCAAGTTAAAACCTTACAAAAGAGTATAAAAGAAGCTCGCATTCAATGTCTAACAATTTTGTAGTTTTTATACATGCGAATTAATAATAAGCATTACCTCCTACTTGTTCTAACATAGCAATTTGACCATTTTTTAAAACTAAAATAGAATCGATATACTAGTTTAATTGCATTTTCAAAAAGACAAAATATAATTGATCTCAAATTAAAACAGACAATCAAAAATAAATTTTAAATATGTAACTCTATCTTTTTATCAATATCAACTACCATTATTAATTCCTCTCAATTTTATCAAAGATAACAACATAAATAAAAATTGTCTTCCTTAATCCATATTAAAAACATAAAATAATAAAAAAATAAAACTCGTCACAAATATTATATTAACAACAAAAGGTCTAAAGAATCAAGAAATAGAAAAAAGAAAATAGAAAAAGCTTTTAAACAAGAATACCTTTTAATTCCAACTAATTAACACAACCGATGTTAATAATTAGCCGGAGAATAATTAATTCTTGTTTTTTTTAAATTTAAGAGAAAGGTGAGACATAATACAAAAATTTAAAACAATAAGTTTTTTCTTCGTGTATTTATAGAAGATTTCTTTTATATTTTAAAAAAATTATTGGCCCACAGCTATAAAAATAGTCAGTCATTGGCTAATAGCTATTATTTTGGTTATTTCTACAATTAAATATAGAAATGATTGTTAAGAAAATAAATAGTCAAAATGTAGAAATGGTTGTTAAGAAAACAAATAGTCATTTTAGCTATTTGTTTAATTTTTCTGTTAGAATGCAAATAATAAAGAAATAAACAGTAAAAATTATTTAGCTTTTCATTTGACTCATCTATTGAAGTTGATCTTAGCTTAAATTTTTAGTTCACGGTAATGGTGATTGAAATTTAAACCATTATTTGTTTGTTTTTAAAACAAAATAAGTGAATAATAGGTTGCTAGTCTCTTTAAATATGAGGAAAAAAACGTCCACAAGCATGTACCTAGACTTAAATGTCCACCCACCTAGGTTGTATCTTTCAAATGCAGTAGCCTATAGGGCCATAATATTAGGATTTTTTAAGGCCCCTTTGCTTTTTTGTTAATATAAATTTATAAAAAAAATAATATTAAATTCAATTAAATATATAATGTATATCATAGTATGACGAGTTAAGTTACAATATCAAGTTTATTGTTTTTTTTTCTATTTCATGTATTTTTTTTAATTTAAAAAATATAATTTCATCATTTGTTATTGATGGTCTATTTTTTATTTAACTTGATTTTTAAAAAAAAAATACAACATCACCTTTTATTATTTTAATTTCATGAGCATGTCATTTTTTTTTTTAAAAAAAGAGGATATTTCATACTAAAAATCACATATGTTTTATTGTCATACAAATATATTAAATAAAAAATAATTCAAGAAATAAAATTTTATTAAATACAATGACATGTATAATTTGTGTTAAGAATTTAGTTAATTGACTCAAGTTTACTTTAATTTTTTTAATGAGTATTTTTTATTTTTATTAATTTTATCATTCGATATTAAATTAATTAAAAATTTAGTTTTTTTTTTAAGATTATCTCTATAAACTTTTCATAATAATTTTAAATTCATGGTTAAAATCTTTTTTCTTCTTAAAAAAAAAACACGAGAAACACATAGATTTTTTTTGTATTTAAAATAAAAATTACTCTAACCAATAGCATAACACGGGGTTGTGAGCTTTTTGTAGGATCAATTTGGATATTTTTTAAATATATTATTTAAAAAAAAATCATTGATTTTAATCTAAATTGATTTAAATTAAACTTTATCAAGTCCATTTAATTAGGGGCGGAACTAGGGGGTGGCAAGCAGGGCCGGGCCCCTGTAAAACATTTTAAAATATTTTATTATGTTATATTTTTATTTTAAATAAATAAACTTTTTAATAATATATATATTATTATATTAGTTTTAGCCTCCCCTGTAAGCCCCTGCATTTAATCACAGCATAATTCATAGAGTTGCTAGAATTTAATCGGGTTAATGTCAAAACAAGTTCTAATTTACGAGTTTCTCAAGTAAACTTATTAATTTTAGTTAAATTTAATAAGTATGGTTTGTATTCATTTACATGATAATTTATCTTTTTAAAAAGTTTAATTGTAAATTTTGATTTCAACCGAAGTACTGGACCAATTAGAATTAGGTAGGCTGAGTTTTGGTGGATTGATTTTTATATAATGGCCTCCATTTATCGTTTTACATGATAATTAGGTCTGTTTATTCATGGTTCTATTCAAATTAATGAACATAACCAGGCACGGTAATTTACTACACACACTCTTTTCAGCTATGTTCAATTCGTGTATTTATATATATAAAAAAATTATATATACATTCGTCCTTGTTTGATTTCGCCAGTGAATTGTAAGAAGACACACAGCATAAAATATAGTCCAGCTTTTTATCTATTTAGGATGTCTTTGAAGGTGCTGATGAATTAATTTTTTTATTTTTTATTTTAAATTTATATTTTAGTGTTTTTTATCATTTTAATATATTAATAATAAAAATAAATTTTAATATATTATTTTAATATATTTTAAAGTAGAAATTACTTTAAAATATTATCATACTTTGAATGTAGTAGGGGCATTACAAATATCATTGATCTATTCAATTGTCTGGGGTTATTGGGAAGCTGAAACCTGAGACATTGATTTATTTATTTATTCCAACACAAATAGCATATATGCTGACAGTTTCTCTTCTTTTTTCTAAGAAGAAATATAAAAATTCATTAACTAATTACTAATTTATTAACTGATAAATATGTGAGAAATTTATTCCCCCACAACAGAATGAGTGAGACCCAACCGAATATATGATTTCGTTAAGCCTGCAAAATTACAAATAGATCCCAAAAGAAAAAGGGATCTGTGAATTTAACATATGCTAAGAGCGTTTTAAGCTGCATGGAACATGCACAGTAGCAACAGCTGGGCCCACTTTTGATTCCAAGGTTGCATAAGAAAAGCGAGTTGGTTAATTAACTTCGTTAGTCTAGTATTTTTTTTTAATAAAAAATATATTAAGATATTTTTTATTTTTTTAATTTATTTTTATATCAGCATATTAAAATAATTTAAAATATAAAAAAATAATTTAAAATATAAAATAAAAATTAATTTAATTTTTTTTAAATACTCTTAATGTTATTACGAGATAAGAGAAATAAAATTTATATAGTTTGAGAGATGAACATAAAAATATAAAATGAATATATTTTTTAATGAATTTTTATCATTTCAAAACTTGAATATATATTTTTATTTGAAATTAAAAAAAACAAGAGTGATCAAATGTTAAAAGATATCGTTTTTAATCAATGACAACCTAGACCCAATGAACAAGGATTCGGTGGAGGAAAGTCGAAGATTCCCGTGAAATAAAGTATGACATGGATATCTTTAAGTCCAAGTAAATTAAGATTGATTCGGTTGAGCTCATAGATTTGGGATTGTTCGTTTTTTGTTAAGTAATCAATTTATTTGGTGCAACGATCCATCATCCAATGTTCATCTAAATTTAATTTAAGATTATTAGAAACACTTTTTTCATGAAAAAGAAAACTCGAAATTTGGTAGTTATGTGTAAATAGAACGCTTTGGTATTTTTATTACAATATTGTCATTCAAATCTTATATATATATAAAAGAGAAAGAGAAAGAGAAAAAAAAGGCATTGCTTTAAAGAAATATATATAAATGCAGAGAGAGAAAAAAGTTTTATTTTGAAAAAATGTTTGAGAATATAAATATGATTAGTTTTTATTAGGAAATGTATCAAATTAATATTTTATTATTATTTTTCAAAAATTATTTTTGATATCAGTGTATCAGAATAATACAATAATAATAAAAAAATATTAATTTAAAATAAAAATATCTTTTTTAAATCATAAAAATAAACTGCACCAATTTTTTCTGTTTCTGTGGGCTAATTAAAGCATGAGAAGTTGAAGAGGCCCAGGCCATCTAAAGCAGAATCCAATATGCGTTGTAGCAGCAGTGGCACCTTGCGGTAGCTCAAGAGTACAATTTTTTCGGTCCTCATTAGTCAAGAATTTACAAGACCAATGCCAAATGTTCTTGAAAGACTAGATTAAAACAAATTAAAATAACCCTTTCGAGATCTGCAATCTTCCTTTTGATGCCCACAAAAGCAACAATTTGATGGCAAATTCTGTTCTCAATCCAACAATTAAGCATAGTCTAACCCAAGTATCAACATCTTATGGGGGAGACCTTCCTTGAACAAAAAAATATAATTTTTTTAAATAAATATATAATGTTTTTTATCTGTTTAGAAGTGTAGTTATAATTATAGTTGTTTTTTAAATTATTTTTTATATGAATATATTAAAATAATATTTTTTTATTTTTAAAATTAACATATTAAAATAATTTAAAATATATAAAAAAATTATTTATATAATTTAAAATATATAATTTGGAGGCGCCTCCAAGCACGTGTGGTTTTTATAAAAAGTGGAAACATTTTCCTTCCTTCTTTTTTCATCCCTGGATTCTATCAGTTAGACGGTGTTGGGTTGACAAGAAACAGTTCAGATTGATTGATTGATGTTTTCAGACAAGATAAAAAAAATATTTTAAAATATAAAAATAAATAGAATAATAGCATACTTGGACTGAACTATACTGGTTGCTATAAAATCTTTAAAGTGGCTTGTATTAACCAGGCTTTCATGCATCTCTTTGTATCGATGCGGACTAGCCATAACAAATCACATGTAATGGATTTTTCCAAGGAATAATCTTGGTGTTATCTCGTTGATATTAGCATCGCTTCAGAGATGGAATGGAACCGTAAAAAGGGCGTGGCGAATCAAATGATACCTTCTAGTCAAGTTTTAACTCTAGTCGGGTTAATCAACTTTGATGACTTGGGAACTGAAAGGGACAGGCCATTACGTCGTTGCTGTTTCTTGACGTCGTTAACTGTCCTTCTAGGGTAGTGTGTGGGTTTTAAAATATTAATAAAAGGTGTATCCGTGCGCTAGGTTTACAAAATAAATATATTTTAAGGTGTTATAATTATAAACTAGTATTATAAATAATAAAAATTAAAAATAATATGAAACTAATATTCTACAAATAAAAAAAATTGCATTGGTTATTAAAAATTTAAAGATAAGATAGAATGAGTTGTAATAATATATAATATTTTATGAGGAAAGTTACAATATTTTCTCTATATAATTTAACTTTTTGTTATATAATTTAATTTTTATATTAATAAAAAATAAAATCAATAAAGATAATTTAAAAAAAAATATAATAAAATAACTACATGAAAAAATATTGTGGTAATTCACAGTATTATATAGAAAAAACTAAAATTCTTTTCTCACATGATTTGACTTGTAATAATTACTTCTAATTATAATATTAAAAAAATAAAATCAATAAAAATAATTTTTTAAAAAATTATATAGAGAAATATAATAGTAATCTATAGTATTTTTTAAGAAAAGTTATAATATTTTTTGTAATAAAATCTATAAATATAATTTTAAAAAAATTATAAAAACTATATAGGAAAACACTGTAATAATTTATAATATTTTTTTAAAAAATATATAAATTTAATTTTTAAAAAAACTTAAAATTAATAAAATAAATTTGATAAATACTATTTTAAAAAATATCATAACAAAAAAAAATATAGATAAACATTAAAATAATTCATAATATTTTATAAAAAAATTATAATGTTTTTTCTACATAATTTAACTTTATTGTAGTTAGTTTGTTTTACGTATAGTTATAATAATAACTATTTTTTTAAATTAAATTAAAATATTAATTTTTTATATTTAATATTAAAATAATCTAAAATTACTAATATTAAAAATAAAAATATATTTTTTAACCTTTTTTTTTTCAAAAAGAACCGTCACTTCTTGAAGGACCCCAGAAACATTCGAGGAAATTGATAGAAAACGACGAAATTGTTTGCATCTAATTCTTGTAGCGTTGTTTACAATAGGTTAACGATTCATGAGTGTTGTACAGTAACAATGCATGATGAATTTTGATTTATTAGTAGTAGTTTTAATTATAATTATAACTTAACCACGTGGAATGACGTGGCCACTGAATAAAAAATTATCTAATTATTAGAGTTTGGTTTTAATTATATGATTGTTTAATTTTTTTTCGATGAGATTTTAGTAGAGTTGACTCCTAATGATTTCTTAAAATATTTAACTCTAGAAGACAATCCGTTACGAAGCTATTTTTGACGTGGAGAATAAAAATTATATAATTTGGTAAATTTATATTTTATCCCAATGTATAATAATTTGTGGTAATTGGTAAACAAAGCAGATCATGTTGACTTATTGAATCTGTAAATTATAATATCGAAAAATTAATAATTTGAATTAAGAATATAAGCATAAATACGGGGATTATTGCTTGTCACGACAACTTATAGACCGTGTCTGCCAAAATTAAGATTTTACAGCATTAATATACACTAGTTTCGTTGCCCGCCTACTGTCGCGGGAAATTTTTTTTAAGAATTAATTTTTTTAATTAATAATATAATAATAAAAATGAATATTCTTTGAAAAAAAAATGTAGAGGATTTTTCTTTTTCAAAATTATATTTTCTGGTACATTTAATTTTTTCTTACAGCAAAATAGTTTTTCCTTAGCAATATATTTCATTGAATAAAAGGTCTAAACAATTAGAAGAGAAAAAATCAAAAGGCTACCATAAAAAAATATTTTATCAAACAAGTTATTCTTTTATCGTTTATGCATTTTTTTACCAAAATATTTTTTTATTAATGTCATGTTTTTTGAATTAAAAAGGAAATTAAAATGTCTTTTTGGTAAGAAATTAAATAACCAAGAAAACACATCTCTTCAATTTAAACTACATTTCATTATTAATATATTTATTTTCTTAAGATTAAAATTTTTTTATCATAAGTATTGTTTTAGAAATAAATTATCATGATATGAAAAGCAAATTTCAAAACAAAAAACATGTTGAAAATCATATTTTATATTATATAAGCAATCAAAAAAATAAAATGAGAGTTAGATTAAGAAAATCATTTAAAAACTTCACAATAAAAACATAACAAAATATAAAATTTAACTTCGATCACAAACCTATAAAAAAAATGTATAACATGTTCATATATAATAATTAACAAAATTATTCCCAATACATAAAAATATTATAATCTAGTCTAAAAATAAATAAGTGAATGCTATTTAATGGAATGATATCTTAAATATAATTTTATTTATTTTATATAATTAATTTTAATTAAAATTTAAAATAATAATAATTATAACAGAATATTAACTCCATGCATTTGACATTTTTTTTTCCTTTTTGTTTGATAAGATGAATCATTCTATTGTTTAAAAAATCAAACTAGATGATACATTATTTATTTGTACAGAAAACAATCATTTAAGATTGCTAGAGTGTTAGGTTTCAATTTTTTTATATAAAAAACCTTATTTTTAGTATTTTTTTCACTTGAAAACACTTGAGAAATATTCTAAAAACTTTAATAAATTTATTTTTATCATTAAACCATCCTTTAATCTATATATATAAAAAAAACCAAGTAAAAAATTTATCAAGCCATGATCTACTTTTTTTATAAAATAAAGGACAATAAACATTTTATTGTATTTTAATGGTTTTTTATTTTTTTATTTTGTAAACTAAAACATAAATAAAATAAAATTTTATATCAAAACAAAAAAAAACTCCTAAATCTAAAAAGACAGAAAATAAGTTAATAGAGAATATTTGTACCAAAATATTTTTTTACGTGAATTTGAGTAATACCCCACTTTTTTTCCTTTTTCTTTCTTTTTTTATTTTGACCCTTTTTTAAAATCATGTTTTAAATTATATCTCATTAAATTATTCCTCGATTAAATTCATAGATGTTATCAAAACTTTTAATTCTACAAAATACATAAATAGATGAAACTATAAACTATTAAAATATCACAAACGGTATATGCGAGAATGGAATTGAAGAAACAAATATTCAGCAATCAAGATGAAAATGTTTTTCAGTGTTCCAATCTACAATCAATTACTAGTTTACTAGAAATAGAAATAAATTTTTTAAAATATTAAAAAATATTAAAAATAAAAATAAAATTTTAATTTTATTATTAAACCTGATTTAACAAGTTAATTTTAAAACATCACAACCTATTTTCCTACTTTTAGTTTCTAATTAAATTGCACGGGAATTAATCTAATTTAAAATTTAATAAATTTTATGTGTCCAAAAATAATTTAATAAGTTGTAAAAACAGGCTTAGATTTTTTTGAAAAAAATTTTAAGATGATAATTTTTGTTCAAAAAATATTAAAATAATAACAAATTGGATCAATCTCAGTCCACGATCCATGTCATGGATTTCATTGAATTTAAAAAAAACATTATAAATTATTAATTTAATTATATAATAAAAATATATGATCATAAAATTGAATACCTTAAAAAAAAAACTTATTTGAGATAGTGACAACCATACAAAAAGCAAACAAAAATAAACTATAAAGTTTATTTTCAAGCCAGTCTAATATTTAAGGGTAAAATAAAAATCAAATTAGTAAATGAACTTATCAAACCTATAAACCAAATAATCCGAGCTAGTACGTGAAACCTTTGAATCAGATTGTGAACTTCAATGAGATTATAATTTGTTTTTGTTTTTCAAAATTATTTTTTATTTAACTTTACTATAACAAAAATAGATAGCCGTAAAATCAAACACCAATCTAATATTAAGACGTTGAAAAAAAATAATTAGAAAACAAAAAAAATTAAACTCACTAGATTTACGAACTAGGTTAACCAGCTAAATCTGCAAACATGTCAATGAATTTTATAAAGTTTGATGACATAGTTTTTATCTGAAACTATTTTTTTTTTACAATGTGAGAGAGAATAGATGAAAAAATAATCAAGTTAGAGAGAGAGAAAGAGAAAACACTTCAACAAACTAATCTTAGCTTTGTATTTTTTCTTAAACAAAAAAAATTAAAAAATTAAAAATCAAGAGACAGATACAAATCAAGATATTTAATATCACAATATGGGTAATTTACTTGGTTGTATTTGATGATTTTTTTTATTAAAACCAATTTGAAATAAAAATATACACATATATAAGACTTGTTGAATAAAATAAAAGGAAAAAACATATTATGTAAGATTGTATATATATTAAAACTATTATAAGAAATAAATATGTTTTATTTGTGAAAACAAATAAATTATACTAGTCTCTTAAAAAACTAAACATATCCAGTGTAATTAAAAAATAATCACTATTTAAAAATAATAAACAAGCTAAAAATCACAAAGAAGTGGAAATCAAACTTAAAAAGATATTTTTTAAAATATAAAAAAATAATTAAAAAGAAATCAAAACTATACAACAAGAAGAAGAGAAAATAACGAGGTTAGATTAACCTAAGTCGGCACGATAAACATGTAATCTAAACATTAACGGGTGAACTAATCCAGATCAACCTAAAAAACTTATGTTTTAGATTATAATAGTGAAATAATTCAATATAAAAAAAAATCAAAGAAAACCACAAAGTTATTTCATAAAAAAACAACATCGAATGATAATATATATAAAAAATTCAATTCTTAACTTGGATCATTAAACTTGAAGTACCATGTATAACACAATCATGAAGTCCAATCAAGTGGAAATGAAATGTTAAAGCATGAGATAAAAAAAATATAAACAAAAAATTTAAAATAACAATTAAAATAATAAAGGTTATAATTGAAATCAAAAACTAATTAAATGACATCAATAAATTTTTACCTTGAGATTTAAATTGAAAAGAATAAAAACATTAACAAAAAAAACAAAAACCAAGAGAAAAAGGATGAAAAAAAAATATTATTAACTTTAATTGAAAAATAGAATTATAAACAATTAAACCTTTATAAAATGGTTAATGAGAAAACAAGAAATCATAAGACCAGTGATTAAATTAAAAACACCATTAAATATGTAGAATTTTTTAATTTGTTTTTTAAATTAAAAAAATTATAAATATAAATTGAAAAACCTATGCATGCATCCAATTAAATAAATCATGAATTAATGTGTTAATAAATAAAAAATAAATTATTAATAATAAATAAAAATATAAGTGGAAAAATTGAGTAACAAATCAATATATTTAATATTGCGACACAAATTACTTAGCTTGATATGTTTAATAAGTTTGTTTATTAAAATAAATTTATAATATATATATATATATATACTTTTTTAATAAAATTTAAAAAATTCAATATAAATAAAATACATTAACAAAATTATATATGAGTCATACTAACTTATTAACAAATTAAAAGATAACTGCTATTTGAAAACAAAAGGCTAAATAAGAAAGAAACAAAATCACAAGTAAGAGGTATTAATTTGTTTTTTAAAATATAGATATAAAAATAAGTATTAATTTATATATATTTTTTAAAATAAGTTTAGGTCATGTACCTAGCATGAATAGAAAAGATGTGTGCAAGTCTGCACTGTAATTTTTTAAGTTAAAAGGATGGATAATATGTGGTCCATCCCAATATGCTTTTTTAAAGAAGAACAACGCGTTGCATAAGATCATAAAATCTAACTACCACAATGGTTAAAAAAACATGATTCTTTTTACTTTTGAAAAAATAATTTTCAAACCTTTTTTGATAAAAAAAATCCATAAAACACCATGGGAACCTTGTTTAATCAAATTATAACCTCAAAAAAGACAAAAAAAAATCCAAAAATCAGAAATTAACTTGAAATAAAAAAAAATTTCAAGCTTATATATATATTTTTTAGGTGTTTTTAAGATTAAAAAATAACACTTAATTTTAACCCCTCGTCAGTACTAAATCTTTTGACATAGAAATTGAATGTTTTAGTGGTCTAAATCCCCCCCCCCCCCCCCCCCCCCCACGATAATGTTTTACTTGTGAGCTGAGATCAGACGAGCATCTCTCTCATTCACCTCTCAGGTATTTGATTGCCTAAAAAAATTAAGGATAAAAATAAAATTTTCAAACAAATTACATATCTACCACTAATGTTACCTTTTTTGTCACTTAAGTCCCATCCATTTTAATTTAATGTTTGCTTTTAAAAACACATGGGATTAGACTTTAATATAAGCTCAAAAGAGCTCAATTATATATATATATATATATATATATAAAAGTTCAATTATCAAATTTTAGATATTGTTTTTAAAATTGTGACTAAGCACGTGGTTGGTTGTAGTCCCGATCACAATTTTGTTAGGTCTTATAAATAATCTGCAGTTGTTATTATTTTTTAAAGTATTTTTATATTAAAATAATATTTTTATATTTTTAAAAAATTATACCAACAAAACAATCCAAAATAAATAAATAAATTTAATTTTTAATTAAAAAATTAAAATTTTAAGGAACCTACTTTATACTAGATGATGACGAGAGCCTTAACGGCACCATGGCCCCGGTACTTTTACCATATCTTTTAGTTTTATCGTGATGTAATTTGCATGGCATATGAACAGGTAAGCAAATAAACTCGACAAGACATCTTGGGCACATTTGCATACATGCAGAAACACTTTCTGTAGTCAATAGCATGATTTTTGTGTCGGGTATTGAAACTAGTTCATGTGTCGACCAAAAAAAACAAAAGAGATGCTATTAATCACATGAATGCAACGGTGCCACAAGAATCTCATGGAGGGCACAGAAAATAAAAACAAAACAAACGAGTGATAAAGTTGAGCTGTCCAAACTTAATAATTAGCCTTTCAATTATTCAAAAAAAAAAAATGTCTAGTCAAACAACACAAGTATTATCTTCTTGGCAAAGACAAAATCAATTCTTCCATCAACAATATAGTACGAATTTCAAACTTGTCCAAACGGGCCGATTAACTGAACCTGCAACCTAGTTAAATCAGTACACTGACGGCAGGTGATGGCCGTGACCGCTAGCCAGCCTTGTCGTTTGGTGACCCCTCTCCCTGGATAGGGGTAAATAAGTAACTGAACTATTTCCCCTTTTCCATGTTTCCCTTTTGTTTTTACTTCAATGCGTGTTCTCTCCACTTGCTTGCTTTTAGCAATATTCCGGTACCATTTGTCAGCATCTTCTTTATTTTTATTTTTTTAAATTAAATTTTAATTTATTTGAATTTGAATTTTAAATTAATATTTTTGTAGTATTTTAAAATTATTTTATTATGTCTGTATTAACAATAATTTTTTAAAAATAAAAAATATATTATTTTAATATATTTTAATATAAAAAATATTTTTAAAAGTAATTACTAATACACTTTTAAATATTTATAGTGTAGTAATAACTGTTGTTTAAAATATTTTTTATTTAAAAATATATTAAAATATTTTTTTATTTTTTATTTTAATCTGTCAAAATAATTTAAAGAAAAAAAATTAATTTTGGGCAAAGACTCCACACAATTGCGTTGCCATATTGACTCTCTATCTTTCCTCGTGTTTTACCCACATCTGATCACCACAGTAAGAAAAAAAAACAAAAAAATTAACCACTTTACTGCCTAACCTGCCATGGACTTTCTGCTTTATCTGAAACAATTTTTTTAAGTTACTGTCTTGTTATCTTAAAATAAAAATAAAAATGATAAAAAATATCTGGAGAAAATAAATGGGATCGAGATATAGTTGTATTTAATAATATTATATAAAATAAAATAAATAAATTTATATATTATTTAATTGATAAGAAATAGATTAACAAAATATAAAACATTGTTACATCCTTGATGTACATCACTATCAAACTTATAATGTTTGAAATAATAAATAGAGATCATTGTTTTTTAGTTTATTTATTATTTTTTTAATAAACTTAAAATAATTTCGTCACAAATACATATTTTTTTTATCGTTTATTCTCCAACCCTCTATTATTAAAACCAATTTATCTGGGAATATGACTAATTTATTTCTCTATATTATATATGTTTTAATTATTATATTAATTTTTCAACAATGATATTCTTTTTCCCCCCTCCCGTAGTGTTAAAAAACTCACTCATTTCAGTAAAAATATCTCTTTTTCTTTAACACAATCACTCGTTGGTTCATTGATTTGATTTAATTTATAAACAAATTAATCTACTCTAATTCATTCATTGTTGCAAATTACTAAATTGTATAGAATAGCTTATAATTTAATTCAGGCAATTGGTTTTTCCATATTATTTTAATAAAGTAAAAAACCAAAATTTTAACAATTGTACTGGTAAAAAATATTTTTAAAAATTAATAAATACACAGTAATAAAGCATATTTGAGAATGGGCAAAATAAAAACATATAAAATATCTAGGCTTCGGATCAAACTCCAACGCATGGGCTAAAAAATAAACAGACGACGTGTTTTTTACTTGAATGATGCGTCCTTTATTACTGTCCATCTGACCTCTCATTGATTTTACGTTTTGATTTGGTGAACTCAAGGAAAACATTAATTTTTGGTTTTACTTTTATGAAAAAAGAAGTTAAAACATTTATTGTAGTGGACATTTTGAACCTTAATAATGTGATGAGGTCTCCCTGATGTTTTGTCATCGAGTAAAAAAAAATTAAATGGATTTGTAATTTGGTTGGTAAGGGGTTACTGTAGTTATTTTTTAAAATAATATTAAAATAATAATTTTTTATTTTTTTAAAAATATTTTTATATTAGTATATTAAAATGATATGAAAATTTTAAAAAATATTAATTTAAAATAAAAAATAAATTATTTTTAAATTGTAAAAATAAATTAAAAAAATAAAAAATTCAAAGTTGGGTTTTTAGTTGAAAAGTGAGAATAAAAAGGATGATGGCCGGAAAAAAAAGATACACAAGAAGGAAAGAGAGAGAAAAATTATTATAAGATTAATAAAGTATTTATTTATGTGGTTGTGACTGTATTTTAATTAAAATATAATTTATAATTATTTGATAAAAAAATTAATTTACTACATATGAATCTACATAATTTTTATGTTCGCAACCTAGTTATTAAAAGTAAAAAAATATTGTTTTTTTGCACTGTTTATATTAATTACATTATTTAATAAACAGTGCAAGAAAATTGCACTGTTAACATAATTTTTTTAAAATGTTAATTTTATTAATATTAAAAAAAATTATTTTTGCGTGGATTAAATTTATTTTCATTATGATGTAAACAATATTTAAAAAAAAAAGCTAGTATTAAATGAATTAAATTCACTCGCATTGTAATATCAATTTTATACCTGATAATATTTTATCTAATTTTATTACACGCTCAAAAAATTGTGAAAACTGTAGTTTTTTATCGGGTGAATTTTGTACGTAATGAAATTATAAATAGTTTGATGAAATAATAAAAAATATTTTATATAAAATATTATTTATTTCATGATATAATAGAAGTAATTAATTCTATAATATTTAAATTTAAAACCATCAATATTAATATATATTTTTTAAAATGATTTTATAACCTTAATTTTAAAAGCATTTTTAACCAACACATTAAACTATTTTTTCTTCAAACTCAGTTTCAATCACAGTTTTAATCAAATACCTATTTTTTTCAAATCAATCTCAATTAAAAGTATTTTTTATAGAATAATTTTTTTCAAACCACAACCACAACAACTATCGCAATATCAAACACACTTTAAAACAGTAGGTTATGGGAAAAGTATTTTTTTAAAGATTATTTTTTTAATTTTTATTTATTTTATTATTATTGAAAGAGTTAATCAATAAAAAATATTTTAATTAAAAAATCAACTTGGTTTTTAGAAAAAAAATATTTTTTTATTTTGAATGAAAAATATTTTTTAGAAGTTGTGAAAATTTTAGAAATGTCATGTTATTGAATGATTATATTAAATTTAGTCCTCAGATTTTTAATTGATATATATTTTGTTTTTATTTTTTTTTTCAATCTCATCCTTTAAAATTTGATTTTTATATCAACTTTGGTTCTTGTCTTTATAATTATTATTTATTTTTTTCTTATCATTTTCTTAATTGAAAATTTTTATCTATTATATATGATTCTCAATTTTTTTTATTTGAAAGAATTTAAGAAATTATATATTTTTTAAATTTCACTATCTTTCATTTTTTTTATCTGTTAAATTTAATCTTTATTATTTTGACTGTTATTTATTTTATTTAAAATAATATATATTTTTTAAATTTTATTCTCATTCAATGTTTTAATTTGTAAGATTTATTCCTTATTATTTTAATAAAATTTTAAAAAATTAACAATTTATTTTCCTGTTTATTTTCTATAATATAATAAAATATTTTTCAACTTATTTTTTAAAATATTATCAAATATCAAAAAATAATTTACTTTATAATTTTTTTTTTAAATAAAATTATTTTTTAACAAACAAATAAGGTCTACATGATAAAAATTGATTAGAGTTTTTTTTTAAAAAAAGAGTGTCTCAATTGCTTAGTTAAGTGTGGTTTCTTGCATGTTGATAGTGGCATCGTGATGCAATATAATTTTTAAAAATATTTTTTAAATATTAAAATATTTTCTTAAATAAAGTATTAATTTAATATTCTTTTAAACACAACATATTTATAAAATTTATTTAAAAATAAAATTTATTCCACTCTCAAACATTCATTAACAGGACATAAAGAGTGTCAATGACTGTTACTAAATGTGACTGCCATTAGTTTTCCTATTAATAATTTGAATTTCTTTTATTCTAGTTAATATTATTTTTTTAATTATCAGATATTTTTGTGTTTAATTAATAGGTCTATTTGAGATAAGTTTTGAAAATATTATTTAAAACAGTATACTGAGAAAAAATTCACCCTCGTTACCTCCTTTTAAAACATGTTAAACTTAAAAAAAAAATAGTTTTTTTAAGAGTAAATACCCTATATTAAAAGGAAAAAAAAAAAAAGATGTCCAAACCTGTGAAAAATGTAACTATCAATGAACGCTTTCCAATTTACCGTGGTGACGAGATTTGTTTAGCATGGATGCATGAACCTTTCATTAATAGGATGAGATTTGGAGAGTAATTGATATTTTTTTTTCTTTTTTTTTAAAAAAATAAAGAATTGTATACATCAGTTGACTATTCATTCAAGGGGTAGGGGTGGGTATTGGAATAAAAAAAAAAAGAATCTAACCGTGATCAGATTTTTACCATGCACTCTCGGTTTAATTCATACAGTAAATTGATTGATTGTTTTACCCGTATCAGTCAAAACCATTCAAGGGGTTCCGGGTTGACCCGTGAGGTCAGGCCGTGTATCGAAACTATGGTTGAAAGCACTGCGTACGGTCCCTTCCCATGGAACAACATTTCTAATGGTTACGATGATTGTTTCTTGTTTGCCAATGCTTATTTTTCTTTTCTTCTTTTCTCTCTCTTTTCCCATGAATTTTGTGCCTGCCATTAAAAATATCATATTTTCTTCTTATTTTATAATATTTTAGGTTTATCTCTCAATGTTTTTTTAGTTTTTCATTAAATTTTAATTTATTTTTAATTTTATTATTGGACCAATGATCTTATTTTTTTCTTCAAATTTTACTTTTTTCTTCTTGATTTTTATTTTTTTAGATTCTTTTGTAAATTTTATTTTTCTTTTTAATTTTTCCATTCAATCTAAAATTTGATAATATTTCAAGTTTGACCCTTAATTGTTTTATTTCTAATTTTGAATCTTAGTCATCCGTTAAATTTTAATTTATTTACAATTTTATTATTAGATTCATAATTTTATTTTTTTTATCTTTCAAACTCTGTTCTCATTCTCTTTATTTTTATTTTTCAATTTGGATTCTCTTGTTAATTTGGTTTTTTTTTTAATTTTTGCTCTTAATTTAAAATTTTAGATTGCTCTTCCTTTCTTTTCAAATGAGATGTTTATTCTCTTGGTTGTTATTTTTATTATTATTTCTTTGTATGATTAATTTTTTTATTTTATCATTCAATAATTTATTTAGTAAGATTTGGCATCCGTGATTTTTTTAATAGTTTTTAGACCTAACTCATGAGTTGATTCAAGACAAGTACCATGTCACAGGTCAAGCGAGTTGACCCATGTTAACTCAAGTCAACCAAATATTTTTAGTTTATCAAAAAATAAAAATGATATTATTTTAAATAAAACGAAAAGATAGCCAACTAGTTTTGACTTGGTTTGCCCCGAGTTTACTAGGATATAAGTCAACCCTTGTTTCTAACTATTTGATATTTGATCAATTTTCTTTAATTTCTATTAAAACCTTGTTTAGTCAAAGCCCCGTCATATTTGGGTAACATATTAACCCGTCAGCTCAATTTAGTTTTAAAATATTAGCTTTCTAAATGGAATGCTTTTGGTTTAGTGATTTATAAAGATCATGATTTTCAAAAGTTAACGAGAATTAACATTGTATTTGTTCCCTAATTTTATTATTAAAAATTATTTATTTTTTTAAAAAATTATTTTATTATTTTGTTATTTTCTTTTAATTAAGTTATCAGTGTATCGTAATTTATATACGAAGTTTGACTGAATAATCTAAGTTTTTTTTATATTATTTTTTTACTATTTTTTTTATTTGTGCTTCAAAACTTGATTTTTTAAAACATTTAGCTTTATTTTTTTTGTTTTTATTAAATTATCCTTATTGAATGATTTTGTTTGCGAGTTTTGATAACCTCATCTAGGTTTATTGACACTCTATTTTTTAATAATTTTATTTTCTTAATTTTATTTTTATATATTTTAATTATTGAAGATTGATAATTACTATTTTTTCAATTCTCTTTATCTTATACGAGTAATAATTTTTCTTCTTCTTTGAAATACACTATCAGAGCTTAGGCATCACTTTTTTTGTGCTGTGAAAAATCGATCCCAACCCGTAGGAAAGCACGGTCAACCTATCTAATTTAGACTATAAATTGCCATTTTAATTACCCATACAAATTAATTAGGTAGCATCTAATTATTATTTTAGGATAAAAAATAAAGATAACATATCTATCTTTATATTTCATGTTTTAAAAATATAAAAATTTAGTTTGAAATTGTCACCAGCTATGGCGGAGATAGGGGGCTGATAAGGGCCCCAACCCCTGCAAAGTTCGCGTTTTTTCTTGCCTTTATATGAATGATTTTAACTTTTAACTCTAAAACTAGTAAATTTTAACTCTTACCCCTTGTAATTTTTTTTCTTAATTTGTACCCCAAAACAAAATTTCTCAGCTTCGCCCCTGTCATAGAAATATTATTTTTTTTATATATATTTTTTCTTCCCAATAAAACACATCTATTTTTTTTTTTATTTACATGGGGTGTCTGGGTCAGCTTACACGCACCACGACTAATCCCTACGGTCCACTGAATACCCTGCAAACCCAGTAAGCATATAAAGCATCACATAGATAACAGACATGCACGCCAGAACTCAAATCCATATACAATAAAAAAAAATAAACCCTTTTTATCGCTAGACCAAACGCTCGGTGCTCACATCTATCTCTTTTCTTCCTATTACAAGACATTAACACATTAACAGACTGTTTTCCTTTTCATTTATTCAAATTCACTTTATCTATCAAACAATCAAGATGATTGGGTTTTTTACCCTTTAATTCAGGAACTTGTTCCTGGAACTCGGACTTAACTTAACGTGACAAATTCACGACTTGACCTAACGTGACACCTTTATTTTCCAACATGTGTATCCCTTGGCATGAAAAATGAAAGATATACTGGTTTAAATTGCACATTTACATCTAACTTTATATATTCTTACACGTAGCAAGTCATAAGCGGTGAGCCATCCATCTCTCTAGAAAGGAGAAGATACCACTGACTTGGTCTGGTTTTTAAAGCGTTTGCCAAGACCAATACAAGATTACCCATTTATTACACTAATTACTCCTGCTTTATTAAAGTCAAAGACTGTCAAAAGGTTAATTACAATTCAATTCACAGCATCATTAATTCATTACAGTGAGAAAAGGTATTCATTTATTTAATGAAGCACAGAGTGAGAAGATTAAAAAAAAGGGGTAAAATGGTGTAGAGGTAAAAAAATGCGCATACCTACAAAAGTAGCTGGTAGGTTAGGTGTATTACGAGTAGAATTTAATTTATATCTTTATATTGTTTTAATGTGTTGTTATTAAAAATAAATTTTAAAAAATAAAAAAATATTATTGAAATATATTTTTAAATAAAAAATATTTTAAAATACACTCCAACACCCTGCCAATCGACTCTAAAGATAAAAAGAAACCAGTGGGCTAAAGACAGTATTTGCATACGTACTTCCTCTGGGAGAGAGAAAGGAACAAAGAAAGAAAGGTAGTATGTAATGTATATTTCTGGAGAGAGAGTGTGAGTGTGGAAGTTAAAGTGAGTGGAGTATTTCAGAAGCTCACTGCTTCGCTGATTTTGAGGGATAGAGATAGAGAGATAAAGGAGGACTGTGCAAGTTTCAACAACAGACACATAAACAGTCCAAGAAATTGACAAAAAACCATATTTTTCTTTGCTGCATTCGTGTCTTTTTCCTTAAAAACATCATCTCTCTCCGTGGTTTATTGAGGAAGAAAAGAAAAGGAAATCTGGTATGCTTTCTTTTCATTCTTTTGAAGATGGTGATGATCATGATGCATTGTGTTTTCTTTTTCTTGTTTTAGTTTTAATGTTTTCTTGGTCAAAGTTGATGTCTTGATGATGCTCTTATTCACTGCTGGTATTTTTTCTCGGAGGCTTTTCAATGGATTAACGAGGTTCTATCATCTGGGATTTTTGTTTTTTGAGTGATTTTGATTGTGGGAGCACGGTTTTGCGTAGAAAATGTTGTGTGATCTTCAAGGTGGGATTTTGTCATTCCTCCTTTACCGTTTTTGCAATTCTTGATGTGGGTATTTTGGGATTTTTGAGGTTTCTTAACTGGAAAGATCTTCCTTCGAAAGTTTTGATCCTTTTGTGTTTGCAAGTTTTCCTTTTCTGTTTCTTCAATGCAGTTTAATAAATGATCCTTGTTTAGTCAACAGTTTCGTGTTGATTCTAATTTAGTTCTGAATATAGTAGCAATTCATTAACAGATACTTATTTGGGTGCAGATAAGGGGAATTTTGGTGTTTCCAAGAAGGGTTTTGTGGCAATGTTGAGGAAGAGAACCAGGTCACTCAAGAAAGATCAACAAACGGGTCAGTTGACAATGTCTGATTCTGGTTCTGAGTCATATTTCCAACCTGATAATAACATGGGGTACAGTCACAAAGCTAACTCTTTTTTCAATGTCCCTGGCTTGTTTGTTGGGTTAAGCCATAAGGGCTTATCAGAATGTGATTCTGTTAGGAGCCCTACATCTCCCCTGGATAGTAGGATGTTTTCAAACATAGGAAACCCCCATAAGTCCCTAAGGTCATCCCATGGTGGGCAACAGAAGAGCTGGGATTGTAACAAAGTAGGTTTGAGCATTTTAGATTCACTTGATGACGACGACGACGACGATCATGGGAAAGGATACGGCAGAGTTCTCCAATCATCAGAGAGTAAGAACATTCTTTTTGGACCCCGAGTGCGAAGTAAAACCGCTAATTTTCAATCCCATACCGATCCTTTTCAAGCACCAAAGTCATTGCCAAGAAATTTTGCAATTTTCCCTCGCACACTTACCAAATCCCCGCTTCAAAAGGACAGCTCTGGTGTTCTTTTTGAAATCGGAGAAGGTCCTTTTGAATCTGAGTCCTTTGGAAAGATTCGGTCATGTTCATTGGATTCTTGCAGATCATTTTCATCCATGTCTCGATTGGCTGGCCAGAACTTGAAAGCAAGTTCTCTGAATTTTTCCTTGGATAACATAACTACCCAAGTTGATTGCCCTCCCCAATTACTTGGAGGAAGCTCAAATACAAACAACTCTTCGAACACAAATTTGACTTGTACCCCGATGTCGGCTGGCTCTGGCAATGGATTTATCAGTTCTCTCTCTGCAAGTGAGATTGAGCTTTCTGAGGATTATACATGTGTAATTTCACATGGTCCCAACCCCAAAACAACTCATATCTTCGGTGACTGCATTTTGGAATGTCACTCTAATGACTTTAGTAATTTTGGCAAGAACAAAGAGAAGGAGATTGGATTGGCCCAGGCTGCTACTTGCTCAAAGAGTCCAAGCTCATTTCCCTCTGAAGATTTCTTGAGCTTCTGTTACTATTGCAACAAGAAACTGGACGAGGGAAAAGATATTTACATATACAGGTTTGTGCCAGTTATCTATAAGCCATTTTATTATGTTAATGAAGGATATTGATTTTAATTGATTTGATTTCATGCAGAGGCGAGAAAGCATTTTGCAGTTTGAGTTGCCGTTCAGAGGAGATTATGATTGATGAGGAGTTGGAGAATACCACCAGTAAATCTGCCGTGGATGTTCCCCCATCAAGCAACTGGAAGGGACTTTTCGAAACTGGCACCATTGAAGCTCCATGACGGCAGTGGCAACAATTACCAACTGCCATTATGCCCATGGTTGATGAAACTAATGCGAAGGTAGGCATCCCTGATCATCTGTTTATAAAGAGCTGTATATGTGCATCTCTTAGCAGCCATGGATGGTCGTTTTGTACATTGTTCCCTTCGCAGTTTATGTTTCATCATTCATGGTTATGGCTAGTTCTTGCTTTCCATAATTCAGGCTTGTATTGCCTTGCAATTCATGTAAAACTGTTGCAGCCGATTACTATGGCTGCTCAAATTATTTATCCTTGACCTCCATTGCAGCATAAGTTATTGTATAAGCCTGCAAGCTCAACAACATGTTTTTGACTGAATATATAAGATGCTACTTATTATATACTGCTCATTATTTCCTGTTAACTTCATAATTTATCATTGTCGATTGTGGACGCTATTTAGCAATGCTTTGTTCCTAAAAAAAAATAAATTGTACCTTGATTTTGCCCATTTCAAAAACATTTTTTAATTTTAATTAATTTTTTAAGTGTTTTTATATTATTTTGATGTAAAAGTATATTTTAAAAAATAAAAAAATATTATTTCAATACAAAATATTAAAAAAAACAACATTAATACACCAGAAGCGGCGGCTGATCAAGATTTACCAGTAATTTTATTAAAAAAAAAAAATCACGGCAGAACCCACCTTGGGAAAGGTGGTACTAGATCTGCTTGATAGTTGATACAGTCCTGTATGACAAGATTTCCCAAGGCTTCTGATGCAAGCTTTCATGGCTATGTGATTTGACCTTCTCCACAGATTTGAAGGTCATGTGCACCTGAACGGAAGTTCTTGCTTGGCTGCTAGTGAGGTCCAAGAGCAGCGTGGGGATCTCTCATTATACGAAATGTTTCCTGTGATTTCGTGATGCCCTCTTTTGTTTTTTATTGGATATTGAATTATATATTGAAATTAAAGGCTGGAGCAGTGGACTGTAAATAGCATATTTAAATACTGTGGTAGATGATGTTTTTTTAATATATTTATTTTAGAAATATTTTAAAATAATAATTTTTATTTATGTTTATTTGAATATCCTCTCACTCTTTTTAAAGAATGAGTCTATATATTTTTTGAGGATCAAATTTCTGTTTTTATGTTCATAGAGATATAACGATATTAGACTAATATTTTATTGATTTATTAACTTGAATATGATAATTAACATTTTGATCCTCTACTTAAAAAATTGTTGAGTAATTTGAAAGTTTTCAAAATATCGGTAGGTAATTATCTGATTTTTAGGATAATTCAGGCATTTAAAATTGTATTAGCATATTATAAAGATTATTATCCTTGAAAAAAGATTATTAAGATCACAAGTTTTGAAAACTCATGATGTTGATCTTGGTTTTCTATAGATTTTATTTTAAAATTATTTTTTTATTTTATTTTTACATATCTGATTTATTAAGAATTAATCTTCTTGTTTTTTTTTCTTGCTTTTTTTTTTATACAATTGATAGGTTAATTGGAGTTGACACAATTTTTTTATTGCCTTTTCTCATTTTTTCCCAAATTCACCCTTGAATATTTGATTATTTTATAATTGATGTTTTATTAAGTTTGCCAATGATAAAGTTACTCCAATATCATAATTAAATCTAATTAAATCATAGATTTGATATATTAACTTAGATGAACTTAATTATGTATTTTTAACTTTTTTTTGGTTAATTTATTTATTATCATTATATTCATTTATTTATATTATTTAAATTAATTGAATTTATTAAACCAATCCAATTAATAACCCAAGTTTCGGATTTTATTTTAGCCTCTTTTTAAATGCTTGCAACGCCTCGGTGTTTTGCTTTTGAACATCTAAAAAACTTTGGGCTGGACCGCATCATAGCAGGGCGCTATCTAGTGGTGCACAATGACAGAAATTAGTAATCTTCACCACCATTTTTCAACCACCCTTTCCTCTGCTCCACCGGGGATGCGGTGTCTTCGGCCAAGGTTTTAGAGATGCAATGCCAAACTCACGAACAGCTCCGTCAAAAGGAAATTTATTTGAGTTGACATATTATTTTTCATGAACCTCACCACCTCAACCAGTCTCTAACTTGGCTGAGGAGATACTACCATGCACCTCATAGAGCTGTCATCAACCAGTTCTACATGCGAAGCTAAGAGTTTATTGAATTATTTCAAATCCTTGGAAGGCACAGGGAAAAACGTCTTAACTCGATAATGGCAGAGCTCCTACCCAGGGGACCTACTTTCTTGAGTTTTAGAGAGCAACTTGGCATAATTTCTTAGGTTTTTTTGGGACAGTAGGTTTACTTCTATTCCAGATCTTTCTGAAAATACAAATGTGCAGTTTGTGCTCACAATTTACAATAAATCCCAAACTTCCTGTCACCAGTAAACTTTACAGAAGCAAAATCCATCTTTGAATCTATGGAACCTATAATTATCCTCGACAACTATTTCTCTATCGCAGGCCTGAAATATGATTTTCGTAACCGAGAGACAATCTCTACAAACTTGAACACTATTCACAACCCGGATTGGACAGTTTTCTTGGATGTTTATAAGACCAGATGCGATGGCTAACCTTTCGCTATGTTGAGATGTAGTATCGGATAGTTCCTGTTTCATGAGCAATCTTCCCTCTATATCCTGTAACATGCAGAGAATGCCTGCAGATACAGGGTTTGAGGCAGTAAAGTCATGAACAACTCCATTATGTTCTATCACACTGAAACCCGGTTGCTTCTGTGCTCCAGTCTCATGTAGCTTCGTTCTCACCCTTCTCACAGCATCCCATCTACCTGCATCTGCATATATATTAGAAAGGAGGACATAAGCGCCATCATTTGTAGGGTCTATCTCCATGAGATGCTTGAATGCATGCTCTGCTAATCATATGTCGTGGTGACTTTCAAATGCTCTCATCATGGAACTCCATATAGAGCATCTGGTTCTGTTGGCATTCTTTCAATGAACTTCACTGTTTCTTCCAAGTTGCCAACTCGACCGAGGAGGCCAACCATACGTCCAATCTGTTGAAATACTAGTACCCTTTATCAACTAAACCTCCATGGCTACAAGCTGTGAGAAGAGCAATGAAAGTTACATGGTCTGGTTTTACTCCTCTTTCCTCCATTTCAAGTAAAGACTAGTTACTTCGGGGGCATGCCCCTCCATGGAATACGCTGCTATCGTAGCAGTCCAAACAAATACATTCTGGTAAATTATTTGAGAAAAGATTTCAGAGGCCATGTCAACGCACCCGCATTTCCCATACATGTCAATTAAGGCAATTCCCAGCATAGCATCCATATCAATCTCGTTCTTCTCTGTGAACACACGAGCCCAAATGCCATGATTCAGGGCTCAAACATTAGGACAGGATGAAAGCAAACTGATCAATGTCAAGTACATATTTGAATTCTACGTCTTGCAGAAAAGTTCAAATGATTCACTAAACAGATCGTGTTTTACATAAAAACTGATCATAATGTTCCAAGAAACAATATCCTTCTCTGGAATCATTTTGAAGAAGTTTCTTGCCCTATCAGCACCTCCACTTTGGAAGAAGCCATATTAAATTCCATGATGATGCACTTTTATATGGCAACTGCTCAAAAGTTACGCAAACTTCATCAAGTCTCCAGCATTCCCAAGAAATCCATTCATAATCATTCTGTATGTCACAATCAAGGTATGAGCAACTCTTCCTAATTCAAAGTCTTCTACATGAACATGAGCTGAAAGTGCTGTGACGAGCAACCTGATGCAGGCTTACGTTTTCAAACCTGAATTGTCTAAACTTTCAAAATAATAATACCCACCTTGAATTTATCCGGACATCTCCGTAGTCCACAACACCAAGCTCCTCTCCCTAATTTTGTCTTCATAACAATTGGACAAACTGCCGCTTATCCTTAACTTATTTTCCTCAATGCAAAGATGAATTTTTTTTCCATTTCCAAGTCCCTCAACTTAGCTCAAGTCGAAACCAAACTAACCATGGTTATCTCATCCGGTTTTTTAAATCCTACGCTTCTCTATACCTTCCCTTTAAAATATAACAAGAAATCATAGTATTAATAGAAACTAAGCCTAGGGAGAAAAATATTGCAGCCGAAATCACTATTCATCTTTTTATAAATGATTGTGAATTGTAATAGTGATTTATTTTAAAATTTCTTGTGACGAGATTGGACTGTGCTGTTGAGTTTATAGTTGTGGTCCATTTAAGTGTGAAAGGAAGAGTATCGAGCCCATAATATTGGGCCTGAGCCTTCTCATCAAGGCCCAAGAGAAGAGTTACCTGGCTTAAGTAGTCTTGCAGTAAATCTTCGATTATTTTCAAAAACAAGGAAACAAAAACTAGAAACGGAAGCTACAACTTTACTTGCATGACCACCTTGATTGGTGGTTTCTTGTGCACAGGCCAATTGGAGGGAGGAAAAAAAGGAAACAAAATGATCATGAAAATGACGAAAAAATGAAAAGCAGAGGCAAGAACTCAGTGAAGTTTTCATATTAACAGCTTATTCAGCATAGAAGTTAATTATCATCATCATCTTCATCGAGGAAATTATCTCAGCCTCTGGTTTGACGAGTATTATAGGACTTGCAGTTCAGGAATTTCTGAGCTACTACATGGAACTGCACTTCTGAGGTCTTTCCACAATCATTGCAAAGGATCCAAACCTGCAGAGCAATCATTAGTGTATTTAACAAGCAGCAAGCTGGTTCAGCGTCTTGGGAAAATTTGATAAACTTGCAGATCTTTAAAAATAGTTTTAATGGTTAATATACTAAAACTGAAGAGGAAGAGAGAATCAACCTTTTTATTCTGGTACGGTTCTGGCATTGGCGTAGCTGCAATTTTCACGTCCAATTTCTCCCCCATACCTCAGACATATCACAGACTGACTTCGAGCAAAGAGGGCAAGCATATCTGTAACAGTAACAAGTATAAATCTCTGCAAGTTTCCAAACCATTAAAGAAGCAACTGGAAATAGCTGCTGGAGGGGGACTCACTGATAATGATCCCACATTTCCTTTAAGCAGCTCTTGTGAATTACATCTGCAGCTAGGATCCAGCCATAAAGACCAAAAACATTACTTCTCAGTTTAAAAGGGAACAAACCATGAACCTGAGGCATAGAGAAAGTTGTAATCTAAACAATGGAAAGAGTTATAGAACATGTTATGATAAAGTTATCATAATAACATGTTCTAAAACAGGAAAATCAAAACCTAAACAATATCCAAGCGTTGTGGCCAGTGCCTTGCAGTGCTGCACCATTATACATCTGGATATTTTCTATGCAGTAAATCGGTGAAGTCAATTTATGCACAGTCCACGAGACTGCAGCCAAAAAGATCATTCGCTATTTAAAAGACAAAATTGACTATGATCTTTTTTATACACCTTTCACTATCAACTTAAATATTTTTTGTGACTCGAACTGGACTGATCACAATCCCAATGACAGAAGAAGCACCAATGGATTCAGTATTCGTCAATGCAAAAATCTAATATCATGGTGTACCATGAAACAAGAAATTGTCTCGCGTTCAAGCACAAAGGCTGAATACTGAAGCATGCCTTTAGCTATAACAAAGGTATACTAGATTAGGATGCTATTGAAGGAGTTCCAGATTTACCTTTCCTCACCTCTTATTATGATCTGGTGCGACCATATTAAAGCACTGTTCTTAGCCTTAAATCCTTTCACAATCAAGCCTAGAAGTTTAAACTTTCTTTTTATTCGTGTATTCAATTTGTTTATATTTACGTTTCCTTAAACTTGAATCAAAATGAAAACAAATATATTAAGAAAACTATTTGATTTTCGTCCAAATTTTTCCTCTTCTTTAAAGAAATGTTCTGCTTTAATTCCCTAGTTTGAACGATACGAGAGTCGAACTCACCTCACATAAACTTCTTATAAAGCATTTTATATATGAGGTTGTGAGTTTGAAGGGTGTGGTAATAATTATTTTTTAAATATATTATTATTTTTTATTTTTTAAAAGAATTATTTTTAATATTAATACTTTAAAATAATTTAAAAATATCAAAAAAATTTCATTTGAAACAAAGAAAAAAATTAAAATCTTTTAAAATCTTTTTAAAATACTTCTGAAATAAAAAACAACTATTCTTAAAAAAAAAACCTTAAGTTTTATTTTTAGATAAAAATTTTGTTTTGTATTCCATTTCAAATGAAAGTTGGGTAAAATTTAAATTTTTTATTTTTTTGAATTGTCTTAATATACCATATCAAAGCTTTTATTAAAGCCATATATTAATAATCTCATAGCCTTACTCACACAGATATCTCCGAGCCCAAACCTATAAACGGATTCAGTGATCCAAGAGAGAGGAAGCGAACTGATGGCGTGGTCATGCCGGATGCGGTGAACCAGAGGAAGGGAATCCGCGATCCGCTGATCTCCGCTCTCTGTACAGGAAAGAAGAGGCGCCGACGATTCGGCAATGAGAGACGTTAAAGCTTTTGGGTCCAGACTTCACGGGTCCTTGTCTCTCTCATACCGTGTCCTTTTCTTGGACCCCGCTGCTATTAGTTCAGATGTCATGTCACCGATTTGCTCAAGTGGGGGTACGGCTCAGCCCTGCATCTCAGCCAGTTTGTCTCACGCTGTTCAGAGCCTGTTGAGCTCACAATTTGCTATTAAAAATACGATTGTCGTTATGATTTGAGATATTTTTGTTTGGTTAAAAAATATATTAAAATAATATATATATTAAAAAAAAACACTTTTTAATATTATTAAATTTAAATATATAAAAAATAATTTTTTTTTTTAAAATATGGTTTTAATAACATTTTCAAATATTATTCACGGAATCCCCTATAAAAATATTTTCGAATCCCCTATAAAAATATTTTCGAATACTATTCACATACATATAGTATAAAAATAAAACTTGAAATATGTTAATTCCATTTGTTTTGTGATTTAAATATTTTTTAAAAAATTTAAATTATTTTTTTATTTTAAATTAATATTTTAGTATTTTTAGATTATTTTAATGTATTAATATCAAAAATATTTTTTTTAAAATTAAAAAAAAATATTTTTATATATTTCAAAGTAAAAATAACTATTACTACACTTTCAAACACTCTAGAAAAATAATAAAACAAAAAATCTCAAATAAAAAAAATGATTTATATTTGTATAATTTTTAAGTAAATTATTTTATATTTGTATTTTCTATCCTTTGCTCACATACTTGCAGTAAAAAAATAAGTAAATATGATTTTAGTTCATATAGAATAATTTCTTTGACATAATTCAACCATGGTCTGATTTATTAACCCCCCCCCCCCCTCTTCCGGCACTCGTAAATTTAATCAATAGTCATTATTTATTTTTATGGTTTAAATTTATTTTATTTAAATTATTTTTTAATATTTTAAATTGTTTTAATGTACTAATATTAAAATAATAATAAAAATATTATTGTAATATATTTTCAATAAAAAAATATTTTAAAAATTAATCATTATAACAATAACAAACAAATAAAATCTAAATAAAGAGTTAAAAAAGAGGTTGTTGAGTCCGGTAGACGAGGAGAGGAAGAAGCTGCTACCGCCAAAAAAAGAAGTTTTCCGGCAAATGCTGCTATCCCACCTCCCTCGTCTGACTGAGGAATTGTAGCCTTACAAAGACAAGGGGATTTGCTTGCTTCTATCGTATGCCTACTCGTTTGATTCAAGAACCGAAAATAGAGGAGGCCCTACAAGCAATATCTTTAGGGTAAAAACTGTGGATGGCCAATGTGAAATTGCTTGGTTTCAAATTGTAGGGCTAGCTACTCAGTTCGTCAGTTCACAGGTGAACATTTAGTTGCTCCGGAATGCAGTCAAGCGAGCTGTTTGTCCGGTCGGTTTGATCTTGAAGCTTTTTTTTTATTTTTAAATCAAATAACATAAACTGGCCCGTTATTATTTATTTGATCTTAAATATATATTTTTAATATTAGTATTAAAAAATATTAATTTTTTTCAAATAAAATATATTTTTAAAACATAAATACAAAATAAAAGGTTAGGCAATTTCAAGTTGTCACATTGATATACCGACTTTTTACTTGGAATTGCATTCTAAATTAAAATTTATTTATTTATTATATTCTTGAATTATTTGGATGGATTGATATTAAAAATAATAATAAAAATTATTATATTTAATAAATAGTAACTCGAATCCTTATGTTTGACAACAGATAACAACAGAACACTGTACTTTACGGATGTCTAGAAAATAACCTTTTCATAGTCGTTGCCGTGTGCAAGAGCTTCGAGCAGTTAGGCTGTTGGTTTCTGTGGGGATTTTAGCCATAGGCAGAAAATAAAGCCGAGTTATTATGAGGAAGCAACACCAAAAAGTCTTCATTTAGGCTTTCTGTTGTGACTTAGCTGCAATTATTTATATTTCTCAGTGCCTTCAAAACTAATCTCAAATCCAACGCCATTTTTCGACCTCCAAAGTCTCCTCCTCCATTACCACCTCTCTTGCTCTGTGTCTAAATCTGAGAAAAGCTGAAAAAGACAGAGAGGGTTCCGTTTTATATTGTATAAAAAGTAAAAACAAATCCATGCATGTTCAGTACTGGTGTCTGATGAAGGAAAAGACTCACATTCTTCCATTCTTTACCACTCTCACTCTCATCGGCTTCACCACTGCCCAACACCACTTCTTTTCTAGTAATGCTGACCCCAGAGACTTACGAACAACACATATTGAACAGAACCAGAGACAGCTTTTATATTACAGAGAGGAGCTTGATGTAGAGGATGAGTATCTGATGTTACCACCTTGCCTCAAATTTGACAACCCAAGACTCAGAAGTGCCTACATTGCACTCCAAGCATGGAAGCAAGCCATCATCTCGGATCCCTTGAACCTCACATCCAACTGGGCGGGACCTGATGTTTGTAATTATACTGGTGTCTTCTGCGCCACAGCTCTTGATAATTCGTCGATCCAAACCGTTGCTGGGATTGATCTAAATCATGGCGACATGGCAGGCCACTTGGTTGAAGAGCTTGGACTGCTGGCAGACATTGCCTTGTTTCACATCAACTCCAACAGATTCTGTGGGAGAGTACCGAAAACTCTCAAGAAACTAAAACTCCTCTACGAGTTGGATCTAAGCAACAATCGTTTTGCAGGCGGATTTCCTTGCGTTGTTCTTGATCTTCCAAAGCTCAAGTATCTTGACCTCCGATTTAATGAGTTTGAAGGTGATTTGCCGAAAGAGCTGTTTAATAAGGATCTCGACGCAATATTCGTAAACCACAACAGGTTTGCTCTTGAATTACCGAATAATTTTGGTAACTCACCTGTTTCTGTTATGGTTCTTGCGAACAATAAATTCCATGGATGTTTTCCGACGAGTCTGGCCAACATGTCTAAGACCTTAAATGAAGTGATTCTTATGAACAATGGCTTGCGCTCATGTTTACCTAGGGAGATAGGATTGCTAAAGAAAGTTACGGTTTTTGATGCAAGTAATAACAAACTCGTCGGCTCTTTGCCTGACACCATCGGAGACATGGAGAGTCTAGAACAGCTAAATGTGGCACATAATATGCTGTCAGGAGATATCCATGATAGCGTGTGTTTGCTTCCACATCTGAAGCGCTTTAGTTATGCTTATAACTTCATCACTGGTGAGCCACCGGCATGTTTGGATTTGGAAGATTTTGATGATAGCAGGAATTGTTTCAGGGCAAGGCCCAAACAGAGATCAACGCTGCAATGTAAAGTGTTCTTGTCTAGGCCAGTTCATTGTGAGGCTTTTAACTGTCACGAGTTTGATCCTTCTCCACCATCACAGCCGCTGCCGCCGCCACCCGTTACTTCACCTCCACCACCAGTTTATTCCCCACCACCACCCCCTCCACTATCATCGCCCCCACCACCACCACCTCCACTAATTCCTCCATCAGCACTTCCCTCACCTCCCCCTCCATCATCAATGCCGCCGCCGCCCCCAATACACTGTGTTCCACATCCACCTTCACCTCCACCACCTCCTCCCTTCTACTCACCTCCACTACCCCCACCAAACTCACCTCCTAATTCACCTCCGCCGCCACCTATTTATCAATCACCACCTCCGCCAAACTCATCTCCACCACCTCCTCCCTTCTACACACCTCCACTACCCCCACCAAACTTACCTCCTAATTCACCTCCGCCGCCACCTATTTATCAATCACCACCTCCGCCAAACTCATGCCCCCCGCCTCCCTCATGTGCAGAACCTCCTCCACCTCCATCACCCCCGCCATGCCAGGCGCAACCGCCTCCAATTCAATACTTGCCACCTCCACCTCCTCCAGTTTATAATCCACCACCACTGCCAGCTCCAGTGTATAATGGTCCATTGCCACCAATTACTGGCATATCTTATGCATCTCCACCACCTCCATCAATCAGCTAAACTGGCAATTCGTTTGAGATATTTCTCCTTTCACCAGCCCTACGAAATCACAGTTACTTGACATGTATTCTTGGTAACATGGGGCAAAGACCGGACTTATGTTATAGTAATGATTCGAGAATTGTTTCACGCCATCGAACGCAGCAGAATTGATGGTTGAAAAGACATTTGGAGATAGAAAATAACAGAAGGAAGAGAAGTGTGCAAGAAGATTAAAGTTTCCCATGCTCCTATGATTGAATTGCCATGCTTGTTTTTGAGTAGTTAATAAGAGGAAAGATGTAGAGAGAAAGATTGTAATTACACATATGAGATTCGTATTAGCAATCTATCTGTGCTTTTCAATGGAAGGATCTAATGGCCACTTCCACGTCACTGTTTATTATGTTCTTCTATTTCTAGGATACAGCAGCCTCATCACCCCGGGGTTTTTGCTTCTCTCTACTTCTGCACTCATTTCGCCATAATTAAGGTGAAAGGGAGCAAGAAAACATCTTCCCAGTTGCAACCTTATAATATTAGGTTCAATTCCTATCAAATAACACTTAAAATATATTTCGATGCTCATTTGGCTTGTCAAATTACTGTGACAGATTTCAGGTTCATCCTTTGAAACATAAGAACTAATCCAACGAAAATCAAAGCGCCCTCAGATTCTTCAGTTTTCGCCATTGAATCACTTCCAGGTTTCTAGCACCAATAGAGTACTTCAAGCTCCTCTTCTACGGTGGCATATTTCACTTGAAATTTTGAGTGTACTAAAAATAAGACAGATCAAAACCATGAAAAACAGGTATAACATGACAAATACCAAGGCAGATTTTTCAATTGATAGTCAGTAATCTTATCAGATATATAAATAATAATTATGTAGTCTTATTTATTAAAAGTAAAATAGTACTTTCAGTTTAATATATATATATTTTATTTGTATTTAAATTAAGGTTAAGCATTCATAATATACAGATTATTCAGAATTCTAGCCTCCCTTTTGTATTTGATCTTAATTATTTTAACATGGTATCAGAGCCGGTTTTATGGAACGAGGCTTAATCCCGAACATAGCTTCGCGGATCCAACTATTTTTTGGAGTGAGATTTTATCTTCCGCTTCTGCAAAATTTGGTATTTCATTAATTTCTGCAATTATTTTGGTATTTCGTCTTCCCTTCAGCTTTTGCAATTTGATATTTGCGTTCAGTTTCTGTAAATTTATTTTGTGTTTTGGAGTAATCGTATAGTAGTGAGAAGATATTTGTTTAGTTTCTGAATTTCTGTTCAGTTTCTGCAATTTGGTATTTGGTTTTCCGCTGCTTTTGCATTCTAGTTTTCTGTGATTGTTGATTATGGCTACTGAAAGAGATGATTCGCTTCAGTCTGTGAGTGTGAGGTTGGATGGGAAGAACTATTCATATTGGAGCTATGTAATGAGAAATTTTCTTAAAGGTAAAAAGATGTGGGGGTATGTTAGTGGAACTTATATGATACCGAAGAACATTGAGGAGAGGGATGTTGTTTTGATAGATACATGGGAGGCAAATAATGCAAAAATCATTACTTGGATCAACAATTCTGTTGAACATTCGATAGGCACGCAGTTGGCGAAGTATGAGACAACAAAAAAAGTTTGGGATCATCTGCAAAGGTTATTCACGCAATCAAATTTTACAAAATAGTATCAATTAGAGAATGACATACGAGCTCTTCATCAGAAGAATATGAGTATTCAAGAGTTTTATTCTGCTATGACAGATCTTTGGGATCAATTAGCTCTTACAGAATCGGCAAAATTAAAGGCATGTGGTGCCTATATTGAGCGTAGAGAGCAGCAACGATTAGTACAGTTTTTAACAGCACTTCGCAGTGACTTCGAAGGACTTAGAGGTTCAATTCTGCATCGTTCTCCACTGCCTTCTGTTGACTCTGTTGTGAGTGAGTTATTGACTGAAGAAATATGTCTTCAATCTTATTCTGAAAAGGGAATTCTTTCTGCTTCGAATCCTTCAGTACTAGCAATACCTTCGAAGCCATTCTCTAATCATCAGAAGAAACCTTACACAAGGGTTGGCTTCGATGAGTGCAATTTCTATAAGCAGAAAGGTCATTGGAAGGCTCAGTGTCCTAAGTTGAGACAACAGAATCAAGCTTGAAAGTTTGGCAGTCAGTCACAACCTATTGCTCATAGACCGCCTCAGGGTTATAAACCATCACACCATAATATTGCAGCAGTAACTTCCCCAGGCTCTATTACCGATCCCAATACTTTGGCTGATCAATTTCAGAAGTTTCTCTCCTTGCAGCCACAAGCAATGTCCGCTTCTTCTTCCATAGGTCAGTTGCCTCATAGTTCCTCAGGTATGTCACACTCTGAATAGACCTTGGATTCTAGTGCTTCTCATCATATGTCTCCAGATTCCTCATCTTTACCTCTATGTCCCCTTTATCCTCCATTCCTGTTATGACTGCTGATGACACTCCTATGCCCTTAGCAGGTGTTGGTTCTGTTGTCACACCTTACTTGTCTCACCTTAATGTTTATCTTATTCCAAAACTTAAATTGAATCTTTCGTCTGTTGGTCAAATATGTGATTCTGGTGATTATTTAGTTATTTTTTCGGGTTCTTTTTGTTGTGTACAAGATATGTAGTCTCAGAAGCTGATTGGGACAGGCCGTAGGGAGAATGGACTATATATTTTGGATGAGTTAAAAGTGCCAGTTGCTACTGCCGCTGCTGTTACTACTACTGTTGATTTGTCTTCCTTTCGTTTAAGTCTTTCATCTTCTAGTTTTTATTTATGGCATTCCCGTCTAGGTCATGTTTCGTCTTCTCGTTTGAGATTTTTGGCATCCTCAGGAGCTTTAGGAAATTTAAAAACTTGTGATATTTTTTATTGTAGTGGATGTAAACTGGCAAAATTTTCTGCTTTACCTTTTAATCGAAGTATTTCTGTTTCTTCTTCACCATTTAATTTGATTCATTCTGATGTATGAAGACCTTCTCTTGTTGCCACAAAAGGAGGGTCTCGATATTATGTCTCTTTTATTGATGATCATACTCGTTATTGTTGGGTTTATTTAATGAAACATCGTTCTGAATTCTTTAAGATATATACAGCTTTTTGAGCTCTTATCAAAACTCAACATTCTGCCATGATTAAATGCTTTAGGTGTGATTTGGGTGGGGAATACACCTCTAATAAATTTTACTAATTGCTTGCCTTAGATGGAACCATCCACCAAACTTCATGTACAGATACTCCTAAGCAAAATGGTGTTGCTGAAAGAAAACATAGGCATATTGTCGAAACTGCTCGTTCTCTCTTGTTGTTTGCTTTTGTTCCTAGTGAGTTTTGGAGAGAAGTTGTTCTTACTGCAGTAAGTTTGATTAATACAATTCCATCTTCTCATAGTTCGGGTATATCTCTTTTTAAAAAGTTATATGGGTATGTCCCTAATTATTCCTCATTTAGAGTCTTTGGTTGTACTTGTTTTGTTCTTCGTCCTCATGTAAAACGCAGTAAGTTATCCTCTTGATCTGTTGTCTGTGTCTTTCTGGGTTATGGTGAAGCTAAAAAGGGGTATCGTTGTTTTGATCCAATAACTCAGAAACTTAATGTGTCTCATCATGTTGTCTTTCTTGAGCACATACCTTTCTTTTCTATTTCATCCAGTACTCATAATATGACTAAATCTGGTATTATTCATATAGATCCCTTTTCTGAGGATTCTGGTAATGATACCTCTCCTCATGTTCGATCAATTTGTACTTATAACTCTACAGGTACTGGTACTTTAGTCTCTAGCACACCTGAAGCTCCATTTTCATCTACAGCCCCTCAAGCTTCATATGAGATTATGGATCCACCTCCACGTTAGTCCATCCGCATTCGTAAGTCCACAAAACTACCAGATTTTGCTTATTCTTGTTATTCTTCATCATTTACTTTTTTTTTAGCTTCTATTCATTGTCTCTTTGAGCCCTCTTCCTATAAAGAGGCAATTCTTGATCCACTTTAGCAGCAAGCTATAGATGAGGAACTTTCTGTTTTACATAAGACAAATACTTGGGATCTGGTTCCTTTACCTCCTGGTAAGAGTGCTGTTGGTTGTCGTTGGGTGTATAAGATTAAAACTAATTTTGATGGGTCTATTAAACGATATAAAGCTAGGCTGGTTGCAAAAGGATATTCTCAACAGTATGGTATGGATTATGAGGAGACATTTGCCCTGGTTGCAAAAATGACTACTATTCGTACTCTTATTGTTGTAGCTTCGATTCGCCAGTGACATATTTCTCAGCTTGATGTTAAAAATGCCTTCTTGAATGGAGATCTTCAAGAAGAAGTTTACATGACACCCCCTCCTGGTATTTCATATAACTCTGGATATGTTTGTAAGCTTAAGAAAGCATTATATGGTCTCAAACAAGCACCTCGTGCTTGGTTTGAGAAATTCTGTATTGTGATCTCATCTCTTGGCTTTGTTCCTAACAATCATGATTCTGCTCTGATACCATGTTAAAATAATTAAGATCAAACACAAAAGGGAGGCTAGAATTTTGAATAATTTGTATATTATGAATGCTTAAACTTAACCTAAATACAAATAAAGTATATATAGATTAAACTAAAAGTACTATTCTACCCTTAATAAACTGAAAGTGCTCTTTTTATTAAGTGCACTGATGCAGGTCGTATCATTCTGTCTTTATATGTTGATGATATGATTATTACTGGTGATGATATTGATGGTATTTCAGTTTTGAAGATAGAGTTGGCTAGACGATTTGAAATGAAGGATTTGAGGTTACCTTCTTTCTTAGTCGAAATATGTTGTAGATATTCTTCAGCGGGCTAGACTTACTGATAACAAAACTATAGATACTCCTATTGAGGTTAACGCAAGGTACTCTTCTTCTGATGGTTTACCTTTGATGAATCCCACTTTATACCGCACTATTGTTGGAAGTTTGGTATATCTCACCATTACTCGTCCAGATATTGCATATGTTGTTCATGTTGTTAGTCAGTTTGTTGCTTCTCCTATTACTGTTCATTGGGCAGCTGTTTTTCGTATTTTGCGATATCTTCAAGGTATAGTTTTTCAGAGTCTTTTACTTTCATTCGCCTATTTCTTGGAGTTGCGTGCATACTTTGATGCTGATCATGGTAGTGATCCCATAGATCGCAAGTCTGTTACTGGGTTCTGTATCTTTTTAGGTGATTCTTTTATTTCTTGGAAAAGCAAGAAACAATCTATTGTTTCTCAATCATCCACCGAAGCAGAATATCGTGCCATGGCATCTACTACCAAAGAAATTGTTTGGTTACATTGGTTACTTGCTGATATGAGAGTTTTCTTTTCTCATCCTACTCCTATGTATTGTGACAACCAGAGTTCTATTCAGATTGCTCACAACTCGGTTTTTTATGAGCGAACTAAGCACATTGAGATTGACTGTCATCTTACTTGCCATCATCTCAAGCATGACACCATTGCTTTGCCTTTTGTTCCTTCTTCCTTGCAGATTGCAGATTTCTTCACCAAAGCACATTCCATCTCTCGTTTTTGTTTTCTAGTTGGCAAACTCTCGATGCTTGTAGCTGCCGCATCATGAGTTTGAGGGGAGATGTTAAATAATATTTATGTAGTCTTATTTATTAATGGTAGAATAATACTTTCAGTTTAATCTATATATACTTTATTTGTATTTAGGTTAAGGTTAAACATTCATAATATACAGATTATTCAGAATTCTAGCCTCTTTTTTGTCTTTGATCTTAATTATTTTAACAATATAGTCTCCTGCTGTATATTCATTTCTCAATAGCTCTTGTCATATCTTTTACAGTTACCTGGAAGATGTTTCCCTTCAACGATGCATCAGATTTCAACATTTCACTGTTATGATGTGAACTTATGGCAAGAAGATCACTTAGTTTTAGGAATTATTAAGGATGATTTGGTCACCTAATAAATATTAATTGATTATAATTGTTTGTGACTTCTATGTGATTTCTTTACACTATTTGTGTGAGAAAATTGTGATTTGTTAGAAAAGTTTTTAGAGGAAGAGTTTCTAGTTTTTTTTAAAAGATTGTATTGTGTTTTTTCCTTTATATTTTATTGAGTGTTGAGGAAATTTGCTCATGTATATTAACATAATGGATTATGAGTGTTACAAATTACCATATTTAATAGTTTATATTTTATTTATTTTTGTGTTTTAAAAATATTTTTAAATAATTAAATATTTTTATTTGCTTTAATTTTTGTTGTTGTTTTTAGCTTATTTTGATGCACTGATATAAAAAATAATATTTTAAAATAAAAAAATATTATTTTAATATATTTCTAAATAAAAATTATTTTAAAGATTAACCGTAATCAAAACAGGAAACTCCTAGAAAATAAACTATAGCTTCAAACACATTGTTTTGCTTTATTTATAATGCTTTTGAGTTTTTATTCAAGAAATGATGCTATTGATTTCACTTGACACATTTGTAAGGCAAATATAAGCTCACAAATTGGTTTCATGCTCTCAAGGATGGGTTTATGAGCAATGAAAAAACATGTATTAATTATTATACACGTGAAAAAAGCCAAAGAAGAAACCATGCTATGATAATAATAAAAAAAATAAAAAGAAAAAAGGGCAAAACAGAAGAATGACTACATGAAAAAAACTTGTTTTGATAAACCATGTTATGACAATATAGAGGAATCCATGTGAAAAACCATAGGAGAAACCATGCTATAAAAGTTTGTACGGTGACAACAAAGAAAGAGAGCTATAAATGGTCAACAATCTTTGTACAAAAGAGGTAAAAATATAATTTTTTTTAAATTAATATATTTTTAATATTTTTAAATTATTTTGATATACTAATCTTAAAAATATTTTTTTAAATAAAAAATATTTTAAAAAATAATCACAACCATGATCCAAACATATACAAATGCTTAATTTAATAAGTTGGTTTAGCACGAGGGTGGGGGAAAAAAATTAGAAACTTGAATTCGATCGAGGTTATGTTTAAAATCCAAAAGTGTGTGCATGTGTTGTTGTGTCGGGTGTGATGGCAAAGATTTAGCGTAAAGGTGACATGGAATTTGGTTAGATTTTAGGTGTGTTTTGTATGAATTTTTTAAGTGCAAAAGAGTTGTTATGATGGCCGTGTGCATGCATAAAACAAGAATTATTATGACAATTTAAGCATGTAAAATGAGGACTGTCTTGAATTTATGGAATATGGAAATTTAGGATGATATCATACAACAAATGATGGAGATTTAAGGTTATTATGACAGTTCTATTATGACAATCCTAGAATGTTACAAATTAGGGTTGCTATGATAAGCTGAAAGCGCATGAACATGGATTACTAGGATAATTATAAATGTGAGTAATTATGAATTGATTTTGTATTTATTAAATATTTAAAATGGATTAAGTTTGTATGAATGTGTATGGAAATTATGTATTTAAAATTTTGGGTTAAATTGATTCTAAATGAATGAATATATTATATATGTGTTTGGTCAAATAAAAATGTGGATTTGTTATATAATTTCAAGGAACATTGCAATGGCCAATCTGTATCCATAACATAAAACGGAGAGGCATGTATCAAAGAGGATGAAGACACAGGATGATTCCTTTGTGATGCTTATATGAACTGCGGTTTCACTCACAGGCTCAAGGGCAGCAATTGGCTTTTATGTGGGATTGCTTTGTGCACGCCACTTGAAAAAAAAAAACAAAGAAAGACTGGCCATGCTTAACATTTTAGCTCCATAGAATTCCATGGAAACCTCAAGATCCATGAGTGAGTTCCATGAATAATTAGAAGTGTATTGGAGTATTAGATCCCCAACAACTAGTTTTGGATCAAGGCTTTGTTGTTGTTAATTGGAGACTTGGATCTTTCTCACCATGTGTTTCCGATATCCCTATGGCAGAACATTTTCGGTTGTGAATCAAGAAACACAACATCAGTAACACCCTTTTACTCTCTTGTATGTAATTTATATTTTCTAACTTCAAATAATACAAGATGTTCTGCATCAGATATTTGTTAGAACATAGACAAATGATTCGCTGAGAAATTCTTGTTCACATTTGTTAGATCCTTGCCATTATAGCTAAAATGTGATTGGTGGCTGCTCAACATTTGTCTTCGACAGGATCCAGAGGACAAGCACAGGCTGAAAGAGGCTTCTAACTCCATGTGATATAGATCACTGAAACGACATTCTCTTATTAGATTACGATTTCAAGTTTTATCTTCATTATATTTCATAATTAACAAAAACATCTGAAAGGAACTCGCTTCAGTGGAGTGCATAAACCGTACCATCAAACTATGAGAGATGGCAGAATCCACCAGATGAACAAAAAAGAAACAAAATAATAGGTCATTATATGATGACTATGGATAAGTACCGTGATTCAGGCAATATAACTTCATCCAAAATGGTCAGATCTGTGCTCTTTTGAAGCCGTTTATGATCATCCTCTTGGCCATTGGTACAGAAGACAAGACCTTATTCAGCCAGCTTGTTCCTGTTTGACAGCAAGGTAGATTTTTGTCCTGAAAATTTTGGGACTCTAATTGAATTTCGAATCTTATCTATCCAAATGGATTCCCTCCCCTTGAAGGAAGAGAACTTGAGGAGGTTGGGAGCAAGTATTCGTTGGTTGGTTGTTGAGCCATATCCAAGGACCCAAAAGGAAATCCCTCACTGCCAAGGTCGCCTGGTCCTTGTGGTCTGAAAGGAAATTCAATAAAGTACGAATAATTTCTATTCCATGTGAGAGGAGTTGTCATCCTGTGCCTTGGTGAACCTAGTCATGCAAGTTTAGTGACGGCAGACAAAGCTTTATGCTTGTTGTCTATACATCAGCATAATGTGGTTTTGGATGTCCATGGTGTGGAAAATGCATATGAAGAGAGCACCTTGTAGGATAATCCTTAGAAGAACATCACTGCAGTTTATACAGACCATGCAAATTTGAAACAGTGTGTGAATCCTATTTCTCACCGACTTTGACTCTCCCCCTCCTATCCTACCAGTCAATTGGGAAGTCAGATCCTTAAGAGTCAATAGGCACATTAAATCAAGTGACATGGTGAGATCTAGTGAACTGAATAATAAAGACGACCAAATGGTGAAAAGTACTTTGAAAGCAAATGATGAGACTGAGGATAAAGAATGTTACCCGGAATTAGGCAAATTCATGTATGTTTGTTGTCCCATGTATGCACCTAAGATATAGAAAACTGAATATGAGGACCAGATAGAAATCATTTATCAGTAGGTATTGAAGAGAGGCAGAAGTGAATTTACCATAAGGCATGGCTGATGCAAAGGGTGGGGACTGTGGAGGCAATGCGGAAGTATGCATTGGGAGACCACTGTGCATATTTCCCATGGAAGGAAACTGCATCAAAAAGAGTATATATATTTAGAAATTTACACAACAGGCCTAGATTGAAAAAATTTATTCAAGAGAAACAAAAGAACCTTGCAACAGCTCTGAACAAGAACAAAAATATTGCTTGCAGTAGTTATGCTTTCTAATCTTGATATGTTTATGATAAAACACACCCAGGTCCTTGGCATGGCTATAAAGGTTATTATATGCAAATTGCTTCTTGTATATATTAATTATTGGTGAATTCAGCATGATCGTACAAGTCATATTAGGATATAATGCATCTTTCGTATGAGTCATATTGGGATATAATGCGTCTTATGGAATTTATTTGAGTTTCTGTTGGCTTCTTGAACCATATTTTTTAATCTGAAAACTTGTTTTAATGCCAATCTAAGAAAAACCCAAAGATACCATTACTTGGCCGTGGTGCAAGTTAGATACAGATAAAAAAAATTGTACAAAGACACATGATATGTCCAAGTAATGTAGATTGAAGAGCTCGTACAGGCCAACATGACCAAAGTTTGATCTTATAAAGATGTGCCAAGAGCTCAACATCAGCATACCAGAAAAGAAAATAGGCAGGATGAGAAAGGTAAATGCATGATAATACCAGTTCGAGTGTTGTACATACAGGTGGGGCTTTTACCAAAGTGGATTCTCCATTAAGATTGAACGGGTTCGTAGATTTTGTTGGGTTGGGATATGCTAGCACAGGCTGTAAAAGAACCCGATAAACAGTCATCGGCATCTATATGTTTCACAGGTGACAAATCGAATCCCTTCCCATTATCATTTGGTTAATAACATACCGTTGCATTAGGATAATATTGCATGTTAAATCCCATGCCATAAGGTGGAGAAATTTGCCAGCCTGGAATTGGGCCTGGAGTGGGTATGGTTGTAGTAAACAGGTCCTGCAGAAAATTGAATGTATACCATTAGAAGGATATGAGAAACAGCTGACACCAACTTTAGGCAAGGCAATCACCACTGGAAGTTCCTTTCTTCCACCATATTTTGTTTCTGATGCAAGAGGCTTGTATTTGGCATCAGAATTGGATTCTTGGGTTGGTGTCGAGACATCTTGAGAAGGGTATTCCCCGAGGAAATCTGGAGGTCCCTGAGCATTAGGAACATTTGATGAAGTCCAGATCTGCAAATTTGAAGAACAAGCACACAAGTTATAAATAAAATTACCTGATATCAGCATCACCACAAAGGCATGGATGCAAGTGAGACATAACAAAGGATTTTTTTTAAGACGAGAACATAACAAACTTGAAACTATAAAATTAAAAAAAAAAATGGTAACCATAGCAATTCCCACTCGTTTTAGTATCTCTATCTGAGCCAAATTTTGGAGTTGTTAATTCATTAAAGAATGGATCTGGAAAAAAAATCATCAGGGGTGACTTGCAGGGACGAAAGTGATATTACAATTCACATATTTAAGACACGGAAGTCCTTCTGTGGATGCTCCAGAACATGGTCTTATATCTTGTGGATAGAGTTATTAAAAACCTTGGACTCTGAAATAGCATGGTTCTAGATATTCCTTAAACTCCTGAAGCTCAAACTAAGTCCAAAAACTAACCTGGTCATTTACCCCTCCAGCTGGTGTATTAGTAGTCTGTTGTCCAGTGGAGCTTTTATTGGCAGGCAGTGCAGAAGACTGTTGTTGTATGGTGGATATCTGTTGCCCATCAAAAACCTTGAAAGTTGAGTCACCATTGTTATCAAGCGCAGCTTGTGGAGGAACTGCACTAGAAGGGTGCACTGGCAAAGAAGTATTTAAAGGGGCTATGTATGCATCAAAAGCATCGATTAGTGTCAATGTCTCCTCCAAGGGCACGGCAGGTACAGGGTCACCTTCAGGCAGGCTGATCCCAGATGCAGTTGCTGTCTGCACCACAGGTGCAGCTAGTGAAACACTTCCCACAGTCATGGTGCCTCTAGACACAGCTGTAGAAGCACCGGCACTACGGGGCAGTGTTAACATCTGCTCCACAGGTAGTGAAACACTGCCAGCAGGCATGTTGTCTCCAGATGCAGTTGTAGAAGCATCAGTTGCAGAATCAACACCACTGCTTGGTAATGCAAGCATATGCCCTGAGGGCCCAGCTACTGAAGCACCACTACTCAGGATTATATTTTCTTCAGATGTAGCTGATGAAGGGTTATCATTAGTTGGTATTTCAGATGTATTATCAAAAGGAATAACTGAGGGAACTGACAACTCCATCAGTAAAAATTCCAACATATTTGGTTTTGGGACAGGAGGTATGTTCTCCTTTCCAGAGGACTCATATGAGCAGTTGCCTTCTTCACTGGATGGAAGATTCTCCAGTGCCACTGTTGCTGCCACGGCATTGGAGGACTTGGAATCAGCATTTAAATCAACTGAGATTTCTGAATTATGACTTTTCTGTTCCACAGGATTCCCATCAACAGATGCCATAGGGCAGGAAGAAGCGGGCATCTGCAGTGAGGAACACACAGAATTTCATAGGACTAGAAAGTAAATAGTCTACAAGAACTGACTGTATATATCAAATTGTGATTTGCAGAAAACTACAAAATAAGTTTGCAAAACATCAGTCTCACACGATTTTTTATTCAAAATTGTATCTAGAGCTGTTATATGGAATTTCAGATCATTCCACCAGCATTCCTTGTCATTGGAAATAAACCTTCAATACAGAAGGTGAGAGAATCCATGAAAGTAAAATGACGAGAGTCTAGCAACAAATGCAATGTTTCTATTTCATCTCAACAAGTCCTGCCAGTGCAGCTTGCATGTTCTATGCCACATTACCTCAGTCCTCGGTAGAATTGACTGGGATGGCTCTCTACAGATTTTATTATGTAAAGTAAGTGTACTCAGCCAATCTATTGTTACCACATCAATTTAGAGATTACCACACCTGACTGTCAACAGATGCATCCTTCCCGTTGGGTGCTTTAGAATGCTCAACAACCTGTAGAGGCGGAAGATTCTTCCCCAGAATATCTTTAAGAGGGCGTACCACAGGGGCATTATTATTTTGAATGTCAGATGACCTGTTCCCAAACCTGGATTCTGTCGGTGAAAACAGGTGGACATCAGTCTGCCTGACACTTTGTATTTTGTCATCTCGAAACCTGTCATCAACAACCTCAAAGCGAGCAGCACTTCTCTTAAAACCTCCATATCTTGTATTTTCTTGGGAATAACGAGGACTTCTTCTTTCATCATCATAATATCTGAAAGTCTTGTCATCAGTTCTTCCACTAAAACCACATCTTTCACTCCGCCCTTGTCTATCTTCATAGTTCAGAGTTCTAGATCCACCAGAATACAAAACAACCCTCCTGTTCTCACCAGACTCCTCCTTGTCAGTCTGCATAACACCCACAATAACCTTTAACAAAATTTTGGTAGCTTTAATTGGAGCACACTCAACATATTTCCCAGGATTCCAATTCGTGTGGTCCAAATTGTTGAATTCACTACTTCAATATTAGATACTGATAAATGTTGCCCAAAATTTAACGAAACATAGAAATTATGTATATGCAACCATATCTATCTTTGGAGGGATTTACCAATCTCAGCCTTGAGAGTTTCTCTCCACTTTTCTCTCCAGTGTATCTTCTATCCACGTAAACATGCTTGATAAAATCTCGAAGCTTTTGCAGATTACTAGAAGAACCAAAAAAAAAAGAAGCAAACTATCAGAACACATTACTCAAAATTCCCACAATAAAAAAAAATCCAATTTCCAAGCACAATCGCATGCACGAATGTGCAATCTTGTGATCCCCTTACACAACGCAAATCGCACAATCATGATTAACATTTCTCTTAAAAATTAACATATTGCACACCAACATATAAAACCACCTGCCATCAGGAATCTGATTACGCTGCGGATCCCAATCCTTCAAATAAATCTTTCTCGCTCTCTATTGAGAAATAAAAATAAAAAAGTTAGACAGAAATTAAAAAATTTCCTATAAAAATACCTACATTGTTAGCAATAAAGTAGTATTCAATTTCATGCCCAACCTCATTCCCTCCTGCTTGGAGAGCACTAACTTCTTCCGCGTTAAATTTTGCCATCGAAACCGATTTAACTCTATGCGTAAATTCCCGACTAGAAAAATTCATCAGAATTAGATTCATCTCTCATGCTTAAATAACAGAAAATTCAACAAAAAATAAATAAAAAAAACTTAGCCCAACAATTAAAAATCAAATAAATAAAAACAAAAATATAATACTTACTGAATTCCACTGCAGCTTGTGCAAACAAATGTGAAGAAGGTTGTGCAAACATATTGTGGTCCCTGCAAAAAAAAACAAAAAACAAAAAACAAATAATTAAATGAGATTAAAAAAGAAAAACAGAAAAGAAAGAGAGGGGGAAATTACCAAGCTATTGCAATTAATGCAACGACGATTTTCAGGGAGTTTAAGAAGACCGCGAATTATCTTCTCAATTCTCTCCTCTTCTTTGTCTTTCCTCGTCATTTTTTTCTCGAGATGACGCAGCAACAAGAAGGATTGATCGATCGAAACCGCAGCGTTGTAAGGATTTGAGGGTCTGGAGATCGAATTTGAAGAAGAGAAACCCTAGAAATTGAAATGGGGATAGGAATACATAGGAGAATCTGGTGGAAAACGATATCTTGCTCGAGCGAGGTTCATGGAGGGAAAATTGCCGAGAGAGACGCTTTGTTCGCTGTTTTTTTCGCTGATTTAAATTTAAAAACCATGTTTTGGGCTTGATGGCCCTATCATGGATGAGCATTAGCCCGATCCAGAAAATATGCTTATAATCGTTTTTTTACTCCTTAACAAAAAAAAAAAAAAACAAATACAGGCTGATTGAATATTCTGAATTAATTAAAAAAAAATTAAACTGATTAACAACTCGACTAAATCAAAACTCAATAATATAACTTGTTAATTTTTAAAAAAAATATAAAATAACTTTATGTTGATATATTTATTTAAAATAAAATAAAAATTATAGTTCAAATCCAGATTTACGACCTGTAAACAAAAATCCCCTGTTTTTTAATAACTTCGCATACAATAATTTCTTCTAGGGGCTTTGTTGTAAGGCGTTGTAAAGAGAAATGCTATAAACAACCCTAGTAATCCACCTTAATTAAATTATCCATGAATACACAAAGTGATTCTATACATAAATAAATGCAATCTTATGGGTTTTTTCTTTCTTTCTCTATAGCAGTTCATGTAATCTAATATTTTTAGACCTAGTTTATTCATGAAAAGTAATTTTTTTAAAATTATTTTTATGTATTTATTTAATATTAGAAAAGTTAATCAATAAAAAAATATTTTTCAATCAAAGAATTTATTATTTATATAGAATTTGATCTTTAATTTTTTGACTACTATATATTTTATTTTGAGTTTTTTTTATTTCATCATTTAGATTTAATTTATTTAATTTTTATATCAACTTTGATTCTTATTCTTTTAAATTGTTATTTTTTTCCTATCATATTGAAATTTTTTTATCTATCAAATTTAATCATTATTCTTTTGATTGTTATTTGTTTTATTTGAAATAATTTATAAAATTATATTATTTTTTTAATTTCATCATTTTTTAATTTGTCAAATTTATTCTCCATTATTTTAATTATTATTTATTTTATTTGATATAATTTATTAAATTAATTTATTTTCAATTTAATTATAATTCAACTATATATATATATATATATATATAAAACCATAGAAATCTCGACACCCTGTGCTAACCACCGCCTGCGCGACAACCATGCTTCCGAATATTCTAACATCCTTGGTGACACCTTGCTCTTTTATCTTTTTATCCCTTTCCACCACTATTTAGCTATTCAATTCAGTTGCTGTTAGATGTTTTAGCTTTTTAGGGTTCTTTTTTTTTTTTTTGTGAGCACGATCTTGATCTTGCCTCAAACATTTTGTCACATGATGGTGCGTGGCAGCCCTTCGAATCTGATTTTTAAACTAAAATTAGCCGGGTTGGCAACAATGATGCCGTTTCAACACAAAATATTTGTGATGATTTACAGTGGTATTGATCCTTCAAGTTTGTTTTCTGGGTTTCGGGTTTTGTTTGCTTAGTTTCAATGGAAAACTGGCCGAATTCATTGGTTGAAGGCACTACGATTAGATTTGCTAGCCAGCCTGAATGCCCCTAATCAGAAAAAGGCAAAATGGAAGCATAGAGTTAAGGAATAAAAGCAGGAGAGCAGCCTCAATTGATGTTCACTGTAAGGGCTAAAATTGAATCAAACAGAGTCAACAACAGAGAGGAGTCAAAATTGATCAAACCAGACAATACCGCACGCAAAAATAGTGCTAACAGATGTTATGGAAGTCAAAGATTTCGAATCAATTACATCCTGATCAGTAACCATAGAATTGAATGGGTCGCAAAGAACTTCCATGAAACCACCGCTTGGGGGGTGGGGGGAGGGGGTTGGCCTGGGGACTTCATATCCATGCATGTTTCGGTTTCAGTTCACCCTAGTAGGTATATGAGGCCCCCTGCTGCAGGGGAGGGTCCTGGCCGGACTCATGCCAACATTACATCGCATTGCAGGCACCCTTCCCCTTTACCACAGAGACAATAACAAAATCTGGAATCTGGATTTGTTGAACTTGAGGATTTAGAAGTTGCAACACGGTTCAAATCGTGATCTAAAACAAAAAATGACAATCAAAACATATTGACCTGCGAAGACAGAATTTCAAAAATGTGAAAGCAGCAATAAGTGACCGAGCTGCCAAGCATTATGACCCCAACAGACCACCACATACTCAGACAAACACTCCATATCACCATCAGATGTCAGAAACATGCAACTACAAAGAAACTCACAATCACTACTCCCCCCACAGAACACTCGTGTCCACCACATTATAAAAATCAAAGTGCACTTGAAACGGGTCTGTACATGTTTTAACAGTTCAATCACAAATTTGCAACCCCTTTTCTGTAAGCTACATTTTTAGGTCTCTCTGTTAGGTTTTGATTTGGTTTCTTTATATGCCAGAGGTGAAAAGGAAGCATGTGATTAGTGAGAGACCGCAAAGCTGAAGAGCCCATGAACTTCTCCGTGATTAATTATTGCTTAAGATAACTAAATATTAACAAGAACATGAAAAGATAACAGAGAGGCAAAAGCCACAAACTTTCCAACTCTCTGGCATCTAACAAAATATCAACAGAGATATGAAACAAGGATCTAGAAACACATTCTAAACCTCTAACCAGTCTCTATGGAAGATTATAAGAAATTACTTACAGAATTTTTTCCTCTTCTATTTTCATGGATAATATATTCCATTGGCACATATCTATCTAGTGAATGCTCCAGTGTTGAATCAGATGGGCACTTGTAAGTCGAATCCCGGGGTGTCATATTATTTCAGCCAACTGCTACTTCGATATTCATGGTTAAGGGAGAAAACAAAAGGGGGAAAGGAAACAAAGATCTGTACAAAGATCTGCAGCCAAAACTCCACAAACCCCTTCACAAGCAGGATCTGTGCAGGTGAACCAGTTATCAGAACAAAAAAAACGAGTGGGTATAAGACCTGGCAAGTCCTAATCAAAACTGCCAGATGGCAGATTAATGAGGCAGAGGCAAAAAAAAAAAAAAATAACCCTTCTCCCTTCTAAATGCCACAGCACCTGTTAGAAACCTGCTGGAAAGGCTAATGACAAAAGGCCACTGCCACGGATAATAGAAACACCAAACTGTTCCAGCAAGAACAATGTAAAGTCTATAACTGGATTCTTTGGATGCAGACATCCAAGCTAAAGGAGCTGGCAAATTCCTATCATCTCATATGTAGTTTTTCTCATTCCACCCATCAACATTTATGTCCTCGGAAGAAGCTTTGATTGCTTCAGCATTCATTAGAGCAACCACAGCCTTGTGAATTGCAAGATCTGCCCTGTAAAGCAATCTCTGTGCCCTATCTCTCTTGAGCTTAGCCACATTAAGTGCATGCTTAGCTGCACCAGAAGCTTCACGCAACCTGAGCTCATCAAGACCTGAATCATTCAACTGTCCACGGCCATGCCTCGCATATCCATCTGTCTGGTGATGTCGCTGGCTAGGCCAGTCAGAAAAACCCACATTCCAATGACGAAATCCATTTCTCTGATCCACCATTCTGTGATTATATGAAGCAGCCATCTGAACATCATAGGGAGACACAAAGGTACCAAGTTTCTTTGACTTGGTCCTGCAAAGTTTCTGGAGATTATTCCTATCATAACCATCACCAGTCAGTGAGACATATCCGCGGCCACGGGCATCTCGTGGTGAAAACACCCTGGGTGATATCTGAGGCAACGGGGAATCATCAAAAGATTCATTGTTATGTACTGAATATATTGTCTTTTCATCCCCAGAAGCAAAGCCATTTATTCTTCTTCCTATGAAAACAAACGTAATATGATTAAGGTGAAAGTTGAGAAGCATATCAAGGATGGGAAAATGTGGGAAAAGAAAAGCAGGGTCAAAATCTCAATGGGTAAAAAACATTACCATAAGGGTGCAAGCCGTCATGATTTCCTGCTAAGCCGTTGCTTTGTCCAGCAACTGAAAATTTTTTATGCGACCTTTGTTTTGATCCCTTGTTAGGCACTTCCAAACCCCTTGGTTTCAAACAGAAAGCATACATGGGTGGCTTGTCAGAAAGTGCAAACTTCTCATGGCTTCCATTAGAGATACCTGTGTGACTTCTTGTCATTGCTTGCCCCCAATCCCTCAATTGCTGCTGATACCTTTCCCAAAGTGGCGGCTGCATATAACCCATAATTTCACATCAAGTTAGACCAAAAACTATGTTAAGAGAAAACAAATCAGCATACAAATGACATATACAGAAACGAAACATATTATAAAGATAAACCAAGTTTGATGAAGTTATATGCTGGCCCAAAAGATTAGAGAACTGCCTGGTCAAATTAAAGCATAATGATAGATCCTTTATTCCATTAATATAGATCTGAATAGTGGTCATGCAACTGACGACAATTTAATAATTCAACAGAAAACTTGTAAAGAGAATAAAATCATACAAAAGCTACATCAGTAAAAACAATGACATAGTTTCCCTGCACCCTTCCCTTTGGTTCAACAGAAACCACGGCCTACTCATTGATTTTGCAGACCAAATATCCCAACATAAATCTATAGAAACTCTACTCCGTTTAACAAAACTAGAATGTATGTTACTCAAATGACTGCAAAACATAGAAGGGATATAAAAGAAATTAATTATATTCACGATGGATAGGGAGTCAAAAGAACATTCATAAACAGTGACCACACCTCCATGTTAATGGTATGGCATCAGCTGGGTGTTTATTTTCCTTTTCTGTTTGGGGGAAGGGGGTTTGCAATTCTGAGAATCAACAGACATCATTATTATGACCATTGCATCCACCATCAAACATTTTTACCAGTTCGATGGCCAGCAACAGAACAAACAGAAAATACATCCTCGTATATTCTAGAGGAGAACTTTGCATAGGTTCTTTAACTATGATGCATTGTTTGCACTAATCTTTTCGAAGTATCCTTTTGAGTAAGAAGTCCATGTCTTCTTCATGCCATGAGACATTGGAGATTGAAATCTAAGTGTTCAAAAATAGTTCTGCAATCACTGAAGGATAAAATCGATGTCCATTACAATCTCAATTTAAACTTCTTTAAGGACTCCTAAGTGTCACATCTACTACATATACCCCAATTAACCTTGACTTATACTGAGACTTCTTGACTGGGATTATTTAACCAAGAAACTAGTCCATCTATTCCAATGAGTATTAAACCAACCAACTATAGCTACAAAGGCTCCTTTAAGAGCAGAGTTGTCTTGCTTCCTACGTTTTAAAACCTTAAAAGCATGACTTTTCTTCATGACTCAGTTTATTAAAATATAATCCTTTATTGTTAACAATCTCAAAATCATAACTATTTCATCAAAAAAAAATATTTCTACCAAGAAAAATGGAAGATCTCAATAACCTTCAGTTGTGCAGGAGACCAAAAATAGCTCAAGCACAATATAATAATGTAAAATAAGCAGAAAATATCAGAAGGTACCTGGAGATGACGGATTAAAGGCATTCTCTTCCTCTGCCTCTTATGCTGCCAATATTCATGGATGGTTTTGATGGCTTCAGTGGGCTCAATTCCAGTCATAAACTCAACTATTTCATTGAATGTAAACTGGTCCCGCTGTTGAGAATACGCAGCCTTCTCAAACATGTCCATTGCCTTCTCAAACATTTCTTCTGAAATCTGCCATGAACTGCTATTGACATCTGAAGAACTTTGATTTTTTAGCATCCACTGTTCATCATCACTGTCCATATCATATAGCACCCTTGATGGATCCAAAGCCATCTCAACATCTGATTCAAGCTGCTGAAAGTACTTACTACCCCGAAAAAACGGTACTTCTATTCCATTATCATCATTTTCCTCTATCAGGCGAACCCCAGGAATCGGAATGTTTTTAACTGATGCGGCACGAATATTCCGATTATAGCATTCTTCATGCATCTCTTTAAAAAGAGCCCACTGACTCCTATCAGGAAATTCCAGTGTCCAATCTTTTCCTCCTTTCCACATCATGGCATGTGTAAATCGATTTGTTGACCCAGTTTGCAGAAACTGATGTGCCTTGTATGAATACTTTGTAGTTCCAGAAAGCTTAACACCAAGCCTCCACTCATTATGATCAAAAAGCTCTAGTACAACCTGCACCCCACATTCTCTCCATCCTTTGTCACCATTTGTAATCAAAACATTTGCATCACAGGACAACAACTCTAAGTTTCTTTCAGAACCTCTGGAAATGAATGAAGTCCTCTTCTCAGTGGCTGTCCTGATTCGTTTATGTGGAAACCCTTTTTGCTGATATCCTTTATTCCTTGGGCTGTAATCAAAACCTCCAAAAGGCAATGCATAAGAAACCTGTGTCCGTGGCTTCTTAGGTCCATTACCAAAATTGTTTTGGAGAAAGTCAGCCCTTCCTTCAGACCATCCAAAAGATGCAAAACTACTTCTATTTCGATGCCAGGTACTTCGGCGAGCAGTAGGGTTTGGACTTGGAATAACACCACCATTCATATTCCAAGACAAATCAGAAGACTGCTGAACGCCTTGTAATTCCTTATTAACATGCTGGTCAAATTGATTAACTGATGGAATATCAACCGTGATACCATTTGAAAGAGCATGTGAACCAGCACAAGTCTCATCTTTGTTAACTGACAGCATGTCACAGGGTTGTGACTCTGAATGGTTACATTCCAAATTCTGCAACGGGACAATTGCACCACTTCCTGATTCTCCAAGATCTCTGTAGCTAGCAGAAATTTCAACGTTTATATCACCACCTTGGTTTGATAAGGATTTTTTCCAATCCCCACCACCGCAAATGGAGACATCAACACTCTGTGACTCTGGTTTGGCACAAGATATGCATCCATCATAGTCAGCACCCCTTGTCATAGCCTTGAGATCATTACCAGGTGTGCAAACTAAACATGCTTTGGAACAGTCCTCTATGCTAGTGCAGCTACCAGCCACTAAACCACTGGATTTTTCTGGATGTTCTATTGAATTGTGATCCTCAGTGTTTATATGCATCACACTATGTTCCACAAGCATCTTTAAATGCAAACCAAAAAAATAAGTAGGAGCAGCAGTAAAAGAAAGTGCAAATGAAGGTAAATATCTGTGATTCTTGTCAGACTTAAGAGAAGACTGGCTGCCATTAACACAAGTAGATTCTCTGGTGACCCCCATGAGGCTAATACTCTGCCTAGATCTCCTATGCAGGACCTGGTTAACATTAAATATCACAGTAGTTAATAACAATCATGAAAAAAAAAATAGTGTAGCCATTCAGAACTATGGAGCAAAGGGCAGCACAGCTGTCCCAAACTAGGGTAACTATGCTGCAGCTATTGGTTTCATTAGTTCAATAATTGCGATGATGAAAACATGAATAAAGAAATAATGTAACAGAAAACAAATAAAAGCCACACAATGTATGTGTTAAGAAATGAAAACCAGCAGACAGTTATATCGATAAATAGAGAAAGAAAGGAGGGAAGAACATTACGGAAAGGAATTTCTTTTCCAGGGAAGAAACTAGAAGCAAAAATAAAAGCTACAAGCCACCTTCAAAAGCATTTTAACCACATAATGTGAAAGTACCTTATTTAAGGTGGCATCACTGCAGGCCAAAGGACTGAAAAGTCGATTCTTTCCGCATTGCAATGCCTTAATGTTATCATAAGTGCATTCAGACAGAGATAGGTGCCTATAAGCCAGGCAATACCTTTTGAGCTTATGGTCCAAGTACTTCCACTTTGAATTCTCCACTTCAAAGAAGTTGTAGAATGAAAAGGCGAAGTGCTTTCTCAGATCTCGAATGCAAGAGAATCTGTACCTGATTGATGTTATTGGCAACTGGAAGTCAGCAAATTTCCCCTGCTCTCTAGGTTGATGAAATACTGTTAAGACCAGGAATACAAAAGCTACAGCCTGCATCAAGCAACCTTCAAACAAGAGAAACCTCAATCCAACCACATTATCTACAAAAAGCATCTCCAGATGAATTCTTGGCCATGTAGTCATAAGCATACCATACTGAAGCAGTAGCACAGCATGGATCAACCATACATTTTCAGAGCCAAATGAGTAGTAATTCAAGAAAGAAGGCAATTGGAAGCTTAACTTGAACCTCAACCATGTTGATTCTGTGGCAGAAATATTTAATCTCAACAACCCTGCATTACCAGTTGACCATAAAGGATCAGAAGAATCCAACCTATTCGAATCAAGGTCACAATCCAATCTTCCAAGAGAAGTATAACGCTCTTGCATAGCCCAAAAAGCAACAGTAAGAGGCACAAGAGAGCTATCAGTTTCTGGTACACTGGCAGAAACACAAATGCCCTTGGATTCATGACACAACACATTGCTTGTCTTGCGAAACCGCTTCCTGTAATAAACAATAGGGAGCTTGCTATCTTTGGGGGAAACAGGGCTCTCCATCACAAGCAAATCACTCCTTCCATCAGTGGCTACACTGTCTGATGAAGCAGAATTATAAGATAACTTGCATTTATCTCTTTTTAGGGAAGACAGTGGTGTCATAGTAGAAGATAGATAGGATGTTTTCTGTTTCTTCAAGGCATGAAGAGGAGACGATTTGACTCTACGAGTAGATCGAGCCAACCATGAGATGATAGGCTCTGACTCCATATATGCCCCTTCATAGCTATCATCCTCTGTCATCAAGTCCTTCTTTTCTTTTCTGGATGTCAGTTTTTCTTTCCACCCATCAGAGCGCTTGTTGCTTGGTATTGATCTTTTCCTTCGCGTCTTACCTGGAACTTCACTAGGGAGCAGCAAGAGTTTAAATCTTTCATTTTGGAGATCAATCCATTCCTCATCCCGATCATCATATTTTATGTGATGAAGCTTCCTCTCTTTGTCGTAGTCACCAACAAGACCATCATACCATCTCTGGTCCAGAGGCCAAAAGACCTTGATTCTCCGGTTCAACACCCAATGAGCATCCCAGTCCCCAGAGAAAACTTCATAATAATGGCGTCGTTTCCTGGTGCTACCCTTCTCTTTGTTCTGTTTCCTGGGTCGCAATACTCTACCATCAGTATCAACAGATGATGATTCAGATCCAGAGACATAGCTAGACCCATGAGCAACAAATTCTTGGAAATCATTTCTAGATGGCGAGGCTGAGGCTCTGCTGTTTGAAGAAAAGCCCGTGCAGCTTGGATCGAATCGTGATGATAGCATCATTGCTGCATTCTCTTCGAGATTCTCCTCCTCCTCATCATGCAAAACACCACTCATCTTCATAGAAGTATCAACTGTTGGGTCATCCTCCTTGGTTCTTTTCTTATCGGATACCATGTCCTTTTTCCTGCTCCGCTTCCTCAGTGACTTCTTCAAAGACAAATCACCATTGTTATCAACCAAAGGGCCATTATGAGGCCTTTTCGATGATGAATCTCTTTTTGTTGCAACTGAATGGCCCTCAGGCCTGTCGTCCTCCTCCAAATTTCTGCTTGCATTCAGCTCTTCATTTCTATTTTCTTTCAAGTCATCAGAACCTTTCTTCTGTTTAGCCTTCAAAGGTTCAACCTGCTTGCCCTTATCTTCAACAGTTAACTTACTAGCCTGATCAACATCATCCACTTCACCACCAGATATCCCCACTGCTTTCAACTCTCGACCACCATTCTCAACCCATTTGCTCTCATCTTCACCAGTTAGCTTATCAGCCTGATCGACATTGCCTGCTTCCCTGCCAAACCCTCCTGTCAGCTTGGACCCTTCACTACCATTATCCACTTTCCTTCGCCCCACAAAACCCCGTTTCCGCCTAGGGATTTTAACAACCCCACCATCCAGAGGTAAGGAAACACCACTAAATCCATTATTATCAGCCAATCTCTGAATCAATCCAGACTTCGATTCCTTCAAACCTGAACTCAAACTCCTATTATACACTTCCTTTAAACTCTTACTATAGCTACTGTTAACATTCTTATTCTTAAAACTACTAATAGAAACCTCCTTTCTACTCCTCTTCTTCTCATGTCCCTTCTCATCATCACCTGCACCACCACCCTTCCGCTTCAAATTATTACTATTTTGATCCCCTTTAGGATTTTTAGATTCATAGAGACTTTTATGATCCAAAGATCTCGATTTTTTAGGAATCTCCACTCCATGAGACTTTCCTACTCTATTTTCCATCAATCCAAACACCAAAACCTAAAACCCCTGATTTTCAAATCCCTATCATACATTTTCAGATCTGGAAAAACACCAAAACGACACCAAATCACCAAAATGAAACCCCCCTAAATTACCAAATTCACAGATTAACCCACAGATCAAAGCAATCAAGCACTAACCATCACAACCAAACCCTGAATTGACCAAATAACATCAAAAGAGACTAAGAACAAAACTTACCTGGATTGAAATACCGCGAGCATTCGATTTCTCGAGAGAATTATGAAGATCGCGTGCATGAAACATGGACCAGAATGTGAATCTATGGATTGCAAATTAAAACCCCACAACAATTGTTGATTTTAGTAACTAATTTTCCGGTAATTTGAGGAAATGTATTTTTTAACGTGGGAAACGGAAAGGAGCTAGGGTTTCTTTTGGTTTCACGAGAATAAGGGTTTTGATCGAAAATATTAACAAAATAAAATTAAAGTAGTTATAAAAATAAAAATATTTCCGGTGCTTTCGGTTATGCTACGTGGAAAACCATAAACCGTCCGATATTAAACTTATGGGGTGGGTTATTTATCCACCGTCAGATCAATAAATAAAATCAAGAATTTTGGTAGAATGGAGGAATACGATTAAGGTGCATATAAGTTTCGTGACACGTGGAGATGTGGGATTTAAAATTGGTTAGAGAGATGTGTGGTAGTTATGCGACTCGATTTTTGCTAAATTTCCGTGTTTCGTAAGGGAAAATTTAAAGTACTGATTTTCTTTTCTTTTTTGGGTTTGGATAATTGGTCCTGATGATTCGAGAAATATCGAGAATGCCACCACGCTTTTAATTTCTGAGGCGCCATAAAGGGAAACTGAAGAGCTAACGCGACGGAGAAAATTGGTGGAAATGTACTCGCTCTAATAGAGTGAATCGTGGATATGAGTGAGGAAGTGTTTCTCACGTGAGCTTGAAGCGATGATTGGATAGAGTAAATTAACAATGCTAGAAAGTAGAAACTGGTAGAGACAGCGAACTGCATAGGATTATTAGAATTTAATTTTGGTGTTTTTTAAAATATTTTTTATTTTAAAATAAATTTTAAAATTATTCTTATTATTAATATATTAAAATAATTTTAAAATAAAATTTTTTTATAAATATAAAATCATCCTATTCTCAAATAAATTCGTAAAATATTATAGATATAAAACCCAATTTGAAGTAAGCTAGGATTACAAATTATAAAGATTAACATAAGTTAGTTTAACAAAAAAAAATATTATTTAAAAAAATAAATAATTATTATTATTTTCTTTAATTAAGTTTTACCTGATAAAGATTAATGGTGAAGTTAAGTTTCCAACGTGGATTTAACTAAAAAGAAAATTATTTATATTTCTTTGAATTTTAGTCAATTTGGGTTCTATGTCCACCCACTAGCCAGTTTAATATTTAACATAAAGACAAGAAATATTATGTGTCAATGTTATGAAAGTGTTTTAGTGTATCATGATACAAAAATATTATTTATATTTAAGAAAATAAATTAAAAATAACATAAATCAATAAGTTTCGACTGAATTATTAATGCTGATTAAATACTTAAATGTAAAGGTATTATTTCTCCTAAAAGCAAACGACCATGCATCCCTCAATTTTCATTTTAATTTATGGATTTTATTTCTTTCATCTTAAAGGTTATTTTTTTCTTATATAAAACAAATGATTTTTTATTTTTATAAATACATCATATAAATAAATTATATTTATATCAGATATAAAAGAAACAAATTATGATAATATCTTTGAAATATTATACAAAATACATAAAAAAACAACTAGTATTTGAAAATATAAACTAAAAAATAAAAATTAAAGTGAAAGGGCATTAATTTAAATTTAAATCAAGAAAATTAATAAAATGATGAATTAAGAAAAAGTTGTTAATGTTATTTGAGAGTTAAAATATAAAGTTAACCTTTCTTCTAAAAATAAAAGTGATATAAATATATAAATAATTAACGATGAGATTTTTTATTTATATATTTTTATGTTTTTTTTAGAGCTTGTTTTTTTTTATTAAGAACGATTGGTTTTTATTTTTATAAATAAATCATGTAAATATGATTTATTTATAAAAAAATAAAATATAAATTAAAATAATATCTTTGAAACATTAAAAACATATAAAAAATATTATTATTGAAAATAAGTGAAAAAAAAATATCAATGAGAGATGATATTGATTGAAATTTAAATAAAAACTTAACACAGGGTAAAAATAGGAAGGGCATTGTGTAATTTGTTTTCAAAAAAAAAAAGGCTAACAAGCCAGTTTAGGGGTGATCATTTTTTATTTGGTTCAGTTTTTATTTTTAAAAAACAACCAAACCAGAAAGCAAAAAAAAAAAGATCCAAACCGAACCAGATCCGGTCCAAACCAACCGGTTTCGGTTCAGTTTAGGTCCGGTTTTTCAGGCCCAAAACCAGAAAAACCTATGATTATTTTTTGGCTTCGTAATGGGCTTCTAGTGGATTTCTGAGGGGCTTACAATGAATATTAGTAATATCTAATTTTCTTACAAGATTTCAAAGTACATATAATTTTTTTGCCATTAAATATTTATTTATGTTAAATTATTATTGTCAATTTTGTTTTAAATATATTTCTTACCATCCTAATTTTTTTCTCCTACTTCAAAAATATTTAAATAACACATAATCACACATCAATAAGTTAAAATTCAAATTACAAATCAATGCCTTCAAAGGGCTTAAAGAAAAACAACAAATAACATTATAATAAAATTCCAAGCCAAAAAAATAAATCTTTATTTGCACATTATCTCGATGAAAAAGCATATCAAGAACATTGCACTTTTAGCTCTTTTCAAAATTCTTAATTGAAGTATTATCTCAATGGTGCCACTTTGATACCTGAAATTCAAAATATAGAACTGTAACATGATAAATTAAATCAAAAAATACAAAAATAAAAAATAGTATTTTTACCATATATTTTGAATAAATGCATCAATTTGTAAACTAATTATCATCTATTGCTAGATGCAATTTTCCATTGAATTCTACAAAATAAAAAATTAAACATGTTAAAATAAAAAATAAAAATATGTTAATTAATAAATTATAAAATAAAATGTATAAGTTTATAAGAAAAATTACCTCCTTCAAGTTTTTCATAAGTTTCAAAATCATTAATCAAGGTTCCATCATCAATTGGAATTGGTCCATGATGCAACCAATTTTGACAACAAATAAATGCTTGAACTGTTGCTGGAGATAAAGAACTTCGAAATTGGTTGAGTATATGACCACCTGTACTAAAAGCTTATTCAGAAGCCACTGTGGATATAGGAATAGCAAGAACATGTTGTGCAACTTTCAAAAGTATCTTATATTTTGAAGCATTAATCCTCCACTAACACAAAATATCTAATTTATCATTATTAAGATCCTCACAGTCATCAATCAAATACCTCTCAATCTCATTTTTATTTTCCATATTATCTTCCTCCTGTAAATGCCTTTTGAATTGAACTAAAGTATTAACATCTACTTCTATGTCATCAATAACATCATCAACATCTTGTGTATGCCTGTTATCATCCATCACTTTATCGGCTTTCAAATAAAACTCATACAAGCTCATAAAATTATCTTTCACCTTCTTTGTTAGCAATTATGCTTTGTCATGATCATACAACTCACCAAAACAAAATTTTACATATTTCAACTTAAGACATGGATCCAAAACATTAGCCACATATAATTAAAAATTCTGATTTGCTTCACAGCCCCAATACTTCTCAGACTTTAACATCATGTTCATCGTCATTCCACTTAAAATATTATCTCTACTTTTACACAATTGCAACAAGTTTGTATGTATGTAAATCAATTCATTGAAGAAAGAATTTGATGTGACATGCAATGAGCCAGAAAATCTCAACGTAACCATGTAAAAGATCTTTAAAAACTTCAGCAAAGTTCTAGCATTTTTCCAATCCTCCAAACTAGGTGGCCCTATATTTTTTTTATTTCCTTTTGAATCAACCTCCAAAAAGTAACTCATATACCTAGGTTCACTTTGAACTAACCTCACAAACACCTTTTCAAACTTTTCAGCAGCTTCTAACATAAGATAAGTTGAATTCCATCGAGTTGCAACATCCAAACACAATAATTTTTTACACTTTATATGCAACTTTTCTACACACTTCTTAAATGCAAGTAGCCTAAAAGGTGAAGATCTCACAAACCTAATTGCATTTCTAATCTTAACAACCGAAACATCAATCTCTTTCAAGCCATCACACACAATGAGGTTTACAATGTGTGCACAACATCTAACATGCAAATGTTCATTTGACAATATATTTGTTGGCCAATCTTTCATCACATTCTTTAAATATAAAATAGTAATACTATTAGAGCTTGCATTGTCTACTGTAACAGTTAAAAGTTCATCAATCCCCCAATCTAACAAACAATTCTCAATAACTTGACCAATTATCTCACCTATATGATTGGAAACTTGATAAAAAATCAGAATTTTTTTATGCAAATTCCACTTATTATCAATCCAATGAGTTGTTAAGGACATATAGTTAATGTTTTGGATTGATGTCCATGTATCTGTTGTTAAGCATAATTGTTGACCCTTAAGAGCTCTCTTTATTTTTTCCTTCTCTTCAACATAAAGTTTCAAACAATCTCTCATAATAGTGAAACGAGAAGGAATGTCAAATCTAAGTTGCAAGGTTCTAGAAAATAATTTAAATTCCTTACCCTCTACAAAATTAAAAGGCAACTCATCAATTATAACCATTTTTACTAGTGTCTTTCTGCATTCATCATAATCATAACCTATTGCCTTAAGAGTCCCCACACTTCGATCTCCTAATTCACCCCCTACTTTATTAGAATCTAATACCAAAATTTTTTGCTTCTTATCAACCACAATAGGAAACTTTTTGCATACCTTTAAATGACTCCACGTATTACTTGTCTTATTAACAATAGTATGGCATGCATAATCCTTTCCACAATAATTACATTCAGCTCTAGGGGTTGTAGGATCATCATCAAGTTTTGTAAAATGATCCTAAATTTGTGACTTTTTTTTATCATCAACATTTCTTTTCCTTGATGTAAAGACTTGAAGTTGTTTACCTTTATTACCCGTGGCGGATCCTGCAGTAGTTGATGTTAGGTTAGTGTTTGAAGCTGGGGCATTGGTTGATATTGGGGTAGTGCCAGTGGATAAAGCATTCTGATTTTGAAGGTTTTCCATCTATAATTAACAATTATTAATTGTTAATATTTCTGCATGTTGAACTCAAAACAACAGCCAACAACAATGAAGAACTCAAAAGAAATTAGCTTCAAACAGTATAAAAACATAGTAATGTTGCAGTAACACTGTAATAGCACATATTAAAATCAAATGTTAAATCATAATAAATCTTCTAACCAACTATCATATAAATTATTCATACACATCTCAAATATGAATTTTATAGAATAACTTGCAAATGAAAGGAACTGTAGAGAAGCAAGAACTATAGGTGTATATATGCACATGCACATGAGACAGACACACAGAAAGAGAGTTTCAAGTTGGAAGAAATAAACAATTGTATTTCTGTAATTGTCTTTTTGAGATCTTAGAGATGTTTTCAGCCTTCTTTTATGATCCTTTCTTATGAAAATGAACTAGAACAGAGTCATTATACAAGTATAACCCACATACAATTATATATTATACAACACTAAGCAGAGTTAGCAAATGATATTTTTTTCTTAATAATTCACAATTACTAATTAATGAACATGCAGGTCAAAAGATAATCATGTGAACTTAATTACATTTTTAACTTTTCTTTTCTTTTCTTTATTTCTATTCCTGTTTGGCTTAACCATGTATATGAACTTCAGAATGTCATTAGTATCAATCTTGGTGGTAGTTCCAAATTCCAATCTACCAGCGAGAAAGAAAAAAAAGGAAAAAAAAAGGACATACTATTTGCGATTGATCGTCTTCTGAGAATCTGAGACAGGGACAATGATTCCAATTTCATTTCTAGATTGTGTTCTTTCATCCACCTTTATTTTTACATTATTTAAAATAATTAACAGTTTAACACATCAAAATAGAAAAATAAAAACAACATAAAATCAATAAGCAACAATTAATTAAATCTATAATTACATGACAAGATTACTTGAGCGTCATGAGCGATGTAATCAACTTTGATAGAAGCGATAGATTGAAAAAACTCTAGAAGTGGTAACAGTTTCACCACTTATATGCACGACGGTTTCTTTTGAGATTTAAAGAATAGTAATTCGAGAATAGTCTAAGCTCATTGATTGGTGAAGAAGAGGTGACTGTTAATAGGAGGGGGTGGGGTGACTGTTAATGGGAGTAGGGGTGATCGAATGGGGCAGCTGTGTTTGTTAAGTGTGAATAAAAATTGAAAGGGTTCGAGGTGAGGAGGCGGTTGTGTGCTTGTGTGGACTATGAAAGGAAAAAAAGATAAATTGAAAGTGTTATGGTTGTTGAAACTTTTAGGAAAAGTATTAAAGTAATGACTAAGGGAGCCAGGAGGATGTGGCTTGTGATATGAAACCAGAGAAAGTATTAAACTTTTAGGGAAAGTATTAAAGTAATGTTTATTGCCTTGGTTTTTTTTTTTCATTCCTAAACTGAACCGGTTCGGTTCGGTTTGGGTTAGCCGGTTCAGGCACACCAAAACTGTAAACCGAATCGAACCGGACATTTTCCTAAATATTTTAACCGGTTTAATCGGTTTTTTCTACCGGTTCGATTTTTTTGGTTACTTTTTTTTGGGTTTTCCAGTTTTTTTGCTCACCCCTAAGCCAGCTCCATGTGCATGAATGATCTTAGAAAAAAACATAGATTCACGACTAGGTTTCTTTTCCTTTAAGCGAAAGACACATCTTTCCACTCTTGTATTTTGTTTTTAAAGTGAGTGATAGGTGATTTGTTATTGTTACTCGATTTTGATTTCATAATTTAAAAAAAAAATGAAAAAAATAGTAATATATATATATATATATATATATATATTTAGTGTATCTACATTATTTTCAATGTTTTTACCAAAAAATTTAAAATAAAAAAATATACTTTTAACCCATTCAATTTTTAACGCGCTTATTAAGTTAACATTAATGATTTTAAAAAAATCAAAACACAATATATATATATATATATATATATATATATATATTACTTTATTGATATAATAGTAATTGTGAGAGGGAAATGAAATTGAAAACTCTCACATCAAGCAGTCTAATTTTTAATTATATAGTCTACAATCAATTTTATGAACCCAAGGGTCCATATTTCCTTGCTCCTTCAAGCTAAAAGGATTATACTATAAATTGAATGTGTGCTGCGACAAAATAAAGATAAAATTTTATACAAGGAGTCCATAAAAAAGAAAAGAATCCATTTAAGTCTTTTGGCATTTTTCAATGCTGATATTGTGATGATGAGAAATATGAATAGTTGCAAGAATTTTCAAGTATCAAGCCTAAAAATAAAAATCAGCAAGCAAAAGGCAAGTTGAAATTGTGAAAGATAAAATCATATATCATATTATCATCGGATCATCATGATCACAATAAGGGATTGGACATGAATATTTTGGACATGGATGTTTTAGAGAAATTAACCTAATCAAGGTGTTGCATTATCAATAATTTTATTATGAAATTTTATTTTTAGATCACATCTCATCTTTTTGATAAAATATGTTTTTTTTATTATACTAAAATTAGATGATGTTCATTGTTCTATTATTGACTATAATATTTTAATCAATCTCCAATATATGAAATTAAGGCTAATTAATTTTAAAAGATTAAAGGCATTTTGTTTATAGAAATAATTCAATATTTATTAAAATAGCATGATAAGTAATATGGGGTGACTAAAAATGTTTTGAGCCCACATACAAAATTAAATCAAATATAATAAAGCTGAGTTTTAAAAATATGTATAATGAATTGTGGTTCTTTAAATTTTTAAATTATTATGCTAGATAAGGTCAAAATTTATTAGTTTTAACCAATCTTATTTAAAATGAAAAATTATTATATTTGTTTATTCCTTTTACAATGATAGAATCAATGCTAAAATGAATATTGAGAATTAAAAACTAATAATTGAAAAGGGGCTAAAAATGAAATCAACCTTAAATTATTAGGCATCCATGAAACTTTAAGAAAGGCTATAAGAAAGCTAAGAATAGAAATTATCCATATATGAAAGCAAATCAAGTTTTGATGATTGATGGAATGTCATGAGGAGATTAAATGTAGGAAAATGTTTATCAAGTGTAGGAGGGTAAGAGAGATTTCAATTGAGAAAAAAACATAATATGTGTTAAAAGTTGATATCACGTTAAGAGAAAAAAAAAATTGAACAATAAACATTTCTTTTGATACTTGTGATAAAGCTTTTAATGTCTTCAAATGATTAGATTGGTTGTCCATCAAAAAAATAGATGGAGTTGTTTGATAACCTATGTTTAAAGTATTGATTTTTTATATGAAAATGAAATGAACGGTATAGTTATTTGTCATTCTTTTACACGGATAGTGTAAAGGATAAAAAATAAAAAAAATAATGAATGTATAGTTATTTGTCATTCTTTTACACGGATAGTGTAAAGGATAAAAAATAAAAAAATAATGAATCTAATAATTATCATTGAACCTTGGCCCTTGCTTTGAATTGATATTTGAAATAACAAAAGGATGAATAAGAGTCTTGAGATAAATGATGGGCAATAAGTTTTAGTATTCTTTTTAAAGTTTGAGGTTGACAATGAAATGAATGACATGGTTATATTTTAATGATTGATAATAATAAATATTCTTGAACCATTGATTTAATGAGATGAAACTTCTTGCTAAAAAAAGTGTCATGGTTATATGTCAATGTTTAATAGTCATTTGATTTTTCATATATAATTTAATTATTATATACCGAGTGATTAAAGATTGGATTTGATGATTTGTTTTGGTTGGCTTAATACAACATTCTCATGATGTCAAAAATACGTTTTAATGTTAAGTTGATGCTTTATTTGAAAAAATAAAATTCAACTATATTGATGCAAACCAACTGAAATATTAGGAACCAAATTTGAAACTATTAAACCTATTTTTTCAATATGCTTTAACCAAGATTTTTATTGTTAGAACCCCTAAAGTTTTTGGTTTGTTTGTTCCTTTTTATGTTTTGGTTCAAAACTTTGTTTTTTTGTTTTTCATGTTTCAACCATTCACTTTGATAAAGAATAGAAAGGTCACTGAAAACCAAAAGATAAGATAAATGATGGGTTGGTTACCCATGATCCAACTACCAAAAAAATATTTTTGATGTTAATAAATTTTATTTAGAAAAAACAATTTTATTATAGTGTTTTTAAGCCTTTATTTTACGGAAAAAAAATAAATTGGAGCTCTAGTTTTTTTAATGGAGTTTGTTTTTAATTATGAAGGTTGATTAGAGGTAACGAGTTTATTAAAGTCTTTTAGATTTTTTTAGGTGTTTTTTAAAAAGAAAAGGATTGAAAAATAGATTTTTTTTTTTTGTTAGATTGGTTAAAATTGACTTCCTATCAACCTAAGATGATCATTCATCATATTAGAAAATTCCACATGTCAAAAAAGGATTACAAGAAAACCCTTCATGTGATGCTTTTATACATTTTTTTAACATGCTCGCATTAAAATTATCATAATGCTATTTTTTATATATCTGAAAAAAAAAAATCATTATGGTGGGCTTTATAAAAAGAGCACTTATAGTATTCTATAAAGATTTATATAATCTTTGCTTGTTTTTGTTATCAGTCAATTAAATAAAAAATAATTTTTAAAAAAATAAAATTATTAAATTAGGTCAGGTCAATGACCCAGGCCATATTTGATAATTGTTGATCTAAATAAATTTAATATGTTAATGCTTTAATATTTACAAAAAAGAGTTTTTGTAGTCTAAACAAGTTTTTTAATGGCTTCCGTATTGCTTTTTAACATTTGTTTTTTAATTTTATCATTCATCAACTTAATTTTGTTTTTAGTTTTTTGTTAATTATCCTTTAATATTAGATTGTTTTGGGAATTGTACTTTATTTTTTTTTATCTTGTTGAGTTATCTACTAGTGTCATAGAGTTAGTCTTTTTTTTTCATTTCAATCTTCAATATTAGATCTACTAGAAATAAGGTTTTTCTATTACTTTCTATAAAACTATTATGATTTCATGACTTAGGTTGTAGGTTTAATATGATAACTCGAGTTGACTTAGGTTTTCTTCAATATTACGTTTGTTAGAAATTAAATTTTGTAGTATTTTTTTATAAGTTTAACTCAATGTCATAACCTAGATGATGAGTTTAGTAGGTTACCCCAAGTTAACTCTTTTTATTTTTTGGTTATTTTTAATTGAATATTTTTTTTATTAGGCTTTATAATTTTTCTACTATTTTTTTATGGGGTTATCCCGATCTTATGATCCGAGTCGTGAGTTTGATTGGTAAACTTAAGTTGACTTGATTCATTTTTAGGTTTTTTTAGAATGATTTTTTTTATTTTTTTCAGTTTTACTCTCAAACAACCCCGTTTTTTTATTTTTTTTTTAATTTCATCATTTAATATTAGATTCTTTAGAAATTAAGCTTCTTAACTTTTTTTTCAATTTCTTTTCTATGGAGTTATCTCAACATCTTGGATTTTTTTTTTAATTTTAACATTCAATATTGAATTTATTGGAAATTGAGCTTCATATTTTTTTTATTTGCTTTCCATAGGATTATCCCAAATTTATAACCCGTTTTATTGGTTTGATAGGTTAATCCAGGTAGTTTTTTTTATCCTTTTTTAATTTAATATTTTATTTTAAATATCATTTTTTAACATTATATTGATTATGAATTAACCTTCATATTTTATTTTATTTTTTATATATATAAAGTTATCACAATCTCATAACCATTATTAACAATTTGAAAGGTTATCCTAGTTAATTTAATATATTGTTGTTTTAATATTTGAAAACAAGTGTTATCCAATAAATCACCGTATCAATATTTTAAAAAATATTATCCAATATGTATCATAGTTTGAGTTCATGACTTTTTTTTATTATTAAAACATATTAACAATGCTTTGATGTTTCTTTTTACGTTAAAAAATTGATCTGACTTACAATATAATGTAGGCTACTAATATAGTAAATTTACTTGATAACAAATAAAATCAATGTAACATTATTTATAAATATTATGTTCATATTGTTCATTTTATAGAAAAAATAATATTATTTTAAAAAATAATAGAATAAGTCTATCTAAAAGTTGTTTATGTTAAAAGTATTAAGAAAGAAAAATATCATTTAAAAATACTATTAATGATAGATTAAAGTTAAAGTTAGGATATAAGAGTAAATTTCATAATACGATGAAACTACATTTTGCTTCTATCATAATTATAAAAGTGTTTAGTTAAATATCACACACCATAGTTTTAAATGGATTTCATTAAAAACTATTTTTAAAAATATTATTTACAAAAAAATTAAATTCATAATTTTTTTAAACATACAATTTATAATTTTTTTTAAACATACCTTGTTAAAATCATAACAACAAAAACTATCTCAATATAAATATACACTAAAATAGATACATGTCACCTCATGAAAAAACATCTATATGTTATTCATGACTAAACTTGAAGAAATAATCAATTAAAAACTATCACATTACAAATATTCATGTTGGTTGGAAAATAGATTTTTCGAAATGAATTTTTTTTTTAACAAGAGAAACCATCAACTTCTTGATATTTTTTCTATGACCTTCGTGTTGCTATTTTAAAGGTTATTATATCATCAAAAACATTATTTTTTGTTAAAACAAAATACTTGAGTTGCTATTTTAAAGGTTATTATATCAAAAACATTATTTTTTGCTAAAATAAAATACTTGCTTTGCTATTTTAAAAGTCATTGAATAAATATCAAGAAGTTAATGGTTTCTCTTGTTAAAAAAAATCACTTTAAAAAATTTATTTCCTAGGCAACATGAATATTTGTAATGTGATGGTTTTTGATTGATCCGCCTCGTTAAATTTAATCATGAATAACATATAGATGATTTTTCACGAGGTGGCCTATATATATATTATTTGTCCATAAACACTATTCACTACAATAATATAATTAGCATTTTACCTTTACTAAAAAATATCAACGACTTTGCTATGGGGTAATTTTGTTTTTTTCACTCCACTTATTGGTAATTATTAGTTTGACCATAAGAGTTATGTCTTTTTGACTTTTTAAAGTATATTGAAATTACTAAAATACGCATAAAAATAAAAATATTTAAAACTAATATCTAATTGCCTTTTGACTTATCATTTTTCAAAACATGGTAAAATAATTAATTATCCTTAAAAAAAAATCTTTTTTAACAAGTATGCTAGGGTTTTTTTCATATTTTCATTATGATTTTTTTATATAATCAAGTTGAATAAGAAAAATTTAGTATCTCAATAAATATAAAATATTATTAAAAAAACAAAATGGTTAGCACATGCAATACATATATAGAATGCTATCGATGCTATTCAAAAAGTGCACGAGGAGTCGTTTGGTTATCAAATGATAGCTTATAGGACAGTATTCGAATTATCTCGGTGGCTCATCCATCTCTAAGCGATGTGCATGGTATAGTGACCTTTAATTCGACGTGGATAACATTTTCTTTTTATTTACTTTTTTTTCACCCTCCTAAATTTTCAGGCTTGAATCTCCAAAATTCCAAACCAGCCCTTCAATTTTTTTACCTTCAAATTTGGTTTGTGTTTTTTTTTCACTATTTAATTTAGTTGAAATGATTTATAAAATTAATTTTTTTTAATTTTATTTCCCTTAAATTTTTTTATTTATCAAATTTGGTCTATATTATTTTTATTACTATTTATTCTATACTAAATTATTTTCTTAATTAAATTTATTTTTTAATTTCATCTCTTAATAATTAGTTTGATTTTATTTTTATATAAATTTAGTTTTTATTTTTTTAACTGCTACATGTTCTACTTGAGCAAATTTTTAGATTCAAATATATATTTTTTTTAATTTTATTTTTTAACTTTAAATTAATTAATAATTAAGCTTTTTAATTGAAAACTGTATTTAGAATTTCATAATTTGGTGGTTTAGAGAATTAATCCAACTTTGAGAGATTTATTTGGGTTACATGATTTTTTTCTAGTTATTTATGCTCATTTTTTATAATATTTTATCACTCAATATTTATTTATTTCTTAAATTTCATCTTTATTTCTTTATAACTCTTCAATTTAGTTTTATATTTAATTTAATACAAGGTTAATTAAGATCTAATCAAGGCCTCCCAAGAAAAAAAAGTTAAAAAAAAAGAAGAAGACACATGTAATCTAATTGAGTTAACTTATTATGATTGTTTATGATATTTAAATTGAAAATTACATGTATTAACCTTCGTCAACACAATATCTTACGATCTTTTTATTTTACTTCCTAATAATTTTATATATCATTTTATTTTTTTACAGTATATTGTTTTATATTTAAGCTCAAACTAGATAGATATTAGATAGAGTGACCTGCTCGTTTTTAATATGCTTTAATTTTTTCTATTATATTTATCGATGGATATTGGTAGTTGATTAATTAAATATAGTATATTAATTATATTTTTATTTTTATTTAAAATATTTTATCATATAAAAAAATTGAACTCACATGTTTTTCTAATTTAATAATTGAATTTTGATTTGTCCAAGAATAAAGCTGGGGCACCTAGAGCTAGTGGAAAATTAGACGTTAAATTATGTAATATAATATTATTTGTGACGGTTTGGCATGGCTAAAGTCAGAGAACGAAGATTTAAAATTCTTTCTTAAAAAGGTTATCAATTATACATGACAGATGTCATCAATGGTGCAAAGGCTGAAAGATCGAGGATAAAACAAGGAGGATAAACTAGCCATGGTGTCCCTTCATTGTTTTTTTAAACTATTCATCGAGGATAAGCAGATGAATATTTTTTTAAAAAAATACAAAACAAATAATATATCTTAAGTCATAATCTATTAAATACAAAAAAATAAAACAGGGTAAAAAATATCAAAATTAATTTTAATTAACTTAAGTTAATGCGATAAACTTATAATTAATATAAGATTTTTTATCAAATTCACGACTCGGATCATGAAATTAAAATAACTTGATAAGAAAATAAAGAATTAGATCTAAAGAATCCTATTTAAAAAAATAAAAAATTTCAATTATCTATCAATTAAATGTTAAAGAATAAAACTAAAAAAAATTAATTATATAAAAAAATTAAAAAATAACAATTAAAATAGTATGTAAGTGAAATAAAATATAAAATAAATTGTATATTTGATTTAATGATGAAATTAAAAGGAAAAATTAATTTAGAAAAAAAACCCCAAAAAATCAAAAGAACAAAAATCAAAATTGACATGAAAAAGAAAAATGATTTCAGAGTGGAATTAGAAAGAATAATAACTTTTTCAAAAATAAATCAAAAAAAAATAACAAGGATCAAATTGAAAAATATAATATCACCAATTTAAATTGAATGATGAAATTTAAAACCAATAAAATCTTTACAAAAAGATCAAGAAAAAATAAAAAATAAAAAAGATGATGATGAAATTAGAAAATATTATATTTGGTAAATTGAGATTGAAACATACAATTGAAAATAATAAAACTTCTACAAAAAGTCTATAAAATAAATTAAAAAACAAAAAAAAATAAGAATTGAAGTTAAAATATCAACAATAAATAGAGCCAAGTTGTAATTTTCTATAAATAAAATAAAAAATAAAAAAATATTCATCGATGAAAAACTAGACTTTCAACGTTGGCATGCATTACTCCAAATAGTTTCAACAACATGGTAGAATAGTATTTTTTGATGTCGAGAGACTCTACACACATTGCAAAGAGTGCGTAAGGCCTTTACATACTTTCTAGTGCTTTACAAATACTTGTCTTTTTTTATTTAGTCAAATATTAAATAGTGTCAACTAACTTAACAAAAAAAAAACTTTGAGTCTCTAACTTTGGTTATAAAATTTTGTTTTAAAATATATTTTTATCATTTCACTATGTTTTTAATTGTTTATTATTATTTATATGTGGTCAAATATTAAATTGTTCACCAACACTACAATAACAACAAAAAATACATCTAGAAAATATAAAATATCCTTGAAGGTCAGTTTTTTTCTTTAAGAATATTTTAATCATTTCACCATGTAATTAAAAAAAAAACTTATATGCTAGATCACTTTGGTAATGAATAATGGGTTCCAAAAAAAAAATTAAATTTTCTTGAAAGTTAGTATTAAATTTTTTGGATGAAAAGACATAGAATCATCATTATATTGCTTTATTAAATAATATAAATAAATTTGCAAATTTCTGCCACCTTTTGCATCTATGGTGAAATAAATGCAACAAGGTGTTTAGTAATAAATCAAATTGCGTTTTATCCTGTAAGACCTACTAAAAAATTGAGTTTGAAATGTAATTTTTGTATAATAGTTTTTACATGTATTTTAACTAAGTTTTGAAATGTAATTTATGTGCAATAGTTTGTATATTTTTTTAACTGAGCTTCATAAAAATTCCTGAAACTTATTTATTTTTTCGTTTCAAAAGCGTATTTGAAAAAAATAGATTTTTATTTTATTTTTTCTTTGCTTCAAATTGATTTTTTTAGATCATTTTACTACACCGGTATAAAAATTAATTTTTGAAAAAATAAAAAAAATTATTTTAACTCATTTCCAAGGAAAAAATCATTTGAAAAACAACTACAACCACACTCTCAAGTATAACTACCAAATATTTTATATATGTTTGTTGCTACATTTAAACTTCAACTATAATTCTTATCAAATAAGTATTTAAATCCAACTAACTATATATAACTATACCTTTTTAAAACTTACTTTTTTCTAACCACAACCACAAAACTACTTCATAAAACAAACTCACTTTAATATCTTATTAGATGCCAAGTCCATGTAATGACGCGAGCTTATAGCATGCTTGTGGAGTGTCATGGATTTGTGAAAAAAATCATATGGAGAAAAAATGTTGCAATTCATAATATTTTTTTTAAAAAACCTACAAAGTTATATTCTTAACCAACTTACTATTAAACAAATAAAATCAATAAGGATAATTTTGAAAAAAATTATAAAAAACTAAGCAAGAAAACACTATAGCAATTTATAGCGTTTCATGAGGGAATCTAAAGTTGTAATTCTTAATATTAAAAATAATAAAATCAATAAAGATAATTTTTAAAAAAATCATAAAAAATCATGCGGGGAAATAATATAGTAATCCACAATATTTTTTTTTAAAATTATGAAGTTAAATTTTCAACTAATTTAGTATGAAACAAACTAAAATCGACAAAGACAATTTTAGAAAAAAATCATAAAAAATAATATGGAAAAACACTATACGATGTTTTAAAGAAAAAACTAGAAAGATTAAATTCTCAACTAGCTTAACATTTTAAAATAAAATAAAAAATAATTATGAAAAAAAAAACATAAAAAAATTGAAAAGAATAAGAAAATTTTGAAAAAAAGCAAAAAAGCAAATAAAAAAATTTAAAAACATGTAGGAAAATTTAAAGTTAAATTCTCAATCAACTCAATATAAAAACATTGTAACAATCTATAGTGTTTTGCGAGGGAATATATAATTGTGATTACCAATCAGCTCAATATTAACAAAATAAAATCAACTAAGAAAATTTTAAAAAATATCACAAAACAATGAAAGGAAAAAAAAACTATGCACGAAAAAACTGGACCAATCTATGGTATTTCATGAGAAAATTAACAATTATAATTTTCAAGCAGATCAATATTAAAAATAATAAAATTAATAAAGATAATTTTTTAAAAATTCAGCTTAATATTAGCAATTAACAACGTTTTAAAGAAAAAAATACAAAGCTAAATTTTTAATTAACTCGATATGAAAAAAATAAATTTGATAAAGATAATTTAAAACAACTGGTAAAAAAAAACATGCGGGGGAATACCATAGCAAACAAAAAATTATGTGGAGAAACACTATAACAATCCACAATGTTTTAAAGGACTACAAAACTAAATTCTCGATCAGCTTAATATAGAAAAAATAAAATCAAAGAAGATAATTATTAAAAAAGCTATACAGAAAAACATTATAACAATCCACAATATTAAAAAAAACTAAAAAATTAAATTTTCAACTAGCTTAATAGTAAACAAAAAAATTGACAAAAATAATCATGAAAAAACAAAAAAAAATAATTTTTGAAAAAAACTAAAAAAAATGAAATGGAAAAGCAAAACATGTTGGGAAAGATATGGTTAAGTTTTCAACTATTTTAACATTTAAAAAATAAATTTAACAGGGATAATTTTAAAAAATATATGAAAAAATACTATACTAAAACAAAAGTTATTTGAAAGAAACATTGTACTAATTTGCAATGTTTTTTTAAACTATAAAACTAAATTCTCAACCAGTTCAATATGTAAAAAATAAAATTAACAGAGACCATTTATAAAAAAGAAATGAATCATAAAGAAACATATATGAAAATATTATAGCAATTTATAATATTTTTTTAAAAAATTATACAGCTAACTTCTCAACCAGTTTAATATTTTAAAAAATTAGTAAAGATAATTTAAAAAATTTAAAAACAAAAAAAAAATTAATTTAAAAAAACATATAAAAAAATAAAAAAATGTGCGAAAAAGTTACAGTATTTATAGACCTTTTAAATATTAAGTAATAATAATTAATAAAATAATGAAGGACTTTCCATGGTTAAATTCATCTTCAAACAACCAAAAATACATAGATAAATTAATTATCTTAAGAAAATTTGAGATGATAGATTGTTTTTAGATATTCAACTTTTTTAGTTTTTTTTTGAAAATTTAGTAAAAATTATTTTTTATTTTTTAAAAATTATTTTTAACATTAATACAATTTAAAAACATAAAAAATTAATTAAAAATTAAAAAATTCTAAATTTTTAAAAAGTTGAGTGAAACACCGTAACAAATACCTTTCGTGATCTAAAAATGAAAGTTTAAGGATGCCAATTAAGGTGATTTGATTGATCCGTGAAAAAACTATCATGGTGGGGCCAAGATAAGGGGCAAGTGGGTGGGCTCCTAATTTTTTTTAAAAACCTTGAAGGATAATATACATATTTTACACGTGTTGCCCTAAAAAATAAAAAATTTAAGTTTTAACCCTTTCAAAAAAACTATCATAGTTTTAACCTTTCTAAGAAATCATCGGAGTCCTACTCCTTATCACGAACAATCTTCGACCCCCTTTTATTTTACAGAAATATATAAAAAAAAAGGCATAAAAATTGTAAATTGCAAATCCTCAGCACGACGCCGTTTCGAACAACTACTGACCTTAAATAAAAGATTTTAATAAGGGCAAGCGTTCAATAAAAAAACGAACCCTATAAATTTCACTCTCTCTCACATTTCTTCCATCCTCTCATTACGTTATCCAATAACACCACAACAACAAGCAAGCCCTCCAGCTTCGCTCTCTCCATCTGTCCCCCTCTCTCTTTATCTGTCTTTTTATCTGCTAAAAAAGAAAAGAAAAGAAAATAAATATATCCATTAAAACCCTAATTTTCCCAGTCACCGCCGCTCATCACCCACCATCGCCGTCTTTCATCGGAACGTAATCTCTCTCAATTGCCACAAAAAACCCTCATTTTTGTATATAAATCATCGAGAAACTCTAGAAGTTAAATTTCATCGACTTGATTCTTAATCGATTCGTCAAGAAATACAAAATTACCACTTAATAATCTTGTTTTCTAGAATTTTAATTCATATTTTTAATCGTAATTTCTCTGATCTTCGTTTCTTGTAAACCTAGGAACTTCTTGTTGTTGTTGTTGTTGTTTGTCGATAAGATTTTCCACAAATTCCGAATTTAGTCCGTGAGATTTCCTTGAAATTACAGCTTTGTCTCTAAGTTGGTAATCATGGCGGGTGGAGGAAGCAGGAGAGATGAGGGATCGTTGGTGATTAACAACACAAACGTGTTTGCTGCGCTTGAGACGTTGAGGAAGAAGAAGAAAACTGATAAGGAGCGTGGGGGTTCCAGGAGTGGAAAAGGGGGTTCTAAGAGTGGGAAAGAGCAGCAGTCGAAGGAGCCTGAGCCGGAAGTTTTTTGGGCTCCGGCGAAACTTACTGCTAAATCATGGGCTGATGTTGATGATGAAGATGATGATGACTATTATGCAACGACGGCTCCACCTCCTCCTGTCTGGGGGTCCTCGCAGCAGCAGAAGAGTGAGGAGAAATCTGCCCATGTAGAGGTGAGAGGATGATTTGAACGATTAGAGTATATATAAGTGTGTGTGTGTTTATAGAAACGGATTCAAGAGTTCTTCAAAATTGATGTCTGATTATTATGGCGTGGATGACGATTTTATTATGTTTTGGAGTTTGATGTATGACGGGCATATGCTATGCTCGATTGATTGACGTGATAAGTATTTTTATTTTTTTTGTTAATCCAATCAGATTTGCCATACTTGTTTGTGTCTGCCTGTTTAAGTTTCATTTGCAATGCTCTAGGTTTTCGTTTTTGCATCTTTTTAATAATTGGATTTTTGGTGCTGTCCTGTTATATACTGTGATTACATAGTGATATATATGGGTTGTTATGATTGCCTTTCCAAATTGGTGGTATGCTACTTCACTATTTTTATCCTTGAAATGAATAGAAAAGGTACATCTACAGAGAAAACAATAAGCTGCGCATCATTATATCCTAAATACAAGCTCAACCTGAGGCCGAAGAGAAGTTCTGGATGATTATAGGAAGGCTCAATTATTGTGACAGCACGTTATTGTCATAAAAGATTTTGATTTTGTGCTTCTATAACCATGAGCAGTTATTATGACACATTTGTTTCCTACTTGCTTCTTGCATATGCTATTTTTGTGTTTGAGGCATAATATTTATTTGTCTTTCACTACCCCATACAGACAGACAGGACTTTGAAATGGTTGATAAAGACTTTATTGTTCATTGGCATTCACTGATTGCTTTCTTTTTTCTGTGGGGTTGCAGGAAAGTGAGAGTGAAGAAGATATTTTGGATGAAGGTGATGATGATGTAGAGGAAGAAAATGACCATGAACCAGAGGCTCCAGTGCAACCTGAGCCAGTGGTGAAGAAGGCCCTGGAAGTTCCTGTGCTGCCTAAGGAGACAGAAAGACAACTTTCAAAGAAGGAAAGAAAGAAGAAGGAACTTGAAGAGCTAGAGGCCCTTCTTGCTGATTTTGGAGTTGCTCAAAAAGATAGCAATGGCCGAGATGAGTCACGTGGTAATTCCAGTTATATGATAAAAGCTCGAAAGTGTATCTCCTGTGCTTTCTAATTTTTGCTTCTCAAAATTGACCCAAGTTATGGATAAGTGTAATTGGCACAGTTTAAAATCTGTTAATGCTTCATCTTTGTTTTAGATAAGTTTTTAAAAACAATGACCTGGATGAGTACATGGATAGTGCCAATGAAACATCATCCAGGGTCTCCGATTGTTTGCATACCAAAAATGTTTCTTATATACTATCTTGTTGTTTGAGCATTATACTTTGTTCATTCATTGATAATCTTCATTACTTAACAATGCATATTGAAATTGTAACTTGGATAATTGGATCATATTTGTTATAGGCGAGTCAAAATGTATATTCTAACCATTTTGTGCATCATCAGGTTATTTGCAAATTAGTAGATAATCTGTGTGCACATACACCTGTTTTGTGCACCATCAGGTTAGCTGCAAATTAGCAGATAATGCGCACTCGCACGTGCATCGACCTGTTTCTATGTCCCTTTGACCCCGAAATGTTTCATAATTTCTCTTTTGCACCTTATTGGTATAGAAAGGGGCATTTTTCTTGTTTCATTCAGTTTTTGGTAGGACAGTGGAAGTGTAAATTGCAGTTGTTCCCTGTCATTTTTGTAGCCAAGCTTTTAGCTTTAGATATGCTTCTTGAGGTGAATCTCTTCTGAGCCAGAGTTTTTTTGACTTGGGACTGCAGAGGCTGCACAGGAGAAGAAAGATGGGGAGACTAATGAAGAGGGAGATAAGAAGGAAAATGTCGCTGGGGAGTCCAAAAGCGCTAAGAAGAAGAAAAAGAAGGAAAAGTCAGCAAAGGAACCCCTAGATCAGCCCGCCAGTTCAGAAGCTGATCATGGGCCAGAAGAAGCTGCTAGAGCGGAACTGGCAGAGGAGGATGCTTCTGCTGTTGACGTGAAAGAACGACTAAAGAGGATGGCATCTGCAAAGAAGAAGAAGTCTAGTAAAGAGATGGATGGTGCTGCAAAAGCTGCTGCTCAAGAGGCTGCTGCAAGAAGTGCAAGGCTTGCCGCAGCCAAGAAGAAAGAGAAGAATCATTACAATCAGCAGCCAGTACGGTAAAAGGCCCTTTTCATTTGGCACACATGTATGAACATGTGTTTCTTGTTGTTCATATACCAATGCAGAATAAACAGTGGGCTCTAGGCTGTGGCTTCATGAAAGATGACGTTCTAGTTGTATTGCTGTGGACTGAAAAAAAAAAAAAAAAGAAGTCTCCCCTTCGGCGTTTTGGATCTTATCTTTGGTCGGTTGTCATGGAAAACATGGTTTTGGCAGTTTTGTTAATTGCAATTCTTCCCAGGACAGTAGTTGAACTTGAATTCTGTGTACTGATGTAGCCCTTTGAACCTCATGTCTTTTTCTTTAAATGGATGAGCGCTAAGTGAACCTCTTACAGTTTATTTGAAAATATATGTTGGAAAGAGCAGTTGAAAGTTTTAAACTTGATAGCTCTTGTAAGTTGCTTTTGGTCCTGTTTTTCACTTAGATAACGTTACTTTTTGTGATCACATTTTTTGCTTCATTCTTTTGGGGTATGTATCATGTATATGCATTTGTCGAAGCTCGATTCAGGTTTCCGATGGAAGGTCTGCCAAAATATGTTGGACTGCGTGGCCAATCTCATTTGAAGGTAGCTGGAAAGAGAGTATTAAATTAAAAAAGAAACAAAAAACACTAAAACATCAAGGATTTTCACTGCTTGTGAGTGAAATCACTGTTCAGTGATTTTATTTTGCTTCTCTATTCAAAAAAATCAATTATTGCTATTTGAGTATTTAAGATTTTTCACATAAGCAAAAAAAAGAAAAGAAAACCATCAAAACTTGTGTCAAGGTAATTTAACGAAGGTTATTTTTCTAGATACAGTTGATACTTGATCAATATAAAAAAAGGAATATAGTGAAATAGCTAAAACTAATTGCATGTCTATGCGGCGGGGTTATAATTTATTTTTATAAAAATATTGTAAAAATTTATAATACAATTATTGGGGTATTTAGGATTTTTCACATAAGTAAAAAAAAATAATTAAAACTTGTGTCGGGTAATTTCACAAGGGTTATTTTTCAGAGGAGTTTTATATTTGATCCAATATGGAAAAAGTTAGTGAAATAGCTAAAATGTCTCTAAAAACAAAAGTTTTAACGGGTTTATTTATCTTTAGGTAATGGTTTTTATATTATTATCACAAAGTTAATTTAGACATAATTTGATATGCTTGGAGAGTCTGAAAGGCGTTTGTGTTCGTCCTATGGTGTTCAAAAATATTTTTTTATAATATTACTAGAAGCATTGTTATGTTTTTTTTTTGTAGTTATAAAAATAAAAAATAAAAATTTAATAGTTAAAAAGTATGCCAGTTTTATTTAAATGGCTTAACATATCTATGTTTTAAAAAGCCAATGCTCGTAGGCCTCTCGTGCACTTTAAATGATTTTATTTTTTCCCTTGTTACGAGGTGATTTGTTTTTAATTTTTTTAAAAAAAATAAGAAATAACTCTAACAAATAACCTAGTTTCAGGTAACTAGAAGGTCGTTGAGATTCAAGTAATAGATTTTTTTTTAATAAACTTGATTTTAAATTTATTTTTCACCCAAAACACTAAAAAAACATTATATATATATATATATATATATATATTGATAAACTCATCTATAATATCAAATAACTTTAAAAACTACTAAAATATAAAACTTAACTAGAAATCAAAACACCTTTTAAATACAAATTTACCATCTTGAGTAAGGTGAAGGGCAAAAAAAACCTAAGATAAACTTTTCTCATTAAATATAACATATTAACACCAAAATCAATATTTATTTTAGTTAAAATTAATGTTAATTGAGGCCTTTTCTTTTCATTATTAGAACCTAGTCACTTTCTTTCTTGTCTCTCAATTTAGGATTAGAAAAAAAAAGTTTTGTATTAAAATTAAAATTTCAAGAAATTAAAGAACTTAAAGGTTTAAATTTGAAAAGTAAGAGGAACTAAGTGAATATTTTGACCCAGTTACAAAATAATAAACACCTATTTCTCTATCTTTTTGACTCAAATCTTTCTTCTTTCAATCTTGCCCTTTCTCACAAAATTTGAAGCATTGGCATTCAATTTGGTATAAAAGAAAAACTTGTCTAAAATAAAAGTTTAATGATTGAAATGATAAAAAAGTATATAGTGAAATATGAGAGCATGTATAAATTTTTTTTTAGAGTATTTTTCCCATAGCATTTAATGTTTCTTATAATTATAATAATGTGTTTTGGAAAGAAAAGGATAATTCAAAATCTAATGAGAATCTATTTTTTGATTTATTTTATTTTTTAATTTAGTTTTTTAATTTTTTATATCAAATTGGTTTTTATTATTTTTATTGTTATTTTAAAAAAATAGATGACTAGGAATTTTACTCCATGATTTTTTTCATGTTTGTTTTTTATAAAGTTATCCTAATTTTATAACCTGCATTAAATGTTTCGAAGATTAGCCCGATTTAATTCTAATTTATTTTTTTAGGTTTTTTTAAAATTATTTTTTTTTTAATTTTATCTTTTAATATTAGAGTATTAGGCTTTAAATTTCATAATTTTTTTATAAGATCATTTAATTTTATATTTTTTTATAGAAGATTACTTAAGTTAATTCAAACTAATTTTAAAAAAAATTATATTAGATAAAAATCAACCCAATACTAATGATAGTAAGTGAGATCTAATTTTGCACGTCTGTATCTTAATGCAACAATTTGGACATGTGATATCCCCCCGAGCTTTTGGATGTCTCCAATCCGGAGAGTAAGGAGAACCAAATTTTCTAAGAAGGAAGAATTGTGTGCTCATATAGAAGAACTTGGTCTAACTATTTCTCTTAAACACTTTTCCTTCTTCAATTATTTCCTTCTTTCTAGGCTTTATCGCATTTCAAACAGAGTAAGGATGAGCAAAAAAATTAATAAATTAAAAAAAATAAAAAAAACTAAATTAAAAAAAAATTGAATTAACCGATTAAAAAATTATAAATTCTTTTTTATTCGGTTCAGTTTTTAAAGTCCGAAATCAATTGAATCAAACCGAATAAGTTCAACTATTCAAACATTTAAAAAAAAAACAAGTATAAATAAAAAAAACCTAGATGTAAAGTGCTTGACACCCTTTTTTTTCTCTATCTCTCCTCATCTTCTCATAACCCCCCTCCCTTTTCATTTTTTTTTCCCTGCCTCCCATCATCTTTTCTTATCATTCCTCTCTTTCCCTTTTTTTCCATGTATTTCATCTCCCCGTAGCCTCTTCTCCTTTTTCCTTTATCTCTCATCTCATCTCTTTAAGTTCATCCCTGCATCAATATTTATTTTAATTAAACTACATGGATAAATAAAAAAAAGATGACTTTTTAATAATTAAAATTTTAACTCTATTTCAATTCATCTTTGTAATCTGCATCTTGTGGGTTTTTGTTTTTTTTTTAAAATTATTATGTTATAATTTTTTTGTTGTTTGTGGGCAGATTTGTGTTCTTGAACAACAGAAATTAAGATTTGATTGTAATTTATAGGCACTAATATCAAGATTTGTTTATAGTTGGAGTTTGTAGGCACTAGACACTGAGATTTCTTTTCGGTTTTATCGGTTTTTGAACAACAAAAACCGAACCAAACCAAAACCAGTCGGTTTGAACCAGTTTTGGTTCATCTTGGTTTTAAAATTTTAAAATTAATAATGTCAGTTTGATTTATTTTTTAATGTAGAAACTGAACCGAACTAAAAATAATCACTCCTAAAACAGAGTAACTAAAATAATGATTCCCTTTTTTCTTTTTACTAGGGTGTTACTCGTGATTTGTGATGGATTGGATATTTTTCTCATAAAAATAAATATATAAGTTTTTTTAACATGTTTTTTAATATAAAAAAAATCATAAAACTAGAACTTGTATTTAATTAAATAAATTAAAAACTATCTATATCAATAAATATAAAAAATAGTGTTAACATGTCTTCTTCTGTCGTGGATTAGAAAACTTTTTTCTAAAGCAAAATAATAAAACAAAATCAATGTTTGCATATAATATAATAAAATAAAAATCATATATATTAATAAATACAAAAAATAATTGTTATTGCAATACTACTTCTAGGTGTAATATTTCAAATTAATTTTTAACATAGCATGAAAATGATATAATATTACAAGGAATTTAATTTTATCACGAATCTCTTAATTGAGAAACATAATGATGTTGTTTACACTAGACAAAAAAAATCATAAAATATACTAACAAATAAACGGAGAAAAAAGTGCTAATACTAATCAAATTCTAAAATAAAAAATAATCATCCATGTAAAATTAAAAAAATATATAAGTATGATATTTAACCCTAAATTTTCCCTTTAATGCACATGTTTGTTTTCTCTTTTTATCTCAAAGGCATTTTTTTTACCAAGAACAGATATTTTTTATTTGTATAAACACACAATGAAAATAAAGTTTATATATATATATATATATATATATATATAAAAGCTAGAATAATCTCTTTTAATAATTGAATACAGACAAAATAATTAAAGAAAACAATCACTATTTAAAAAATAGTAAATAAAAAATCTAAAAATTTGGAGAGCAAGGGTCTTAATTTAAATTAAAATTACTTAAAAAAAAACATATAAAAACGTGTCAATTAAAACAAATTAGAAAAGAAAGAGGTCAGGGCCCTTATTTCTTTTCCCCACTCAGGGGACCTTAATTTTTCATATCTGGAAAGGGGCAAACAAGGTTTTTTGAGAAAAAGGGCAGGCAATGTGTCTCCTGCTTGTTCCCAAATTTCGGCTAAAGGTGGTTATTGAAAAATTAAGGTTTTTAGTTTTTTGATCTAGTAATCCATTTTCAACTGGATTTTTTTACTCAAACATTTATAAAACTATTTATATATATTAATAAATTTATATATGAATTCATATAATTTAAAAAATCAGCTTTTAAACTCAAAATTAACTTAAAATTAAAAATTCTCGGTGAAACTTTTATCAACGAATGAAACTTATTAATACTAAATCAATTTTTTTTATAATTTAAATTAGTGTTAACCAAAATTTTTTCTTTGCCATTAAAAATATGATGGTTTTTTTTTCTTTTCTTGGATTAATAACTAAAAAAAATTAAATTTTTTAATCTAAATTAAAATCTGAAAAAACAAAGTGATCTAAAATAAAATAAAATTGGAAAATATAAGGACCACGATGAGCTTTTTTTACAAACTTTGAGGTGCCACCTATTTTTCTAGCTCTTTTCAATTTGATCTTTTATATTTTAAATTTGATATTCCATAATAATTTGACTTAAATTAGCCTTTGATTTAAACAAAAACTAAATTAAAAACATTAGGGATGAAAATAAAATAACATTAAATGCATAGTCAATCTATAATACACTAAGTATGTGTTTCATAATGAAATGTAATAGATAATATTAGATCTTTTTATAGGTACAATTCTCTTAAAACACAAATTATATCCTATTAAAAAGCTAAAATACATGTTTTTTCTATTTTTTTTTTTTAAAAAATCAACCCTTTACCACACCTCAATCCTAAACATACCTTACATGGGTATTCATAGTACAACTCAATGGCAATTTGCTACAAGGAGAAAGCCACAACTTTTATATTATTATTTACTTTAACGTTTTAGTCAACAAATCAATTATTATTTCTAGGGGGCTATCATTGAAACAATTATCATCAATCAAGAAAAAATTAAACATTTGGAATCAACGGTGTTCATTGTGCATCTGTAACATCTCAAAATGAATAATTTAAAAAATAATCACATCATCAATTCATTATATACATGCATCTACAAGAATTTATGAAATTATTTGAATAAGCTCACTTTTATATTTTCCTAAACTTCATGATTAATTCCAAATACCCTTTACATCTTTGCCTTGGTCATTTTCCTCCTGTGGGTTTTTTCGTCAAGTCGCTCCTCGTCTAAGTTGTTGCCTTCTTTTTCAACTTTATTTTTTTTTTATCGTAATTTTATAAGTAATTAATTTTTATTTAGTTTAGTTTTTATTAAAAAATAATTAAATTAAATTTTTTAAAATTAAAATAAATTAAAATTAATTGAGTTTAATTCAATTATTTTAAAATAAAAACTATTTGACTCAAGTTTTTTTTATTTGACTTGATTTTTTTAATTTGGGTTCAATTTAATTTAATTTTTTTTAGTTTCAAGTTTATAAAATAAAAACTAAACATAAACAATTAATTTTTTAAAAATTATAATCTATTTAATTATTTTTTATACCGTTTAATTTTTTTAATTTTTTAATTTTTTTACTCACCCCATAACTATTTGCCATCTTCCTTTACGCAAGAAGCTGTAATGTCAGCGTGCTGTTTATTTTACTCTATAGATCAATCTTTTTGCTAGTTTAACAAATACAAGACCTTGCAAGAACCTAGCACAAAATAAATGCATGTAACACTATGCAATTATTGAGTTCATCAGCATAAATTATGGTAGTTGAACTGTTAAATTGTTTTAGCGATAAGAAAAATTGTAATACATGCCCGTTGACAGCATGATAATTTATAATTTTTAAAGTGTTTTTAATTTTTTTTAAATACATTAAATTAATTATTATAAGATTTTTTTATGATTTTAATATATTAATATAAAAAATTAAAAAAATTGTATTAATATATTTTTATTTAAAAATCACCATGAATAACATTACCAAATACATACTACATTTTCAAATTTCATAGAACAAATTATAGAAAAGTCACAAACACATGATAATGAATCTATTAATTCATATCTTGTAACGTTTTTTTCTTAAAAAAAACTTTAACACATGATAACGAATCTATTAATTTAAAAGGTTAATGCTAAATTCTTCTATATATATTGGCTTTGTAGTGACAAAAACCCTTCTTACATACAATGATTCCATTAATTTTAAAATCCATGTTGAATTCTTTGTTATGTTGTATTTATATAAACCTAGATTCAATGATATCTAAAATGAATGTATTTTTCACATACAATGAATTTATTAGTTTTATTCAAAATGTGTGTTTAATTCTCTGTCAAGTTGATCCATACAAATAAAATATCAATCCATGAACAAATACTATTCAATACAAATCCCTCATTCTCTCTCCTGATAATTTTATTTGATAATTTTATTTTATATAAAAAAATTGGTTGGGTTAAGGTGCAAAGTTTTATATATAATTTTGTTAGCTCCGGCTTAATCAAAATTTCTCTCTCCTCGATCTTTCTCTCTCTCTCTTTTTTTCATTGTTACAAGTTACACTACTGCAATAACTCTACACGAAAAATAAAGAGAAATATTACTACTATCTTAAGAAGTTAAAAGATTTTTTTTAATAAATTATCTAGATTTTTATAGCTATAAATATTATATTTTAGTAAAAAAAAAAATTCTCTCAATAATACAACAAGGGAAGAATATATTACTCTACTCTCTCTTTACCTATATAATATCCATCTAAAAAAAGTCTAAGGCATCAAATAACTTTTTCCCTCCCTTTCATCCAACTAAAAATAATTCAAAGGCTTGTGCTTTCACAACAAAATAAATTTAAAATTTCACACATAATTCAAAAAAAATTTTAGTAAAAAAAAGGAAAATAAAATAAAATAATGACAAAAAATACTGAGACTTCGTTTGTCTGCAAGAAAGTTGTTTTCTTTTAAAAAGTAAATTTTGAAAAAAATAAATTCTTGAAAAGTAAATTATTTTCTGATATTTGGTAGTGTCATGAAAAATAAACTAAAAAACACTTTTCAGTATTTGGTTATATTATGAAAAATAAACTGAAAAATAATTTATTAATATTTTATTTTTCTTAAGTTTATTAAGATAATAAAGAACAAATCTTACCAATTAAAAGGATGAATAAGAATGAAATTGAAAAAAATATAATTTCATAAATGATCTCAAATAAAATAAATAATAATCAAAATAATAAAGATCAAATCTAAAAAAAAAGATGAAGAAATTAAAATAATAATAATTAATATTTCATAAAATATTTCAAATAAATAAGTAACAATTAAAAGAATAAGAACCAAATTTAATAGATAAAAAATTTCAATAAAAAAATAATAGGAGAAAAGCGAATGACAATTATAAAAATAAGGATTAAAGTTAATATAAAAATTAAATTTTAAAAAATTAAATTAAAAAATAAATATTCAAAATAAAATATATAAAGTAATCAAAAATTTAATAATTAAATTTGATTTAAGCAGTAAAAAATAATATTTATAAATTTTTTATAATTTTCAGAAAGTATTTTCTAACTAAAGTTTTGAGAAAAATAGTTTTTAAAAATTAAGTTAAATTTTTATTTGATTGAAAAGTGTTTTTCGTTAATCAATTTTTCTAACATCAAACAAATACAACAAAGTTTGAAAAATGATTTTTTATAAACTACTTTTAAAAAAAAAACACAGCAAAAAAAAAAAATACATTATTGAAAATCAAGCTAAATTTTTTTAATTGAATTTTTTTTAACCAGAAAATATTTTTTATTAAGTAGAAAATATTTTTCATTAACTAAAATTATTTTTAATAATAAATAAATATAAAAAATTTTAATTTTTTTTTTAAAAATTACTTTTAAAAAAATAAACAGCCGAGTTCATTCTGTTTTCTGTTTTCCCTTTTATTTTAAATAACGACCTGGCGACGTTGTTGTTTTGAAAGACCACCAAAATTGAAAAACAAATTAAAAAAAAAGGTATTTCATGGTCTGGAGATAAGGTTATTATCGGTATTTAAAAAATTCCTAGGCAAGTAGCATTTGCGTGAAGCTAGCCCCAAGCTTTCCGCTCTTTCTCGTCTCGTCTCGCCACAACAGACAAAAATACCAGTCAGAAATTGCAAGCAAAGCCAAGCGAACAAGAAAGCCACTATCTTCCTCTATCCTTCTCTCCACGTAACAAGCCAATCATCAATCTCTCTTAAGAACGGCTGGTTTGATATGCTTCAGGTCATCGTGCCTCTCTCTGTTATGAACTGTGTATTCATCTCTGTGTGAAAACAGTAGAATAACTTAGAGCTCGAAACTGTTTTTTAATTTTCTAGAAGCGGATTTGATTTTATGGTTTATTTTTAGGATTGGGATGCTTGGTCACACTACGCTATTTTGAATTTTATTAGGGGACTAAGAGAGGAGTTTCTTGGTCCCCATCAAATGAGCTACAGTTGTGTTAAGAAATTGTGTAAAGGACTATAATGAGCTTAAAACTGAACAGCCCATTTCTTGGGATTCCGGTTAATGGTCGAAACCGGACCCATTCTCTGTGTTCGGGAAGAGGGCACTTATCGAAAAGGGGTTTTGGGAAATGTGTGTGTGTGAAAAAGTATAGTGATTGGGTTGCTCAAGCGATTCGGTTCTCGCATTTCTGTGGAAAGAATGTGGAGTTATTAAGGAATGCTATTGGATTGAGAAATGGGTTGAGGGCGGAATGTGTGAAAGAGCCGTTTGTGCAAAGTAAGGCTCTTGTGAGGTCATTGGCTCCTGTGTGGAAAGAAGGCTTGTTGATAGTGAGATGTTCGGTTTTCGGGGCTGTGATATCTGGGGTGTGTTTGTTGGTTTGGTATGGGCAGAACAGAGCTAAGTGTTATATAGAGGCAAAGCTTTTGCCTTCTGTTTGTTCAGTGCTTAGTGATTATGTTCAGCGGGAAATTGATTTTGGTAAGGTTAGGAATGTGTCGCCTTTAAGTGTTACTTTGGAGTCATGCTCAGTTGGGCCTCATGGCGAGGAATTTTCTTGTGGGGAGGTGCCTACAATGAAGCTTAAACTTCGTCCTTTTGCAAGTTTGAGGAGGGGGAAGATTGTGATTGATGCTATTTTGTCTCATCCAAGTGTCATGGTTGTGCAAAAGAAGGATTATACTTGGTTGGGGATACCCTCATCTGAAGGTGGTCTACAAAGGCACTTGTCCAATGAAGAAGGGATTGATTATCGTACAAAAACAAGGAGGCTTGCGCGGGAGGAATCAGCTGCTCGCTGTGACATAGAAAGGGATGATAGTGCTAAGGAGGCTGCAGAGAAGGGTTATACTGTTCCTGAAAGAGATCCTGATATAGCTGGATACGATGTTCCAAAGAAAGATGCAACCCATTCGACAGATCTAACAAACTACGAGTTTTTCCCATTCATGGATGATAAGATGCATTGGAAGGACCATCATTGCATGGACACAGGTCTTGACTATGATAAGAGGCATGCTCATTTGGAGAAATCTTTTGGTGTAAAATTTCCTGGTTCAGGCCTTAAATTATGGTCTAGTGTGATTAGAGGACCCAAAAAGCACAAATTTAAGAAGAAGGCTAATGGTAGTGATATCTCAGCAGCCAGCATTAATGCCAAAAGACGAATCCTTGAGCGTAGTGCTGCAGCAGCAGTTGCATATTTCCAGGGTTTATACAGTGAAAAGTCTGACGAGCCTTCTCAGTCATCTGGTGGTTATGATGTTATGAACCTTGACTCCCTTTTAGCTCAAAGTGGAGGTGATTATAGTCTGGACATATCTATTGATGCAAGTACTGGTGATGAAGACTCAACAGCTAAAAGCCAGAATAAAGATTCGGTAAACCAGCCACTGGCAGCGGGTCAAAATGTTCACGGTCATATTGACAAGTTTAATATTATACGTGATAGCTTTCTTGCGACTGTTGTTCATCTTGTTGAAGTTCAAAAAGTCAATGAAAATTTTCCGTCCATCAGAAATCTATCAGGGGATGCTAAAACAAACAATATAAACGATGTGGATTTAGCAGTTGATGCTGTAAATAGACGAATAGGTGCTAGTGACTCGGGCACTCAAAGCTACCATGCATCTCAAAGTTTAAGTTCTGTAAAGCTGGAGCGTGGTCGTGCAACATACCTTCCAGTTCCTGGTTGGTCCTTGAGTTTGACATCTGGCTTACCCTCTTTTTCAAGAAGGCTCAGCAATCTGCTATCTCATCTCCTTGCTGGGCCATTTCAAGAGATTAAGTCAGGTGTCGGTCCTAAAGTTGAAGATATCGTTGCAGAACTTGTTGATGGGGTAGATGTAGTGCAGTCTGAAGAAATTGAGAAAATGCTACCTGTTTCACTGGATTCTGTACATTTCAAAGGTGGAACACTGATGCTGCTTGCATATGGTGACAGAGAACCCAGGTGAGTGCCACTTTTAGTCTACTCCTATTTATTAGTTGTATAAAATCATGTTTTATTTATTACATTGTTTATGTGGAGTGGAGTGGCCTTAGTGGTTTCTAATTTTCTTTTTCTTACTATTCATGGAGTAATAACTAATGAGGTTTTCTTGTTACTGCCGTTAAGATAAATTTGAGGTTTTCTGTTCTTCTGGTCTTTGACATAGAAAAATTAATAGAGGTCTTTCATTGTTACAAGATTCTATAAAAAACAGATATCATTTAGAGCATGGCCTTGCAATGGATTTCCATGACATGTTATATTTTGCTTGAATAGTTGTTTAATAAGGCACCTTTATTCTACTGGCTAGTGTGACTGGGATTGAACATTGCATATTTCTATCTGCTTTCCTCAGTTAAAGGATTATTTCTTACCTTTCCAATTCCTATCATTCTTAAAAACTGCCCAGTCCGTGATTGCACATAAAAACTGAAAACTTCTCATAACATCAATCATAGAATAGACTTGGAAGCTTAATTCTCTCTCTCTCTCCACACACACACACACATTTATGTTCACACACACACACATATGAGTGCATGTGTCTATATTGGCTGTTCTTCTTTATTGCTTAGTGTCCTCATTTAGACTCTTTGGCAAAGATTTTTGTGTGTTTTTTTTGTACATATACTTGTGCTCCCGTGATGTTAATAAGCAATGATGGTCCTTGAATCAAACTAGAAGAACTGGCTTTCTAACATTGACATATATGTTTTTTTTTAAAATTGATCAGTGTGCTAATCTCAACAAGTGAAGTGTCTAAAAGATAAAATCTTTGATGAAGTTACAGATTGTCTGGTTATTATTAAGGAATAACTGATTCAGCAGTGTCTTTGCTGGGATCTTCAAAAAGATTGCCTTGTTACATCGTGTTTGTTTAGTATTGTGTTTACTTCCTGTTCTTCCTTTGAGAGGATATTTTTGTCATCTATGTAACTCTTTCCTCTCTTGCTCTTTGTTAATCCTGGATTCATCCAAAAATGCAGTGGTTTCTGCTGAAACATTGGATAGAAGTGTTCTTTTATGAAGACACATTCTCCTGTGCATGACATTAATTTCTTTACCAAGTGATTTATGCATACCATTGATGCTTTCTACTATACTGTGTATAGGGAAATGGGAAACGTAGATGGACATCTGAAGTTTCAAAATCATTATGGTCGTGTGCATGTTCAGTTGAGCGGCAACTGTAGGATGTGGAGATCTGATGCAGTGTCTGAAGATGGTGGCTGGTTGTCTGCAGATGTTTTTGTTGATATTGTTGAGCAGACATGGCATGCCAATTTAAAAACCATCAACCTCTTTGCTCCGGTAAGGTACACACTGTATTTGGTATTTATGTTTGAAAATTGTTAAGAACCTTTTTATCTGCTATCTGAGTGAGAGAAAGTGTAACTGAATTGTATCAATTTGTCTTTGCAGCTTTGTGAAAGAATTTTAGAAATTCCAATCGCATGGTCCGAAGGGAGAGCCACTGGTGAGGTGCTTTTCTAACTCCAATTCAATTTTTATTTTTATCCAATCCTTCTCCCCGAATGTATAAGAATGTTCCTCAATTTCCAACCAACTGGACATGTCCATATTGATATTACCATTTAATCTTTTATTCTCATGTTATAGTTATTAAAAGGAAATATTTCTTATTATTTTCACAAGAAATTTCTTAACTGCTCCCAAGCTCTTTTTGATGATTTTTCTGGTCATAATGCATGGTAGTTGGGGCTCATGTTATTAATCTGTGAAGCATGCCAGATTAGATTGTCTGATATCAGAAACTAGCATGGTTATACTTCTGAGTGCTTAGATTTATTATTATTACAAAAATTATATTGTTTTAGCTCTGCTTTTATGATTAGATTTATCTTTTATTTTTCCGAGTGAACGGCAGATATTTATCTCTTGCTTTAAGCATAATTTCATATGGTAGTGAATTTGGCTTTGTTCTATACTTAAATCAAGTTGCTTGTTTCAACTTACGTTGTTATTTGAGTTTGCATCTACCATCAGATGTTTTCTAGTTTAGCTGTATGGCATCAGAATTGTCTGCCTTGACAAGTAGTACCGTTGTTTAAGGTTCTTGAGACTCCGCCCTTCAATTAAACAAAGATTTAAATGTTTCATTTCCACATATAATCTTTTTGATTCCATATTTTTGTTTTCTCAAAACCTGTTAAAAGGATTTTTTTTTTGTATTTAATAAATATTGTAGACAATTTTATTTGCATCCTTCGCCTTTTGCAGGTTCACATGTGCATGTCTAGAGGGGAAACATTTCCTAATTTTCACGGGCAGCTTGATGTTACAGGATTGTCTTTTCAGATAAATGATGCTCCATCACGGTTCTCTGTATGTCCTTGTTTCATGTGTTCTCAAATGCTTGCTTTCTTTATGTTCTCTTTATGGAGATTTTTATTTCAGCATATCTCATATTATAGGGTAAGTTGTAGCTGGCAGAAACATGTAATTTTGTCTGGCATATGGTTCATGGCCTGCATATCTCATTTACAGATCTCTTTACTTTATTGTCACTTTCTTTGTGATCTATATATAGGTATATTTTATGCCCAGGTGAGTATGAGTTATTTGTTGATGATGTTGTGATTTTTATTAGATGGTATGATGCCTTGGAAGTTCTTTTGATGATTGTCATGTATGTTTAGTTAAGGGGGGAGCTAGATGACATCTTTCTCCATCAAGAGATGGGTCAGGTGGAGGTCACCAGTTAAATCCCTTTTGAGCGTCAAGTTGCTGAAGAAAAAGAAAAACAGAATGTTTCTTTCTTCCAGTACTTATAAATTTCTTGTCTTTATGTCTAATAATTTGGGGAGACAAGTAGAGACAAAAGCAATTGTTTTGTATTGAGGGAAGGAAACGAATGGATTAGAAAAGTAATCTTTTGTTGGAAATTTTAAATAGGAGGAAAAGGATACAAGGGAAATGCATTCTCAAGGCTGCATTTTATTTCCTGCAACAAATGCCATTATTCAGATATATGTAAGAGAACCTATTTACTATTTAGTTATGTGGAAAATAAAAGAGAGAAAAGCTTGATGGCATCAGATCTTAGTGAGTGATGAACCTAGGGGGACACAATAGTTATGAGGTTAATTTACGTGCCCTTTGCCACTGGATGAATCTTATAAAACTGATTAGTAGTTTAGGACTATACCTGATTTCAGAATAACCGTAACAAGGCTGTGTTGAATGGGTTTAATATATCATGGACATTTTACATATCAACAGCAATCTGATTTTCCATGAATTTTCCCAATTAACACACTTCTCATTGTATTTTTATGTTACTACTTGTAATGTGTCAAAATAATATGTGCAAAATTTATTCACGCTTATCTTATGTGGTGTTTCAGGTTTATACTGAAAAAGTTGAAATCATCATTTACTGTTCATTTTTTAATAAAAAAATAAGGAAACTAATTCTTTTCAGTAGGCTGGAAATCTTACATTGACTGTGCATTTTACAGGATATTTCAGCAAGTTTATGTTTCCGTGGCCAACGAATATTCTTGCATAATGCAAGTGGCTGGTTTGGCAATGTTCCTTTAGAAGCTTCCGGAGATTTTGGCATTCATCCAGAGGATGGTGAATTTCATCTAATGTGTCAGGTATGGTCTTATATACGACTGCGTCAGACTTGAGAAGATGTATGTATTTCTTGACTTCATCATCACTCCATTTTGTCAGATGTGATATGACATGACATTTTACTTGGGACTGGAAGGTTGATACTTCCTATGTGTGCTAAAGTGAATGTTTTGATGGTTATATTGCTGGAATTATCTTATTCAATAAGAGATGTACAGGTAGAATTGATGCAACATTCTTCTCATGATGGAGAATGGTTCAGTCATGACATTGAAAATATGGTTGCTTGCCTACAAAATTTTCCTTAGAATATAAAATTCAACTGCAAAAAAGGTCATAGAATAAAATAGAGATCCATGTGGAAGTCCTACTTAATCTCTCACAGAGGAGTTCTTTATCTTGTGTTCTGATGAGGAATTGATCAATGAGAATGTTTATCCTGCAAAGGAGTTCTTTATCTTGTGTTCTAATGAGGAATTGATCAAGGAGAATGTTTATCCTGCAAAGTAGTGGCTCCTCACTTGGAGGGTGGGTATGAAATATGTTATAATGCAAGCATGTGATCCTTCAACAATGGTTCACATTAGATAATGTGATTTCAAATGACAGAAATTCTCATTTTTGACATCGATCATATAAACAACTGCAGTCTGTTAGAACTTTGGTTACAACCCATTCAGTATGTTTTTGCTCTGTCATTGATTTCTTATATAATAAGAACCTAAACTCTGTACTCTAATACCTTTTTAATCCTGATAATAACAAGTTGTTGAAGACATTATGTATGTTGTATATGTCTGAACATTTTTATAGTTACAATTAGAGCTGGAATTTTTCTGACCTCGAACTGGCAGGTTGCAGTGGTTTGTTACTTGTTTTAATTTTGTTGTGTGTTATTTCCTGTCAAACCAATAATATGTGCACAATTGATTTAGGTCCCTCGTGTCGAAGTAAACGCTTTGATGAAAACGTTTAAGATGAGACCTTTGTTGTTCCCGGTAAGTGTGTCTGTATTTCATTGAGTTAATTCTTTATTGAATATGCACTTAAAAGTTCAAATTTTTTTTCTGGCCGGTTAATTCCAATAATATTGTCGAATTGAACTGTGTAATCACTATATTTTGTAACAAAGCAAGAATGATTTCATACTGACTACTTTGATTTTTTCTCCATCTTCTTTCTCCATTGGCTTCAGTTAGCTGGTTCTGTAACTGCTGTATTTAACTGTCAAGGTCCACTGGATGCTCCTATATTTGTGGGAAGTGGAGTGGTTTCGAGGAAGATATCGCATTCATTTTCAGATGTCCCTGCATCTGTTGCACTGGAAGCAATGTTAAAAAGCAAAGAGGCTGGTGCTGTGGCAGCCTTTGATCGCATTCCCTTTTCATATTTATCAGCCAATTTCACATTTAACACTGATAACTGTGTAAGTTTGTTTTGAATATTTGATCACACAAGTTTGTTTTGAATATTTGATCACACAAGTCCTAAGCTAGAATGACAACTTTTTTTCCATTGCAGTACAGATTTAATTATTGTGCTATATATTTTCACGACATAGGTTGCTGACTTGTATGGAATTAGAGCTAGCCTTGTAGATGGTGGTGAAATTAGAGGAGCAGGGAATGCATGGATTTGCCCAGAGGTAAACTGCTTGTGCTATAACCTCTCTTTCTTTCCTTCTGTCTTTCTCGACACACACAGATATAGAGTCAGCTAGGAGGTGAGCTGACATGTTTCGTTGCATTGTGAGCTAGGATTGGGCTTTCTAGATTCTCCTGTGGTGTCTTATGTCTCATATTTTGTACCAAATTTCACTCTGAAGAGTATATGATTACAGTTGGATTATCTTATGCACTTTCTTTCTAGTTGGATCTTTGCCTATACAAGTGTTGATAAAACTCCGAAATAGATTTCCTTTGAACCATATTTTTATCAGTAAAGACAAGAAAATCCATGATAGCATAATTTTTAGACTTTGTCTTGGATTTGAAATCATAGCTGATGATTGGATACAATTGATATTTTCTGTTTTCCACCCACATGCATGAGTTTCTTTTTTTTTTTTTTTTTCAATTGATCTCGAGTATATTCGTATCTTAACATGTGAATGTAAGAGATAACATTTTTGTTAACACTAGAGGGCATAGCGAAGAACACAGATCTATGGTTGGCCTTTGATTTTGTAACTCCACATCTGTTGCCAGTACAAATCTATTTTAGCAAGTTGCTCTTGGTCTTTTATGATCCTACTATGCCATGCTTTTTATGGATTCCTTGGAACTTCTGATCTGAATCGAGCATGTAATTAAGTTTCTACCATTTAGGCTGTCATCTTTGATGTCTTTCATTCGCCATGTTACCTGATCAGTGGTTTGAATAGGAATATAAACAGTGGTGTTCTTGAAGTCTGCACATTGATGCATGGAATGCTTGTCCCTAAGGTTATTTTATTTTTCCATTTCCATTCTGATATGGAACACTTTGTCACAGGGTGAAGTGGATGATGCAGCAATAGACGTTAATTTTTCTGGAAACTTTTCCTCTGATAAGATTATAAATCGATATATTCCGGAGTACCTTCAGTCGATGCCTCTAAAATTAGGGGACCTAACTGGAGAAACAAAACTTTCTGGATCCCTCTTAAGACCGTGAGCTCCATAAGCTTATCCTTGTCATTGCGCATTAGTTGTTCATTCTATGGTTTTGTTTGCATGTACTGTACTGTGGTTGATTCGCAATTCCTTCTGGACATAGGAGGTTTGACATCAAGTGGATTGCACCAAAAGCTGAGGGGTCATTTAGTGATGCTCGGGGAGATATCATGATCTCACATGATTATATCACAATTAAATCTTCATCTGTTGCTTTTGAGTTAGACACAAAAGTTCAAACGTCTTATCCTGATGAATACTTCCCAGACAGAAAGGAGTTTGATGGAAATAAAATTTTGCCATTTACTGTTGAAGGAGTTGAATTGGATCTACGAATGCGTGGTTTCGAGTTTTTCAGCTTGGTATCTTTTTATCCTTTTGATTCTCCAAGATCCACACATTTGAAAGCAACAGGAAAAATCAAATTTCAGGGAAAGGTGCTAAAACCTTCCAGTATTGTTAACGAGCAAGATCTTGCTTCTGGGAGGGACATGCAACATGTGGAAGTAGAAGGGACTGCGCAAGGTACTCAAAGTCTTGTTGGCGAGGTTTCGGTCACAGGTCTTAGGCTAAACCAGTTGATGCTTGCACCTCAGTTGGCTGGACAGTTGAGCATTTCACGTGATCGAATCAAGGTAGTGGCTTTCTTTCACCTCAATGTATGTGTTTATGTGTGTGTGTGTTTTGATATTGTGCATTTATTTTTAAATATGCCATTCTATGTACTTATATTCACCTCAAGGAAGTTGTAAGACCTGGATTGCTTTGTTAATGTAGGTCAGAGTTAATGTTTTTGCATGAGATATCCTATTTTGATCTGTGAGTTATGTGAATACTTACTATTTTAATATGGTTAAAATGAACATGAAAACAGAGGTTGTGGATATCTTATTCCTACACTTGCCTTTTACCTTATCTTTTTTTACATGGCAATCTATTCTGAAAACTGAAGCTCTTTCTGGTGGTGCAGGTGGATGCCATGGGTAGGCCAGATGAAAGTCTTGCTGTGGAGGTTTTGGGCCCATTACAACCTGGTTATGATGAGAGCTCACCAAAAAGAAAATTCTCGTCTTTTAACCTTCAAAAGGGACAACTAAAAGCTAACGTCTCTTTCCAACCTCAGCATTCTGCTACTTTGGAGGTATCTGTAGGTCCCATGATTTGGGGAAAAAAAGAGAGAAGAAAAGGAAAATTTTTGCATCTTTACTTGGAATTTTATTCATGCTTTGTTATATTGAAAATGATTTTCTTTTGCAGAACATGGATAATTGATTTTGTCTGCCTTTTATGAGGTTGTTGTAGGTACGAAATTTGCCACTGGATGAGTTGGAGTTGGCTTCTCTTCGTGGAACAATACAAAGGGTAAGCCTTGTTGGTATATCCTGTCAACTTGGAATGCAGTTATGAATAAGAATGAATCTGTTTTGTTTTTCTTCAGGATTTCAGCTGCTTACTTGGGCTTCTTTTATTTTACATGTTGACCTTTATGGCTGAACCTGATATTTTCTTGTGATTTAGTTGTTACTAAGATATAAACGTTGTCAAAGAACTATTTCAACCCAAAAGTTTAAGTTGCAAGGTGATACTTTAAGAATGGTTTTATATATTCTTAAATACACCCCTTAAAGCATATTCTTAAATACACCCCTTAAAGTGAAAGCCTTTTGAGCTTGAAACTTGCATAAGTTCACCTAATTTAAACACATAAGCTATTTGGTAAAGTTTCAAGGATAGTTTTATATATTCTCTCAAACCTCCTCTCAAGTGAAAGTCCTTTTATGTTTGAAACTTGCATAAGTCCATTATATATTGTGTTTATTTTTTTTTAATTTTAATTAGAGTGTGGGTGGTGAAACTAAAACTCGTGATGATTGTTTGATCATCTAGGTTCTAGTATCATGTCAAAGAACTATTGTAAGCTCTTAAGTGAGGTTCTAATAATGATTTTATATATTCTTTAATACACCTTCTCAAGTGAATTTGCATAGGTCTTTTGGATTGAACCTAAGCTCAAGTATTAGATTTAATATGGTGGTGGAGCCATTTTGTTATAATGGTCTAGCAAAGGTCTTGGAGCCCAAACCACTTGACAACACCAAGATTTATGTCTTTTGGATGGAACTCAACTATCAAATTCTATATAGTCTTAGAGCCTCAAAGAGGCCCAACGATTTGGTAAAGATATTAGAGCCCAAGCCACTTGACAGACCCCAAAATATTGGTTGCAAGTGAGTGGGAGTGTTGGTGAATATATCCCACATTGATTAAATACAAAAACATAAACTAATACAAAGGATGTTGAATGGACCAACCATCACAAGGCTTAAGTCTTTTGTATGGAGCCCAAACTTAATTATCAAACTCTATAGACATATATAACCGAGTGTTATAGGCTTTCAAGTTTAGCAGGAATGTTCCGCAATTGGTTTTACATGTCTCAATTAAATGTTGAGCTTGATCATGGCCTGTAGAAATCCCTTCACTGGTCTTCCTAAACAGACAAATGATATGGATCTTCATTTATTTCTATTATACCCATAAATACCAGATCATTTGAGTGCTAGATGCTGTCCTTCTGAGCTGTCAAAAAGATATTAAAGTGTCTTGAGCTTTCAACTCCCTATAATAATGTTCATGGCCAGTGTATCATGACCATGATAATCTAGGAAGTGCATGCAATTTCTTTATAGTGGGCATTGTTGTGTGAGAAGATCTGCTACTTGAATTTACTATCAGGACACATTGTAACTTCTGACAGTAAGGAGGTACGCGATCCTGCTTTTCTCTAGACAGTAAGCTTATGAAGAAAAGTTAAAAAATGTGACAAAAACTTGTAAGGAAATCCCAAATAATAAGTGAGTCGGATTTTGTTTGGGTATAGGGTCAAAAATCTTCTCTCTTTGTAAGAATCCTAAATCTTGATGGAAGAAGTTAGTTGAGGAGAATGTGACAACCATCTTAATCACTTTTGATACATCTTCTGCTGGAAGTTTAGTTTATCAATATTTTTGTGAAGTCTGATAGAAGTATCTACTCTATATGCTCCTACTATTTTTTTCCGAAAACAATTCAAATAATTTCCTGCTATTGGAATTGTGATTCACTAGACTTTTCTTGATGATGATTGTATCGGTTATCATTTTGGACTTGAAAATTTTACGTCCTTGGCTGCTTGTTTACGTGCAGGCAGAAATTCAGCTCAATCTTCAGAAAAGAAGGGGTCATGGTGTGTTATCCATTCTTCGTCCAAAATTTAGCGGTGTGCTTGGTGAAGCCCTAGATGTGGCTGCTAGATGGAGTGGCGATGTTGTGAGTACTTGATCTAAAGTTTTTGTACCATGAAGCTGACCATGTTGGTACAAATGCTCAGTCTAATAGCTTGAGATTTCTTTCTATCTACTAATTGAACTTAATAGAAGCAAGCAATGTCTTGCATGCTTCTGTTGATGCCCTTTTATAACTTAGTATGTGACATTCAGGTTGAATTAGAGTGTGTTTACCAAACATCTTAGAATCTAAGTCAAAACTATCTTATGAAAAGTATATTTTTAATTATGTCTCAAAGTAAAGCGTAATTTTTCATGTCAAATGGGATTTTTTTTAAAATTCATGTTTGGATCATGTATGCGATTCCCAATCTTCTTGTCTTCTCTTTTGAAAGTTGAGATGTACTCAATTATGTCTTCAGTGGTTTTCTATTGCTGGAACTTGTGTTTTCCTGTTAGTGTTTCTCATTATAGTTCAAAACAACAAATCAATTAAATTTACACTCATCCGATGTGAATTCATGTCATGAGAGTAGTTTTCTATTTTCTCTCAAATAATAACCGTATGACATAATCACATTGGTTCTTCTGAATTTTTTTGGGCAAGGAGGAGATGTTTACAATTTCAAATGGCTGTTCTCTGACCCGATCATTTCTGAAAAAACTGTTTTGGATTTAGAGTACAAGTTCTAATGCAGCATGATTGCAACAATTATCACTTCTTTATATAGCTTATGCTCCAATAGCTATCTCCTGAAATTATCATATGGATATGCATGCTCACATGTGTGGAGAGATAGATTGATTGATAGATATTCTTTTTTTCCCTTTTGCTACTGCATGTTTAATGATTTTGTTACTGAATGATATGCTATTGTTTAGATCACTCTTGAGAAAACTGTTTTGGAACAAATCAATAGCTGTTATGAGCTTCAAGGTGAATATGTGTTGCCTGGCACTCGGGACAGAAACCTTGCTGGAAAGGAAAATGGTGGCCTGTTCAAAATGGCAATGACTGGACATCTTGGTAGTGTCATATCTTCTATGGGAAGATGGAGAATGAGACTTGAAGTTCCTCGAGCTGAGGTTGCTGAGATGCTTCCGCTGGCAAGGCTTCTTTCTCGAAGTACAGATCCTGCTGTTCGATCTAGATCAAAGGTTGTATTCACTTAAGTAATTGAAATGGACATATATCATAACAATCATCTTACTGTGGATTGAATCATATCACTTCTTATTAGTTTACAGTTTGAGATGTTTACAGTACTTAGATCTTTTAATTAGAGATCCCTGATAGGTGCGCCACTTCTTTGCAGGATCTTTTCATGCAAAGTTTGCAGTCTGTAGGATTGTATCCAGAATGTTCTCAAGACTTGCTTGAGGTAGTTTGTTGATAAACTACAACATGTTTGATGTTTCATATCCTATTAAAAAGCTTCATGTTCATAGTAACAGCCAATTTCATGTGTCTGGTAGATTTAACAGCTCTAAAAAAAATTTCAGGTAATGCGAGGGCATTATACACCATCAAATGAAGTTATTCTTGAAGACATAAGTCTTCCAGGTTTAGCTGAACTTAAAGGTCGCTGGCATGGCTCTCTTGATGCAAGTGGTGGAGGCAATGGAGACACAATGGTATGGTTTTTGATCTTTTCATGATTCCTTAAAAATTCTGACCCTCTTCCTTTAGATGGCTCTTTCTCATTTCTCTTTTTATTTCCCTTGTGCTTTTGTTTTTCCAGGCTGAGTTTGACTTTCATGGGGAGGATTGGGAGTGGGGCACCTACAAAACTCAGCGTGTTGTAGCAGCTGGCGTGTACAGCAACAATGATGGTTTGCGGCTTGAGAGGATCTTTATTCAAAAGGATAATGCCACAATACATGCTGATGGAACTTTGTTAGGGCCCAAAACCAATCTTCATTTTGCTGTTCTGAATTTTCCTGTTAGTCTAGTTCCAACGGTAGTTCAGGTCATTGAATCTTCGGCTGCTGACATTGTTCATTCTTTACGGCAACTGTTAGCCCCAATACGGGGTATATTACACATGGAAGGAGATCTTAGAGGAAGTCTTGCAAAACCAGAATGTGATGTTCAAGTAAGGCTCTTGGATGGTGCTATCGGGGGCATTGATCTTGGACGAGCTGAAGTTGTTGCTTCCCTAACTTCGACCAGTCGTTTTCTATTTAATGCCAAGTTCGAACCAATCATCCAAAATGGCCATGTACACATACAAGGAAGTGTTCCTATTAATTTTGTCCAAAATACTCCATTGGAGGAAGAAGATCAAGAAACAGATAAAAGTAGAGCAAAATGGGTGCCTGGCTGGGAGAAGGAAAGGGATAAAGGGTATGCTGATGAAGCGAGGGAGAAGGTTTATAGAGAGAGGTTTGAAGATGGTAGGAATACTCAACTAGCTGAAAGTCTCAAAGTTTTGAACTGGAACTTTTTAGATGTAGGAGAAGTTAGGGTTGATGCTGATATCAAGGATGGGGGAATGATGCTATTGACAGCTTTATCTCCTTATGTCAACTGGCTTCATGGCAATGCTGACATTATGCTTCAGGTAGGCTAGTCAAGATATAGTACTTGTGAGTTCTCTCAATCTTGTATATCTGAATTTTCTCTGAAATCCCCAAATCCATGATTTGGAATTTTTTTGTTGTTGGAATTTTCTTTCTAATCAAACAGGTCAGAGGTACTGTCGATCAACCTGTGCTTGATGGATTTGCGACATTCCACAGGGCTTCTATATTATCACCAGTGCTCCGAAAACCACTCACAAACTTCGGTGGTAGTGTCCATGTAAAATCAAATAGGCTATGCATCACTTCATTGGAGAGCCGGGTAAGCAGAAAGGGTAAGCTGCTCATAAAAGGCAATCTGCCTCTCAGAACAAGTGAAGCATCTCTTGGTGATAAAATTGATTTGAAATGTGAAGTTCTTGAAGTGCGGGCAAAAAATATACTGAGGTATGTCATGCAATTTATAAAAGATGCATTTTTTATAAAATATGCGCCATGGCTTGTTGGGAATATATTTTCCATTTAAAATTTGGTTCCATGTGGTACATGCCTTTTGAAATTTATACGTTGATAATTATGTTGTTGAATGCATGATCATTCTTAGTTTCTAGAGGACTAATATCTTGCCCAAATCAGTGGTCAGGTTGACACCCAGATGCAAATAACTGGTTCGATATTACAACCAAACATATCAGGGAATATTAAATTGAGCCACGGAGAAGCATATCTACCACATGATAGAGGTAGTGGAGCTTCTCCTTTCAATAGGTTGTCATCCACTCAGTCCAGGCTTCCAGCTGGGGGTGTCAACCATGCAGTTGCATCTAGATATGTTTCACGGTTTTTCAGTTCAGAACCTGCTGCTTCAAAGACCAAGTTCCCTCAACCTGCTGGTAACATGTTAAATTGTTGGTTTCTTATAATGGGGTACTAAATATGTTTGAGAAATTAAATATCAACTCTTTGAAATATTTGTTTAAAACTTAAATGAAGGACCTGGTCAACCTTCAGGCTGACATGAAAGGATCCTCACTGACAAAATGCCTTACATTTAAAGCTGTTAATTTTTTTACGTTTCTTTTGTTAGCAAATTCTTTGAACCTTTTTTCTGATGTTTATTTTATGCACATGCAGTTAAATCAAATAAAGTTGAAAAGGATTTGGAGCAATTAAACATTAAACCAAAAATAGATATACGCCTTAGTGATTTGAAGCTTGTTTTAGGACCAGAGTTGAGGGTAGTTTATCCTTTGATTCTCAATTTTGCTGTCAGTGGAGAGATTGAGCTCAATGGCTTGGCTCACCCAAAATGGATAAAACCAAAAGGTGTTCTCACATTTGAAAATGGTGATGTGAATCTGGTTGCAACACAAGTGAGTAACTATCTTCTTGTTAAATATTTTTTTTGTGCTGCACTTGTGCTCTTTGTTTTATTTAAGTTTAATTGTTTCCAAATTCAGGTGAGGCTTAAGCGGGAGCATTTAAATATAGCAAAATTTGAGCCTGAGCATGGACTAGATCCCATGTTAGACTTAGTTTTGGTTGGATCGGAGTGGCAATTTAAGATTCAAAGCCGTGCCAGCAATTGGCAGGACAAACTGGTGGTAACCTCAAGTTCTGTGGAACAAGATGCCCTCTCACCTACAGAGGTAACATGAGAATTTTCTCATCCACCCTGTCAACTACTAGAGATGAGCTTTAATGTATCAGAATGTCTCATGGTTGAGAGGTCTGGAAACTGTAGTTGTGAATAGTATGTATAGAGTACAGCACATGTTCTGCGTTGTATTTTTCATGTATTTTTATCTAGCAAGGTAGAAAGAAATCAAAGGATATCAAGCATTTTTTTTTTTATGTTATCTATGCATGCATGTATTCACGTGCACGTGTCATGTTTGTGATTCAGGGTATTGTTTGCTGTTGCTAAATTTGGATTAACATATTTTCTCAAGTCAATCTAATGTCAATTTTCTGTTAATGCAGGCTGCTAGAGTATTTGAGAGTCAATTGGCAGAGTCCATATTGGAGGGTGATGGCCAGCTTGCATTTAAAAAGCTTGCAACTGCAACACTTGAACAATTGATGCCAAGATTAGAAGGGAAGGGAGAGTTTTTGCATGCTAGATGGAGGCTAGTCTACGCTCCACAGATTCCTAGTTTACTTTCTGTTGATCCTACAGTTGATCCTCTAAAATCTCTGGCAAATAATATTTCATGTGGTACGGAGGTTGAGGTCCAGCTTGGGAAACGTCTTCAGGTTATCTCAGTCCTTCACTTACCCCCCTAATAATCTTTTTTTTTTTTAAGTCTCTTCTGGATAATGTAAGTGATGATGAGAATGAAAGAGGCTGAAAAGGGTTAGCTGTTCATTTAGATGTGGTTTCAAGGTGCTCCAGCTTGGTCCTTGTTTTGAAGACTGTTGTCACGATCCTTTGTTAATGGTCATCTAAAATCTATTTGTCTTCTAAAGCATTTGTTTTTTTCGTTCTACTGTTTTCAGGCCTCCATTGTAAGGCAGATGAAGGACTCAGAAATGGCTATGCAATGGACCTTGATCTACCAGCTTACAAGCCGTTTGCGAGTGCTCCTCCAATCTGCTCCCTCCAAACGGCTCCTTTTTGAATATTCTGCTACATCACAGGATTGATTCACTGTCATATTTTTTGCTTGCTGTTTTTCTTTGGAGCAGCTGAATCGATTCTCTGGAGTGCAGGGTTGTCATTGGTGAATGCTGTAGCATATAGATTGTCGATATTGAATATAGCTGATTGTAGTTGAAAAGAAAACCAAATTGAAATGAAGGTAGATGCTAAAGTAGATGTAGGAGTGTGCCGTTATTCTTTGCTCAGAAATGAATGAGCTTGTTCATATGTTAGACAGTTAATAGAAAATCAATAAAACAAATTTAGTCACGATCGAGATTCATGACAGATACATGCTATGCTGGTGCACAAGAGCATTTGGCTTCAGTCCTCACAACAATCTCCAAAAGCCTCTTCAGCAGATGCATTAGCCTTGTCTCTGTTTTGAGTGGTCAAGGTAATATTTAATGTAGCAAAACTTGAACTTGCATTGCTGATCGTTCCTGAGAATGATATGTTCTTGGGATGTATGAGTCTAAGCAACTGACTTGCATCAATGGCATGCGTACGGCTGTTGTTCCGGGGCACTAAAATGCCATTTTCCCTTCTTCTTTGTAGAGACCGTTGTGGTTTTTCCCCGTTTTGATGATCTGCCATGGTGGTTTTCTTGTTCTTATCCCTTGTTACATGAACGATGTTTTATTTATTTGAGTTCTATTTATTTTCTTTTTGTCATTTACCTTGGTTTTTTTTTTTAAATCATTCATCTTGAAAAAAAGTGAGAAAATAAAACTCATAAAGAATAATTTATTTGAACGGCAATAAAGAGAAATGTTAAGCCAATAGATCGGATGCAATCTAAAGGTTTTATAAACTAATAATGAAAGAAAAATAATATTTCTCAATTTATTGAAAGCTAAAATTAACTTCATTTGTCACTGAATAAATTGTATCATAAAGTGAAAGTTAATATAAAATGTTATTTAGAAAAGTTAAATTTAATTAATGTAGAATTAAATTCAGCTAATGCTTATATGGTGATCTTTCTTCAGCAATGCTAGCAATATAAGGAAAAAAAATAAAGCTTTAACATTCCAACAAATCTTGATATCCTTGGCATCACATGGTACCCTAACGCCATCATCACTAATAGCTCCTAATGCTTATAGGCAATTACACTATCTTGACGGGTCTAGACAAAATAACATTAAAAAATTGTTTTGTCTCGTATTCACCAAATATCTCAAAGGATAACTCGCTTTGTTTAATACCTATTTATCAAGTGGGTGCTCAAGGCATGTCTTTTCTCATTATCAGAGGATGAATAATAGTTACCAATTACATTATTCTGCATTAGACTTTTAAATCTTTCTGGATTTTAATAGGTAAAAGACCAAGAGACATTGTTTTTTTAGTATATATAAAAAAATATCTATAACCCCAACCAAGTGTGGGGCTTTCTCTTATCCATATGAATTTTGAATACTCAAATTGTCTAGGATTATTCTCTATAAAATTAAGCTCGAAATATTATGATTGTTTTACCGATCCAAGAAAACATATGCAAAATATATGGAGTAGCTTAGAGTAAGTCATTTAAAATAATAATATGATGTGTAAAATCTTCTCGATAATCTTCTATGGATCTGTGCGCGTCTGATATAATAATTTGAACTCAAATTTTATTAAAATTTTTAATAATCTTTGTGCCAAACTATTGTTGTGTTTCAATACAAGTACACTAAACAAACCCAACTAGATGATAAGTCCACGTGAACATATTTAAAGATGTTTAACAAGGAAATGCTAAAGATGAAAGAGTTTTTTAAGCCATTGGCATTAAAAGCCTTAATAATTGAGGTAAGAAAGAGTGCTCTCTTGAGAGAGCTTCACACCTTATTAAATAGAAACTTGTTTAAGGTGAAACAAGTTACGTTGAATCATATACGGGTAGAATTAAACCTTTTTATTTTTATAAGAATAGCCAATTAGAAAGATCTTCTAAGTGAAATCATTCATCTAGTAGGAACTCAAACTCAAGGAAAAACAAGAATGGAGCATCCAATGGGCACTCGGTATATTGAGAGGTTTCCCACTCTTCTTAACACCATTATCATTGAGGATTTATTTTACTCATGAGTTTTTGTTTTCAACTTATTTTTTTTTGTTCTTTAAGGGTTTAGTTGGAGGTTAATTTAGCCAAAAATATTTGAAAAATAATAAAGTTAAAAAATAGATAACTATAATACAACATAAAAAGATTGTGACTAGTGTTTTGAAAATTTCTTGTGGAATATTCAACTTAGTTTTCATTCTTTATTAATTATAACAATGAGTTTCTCTAATTTTTGAAGTTTCAACAAAAAATATTTTGATTCAAAATTTTATTTTGCTTATTTGTACCTTTTAATTTGAAAAGAAAGAGAAAAAGTTGCTAAATTCTAGTGGATAGGCTTTAGAATGTTTTTTTTTTTAGATTTTTGAGTGATGAACATGTTCATCAAAGTTTTAAAAAACTTTTCTAGATATTTTGGGTTAAAAAAATTTTAGATAAAAACATTTCAATCTTGATTTTACAGTTATTATAATGATTGTAATTTAGATAAAATTAAATGACATGCTATCAACTTATTTTTTAAAAAACATATTAGGGCATTTTCAATAAAAAAATTAAGGACTCAAGTGTTTGGGCCCTTACTGCATGGGTCAGGAGTATTGATCTTGTTCGTCAATCCAATAACACCTAATTTTTTTTATTTATATATTTTTTTATATGATGTTTTTTCAAAATAATTTTTTTAATTTATATTTAAATTAATACGCCTTCTACATTTTATTTTTTAACCTTTTTTAAATAAAAAATATTTTTTAGTTATTTTGTATGCATTTAATTTTTGAAGATATTATTCTAATTCATCTATAATTTTTATGTTTTATATAAATAAAAAATATTTATTTTTGAATAATATTTATAATATATATAACTTTAAATAATTTTTTTATTCAATAAAAATTTTATATGTATCTATTTCTATCATAACTTCTTTATTTTTTTTTAATACAATTAGTTTTTAATTTTTTTAATTAAATATATATATAAACCTTTTAATTTACATTTTAAAAACTATATAAATGACATTGACGTAACATAACACGGTAAAAAAATAACAAATAAAAAGATTGTAAAATATATTTTTTGTAGTTAGAATATGATAAATTAAGCTATATTTTTCAGAATTTCTTTTTATTTTATATTAACAGCAGAGGTGGCAGCATGTACCGGTGGATCACGGGGAAGCCCGGCAGCTTCAACAAATAATAGAGAAGGCAAGCAGGACCACAACACCCTGAAATCTTTTTAGGTTAGGACTGGGGGCGGCAAGGAGCAGAGTGTACCTATACTTTATAAAGCTAAATATCTCCAATCCAATCCTATCCTATAAATACCCTTTATGTATATTTCATGGGTGTAAGCTTCAAGCTATCCACCAGGTTTTTGATTAGTTGGATTGAAAGATTTTTTTTAAAATAAAAAAAATATTTGGTTGCTAATATATTAGATTAACTCTATAAAACCTATTATGATAATTATAAAAGTATAATAACCTAATAAAATAAAAAAATATAATAAATATCAAGATATTTATTTAAAATTATGATAATTCTATATGAATAAAAACTAAAACATATCACAAGTATCCATTCAAAATAAATTAAATATTAAAAGATAAAATTAAAATTTTTTAATCAAAAAACCAATATTGAAAAATAAAATTATATAAAAAAAATAAAAATAAATATATCTTTAATTATTATTATATATATTAGGTTGTGTATTTTGTTATAGTTGTTTTTAGGAAAATAAAGATAAATTTTGATTAGCAATGTGAATATCTAATGAAATACAATAAATTCTTTTAAATCTCCTTGTTCTTAAATATTTACTTTTTTTATATGCCATTTTTTATTTCGATGAAAATGTCCCACAAGAAAAATTAAATTTTAAGAAAATAAACATAAAAAACTAACAAACTTGACAAACCTATATATATATATATATATATATATATATAAAAGGTCAAAGCATAAAAAACAAAGAGAAAAAAGAATAAACTATGAAGGAAAACAATTAGCCAAATGTGTTCTTAAAATCGAACCTTCTTATATCCCTCCTGAAATTGCCATTTTGACCACTCGACTACTAATATCTATTTATCATTCCAAATTTTTATTTTAAAAAACATCTTTGTTTTCTAAAAATAGATGATCATCATGTAGTCTGCTATTGTCCAAAATCTTACTAAAATCATTAAAGAAGATTTTTAGACTTTATAACCTATTTTGTCAATTATTTTTACTTCAAAACACATAAAAACCCAAAAAAATTTATTTGTGGCCGTAAACACCCATAAAATTGATTTAAAAACAAAACTCAACATGATTCTCAAAAGCTTTCTGAGACAAGATCTACATTTTTAGGCACAATAAAGGCGAAATAATATTTTAATGGAATTCTCCTCATTAAAAACATTTTTTTTATACCAAAATCAATTGGTTTCAATCAATAATTTTCTCTCTATAATGTCACTTTCCCCTGAGCCTCCCTGAGCCTCTCTCATCCAAGGATAAAAAATAAAAAATTAAATTCTTAGACCAAAATAAACTTTACCTCATAATATTAGATTGGTCATTATATTTTTGTGTTTTTAACTTTAATATCCTATCATTGAGTTTTTTCAACTCTTAACAAAGTTTGACAAATTAGTCATTAATTTGATTTTAAATTGAAAAAACCAAATTGAGTATGAAAAAACAGTGCTACATTGATTTTTTCATAGATAAAATTATTAATTAATAAAAAAATATGGAGATAAAAATTGAAAAAGATGTTTATATGTAGCTGGGGTCTTTCTCGCATCCATCTTCCAACTAGTGCGACACTACACTGTGGTGTAAAAAAATAAAAATAAATTGAATGTAAAAAAATATATTAATACATGGAAAAATATTTATTATTGTTATTAAACTTAGCTTATCTAACAAATTAACCCTGAAATCTCCCAACTTTATTTTTTATTTAGTTAATATTTAAAATTAAATTATATAAAAATTACTCTAATATAATTCAATTGATTTAGTTAATCTATAAACAACTTGAATAACATGTAAAAATAGTGATTTGAGTTAAAAGAATATTTAAGTTGATTTTTTTAATATTAATATATTAATATATTGGATTGATTTGAGTTTCATAACTAACCTTCTAAATTAACAATCCATGACATGGAATATATTATATTTTAAAAAAATTATTTTTACTTAATTATTTGATAACAAAAATACATATTATAAAATTAAATATAAATTAAATATTAAAATACTTGTATAAAATTATAATAACCTAATGAAAAGATATAGTTTTTGAAGATAAATTTAAAATTAAACAAACATAAAAGAATGAAAAAAAAAGAATGAAAGAAAAAAATAAAGGGGAAATGCAAGGAGGACAAAAAAAAAACAACCGCCTTTCATTGTTTGTGTAGACAATTATGAAGAAAGTGAAGTGGACTTTTAGAACTTAATTGATCCTTGACAACATATAAGGAACACGCCATATCTCAATAATTAATTGAAATTAGATGAAAACATCATATTATAATAATTTTTTTATTTAAAAGTACATCAAATGATTTTTTTTAATTATTTTCCAAGGCATAGGAGAGGTTTTGCTTGTTGAAGGAGAGCTTTCAGCTGCATTTCCCTGTTTACCACTGAGTGGTGTTCATTTCAGAGGATGACTCTTGAATTTGAATCGTGGAGGTGTCAAAGGGCCATGGCATAGCACCTAACCATTGAATGGAAGAAAAATCAACTTTGGAAGGCTGTCTTATTGATTATTATCAAGTTGTTTAGAAGTATTTTATAAGTATTTTTTGTTTATAAATATATTAAAAATATTTTTTTATTTTTTAAAAATTATTTTGCTGTGCTGAAAATTTAATTTTAAATAAAAATAATTAAATTAAAAAAACATAATTTCAACTAAGTTCTCACAAGTTAATTCAATGGTGGACTCCTCCTGGTTCTAAATATCATATTGTTGTGAAAATACTTCTTATATCAAGCCTTCCCTTCCCTTTATTTATGTGTCAACTTTCAAGAGCAATATTTTAGATTCTCAAAAATCGGATAAGATGCTATATTTTAATTCTTTATTCCTTTTATATGAACCTGTATGCATGCTGTGGACTCGGCATCCATTAATTTCAACAGGCAAGTTAGGGCATAAATTGAAGGAAAAAAAAAACCCTAGTGATAGAAATTATTTGATTTCAATATGTTTGTTCTAAAAATACTTTCATGATTAAAATAAAAAAAATTATAAGTCACCATATTAAAAAAAAATAGAGAGATATTTTTAGATTTAAATGTCCTTAGAGACCACAATTAAATAAACATGAAGGTTTTAGAAAAACGTGTTTAATAACATGATGTTTTTAAAATTTTTAAATTGATACATAAAATCATTAAAATAAAATAAAATTATTCATCTATTTAATACTTTTCTAAATAAAAAGAGGTGAAGGGAGCTTTCAATATCTGCCTAATAAAAGGATGGCAAGAAATGGTCATCGTGAGCAAGCCGTTCGAAACAGGAGGAGAAGAGAAAATTCATAAATTATATTTTAATTCATGTATACTCAACAATATTCAATTTCGGCTCTTTATAGATTTAAGTTTATTAATATTTACCCTATAAATTGTAAAAGTTTCAATTTGGCCCTTATCTTTCAATAGTTAGGGTAGCTCATTGAATGCTCTCTTTTTCCAACATTTTCTTATTTTCTCTGATCATTTCCTACCAAAACTTCCTACTAACAGGATAATTTCATATATTGGTAAAAAATATAGACTTTCATTAGATAATTAATTAGAGTTAATCCTCTATGTTTAAGTCATATCATTTCTTCTATCCATATTTAAATACATTTAATCTCATTTTAAATATGCAATAATATTATAAAATCCTAAACATACCTGTAAAAATAAAATAGATTTCACATCTTCTATCTATTTAATAAAGAAAGGATCACATCAAGTTCTTAAAAATAAAAATTGATACTAGAAAATCCAAACTAAGAAGAAGAGGAATGGAATATTATGGAATAACAAGGATTGGGATATAGTCTACCAAAGGACAGAAAAAAACAAAAAAATGGAAAGGAGAAAATTCTAAGACCAAACACAACTGTCTTGTAGTTTTATTACACATTCTCCGTTACTTTCGGTATTAAAATTGTCGATAGCCATCAGACAAAAGACATGGTTTTGAGACCATTCTCAAACAGATTCAGCTCCTTCTTCTCCGTATCCACAAAGAAACAATTCTGAAATCATACTACACAATTTTTCACAAGCAAATAATTTCAGGGTTCTTTTGCCAATGTTGTTGTTAATATAGCTCAAAGACGAAAGATTTCTTGTTTTTTTTTTAATGAAACTTTGATGGATATATAGTTGATTAAAAAGGAAAGGTTTTGATGATCTGGGCTTGGAGCAAACAGATTGGTAATTAGATCTAATAGGAGATATAGGTAGATTCTTGGATTCTTTTGAGAAAAGATTGGTGGGTTATTAAAATAAGAAGATGGGGGTTGATTACTATAATATATTGAAGGTGAACAGGAATGCAACAGATGGTGATCTAAAGAAGTCGTATAGAAGATTGGCTATGAAATGGCATCCTGATAAGAACCCCACCAACAAGAAAGAAGCTGAAGCCAAATTCAAGGAGATCTCTGAGGCATATGAGGCATGTTTGATTTTGCTTTCCCTTAAAAAATTTCAATCTGTTCTATTAATTCTGCAGGTTTTTTTTTTTTTTCATTTCTGGTATCTTTTTTCTTTTTTTAAAAAAGTCTGGAATATACACTTGTACCCAAGAAAACAAATCTGGAATGTATATAATGTGAAATGGAGGTGTGTATAAACTAATCTTTTGAGCTTTATTATTATGCATTTTATTGTTATTCTTCACGATATTGCAAAGAAATTAGACTCACTAAATGTGTTAAATGTAGAAGAAGAATTAAATGTGTATGGATATTGATTTTGAGCTTTCTGGTGAAGAAATTAGGCTCTATGAAATATATGAAGAACTTTATGGTTCCATTTACTCGGGAAATTTTAGCATTGAAAACTCAGGAGTTCTTTTAGATGGAGGTAAAATAGTTGTTTTCGTTCATCGCATTGAATTTCTTTTCTACTGATAAGAGGACTTTTCTTTTTCGCGTCAAGGACAGTGAATTGTTGTTGTGGTTGCATTGCCTGGGGTTTTGATCAATTTTGTGAATCCAGGTCTTGAGTGATCCGCAAAAAAGAGCAATTTATGATCAGTATGGTGAAGAAGGATTGAAAGAAGCACCACCGTCTGGCAGTGGCGGCTTCCCTTTTGGCAATGGTAGTGGGTCAAATGGTTTCAATCCTAGGAATGCAGAGGATATCTTTGCAGAATTCTTTGGGAGCAGTCCTTTTGGATTTGGATCAACAGCAGCTGGTAGATCCTCGAGGTTCCAATCAGATGGAGGGTCGTTTGGTTCATTTGGCTGTACTGATAATCTTTTCCGAACGTATAGCGAGGGAACTACACTAAGGAAACCACCACCTGTAGAGAGCAAATTGCCTTGTAGCCTCGAGGAACTATACTCTGGATCAACAAGGAAAATGAAGATATCGAGAACTGTAGTTGATGCCCGTGGGTATGTTTATTTATTTCTCTAACTAAGTTTATTCAGTTTCCCCCCTGTTTGGTGTCTTGATATAGTTGTTCAAAATCAATGCTGCAAGAAAAGCCACCATTTCTTGGACCCGGAGGATCATGTTCCTTGTGTGCTAAATGGCGGTAGATGGTCTTACGATCGATTATTTACTTGGCTAGGAGCCTTGCCAAACCCTTTGATCATCGTTTACATACAATTTACATGCAAATTCTTGTGCCATGAAATACACTGTCATCATTTTCCTCGTGTGCATGAGAACAAGCTTCATCAGATCCTCGAAATGTCTCTGTCGATTCCTAACTTCTTGATCACTCGAGTTTGCTTTATGCTCGTGCTACCTTGTCTTTGCATGTGCTGCTGATGTCTAAATTACAGGGGTGACTTTTTCACATATCAACCCCCTTCATAGAGCTAGAAAGGCAACAATTCCTTTTCTAATTGTAATTGAATATGAAACTATGCAGGCGGCAAATACAAGAAACAGAAATATTGACCATTGATGTGAAGCCAGGGTGGAAGAAGGGAACAAAGATTACGTTCCCGGATAAAGGAAATGAGCAGCAGAATCAGCTTCCAGCAGACCTTGTGTTTATTATTGATGAGAAGCCCCATACCACATACAAGAGAGATGGAAATGACCTTATCATCAACCACAAGGTGACACTGGCCGAGGCCCTAGGAGGAACAACAGTAAATCTCACCACACTTGACTGCCGTAATCTATCAATTCCTGTACATGATATAGTGAGCCCTGGTTACGAGCTTGTTGTGGCCATGGAGGGTATGCCTATAGCGAAGGAGCCAGGTAATAGGGGCAATATGAGGATCACATTTGAAGTGAAGTTCCCAACAAGATTGACACCAGAGCAGCGAGCAGGGCTCAAGCGCGCATTAGGGGGTTAAAGATTGATCAACTTGTTATATATATATAGACACACACATATATGAGTTAACTTGTGAAGCCAATGCTGTTTCCCGTTCTTTCAATTTGCAAAGGTTGTCCTTTTCTGTCCTTGTATTTATAGACCCTTTAAACCAACACTTATAGGAAAAGTACTGTAATTATTATAGACCCTCACAGCCATTACTGGCTGGTTCATTGATTTTCATTTTTTTTCTTTAGGATAGGAGGAGGGATATACAGGTCTGCATACATCATATTGTTTTTGTCCCTGTATTCCTTTGCTGGACGACTCCATTATGTATTTTTCTTTTGCAGTGTCGTCTGGATGATTCTCTTCCAACAAGGAAAATGACAAAGTGGTTCCTATAGCATGTTGGTTTTATGGTTTAATTTTTTATGTTGGAAAACTAGTGGTATCTTCCTGAGCTTTCCAAGCAGACTAGTAGTTTCACTGTTGTCCCTTCGTTTATTTTCCCAAGTCTTTCAGAAGCATGTGTGATGCCTCTGCACCGCCATCTCCTCCTTGAAGCATCGTGCACGTACGGAATTATCCTCCACGTGCACTGATAACCTTATGGACGCTGATCACCTTTTCCATCAACATCTACTAAAAAGTTCATTTTCCAGTGACCCACATGGAATCTCGCTCATCTTCTCATACTGGGTTTTCGTGGGTTCTCAAGATTTACATTATTGCATAGCCAAGAAACACTTTTTGCGCACAAGATGGAAAGAACATAAACAAGAAGACTAGCAAAAATCACGCCTCCCATCGATTGGCCAAAAAGAAGGACTTCTAAATAAACCATTTCTCGAGTACGGTTTGCCACATTTGACTTGCAAAGAAGCCCCCCTCATCCCTTCCACGGTAGAGAAAATCATGCACGAGGTTGGTTTACTTGTCGGCAAGAGAGAGAGAAAGAGAGGAGTTCACTTCACCTAAATAGTACTGGTAGAAAATGGAGTCTAGGTATATTTTATGACCAGAAGAAGACTGAAACGCTAGTCTTTGATCAAATGAGAGAGGGGGGGTGTCGGCAGGACGGCCTGAAACATAAGTGGTGCAGAGTAGAAACAGAAGGCATCTGGATTAAACATTAAACATCTGGGTTCCTGTATTAATTTTTCATTTTAGAGCAAGTTTAGTACTTGGAAAAGCTTAATTACACCCAAAAGAGGACCATTTAAAGGGTGCAAAACAAGCCGGTATACATCGTTCTTCCCTTGATCTAATTCACGGCCAATTTTTGCATGACTAGTATTCTAACTTTTGATTGGCTCTAGAAAATCTAACTAAAGTAACTATGAATTGAAAATAATCATGGTTACAGAACCATAAAGACTGAAAACAGAAAGAAAACTAGCATAATCAAAAGCCTCTACTTTTAGTAGCATCTCTACGCCAAGCCATGCCCTGCAGCCCGGGCGAGCCATTGACTTGCCCTCCACCAGATTGATAAGCAGGATAACCATGGGGTCCAGGCTGAGGAGCTGCCCAAGCGCCTTGCTGCCAAGAAGGGGCACCGTTTTGTTGACCATGCATCAGATTCGCTTGAGACATGGCTGGATATCTTCCTAATGGTTCCCTTGTCTGGTGTACTCTTTGCTGCACCATGTGGGCTCTTAGAATAGGCTGCTGCTGTACACCATGCACGTGCATTGGCTGAGGATGAGTGCGCTGCTTTGAGGTTTCTTCTGGGTGCCACTCTGGCATGTCATCGTCGTCGTCGTCATCATTCCATGGCTGCACTGGTAGAACATCGGTTTTAGGTTGTCCATATCTGTGTACAAGTTCTCTCAAATCTAGAGGATGAGATGGGATTTGTGGATATGAATTGTGAGGGGCCATTCCCTGTCTCCTAGTAGGGTTTTGGTTCGAAAACTCTGATCTTGATGCAATATAGCCACTAGAAAAATTGAACTCTGGTAAGTCATCCTCATCCCGACCAGCCAGTGGGCCAAACCCGGGAGGCACATCGTCATCGTCTTCATCAGGTTGGGGGTTGGGATAGGCAGAAGTTCCACTACGAGGTGGTGGCAACGGATGTTTTGATGCAATATTCACTTTCATATTAGTATCCTTATCATGGTGTCTCCTAGAAGTAAGGTGGTGTTGCTTTTTTGAGTTGAGTTTATGGTGCGATGCAGCGTTAGGTGATATTATTGACGTTACTTGAGCTTTTCTCCATACAATAACACCAATTAGACCATTATCAATAGCATTAGGGGCCTCAAGTTGGTCCGTTGGAAGGACCTTGATGAGCATTTCACGTGTCTTTGAATGATATGGGCATAAATAAAGTTCCACTCCAGGAGCAGGCTCAGCAAAACCCACTCTCTCATCCAAAACATAGGAATCGGCAACCTGCAGCAGGCATTTCAGTCACAGCTGACATCGAAAACTGACAAAGCCTCAAGAGTGATGAAAAGCAGTTTTTCATGTTTCTTACCCCTCTAAGACTTGCCCTCTCACTCTCCGTGGACCCCTCCTTGCAAACAAAGTGCACTACCTGCAAAAGCAAAAGTCAATTTCTTTAGCAACATGGAAAGCAAATTGGGCCTTTTCAAGTTATGCTTGAAAGGAAAAAACGGTATAGATCCTCCCTATGACATATCAGATTTTATGGGAAAAAACAGCCAGAAACTGGCAAGATCCAACCATGGTGTGGCTATACAAAACTAAAATATTTTATCTTCCATCAATATATTCTGGGTACGCGAGTACTGTGAATCTGCTCAGATTTCTGGGAAGATATCCCAACCAAACAATGGCATCCGTTAAATAAATATTCTAGGCTGATTTAGTATATCTTTGCACACCTCTTTCCACTGGAAAGGGAAAGAAAATGTATCGGTTCGTTCCCATTCAGCAGGCAAGAAATGAAAGCAACTATCTTTACTCGGACGCCCTGTACACTAAAACCAGTTACTGTTTGCTCTTGAGAGCCAACAACAAGTGGCATTTCACAGATTCCGCAACAAATTCATTGCACGTTTTATTCCTCTCAGTAACTAACTTTCCCTCAGCAACTAAAAAATCAAATTATTGGAGGCCAAATATTGTTTTTCCTTTCTATGAACTTTATCAAGCCATTCATTCACACAAATCTTTAGGAAGATGTCATTCTCCAAAAATAAAAATACCCTAATTCTGCAGCAGCAGTAGAGTGGGATTAAGAAGCAGGGATAGCAAATTATCCCCCTTTTCTGGACAAAAGTAGCATAACTGAAATTTAGTACAGAGAAATAAACTTGAGATACCATAACAGCACGACTTCGGGACATCAAGAGCTCTTGGAGAAACTTCTCAAACGCATCAAGTCTGACTCTCCCTTTGACCTCAACAACGCCAGACCACTCTTTTGCAGATGTTTTGTCACCACTGCAGCAAGAAAAACAGATCAGAAAAAAGCAACAAGTTTCACAGTAACAACCACCTAATTCATCGTAAACGAATTACGAAACTATAGGACACTGCTCATCCAGTGTAATGTATGCTTGGATGCCGGGCAACTAAAGATTCTAATTTTACGCAAGAGACCCCGTAAAACATCAGATGAAAGACAAGTACAATACTATCTGTTTCCCGTGCAAAAACTATTTGACAACATATATGCTTTTAATGCTAGGTGACAAAAACACATACCTCTTAAAGATGCCAACAACTGAGGTCATGGTGGAAATACTCAGCTGAAGTAAGCCTTCCCAGACATGTTCACCCTTGGATGCACCAGTAGAGGGTGTCGTTTTGGATTCTACATGAATGCTGGCATATCTCCCATCAGCTTCAGATGATGTGCTAGTTTCCTCAACGTTTTCAGATTTTTCTGGGATGCTACCAACAGCATCTTTTGTAGCTACCACATGAGACTTGGCTTCTGGCCGAAGCTGTGAATCATCATTGTCAAGGGTGGGTGTTGTTTTCCCAGCATCCTCTGGTAAATTTTCAAATGGTGGTTCTGAATCAAGGGATTCCATGAATTCATCCAGAGAGACAATTGGAGGAAGAAATTCTCCATCTTTCAATTCATCGTCCACCATGAGTCCTTGCATCAAATCATTTCCTTCACTCGAAGGAATTGTAAGCGTATAAGAAGCTGCCTTGTCTTCTAAATCACTCTTGTCATCAGTAGCATTCACTTTGTCTTTCATTTGATCAGGTTTAGAACCCGGAGAACCTTCCTTCTCATCTGATTTTGGAGGTGTAGTGAATGAATTCAGCCCAACAGCAACCTCCATTGCTACACTATCCTGTTCAACTTCAACTTGAAACTCACCCTTGTGAGTTTTCTTCACCAAACGTCTGATATCAACATCTGAATCAGGCAAAACCACCATTTGAGCAAGTTCCTCGGCTTTTGCCATCCGCCATTCCGAAAGCTCCTTAGATGCAAGTTCCTCTGCAGTCATAGAGCAGAGTCGCCCTGGGGGAATCTCTCCAGACATAACTTTTTCTCTTAGTTCAGGATTATTACGATCTTTCAAATTGAACAAAAGAGACCTGCCCTTCTCCTTGTACTTCTTGTTTACCCCTCCAAATAATTTGAAGAGTTCTGCTTCAATTTCAGAGGCCAAAACTCGCGGATCCCTGACTACTTCTTTTCCAACATATTCATCAATATGCTCCTGGCCATGTGGTGTTTGGGCAGATTCAATCTCCTTTTTCTCTGCTATCTCTGCGTCAGGTTCCAGTATCCAGGACAATCCATTACCCTGCAACAATTCATCTTTTACCAAAAAACTGTCACTAAATGAAATATCCTCATCACGGAAAATATTACTGGATGGTAATTCCTGCCCATCATTGTTTGATGTCTCTGTTGCATAAGCATTTCCATGAGTGTTGGAAGTTTCTTGAGACTTCTTATGGCTGTCAGAATGGTTTTGCGTAAAAGAATTGTCCTTTGTGGACAAGGATTCCTTGGGCTCCTCAGACAAATGGTGAAAACCAGCTGCACCAGAAGTTTGTCCCATAGGTTGAGTCTCTTTGTGTTTCTGCCCCTGAGCACTTCCATCCTCACCTTCAGAGTACTTTCCGGAACTTGAAGTTTTATCGTGCTGCTGAGAAACCAGAGCCAGTGCATCTGCCAATGATTGTCTTAGCTTGGACCTCACAGAATCAGACTCACTGTTGGCCTTCAAAGATGGCTGCATCTGTCCAGTTTGATTTTTCTGAACTGACGATTTCTGCAGTCCAGTTTTACTAGAAGCTGACCTCTTAGATGGTGCTTGTGGACGATTTGATCCTGATGAATTTAAGATAGACTGGATCTGTACAGGTAGTTTATTTGGTGTCAGGGTTGGCTGTAGCCATGGCCTAAGTTCCATATGCGCAACCTGGTTGTGAGACATTGATAACTTCCGTGACAAAGAATTGTTGGAAGAAGGTTCCTCTGGGGCCTTTCGCTTGTTCAATAGTGATGACTGCTGTGATCCATTATTATGAAACACAGTTTCCATGTCTCCCGGTTGCCTCCTAGATAAGAATTTCTCTGGGACCATATTGTATGCATGTGGTTCCATGTGTCCTGCTTGTACACTTGATACCGAGAAGTTCTGCAAAACATGATCATTAGGCAAAGGTTCTGACAATTGTACTTGGATGTTTGATATCGACATCTGCTGTGATAAAGCATGGGTTGAAATTGGTCCCATCTGTCCCATTTGCATGTTCGACATGGACATCTGTTGTAATGCAGGATCATGGATTCCAGGTTCCATCAAACCCATTTGCATCGACGAGTCCAGTTCATTTGAAATGTCTTCCGACTGACCCAATTTGACGCTCTGCACTGATGATTGCTGTGATACAAGATTGTTGGACATGCTGGGCAATCAACATGAAATGAACGCAATAGCCACTACAAAACAAGACATTCTTTGTTAGTTCCTCAACTCAAGACTGAAAAGTCAAGGTTGCATGTCTATATTATTCAGAATAGTGACATCAAAATTCGAAGGAAAAAAATTACACATGACCAAGTTACATCCATATTTTCTAATAAAATAAAATGTCACTCTAACAGGCACGAGTAACAGAAACTCATATGGTGTGTTTATGGTGACAACCATAACAGCTGTAAGGCATCTTCAAATGTGTTTTTATCACTTGCCGGTGGAATACCATTAACAGATAATTACTCCGACCATGAAGATCACAAGAAACCGAGAATCAGAAGGAATTCCATGGTGAAAAAAGATGGAGTAATGTGTATTCCAGGTTCAGTATTTTTAATGTGTGTATTCACTTAAAAGTCAACTTTTAATCTCAAAGGCATTGCCATCAGTGCTGACAATTTTACATAATTTACCAAGAAATATTGTCCCAATTTGACTTCATCCAACTTTTTATCTGATGAAATTATCTTGCTTTCGCACTTTACTACGCTTAAATGAAACAGGTGTTGCACAGGAAGCCTGTCAGCTGGCACGAAAAGATTTCCTTCTTTGAAGTCCATGGTAATTATCAATAACTGAGGAATTTTTAACGCATACCATTTTCTGCACTGGATATTCTTGCCATGGCACAAAGCACCGGCTAGTTTGAAGGAATTAATAATTAATAATTCAAGATAGAGCAGCTGCATTAAGATGGTAATAAGGAGTCACTGTAACCAGTAAAAAAGCCACCAGAAATCACAGTAAAATGCAGTCTCCCTTCATAAAATTTATCAGCTCTAATCTGCTTTCTTAATTTATCTGACAAATCTATCCACAATGCTGAAGAGCAACTTAATGGTATATATGATTTAATTTTAAACAAAAGATGGCAAAAATTCATTTCATCTTTTGATCACCACCCATAGCTTGTCCATTCATCCATATCAAAGAAATTACGTGAACGTATATACACCTATTGGGACAAACACCTGAAGAGTAGCAGTTGACAATCTGTCGTAGCTTATCTATTACTAGTTCGATGATTCCAGGATATACTGGACACAATCAAAGCTTATCTAGCCACACACGCAAGCCCGTTAGTTTGCTTCCAAATTTTGACAATCGATAATCTATTGAGAGGTCAAATTGCAAAAAAACTCCAAGAAAATTCTTGAAATACAGATGGAGGCATACAAAATGAGACGCCATCACCAAGTGCAAATCCCATCTAAGCGGAGTTCCAAGAGGGTGCTCTTGATATCACAGACTTCAGCACATTTGCATGAAGTGGCTGCTCTCAAGACTTCACCCATGAACACGCAGACTTAGAATTGGCATCCCAATGCTTTTACCACTGCACCACACAAAGATTCCTATATCATGCAAACATTACAGGAACAAAACAACATTTCACCAATAAAAATAAAAAAATCCCTGATAACGGGCATGTTTAGGGTACTTTCTTTTAAAAGGAGATATGCCACCCACAAGTTATAAGACAGCTTGCAATACATATTTTTCCGTTACACTACAAAACCAGTCTCTTATTTTTTTAAAAAAAAAAAATAGCACCAGAAAATCAGACTACGAGGATGATTTGCCAAAAAATTACAACGAAAAACTGTTCAAAAATTATATTAAAAAACTTGCCGCAATTACTGATGAATATTGCAATAGGAAAGAAACCAGAAAAAACACAAATACAGAAAAGTCTCTACATCTATAGGAGCGAGGAACTTTTATTTTTCAGTATGTCATATTAAAATTACATCGAATGTTTATATTTATAGTAAATCATAAACAGCTCAAAAAATACTAACCATCCAAGAAGTAATAATAATTTTTTTCTAATACCCTTTTATTGTACCACTGGGAATGCCCTCGCACCCCAATAATATTAATAAATTTTTCTAGTACTTTTTATTGTACCGCGGGGAACGCCCCGTATACCCAACCTATTAATCATCCCTAACAATAAAACGAAAGGTAGTTTCTTCTGCTCCGCTCCACAGCATCTGCCTCTGAGATACAAACTACAACAAAAAAACCTAATCATATCTAAATACCCTCAAAAACAGTATATTTCATCTATAGCTAAACAATTATACAGAAAAATCAAATTCACAAAACCAGAAAAACTAATAAAAAACGAAATCATCTTTCTGAAAACTTGAAATCACATAAAAGGAATGTAATCATAAACAAGTCCGATTCGTAATCCCTGATTAAATTCACGCATCCACAAAAGCATGCAATCAAATTCAAATCAAGCTAACAATACACTTCCACTATAAAAACAAAACCCTCATTTCACATCATATGGCACCGATTCGACTCTCGAGAAGCCCAAGATGATGCAAACAGGATATCGACTTTCGGTAATAGTAATAAGCGGTGAGTTGTACCTGATGAAGAGAATCGAGCAGACTCTGAGCCAGATGGAGATAGAGAGAGAGGGAAAGCTTTTGGCAAGAGAGAGATGAATAGAAAACCTAGAAAGCTAATCTGAAGAAGGTAACTATGGAAGGCATGCGTTTGGGATGGAGTTTTTTCGTTTTTAATAGAAAGAGCTAGGGGTGACACGTGGAAGATTTTTTATTTGGGACCTACTTACTACCTGTATGTTTTTTCTGTACAAACGAGTTATATAAAATTTTGAAATTTTGTTCGGTTTTAAATTGTTTTTATGTAATAATATTAAAAATAAAACAGTATCACAATACCTATATTACTCTCGTGATAAGGACCCACGTTTGTGTACTTTTTCGGTAAATTATGTTACCATACTGGTTTTTATTAGTAATTATAATAATTATTGTTTTTTCTTTTAATTGCGCAGGCAAGCCATTATTTAACGGACGTGTTTTTTTTAAAAAAATTTATTTAAAATTAATTTTTTATGTTTTTATATTATTTTGATATATTATATTAAAAAAAAAATTTAAATAAAAAAATTTTATTTTAATATATTTTTAAAAAAACATTTTGAACAGCAACACTACTATAATTTTTAATATGTTAAAAAAATATCATGCATTTATATATTCATCAATTTTTTTTATTTTTTTATAACAAATAAAAACTTTTCTTATCTATTAAAAAATAATTTCACACAGGTAACATTATAGAATAGAAACAATTAAGTAGAAAAAACAAAAATATATTTAGTTAAAAAAATATGAAAATAAATTTATACATGTTATAATTTTAAAATTAATTTTTATATTTTCAAAATAGAAAGTGTAATAGAAACTTTTTTCTAATATAATATTTATTATCTTTTATTTTTAAACTATTATGGTAAGAAATTCATAATAAATTATCCAGCTAAGCTAAGTAAGGATAAAAATTATTATTATTATAAATTTAAATCTCAACTTGGAGTAAGTGTTGAGTTAGCGGTTAGAAATGTCAACCCTGATTAACCTAAATTGTTTTTAGAGAAAATCAAAAAGGCTTTTTACTTGAGTTTTGATCATGTTTTTTTTCGGATTGACCAGGTTGCAGGTTTATCAAAGTTTTTAAACTTGTCAAATCGAGTCAATTCATTCTTTATTTTTCCTTAAACTTGGACCAATTCAGACCCTATATTAATAAAATTATAAGTCAATCTACTAAGCCAGTCAAACTTCTATAAATAGATTTATTATATTATTAATTTCAATATTTAATATAAACTAAAAAAATAATGTTTAATAATTTTTTTAAATAAATAAATTTAACAATAATACATGTTAATAATAAAATAAATATTTTTATAATTTATCATATCTTGTTGATCATCAATCAAATATAATATAAAGATAATTACTATATCTTATATATTATTATCTTTTCTTATCATATAACTATAACTAAGATGTTAACCTAGGGTAGTTCGTCTATTCTTATTAATTGAATCCAACAATGAAGCTTGCTAAGTATAGATATAATTTTTTATAATTTTTTTTATATTTATAGAAAATACAGTTTAACAATATTTTTATTATAAAATGCCTTTATGCTAATTTAAAAAAATAATAACTTTTTTTTGTTATTGTTGTGAAACCGATGAAGTATTGATGCGTGCAATGTAAAAACCAACTTGAGGATATATGTATAATTTGATACTTGTTTTTTATTCGAATACTCAGAATTAATCCCATTCTAAATGGATGCTTAACTATCTCGAGCATAAGCATCTCTCCACGACACATTTACACATGATGCTTTCTTTTCATAAACCAAACAAAGAGTAATTATCTAGTTAATTAGTTGGAATTATTTTTTTACTTAGATCTATAAAATATTTACAAATTTTTAGCTTAAAAGTTGATTTTAAATGGTGGTTAAGAGTTTTATAGCTTTAATTATCTATTTGATTTGAGGTTCGTTGAAAAAAAAAATCATTTTCATCACTTTTTTCCAAATGTATTGCAATGATAAATGAAAATGAATTTATTAGCATTTTTAAATGATGATGCTTTAAAAAATTAAAATATTATGGAAATTACTTTTCATTGTGTTTAGATAATAAATGATCATAAATTAATATCAATCTTTTATTTTTTGTAATTGAGGATTCTAAGGGTTGATAATAGATTCTAGATTTTCTATAAAAACAATCTTTTTTTTTAAGGATTTTAGGAAACATTTGATGATTAAATATGATAAATGTCGAGAATACAAATTATAAATCCCTTACTTAAGTTGTTCAGAGTGCATTTATAACCTTTTTTTCTTTTTTCCATGATAGGTTGTAAATCTTTTCTTCTTCATCCAAGTGGGAGGAAAACCTTTACAATTAACATTAATAATGATTATTAATGTCTCTTTAAGCAACATTTAATATTGAGAATATCATATGCTTTATGAAAAATGGTCTTATATCAATTTATACATAATATTAATATCAATAAAATCATCCATTATAATCAATATTAATATTAATTTTATGCAAAGATAGAGCCTTTAAAATATCTTTTAATTTGTTAGGGAGTAGAGAGATGATAACCTTAAATTCTCATTTCAAGCATTTGTACTTAAAAAAAAACTTGGCTTAAAAGGGATTAGGTCTAGCAAGGTATGATACTTACAGGTAATTGGACCTAGCGTATAATCAAGCCCAAAAGGGTTAAGTTTGGTTAAATGCTAGACTTATAGGTGCTTTAAGCATGTAACAAAAAAAAAGAAGGTGATGTCTTTACTTGAATCTTTTATGTTAGCCCTGACTTTTATTGGGCTTCTTCTTTATTTTGGTCCTTTTTTATCATGGATTTTTATAGAGAAGGAGCTTTTAATATAAAGTATATTGATCCATCACCTGAATATTTAGAATCCTTCATGAACATCAAGTTCTTTTTAGCAAAAGTAAGTATTGACTCAATACCAACAAAACCTCCTAGCATTGTTAATGGATTTGGAATATCTTCCTTAATGTTGCATGGAAAAGTCTCTTTCAAGTTTAAGGTTCTTGGAATTAGAGTACCATCTCTTATAAGAGCTAAAATGAATCTAATAGAAAACAAGTACAAGAATGAAAATAGATTGTTGCCTAACTCTTTATTAATGATAGGTGTTGTTGCTCACTTTTGATTCAAATTTTCATAGGTTTTAATTATGCGGTTTTTGTTTTGAACTAAAATTCATTTTGACAAAATCATGGTTTTTAAGTGATAATCGAAGTGTATGAATGCTATATTATTAATTTTTGAATCAAACTATAGGTTTTGATTTTATTTATAGTCAAAGCAAAAATTTTGAATCAACCTAGTCGGGTCAAAAGTTAAGATCATGTTTGACTGACAATGTTTTTGCTAAAAGTTTTCTTTGGCTTAAGGGTATGTTTGACATCTACCGCTTAAGTCTATTTTAATAATTTTAGTTTTAGAAAAAAAAGGATTTTTACCAAACATGACTTCAAGAAAAAAAAAAAAAGATTTTTACTTGTTGCATACAACCTAATCCTTATTAAAAAAATGTTTTAGTATTGTTTTTTGAAATATTTGTGTGTTTCTTTGTATTTTCATGGAATTTACAACAAATCTGTAAAATTCCTTAAGAAATTAATTAATATTTCAATAACCCTATGTTTTTTTTATCTAAAAATTAATAGTTAACATTTCAGTATAAATATAAAATCTACAAGTAGGCTCATATTTAAATATCAGGAGTTGACCATGAAATTTATATATTTTTTAATATTTAATAATTTTAATTTAAAGTATTTTTTACTACAATATATGAATTGTAAAAAACACTTATATCTTTTAGGATAAATTATCTTTGTTATGTCATTTATATGGATTATTTCTATAAAGATTTATATGATATATAAACTTGTAATAAATTCAACATGTTAATTTTGTTTATGAGCATAAATTTTCATTTTGAATCATAATTAGGTTACTGATTAGAATTTAATTAATATTTTTAAATTATATTTAAATTACATAATATAACTTATTTCATGTAAAATATATTAAAAATGTTAATATCTTTGATAACTATAATTAGTTATTTATTTTAAAATTTCTACTAAAATAATTTTACCTGAATTTTTAATAATTATAAATCAAATAATTAGGAGATGGCACTTTGACCCAACATCCAGTCACGTCAAGGGCACACTTGCGACAACAATATATTTAATGATATGTGCTTTCCCTGGCATCACTCCCTGGTCATTATACTCTTTGGTAAGATTGGTTACTCTCATACGAAAACGAGATTGAAGGGGGTTTGGAAGTTCACCGGGGATTTTGAACTCATGGATATAGGCAACGGTTTCTTTATGGTCAAGTTTGATCTCTAAGAGGATAGAGAGAAAATGATTAACGGTGGTCCGTGGATGATATTTTATTATTTTTTATTTATTTATCTGAATGTTCAAATTAATTTATGTACACCACAACTAATTCTATAACTCATTAAACATTTTATAAATTCAATATACATATAAAATATTACAAAGATAATAAACATGTATATAAAAACTCGAACCTAATTATAATAAAAAAAACCAAGTTTTTCCATCGCTAGATCAAGACGCTTACAGAACTGGTCCGCTGATTTCAACTCGTCCACTACAACAATTAACCGAGCGATGGTGTGGATAAGAATTCCAGCCTTAATCTTGTCTTTTTAGACGAAAGTTTATTGCTTGGCGCCATGGCCACGACAGTTGGAACTCCAGTTAAGACTTAGTTTTCCCCTCCTCTACGTCCGTAGTCTTCTCAACTGGAAGTGGTGGTAAAGCTCCGTTTGGGGAGTCAGGGAACATATGTCAAGAGCCGAAGGGTTTGAGCCTTAGAGAAGACGTGCATTCAGCAGAGGTTTATGATATGGCAAGGTGTACAAAGGACAGCCCTCATGATCCAGGAATTTCTCATGTGGCTGGCAAAGAGCAACCTGTTAGTGCTACAAGAGAAGTTATAGTTTGTATATTATTATCATGATGCAGGTCTTTACAGATATGTTTATACTCCTGGAATATTCATGGAGTGGTGAACATGTTGAACAAACAGAATTATAGGGACTTGGTCAATAAGTTTCACCTAACCTTCTTTGTTATTCTAGGAACCATGCTGAGTTTGCAAGGATGGAGAATTTTTGGCGCAATTTGGGCTCTTCCCCAGCTGCGGTGGTTGAAACGCAAGGCAACTTCGGCGGTGTATGGGTGCTACCCTCTGTATCCAATTTCTCTACGACTGTAGTTGATATTACTAATCAGTGTGCAACTATCAAGCTTGCATCGGGTCAGAACTGCAGCTTCCATTTCAATTATGTGTGCCTATCTCATCCCTCATATTAGGCAGCAATTCTGGGACTATCTTGTTTTAGTGAAGAATAAAGTTCAAGGGGCTTGGATTCTTATGGGAGACTTTATCGAAATCTATATTTCCCTTGGATTGGGCTCTTTCTTCGATGGAGTGGCAGATTGAATTTTTTTAGGGTGTTTTTAATATTGTGGTAGTTGTTATATTTATAATTTTAAAAAATAATTTTTAGTTAATATTTATTTAAAAAAATAAGTGTTTCGTTAAAATTATAGTTTGAATTGAGATCGAAAAAAAAATAGTTAAAGTAGTTTAATATGTTTAGTTAAAAATATTTTTAAAATTAAAGTTATAAAATAATTTTAAAAAATATATATTAATATTGATAGTTTTAAATTTAAATATTATAAAATTAATTATTTTTATTGTATTATGAAATACATAGTACTTTATATAAAATATTTTTTTATTTTTTTATTAAAATTTTTATAACTCCATTACATATAAAATTTATCCAATAAAAACTATAGTTTTCATAATTTTTTGAGTGAGTAATAAAATTAAATAAAATATTATAAAATATAAAATTTATATTACAGTGCGATTGAATTTAATTCACTCTATACTAGGTTTTTAGAAAAAAAATATTATTCACATCATAATAAAAATAAATTTAATTTATTTTAAACTAATTTTTTTTAAAATGTTAATAGAATTAACAAACTAAAAAAAACTGTATAAATAATGCAAGTAAAAAAAATATCAATTCTCTTATATTATTAATATTAATTGTATTGTTCAGTAAATAGTATATATGCATACTAAAAAACAGAATTTTTTTATTTTTCATTAACAATATTTCAAATATAAAAATTATATGAAACCTATAGATAATAAATCATTTTTTTATTACTAAACTACTACAATGCATTTTAATTAAAATGTAGCCACGTCCGTGTAAACAAAACGGACTCTAGTCTTACGTGGAGCACTTAAGTAGGTTGCATTCGAGCCATAATTCTATTCTTCTAAGATGTGGTAGACCCCCACCAGATCATGAGGTAGGCCTTTCAGATTTGAAGCAACCTGGATTGCCCATTCTGACTATAAAAACATTGTTGCTAATGCCTAGGACAAGAGTGGTCAGGATGTTTGTTGTTCAGGTCTGGATGAGGTTCGTAAGGGTTCTATCTTATTCAACAGGAATACCTTCGGGAATATTTTTAGAAAGAAACACGTAATTAAAGGTAGGCTAAGGGGTGTTCAGAATTGTTTAGAAAATCAGTACGAGCTGGATGCTCTCTCTTCTCTGGAACGTCAGCTAAGTCGTGAATATAATGAAATTCTTATGCAAGAAGAATCACTGTGGTTCCAGAAGTCTAGAGAAAAATGGGTATGTCATGGAGACATGAATACAAAGTTCTTCCACACTCTCATGACTACCCGAAGATGAAGAAATAAAATTATAGGCTTTCCCTTCCTGACGGATCGTGTTGTACTGAGGATAATATTCTCTAGGAGAAAGCTATTAAATTCTACAAATCTCTCTTTTGTTCTGCAGGTTCAGTTGAATCCCATGCACTGGATTGTGTTGAGGTCCCAAAGTTGCCACATGAAGGAGTAATAGAATTGACGAAGCCTGTTTCAAAAGACGAAATACATGCTGCCCTTATGAGTATGGATTCATTTAAAGCTCCGGGAAGGATGGCTTCCAACCTTATTTCCTTAAAACATACTGGGACAAGGTAGGAGATGACGTGTAGAGGCTTGTGCAGGCAACCTTTGTGAATGGAAATTTTAGTGAGGATATTGCTGAAACTCTCTTTTAATTCCTAAAGAAGACAGGCCCACCAGTTTTAAACAGTTGTGTCCAATTAGTCTCTATAATGTTATTTACAAGCTAATTAATGGTGAATAGGTTGCACCCATATCTTGACCACCTCATTGTTCCCTTCAGAGCAGTTTTATTCCAGGACATGGTACTTCGAATAATGCCTACCTGCTCAAGAAGTGATGAACTATATGCAAAAGACAAGAAATAAGCATGGTGCTTTGGCGGAAAAAATCGACCTAGAGAAAGCTTATGATAGTGTTGGGATAACCTTCAGATTACTATTGATTTCCTGCAGCAATTATTAATCTGATCATGTTCTGCGTACAGTCATCTTCCCATACTCTCCTTTGGAATGGTTTGAGGTTTCCTCCTTCACTCATAATCATGGATTGCGTCAAGGTGACCCTCTTTCTTTTTATTTGTTTGTTTTATGCATGGAGAAGTTAGCTTGCGTGATTAGCAAGAAGGTTTCGGGCAAGTCCAGGCATCCTTTTCATGTCTCCAAAGGTGTGCCATCTTTTCTTTGGCAGTGACGATCTGTTGTTTACTAAAGCTTGCAAAGCTCAAATACGAGTCATCAATAGTATTCTTTCTAGCTTTTGTAACTTCAGAGATTAAGGTGAGTTGTGAGAAATCTAGAGTGATGTGCTAGCTTGAACCTCATAGCCCAATAATATACAAACACAATACAAAGCAACAGATCAAGTGAGACATGTCTCTCCAAATTCACAAGTTAACTCTAATTTCAGATTTCAGTATTTTAATTATTCTCTTGGATTTTATGTTGCAAGATTGAACAGAGCCATTATGTGGCTTAGCTGTCTCATATACCATTAAACAGATTGTCTGAGATAAGACATTGAGGGAAAATGGAAAAAAAGAAAAAGGGAGAAGCGGTAGCAGAAGTATGAGCGATGACAATTGTTTCAACTCTTTGGGTGAGCAGAAGGAAAAGTTAGAAGAGTAACACACCTGATTAAATTTTTGGTCCATGAGACTCAAAGAAAGAGAAGAATGAAGTACTTTTTACAGCATAGTCAAAATCGCAATTATTTATGTATGGTATTACTATTTTGTATGATATAGAGGGTCAAAACATGGTGCTGGCCATGCCATTGCCGGCCCCATTTTCAACCCGTCTCTGGCTAGAATTTAACCCGGGGGCTGAACCTAAAACACTTTCACCGACCTCACTCTTGCAAAGAGGACATGATGCATTGATCTTCAGCCACTTGTCTACACAATCCTTATGGAAGAAATGAGAACACGGTAGCTCCCTTAGCTCATCATTGTTTGCATATTTTGCCAAACAAATGCAGCAAACCTGTACCAGTTACAACATTAGATCATCAGTAATAATGCCAATAACAAGACTCGAGACCATGCATCATGAATATGACAAGTATATCACAAATGATCATGACAAGGAACCTCCAAGCATCTGGAGGTACTTACTGCATCTTCTCCTGAGATCACACGTTCCTTTTCTGTCCCTGCAGCCACAATCCCACCATCAGCAGCACCAGAGCCGCTATCCTCACCATTTCTATTTTTAATCAGCTTAAACTTGTACGTTGGCAAGGCATCAATTGATTCAGGTGTGGCTCCCCTTGTCTGTGTCAGATCCTCTCTAAACCCGAGAATAGAAATTATACAAGGCAAGCAACAGCAGATTGTTGCACACAGAATAAAGGGCATAGCATATCCGATACAGCTAATTGTAAGAAACACTATGCATAACCTGAAATGTAAGAGGATGTAAAATAAGGGTGAGCTCTCTCAAATGGCAGGTACCAAAAGGAACATTGTGGTGAATATACGATATAGCAATACCTGTACAAGTTTGGAGCCTCCTCAGCAGATGAGTGACTTCCAAATATCCACACATTGCCAACCACAAACCAAACTGCGAAAAAGCAATCCAAAGCCATTTTGAAGTATTCCAACAAAACCTTGAGTCTGCACGTGAAAACAATTTTTTCAGAGCCAGATATTTATATATTCAAAATAATTAAAGAATTTGCTTTTTATTTGACAGATTTCAATGGCTAAAAAAAATACCAATGTCAAGAGACACTAAAGCATATCATGCGATAAAATAACACAAGCAATTCAAAACCACTTCTTAAATAGTTGGTGACACTAAATAAAAGACAAACAAAAGTTCAACCAGAAGAGGGTAATCATTTTGAACATGAAACAATGATCGCCATCAAAGAAGCACATGATAATCAGAAAAGAAGCTGAAATGCACATTCCCCAGTCAAAAGTTCAACACAGTTGAGCTCCCAATCTACACTCTGTAAATAGAGCCCTCCCAAGGCCCAAACACCACAGAATATGAATTCAGTGCCAGCCCCAAACCAGCTGCTTTTGAAAAATTGACTTAAAAATTATGTGTAAACAGTTTTGAAATAAAAGTATCAACCCTGGCACCATCTAAAAACAATGAAAAGGAGATGCTACCCCCATGAGCTGCATAATATCACCATTAAACGGGGGGAAATTGGAGTGAGATCAAGAAAATATTTGGGAAAATATTTCATGTACTTGTGTCCATTTTATAAGGGTAGATGCTAGAGGATGACACAGTCTCTATATTCTCTTTCCCAGGACCCTCTTTGGTGCGACCATAACCAGATTCTTTCCATTATCTTAGAAGTATCATCTAGGGGTGGGCTAGTGGGGATGCTAGATCAAAACAAGCTTCATCATATCCAGCGCATTAGATAGTCATCCAAACATTAAGTTAGCTTTGATAAGCTACCAAATAATGCCCATACCCCTTCAAAGAACCTAGCATCTACTCCTTGCCCGTGTAATGCAGCTATATACTGGATATGCAGCTATATAATGGATTTTCATGAAGCTTCAACTTTGAAGTAGGAAAGATAATATCATTAAACCAGATGAATTGGACGACCTTTTTACATGCAATTGGACAGGACACATTCATTTATATGATGAAAACAGCAAAGAATATCTAACTAATATATGTTTAGAAGAGAAAAATGACAATTACAACCAGAAGTCATGCACTCGTACCTTGCATTCAATACTGCATTTTGGCCACCTCTAGGTGTTGTAGCAGCAGATCGGCGATCCTCCCCTTCTGAATTCCTACTAACTGAAAGAGAAAAGGGTCCTGCAGGAACGTTAATATGTGCAGAACCCTGATGATTTTGAGCTGAGTCTTGCTCCAAAGCCTGGTTACGATGACTATAACGCCAGTAAAGAAGAGGGAGGGTTGCCACACATCCTGATGCATAACCAACAATCCATGCAAACAATGGTGCACGTGGATGTTCCTTCCTCGAGACAGACAAAACAACAATAGATGCAATAATCTGGCTCAACGTGAGAACCAATTCAACAGAAATCCATAAACCAGAGTTCAAAGGACTCCTGCGTCGACGAGCTTCCCCTCTCCTTATTAATGAGGAGCTCCGAGAGTTTGTTCCATTAGACAAAGATGTCGGAGGCGGTGAACTGGGTGTTCTCACGCCACTCAAAGGTCTGTCCTCATGCAATGACGCTTCCAAACCAGTTGAAGTTCTATTGTGAGATGGTGATACAGAGACCTCGTTACGTATGTCAATAATATGCTCACTACTGTTAAGATTCTCTTGCCGCTCCATTAACAATGGGAAAGTGTCAGTCTGACTTTCAGAATGTAGTTCCGTTGAGGCAACATCCATTTAAGTCCAACAAGACAACCGAAAATGATGAAAGCATAGAATCACTGGAACAAGATCACAGCTCCGTCCCAAGATTTCTCTGAGATGTACGTCCCACAAAAACTTAAATTGCTAGACACCACAAACAGCGGAACAATCCCAATTCTGTTCAACAAGAAAAGCACAAAAAACAAAGACAAATTTGTCGATGAGAAGGTGTAGTAATTCATCATTCAACATTCTGAAAATCCAAGCCACCGCCTAATATACTCATAAAACCGCTTGGCTCAGCAGAATTACTTAAATAATGAAAAATCAAATGACAAAAAAACCCAAAATTCTAAACTTTTATTTTCATGGGCTTTCTTCAAAACCCAAAACATTAAAAATCCAAAACTTGTCCTTTAGACCACCAAAAAAGTAATGCCGATCCTCCTCTTCCAAGAAATGAAAAATCAAAACTTTCTATCACTTATCAACTCAAGGACATAAAACAAACACCAACCCCACATTTAACAAAACAAGAGATTTATTCAAGTAAGCACAAAATCTTCTCGGTAACCAAACAAATTAATCAATATCATTAACCACTAATTACTCCAAAACAAGATAAATTTCGCCTTTCCCAAACGAATGACTCGAGTTCCCCAAATAAGACAAGAAGAACCCTAATCTACGAGGAGTGATCAGGTGAATTTGAAACGGCGTCGCTTTTTGGAGGAAAAGAGAGAAGACGAAACGTACCAGATTGAATTGGAGCTAAAGAGGAGAAGAAAGATGAAAACGGTGTCGCTTTGGCGCGGAGAGTGCAAGAAAGCTGGTCGCTTTGACAATTTTGTTTTAAAGGGAGAGAAACAGAAAGGAAGACTCAGCTTTGGATCTCCATTGCTTCCCTACCTGGTCAGGGAATATTTTTATTTTTATTTATTTTATTTTTTACGAGCAAAGGAATTTCTTCATTATTGTTCCTTTCTTTTTTGAAGGATATTTGTCTAGTCAATGATGCAAGACATGGGAAACTTCGAATTGAGTAAAGTATTCCTTTTGCCCTTATAGTTTACCAACTGTTTCATTTAGACCCCTATGTTTTAAAAATGTTTGCTAAATGGTCCTCTAGACGGTGAAGACGGATTTTAGCGTGTCTATATGCTTAGAATATCACGTACATGGAAGCAAAATCTTCATTTTTATAATTAATTTTCTATATTTTACAAGGTACTTGTATATTTCAGTTTGGTTAATTTCTACATGAATAAATCATACGTTGTTGGATCATGGAGGCGTGCATAGTTGAATGCAGGGCAGAGCAAGAAAAAAAATTAGAAGGAATAAATTAAAAAAATTATTCTAAAAAAAATAAAATTTCAAGGGTAGACTGAAAAAAATATTTTCTTGAAGGGATCGAGGCCCTAAAACCCCTACCTCCTGTTAAATGGTTATGGTTTAAATCAGTTTTGTTATTTTTTTAATTATTAAAAATATAAATATGACTTTAAAAAACTTTTTAGAAAGATTAAAATAATTTATCTTGTGTTATGAAAGTATAATATGTGTTTTCTAAGAAAAGAAAGAAAATTAAATACAAAATATCTTCTAGGATTTTATTAGTAAAGAAAATTTTTAGCTCAATTTCAAGTGCAAAGATTAAATCTATTTAATTAGTTTTTAAGTAAACTATCTATTTCCAAACTAGCGTATTGATTAAAAAAAAAACTCACGGCCTTCTCGACTATTCAAGTATGTGATAAAGGGATATTTATTGTTATTTAGTAAAGTTCTATCTTCATCAATATTTGTTTAAATAATTGATGAGGTTGGTATTTAGATATTTTAAAATTATAATATTCAAAGTGAAACATTTGTCAAGATATTAAGTGTAAAGTTATTTTTAGTTTTTTTATGTATATTGGAGTTTAATTAAGAGTATGATAAAAATTGTTTTTAAAATATTTTTTATTTAAAAATATATTTTTATTATTATTTTTAATATCAACATATTGAAACAAAACAATAAAAAACTAAACATATATATATTAATTTAAGATTTAAAAAAAAATAAAAAATATGGTTGTGAAACTTCAATTTAAAATACAAGTGTCTAACTTGGGCAATATCATGGTCCTTTATGGTTTGATTCCTTCTTGACAATATTTGAAGTGAAATACTACTTTACACTTTAATTTTTATTCTTTTTATTTCGTTGCTTTTTAGACCCATCTGTTTTGGATTTTGATACACTCATGTTCTTTTCTTTCTTTTTATACGTGCATTCCTCTTATTCATAGAGTTGATATTGGCTGATAATTTATAAAAAAAATTATAAAGTTTAATTTTTTAAAAAATTAATATTAAAAATTAAAATTATGAAAAATAATTTAAAAAAAACTTAAATTAATCATAACTAATCTTGTATATACGTGACTTACATCTTGAAATTTAAGATTATCTTGTAAAAGATAAACCTTTAAAAATTATGAAAATAAAATTCTAATCAATAAAATATTGAGAGATAAAATTGAAAAGAAAAGTTTTAATAGAAAAAGGATTTAAAATAGAAAAAAATAGCAATAAAAAAATAAGAACTAAATTTGAATATATACAAAATGTAATCAAATGATGAGGGATTAAATTGAAAAATAAATTCAATTAAAAAGGATTAAAAAAATATAGAATTAAGAAAATAAAAAAATTGAATATATACAAAATGTAATCAAAGTTGAGGGATTAAATTGAAAAACAAATCCAATTAAAAAAATATAACAACAAAAAAATAAGGATCAAATCTAACAAGTGAAAAAAATCAAAAGAAGATGAAATTAAAAAAAATATATAATTTCATAAATTATTTTAAATAAAAAAATAGTAATAAAAAAATATACTAAATTTCAAGGAAAAACAAATTGAAAAGTTGTTTCCAAAAATTAAAAGATTTGGTAAAGATGATCATCTTCGGTTTAGTTGGTTTTCAAACTAAAAAAGATAACTAAAATAAAAAAAATAATTAGAATCAAATCAAACTAGAAACCAGTTTAAACCGATCAATTTTGGTTCAGTTTGTTTTTGTATAAAACTTGCAAAATAGGCTTTTTGAGATTTTTATTAATTAAAAAAACCAATTAAAATTGCCTAATTTTTTTTTGAGGGGGTTAATGTTTTGTTTTTATTTCTTTCTAATTCTTATCCACCTAACCTTCCAAAATGCAAACCAATATATAAATATGTAGTTAAAATTCAAATTGCAACATCTCTAATTAAACTATAACATAATCTCTTATATCATAATAACTTTCAAGATTGTTGCATTGCCAATAAAAAATTATAACAATTTGAAGACTGTCTAATTATACAGTCATAACATAATTTATGTGAAAAAGAATAACTTAACATCTTCTTCACAAAAATAACAAATGCAACAAGTATATATATTATCAGTATTTTTTGTTTCTTCCTTATATCTTATCCCTTTAATTTATAATAACTCCATCTTGCTAATAAAAAGGTTTAAGAAACTTTCAAGTTGCCAAAGTTTTTCACTATAAGCATCTTTCTTGAGGATTTAGCCTAACACAATAATAATAGAGATTAAATTACAAAGGTTAAAAACTGAGATGAGAAAAGTGTTGTTCAAGGATTAAAATAATTATAACATGTAAAAGTGGATGAATTAGGTGTATCATTAATTGATAAATAATACAAATTACTTCAAATGAACACAATAACCAATAATATAATTAAAAGTGCTTAAAGTATAGAGAAAAAATTTATAAACTTATTTTTAACATGGTTTGGCAAGCTTGCATCCAAAACTCAAATACCAAACTATACTTAAATATTGTATTTCTTTATTAGTCCAAGTTTAAGAGTACAATAATACTTGATGAATCCATACCAAGTTTTTCCATATAAAGATATTCCCTCTTAAAAAAAAATCACTTGAATATATACTCTCTTCAAGATTTATCCTAGATGAAATTATCTTATAAAGATCAAAATATTTTATAAAGCATGATCTAGCCTATGCAGTAGACCATTTTTTTTTATTGTTACTTAAACCTTACCATATCCTTTAAAGACTGAAATATTTTACAAAGCATGATCTAGCCTATGTAATGGGCTAGTTTATTGGGCTTTGAATGTGGTTTAAACTTAGAACAATTTCAACTACAAACAAGTTTTTGTATAAACAGGTCAAACTATTGGCAGAAGCTTTCTAGTTCCTGTCTGGTTCACTTCATTTTCCACTTTAAGTGTTTTTGAAGCTTGAGGTCTTGACAGATCTTAGTACCTTCCTTTTAGGTAATGCTAACTAACTCATCATATGTTAACTGGTCATAAGAGATTATTTTGGATGCAAATGTATTTTGGATTTTGTTTTGGACTTTTTTTTTCTTTTAGAAGGATAAACAATCCTATAATGAATTTTTCTTTTTAAAAAGACTGATTTGAGTCTTCACGGAGCATAACACGGGTGAGGAAGGTGTTTTTATACCGTTAAAAATCACTAAGCTTTTTGCATCTAAGATTTGGAAGAAGTTTAGCATTTTTGTCCTTTAGATTAGAATAATCTCCTATAAAATGTAAAGAGATGGTTAAGATGAGAGTTAAAATAACATCTCGAATGGAATTCTTAAAGGAGTCAATGATAAGTGTTTGTTCTTTAGTCATTTGGATGGAATTTAGGATTTGAAAATGTTCGGATTTGGTGAGATGGTAATTCCATCATCCTTTTAACTGGTTAGAGAAACCAAATATAAAATTTTAGCTATGGCTTTATCTGAAGTACCAATCTGGGTTTTGTATGCATTGGTTGTCTTAGTCATTTGTTGGAGGGTGTTTAGTATATGGTATTCTAACATTCCATTTAGGTTTTATTCATAGAAAGAAGAGGCATTGTATTTATGTTGCTTGATAATGGTAAGTTCATTTTATATAGATATATCTGGGGTAGTAAGAGATTTGGGGCTTCTTTAAAAGAATTTACTAATTTTAGGATTTCTTTTTAGAAAATATCATCATCTAAAGTTTGAATGTCATCTATTTGGTTATTCTAAATGTTGTTTATTTGGTTTGTGGACGTTGAAGGATTGTTATTAACTTAGAGGGTGTCAGACACTATTAGGGTTAAGGTCTTCATTTGGTAAAGATCATCTTCTATGGTTTTTAAGAATCCACTTTGCTTTAGGGTTGTGTTTAGCTTGTTTTGGTGACTTGATACAGTTTGAAAACTGGGGTTTTTAGTCTAAGTTCTGTAGATTTTGTAATCTCAACAGGGTTGGTGATTGTTGTTTGAATCTTTCTTTTTTATCTTGTTTAATTGTTTACTTATGGTATTGAGGTTAGTATTGGTGAAGTTGTTTTGCTGGATAATATGTTTGGTGTTTATAGTAACATTTTCAATAGAAATTTTGTAAGGAGCAACTTTAACTATTTGGTCTTTATAAGGGATTTTGAGGTTCCTTAGAAGTGGATGATCTAACTCCATTAAAGGATCGCTAACAAGTTCCCAAACATGATTTTTATTTCTAGATGTTATGGGGCATGTATATGTTGTTAATGTAAATAAATATGTAATATGATGTGCAGATGCATAATATAACTGAAACCAATTGAAAAACAGGATCTGAACTTTATGTAATGTAATGAAATTATAAAAATACTTTTGTATTTCATGTCTTTTTTATAAGAAGGTTTTGAAAAACCAAGCTCTTTTTTTAGAGTTATGATTGCTATAAAAATCACTTTTAAAATAGGTATTGATTATGAATTCTTTTTTTTTTAAGTTAAAACATTCAACTCATTTAGATATTTTCTGTGATTGAAGAAAATTTTGGAGAGGTTGAAGGGGATTGTTGTTCAGGGTTTGTATATAAAGGTTTGGGTATATTTCTAATGTAATTTGCATTTTGGAAGCTGGTACTATGTATATCAGAGGTTGATTTTCTAGGTGGATTCATTTAGTATGGTATGTTTATGACATAAGGGATTTTAGATATTATTCATAGATTTGTAATGTTGGATGAGGAAGATACATTCGAAAACTAGGAACTAGTTGAATGTCGATGTTAAGATAATTTGACTTTTCCATTTGTATATTGGGTTATCTATTTAATTTGAACATTTAGTTTTGGTAATTATTACCATTCTGATTGTGTTTCATCTTCGAAGATCCAATCTTCCAAAAGGGTTACATCTTTTCATTAGATGACTCTAGAAACTATTGTGTTTGATTTAGAAAGGTTAGTTTAGAGTAGTAATATTTTACCTTTTTTTTATTGGCATTTGTGTTTGCTGGAAAAAGCTGAGAATATAACTTTATAATATATTTTAAAGATTAAGGCAATTGGAATTGATCTATTGGATCATGCTTTGTAAAATATTTTGATTTTTAAGGGATATGGTAAGGTTTAGGTAACAATCAAAGGAAACCAGCCCACTGTATAGGCTAGATGATGCTTTGTAAAACATTTCGATCTTAAAAGGATATGGTAAGGTTTAGATAACAATCAAAGAAAAGTAACCCACTGCGTAAACTAAATTCGATAGAACTTAATAAAGAGTCTTGAAAGTTTTGGAATTTAGTATCTCTAAGTACTACTAGAATGGAAGTATTAAGACCTTCTTTGGTAATTGGTTTAATTCCAACTTATACTAAACCAATATAGATGTATTTATAGTTGCAGTCTGACACGACTAAAAGATTGATGTCTTCTCCCAAGTGCAGGAGTGTCGAAGTAATAAATAACCCGGCAAGACCGGGGTCGAACCACAGCGAGGTTAATTGTACAAATTATAGACAACAATTATAAACAACAATAATAGCAATAATAACAACAACAATAACAATAACAACAACAACTATAATAATAATAATAATAATAATAATAGTAGTAGTAGTAGTAGTAGTAGTAGTAGTAGTAGTAGTAGTAATAAAGAAAGAGAAGAAGAAGATGATGATGATAACTTGGAGATGGAAAATTAATGTAAGGATTAAACAATAATAATAACAAATGTCAAGGTTAGAGGTTCCACTAATGGTATATCAAACAAGTATAGTATAAACTCTTATTATTGAATTGGAAACCACACACAAAGGAGGTTCCAATCAGATTATATATTGTTAACATGATTACATTAGTCATCTTATTCAATTAATGCTAATACTTGTAAATCTCGTCAAGCATTCATGATTATAACTTATGTTAACAACAAATCAAGTTCCTTTCATAGCTCAGGTGTCGGTTATACCATACATTATGGGCTATGAAAGTGCCAAGCATTTGTTGTACCAAGTGTTATACAACATAAATCAAGATTAGTCATTTAACAAGCAAAGTATTAAAGAGTGAACAAGATAACAAATATAAAACATGTTAGTATCAAACATTAAAGTCCATATTAAGTTTACACTATATTTATTCTTACACCATTAGTGTAACCTTTTCACCTTGACATAATTAACTTAGCTAGACATAATGAAAGAAAGAAAAATAGATAAACAAAATAAGAACATAAAAGCTAACTAAGTAAAGGAAAGGAAATGAAAGGCATAAACTTGATATTAATGAAAGGAAAGCATAAACATTACAAAAAATACAAAGAGAGAAAGGAAGAGCATGATCTTGATCTGAACACCAAGATTCCTAAATGAATGGCAAATGCCTCCTTTTATAGGCCAAAATTGGAAACTATTGATTTGATGACTAATTGATAAGTGGGTGGCCAACTTTTGACTTGGTGACAATCCTTATCTTCTCTTGTCTGCCCAAAACATCATTGATAACGTCAAAATTGGAGCCAGTTGTAAACATGAAAGTTGTAGGCAATTGTCTCAGTTTTCTTGTGTAAAAAATTCAGCTCATTTGGACTTCTAGAACTCCAGATATGGCCAAAATACCGAACAGTGCTCGGGCTGGAAGACAGATTCGGGCTTCTTTGTTGTTGCTATAATTTGGACTTGATAATGGCCTTTTTAGATCTTGGGCTCCATATGAAAGTTGTAGGCCTATGTCTTACCTTTCCATCCATATAAATTGGACCTAAATCTGAGATCTGTAGCTCCAGATATGGCCCAATTACCGAACAGTGTTCCGGTTTGGATTGCACCGACATCTCTTTTCTAAGTTTGGCCATTTCTTTATCCTTGCAATTTAAGTTCTTCAAGTCATCAATCAATCCTTTCATTTATGTGATAGGCCTGCATTAAAAATAGACATTTATCACAAATTATAGGTATCTTATATTATTAGATACATTATTATAAAACATATTTTAGTTAAGGAGTTATTGATACTTCAAGTGCAAAATGATGATATAAAACCATGATAAAAATGCACTTTTAAGTACTAATCACACCCCTCAACCAGCTTATTACTAGTCCCTAGTAATCAAAGCGTTAAAACAATTTGAAAATTTCACAAAGTAAGGTATTCATCATTTAACTTCCATTAATCTATCCAGATGAACAAACTCTCATTAAATTTATATATCTGCTCAATACCTCTTAACAAGATATTAATAAACCTTTTTTTTGTGCTCAATGTATCAACACATAATTATGGGGCTTTTCTTGGAAGAAAACAAATTTTTTTTTTCTAATGTTTAAGGTTAACTTCCTTGGGTTGGGATTATTATTTTTGTCTTTTGTTTTGTCTTTTTTTTCTCTTTTTTTTTTAAAAAATATATACATATAATTTAAAAACATCATGCATCTTTAACCCATGTAACGAGCTTTTAGCTAATGACTCCCAGACCAGTTGGTCTTAGGGCATTAAGTGTTAAGACACCCCTACGAGCTTAGTAACTCGAGTCGCAGATACTGATATGTAGATAGTGCAATGTTTGATTCCCTTAAGCTTTTCTCCTCAACCCATGTAACAAGCGTTGGGCCAATAGCTCCCAAGTCAGTTGACTTTAAGGTATTAGGTGTTAAAACACCCCTTCGGGCTTAATTGCTTAGGTTAGGGAGGCTACGAAACCAAACTTATCTACATTTTTATTATCATCATTTTTTTTCTTTTTTTTTTCTTTTTTTTTCTTTTTGTTTTTTTTCTTTTTGTTTTTTTTTATTATATACAATCCCTTTCCCTTAGTTGTTACCTTTAACAAAAGAACATAAATAATATAATAATCCAATATGCAACCCACAATCATATGTTAAAGTGTGTGTGTGTAAATTAAGGTTTAAGAATACATGTTAAATAAGTATATGAGCAGAATTAAGTGATAACAATGCGAGAGTTTGTAAACCTGAATATTTCAAGAAGTATTATAATAGACCTTGTTAAGAATGGTTACTAAGATGCGTCTCAAGAGTCACTTTAACAAAAGAACTGCTTTACTCCGCCATCCTAATAACAACAATTATGCACATGCTTTATGAAATGAAAAACAATTTTTTTTTTTATCAACTACTACCCTCTCCCCCCAACCAAAACGAGACATTGTCCTCAATGTTTAAAGGTAGAAAGATAGAGTATAAAAGATATCACCTGAAATAACGAACACTGACAAAACCTGAAACACACTGAAACAAAAATAAAAAATAACAAAACACAATAATAAAACCAAAATACATAAAAATTCACAAATGAAGGCTCAAATCCAATCTAAGCTTTTTACGGCTTCCCATAGATGACCAATTTATGCGACTCATGGAAGGATCAATCACAGGAATGAAAGATTGTAGTTGGTCAATCAATTGTTCAGCAGTAGGAGCAGAGATTATGATTTGGCGTGCAGAAGATGTTAGAAATTCTTGTTCCACAGCATGATCAAGAAAAAACAACAACTTATCATAATAACCATTAACATTTAACAAACCAATGGATTTATGGTGAATGTGCAATTGAGCCCAAGAGGAAATATGAAAGATCTCTTCCAATGTGCCTAGACCACCTGGTAAAGCAATGAAAGCATCAGCATGATTAAACATTGCATTCATTCGAGCCGACATTGTGGAGACCTGAAGTTCCTCTCCAATTGTTTTTCCAATGATGTCCCCTTGTACCAAAGCTTCAGGGACGACCCCCAAAACTTGACTACCTCCTAAAAATGCAGCTATTGACACACCTCCCATTAACCCAAGACTGCCTCCCCCATATACTAAATGAATCTTTCTCTCAGCTAGCACCTGACCAAGATGATTTGCTGATTCTAAAAACTCTTTTTGTTTCCTAGGACTAGATCCACCGAAAACACAAATATTTCTTATTTGATGACTTGAGGAACTTGCCATTTCTACACACTTCTGTATTTGTTGAATGTATGGGTTGAGTAGAAATGAAAGGAAGGAAAATAGGGTTTTATAGATGAGAAAGTAGAAAGGCAATCATAACATCTATATGGAGGCCAGCTAGAGTCTCACACACACTCTCTCTCTTTTTATTTATTTATTTATTTACTTTTGAAAAAAAACATGTGTATGTACAGGTAGTTGTGATTGTGGCTCACATCTTCCCTTGGTTTTACGTCCAAGAACGGCTTAAACGCCCTCTATGGGTCGGGGATAGGCTTCCCATCCAGTTTTCTTAAAAACTGGCAAACAGGGTCTTTTTTTAGTCAGATTCCCAAGACTATGCCAAACATGTTCTTTATAAAAATGGGTTCCTAAGTTATGAATTGCACGATGCTTATCTTGACTATGATGAGACTTAAGAGTCAATAGAAGATTATCTAAAGACTCTCTGTGTTTTGAAATAAATCCCACCTTTTGATAATTTTCACAGTTTTTGCAAAATGCATGTGACTCCTTGAATATGGTTGGCCAGGAAAATCCACTTTGTAAGATTTCTACAATCCTCTTTTTTGAAGAGAAATGATCCCCACGTGCCTTAGAGTGAAAAAATTTAATAACATCACTTACCTCATTGTCGGGAATGCATATTTGAAATATTTGATCAAGACAATAATTGAATAAGTAAGGGTCATCCCAATAAAAATTTTGCACGTTGCTCAAAAATTTGCTTTTATCTTCAGTACTCCAGTGAGCTGGCAAAAATCCTGAAGCAAGAAAATTGATATTTTTAGCAAACCAAGGCATTGAACTAAGAGAAAGTAGAGATTTATTAGGAAAGTAATCATCGATTGGTGTGATGTCGGGTGTCGAATCTGTTGTCACTTTTGATAAAAGATCCGCATCAACATTTTCGGTGCCTTTTTCATCATCGATGTCTTCCTGATTGGTCATGGCATGAGGAAATGGAAGTGCTGGCAGGGAATCAGTCTTTTCCTTGCAATATTCAGATTCAACTCCTTCCTTACCCTTAGAGATTGACTCATCATCTTTCTCACAAGGTTCAAGAGTGGGTTTTTTAATAACCTTACCACTGCGAAGAGTGATGACTGATTTGACTTGATCCATATGTTGACTTCCAGAACTACTTGCATTTGCATTGTATTGCCCCTTGAGATTTTGCTGTGGTTGAGATGAAAACTTACCTTGCTCTTGAAAACTGAGAGCAGATGTGAATTTTGCAAGAGTGTCTTTAAAATCTGTTATGCTTTGAGTAAGTTGAGTGTTAATTGTCTCTTGCTTTTCAATGAATGCATACAAAGTTTCCTCAAAATTACTTCTAAGAGGTGGAGCATAAGAAGGTGCATATCCATAAGAATTTTGGAAATTATGGTGTGCTTGAAACTGTGGTGGTGAAGTTTGTGCATTGTCACTCTTCCAACTGAAATTTAGGTGATTTCTCCAACCAGGATTGTATGTTTGTGAATATGGGTTGTGATTGGACCTTTCGAAACTGTTTAAAGCATGGGCTTGTTCATGGAGACATTTCTTAAAAGAAGGCAAGGTTGGACAGTTATTGGTTGAGTGTTCATTTGTTTCACATATTTGACACACAATGTTTTCAACAGATTTTAATTGACCACTCTTTTTTAATTCTAGTGCCTCGACTTTTCTAGCTAAAGATGCAAACTTGGCTTGAAGGTCATGATCTTCCCTAAGGTTGTACATACCTCCACTAGATGTATGAGGTTGAGTTTTACTCGGTGCCTCATAAGTACCCGCGGTGTCCCAATTTTGAGCATTTTCAGCTAATAAGTCTAAGTACTCCATTGCTTCATCAGGGTCTTTATCTTCAAAAGTTCCATTGCACATCAATTCAACCATTTGCCTATCTCTAGGTGTTAATCCTTCATAGAAATGTGAAATCAATCTCCATGTTTCAAAACCATGATGAGAGCAAGTACTAAGCAAGTCTCGATACCTATCCCAACATTGGTAAAATGTTTCTCCTGGTTTTTGAGTGAAAGTGGTGATTTGTCTCTTGAAAGAGTTTGTTCTATGAGATGGGAAAAACTTCTTTAAAAATTGTTGTTGCATTTCATCCCAAGCACGAATGGATCCTGGTCTTAAATTTTGTAGCCATGTTTTAGCTTTATCTTTTAATGAAAAAGGAAAAAGCTTTAATCTGATGGTGTTCATGCTACAATTTAAGTTATTATATGTGTTGCAAACCTCCTCAAATTCCCTTAAATGCAAGTATGGATTTTCCAATTCCAAACCATGAAAAGAAGGTAAAAGTTGAATAATACCTGGTTTAAAATTAAAATGAGATGCATCGGGAGGAAAAACTATGCATGATGGTGCACTTGTTCTTGTAGGATTCATGTGGTCTCTAAGTGTTCTAGCACGGTTATTCTCATTATTCTCATTTTGAAGTGATTGATTATCTTCTTCAGCCATATTTTCTGAGAATGATGAGGATACCCTACAAAATCTACCACTTGATGTACGTGACCACACTCTCATGCACGTGTAGGAATAAAATAAAATAAAAAAAGAAGAAGAAAGCAAAAGAAGGAGGAAGAAAACAAAATAAAAAGAAACAAAAGAAAAGAAACAAAGTTATATTCAAGAAAAGTGAAAAGAGAAAATAAAATAAATACTATAATTTATACAAGAACTTACCTCCCCGGCAACGGCGCCAAAAACTTGACACGACTAAAAGATTGATGTCTTCTCCCAAGTGCAGGAGTGTCGAAGTAATAAATAACCCGGCAAGACCGGGGTCGAACCACAGCGAGGTTAATTGTACAAATTATAGACAACAATTATAAACAACAATAATAGCAATAATAACAACAACAATAACAATAACAACAACAACTATAATAATAATAATAATAATAGTAGTAGTAGTAGTAGTAGTAGTAGTAGTAGTAGTAATAAAGAAAGAGAAGAAGAAGATGATGATGATAACTTGGAGATGGAAAATTAATGTAAGGATTAAACAATAATAATAACAAATGTCAAGGTTAGAGGTTCCACTAATGGTATATCAAACAAGTATAGTATAAACTCTTATTATTGAATTGGAAACCACACACAAAGGAGGTTCCAATCAGATTATATATTGTTAACATGATTACATTAGTCATCTTATTCAATTAATGCTAATACTTGTAAATCTCGTCAAGCATTCATGATTATAACTTATGTTAACAACAAATCAAGTTCCTTTCATAGCTCAGGTGTCGGTTATACCATACATTATGGGCTATGAAAGTGCCAAGCATTTGTTGTACCAAGTGTTATACAACATAAATCAAGATTAGTCATTTAACAAGCAAAGTATTAAAGAGTGAACAAGATAACAAATATAAAACATGTTAGTATCAAACATTAAAGTCCATATTAAGTTTACACTATATTTATTCTTACACCATTAGTGTAACCTTTTCACCTTGACATAATTAACTTAGCTAGACATAATGAAAGAAAGAAAAATAGATAAACAAAATAAGAACATAAAAGCTAACTAAGTAAAGGAAAGGAAATGAAAGGCATAAACTTGATATTAATGAAAGGAAAGCATAAACATTACAAAAAATACAAAGAGAGAAAGGAAGAGCATGATCTTGATCTGAACACCAAGATTCCTAAATGAATGGCAAATGCCTCCTTTTATAGGCCAAAATTGGAAACTATTGATTTGATGACTAATTGATAAGTGGGTGGCCAACTTTTGACTTGGTGACAATCCTTATCTTCTCTTGTCTGCCCAAAACATCATTGATAACGTCAAAATTGGAGCCAGTTGTAAACATGAAAGTTGTAGGCAATTGTCTCAGTTTTCTTGTGTAAAAAATTCAGCTCATTTGGACTTCTAGAACTCCAGATATGGCCAAAATACCGAACAGTGCTCGGGCTGGAAGACAGATTCGGGCTTCTTTGTTGTTGCTATAATTTGGACTTGATAATGGCCTTTTTAGATCTTGGGCTCCATATGAAAGTTGTAGGCCTATGTCTTACCTTTCCATCCATATAAATTGGACCTAAATCTGAGATCTGTAGCTCCAGATATGGCCCAATTACCGAACAGTGTTCCGGTTTGGATTGCACCGACATCTCTTTTCTAAGTTTGGCCATTTCTTTATCCTTGCAATTTAAGTTCTTCAAGTCATCAATCAATCCTTTCATTTATGTGATAGGCCTGCATTAAAAATAGACATTTATCACAAATTATAGGTATCTTATATTATTAGATACATTATTATAAAATATATTTTAGTTAAGGAGTTATTGATACTTCAAGTGCAAAATGATGATATAAAACCATGATAAAAATGCACTTTTAAGTACTAATCACAGTCTTGATTTTTTATAGGGATTTTTTAGAATGGAGTTGGATGGTTTCAAAAGGTTTTGTGAGTTGAATATCTCTTTCTTTAGTTTTGATTCTGAAATCTGTTTTGAAAAGATCAAACTTAAAATTTTGATAAATTTGTGTTTTTGAAACTTTTGAGATTTTTCAATTATTAGTGCTTTTTGTAAAATCTTCAATTGTAACTTCTTTATTATTGATAATTTTTTTGATTTCAGAATATTCAAGGTAAAGGAAACTGAAATAAAGGTTGTTCTGGAAAAAACATAATCCATAATTTAAAAAAAACAAAACCAAACATATAAGTCATCGATTATATAGGTTTATTGCCCTTTCATCACTCAACGAGACTTATTACCATTCAGTAGCGTTCATCTATACTTTTAATTTATTCTCTCGCTTTTTACTATGAATATGGTTTCCTAAATACTATCTCTACTTAGATCCTAGTAGGCTCTAATACCAAAAAACAAATCAACAAAAATTATTAACAAAACCTACTAGAATTATATAAAAGAAGAATATTTATATGACATAAATTATATATTATCATACTAATGATGATGACGACATATATATATATATATATATATATATATATATCAAAATGTGTCTCCCTTATCTTTTATAATATAATATATAAAATATTCTAACAAATCAAAATAATTTAAGTAATATCACAACAATTGCACGTTTAATTATAACTTATGCATTTATAAAAACTTATCTCTCCTACTAAATGTAATAAATTATATATTTAGAAAATATATTTCTTCCCCTAAATGTATACATATTTTATTAATAACATTTCTTCTTTTTTTTAATGATAAAATTCATATCTTATATCTTTTCTCTCCTTGTATGTCGTTAATAAAAACACAGATAATAGAGAAAAATTAACAAATATATTATGGGAAATCTAAATAAAAAAATTTGTTATATAATCTTCAAAATATATTATCCATTACAATTAAAAAGTAATAAAACATAAAAACAATGTATATATTAGTACAAAATCTAAGGTAATGAGTAACAAAAGAGTAAATTAGCTATCATCATCTTAATATCTATTAATTACCGATAATATATGATTGTATCTCTCTAATATGATGTACATTAATCTCTAACCATATTAAGCGACTCTCTATCTTAGTTAACAAAGTACTAGCTGAAGCCTTTTCAAACGAGGAAACAAGTAGTGATGTCTCAACCATAGCTTCAAATTTATTTTCATTCCTGTTATTTTATTATTGTTTCTCATCATGTTCCTTCCTAAGCATTTGCATTCATTTGGTCCTTAGAAACCCAAGCACTATCCTTATTTAACACATACTTCATTTTGGTGAGAATCCTATTATTTGTATCTATCTCACATGCGCATATAGTGTGGCATACGGTCATGCTACACATAAGGGCAGAGCTAGGAATTTTTCCTGTCTTGGACTACAATATATATATTATCTTTTAAGATCAATCATTAACTTGTATATATAAATTTATCTAGTTAACAATAAAATTTCAATATATATGTAACTCAAAATATAAATAAAATAAAATTTAAAGTATATAAAATTAAAAATAAAAATAAAATACGTTATCAAAGTTGCATTCTTCGTTGTTATGTATAATAGAATTCATCTATAATTGAATCTGAATCAATATCTTCAATAAACTCTTATTTAATATAAATCATTATAGAATCTGTTAAGAAATACTTTTTCATTTTATTGCAAAATATAATTTTAACATGTTTCATAGCTGAAAATACTCGTTTTGTAGTGGTAGTGCAGACAAAGTCAAAACAAGACGAATCAACTTGTCAATCAAATGATAGTGTTGTGACTTATTTATTTCAGCTAATCCTCGACATAATTCAAAAATGGTACATATATTCTGAAAGCTCTTATGATGAATCACATCAATATAATAATGCTCTAGTTGATATCTCAAATAATACATCTCATATTTATTGAAATCTTCAGGATAAAATTTCTTAGCAAGCTTGGAAATAGCTTCAACTTTAAATGATTTAAAGTTATTATTAGATTCTAAAACAGAGGTAAATACAATTTATATTTTTTTATTTGAAATATTTTATAGAATTGAAATTTGTTTTCAATTTCATACCCTTTCAATTTTTTAATTTATTAGATTTGATTCTCATTCTTTTGATTACTATTTATATTATTTGAATTTGTTTTGTGATTTTATCCTCCATTTTTTATTGTTATGTTTTTAAACCTTAGGAAGCTTTTAAAATTGATATATATATTTTTTATTTCATCCTTTAACATTGATTTGGGCTTCATCGTTGAGCCTGAATCTAGGATTTAACGAGTTTAAAATTTGAGACATTAACTTAGATTTAGGAAATTCTTCTGCGTTTATTTTTTTAATTTCATGTTTTTTTTTTGGTTTTATCCTTCAACATTTAATTTAAGTTTAAAGCATGGGAAAAAATTCAAAATTAAGTTGTTTTTTTTTTAAGTTTATTATGCAAGATAATTAAAATTTTTGTTAAAAATAATTTAGTGGTTAACAAAAAATATGATATAACTCCATTTGCTTTTTTGATCTGTTAAAACCAAACTTAATGAATATTTTATTTCCTAGCTTTTGTTCTTGAAAATATGTTTATTTTGTAACATTCTCATAACAGGAGTTGCCACCTAGAAGTTCTTCCGATAAATGTTGGCTTTTCTTCTCAAACTTTCACCATCCTTGAAAACAGGAGAATGGAATAGGCCTAGAGGTTAATGTTAGAGCCTCTATGTAATTGTGGATTTTTATGATTTTTTTTCCACCTAGGCTATAGCCCAACTCAGCCATTTAAATACCTCCACCCTTAACTGAATATATACATGTTATAATCTCCATTAACTTGGAATACGGTGTCTTATTCATGCCCATTAAAAATATCTTAAAGTGCTAAAAAATATAGGTTAAAACTTTGACAATAGGGTAAAGACTTCTACTTTTAATCACATGTCAAGATCATGTTTTTTATCATAATACAGAGAGGATTATTTGGACAACCTCTAATCATGCAATCAATCATGCACTTGGTCCATGGATATGACCTCGTTATAATGTCCTTTCTTTGGTAAAATATTATATACAATGATCTTATAAAGTATTTTAGGTCATATAAATAAGTTTTGGATCTTAATATTTTCTTCATAAGAAAAGTCATGCCTACTATTATGCAAGCTTATTATCTTATCATACATAAAACCATCAATAACACGTATTGATTTCATCTCAATAACTCTAAGTCTTTCATTTGAAATACCTAATATATTAGTTAAAGTTTAATAACCAAATTCAATGTGTTTATCTTGTAAGCTATTGACAATTATAGGTTCAACATTTATCCCCATATTAGCAAATAATATTTTAATCAATTTAAGATAGGTAGCTTTTTTCAAATAATACAAAATGTTTCTTCTTGTATCCTCAAAAATAAAATATATCCCAAAAGCACATAGATCATTTGCTAGTCCATTTTCTATAGCAAAAAAACTATTAAAGAAAAAGCTTAAAAACCTTCAAATGTTTTCTTTTTGATATGAGGTTAGATAATTGGCCTTTTGCTCTGTGATTTGACCTTTCTTTATTGTTTTTTAAATATCATGTCTCTTTAATCTTAAAAAAATTACCTAATATATGATTAATTTGATAGGATTTATTGATTCTTTTAAAGAGAATCAGGTTAGGTTTTAGGGTTTTAAAATTGAGGTTTTTATGCCTCATTATGTGTGTGTGTGTGCGCGCTTATATATAATGTTGAGAAACTAGTCGATTGGCTGATATGGGTTAAGTTCAAACGGTTAGTGATTGATACTTAAAAATATATTTTTTTAAAGGTTTTATATCATTATTTTGCACTTAAAGTATCAATAACTCCTTAACTAAAGCATGTTTTATAATAACATATCTAATAATATAAGATACCTTTAATTTACGGTAAATATTCATTTTAAATGCATGCCTATCATATAAATAAAAGGATTGATTGATGAATTTGAGAACTGAAATTGAAAGGACAAAGAGATGACCAAACTTAGAAAAGAGATGTTGGTGTAGTCCAAACCGGAACATTATTAGGTAATTGGGTCATATCTGAAGCTGTATATCTCATATTTAGATCTAATTTATATGAATGGAAAGGTAAGACATAAGCCTTCAATTTTCATGAGAGCCTAAGATTTAAAAAGACCATTTTCAAGTCTAAATTGTAGAAACAATGAAGAAGTTTGAATTTGTCCTGCAACCCGAATATTGTTTAGTGTTTGGCCCATATCTGAAGTTCTAGAAGTTCAAATGACCTTTATTTTTTTTCTAAAAATTTAAGACAATTTCCTCCAACATTTATGTTTTAAGTGGTTCCAATTCTGATGTTATCAATGATATTTTGGACAGACAAGAGAAGATAAAGATTATCACCAAGTCAAGAGTTATCACTCACTTATCAATTAGTCATCAAATCAATAGTTCCTAATTTTGGCCTATAAAAAGAGGCATTTGCCATGCATTTAGGTATTTTGATCTCTAGATTAAGATCATGCTCTTACTTTCTCTCTTTATATTTTTTATAATGCTTAAGTTTTGCTTTCATTAATATTTTGTTCATGCCTTTTATTTCCTTTCCTCTGCTTAGTTAAATTTTATCTTATTTATGTTCTTATTTTGTTTATTTATTTTGCTTTCTTTCATCACGTGTAGTTTAGTTTATTATGTCAAGGTTAAAAAGTTACACTAATAGTGTAAAAATAAGTATACTGTAAACTTAATATGGACTTTAATGTTTGATACTAACATGTTTTGTATTTGTTATCTTGTTCACTCTTTAATACTTTGCTTGTTAAATGACTAATGTAGATGTATGTTGTGTAACACTTGGTATAAGAAATGCTTGGCACTTTCATAGCCCATACTATATGGTATAACCAACACTTGTGCTATGAAAAGAACTTGATTTGTTGTTAACATAAGTTACAATCATAAATGTTTGATAACATTTACAAGTATTAGTATTAATCGAATAAGATAACTAATGTAATCATATTAACAATTTATAATTTGATTGGAACTTCCTTTGTGTGTGGTTTCTAATTGAATAATAGAAGTTTATACTATACTTGTTTGACATAGCATTAGTGGATCCTCTAACATTGATATTTGTTGTTATCATTGTTTAATTTTCCATTTCAAAGTTCTCATCAACTTCTTCTTCTTTTTCTTTATTATTATTATTATTATTAATACTACTACTACTATTACTAATATTGTTGTTGTTGTTGTTATATTATTATTATCTATAATTATATAATTAACTTTCCTGTGGTTCGACTTCGGTCTTGTCGGATTATTTATTACTTCAACACTCCTACACTTGGAAGAAGACGTCAATCTTTTGGTCATGTCAGTTAGCCTGTTGAAACCCTAGTCGAGAATTTTAAAAATTCTCTATTAATCCTTTGTAATCAAAATATAATCTTTACATGTAAATTTTTTTTCCAGAAAGCAAAGAAATCAAGGGTTTAAAATCTTAAAATCTAGGCAATAGTCTCATTACCAGTTTTCTAGTTCAACCAGTCAGCCGCTTGATCCAGATGTATGAATCAGTCGATTAATTCATATAAAATCATAATTTTCTAATTGTTTTTCTCCTAAATATGTTTCGTGAATCAAAATATACATCTTTGTAAAACTTATAAACTATTTTTAATTAAAATCTAAAAAAATTATAATTTATCCAATAGTTATTCTTTGCTTTTCTAGCTTAATTGATCAATCAATTCATCTCAGACCTGGACAATTAATAAAAATCATAGTTGAACAAATATTTCAAGGTTTTCAGTTTAGGGGTATACATTATATCATTAAAATATATCCAACTTATTTTCTTTAATGTATACACTTAAAAAGACCATCCTAGACTTCTTAGTATCTGATTAGTACTTAAAAGTGTATTTTTATCAAGGTTTTATATCATCATTTTGCACTTGAAGTATCAATAACTCCTTAACTAAAGCATGTTTTATAATAATATATGTAATAATATAAGATACTTTTAATTTATGGTAAATATTTATTTTTAATACAGGCCTATCACATAAATGAAAAGATCGATTGATGAATTTAAGAACTGAAATTGAAAGAACAAAGAGATGGCTAAACTCCAAAATGAGATGTCGGTACAGTCCAAATCGGAACACTGTTCAGTAATTGGATCATATCTGGAGCTATAGATCTCAGATTTAGGTCTACTTTATATGGATGGAAAGGTAAAACATAGGCCTACAACTTTCATATGGAGCACAAGATTTACAAAGGTCATTTTCAAGTCCAAATTATAGCAATAACAAAGAAGTTTGAATATGTCTTACAGCCCGAGCACTGTTCAGTATTTGGCTCATATTTGGAGTTCTAGAAGTCTAAATGAGATGAAGTTTTATACAAGAAAAAGCTAAGACAATTTCCTATAACTTTCATGTTTTCAAGTGGCTCCAATTTTGACGTTATCAATGATGTTTTGGGTAGACAAGAGAAGATAAGGATTGTCACCAAGTCAAGAGTTGGTCACCCACTCATCAATTAGTCATCAAATCAATAGTTCTCAATTTTGGCCTATAAAAGGAGGCATTTGTCATGCATTTAGGTATCTTGGTTTCCAGATCAAGATCATGCTCTTGTTTTCTCTCTTTATATTTTTTGTAATGTTTATGTTTTGCTTTTATTAATATCAAGTTTATGCCTTTCATTTCATTTTCTTTACTTAGTTAACTTTTATCTTATTTATGTTTTTATTTTATTTATCTATTTTTCTTTCTTTCATTATGTCTAACTAAGTTTATTATGTTAAGGTGAAAAGGTTACACTAATGGTATAAGAATAAGTATAATATAAACTTAATATGGACTTTAATGTTTGATACTAATATGTTTTATATTTGTTATCTTGTTCACTCTTTAATACTTTGCTTGTTAAATGACTAATCTTAATTTATGTTGTATAACACTTGGTACAACAAATGCTTAGCACTTTCATAGCCCATACTGTATGGTATAATCAACACCTGAGCTATTAAAGGAACTTGATTTGTTGTTAACATAAGTTATAATCATGAATGTTTGACGAGATTTACAAGTATTAGTATTAATCGAATAAGATGACTAATGTAATCATGTTAACAATATATAATCTAATTGGAACCTTCTTTGTGTGTGGTTTTCAATTAAGTAATAAGAGCTTATACTATACTTGTTTGACATACCATTAGTGGAACCTCTAACCTTGACATTTGTTATTATCATTGTTTAATCCTTACATTAATATTCCTTCTCAAAGTTCTCATTATCTTCTTCTTCTTTTTCTTTTTTTTTTCTTTATTATTATTATTACTATTATTATTAGTATTACTACTACTATTAGTATTATTATTATTACTGCTACTAATATTATTGTTGTTATTGTTGTTACTGTGTTGTTATTTATAATTTGTACAATTAACCTCCCTATGGTTTGACCCCGGTCTTGCCGGGTTATTTATTACTTCGACACTCCTGCACTTGGGAGAAGACATCAATTTTTTAGTCTTGTCAGTATCATTAAAGCCTAAAATCCTTTTTATTTCACAAAAATGATTCTTATTTCAAAACTTTGAATACTCAACTCCTTTATCAATGTTTGCATCTAAATTGCTCATTCAATTCATCTTGCTTCCTTTCGGATGCCATAACTCTAAATCTATAGTACCATGCAAATATATATAAACACATTTATGGCATTAGTAAGTGATTCTATATGCCAAGCTTAAAAAAATATACAAGACATAATATAATATCTACTACAGTTTAAGTATATGAATGAACCAATCATACCTTAATATTTACATTCTTATCATTTTTGTTTATATTAAGTTTTGTTGATGCTCTTATAAGTGTACTAGGTACTTCTATGTGTTTCATCCTAAATCTTTAAAAGATTTTTGTTGCACTTGCTTTGGTTAATGAAAATGCTATCTATTACTTATAGACCAATCACTATTTAAAAACTCTTCATCATACTTTTTTGATCTCTACTTATAAAAATCAAGATGAGGTTTTCTATACCTATACCTTTTTTATTTCTTTATTGTTGGGGGTGGTTTCTTTTAGAACTCAAGTCATGTTATAAATATTTTTCATTTTTATACATAAATCAAAAAATCTATAGTTATATAATAATTGCATTTTGATTAAGGTTAAAAAATTGTTTTGACTTTAACAAACTAATTTTTTAAATACTTCTGATTCTTTTTAGGTTGTTAACCTAAACTTTTTTTTTTTTATTAAACATATATGTTTGGCTCGTTTCTAGGATTTTAGAGCCTTGTGTAAATTTAGCTAATGTTGTGCTGAATTTTTTTACCTTTTCTTTTAAAGATTTGTTTCATTTTCAAGTTGAATTAACTTATGATTATCATCAATTACAATGCAAGCTTTTTAAAAAAAAAAAATTCTACAAGTAAGCATACATAATTCTTTTTCAACATGTTATATCTTTAACCTCACTTTTTAAATTCATCATATAAAGATTCTAGTATATGATACAACTCATCAAAGGTAAGGTTGAATTCTTTATCCAAATATTGTGCCTCATTTTCATTTGTAATTGTTATAAATCACATGTTTACAACATGCTCTTCTTTGTTACTTTAACTTGAGTCCAAATTATAATTCCATGTATCCATTGTCCTTATAATTTTTCTTTTTATTTTGAAGAAGTTGATAAATTACTTTAGTGTGACCTATTTTATTGCATTTATAGCATCTTGAAAGTTCCTTGTTCCAATTAGTTTGAGAATATTTTCTTACTATGAGTATTCCTTATGAAAGTTTGAAAATAATTTATGATTAAAGCAATGTTCTTTTCAATACCTTTATTGTTTTTATGTCATGCACAAGGTCAAACGATGGGTATGGCTCTTGGGTCAAAGTGGTTTTTGAAATTATTGGGAAATAATCGTTAAAAATATAATTAATAGGATTCAAGAGTTATCATCTAGTATTATGGTCTCTAGAAAACCTAATGGTTCATGAGTCTGGATAATGGAACCAGTTGTACATAGAAAAACCACATCACTCCTAGTATAATCAACCTAAAGTAAATTATTTTGTTGATTGATTCTTACAATTCATGTTTATATTCGTTGGTATGTCTAAAATTCAAGAAAACTTCTTCCCATTAAAGAAATTTTTATTTTATCTACTTAAAACCTAACAATTCTAAAGTCCAAAAATTATATAAAATAAATATATAAAAAAATAAACAGGTTGATTTTTATGGTATTTTTAAAACTTTAGTCAAATCCTAATAGATAATTACAAGCTTATTGTTATATTTATTAACTGATTTATTTTTTTTATATTTTTCAAAGTATGATAAAAAGATATAATTCTTTTTTTATATATAAAACATGTATGAAAATTTTTAGAATTTGACCAATGCACAAAAACATATTTTTTGTATTTTTTTTCAAATAAATTTTTTTTATTTTTTTGTATTTTTTCTAGAATTTTAAAGAAAAACAAGTATATTTAATATGTAAATTTATAATCTCAATATTAAATGAAATAGTTGGAAAAGTGTGTGAAGAACTCATAAATAATTTTAAGATAATTTCTAATTTAAAAAAAAATAAAAATCACTTAGAATTTGTTAGGCAAAACAATAAAATTTTAACTAAAAAAACCGTTAAAAATTCATTAGGGTGTGTTTGCACAAGACCAAAAAATATATTATTTTTTCTTGCAAGATTTGCATAACCCAAACATTGCTTTAGGTTCTGACAGGTCCAACTTAACTACAAGACTAAACTCAGTTCTTGCCAAGCTGCTAGGCTTTTCGGCTGCACCCTAGGCGTGGTCCAAAAAATTACTAAAGATACAAGTCCAAACAACATTTATAAACCCATAACACTCATATTTAATCCCGTAGAAATGAGTAGGCTTCAGCAAAAATAACCCAAGAAATTTATCAAGCTAGGCCCAAGGTTAAACCTATCTATACCAATCCATTGCTACGGCAAGAATGAAACGTTTGCTAGATATAATTCTTCAACGTGAAGACCGTAAGAGAAACTTTCCTGTACCCCGGTTGTCAAAATGGTTGGGGCCGGATTGAAAGCTGGAGGCTCACGGTGCTGCACTATTGGACTGTCGCTGGTGAAGAGGAGGTGCCGCCGTATAGAGAGGCTGATGCTGCTAGTGCTGTGTTCAGCTGGAACAAGAGAAGATGAAGTGCTGATGGAGGCTGAGGACTCTGCAATTGCTGGACTGCTGCTGGAGGCTCACGATGCTGCATTGTCACACTATCGCTGGTGCAGAGGAGGAGCTGGCTGAAACGCTGGTGCAAAGTGGTTCGCTGATCACGTTGCTGGGCTGACAGTTGCTGGTCTGCTTGACAGAGAAACAACACAGGCTGCACTGTTGACCCTGGTAAAGTCTGCTCACTGGTTGCATCCAAGGACTGAAGGGATGAAGGCAGTGCTGCTGTTGAAAAATCCTTCACTACTGCTTTAATGGAGAAAAGGAAGTCACAGTTTAGATGGAGAGGTCCACAATGGTGATCAGGAGTGCACGGTTGGAGCTGCTTCAGAAGGAGGAAGCTGCTGGAGATAAAGACTCCACAACAGCTCACGGAGCAGAAATCAATGCTGCTACTGTGAAAGGCGTGACTGTGGAAGAAATGCTGCCGCTACTCTCGGTATGGCGTGACTGTGGAAGATCTGCTGCCGCTACCCTCGGTGGAATCAGCAACTGCTGGCCTTGCTGATAAACTGTGAGAGAGACGCTGGTGAAGTCTAATGAAGCTCGCGGTGCTAGTCTGCCATGGACAGTGGAAGAAACAAAAATGGTTGTTCTTTGTTTGGTCTTTTAAAAGAGGGGAAGGGATTTACTTTTTATCTTTTCTTGAGTTTCGTGTATGGCAGGTGCTAGTTTGCGTGTGGGAAAGGATAAAAAAGGTATTTGCGTGGGTCTTTTTCTGTTTTTTTTTATTAGGTACTTTATCTTCTTCTTTTTTTAATATATATAAAAAAATATTTTTCTTTCAATTGTTTGATTCAAAGAAATTAAAATATCACTTTGATCTCTGTTTTTTGTTTTCTTTGTATTTTTGTCTCCTTGTTTATATTTTTTTTTGCATTATAATAAAAAAAATTTAAAAAAACAATATTAATATCTTAATAAAAAAAATAAAAAATAATTTTGTTAATAGTTAAACGCATTGAAAATAAATTTTTAAATTCTAATTTCATTTGAAAAGACACTGAAAATATTAAAAATAATACAAATATATTAAAAATATATTATTTTTACTTTTTGTTGTTTTTTCACTATTTTTAGATTTTCTTTAAAATTATTAATAAAATAATATAAAAAATCTAATTACAACAGTCATGATCATCATTAATAAGATGGACGGTTTTGAATGTCAAATTATTTTTTGGTTTTTTTCTTGTTCCTAATTCTTTTTTACAATCTTATGAGTTATTAGAAACCAACATGGTTTTTCAATTGAAGTTTCATGAGATCTTTAACTTTTTAAATTACCATCATTTTTGCTTCTCAGGTCTTTCAGTGGTGACCTAAGAATTTTACTCACGGTTTCGTAGTAGTATAAGTTTTATCAAATGCATCAAAATTATTAGTAATTATAGTTGTTCTTATAAGCATGTTAGTTATATATTAACTGAGAAGCATTTTAAATAATTTACATTAATGAATTAACGTGTAAAATTTAGATTCTTTAACTTGGTTAATTTTTTCATGAGTTACTTATAAAATGTTTTTAGCATTTTCGTATGATATGATTCTATTAAATAATGTGTTTAGTATTTTTACATGATATGATTATATTAAATGCATTTCTATTTAATACATAATATAGAGTGTTTATAATTTTAACATTCATGAAAAACAACTTTTTATCATTACCATTATATTCACTTTAAACTTTGGAAATCTCAATGTCATCTTCAACTTTAATAAGTTTATGAGATAAATTGTTTAAGATAAATCTATAAATCATAATCAATAAATTTAAGATAAATAACTATTCTAACTTTTCAATAGATATAATCATTACTATAAAAAATAGCCTAGTCTAGCCTAGATGTAGATAATTTTTTATTTGTTATATTATAAATAGCGATTATCATTATACTCGAAATCTAAGCAAATTTTATAAATGAGAGCTAAGTTCTTATATCGATTATTTTTTAAGAATTAAAATAATTATAACATCTAAAAAGATAATAAATTATGTATATCACTAAAATAGATAAACAATACAAATCACTTCATATAAACATGATAACTAATAATATAATTAAATTAATTTAAGTAAATAGATAAAAAATAAATTTTGCAAATTGGTTATTAAAATAATTTAACAAGTTTACATTAACACCTCAAGTACTTGTACTTGAATATTGTATTTTTTTTATTAATTCAAGTTCAAGAGTACAATAGCCACTTAATGAATCCACAACAGTATTTTTCATCACTTAAAGATATTCTCTTTTTAATTTGTTTTTCACCATTTGAAGATATCTCCTCTCCAAGATTTTTTCCACGTGAAGATATACTCTTTTCAAGATTTTTTTATTTTATAAAATTACCTTATCAATACCAAGAATTTTAACCTAACTTTTAAAGATTTATATAATAAGTGGTTTTATTATCACAATTAAACTCTATCAATAGAGTAGATAATACAATAAAAAAAATCTAATATCTCTATATTTCACAAAACAACACTTATAAAATATAATAACATGTAACTTTAATTTAAAAAGAAAGCAAAGAAGAAATTTTTGCATGAAAAAGAAAGTCTCACTCCTTCACCTCATAGAGAACTTGTGTCAATTGATTTAAAAGCATTTAAATATAGTAAAAATGCAATTTAATATTTTTATACTAGATTATAAAAGTTTAATAATAACAATTAGAATATAATCAAGATAGATGATTTTGTAGTTATTTTTTTTAATAAACCTGAATTTTAACTTTTTTTTATTGTTATTTATCTATTTCATGACATGGTTGTTATCCTAGAGGTTCACAGCATGTAACTTTTGTTAATTCTTATTTGTTTTTTTTGAAAAAAATAAAGAAATAAATTTCAACTGTTTATTTGTCAATATAAAAAATGTTATTTTCCATTCTTGTCTTATACTACAAAATTCAATAGATTTCGAGCAAAGTTATCTAATTTGTTTTATTTCCATATTAAAGTGTCATTTTAAGTTACCTACTCCTGCTCCTGTGCTGGACATTGTAGAGTAACAAAAACTCATGAAGTAAATTCTTTCTTTTCCTCTCCCGAGGTCAAAACAAAAGGGTGTAGAAAAGCCATTGACTGATTGACATGTCTCTATCAATCATCATTACTTCAACAGCTTGATCAAGTAGTGTATTTTTGTTGAAATTCACACCAAGGTCTTAGTTCTAGCATCTGTATCTCACAAGGTAAATTTGCATGCATTTGCACATGCTTACTTCATTTATCTTGGTATATATCTCCTTGGCATGCATATATATATATATATATATATATATATATATATATATATATATATATATATATATGAGTTGTTGATGAGTTGTCAGGTCATATTTTTAGAAAGATGGATATAATTCGAGCCTGTGGTTCAAAATTTTGCATGCCCATAGTGCGAGTATAGTGATTAATTCTTTTTTTTACTGTGGATGTTAAAATCTTTTTCCATGGTATTTACAATTTTTTTTATTTTTAAGTAAGTTTATAAGAGGGCTTGTCCATGATTTATTTTTTATTTTTTATTTATTTCAAGAAATATAGTGATTAATTCCAATTTTTTTTATTAATTCTTTTTTGATCGACCATGACTCCATAAGTCTACATGTCTATATAAATATAGATATAGATCCTGTTTACGTATTAACAAAAATATTCAAAAGTTTTATTTATCATTTCAGCTAATTTTTCAAGATTTTAAAATTAAAAACTAGTTAAATATCTAATAGTACTGATATTTATAAACTCAAGTTAATAATTTTTAAAAATTAACCATTTATGCTACATCCCTCAGTTTTAATATAACTTCCTTTTAAACTTAGATGCCAGTAACATGTTCTATATATGAGATGTCGATAGAGAGCGCGAGGGAGACGAGAATGGAGCGATGGAGTGTGCATGTTTTTTGGCTTTCAGTCACACAGTGGGTTTCTTAAAGGTTACGCTTAGTCTATAGTCCTTTCCAAACCTCAGGAGGCTCTTTTCGTTGTCCGTCGCAGATTGTAGCCTGCTGCATCCAGTTTCTCTTTTGCTATAAAACACCCCTAAAAGGCTATAACCATCTTGGTTTTCATGGATTTCTTCGTTCTTCTCACCTTTCCATTTCATTTTTGTGCTTGCCGAAGCATGATGCCAAAGTATGTTATGCTTCTTTTTCTGCCATTGTTGTTGTTCAGTATTAGTTATGGCTGTTATTGTGCTGGAGGTTTGATCCTGAACGCTGCTGGGGGAGTAATCAATCCATTAAGCTTGAGCATGAGAAGCATGGTTTTTGTACAGACTGTTTTGAAAAGACCCAGTTGACCCTAATTGTCGATTTTATTTTTGAAATGTAAGAGCAATATAGTCATTTAAATGTGCATTTGAAGGTTGAGGGTACAGAAAGTTCTTAGCCTTTGATTTTTTTTTACTTTTAATTATATGTGAGTTATTATACTGTTCATTTAAAACGTAAAAGTATTTATTTAACCCCAATTAATATAATAATAACAAATAAACCCATTGAAAATAACTAGATACCCCCAAGACCATATTATTAGTGTTTTCTAAATCAGGATAAAATGGTATTTTTAATGCTTCAATGTATAATAAAGTGTATCTTGGTGCAAAATAAATAACTGAAGCCTCTTGGTTTTTTTCTTCTTTTTTAATGACGTCAGCATGTCGAATTATGGAATCTTAAATTTGTTGATGTTGAGGTCGGTTCAACTGCTTCAGATCACAAGTGAATCTCCCAAGCTGCCATTGAATCTTATGAATTTCCTAAATCACCCCAAGACGTCATCGTTTAAACCATATCTGAATTCTACAAATTCTTGTGCTTTTTGGACGATAACTTAGCTAGTGGTTTCCAGTTGGAAAACAAAATACACAAACAGAAACAGAAACAAAAATCAAATCAAATCTGTGTGTCCTGGTAACTGCAGTTAATCGAACGGTCCAAATATCACATGAAGCCTTCATCTTGTCCGAAAATCCATCAAAATCCAATTATTAAATTTCCTTAGAGTACTTACATTTTCGGAGAAAATGCCGTAATTATCTCATCAACCGAGAATTTCTTTTTTTCCACCAAAATACTTGAAAACAATTGCAATATTATATTGCCTCTTGCTTTTTGTTTTGCTTTCACTTGCAGAAAGAGAGAAAAGATCAGACATTAACATCATCAACCAACACAAGGTTGCTCTTCCTTCCTTCCTCCTTTAGATCTCTCTCTCTCTCTCTCTCTCTCTCTCTCTCTCTCTCGCCCCCCACTAAAACCTCACATTTGATGTCTTCTGTAATCATCATTATATGAATCTTTCTCAAAATTGAGGTAAACTATCAGTGGATGTTATCATTGTTTGATTTACTAAAAAACCCAGTTTTCTTCTTGTGGTTTTATTTGCCAAGATCTGACCATTCACCAAAAATGTACCTTAACGTTTCAAACTTTTCACCTCCTATTAACCCTCAAAGCCTTGGAATTGGATCTACTCGCATTCTCTCAAAACCCGTTTGATCCGTGACCAAAATCTAGCAGAAATATTAGCCCTTGCTTGTAAACCTACTTATTTACAAAGCATACCCTCCAACGGCCATGCTCTGGTAGCCAATTTGTTAGATTCTTGTGTTGTGTCGCTTAAAGTTTGAGTCTTTCTCATAATGTTGAGGCAAATCTTGAGTAAGCTCCCAAGAAAATCATCAAAAACTGACCCAGCTGAGTCAGCTCGGCCCGAGTCGCCAGTAACTCAGCAGATATCCAATGGCTCAAGTGCAGGTTCGGGGAAGTCATCCAATGGTCCGAAAAGAACGTCTTCTGTTGTATTTCCAGCTAGTGTGGTTGCTGGGATTGAGCCACTTGTGCCCTTCAAAGACGTGCCTAGTGCAGAGAAGATGAATCTCTTTGTGAGCAAAGTAAGCCTATGTTGCGTAACTTTTGATTTCAGTGACTCAAGTAAGAATACACTTGAAAAGGATGTAAAGAGACAGACTTTGCTCGAACTTGTTGATTTTGTGGCTGCTGGGTCTATGAAATTTAGTGAACCTGCCATTTTAGCTATGTGTAGAATGTGCGCTGTTAATTTGTTTAGGGTGTTTCCGCCTAATTGTAGGTCTAATTCGAGTAGCATTGGCGAGAATGATGATAATGATGACCCAATGTTCGATCCTGCGTGGCCTCATCTGCAAATTGTGTATGATTTGCTGCTTAGATTCATCAATTCTACGTGCTTAGATGCGAAAGTTGCTAAGAAGTACATAGACCATTCGTTTATATTGCGGCTGCTTGATTTGTTTGACACGGAGGATCCAAGAGAAAGGGAGTGCTTAAAGGCTATATTGCACAGGGTTTATGGGAAGTTTATGGTGCACAGGCCATTTATTCGAAAGTCTCTAAGCAATATATTCTATAGATTTGTGTTTGAGACTGAGAAGCATAATGGGATTGCAGAGTTGTTGGAGATTTTTGGGAGTATAATTAGTGGGTTTGCCTTGCCTTTGAAAGAGGAGCACAAAATTTTCTTGTGGAGGGTTTTGATTCCTCTGCATAAGCCGAAGTCTGTGGGAGTTTACTTTCAGCAGTTGTCATATTGTGTGGTACAATTTATTGAGAAGGAGCCCAGGTTGGCGAGCATGGTGATAAAGGGGATACTGAAATACTGGCCAATAACTAATAGCCAGAAGGAGGTAATGTTCCTGGGTGAGTTGGAAGAGATTTTGGAAGCAATTAGCATGGTGGAGTTTCAAAAGGTCATGGTTCCATTGTTCTGGCGGATTGGATGCTGCATTAATAGTCTCCACTTCCAGGTACTGTCTTAAGTTTTAGTTTGGTTTATTGGTTCTTTTTCCTGTGATATAATGGCTTTGAATTTTCATATTATTTTAGAACTGAACTAGAACTCATGAAGTTTTGACTAATGCTATGCTTTACAAGATGTCTTCTGAGTATTGATTGCTAATTGTTGCGTTTTTTTATGTTAAAATCAGTGGGAACCATTGCCTCGGTTCATGTCATAGCATGCTGCATGGTTGTCATGCTACATTAGGAGTTTTGCTCATAGGATGCTGGATGTAATTTGCAAATTATCATGTTTTTATGAGTGCTTGGAGCCCTATGTATATATCACTTGGAATTTGCTGGTCTGGATGGTGGTTTGGTGTTTTTACCATTCCATTTCATTTATTTATGAACGGCTGACGTATATTGTATTACATATTTTGATAGACTGAGCCATTTCATGTTAGACTCTATGTTACCAGGAGAAGGTACCCTACTTGGTGAAATATTTCCTTGAAGTTCAGTTACTAAAAGGATTTGTGTTTGATATAGAACTTATATTTATTTGATTAAATCTTAGTCATGGAATCTTTAGAATTGGGTTAGTTTTAAGCATGGCACTGAAATGACCATAAGCTTCAATTCCTTGGGGCTCTTTTGTGAGATGAGGCAGTACTTCAGGTATGATATTAGCACTCCTATCTACAAAAGCACTCATTTTCTCTCTCCATTCATTTCTATCTTTCTCTAAAACAATGGAGTGCTATTTTAAAGAGATGGGTGCTAATATTTTCTCTCCTTTAGGGCTTCAATGCCATTCACTCTATAAGAAATTACATATTCTGTGTCTTCCTTGAATGCCTTGTCGTTGAAATTTTCTAGAAATGCAAACTTTGGATGTAAGCTACGTTTCTAATGCCATGTATGGGCGCAGAATAGGGGAGAAAAGAAAGTGAGGGGATGGAAAGCAAATGGAAGAAAATTGTATTTTCTCTCTTGTTTGCATGATGTGAAAATAAAAAGGAAGGTAAAATGGAAGGAAAGTAACTTTCCCTTGTTTTGGAAACCAAAGAAATACAACGTATTGTGGATGGTAAATTTATAATTATGTCCATTGTGTTAAATGCTACTAGCAATTTGTAGTCAAGATTGAAGTAATTAATTTACTTCTCAATTCAAAATTTCAATTCACCTTCTCTCTTTTGGAAGGAACATGTTTGGTGCGTCATGAGGGAAAATTTTCTCATAATCACTCTATACTGTCTCTCTCATCCCGAAACAAGGGAAAATACCTTCCTTGTGTAGTTTTCTTCTTCTTGTCTTTTTTCTTGGGCTTTGAGAGTGAAGAAATGGGGTGGGGAGAAAGTCTTGCTCCTTTGTATGGGAGACTGAAGAAAATGGAGATAATGTAAATGAGAAGAAAATTTTCACTTTAGGCTCATAAAACGTATGCTCCCTCCAAATTAGGGAGAGGATGAGGAGAAATTTTAGGGTACTCGAGGAGTAACTTCCAAATAGTGACCCCATGGGCTCACTTTGTCAATAGAAACAAACACGAGAAGGAGAGAGAAAATGATATTTGAATCCATAAAAAGTAACAAGAATATTCACACCTAGGTTCAAATTTATTTATTTTTATTTCTCTCATTTTTCTCCTCACCGTGTTTATCTGTCATATATGAAGTAAATATTGGTGGTAGTTGAGCACTCTATAATTTCTTGAGGATGACTGGAAATTCTTGTTTAGGGAATTAGTTGACAAATTTACTCTTGATTTGAACCAAGACTTTGATGTGGTGAAAAATTGGAGGACATTACGGTAATTTTACTTCCAACATTTTCCATACATCCTTTATCCTCCTTTCAACCAAGAAAAATCATGTTTGCTCTCTTCATTCCTCCCATTTTTCACCCCAAAGACAAGGAAGGACATTCATTTTCTCTACTTTTGTTCCCAACATTTCCTTCGAACTCCCCAGTACAAAGCATGAGCATTTTGAAGTGGCCAATGCCATTCCTTCCTCAATATTCCATAACAATAGACCTTTTCATTTTGGTACAACAGTCATTCCTCCTGTTATTTTGATTGGTATCATATAACTCTCTAGTATACATTATAAGACTGGTAACTAGCTTCTTTTATGCCTTAAATTTCTCACCAGGGCTTGATCAAGAGCTCTGGAGTTCTGGGAAGAGAAAGGACAAACATGCATCCTCTTCCAATATGATATTATGTCTTCAGTTGTGAGGATTTTCTTAGTGCTGTTTAATAGATGATTGAAAGGGCGAGAGAATCCAGCTATTTTGGAGGAAGTTTGTTTGGCTAAGGTCAGGGCAGGGGACAAAGTTTCACTTATTAGATAGACAAGAGTGAATATTTTCATGTTTTCTAGTTGAGTTCAAACTAATTAGAAATGAAAATATCCATAAATAGGCATTTATTTGTTGTGAAAGAACTGTAGTCATATGGCTTTTTGGGACATGTCAAATGGAATTTGAATTTAGGCCAAGGACAAGAACGTTTTGCTATCCTTGTTCATTAGCAATTGCATCAGGGCTAAAGTTAAGCTCTGTATTTTTCTTGGGGATGCTTGAGAAGTGGAAATATCATGTTCTGAATTCAGAGTCATCAGGCCTGTGGAACACAACCCCTTTGAGTTATGATCGTTAGTAAATTACTAGTTTTATCTTCACCGTGTACTTTGTTTCAGGTGGCTGAAAGAGCCCTCTTCTTATGGAACAATGACCAAATTGTCAACTTGATTGCTCACAATAGGCCTGTGATTCTGCCCATCATATTTCCAGCATTAGAAAAGAATGCTCATGAACATTGGAACCAAGGGGTGCTGAATTTAACTCTAAACGTCAGAAAGATGTTCTCAGAGATGGACGATGCATTGTACCTGGCCTGCCTTGATCAGTTCAGGGAGGATGAAGAAAGGCGAAGCGTAGTGGCTGAGCAGCGGAAGGAAGCATGGCAGCGGCTGGAGTATGCTGCCAGTCTCAAGCCAATAACTAGAAACACAGCCGTTTTGGTAACTCCTTTGGCAACCTCGATTGCCTGTTAACTCCCGTGGTGTTATCCTCTGTTACTGTCCTCCTTCGACGGAGTGGGTGCGAAAGCCAGGAAAAGAAAATGCTGCTCTAGTAGTCTGGGTTGTAGGATTTTTTTTTGGATGGTCCTGTGACAGCCAGTTATTGTAACTTGTGTTGGTCCTGTATTTCCTGTTGCTACTGTATGGAATACTAATTATTGCTTCCTTGGTAAGGTTATGAAGGAAGAAGGACCATGCAGTGGATTATACAATTTTCTGTCAGCTAGTTTACTTGCATCTCTTTCTACTCACCCCAAAAACGGTCCTTCTAATAAAATCTTCAACCGTTCTCTCTTCTTTCTTTTTTTTTTTTTTTTCTAGCCAAAACATAATTTCGAAGGTTCTTGAAAAAAGAAAATTATAACTTGAGGTGACCTGTAAGTTAAACCCATCCATTCTAGGGCAAACTCCAAATAAAGCGACCGTGCTGCACCATTTTCAAGCTCACCAACCAATGACTGACATTAGGACTTCCACCGAGGTGCAATTGCCCTCTGCCACTGTTGTCCTAGAACATATCGACATCGGTATTGAAAAGAGACAGGACCGCTTTCAAAGATCAAAGCTTAGATTCTTCAAAACAGAAAGGGTCTTGTCTTCCGGAACCTGTAAGTTCTCCTCAAGTTTTACCATGCCTTGAATCAGGAATAATCATGCTACAGCTTCAGGTACACGCACGTTAAAATTAATTAAGTTACACACAAACTTGTCTGAACATTTATGTTAATTAAAAAAAAAATTCATCATGCTACAACAGACACGCCAGTAAGAAAATTTTATCATTTCTTTTTTATTTTATGATTCACAAGGTTTAGATACAAAGGTAATCTCCAGATAACTACAATTCTCACTGCTAAATTAGCAACCTGCCGAATAACCTAGCCACGGTTAAAACTTCCTTAAGACGGGGAAGTTCTGAAATTATTCGGCTAAGGGCATATAAATTACCTCCTCGAGTGTGTAACGCTACTGATCACTGATTACATTTGACTTTGCTCTGGATGCCCCAGAACAAGATTAGATGTTACAACAATGATAGACAGAAGTTAAGCAACAAAAAATGCAGGTTTTTAATTGAATTAAATTCTATGATTAGAGCCGATATCACCCTCAGAGGGAGCGGTTTGCTTGTTAATGCAGGACCTGTTTTCCTTCGTCCTCAGAAAAGCGATGAAACTCGTTGCACGGAGGTCAAAGTTGCTACGGATTTGAACTGCCACAACGACAACCATTTGTGAGAATGACATAAAAGGGAAATGTGAAGCCCAGAAGCTTCCATGCTGTCTATCAATCATAAAAATTGCCTCAGAACAGAGAAACAACCAGGAGCCTTGTGTAATTTGAAACACTAAAGCGCGTAGTTTGATTTGTTTCGCATGCTGATGAGAATTCAAATGACTCGCAACAATATCTCCGAGGTATTCTTATGTAAATTAGACAGCATGAACACACTGTCCAGCTAAAACAGATCGAAAGAAGAAAACCTTTCCAAGTAGTACGAGTTCTTTACCTTCTGTTGTCTGTATTTGTCCCGTATAGCATTTAGGCAACAACCATCAGTGTTCAGCTGCAAATCTTCCAGGGCAAGCACTGTAGTTTTCAGTTCTGATGCTGTGTAACTTGTGTAATGCTCTAGTGTTGAGTTCTGAAATGAGTACACAGAAGCATCCTCTTCAGAAATTTCTATAATGAATGAAAAGAACAGAAAAACATGGAATAATACACAAATCAAACAAAAAGGAGGCAGAAAAGAGCAGACCCATGGGTGGTCTGATTGATTGAGTGTCCATCGGGCAAGAAAAACAACAGATGCGGCTATGAGGGAAGGTAATAACTTTAGGAAGTTGTACTCAACAAGGGTCAGCTCTGCTAGATAATTTGCCAAGAACTCCAGCTGGACACAAGGGACCTGTATTAAAGCAATTACAGGTCTATGATCAGATAAGTTCCTGCTTAGTTAAATTCCAAGAAAATATGTAACCAACAATTGCCAACATCCTAAAATACCTTGCAGGAAGCTTGTGCTGCTTGAATGAATCTCCTGAGACACAAAAAAGTGGAATAGAAAAGAAGAGTAACTTCAGTATTGATGGCGTCGTACCAGCAACATAAAGATAAAAGATGTTCAACATTACACCTCAGAAATGATTTCGTGGTGGGAACTGACAAATGAAAGTGCAAGAAATTCAGGATTTGACTCTCCATTTTCAGAACCTGCCATGGTATCATGTTAGAGGCCTTGTATATCAGAACATCAAGTGAGATACTATATCAAGGGAGAATCCAGCAAAGTTTTAAGAATGCAACACACCCCTTATGCTAAGTAAGGCCTCCAGAATTAGAATGGAGACACAAATTGGGTTATAGAAAGACCTCAAACAATAATATTTGCACACACACGTTGTGGTTAATTTTGGGGCAAGTGCTTTTGTAGGAAATTATCAGTAACTTCCATAATGATACGATAGAATTCAAGTCAATTATAAACAAAATTTCCCATGAATATGAAAACTTTTAGGTAAATTAAATAATTGACCCCATCTTGTAGTTTATATTTAGCCACCAATATGATTTTTTTCCTAAGAAAATGTCTAACTTTACAGTAATGAAGAAAATAACTGTTACCTCAGTTTTTGGGTGAGGTCAGCAAGTTCAAGTGAATGATGAAGCATAAAAATATGAAGCCTAATACATAAAGCTGCCAAGATTCCTAGGGCGTACCTCTCCTCTTGTGTAAGTATTGTCAGTGATGAAGCAAAACTCTTCCACTCTTGGCGCACAAATTTCTTCATACTTACTGCCATCATAAATGAAAAGAAGTGCATAATGTCAACGACTAATGTGGAAAAATATACATGACATGCAATTCTATCCACACAGCCAAATACATTCAAGGTGTTTCTAATACATAAACCTTGGCTTATATTCTGTGTTAAGGAATATGTGATGAGCATGCAAAGAAAACAAAACAGTGTAATTCCTTCCTTGCAGCATGCAAATATGCTCATATGAATAAAGGGAGATGGAGAGCATATCTAATGCATCAAACATAGCATCATCATATAGCAGCCAAGTAGTATTTCATCAAATGTTAGCAAGAATAAAATCCAAACCGTAATGAATAATGTGGCATAATATGTATATTCAATTATTTAAGCTTCAAGGATTAAATCGCTATCTAGTATCTATCATCACTCTTTCAACCATAAAGACTTGTTCTACTCATAATTTGAGCCCAACACTTGTTGAAAACCAGCATATATTATCTAAATACCAAACAATCATTAAACTTACGAGGCAATCAACATGCAAGTAACACCAAGCAGTTGGAGTCTTTGTTTTTCAATATAGTTCTGTGAGAGGAATCGATCAATGAGATTGACAGTGAGGTAAAGTGTATCTGGAACCAACGTGTATTCTTCAGAAACCTGAAAGAGTGCATATAGATCATCAATCTCATACCCGTTCAACATCTGATTGAAATAAAAAGGTCCTAAATATTACTAAAGCATCGAGGTGTTATTAAAAATCCCAGCAACTGGGATACTAAAGTTTCAACTTCTGTTTGATTCTCAAGATCAGGATTCTGTTTATGTTTAAAAGCTGAACAAATCAAGTTGTCGTAATTGTTTAGGAGCTCTTTGTCCAACAACAAAAAATGCAAAATGAATACACATAGCATATGAATATGGAAGCTGAAAAATACTTAAGGTGTTCATAGAGAAACAAATCCTAAATGAGAAAACTTAAGGTTTTCTCCCACAACAAGCCAGTATCCCCTTTTCAACTTTTTAGTCTTTGGTCTTATACTTTCTTAGGGAAAAAAACATCACGTTTGGAAACAACCGACTGAATAGAGATGGTCAACATGGAGAAAGAAAAAAAAAGAAAATCATCAAACCATTTTGTTTTGATTGATGATTGCTACAGGAGTTGATGAACTACATGGAAACTTAAGCAATGAGTGAAAAAGGCAAATGGTGATCTCCTAGGCTAAGTGACACATCAAAATTAACAAGATACTGTCCAAATTAACAGAGTTCAAAAAATAAAAATAAAAAAGCAATCCATTTTGGAGAAGAGAATGATTGGAATTTAATATAGTTACACTTTCTAGGAATGGTGGCATTTCTTTTCAACATCTTTTGAAAAAGTATGTTGAACTTGCTTGAGACACATGCCTGAGGCAGCTCCTGCCATTATATCTATATAACTGACTGCACTAACCTCCACAAGCCAGTCAATCAGAATTCCTCGCATGCTAGGACTAATATCATGCTGCAACTTCTCCATGTAATCAATCGAAGGCCTTTGGTCAAGCTGAGGTACAAGAGATACAAAAAAGTTAGCACTAAATATGGTAATGATACCAAGGAACGTGCAAGTTACTAATTTTTCCACTTTTAAGCCCCGGCTAAAGTTAATTTCTCATTTGAAAACTCGAGTGATGCAACAGTTATTTGTTATTAAGTACTTCAAATAAAAGAAAGAAACACCTTCATGTTGCCTAATACCAAAATAGAGAACACCAGCATTGGATAATAATTTTGCAAGAATCATTCTATATCAAATTATGCCAAATTGTAGTCAATAGCAATGATAGTTTGCATTCATGAAAAGAACAGCTTTAATCTCACTTTAGGATGATCAAATGACAATAACAACAATGATTGAGATGTGAGATAGCTGGTTATGGATTTAAAAGGGGATGATAAATGATTGCAAAAGGTTCTAGAGCAGGTTATGGATTTCAAAGGGGATTATAAATGATAGCAAAAGGTTTTAGAGGTTGCAGCACAAACCTCCTTAGCACGTATATTGTTAAATATATCAGGGGCGTACAAGCTGCAGAGCTGAAGGTCTTTTATGTTTGAATCAATATCCACGATGCTCACGCTAACTGAGGCATCCAGTTTCTCAGAAATTTCACTTTCTTCTGCACAAATTCAACAAAAAAATCTGTAACCACAGGTAGTCTGCCAAGTATTAGTACGGCAATGTCAGAGAAATTCTTCATGAATAACGGGTGGTTTTATTTATGCAAATTCAAGCTATTCAGTCACCTTTAAACATCAATAATTATATCTGAAAAATAAATTCAGATCCATATTAGTGAAATCAAAATGCTCAAGTCCCTCATTTGTTAATTAAACCATCAATGCCATAGAACCGTTTAGATTTTATTTGGTACACGATTGTAGATAATGCTTACACCCAATCATGATATAGCACGGACCTTCCTTTAGAGGCCTTTCAACTCCTGAAGTTTTTGTGGAAAGAGGTACTAGAAGCCTTGGATCTGCTACACCACCTTCTCTTGTGCCATGACAATCACTTTGTTTTTTTTCTTCTAACTTTGCTGGTGAAGTAAAATCTTGTGCTTCCCCCATTCTTATTTTTGACAGCTCTTCAGCTAACTTTTCTTTTACATCCTCCTGAGCTGGTGAAATTTCCATAGAGATATGAGCAGCCACCTCTGCATTCTTATTTTGAGGACATTTTCTAGCTTGTTTGCTAATCTGTCAATAATCTCTCATTTAGTGAGTTTCGAATTAAAAAAATTGCAACTAGTGAATAACTACTGGTAAATGTAGATAAAAGTAAATCCCCAAGACAAATGTCGATATAAACTAATTTTTTGACGATTGGGATACAAGCAAGAAAATTACATACATGTTGTTTTGTTGCAATGTTGCAGTTCAGATGAGAATTCTCACAAAGGACGTTGGTCACATCTTTAAGCACTGCCCTTCTCTTATGCTTAAGACCAGCAACTGAGGTTGAACAAGATTTGTTCTCATCTGATGCTGCTCTTTTGGTCTTTGCTCTAAGAGGATGCTTCTGATCCTGTTTAAAGGAGGGTTTTGAGGCAGGAAATAATCCTACTGAAGTCCCCAAAGCTTTAGCACGTGCCCGTGTAACTCGAGTAGTGGGCTCTTCATGTTTGGCAGCAGTTGCATTTTCTTTATTCATCTTTGCTTGCCTCGAGGAAGGGCAATGCATGATTTAAACTGAAATGCTATTCATTGAACCTGAAATCTCAATACCAGTTCTATGTTAGATATCAGGAAAAAGAAGCAAATTCCTAAGCAGATAAAAAAAATAAAAGAGAGCACAGCGATCAACATAACACCAATTTTTTCATAATGCTGCAAGGTCATATATTAAGTCAAACATAAGAAATCATAGCAGAGGGAACCAGATTTAATAGCCAGTTATAAAAATCTTTTTCTCAAAAAAAAAAAAAACAAGCTTCAACATCACAAAAAAACAAGCGTACACAACACTGTAGTAAATGCAAGGGAATGAAATACAAACAGGTTGATCTACTATGATTTGAGCTATTAACCAAAAACTTGCGGAACTTGTAAATGCTCATGTTCATAGAACAGGGCCACTTGCAAATCACTTTCTGCTCAACCGGGTTGCTGAAATATCCACAGACACCGAGAATGGATCAAATTCATGCTGATTTGAGATTATGCAGACTGCTGTACATTCAGACTTAGGTGCATTGTCCACAGGAAATATTACTGTTGCGAACCTCACTGTGCAACCAGTAAATAGTTTCTTTTCAAGTTGAAAAAAGTTCTTGTATAGAAATATCTACTTATAAAAGCCAACTTTGATAAACCAAAAAAGAAACCCCCCCCCCAAAAAAAAAAAAACTGCTTCTAGATTAATTAAGAAAGAAACGACTCAGACATTGCTTCAGGCAACTAAACTCAAACAAAAAGCTCTCAGGTCACGCTCCTTTATTCTTTCTCAAAAGAATTGCATTGTAGTGATAAAGAAATCCATGTCTCTGTACTGTTGCACATTGAGAATTTTCATACCGATACAATAAATAATCTTCGGGTAAAACCCATCTTTGAACTCATCCTATGCTATTCATCTCGAAATATCCCTCCCGAATTAGTTGCCTGAATAATATTAACCATTTCATAGGTCGAATTCAACTGAGAAGGCCTACAGACACCGACTGTCAAATGACTGATATTATCGAGGAAACTGACACAAGATGAATATGTCAGCATGAATAGCATTACTCTAAAGCTTATTGAGAACGCGAATTCAAAAAACAAATTAACATCATCTCCTAAAAGTTACCTTTCACTATCTTATGGACAGGAAGGAGTAAAAAGTTTTGCTACGGTTTTAACCTCTATTTTGTAGCTATAAGAACCGAATAGATAAGAAATTTTCTTTTGCATGCATTTTTACAGTAACTAAACAGACACATTTCAAAATATCGAGCTAAGATCTAACGTTAATTAAAAGATCTGAGCATTAACAACACAAAAGGCAGATATTAAAACCAAATTACTAAAAAATAGGAAACAAAAACCCTAATCCTGCTAAATTACTAATCCATTTCATCATCAAATGCTTCAAACCTCAAATCATCTCATCCTCTAAACATAAATTCCTGGCTCAAAAATCGAGAAAATCGTAAACGCGGAGCACACAGACAAAAAAAAAAGATAATGCGGTTTAGAAATTCACAAAGTTTCAAAACAGAATTAGAAACGACGCTGAATAAGAAAAATCGAAAAACAAAACGTGAAAATGCTGAAAATTAGAGTCTGCTTCGCAGATCTATAGAAGCAAAAACGAAACGACTTGTCATTTCGGAGAAACAAAACATATAGCTCTTATCGATCCAACAGCGACGTGTCACAAGCAAAAATCAATCAGCGATGGTGTCTAGAGCTCAAAAAAAAATAATAAAGGAAAAAAAAAACAAAGGGAGACGAGAACGAGAACGAGAAGCGAGCTTACAGTGTGCTTGGAAGCTCCAAGAAGACCTACTAGTGAAGTGATGGTCTCTAGAGAGCTCTCTCTGTGAAGAGAGAGAGTGAGAGAGCTTCTTTTTTTTTAAGAAAGTGAGGCCTTGCGTCGTTGAGTTGATGATATTATAAGGAGAGGGTGATAGCTGTGTGAGCGGGACGGTGCCACAGTTTAAACTTCCCAAAAGATTTGTTATTTCCACCCCTTTTTGCTACTTCCAGATCTTGAAGTGAAGAGAGTCACTAACATTTTGGATCTGAGAGAGGATTTGTAGTCTTACTTTATGACAGGTAGGTAACAAGAGGTCGTGTTGAGGTGTGGTGTGGTTTGAAAAAGAAATTAAATCTTGATTTATTATTTTATTTGTAAAGAGATCATGGAGTAATTATACATTTTATATTATACTCTTCGTTAAAATTCACTTGTTAATTTTAAAAAATTTAAAATAATTTTTTTTATTTTTTTTATTATTATCTAGATTAACTCGTTTAATTCATAACTTGTGTTTTTAATCGAAATAATTGGTTTAATAATTACATTATTTTTTATTTTATTTTTTTTAATATTTGGATGATAATATTATGTGTTATGTAATTACTAATTATATGGTTATTTGAATCTAAATGAGTAATAATATCATTAATTTTCTGTATTTATTTTATTTTATTGATCAATTGGTATTTGCTGCCTAACACTAATAAAAAGAAAAGAAAAACTAAATTATGCACATAATATCCTTTTAAAAACTATTTTAGCTTATTTGAGATGCTAAAAAGAGACCCTGTGAGTTGGTTCAATAATTTTATTTTTTTTAAATGAGGGTTTCCATAAAAAAATATATTGTATGAATATGATGAAATGAAAAGAAAAAACCAGGTGGCATTTTTAGAATTACTGATCATATTTTTTCATGATAATTATTAATTTTAAGTTCTGTTTGGTATTGAAGTTCAATAATATTTTAAAAGAAAATTAAAATTATTTATTAGTTTTAAATTAAATATTTTTAGTGTTTTTGGATTGTTTCAATGTTTTAATGTGAAAAATAAACTTTTAAAATAAAAATATATATTATTTTAATATATTTACAAGTAAAAAATACTTAAAAAATAAATTCTATCACTTTCCCCAACAAATCCTAGTATAAAAGGAAAATGAATCTCAAGATTAGAGTGATAAATATAAGAAAAACTTGGCAAAAATACAAGTTAAATTAAAGCTGTACTTGACCGAGAATTGGCCACACTATAAAATTAAATGAATTAAATATAAAATAGATAGGGAAAGGGCTCCTATTAGATTGCAATAATTTATTTTCCAAGTAGGAATTAAAGTGGTGTTTGTTAGTAGGGCAGTAAAAATATTATTTGTTTAAAATTTAATTTTTTAATTTTAATTTAATTTTTTAATTTAAATTTAATTTTTAGTGTTTTTATATTTTTTGATATACTAATATTAAAAATAAATTTAAAATATATTATTTTAACACATTTGTAATAAAAAAATTAAAATAAAACTTTTGTCACATTTTTTAACAAGCTCTAAAAAAAATGAAAAACAAAATTCAATATTAATTATTATGCATGCAATCATCATTGCTAATCAAGTTTACTTGTGAATAACACAGCTAAGATCCATAATTAACTCACAGGGTCAACTTTTAATCATGAAGCTTACCATTGTGATTTTTTTACAATATCTTGTGCTATATGTTATTTTTTTAATTTCAAAAAAAGGACACTGGAATATTAAATTTTGAATCAGTAATAAATTATGATTTGGTATCATGCTGTCCTCAATAAAGATTTTGACTGGAAAATTATCCTTAATAATAAGAATTAAAAGGAAGGCCTTAATTTTCTTTCACGCCTAATTAAAACCATGCATTAATAAGAAAGGGTAAAACGTATTACAGAAATTGTTTTGGAAATATGGTGTAAACTGCAGACTATATTTCTAAAAAATTTAAATTTTTTTATAAAATATTAATTTATATATATATTTTAGATTGATATGTTAATTTTAAAAAATAATTTTAAAAATATTATTTTAATACATTTTAATATAAAAAATTTTAAAAAAAATAATAACCACACTACTAAACAGTCGTCTAATCCTAAACTTGCAACTAAGCTAAAAGTTGAGTCGATGCAATAAACCATAAATTTATTTATTTATCCCAAACAAAGTATTGGTAGACTTCAAGCCCTAAAATTAGTTTCTTGGCCAAATGATGAAAGAATTAATATTTAATGACAGAAACCTCGAGATCAAGTTTGACTAGCACACTTCAAATCTTGAAATTGATTCGTTGATGAAACGATAAGAGAATAAATATTTTCAATGTGAGCAAAAAGATTTGATAAAGAATTGGAAATAGAGAGAAGAAAAGAACTGTAAATTATGGGTTTTTTCCGTTAATAATAAATATCAAAGAAAATTAATTTTCTTACAAAAAAAATTAAGGTTGGGAAAATAATTGGTGGTTAAGTCCTAAGACAAAAGACAATTTAATGAATGAATTGAGAACTAATTAAATTATTTTTAATAATCCCATCATAACCTACAAACGTGTAATTTATTTGTACATAATAATGTGTTTATATGAGCATTCATGAACTCATTAATTGCATTCTTGGTAGGTTTTTTTTTTTTTTTTTCAAATTCTCGAAAGCAAGATGTGAAGACTTGTTCATCTTAAAAAAAGTAAAAATTTATTCTTTTTCGTTTAAAATAATGGAGAAAAGGTTTGAAAACTTTCAAAAAGCCAGGAAAGGTGGTTTTCATGAGTTTTCAAAATGAAACAAATTATTGTCAATTTAAAAAAATAAAATAGATTCTTGACTTTTGGATTCTTCGAAATACACGATCCACATGAACCGTGTAATCAATTATCTAGTATACAAAATTAAATATTATATTTAATAATTTTATTTTTCTAGTTTGTTTGTAATTTTTATTATTTTCTTTGCTTTCAAGTTTTCTATTTTTTTAGGTTAATTTTTAAATTTTATTTAAGAAATTGTAAACCTCTGAAAAATACAAGTTATTTAAACAGAAAATATTCAATAGTAAAATATTAAGTTAGAGTTTTTCTATAATTTTCTTTAGCATAATTATGTGTACTTGTAATTACTTTATTTCTTATGTTGTTTTCATTTATATTAGTTGGTGTTAGAAATTAGTGATGGTTATTTTATTTGTTGGGTGTTGAATAAACATGGTTTAAGAAGAACATTTAAATACTAAAAAAGAACATTTAGATACAACTTTTTTTATTTAAGATATCCATAAGAAAATAATAAAATTATAATTTGAGAGTTAATTTTTTATAAAGCATATTATAAAAGATGTGCCTCATGTGTGCTTAGAGAGAATCTTAGGACTTATAGGATCAAAGTTGATGCCACTGTATTTCAAATAAAATTTATGATATACATTTTCAAATCTTATCTTAACCCTAAGGGTGATTTTATTGTTAGGAGATTTAGTATGTTGTTGATAAATATAATATTTCTAATGAAAAGACTAAATATATAACGATTTTAAAATTCTTGGTTGGATATCCACAAGATAAATAATTTGAACTCGAAGAAAAGTTTTTCCCAATTCAGAAAGATAAAAGAGGGTTTTTAGGGGAAAAAAAATTTCTTAGTTATTTTTATATTTCCCTATCTAGCTGAGAAAATTAAATACTATGCTTAATAATCTTATTTTTCCTTTTTTGTTTAGAGTTTTTGTTGTTTTTCCTTTATTTTTGAGTTCTTTAGTTTGTTTAGGTTTTTTTTTTAATTTATATAAAGAGTTATAAATCTCGTATAAAGACATGTTATTTGGATATAAAATATTCATGAATAAAGTTTTGAAACGGAGTTTCTTTTTTTTTTTTTATCTTTTTCAAGATAGTTATGTGTTCTTGTATTTGCTATCTTTCATGTATTGTTTCTATTTATATCAGATGGTATTAAAGTTCATTGGTCTTAGTGGTTATCTATTTATTATGTGCTAGAATAACTATAATTAAAAAAATAACAGAAAAATACATGTTTGTGTAGGAGGGAAGGAGAAGGTTCCCTCTCGAGAAAGAGATGCTCATAAACTATGATTGAAAACATATAAAGATATATTGAAAAAATGAAAACATATATTTAGAAATTGATGATATAAGATATGTAAAGATAAATTATAAAATTAACTCGTCAGTTAGCAGGTATGAAGAGCTCAAAGAATCTTAAAAAAAGTAATTAATGATTTATGGCAAATCTTAAGAATCAATTTCAGATGTATGAGTAAATGAAATCATTTTTTAATTGGGATGAATATGATATTAAAATTGAAAGTTTTGATTATTTTAGATAATATTCTCCTAAATATGGAAGGATTTTTTTAATCAAAATCTCAAAAAAAAATTAAGTGTACTCAATAAATTATTATTTAATACCTTAAAAAATTATTATAATTTATATTTTTTCCATGGTGCACTAGTATTTACATATAGAGATCAACTATATCTTTTCTGGTCTTATAAAAGATATATTATTAATATTAAAACTAAGGTCCCTTTAGTATTATGGTCCAATTGTGTTTTTAATTTTATTTTTTTAGCTTTAAATTAATTTTGTTTTTGTTTTTTTATTGTTTTGATATATTAATATTAAAAATATTTTTTTAAAAAATATTTTTTTGATATATTTTTAAACAAAAAAAACTTCTATCATACTTCCAAAGATATCCTAAATGATTTATGAATAATTCACTTTTTAATTTATTTAATTCCCACCAACATGAGATGTGGATATAACGATGAAGCTGGGGATTTTTTTTATAATGAGAAGGCAACAAGCATAGATAAAACCTTTTTCATGCACACGTGGAGGATGAATCAAAATATTGGATATCAACAGTATATTTGGATGGAAGAGGAGGAAGAGATGGTGACATTATTCCTCGATGAATATGAATTGTAGCATTTAAATGTATATCACATGCAATAAAATAAGAAGGCAGGATACGAATTAAAAATATCAATTATTAAATTAAAACAATAGATTTAATGATAGAAAGGAAGTTACTACCTTTTAATCTCAAATTTAGAAAACTAATATATTTTCTATTTTTCAACCCTCTCAAATCCCTAATATAAGATGTTATTTTCTTCTTCTTATTAATTGAGTGCCAGCACGATAGCTATAAAAATCCTATTTAAATCACTAATTAAACAAATTAATTTAAAATAATATTATTTTATTTTTTAAAATTTGAAACCTCATTGTTTAGGATTTTTTTTTAAATCAAACTAGATATTACTTGAATTTTGACTAGTAACTACTGGTTTGGAAGTTAATGAATAGGTTACTTTTTAATTAGACTTAATATGAAATGTGGTTTGGACTAAATCCTGGATCAGTGCATCATTTGATTAATTAATCAAGTCAAGTTGAGTTAAATAACAATGATTGGAAAAACCTAATAAATTCATTTTATTTTTGTGTTTTAAAATAACAAAATTTAAATATATAGTATTTTTGAAGCATTACAAATGCATATCAATTAATTAATTAAATAAAATTATATAATTGATTAATAGATCTAAATTCATAAAAAAATTTAGTCGTGTTAAAATAGAATAATAGTTTAGAAAGACCATAATTTTTTATTTTATTATTATATTATATTTCAATTTTTATATGAGTTTTTGAAGGTTAATAACTATGAAATCGCTACACTGATAATCGATAATCATGTTTTTAAATTTTAAAAATTTTATTAAAATTTTTAAAATTTAATAATTTTTTAATTTTTTTTATAAGTCAGTTGATATATCAATCTTACATTTAAATAAATATTACAATTGTGAATCACGACATCAATAACGCGCGGCTCTCCGCCATGACTTCTAAAATGTACTATTTATCCGGGACTTTTTGTTTCTTTATCATTTTGCCCTTTATTTACTTTTTACATGCGAATTGCCCCATTTATCCGACCAAGAGGCAAGGGGGCACTTCACTGAACGAGTTGCTGACCAAGAGCGGATTCGAATTTCGGAAACTTCAAGTCCACGCCTGACTTATGCGCAACAACTGCACAGTGGTCCCCCAGCTAAAAAGCATGTAGGTGGGTCCAAAGCCATTTTATATAGTACTGTAATGGATTATTGGGCCCAAGAGGCTCCTCTCTGGCTCCTCTTGCTCACCATACTAAAAAATTATGTCAGCATCTAGAATCTGATTAAAAAAAAAGAAAAAAAAGGCAAAAGGATGCAAGTTACAAAGGGCTGAGCAGATGGGATTTGAAATGTTGAGGAAGAAATGATTGAGACATTGACATCTACAAGATGCAACTCTTTATGTTTTAGGAGAGCAGAGATGGATTTGGTTTATCGGCTTCCAAGTGAAATAAAAATACCAACTACACTGTACTCTATGCACCAACTATATCATAGAAATATATTTAAATATTAAAAAAATATTAAAAAAATACAAAAACAAATAAATCTATACTTTCAAATAAAAATATTCGTGGCTTTTTATTTTAAAAAATTAAGTTAGAAAAAGTTATAAATCATACCTTTAAAATTTTTAGATGGAATTTTTAGTGGGACCCATGAAAAACGATAAAGTGTTAATTAATTAAATAACTTCCGAATCTATGGTTAGAACAAAACACAAATCCCAGAAAGAAAGTGATAATTCACAACGAGAACAAAAGAGGTTTTGATACAGGGAAATGATAGGAGAGGCTTTTTCAAAATGGGGCTCTCGGTTTGGTTCTGGTACTAGACAATATTGTGCCTTAAATGGTCGGTCCACACAAGCATGAATTTGGGGCAAAAAAATAGCATGCTGTAGGCACATTCATTGTTTAAAGAAGTCAATGCTGTAGGCACATTCATTCTTTAATTCCCCACTTTGACAGATCAGAGAGGAAAGATAGCTATCATGGCATGGAGAAAGGCCAAAATGTTCAAAAGCAGCGTGTCGCCAATTCAAAACATGGGAACATCTGGAATTTACCCTTTACTTTCCTGTGCTTTCAAGCAACCCTCTCCAGGCCATACATCTTGCAAGCCCTCACCACTTGGTTTTTCAAATCTTCAGATTCCAAAAGTTCAAATTTATTTTCCAGAGGGAAAAAGCCAATCTCCAAAAATTTCCTTGCTGGATGTGACCTGATCCAGTGCTGCCGCTAAAGCCACGGTGAAAAGTTTTTTTTTTTTTTTAAATTTTGAATATCTTAATTAATTTAGGCATATTTTAATTAATTTTTTAAAATTTTAAAATTAATAACTATATAAATTTTTAATAACTCTACAATTTATGATATTTAAATTAATAAATTCTGAAAAACAAATCAAAATATAATTAATTCAACCATATCACTCAAAATTAAGAATTAACAAGGGAAAGATTGTTTGTTGCCAATTGAGTAGATTAACATGTTTTGCATTACAGTAAGAATATTGTTAATTTTAAAATTTTAAAATTATTTTAATGTGTTAATATTAAAGATAAATTTTAAAAAATATAAAATATATTATAAATACAAAATACTTTAAAACCATTAGCGTGATGTCAAATTCTTTAATTTTAAAAATGTTGCTTGTTATTTTGCGTGGTCCTGGGGACACCGAGGCTAGTTTGTGGGGTTGCTAAAACAGGCCTCCGTGACTTTTCGTGTGCCTATCATTGACTGATCAGGGCAAGGAGAAAGGGTTCAGTCCCTTGCAGTACGACCGATGGACCACCGTTGCATCATCGTGAACTGCGAAGAGAAGGGGATATACAGTGAACTTTGGTTAAATTCTTTTTTTAATCATCCATGAGTTTCTGTAGATCAAAACTAATTTTCTCTTTGATCTATAGATAATTTATTCGATGCGTGATGGGAATATAATTAGATCAAGAAAACATAATAAATATTGACAATTTTCATTTTAAGTTATTGAACTTGGTGATGCAGGGATATAAACCGAATTTTATTTTGAACTATTTTATTATATTCATGTAATAAGAAAATTTAATATGCAATTTGCTTGAATTTATATTATTTTTGAATTGATTAATTTTTAAAAAATTCTATTTTATTTTTTTTGTTATGAGAACTTTATTTTCATTTTTTTATCCAAAAATATTTTATTTTAAAGTTAATATGAATTAATTAGGCAATCGGTAAATTAAGTGTTCTGTTTAAAAGTGTGATAAATATTGGTTTTTAAAATAATTTTTATTTAAAAATATATTAAAATAATATAATTATTTATTTTTTAAAATTTATTTTTAATATAGATATATAAAAATGATTTAAAATAAAAAATTAATTTAAAATTAAGAAGATAAAATTTTATTTTGAAAAACACAATTACACGACAATACAAAACAAGACATGAGACTGGAAGCCCTGGGCTTGCAATGATGACACGAGACCACGATATCAAACGTATTTATGGTGGGCTTTAGACACCTTTGTAGATAATTGAGTAAGGGTGCCCAATATCTAATTTCACTTGCTCAGCTTCAATGTTAGCTGCTAAGTACTGTCTTTCCACTCCCACCAGTTAATTAGACTGCAACAGATGTAACCTTTTTTCTAAATTTTTAAAGTTTATTTTATTTGAAAATATATTTGAAAATTATTTTTAATATTAATATATCAAAATAATTTAAAATTATAAAAAAAAAAAAACATAAACGGCGCTACCAACAACAGAGCAGACAATGAAAAAAATTAGACACATAGCATGCAAGCCTCCAACTAGCCCATGAAGGTCTTTCTGCGTTGCAGAGGGATTAACCAAAAAGAGATTTATTTATAGACAAAATATTAATTTTCCTAGGTGTTGCCTAAAAATGTAAAGCCTTGGAATGAAAATTAGTGTCAAGGGCATAGTCATATCGTGGTGAAAAGCATGTAATGTGCTTTTGTTTTGCATTTTCATAGGAAGTTGCTTCATGAAAACAAAATATGCTGGTATTCAATCATAATAACTACCTGACCTGGTTACATGAGGGGTTATTGAATCTGGCTTGATGGATTAATTTAAAATTTAATTTAAGCTGAAATTTTACAATAAATAAAGAGAATTAAAATAGTGTGAGATGAGAAAAAAACTCATGTTAAATAATATTTTGCAACCCTTTCATTGTTGAGTATGTTTGGTATTGTGGTAGTTTTTATGATTATAATTTTAAAAAAATTATTTTATTGAGGTTGAGTTGTTAAAATATATGTCTGGTTAAAATTGAGGTTGAACAAAAAAATATTTAATGTGTGTTGGTTAAGAATGATTTTAAAATTAAGGTTATAGAATAATTAAAAATGATATATATTAATATTGATGGTTTTTAATTTTAATTTTATAGATTTAACTACTACTATTATATCATGAAATAAACAATATAAATAAAATATTTTTTATTATTTCATTAGACTATATGTAATTTCATCACGCATAAAATCTATCTAACAAGAATTACAACTTCAATGGCTTCCCAAACATACACAAACATCAGATAAAATATCATTAAAATAAAATTAAAATTGCTATCAAATTTTACAAATACTACATTATCATATGATTTCCTATAAATGTTACTGATTAATATTAAACATACATGAATAATGAAGACATTCTCTACTATTCACTTTTCAAAATAGCGGAGAGCAACTTGAATAAAGGAGAAAGGAAAAGAGAAAAAAAAAAGAAAAGGGAAAGAATAACACGACGATGATGGATTGAGGGACAAGAGGAATGATGAAGGTCGCTCACTCTCAACTGTTCATATGAAACGTTAACATAATTCATTGTCCACTGTTTACTTTGCAGAATAATAGAGAACAACTCAAATGAAGAAGAAAGAGAAAGGAAAGGGTAGCACAGCAATGAAAAAGACAAAGACCAGTGGTGAAAAAGAGTTGCACTTCATTAATGGACGATGATCCTTTTTTTTTTCCTCTGTTTTTGCTCTTCTTTTTCTCGCCTCTTGTCTATAAAAATAAATAAAGTAAAAACATAATAGGGGAGAAAAGCATATAGAAATAGCTTATACAAAACTTAGTTTTGAATATATTTAATGGTGGGGTCCATTCATGAAAATTGCATTATATTTTGTAACCAAACAACATGAAATTACAATTAAATAAAAATATTGTCACAAACGTTGAGCCAAAGCCATAATTTCACAATAAATAGAGAGAATTAAACTAGCATAATTATGAAAGAAACTCGTGTTAAATATTATTTTGCAACCCCCTTATTGTAATGTATTACTTGTAAGCATTGTAATGTATTACTTGTAAGCAAGGTTTTAGATCTTGTACTCACACAATGTGAGGACACTATGGAACTTTTTTTTCCGGAGTGGTTGGAAATGTGAGATAACTTGTATTTAAAAAAAAATATTTTTTTTGTTAAAAATTAATTTTTTTAATATTTTGAATTGTTTTAATATGCTAATTTCAAAAATAATTTTTTTAAAATTAAAAAAATATTTTAATATATTTCAGTATAAAAAATACTTTAAAAACACAACTACAATTATACCAAAAATAACTTATACTACATTGGAGGGTCTAAGTGATTCAAAGAGACTTCAGCCAGAGGTTTGATGCATCAGGACTTCTTTGATTTTTTTTTTGTGGTCTAATCAATGGTATCTCCAGGTTTATTTGGCCCATGCTAATTCATTTTCAGGCCAAGACCATAACGGTGAAAGCTTGTATTTATATAATAAGAATCTTTTAAATATATACCTTTGTTGTGATTTAACATAAAAATTAATTTATTAAATCAAATCAAAGTTATTAAAGAAACTAATCTATCAAATAAAGATCAGTGAAACATAACTTTAACAAGAAATACGAAGAATAGTAACCACAACTTCCAGTGGATCATATGCATTTCCCTATTCACTTCCTAGCTATTCTTAGAATGACATATTGGGAAAAGAATATGGCTCATATTAACTGTATACAATGCCAGTGGTACACAGAACTTGTTGCTATTTGATTATATTAGCTCACTGTTTTATGTTTACCTGCTTACTGGTACATTTTGGAGAAGCACGACGCTCTCACACTGCCTGCATATGGAGATGAAGGCTTGAGGAGTTTTCAAGAAGGGGTAGCAAATGGAAAAGGTGAAGTAACCACTCTAATCAGTCTGAGCATTCACCCTCATCTCATTAATAAACACACCTCTCTTATAGTCTTCAGAAACACGAATCATCGGAGGCGTTCTATAATGAAGTAATATTACAATTTTCTCGGAAATTAAGAGAAAAAAAAAAGGTAAAACATATAATTTCTTCTTTCCCTCTACTTCTTCTTCCCTGTTTTTATATTTGCCAATAAACAGAACAACCCTAAGCAAGTCACCTGCAACGATTTTCAAGTACTGGAATTTTTTTGGCTAGGCTATTATGCATGGTTTGAGACAGAGGAAAAGGTTTGTTATTTATATGTGTGACTCCAGTTTGCAGTTCCTGTTAATGGTTTGGGTTTAAGTATAGCATCCGCCTACTCTTCTAATAACCATTATACAACAGATGAACGAATATGCAGTAAAAAGATTTAGAACGCTGAAGTAGCCAATTATATTCTGTGCACGGTAAAAGCACTGAACTGAGCACAGGCAGAATTTGACAAGTGTAGAGAATATACATTACAATTTTCTCGAAAATTAAGCTTTGCAAAGCTAAGATTTACAACCACCAAGCCTGGTTCCAAAACCAGTGGGATAAGCTATATGGGATCCTTTTGCGCAATTCCTTGCGATCATACACATGAAGAGCTAAGATTTTTTTTGTCAGAAATCTCCATTGAACTAACAGTCCCTGAAGATTCCCTTGAACTGCTGCAGCAGCAGCAGAGAGTGAAGCAAGTCTCTTCCTTGGAACAACCTTAACACTAACACAATCCCATATCCTGGCCCATTGCGATGAGATAAATCTGGCATCCTGGGTAATATCCCACCAAAATTAACGGCAGCCATTTCTTCATTTCTCCATCTCTCTCTCACTCTCTTCTTTCCTTGAAATATTTTTGATTTCTCACTATTTTCCTCTCCATTTAACAAAACACAGAACTTTCTCAATCTCTCTTTAAAGGGTAGTTTCGTAATCTAGCGTACTGATTATCTTGTGCTCTATATTTTGCCGCCTGAAAGACATCATCAGTTGTTAGGGCACTGATTAACTAACAGTTGTTAGTCTCTCATTAACTTCCGCTAAAACACAGGTCTACTTGTGTCTTTCTAACCACCAGAAAACCACCGCATAACCGCCACTTCTCCGGCGCGTCCTCTGCCAATCATGGATTTCCGTACAAGGAAACCCTCTAATCAAGTGGCCTCACCCCCAGAACGCCAACAAAACTCCTCCCCAACTTCTCTCCAAAACCCCAATTACCATCCAGATGATTTCTTTACCCTCTGCAACATCCTCAAAGACCCCAAGATCCAGCCCGGTCGTCCCTACAAACCGTACCGGACCGGACCGGAATTGAGCTGGAACTGGGTCTTATACCGGCAGTATTTGACCATTTTAGTCCGTCATCAAAGTTGTTGCACTGTTTAATTCAATGGAGAATTTGCTTGGCGAGGAAAGAGAATTTGATTCTGCCTGTTGTTTACTGTTTGGTAAGATTAGTGGAAATTGAAGAGGGGATTTGGTTCCTAGTGACACTAATGCGATTTTGATTAGAAGGTATACCAGAGCAGGTAATATGGAACTTCTTGTTTAGTGTTGAAATGGAAAAACTTTATTGGGTTTTGTACTTACATTACAATTTTCTTAAGTACACTATCTTAGACAATTGCATTGGATTCTAAAGCCTTTTGTACCGTTTGATTTTTGCCTTTTGAATTGAAAATTCGGACTTGGTTTCCATTTGATAGTTTGAAGTTGCTTGAACATGATGATATCGACTTTGAATGTCGAAATGTGGATTCAATTTGGAGCCAGCTTGTTGTTTGGTGAAAAAATTTGATTATATGGTTGCTTAATAAAATCTTTGTGTAATCGTACCTGGTCCAAGCTTCACTCTATCACTTATTAATATCTTTGTAATTGGAGTTGGTCCAAGCTTTACTTCTTAATTGACATATAAATTATTGGGGTATTTGAGTTTTGCATGGAATTTGAATTTACAGGTGAGAGTTTGTGGCTTGTTTTGATTAGCAGTTATATATATATATATATATTTTTGTATTTTAAAAGAATTTTTTTCATTTTTTGTTTGTTTTTAGATATAAAAACTAAATTTTGTTTCTAAAAAATTATTTTAATATATTTTTAAGAAAAAACAATTTAAACAACGGAATTTGTGATCACTAAAAGGTGCTGCATTTGTGCAGAAATGTCAGTAGCTGCAATTCGAACATTTAAATATGCGAGCAGTTCAGACTTGATTTGTAATTCTGATGCTGGAATGAGCTTGTTTGATATTGTTGGATTCCCCCTTTGAGGAAGGGCATGTTAGAGGACTACGTTACGGAGTATTTTGACAGGAAAGTGCAAAAGGATACGTGTTGGTCTCCATCAGTTAGGATATATAATACACTGTTAAATGGATGGTCTCGGTCAAGAAAGCTCAAGCATGCAGAGACTTTGGTTGGAAACGAAGAAAAAGAATGTGAAACCGAGCATTGTAACAGATGATACACTGGTTGGAGGATATTGCCGGATGCGTGTGTTGAGAAGGCTATTGAATTGGTTGATGAAATGAAGAGAGAAGGGATTAAATCAAATGCCATTGCATACAATCCCATTATTGATGCATTAGCAGAAGCTGGTAGGTTTAAGGAAGTCTTGGGGATGATGGAGCACTTTTTTCTGTGTGGGACAGGCCCCTCTATCTCCAACTCCAATTCTTATGTAAGGGTTTACTGGAAGGCTGGAGACCTTGCTGGACTGGCAAGATCCTTACGATGATGATTAGTTGGGAAGTTTTCCCAACCCCAATGGCATGTAATTATTTCCTTAGGCATTTTTCAATGTAGGAGTGGATGAACCTATATACCAAGATGATTGAATCTGGGTACACCTCAGATCGACTCACTTACCATCTTTTGTTGAAGATGTGTGAGGAAGAGAGACTGGCCTTGGCTGTTGAGATTAGCAAGGAAATGAGAGCTAGGGGATGTGATAGTCCTTTCGTTTGTCAAATGCATAGATTTGAAGATGCATTTGCAGGATTTGAGGACATGTTAGGGAGAGGTACAGTTCCTCGGCACCTTACTTTCCAAGGATTGAATGATGAGTTCAGGAAACAGGAAATGATTGAGCTGGCATGGAGACTGGGTAATCTGATGTCTTTTGTTTCGCATTCAAGAAATTCTCCAAATAAATATAACGTTCATAGGGATGCATCACTGCGAGCAGAACATCTATATTGCAGAAGACATGAGCAATGTCTGAAGTACGAAGACTTGTAATAATCCTAGTGAACTTGTTAAGCACAGAAGTTCATCTCGGAATCCTGTATCAAGTGCAAATCGGTTGAGCCCTTCAAAGACATGAAATCCCATCCCCTAGAAGGTAATATCCCTTCAAAGGCAGGTGAAATCAAAGAACCTCACAATCAGTGTGGGAAAACTTTTCATTATGTGTTTATTGAAGTATCCCATTTCTAAAATTGAATTGCTTATAACATAATGAAGCGGCATCGACGTCTTTTGCGAATACAAAAGCCTCAGAATCCAGCTTTGGCGAATGTAGAGAATGAGAGAATGAAAGGGAGGGAGCTGATTGCTAATGAATAGTGTTCAGGAACCGGAGAATAGGATATTTAAAGATTTCAAATAGTTTTTTTGCGCTGCACCTTTCCGCAGTTAATGTTAATTGTGATCGACTGTTGTTACCAGTTGAAACAGACTTAACGGTGCATCTTGCTGGGTAAACTGTTATCCTTTATCGACGGAGGAGCTAGTGTGGCATCACTTTTACATGAATTCTTGCGGTAAGAAAGTTTTAAAGGTTACGCACGCATCACTGGAGATCCTCACTTATGTTCATGGTAGATGGTCGCAAGCTGAGAGAGATTTTGGAGTGTGCAATACGCTTATGGAGTGGGAATCTAATACAATTATGGGCTTGAGTCTCGACAGAATGGACGGTCCATTTAGGAATATTTGAAGGGTGCAAGAAAGACCAATCGAGAGAGAGACACAGTTTAAGGTGTCCCTTCATGTCAAGATGTGACTGGTTATTCCTCTAATTATTAGTTAGATTTGAAAAGAAAGCTTGCTTTGAAAATGTGTAAATTAATGATACTATGGTGTAAAAAAGGAAAGGGGTGCTTTCTTGGAATTGTTTATAGATCCCCCATGGAAATATTTTATCATAGTGGTATCTAGGATGCTCATAAGAGATCAAACCTCTTTAAGTTAGTGGAATGAAAGTTATTTTGTTTTTGACATACTGTTGTGGTATCCATGGTCGAGATTCGTGCATTAGTGAAGACAAAATTCCTTTAAAATTAGATTTTATACAAGTAATATCCCTTCTTTTATTTATAACACGGGTATTAAAGATGGGTTTGGTATTGTGTTAATGATAATAATTTAAAGTATTTTTTATTTATAAATTTATAAATTTTTTATTTTTTAAAAATTATTTTTAATATTAATATATTAAAATGATCTAAAAATATAAAAATATTTTATTTTAAATAAAATAATAAAAAATTTAAAAAAATTTAGTTTCTAAATTTACAAAAAATCTTAATTTGAAGTCCGATTGCAACTAGATTTTATTTTGAATATTAACTTTGCTAAACTTGGATGATGTTCTAGTGGGTTGACTTCCAATTTAGTTGATTTTGACAAATTTAAATGAAATATAATAAATTAACTTGAATCAATAACCATATAATTATTATATAATTAAATTTAACAATTATAGTTTGTTATTGATTATGTGGCTTAGTTCATGAAATTGATTACTAGTTTGTGAATTCTTATCAACTTGGACATGATTTATTAAAATTATTATTGAGATTTTTTAAGTTGTTTTTTATTTAAAAATATATTTTAAATATTATTTCATCAAAACAATTAAAAACATAAAAGAAATTAATTAAAAGCTTTTTTTCCTTCAAAACAACATGATTTGACCACAATGATTTAATTACTTCTAAATTGATTAGAGAATGCTCTTTCATGGTTTACACATCTTGAATATTTTGTAGAAATTCAATATTTCAAAGTAATGGAAAATAAGGACAACTAATGATGACCTTGTTAAGTTACTTTATTTTGGTATGATTAATGTTTTATGATTTTTTCCAACAATGTAATGATAATGATAAACATCCGTGTGATGTTGTGGGCACCTACACACATACAAATATATAATAATAGATTCATCATTGTCCACTTTGTACGTGGTACAAGCGCTAATGTAATGATATTAATAAATTCGGTTTTTTTTCCCAAAATTTTGAACCGGTTTGATTTTATGCTTTCAAAAATATAGTACGTCTAATTTAATTCATGCGCTAGATTTTGATTTGATGAGATTTTAGGTTATAATAATTTTTTTATTTGGTTTATTTTTTTTTTTAGTTTTGGCTAGTAAAACTGAAATCAAATCAAATTGTTTATTTAAAAAAAAAATTCTAACTAAAATTATTTTAAAAAATAAAAACCATCCAAATTGATAAATTTTAAGTCACTTTTTTTATATAAATATACCATATAACACCTCTAAATAAAACCTTGAGTTAATTTAAGGTGTATTTAAAAATATAATAACTGTTTACTAAATTTTCTAATTATTTAAGAGATTTATCCAAAAGATCGGCTATATAACTATGAAGATATTTCAAATATTACACATGAGTTATTGGGCATGCTAATTTGATGTAGCTCATTTGATGGGTATCTTGAGCAATTTTAATAATTAAGCTCATTAATATTCTCTGTTGTTTTATGTAACATGTTAGAATTATTTAACTACTATGTTTATAAAAATGATAACAATAAATAAATCAAAATAGTTGAAAGATATTCACTTACTTAAAAGAATTAGCTATATTATAGTAATTATATTGGAGTTGAGTCATATAGTTTTTTTAAAATGTTTTTTTATTTTAAAATATATTAAAATAATATTTTTTATTTTTTTAAAATTATTTTGATATTAATACATCAAATTAACATGATATAAAAATATTAAGAAAATATTAATTTAAAAAAAGATAAAAAAATTAATTTTTTTAATTATTTTTAAAATTACTTCTAAAATATAATACTAACCACAACTTTAACGGTGATATGCACGAGAGCAAAAAGATTTTTAAACAGGGTGTTAGCCGGAGGGTAAGATTTGGAAAAGGTGTGGTGGCAAATGAAGGATAAAACGGTAACTGAAGTTCGCAGGTGCCGAGGACGAAGGGCGACAATGAAAGGGAAAGGACGGCAAGTGTCGCCATTGAAGAGAATCAATGATTCAATGCCCCTAATTTTATCCCTCTCTACCCTCTCTTATCCGGTGGCCATTACTCTTCCACCACATCCCATTGTTTATTATTAACAACAAGCTAAAACATGCGGATAAAGCTTGGATTTTGTAACTGTTGTAGCGGTTATATTTTAATACAAATTTTATTTAAAAATATATAAAAATAATATATATTATTATTTTTAAAAAATCATATCAATTTATTAAAATAATATAATAATATAAAAATTATTAATTTTAAATAAAAAATAATTTTTTTTAATATCACATGATATGGTTTTAACAATAAAAATAAATAATCACAAAATATTGTAGTAATCAACAATAAATTCACTATCTTATAAGGGGTGTTTAGTTTCTTTGTAGAGACACATTAGTTATTGACAAATTGATTAAGAATAAATTTAACTTTTGACTTTTATTATGAATAGTTAAATGATTTAATTAGCATTATAGATAAAAAAAAATTAACTTTCATCAAGTGGTTTTTTTAGATATTTTTTTTTCAAGTACAATTAAATTACTAAACTATCTTAGAAAGCAACAAAAATAAAGCTTTATTTTAAGAAGCTTTTTTGTTTTTGTTATAATCAAATTAATCTAGAGATAATTTGATATTTAACAAATATAAAATATTAATAAAAAAATAATTGGTCAAAATATGGAAGTATTTTATCATTTATATTTCATATCTAGTTTAGTTTTTATTTTTTTATTGTTACTTTTTATTTTTTTAATTGATTTTTTTCTTCAATTTCTTTTGCAGTTATTATGTTTGATTTGATTTTTATTTTTTATTCTTTTGATATTTTTATATCTTTCAACTAATTAAATTATGTTTCAATTTCATCTCTCATAATTTGATTTCATTTGATTTTTATAAAAATTCTGATTCCATTTATTTTACTAATGTTTATTTTATTTTTTATTTCACTTTTGTTATTTATTTTATAAGGCCATGAGTTTTGAAGGTTAAAATAGATTTACTTTGATATTTTTTAGGTTTTTTTATTAAATTATTTTTTTTAATTTTATCATTTAATATTTTATTTTTTTATGGAATTGGTCTTTATGCTTTTTTTTTTCTTTCACTTTTCTTTCTATAACATTATCCAAATTTTATGTCCATGGTTGCAAGGCTGGTAGGTTAATTTAAATTGACTTAGATATTTTTATTGCTTTTTTTTAAAAAAAAATCTCTTTTTAATTTCATACCTTGATAATTTATTATTTAAAATTTTGCTTCATTGTTTTATTAGGTTTGCCTTCTATGCAGTCAATCTTAGCCTTATTACCACGATCAAGTGTTTTGAAAGTTAAAGGTGGTTGATTTTAATATTTTTTTTAATTTTATCTTTTTTTTTTAAAGTTGGTCTTCATGCTTTTTTCCCCTTACATTTCTTTCTAAGGGGTTATTTTAATCTTATTCCCATAATCTTAGGTTAGTGAGTTAACCCAGGTTAACTCATATTTTTATTTTTATTATTTTTTTCTAAGTTTCATACCTCGATAATTTTTTATAGAGAATTTTATTTTGTTATTTTTTGGGTTTTTTTCTACACGATAAGTCTCGGGCTCATGATTATGGTCACAACTTTTGAAAATTAATACGAGTGGATTTTATTCTTTTATAATTTTATTCTTCAATATTTAATTTTTTAGAAATTGATCTTCACTCTCTATGAGGTTAACCCAATTTTGGGCCTATGATAGCAAGGTTAGTTGGCTGATCCAAATCTCTTTTGTTTTATATTTATATTTATATTTATATTTATTATTTAATATTGAGTTTTTTTTTTTATAATTGAGCTTCATAGTTTGATTAAATTTGTTTTTGTTTGTGATTTTGTTTTTATCTTTTATTAGCATAAATAATCATTTAATTAAATAAAAAACTTACAAAAAATAAAAGAGGTGGCACTTTAATTGTTCAACACCTCACACAATATTATTAATAGTAAAACAAATTTCCTTTGTTTTTTTTTAAATCTATATTATTTTCTAATTTTCTAATTTAATGTTTGATTTACCAGAGATTGAGCTTCATAATTTGTTGCATTTTCTTTTCTATGTGGTTATCTCATTCTTTTAACCTATTTTGTTGGTTTGACGAGTTAACCTAATTAGCTCTAATTTTTTCTTTTTTTTTAATTATTATATTTTTCTCACTTCATCCCTTAACATTAAGTTCATTATGAATTAGGTTTCATGATTTGATTTATGGGTTGACTTAAGTAGACTTGGTTGTTTTATTGTGTTTTTTTTTCAATTTTAACAGTCAATAAAGGATTGATTGAGAATTGAGTTTTATAATTTATTTTAATTTAATTTCTATGAGATTATTCTAGTTTTATGACCTAAGTTGTGAGTTTGACAAGTTAACTCAGATTAATTCAGGTTATTTTTTTAATTTATTTTCTATAAAGTTATCACAAACTTGTGACCCGTGTTAAGAGTTTGATGGGTTAATTTAAGTTGACTTGAGTTTTTTCTTTTTGTGTTCTTTTTTTAATTGATTTCTTTTCTATTTCATATATCATTCAATATTGAGTTAATTAAGAATTAGACTTTATAATTTGTTTTAATTTATTTTATATAGGGTTATCCTAGTCTCATGACCAGGGTTGCTGATTTTGATGATAAAATTAGGTTATTTTTTTTATTTTTAATTTTATCCTTCAACATTTAGTTAGTTGAGAATTGATATTTTTAATTTATTTTAATTTTTTATATGGGGTTATCATGATTTCATGACTTATATCGTAAATTTAGCAGGTTAACTCAGGTTGATCCTGATCAATTTAATATGTTGTTATTTTAATATTAGAATAAAAGATATTATTTTAATTGTTTTTTGTCAAACTATATTTTTACTACCCATTCGGATTGCTTTTGAACTACTAAGTCATCCATGTGATATTGAGTGAACCTTGTTTAATTTAAATGTTTTCTAATAAAAAATGATTGGATCTTTTTTTATATTAAAAAAATTAATGTGACATGCAGCATTGCATGAGCTAATAATTTAGTTGCCAAATAATCTTCTTCCAATATACCATGTTATTTCTTTTTCATAGTCATATGGTATTTTCCAATTAGAATTTGTGAAGGAAAAATTACATCAAGTTCTATAAAATTTTTATTACTTATTTTGTGGTTTGAAATTAAAATTAGATTTGTGTGGTGTCATCATTAATTGTTATCCAACATAGATCGATTCAACTTGAAAAAATAGAGAATATATTGACCCGAGCTCCTCAAATCAAATATTTAAGTTGACTCACAATCAATTTGGGTATAACCAGTTCAAAACTTTTTAATTTGTTTTGTTAAAATATTATTTTAGAAAAAAAATATAGTCAATCCAAACTGATGTTATCAATTTATGACCTGAAACTTATTCTGAATTTTATTTTATTATTTTTTTTAGTTTTTTTTATACGATAAGTCTCGGGCTCATGATTACGGTCATGAATTTTAAAAATTAATACGAGTTGATTTTATTCTCTTGCAATTTCATTCTTCAATATTTAATTTTTGAGAAATTGATCTTCGTGCCCCCTCTCTACGAGGTTAACCCAATCATATGCACATGATAGCGAGGTTAGTTGGTCGATCCAAATCTCTTTTATTTTTTATTTTTTATCATTTAATATTGAGTTATTTTATAATTGAGCTTCAAAGTTTGATTAAATTTGTTTTTGTTTGTTATTGTTTTACCTTTTATTAGCATAAATAATAATTTAATTAAATAAAAAATAACAAAAAAAAGAGGTGGTACTTTTACTATTCAACACCTCACAAAATATTATTAATAGTAAAAACAATTTGCCTTTTTTTTTTCTTTTTAAAATGTCTATATTATTTTCTAATTTTATCATTTAATATTTGATTTACTAGAGATTGAGCTTCATGATTTGTTGCATTTTCTTTTCTATGTGGTTATCTCATTCTTCTAACCTATTTTGTTAGTTTGACGAGTTAACATGGTTGGCTTTAATTTTTTTCTTTTTAATTAGTATATTTTTTCCACTTCATCCTTTAACATTAAGTTCATTATGGATTAGGCTTCATAATTTGATTTGGTTTTCTTTTTATGAGGTTATTCTAATATCATGATCTAAGTTACGAATTTTACGGGTTGACCTAAGTAGACTTGGTTGTTTTATCTTGTTTTTTTAGATTGGATTTTTTTTTCAATTTTAATAATCAACAGAGGGTTGATTGAAAATTGAGCTTTATAATTTGTTTTAATTTACTTTCTATGAGATTATTCCAGTTTTATAACCTAAGTCGCGAGTTTGATAAGTCAACTCAGATTAACTTAGGTTATTTTTTTAATTTACTTTCTAGAAGGTTATCACAAACTCATGACCTATGTTATGAGTTTGATGAGTTAATCTAAGTTGACTTGAGTTTTTTTTTGTGTCCTTTTTTTAATTGATTTCTTTTCTATTTCATTTTTTATATATCATTTAATATTAAGTTGATTAAGAATTATACTTTATAATTTATTTTAATGTATTTTATATGAAGTTATTCTAATCTCATGACCCGGGTTGTTGATTTAGATGATAAACTTGGGTTATTTTTTTATTTGTTTTTTATTTTTAATTTTATTCTTCAACATTTAGTTAATTGAGAATTGAGATTTTTTATTTATTTTAATTTTTTATATGGGATTATCATGATCTTATGAATTATATCATAAATTTAGTAGGTTAAATCACGTTGATCCTGATCAATCTAATATGTTGTTTTCTTAATATTAAAAAAAAATATTATCTTAAATTTTTTTTGTCAAATTATATTTTTACCGCTCATTTGGATTTCTTTTGAACTACTAAGTCATCCATATTATATTGAGTCAACCTTGTTTAATTTAATTTTTTTAATAAAAAAATACTAGCAATGATTGGATATTTTTTTTACATTAAAAAAACTTAATGTGACATGCAACATTTCATGGGCCAATAATTTAGTTGCCAAATAATCTTCTTCCACCATACCATGTCATTTCTTATTATTCTTCTTCACGGTCATATGGTATTTTCCAAATAGAATTTGTGAAAGAAAAATTAAATCGAGTTCTATGAAATTTTTATTATTTATTTTATGATTTGAAATTAAAATTAAATTTATATGACGACATCATTAATTGTTATCTAATATGAATCGATCCAACTTGAAAAAATAAAGAATACATTGATCCAAGCTCCTCAAATCAAATATTTAAGTTAACTTATAACCCAATCATCGAAAACTTTTTAACTTTTTTTTTTAAAATTATTTTTATTAAAATATTGTTTTAGAAAAATATTTTATAGTTAATGCAAGTTGATTTTATCAATTTATGACCTGAATTTTATTTTGAATAAACTGTAAGATTAGATTTTAAAATTTTAAAATTGATTTTATATATAAATGCATTATGACAAACATAAGTACACCACCATTCACGAGAAATTCAAGTATATATAATGTTGGATTCTTTTCTACGTTCATAATTTTTTTGAAATGCTTCTTTCCATTGTTATAACCATCTAATTGTTAAAGTTCGATTTTGCAATGTACTTCTTAATTATTGGATGCCTTGGAGCCACGGACAAAAATATGAATTTGCAATAAATTTGACAAAGGTAAACTTGAAGATTTTGTTTTTTCTAATGATTTTGGCAAAACAAAAGAAAAAGGAGCATAGCTAGGCTGATAAAAGGTATTCCACTTTGAGGGCACAATAAGATGGACCATGTTGGCTTTGATTCCAACAAGAAATTGTACACACACCTTTATCAACTTTTTAAATTTGATAAATCCATGCATGAAAATGCTTATATATTTTTTATTTTATCGTAAAAAATATCTTTCATGTTGATTAAACATAAACAATACTTTATTATATATAATTTTCACATCATCCAAACTATAAACTATAAACAACGCATCAAGAAAAAAATTAAAAAATAAAGTACGCATCATAAGAATATTTAGGGTTGGAGATTTGTGAACCAAGAAAAGGAAATGCCATCATTATCTCTATAAAATATATTTTGATATAGTAATATGCTATAATTATTATAATTATTTAAGGTGGGTCTTGGAATGTTCAAGTTTCAATGATTAACAACAAGATAAAAATCAATTAATGAGTGGTAATTCAACTATAATTATTATTTCCTTTTATTTTAAAAAGTTTTGAGTTTGAACTTTTTCAAAGGTACAACAACAACCGTTAGGTGATTCATTTTACGGTCAACATTTTCAACGACCTGAGGCAAAAGAAAAGCTAAAGGTGAAAAAACCCCTAAGTTTTTAGCTTTTTTTTTTTTTTTTTGATTTTGCAGCTTCAAAGAAATAGTTAAATGAAGAGTCAAAATAACTTTTATTTTTCTAAAAAACTAATTATATATGTCAATTGAAAAAGCTAATTAAAAGATAAAATAAATTATTATTTAAATATATATTTTTTTATTTTGATTCACTGATGTCAAAAATAATTTTAAAAAAATATTTTTATTTTTTATTTTTTATTTACATCAAATTAATATATTTTAAATATTTTCAAATTATTTTGATATGCTAACATCAAAAATAATTTTTTAAAATAAAAAAAATCATTAGTATATATTTTGATACAAAAACATTATTTGAAAAATAATGTAATTACACTACCAAATAAGATGTAAGCTTTTTTGAATGTTATTTATCAAAAAAGTATAAATTATTAATATTAAATATATTAAAATGCAAATGGGTTGTTAAAATAGCCCCTTTTTTTTCCACTGGAGTACATAAAAAAAACTATAATTATAATGTTAAAAAAATTATATCAACAATTTAGCTTTTCTAAATAAATTTTGTCATTAAAAATATTCTCAATGCTAAAATGATAAATAATATGTAGAGATCTTCCTTAATCATCGATAATCATATTACTTACTAAAATTAAAATAATATTAATTATAATTTTTTTCAATGAAACTATAATCATCTAAAAATTATGCTGATATAATCAATATTTAAATATATCAATATTTAAATACCAACGGAATATTCTGTGTTTAAAATGCAAAATTCTTGTAGTAAACAATTTAACTCTTCTAAATGAATCTTGCCATTAAAAATACTCTTAGTGCTAAAATAATGGCTAATGCCCCATCGAGATCTTGCTTAACTGACATAAGCATGCACGCCACCATCCTTCTACACCAAACAATCATAAAAGACACAGATTCATTTCTTCTTCTTCTTTGTATTTTACCAACGAGGATATCCTTATGCTAGTACTCTTAATTAGAACGTCAAGAGTTCCAGACATGGTCGGCTCTCCATCTTTTTGTGTGATCAGAACGTCTATCAAGTGATGGACAGACATTAAGACTGATCTGCTGTTTAGATTATATATTACAGCTGGAGGAGGAGACTAATGCGTAATTAACCTGCAAAACAAGAAATCCCATCATCTTTGCAATGATTAAGTTAACAAAAGCAGAAGGAATAAGAGCAGGATATGATAAACAAGAGGGCTTTGTGGATGTCTGAGTTGGAGTCCTTTACCCAGGGCCTCCTCTCTGTGTTGATATCCATGAGCTAGCCTGCATGCGTGCATGTTGATGTAATTATATAGAAGGCGAGGAGGTGGGCAAGGATCGTGACAATCTGGTGAGCTATATATCCAGTATGTGTTTGCCTTGTCCTCTGGGCAATGGACACCACGTAGGATCCCAACCCTCTTTCTGTGTGTGTATTTTCTCGTCCCTGTAGCTGTTGCTGGCCACCAAAAGTCATTATAATCGCATTATTGCCTTCAAATCTACAGGCACTCAGATAAGATTTAATATGCAGCAAGTATAAATATATAAAAATACCTTCTTTTTTTCAAGATTTAGAGCACATCCTTTCCTTTTCAAGGTGACAAGGAAAACTTTTTTTTTTCTTTCTGAGATTATACTCAATTATTTGCAACTCTTACAAATATAGAGGGATTGACAAATTAAATTAAGAAAAAGATAAAATAGCTTATACAATAATCTGTTCAGAAGCTTATAACCATGTAGCTACTGTAAAATAAATAGTATAAGAAATAGTTTTGTACCACCTTATATTTCCAGGATAATTTTTGAGATATAATGATATTAAAAATAAAAAAATATTTTAATATATTTTCAAATAAAATATTTTAAAAAATGACCTATAATGATGGCCTTGTTGAGGGAAAAATAACCAGAAATTAAGAGGGATCTCTACAAGGCAGGAACACAAAACCCTAAACACAATGGTTAATAGCAGGAGACAACAGGTAAAAAACAGGGCCCTTCTTTAGTTTTCCTATGCAATAACAAAAAAAAACATAAAATCAAGCACACTCTTGCACCCAACTAATCATACCTTTTTCTAAAGAAAACGGCAACCCTACACATATTCTGTGACGCAGACACACAACACGGAGAACCAGTGAATGTAAGAGAGAGAGAACAAGTGAATAAATAAGTAATGCAAGAAACCCTAATAAAATAATAATAAAGAATTGAACAACATCCCCTCTCCCAGAGAAAGACAGAACCTTTTGCTTTTTAATGCTCCCCCCTCCCTTAAAAACTCAGTCTTTTGATGCCCCCTCTCCCTCTCAGTAGCTTTACTTTCTTGAAAATCGTTCCTTCTTTGCGACCCTTATCGGCTTCTCTCTTTGAAGCTAAAGAGGGAAGAAACCATGGTGGAGAAGCTTGATACGAAGAGGAAATGGCTGTGGTCATGACAATGGTACAACAAAGCAAAAAAAACAATGCCAACTCTGGCCTTAGTAATAGTGTTAATGTAAACAACAGCACTGCAACAAGCCAACAGCAACAAAAACAAGAAGTGAAGGCAATGTTTCATGATTTCTTAGGCATGAAAACAACTATAGATTCACCAGTAGTTTTAGCTCCAAAATATAAAGATGGGTCTCCTTCTGCTTCTGCTTCACTTGGGGCTTCTACTGGTGGTGGCCGTGGACCTCTCTCTTCCACCTCTGATCTAGCTTCTGGTAAGTACTGGCTCGACAACTTGAAAGCTTCTTTCTCTTTCTTTCTTGATCCTTACAGGTTAATGGGTCCTTTTGATTTTTCGTTCTCTTTATTGATGTATAAACTCTTCAACGTTTTTTTTCTTCCTATTTTAGTTGATGGGTTCTCTTTATCTAATTATGTTTTTATTTTGTTTTGTTAAATTTTCGTTTCTTTTTTGGTATTATCAAGTGAAATGTTGGTCCTTGCTATTTTTCCCTCCATGATTTAGTGGAGCATGTTTGTATGGCAGAGAGGTTAATGGCTAGTGTTGATAGTTCACTATACGTAGAGAACACTATCTATTTCAGGTTGTTGGGGTGGGTTTATTTTCTTGTTGAGTAGTTTTAGTGAGGTTGTTATCTTTAGCAGTCTTTCACTTGATCTCCTTTCTTTTATTTTATTAGTAAACTTGTTCTTTACTGGGGAAGGTTTGATTTGCAACTACTTGCTACTATTTTTGTGTTATCTTTATTTCCATACTAAAACTGCTTTGCAAATGTGGTGTTTTGTGGTTTTCTTTACTCAAATATTGTTCCCTAAAGAAGAAATGGACCAAGGTTGAAAGTGTTCGTGCATATAACCTTTTCCTTTAAGAAATCCCACATTACAAGTTGAAGAACAGAATTAAGAATGTCATTCCAGTTTAGGCCATTATGCATATTGGTCAAGATATGCTTTCGACAATTATAGTTTATACATGTTACTTTTCCTTTTGTGGAGATTTTTTTCATCCACAACCTCATTAGAAGGACATAACCAAGGTTGAACTTTAGCTGTTGAAATTGCTTTATATTTATTATAGCTTGTGCTTTCTGGATTGGTAGTATACCAATCATTTTCAAACTTTGACACTTTATCATTGATTTTAATAGAAAGGCAGGCTGGGAATCATCTTGAGGGGATTCCATATTACGGTCCAAGGAGTGATATTTCTGGTCCTGAGATAAGCAACAGATTAGCTGGAAGTAAGCGGAGCAATTCCGATTCTGCCTTTAAGGGACCAAGGGACGGGGTTCCACAAATGGTTCATGATTCCATTGAGAGCGTGCATTTGATGAAGGTGAGGTTTGAGATATAATCCTGTGATCTGTCTTCCGTTTTGATGAGAGTGAAGAACCTCTCATGTGGTTTGTTTTTATTGATATTTAACGTTTCATGTTGAAATTCAGATGCTCAAAAATGGAGGTGGCGTAGAGTGGTCTAGAAGGTCTAATGATGATGAGGCTTTCTATGGTATGCAGTCAAAGAGGCCGAGTTCTGCATCTCTCTCACTGCAACCTTCTGCTGGCAATAGACTTGATGCCAATGTTTCCAAATGGGAGCGATCCATTTCCATGGGAGTAGGCGCATATCCTACTCGTGGTGGCCAATTTGTTCCTTTTACTCATCAAGTTCCCACAAACAGATTCAGAGATACCAATGTTGGTCCTTCAGTTATCTCTCAATCTGCTGCTGATGAAGGATCCAGAACTGGAATTAAAGGCCCCGGTATTCTGAGTTCTATAAATGCTGGCGGCGGTATTTCTGAGAAAAATTCATCTGGAGGGCTGTCTAGTGGCGGCAAACCAAAGATTGGGATTCATATTTTGGAGCCAGAATCTTCAACTCCTGCAAGGTGAATTATATCATCTTCTACGCTTCTTGGTGGTAATTTTTTCACTTCATGCTAAATCATCACCCATTAAAAAGAGTTTGATACTATGTTTCTTTTGTTCCCATGGCAGTCAGAAGGGTTTAACATCTGCCAGTCGCCAGATGACTATATTTTATGGTGGTCAAGCTCATGTTTTTGATGATGTCCACCCAAACAAGGTTTGCTTTCCATTTGTTTGCTAGTGAAGGATCAACTGTTTAATCTTATTGGTTTCTACTGTTTTGTGGACTGAGAAGCTTATTTGGCATGCTCATTTGAGTCGTACATTAGTTTGTGCTAGTGAATCACCTACAGAAAAGTGCAGATGAGGTTATTAAATTACATGGTTGTTAATTTGTAGTGGTATCTCGGTTGAATCATATAAAAATTGTCGTTGCAGTTTTTAGTCACTGTGGATGTGGACTGCTTCTCCAGGAAGCATTTCATTTTTTTTTTTTTTTGCTGTGTCTTCAGTGCTGATCTGCAAATATGTTGGTCAATGCTCTGTTCTGTTATTTGGAAAATGGATCTCTGTTTTTTGAGTTGTGCTTGCAAATGAACCTATTGTGATTGACCCTACAGTTGGAAACATTTCATATTAATATGCATGGGATGACTTTCTTTAGAATTTTTTGTTCACGTTGGGGAATATAATTCCAGATGGCCAGATACACCTCACAGCTCGAGTTAAGAATTGACATGAATGCATGTTGAAAGTAGCTGCTGTGTGTTTTGAAATAATTTGTCTTATGAAATGGTAAGAAAATGAAACAGAGCTACAGAGTGACACTTGGTTCATAAGGCTGCAGTTACTCGAGTGAGAAAAACCTACGTGTCTTTCATTATGCATTAATAAAGTTCCTGTACATGGCTTTTCAACCATATCATGTATTATTTTTCCGTAAATCTGCTGTCTCTTTGCCCATAGCATAAAATGCGTGCTTATGTATTCACTTTCCTGTCCTCATCATGAAAGCATTTAAATTAAAGAGTGAAGTGATTCATAGTGGTCTCCAAGAACTCCGTGCTTTTTATATATCTAGGCTTTCAATATTATGCAAGCTTGAAGTTTTACTTAAGGTGGTTATGTCATATTTGTCTGTGTTATCTTTCTATAAAAGACGTCGTTTCTTTCTTGAAACGGTTCAATCTCTTCATTACAAGTTTGAATATTAAAGGCTGCCCATCATTACGTGTAAAAATTCCCATCCCTTTCATAATGATGGATGCCTTTCCGCCAAATCTTTGCGTGGCCCCTGGAGGAACTGTTCCTATCATTCCTGTTCATGATTTCCGATACTTGAATATGCTTATGAATGACAATATTCATGTTACGTTTGTTCAAATTTTAAAATCTAAATCATGCCATACGATGCTGGGTAGCAATCTTGTGCTGAAGACCAGTTTAAATGTTCAGAAAAAGGTACTGTGCATGTTTGCCAGCCTAGCTTGTTTTTGACAAAGAAATTCTGTATCACAAGAAGATTAATAGAATTGGTTTCATGTAGACTTTCTGAGGTAAATCACAGAATTATACTTTCTGCTATCCATTTCTTCTTCTACCCCTTGCCTGTGAACGCCTCAGACACTCTCAGAGCTGTGAAAGTAACAGAAATCCTTTCATGCTAGGGGAATTTATGATATTGTTTTCCTGTGTGGTTGGACTCGGTTGTTTACGTTCTGTGCAAGTATTTATTGAATGATCCATAACAAAATTTGTGCATGCGAGCTATGCTTTGACCACCATGTGCTGTATGATCTATTTCAGGCGGATGTTATAATGGCCCTAGCTGGCTCGAACGGAGGATCATGGTCAACAACCTACTCACCAAAACCTACTGCAAGGCAGGGCAGCGAAAGTTTCATGACAAGCAGTGAATATGAAGGAGCTGTTGCCGCTAACACGCCATTCCCACGTGAATTTCGCGGGAGGACATTTGTCACTGGCAATGCTACTCATGCAGTCGGCTCTGGTGATCGAATCTCTACACCAGCAGGTGAAAATTTTCAATTTTTATTACCCACAGTGCTTTTTACTCTGAGTTAGGTATAAACTTGCTTACATTTATTTTTGTTTGCCATGATTGGTTGCTTGGACGCAGGAGGGCATCATGGCAGCGGCATTATAATAGCTAAAGAGACAAGAAACCTGGTTCAGGCAAGAGAACCCAGTAATGAGGATAAATGAGAGGTCTAAAGATGAGAATCTGAACTGCGTAATCATTGTTTTAGATAACAGCCTCTCTAGGAAGAGTGAGCTCTTTTTTTCTAGTCTCTCTTAAAGCTACATTCTTTTGTCTTTTTCTTTTTTCCGTTTTTTTTCCTGAGATAGAGCAAGGGGAAGGAGGGGTTCTCATCCATGTATAGGGAACTTATATATGAAGTATCAGAATCATAATCAGATGCAGTCATGGCCTGGCGTTTGATATATATCTAGGTTGTTTATCCATTCTTCAAATTGAAAACAATTCCCTCTCCAATTGCTTGAAACCAGTAGGCATTAGCGTTTTCATGTTTTACCAAGTTATTTTCACAAATTACAGAACCTTGTACTGATAAGCAACAACTTTAAGCTATTCTTGGGTGGCAGCAAGCAGCTCCACCTATTAAATCAAACCTTTGCTCTGGGACGAGAGAAGAAAAGGTTGTTTATCCATCGGCAACCATGGCCGTGTTCCCTGTAGCTTTAGCGTCTCCTGCTAAAGGCCCATGGCCCAGGAGTAGCATGATCCTTCTTATAGTAGCCGATGGGCTTCGGGTCCTAGGCAACTTTTCAGGAGAGTACGTGTTACTTTAAAGCCCAATTTAGAAGAGGAAATCACTTTTTTTTTTTTTTTTATTATTTTTTTTAGATTAATGTAGATGTTGTCAGCTTATATGTATCACGACTAATTCTACGAGTCTTGAAGTTAATAACCATGAAAGCCTTCAATGACCATCATATGAGCAACCAAATACTCGAACTTGAAAAAACAGAGAAAACAAACCCTTTAATCGTAAGTTCTTATCACTTGGTCACCAATTATAATATATGTAAATGATATTTTCTGACCACCGAAAGAGTGATGGTATTGTGTTTCTAATTGTAATTTTATTGGAGTGTATTTTAAAAATGTGTTTATTTTAAAAAGTATTAAATTATTATTTATTTTAATTTAACTCTTTAATTTGATATGTTGATGTTAAAAATAAAATAAAATCTAAAAAAATTATTTTAACACATTTTAAAATAAAAAAATATATAAAAAAACACTTAGCAGTACAATCCCAAACACAGCAGCATTCCTTGATGCAACAAACTTTTTTGGAATTTCCCATAATGCTCATTTTGACAGATCTTGTTGGGAATTAATGTTTGACATAATAAAAATGTATTAGTCAATAGCTTATGATGAGTCTTAAGTATAAATCTTCATTAGTCTAGTTTTATGATTAAGTCATAGTCGGCGACTCCCATTTCTCAATAGAATTTGTGTTATTTTTCATTTATTTAGATTATTATTATTATTTCTGATAGATTAAGGCAACAATGATTTTACTTTTATCTAACATTAAACCAACTTGCTTCCTCTTGCCGACAATTTTTTGCACTGATTAAATGCTTGAATTTTCAACTCCCCCCATGTTTTGGGTGTTATGATCAAGTTCAATATAGTACACTATAACTCCCCTGAGCCTATGAACTGCAGGGAAAAGGAAAAGGAAAAGGAAAAGGAAAAAGAAAAAGAAAGAGAACTGCTTGATCAGGACAGGATGATCGATCACGCGTGTCGGTCTATTTCTTCTCAACTTTAGCCTAAACATCATTGTTAGTAACTTGAGATTTTTTTTTCTAATTGTGGGTTTGATGGTGGCAAAGGGTGTAATTAGCAATTTGCTTCTTTCTATGTCATTCATGCGCACTTCTTAAATCATGTTTTTTAAATGATAAATTATTTTTTATAAATTTAAAGGTTGTGCCTGTGTTACGAGGTCACATGCACAACTTTTTCAATTGAAATAATTATTATTTATTATTTTCATAAGTTTTAAAGTTAAGAAGATATCACAAGGTAGCATCTATAATTTTTAAATTAGAATAATAGTTATTTTAAATTGTATTTGTTTCTTGAAAAATTGTTTTCAAAAAATTATTTTTTAAATTTTTTTGTGTTTGTTTGCTATTAGAAAAGTTAGTTAATAGAAAATATTTTCCAGATAAAAAAAATTTAACTTAGTTTCTGTGAAAGTGTTTTCTTAAACAATTTGGGTGAAAAATACTTTCTATAAGTTGTGAAAAATTTAGAAATATCATATTATTTGCTTATTATATCAAATTTGGTTCTTAAACATTTGATTTATATATATATATATATATATATTATTTTTAATATTTATTTTTTAATTTTATCTGTTAAAATTTAATTTTTATATTAATTTTGGTCCTCATTTTTATAATTTTATTTTCTTTTTTCTTATTATTTTTTTATTGAAATTTTTTATCTATCAAATTTGGTCCTCATTCTTTCGATTTTTTCTTATTTTATTTGAAATAATTTATGAAATGTTAATTATTATTATTTAAATTTTTTCATCTTTCATTTTTTTTATTTTTTAGATTTGATTTCTATTATTTTGATTATTATTTATTTTATCTGAGATAATTTATAAAATGATATTTTTTTTTCAATTTCAATTTCATTCTCATTCAACCTTTTAATTTGTAAGATTTGTTTTTCATTATTTTAATAAACTTAAAAAAAATAAAATATTATTAAATTATTTTTCAGCTTATTTTTCATGATATAACCAAATACTAAAAAATATTTTCAAACTTATTTTTTATTATATTATCAAATATCAGAAAATAATTCACTTTTCTGAAACTCACTTTTCCACAGTTCTCTTTTTAAAATGAAACTAATTTCTAACAAGCAAACAGAATCAAACATTTTGTGCATGTTTTACATTCATAAATTTTACTAAGCTGTATTATTTTCATAAATAAATTTTTATTTATGTTATTTTATAATAATTTTAATGTATTTCTAAACAATAAACACTTTAACAAACCATAATATATTACATTACCAATCACGCAGTTAATCTCTATTGGTTGATGACATTAGCCTGAACAAAGTTCTGATTTGGTTCGTGGTCAAGGTGGTGGGCATGCTTGGGCCATCATCATCAATGGCTACACAGAGAGCCATCACCTTCATGCAATCCAGCATGAGTTCTATTCATATAGCAGCGTTAGCTCATGGTTGATCACAGACTGGTGTAATAATTGATGTAAGATTAAATATCTTATAACCTTAATTAATGCCCATCATCAAACCAAAGAATATCAAACTCAAATGGAAATGCGAAATTCCTAATTAAGCACTTGAAATTTATGAAGAGTTGTGTCTCTTGCAAGTTCCTGATGGTGTGGATTTCCTGTCTTCCACTCAAGACAGGAGACATGACCATAAACTTTATCGAACATTCAAACACAGATCATAAGGTTTTAGTTTGAAGACTTGATTAGTTTCATGAAAATTAATGCGAAGGGAGCAGTTGACAATGAAGAGATGGCTGTTACGATCTGTTGTTCTTACATCCGAAGAATATATATATATATATTGCTTTAGTCATAACTCTCCACTAGCAGACGGGAGGAGGATTTCTTTCCCAGGGCTGGAAAGGAGGGGAAAACCGACAGTATAAAATAACAATAACATCTTTTTGGAAAAGGAGATTTTAAAAAAAATTCAATTCTTATTACATCTATTTTTATTAATTTTTGAAAAAGCTATACGGCCTTGATATTTTATTGTTTCTATTATCGTGAGGTGTCATTTTTTTTAATAATAAAATATGTCAATTCTTTTATTATTTTGTTCTACTAATAAAGATATCTCAAAATTAGCTTTCATATTTTGAAACTATATATATATTATTCAACAATTGACTGGTAGGATTTGATGGTGAAGATCGAAATTTAGGGTTGGTGGCAACTCTAAAATATATGGCTTTTTTAATTCCATAAACGTACCCTAAATCTTGTCTAAATGCATGTGGATATCATGAAAGCAGTATGTTCTATCCTAAATCTTGTCTTGCTACTTAATTTATAATTAACTCCTATTTATACATTAAAAGAAGAAGAAGTAAAATTCATAGTGAATCTTGTTCATCCGATGGAAGACTATACATGCGATCTTCTATACATGCATAGATTAATTAATTACATGCACCCATTTTGTTTTTTAGGAAAAGAAACTTATTTAATTAGTTAATATTGAGATCAACCTAGATGATATGGAGACAATTATTTTTATTTATGAATTTTTTTAAAGTTGGATCAAGAAATAACTAATAATATACTATATATTAATTATTTCATGACTACTATAAAATTGCAAAAATTCTTACAATTATACACTGCCATTTGTCGGTATGATCCCTTCATATTCTAGCAAAAATCATGCCCATATATACCAATCAACCTTTTCTATTGCTTGAACGCATGAGCTTGTTTTATGCAATTCCATCGATTAGGTCAAACAAGTATATTTGGAGAGATTTTATTGCTAGAAATTGCTGCATAATTGGAGACACTTTAACAAAAATTGAAGTTAATTGATGTGATCTTCACATGAAATTAAACCTGTTAAGCAATTTTTCCTCAAGTCTCTCTATTAAACACAAACTCCATGTTTTTAGTGATTTAATCGAGGAGTGGTCTGGTTGTCCCCACTTTTACTGTATTTCCAGTGATTTAGGACAGGAAACATAAGCCACAAGTCATAGGTAAATTTATGGGCGGCAGGCCTATAACTAAACCACATAGCTTTCATTTTTGCTTTCCTTACTCGTACTCGTTTTAGTAACCTTTTTTTTTTAATTTGTTTTTGAAAAATTTAATTTTTTTATTTTAAATTAATTTTTTTAAATATTTTTAAATTATTTTAATGTTAAAAATAATTTTTTAAAAATAAAAAAATATTATTAACATGTATTTTGATAAAAAAATTATTTGAAAAATAACAATAATCAAACTTCCAAATAATCTAGTTTAGTTTTTTTTAAAAAGAAAAATTCAATTAATTATTAAGTTTTTGTTTTTTATATGTAATTTACATTTAAACTAGTAAATAACATAAAAAGCATTTTTTTAGAAATAATCTATTCTCCGTTTTACCATTCAGTAGGAGTAATTGATAAGCTCAATTTTTCTAGTTTTGTGTTGAGCTTTATGAAATGCATCCTAAACTAACCAAAAAAGAAATAAAAATTAATGTTGTTATTCACAAGGTAAATGAAAGGACAACATTTTTGCGGTGGTGGTGTAGATGGATGAGCTTGATTTAAAATGAAAAATAGAGATCAAATTGATGGAAAAAAATCATAGAGCAACGACTTTTAAACAAATAGTAATATTAAAGGGATGAAAATATAATTAACATTGTAAGTTTTGAGAGAGTTCCATCTTAAATAACATGTAGTATATTGTGGTGTGTTATGCAGCAGGTTAATATATATATATATATATATATATATATATATATATATATATATATTAAAAATATATGAAATGTTTTAAGACCTTTAAATCTAGTAACTTTGCAAGAACTAAAAGCATTGAGTTGGGTCTAGTAGCTATATCTAATTAATTTTTTTTATTTTTTATTTAAAAAATATTTAAATTATCCTTGAAGTAAATATAAATATTAAATAATTTATATATATCTTTTGTATTCTTTTTATAAAAAAACATCTAAACTACCATTAAAGTATCAAGAAAAAAAATGTTAATTAATATTTTTTACAAATATTTTTTGTAAAAAATATTTAAAGTACCTTGAAGTATTCTAAAAAAAATACTAATTATTTTTTATTTAAAAAAACATTTAAACTATTCTTAAACCATGTTAAGCAAAGATTATAATTAATTTGTTTTACATGCTTCTGGCTCTAATGATCATGCCAAACTTAAGAGCTTTTAATTTGACAGTTATATCTGATTAATGTTTTTTATATTTAATTTTTTATTTTTATCAAAAAAATATTTTAATATCCTAAACATAAATTCTAATTAATTTTTTTAATATTTTCTTATATAAAAAATATAAATTATCTTTAAATTATCCTAAACATAAATAATAATTATTTTTTTGATAAAAAAATTAAATTACCCTTAAAGTATCTTAAATACAAATACTAATTAATTATTTCTTTTTATAAAAAACATTTAAACCATCTATGATGTATCCTACATAATTATGTTTTTTGTAAATTAAATTTTTATTTTTAATAAAAAAATATCTAAACATTTGATAAAATATCTCAAATAAAAATCCTATATATAGGTTTGGCAGTAGGTCTAGCAGTCATATCTAATTAATTCTTATAATATTTGTTTTTTATTTTTATAAAACGATATGTATACTATCCTTAATAGAAATCATAATTAATTTTATTTATAAAAAATATTTAAACTACCTTTTAATATTGTAAATAAAAATTCTAATTATTTTTTTAATATTTTTTTTTATTTTTACAGGCTTTTGGGTCGGGTAACCGTGCCAGACCTTAGAACTTTAAAACTGATATTGTTGCCAGACTCATGGGTTTTAGGTCTGGTGTGATGCCTAGACCTAAAATGTTTGGGTCTGGCAACCTTCGTTTAATTCAAGTAAATAAAAAATAAATAAAAAATAATTATACATTTTAGTTGTTAGAAGAAAAAAAAAAATCAAAGAAATATCTTACAAAAAGATAAAATGAGAAATTAAAAGGGAAATATAAGATTTAGCTTTTGTTATAATGGTTTCAATAGAGAGTTGTCACATGACATAATGGTTAAAAGCCATAATGAGAAATATAAAATTTAGAGATTGATATTTGTCATAAATTTATGATTAATTTAAATTTAAATGGTTTTTATAAATTTTAAAATTAAAATGGACTCAATAAATAATTCAAAATCATCAACTGTTATAGCAAATTCATAATTGATTTTCAAGCAAACAATATTCAATAATCAAATATAAACTTTTACGAATTACAATTTTTTAAGAATTTAAAATCAAATGGTGTAATACAAACTTAAACCAATGTAATTTTTTATTAAACACATACACTTTTATTTTTTTAAAAAAACTTCATTTTCATTTTATAACAGTTTCCACAAATCAAGAATTGAAAAATGAAGATCAATAAAACGAAAAAAATAATAATCAAAAGATAGATAGATAAATAAAACTTGATTTTAAAACTTTACTTTAATACCAAATAATGTGAATCTAGAAAATAAGAACTCTATAATCTATAATAAAAATAAAAAAATAACCGAGAAAACTATAATTATATTAATAGAAAACTCAACCTAATGGTTATATGAATTAATGAACCAAAGTTATTGGATTAAAGATCGCATCATGTTAATTATTAAAAATAAATAACTAAAAAGATAAGAGCGAACATCATAAAAATAGTTAATTTTTAATAAGTTATAAAAAATTTAATAAAGAATCAAGAGTATTAAAATCTTTGCACATACAAAATATATTCTCAAATAAAACCAAATTTGACTTGTTTTTCATTTAAAAAAGGATGTTTATAATTCACAAAATAAAATAAACCTAATGGACTAACGAGATGACATTAAAATCTAAAGAAAAATACTCCAAAGTTTATAAAATAAATAACAACAACCCAATTCTAACTTAATTGTATAGCTGACGTATATTCCCTTACAAAGAACATATATGTTGAAACAACTGCACTTGGTGTTAACTTTGAAAAGAAAAATAATGTTGTCGACTTTGGAAAATTAGTGCTGCCAACTTGATATCCTTGAAAATTAATTAAGGATTCCTTACAAAACAAAACCCATAAGCTGCCAACTTTATTTCCTTGCAAAACTATAAATTCCAATGCTGCCAAAGTTGTTGATTTTGTATCCAATGCTGCCAAAACTGTTGGCTTTTTAAAGAACCCACAACTCATAAGAAAAACTTGTGTTTGCTGCCTCTAATGTCCCTTGCCAATAAAGAATCCTTGCCCCGTAGAAAACCACAAAACATAAGGAAACAATGCTTGTCGCCTTTCTCCTTTCGTTGCCAAGCTTTTCCATGTGTTCGTGCTACATAAAAAATCTATTTTCTTTTTATATATCACATTAATTAAAATATTATTATTTTTATTATAATCTTTGTCACACTCTCCTACGCACGGTGTCAACTGGTGATTTTTTTGTTTTGCTTGATAGTCACCAGAAAACTTAACTAGTTTTTCAAAGATTCTAAAGTAAGAGATTGGTTGTGTATAGAGAAGGTATTACCATTCCTAGTATGCCCTATCTAAGATAAATTATTTGGTATTTGGTTTACTTTATAATTTCTATGGTATTGGTGTTTCCTAATCCCATCAGTTTTTCTAAATTTGATTCAGACTAAATTTATTAAGATAAAAATCCAAGGAGATTTCATGTGCCTTAAAAGCTTATTTTTTTCTTAGTATTTTAAGAGTTTGCGACTAGTAAATCGCAAAGAGGAGGGAAAAAAAATTTAGAAATCTAGAGCGCTTTAAAAACCTATTTTTTGTCTTAGTGTTTTATACTCTCATGGCTCGTAAAAAATGGAGTAAAAAAAAATAAAATATCCTCGATTATAATCAAGACTTCTTTCAAGGATGTGTGATGACTTATTATCTCTAGAAAATTATTTTGGATATTTACCATTTAGGGTTTTTTTTATCCAAATATCAATAGTGAATAATAACAAGCTATTCCCATTAAATATTTTGAATATTCATCCATTTAGGATTTCTTTATCCAAATATTAATAGTAAATAATAGATGAAATTCTCCACAAAATAAGATTTTTATATTTTTTTTAAATATTGGCTAATACCCTTTGGAGTTTTACAAACATGTTGTAAAATCCAGAAATGCAAGAAAATAATTTTTGTGTTTAAGAAATCCATGCAAAAACACATTTTTAAAACTTCAAATACTTACTGCTCTTTTTTTTTTATAAACAAAAAAACATTCAAAACATATTAGGATATTGACTGTATGCAACACATAAAATATTTTTGTACTTCTTTTTTGTCAAAAACATAAGCATCATAATTAATCACAATAAAAGACAAGAAACCATACATATATATTCTCAAAATTTGTAAGAAAACTGAATAGTCCAAAAAATCAAGGATAACCCCTCAAAGTCAAGCACAGACCTTTTTTTTATCTTTAAAAAAAAAAAATCTAGCCCAGCCATATAGGCTGAACTTTATTTCCAAGCTCAACTAGGTTATTAGCAATCATTGGTGAATTAAAATTCATATGCATAGTAACAGAGTGAATTAAATTTATGCATGCATGGAGATGAGGAGAGCTTACCTGGTGCAGGGACGAAGCTGGTGCTCGGGCTGGTGTTTAGAGATACCGTTGGAGGAGGAGAAAATAAGGATGACTTGTTTAGAACATGGAGGGACGATGTTTGTGGCTGGTAAGGAGAGGGGTAAGGTGGCTGATCAGGGGGGAGCTACCGGCTAGTTTGTATTCTTTTTTTTTATAAGGTGGGGAGAGCGGCCGGTTTGCTTGAAAAAGATGGGTTTATGATTAGGGTTTTGTTTCTGTTGCTTTCTAAATGTGCAAAATTCTCCCCTCAAAATTTTTCTCATTTTCCTGTGCATATGACTGGAGGTTCACTTATATAGAAAATCTCTACACATATTATTTAAGGAAATATTGCAATAATTATTGCAGAGATTGTTTTCTATAACCAACACCAACAAATCCTATATATATGGTACTTTATATTGCATTGATTATTTTCTATAACCAGCACGAATCAAGTCATATATATATGGTATTTTATATTACAGTAATTATCTTCCATAATCAGCACGAATTAAATCATATATCTATGGTATGATTATTTTCTATAACCAACACGAATCCAATTATATATCTATGGTATGATTATTTTCCATAATCAGCACGAATCCAATCATATATCTATGATATTTTTATATTATAATAATTATATATGATTCAATAATTATCTTCTTGACATATTATCTCCTTAATATTAGGTCTGATGTTCTATGTTATCGCCACATGTAAACCTTTTTTTTAATTTTTTATTTTAAAAAAAGTATAAAAAATGGGTAAAAAATTGGGTAGTAACAATCTTGAAGCTTGATTTATCTTAAATATTATGAATAAGCTTATTAAATATCTTTTTTTTTTATTTTTAATTATTGATCTTGTAATTAGTACATCTCTAATGAATTATTTACTGATATTTATTGTTTTTTATCACCACAACTAAAAAAAATATTACTTCTTACTAGAACGACCAACTTCCATTGTAGTTTTAATTAGTGTTCATAATTGTTTTTTTGCCATTTATTAGTTCATGTATTTTTCAATTTATTATATGAAGCATATACGTTATCTTTTCATTCTTTAATTACCAAATTTCATGATTTCATACAACATATTCATATTATTAGATTTTTTTTTTACATTAAAAATTAACTTGGAATATGCTTGCAAAATAGCACTGGTACTATAACTAGTTTAGCAACTAAACAAACAAACTAATTATAATCATTTTTTTTTGTAGATTCGTATTTAAACAACGGGCTTGAATAGCACTTTCTTTCTCCCTTCTCCCACTGACTAATATATATATACATATATATATATGTATATATATATTAGTCAGTGGGAGAAGGGAGAAAGAAAGTGCTATTCAAGCCCGTTGTTTAAATACGAATCTAATATACTTGCAACATAGCACTGGTACATTAACTAGTTTAGGAGCTAAACAAACAAACTAATTATAATCATTCTTTTTTTGTAGATTCGTATTTAAACAATGGGCTTTAATAGCACTTTCTATATATATATATATAACTCATACATATTGTTAGTGAGAGAAGGGAGAAAGAAAGTGCTATAGGGACGAATTTCTGGGACCAACATGGGGACCAAGCTTTAGAATTCGTCAACGCCAGGCCAGTTTAAATGTGTTTTCGGAAGAACACTTTCTAGGCTACAGGGATGACTTTTGTCCCAATGACTCAAATGGATAAATTTTATCCTGAAAGTTCTCAAATAAAAAATGAAAATCAGGGAAATATAATGCATATTGATAAATCCAATTCTAAAATAAAATAAATGCGTTTTTTTAGTAGACACACACACACATAAACAAAAAGCAGCTTGAGAAGGGTTTTACATGATTTGAAATGGCCGTAATTTTCCTCTTTTGAGAATCAACTCAGTTGGAATTCCCTCCTACAATGATGAATCTTTTCCAGGAGAGATTTCAATCTTCACTACGAGGATCTAATCAAATCCTCAATTAGAGGTCAAATTCATACGCATGGCAACTTAGCCCAACATTAATGGAGTACCCGACCTTTACCCCAAAGTTTTCCTGCCACACAAACTCATTTTCCTTTTCAATTATAGGCATCTAGCGGCAGGTCTTTACAATGTTTTATGGTCGGCAGGTTGTAGAGAGGATGTAACATCAAAGTCCATTTCTCACCTTCCTCAAGTAGATATTAGATTGCAAAAATGTCTCCAGCATCTTCTAATTTGATTGATTGTAGAAAACATCTCAATCCATAAATTTAATTTTATAAAAGTAGCTATTGTGTTTGTGTTTGTGTTTGAATAAAGTCGTTGGTCAAATAGTAATTTCAATCTAAAAAATAATTTTAATCTAAAAAATAAATTATTAGATGAAGTTTTAAAAATAAGTTTATATTTATTTATGAATGTATCTTTTCAAGTAAGAACTCATTAAACTCAAAACAAATCTTTTATTAGTTTTATATCATGTGTATCCAGAGAAAACAAGATACTATAATTCATAATTAAAAATCAAAATGTTTATTTAAGAAAGATAAAATTAAATTATAAAAGCTTGATCAATTAATTATTTGAATTAAAAACTGAAAGTAAATGGTTAAAACACCCCAAGGAAAATCTTCTTAATGAGTTTTGAAAAGTTCAATGAATAACCAAAAGCAAAATTATTTATATTCAATTTCTTGGATCTATTTTTAACATCCAAAAAATAAAAAAATATTTATAGGTTTCACTTAAATAAAAATTAACCTTAATTAAATATGAGCGATAAATTAAACCTAATTAACTTAAAAGCATGAGTAAAATAAAATGCAAAGACTGACTTTACGTATAAATAAAAGCCTAATTTATATATTTCTAAATCATAATTTCTAGGTGCTATTAGAAGATTTTCTCAATATATAATTGCTATAAAATTTTAATTTTATAAATTTTTTAAGTAAATTTCAATTTGATTAAATAATCAAATTAAAATTTAAAAGTTATGATCATTAATATAAAATTATATAATTAATATCTAGTACATGTTAAACAACTCTATTTCTTACTTGAAACACATTTATTAAGGCTTCATCCTTTTTAAAACTTAATTTCGTGACTTTAAACAAAATTCTTAAAACTTACTTAGTTTAAATATCATAAATAAACCTGTTAAATATTTTTTTAATTTATTTTCTTGTTTTTTTTATAATTCCCCGGATTATTCATCAATCAATCAACTTAACAATATATCTCCGATTAATGGAAGTAATCAACATTTTAGAAATATTTATGATTTTTTGCAAGCTTAATTCCTTGATATTCAACGGTTTTCTACATGTGGACAAGGCAAGTCTATTGTCCACAAAAGAAAAAGATAAAAGGGGTCCCCTCTTATCATACCCAAGTTCCAAACAAGCAAACTGTTTTGAGTCTTTGAGACGCGCCTCAACTTTATCTTTGTTTGTTCCTTCTTTTGTCTCATTCATTGGTAAAAATTAAAAACTATTATAGAATGTATAGTTACAATAAATCAATTAAAAGATAAATATAAAATAAATTACAATATTAAATTCTTTAAAATCCTTGATTTCATCTTTTTATATGGTGCTTGATTTCCATCACCATAATTAATAACTGTATTAATTAAATGGATTTAGGTGTAAAATATCTAGCCTTGATTTCTTTCCTTTCCTTTTAACACCGATTTCCTTCCAAAATTCACAAACAGGTAAAATAGTCGACATTCTCCTCCAGCTATATATCTTTACCCTAATCCATTGTATTGATCTATTAATCTCAAGCGTTTAAGCACCAAATCAAACACTCTGAGCTTACCTTACCTTTTCCCCTTTAATAACTAACTTAGCTAGCTACCATGAGCACTCTCTCTGAAGCCTACAGAGACCATCCTCTCCATCTCCACCATATTATACCCCTAGACTTCGATTCGGTTCGGACCGTGCCCGACTCACATGTATGGCCTACATCCCATGCCTTCGAGTCTGATGTCCAATTATCGATACCCACGGTTGATCTCATGGATCCCGATGCGGTGAAACTTGTAGGGCATGCTTGTGAGACATGGGGTGTGTTCCAAGTCATAAACCATGGCATTCCGTTGGACATAATAGATGAAGTTGAGTCCGAGGCTAGAAGACTCTTCTCTCTCCCGACAGGACATAAATTGAAGGCCTTAAGGTCTCCTGGCGGAGCCACCGGCTATGGCTTAGCTCGGATTTCACCATTCTTCAGCAAGAAAATGTGGCATGAAGGGTTTACAGTCATGGGTTCTCCTGTCGATCATGCCAGGGAACTTTGGCCCACTGACTACCAGCGGTTTTGGTAATTCCATGCATTTTCATGCACGTAGAGAAATTCATGAAAGTAGTTCATTTTGCATCTTAATCACTTAAGGTTTGTGATTAAGGAAATTAATAATTACCTAGTAGGATTCAAGTGATCTTCAATCAAGTAAAGACATAATTTTTTTTTCTAATCAATCAATTGTTGATATATTGTGTTAGTCATGCATGCTTTAATTTCTACTCCCCATTAATTGAAATTGTTTTCAAGTAATTAACCATAAAAATTAAAATTGTCTACAAATTCCTTACACAGACCAATTGCTCTATGGAGGTCAAATCAATTAATTAGAATTGATGTGCTAATTCTACAGTCAACGAGTCTTATGTTCCATGCACAATCCAAGCATTTATACAATATTTCTTCTTCTTCATGGGACACGTCCCAGAAAAAAGGTTGGCATATCTATATAGCTAGATACTACGTATAATATTGATAGCCATCTTTGTGGAATCGTGTGGTTTTAGATGGAAAAAAATGTGAAATATATTTAAATTGGATGGTGTTTAGATTTAAATATATAAACGTGAATTATTTTTAAAGTATTTAATATATTTTCATTTCCCGGTCCCTAATATAATTACATGTGTATATACATATAATTAACAGTGATGTAATGGAAGATTATCAGAAGAAAATGAAGGAGCTAGCCATAACCCTAATGCATCTGATCCTCAAGTCCTTGGACTTGTCTGAAGAAGAAATATCCAAGGTTGTTTCACCTGGACGTGCCAGCACTGCTTTACAGCTGAACTCCTATCCATTCTGTCCTGATCCAAGTCGAGTCATGGGTCTAGCTCCTCACACAGACACCTCCCTCTTGACAATACTGCATCAAAGTACAATAAATGGCTTAGAAATCTTCAAAGATGGAGTTGGTTGGGTTTTAGTATCTCCTAGAAATGGATCACTTGTAGTAAATGTTGGTGATCTCTTGCACATTCTCTCAAATGCTCAGTTCCCGAGCGTTCTTCATCGTGTGGTTTTAAAAGAGAAACAACAGAGACTGTCCTTGGCTTACTTTTACAGCCCTCCTACTGATTTCCATGTCTCTCCTCTGGCTTTGAATCCTGCCGAAATTCCACTGTATCGTTCTGTGTCGGTGAGAGAATACATTCACATCAAGGCGAAAAATCTTGAGAAAGCACTTTCTTTGGTTAGAATTTAGGGGGTGGTGTGATATGTGTGTTAAAGAAGACAAATCAAGGAAGAAGTATATTGATTTTAAATTGAAATCCAATCAATAATTATGGAGGAAATCAAATACCATGGATGAAATTAAGGATTTTGAAAAATTAAAGATTGTAATTTACTTTCATAACTGTTTGGTTGTATTTTTATATATATCTCTTAAACATCTAAGTTTTTTTTTTAATTATCAATATGGATATGGGTTTATGTTTTTTTTTTGAAAGATGCATATATTATTTAAATATCAAAGTCCAGCAAGAGTAATACAGAAGATAAACAAAAGCAAAGAAAACCATAGAATATCCATCCAAATGAGCTCAAAGCTAAATATTCCTCTATAAAACAAAATAGAAATAACTCAAAGAGAAGACACAAGAGCAAGGCCACAAAAAAATTATGGAGTCAAAGCCAGACAACAAATTTACTTGATCTCTGCACTCCTTGTTTAGCCATGCAATCTGCCATACAATTACTTTCACAAAAGATATGGGAGAAGGTGATTAAACCAAAATATGCTTTCAGTCTATTAATAGAGGAGAACAGATTATGATGCTTCCAAGGACGACCGTGAGGCTTATTCATCCAGTTAATAATATTGACAGAGTCAGATTCTATGATGATGTGTTGATGGTGGAAGAGATAATTAGATGCTGATAGTTTAATAATTTTGATAATAGCCCTTAACTCAGCAATATTAGAGTCTAAAATACCAATTGAAATAGAGAACATACCGAGAAGATAGCTATGGTGATTTCACAGCACACCACCTATTCTAGAGGGGCCTAGCTTACCAAGAAAGGAGCCATCCACGTTCCATTTAAGGTTATTAATCATAGGAGGAGATCACATATTATTAATCCTGGAAGAGTGAGCATTGGACCACCGAAGCAAGCCATCTACTGATCTGATTAGATTTGTAGGGGAGTATGGGAAATCAGAATGGATAACTTTTAGCTATAGACATAGACAAGTGATAATAAGAAAAAATATTGAATAATAGTTAGGTGTCTTTTGTTAGAAAATTAGATCATTTCGAAGGAGCCAAAAAGACTATGCCGTTGAGAAAAACAACATCAACCACGCCTTCCTCTAAAAATGACCATACACCATGAAAGTCCATTGAGACCACAAATCTGAGAAGCTCTTTAGATAATAACAAATTAAACCCCACCACTTAATGATTTTGGACTAAATGAGCCAACACTTATGGCAATACAGCAGGATATGGTCCACCGATTCTGCCTCTACTAGGTAGATAGGGCAATTTGATTTCGAGCTGACCAATATACCTCTTTAAACCAACATACATCGGATGTTGATTCTATTAATAATAGTTATCCGGTAAAAGATCTCTACCTTAGAGGGGGATAATACCTTTCCAAATTCCAGCGAAAGAGAAGGCATTGTTTGTGGAAGGCTTTGGACTTAACAATCCACAGAGCGATTTTACTGAAAATCTTTTTGAATTATTATACTTCCATATAGTCTATCCTCTTCATCTTTGTCCATGTGTACTGTTGATAGAATTGTATAGAGTTGATCAAGCAAGCCAATGTTGTGCCCCTATAGTGGACGTATCTAGGGAAAAACCGAAATCCACTCTTACCCTTCCCATATTCCCATCTTAGCAATGTTGACAACTTTGTCATTGGATAATTGAAAAAAAGTAGGGAAGTGCTCTACTAAACAGTGGTTATTAAGCCAGCAATCAAGCCAAAACATAGTCTTCTTGCCATTTCCAATAAGAACCAAAGATTGCTCATTCATAATATCTTGTAACTTATTATTTCTCACACAATAATTGACAATCCAGGACCATGTAGTTGCAGCTCCTAGAATAGGAGCTTACAGCAGCAGCAACTTAGAGCAATTGGTGTTGTGGATGCTTTTGATCACATCCTTCCACATGCCCGATTCCTTCAACCCAAACCTCAATAACCATTTAAAGAGTAAAGTTATGTTTTTGTCCTTTAAGGAACCAATCCTAAGAGCACCCGTATGTTTTGGAAGAGTAACAGTGGCCGAGCTGACATTGCATATTTTGTGCCTTTCCTCATTTCCGGACTAGAGGAAGGATCAAAGTTTTTGATCAATTTTGGAGGCTACCGTAACAAGCATGGGGAACATAGATAGGTAGTAAATGGGGAGATTGCTGAGCACAGATTTAATCAAGCACAAACGATCCCCAATAGATAAGATCCCCAATAGATAAGAACCTACTTTTCCACGAAGCCAAACGACAACTGATATTGCGCAAAATAGAATTCCACATTGTAGCTTTGCCCAAGTTTCCACTAATGGGGAGCCCAAGATATATGAGAGGTAGCTGATCCTGCTTGCATTTGAGAAGCTGAGACATGGAGTTACATGTATGAGCTACTACACCCATACCCACAATGCTGCTTTTATAAAAATTGACCTTCAGCCCCAATACAAGTTCAAAGCATAATAGGATACGTTTAATGTTCTGTATGCTATATAAAGAGTCTGAACTGAACATGAAGGTGTTATCCGCAAACTGTAAGTGAGATATGACAAGCCATGTATTGCTGATGTTTATACCCAAAGTCAAACCCAAATCACAGCTACGCTACAACATACAACTCAAGCCCTGGACTGCAATGTTGAAGAGAAACGGAGAGAGAGGGTCTCCTTGGTGTAGGCCTTTTGCTAAGCAGAATTCCTCCGTGGGAGACCCATTAACAAGCACAAATATTTTTACCGTTGATATGCATTGCATAATCCACCCTCGCCATCTATTGCCAAAGCCCATACTAGCCATGATTTCATTAATATAATCCCATAACACCGAATCAAAGGCTTTATGAAAATCTAATTTGAAAAGATAAGCTTTACTTTTTTTCTTCTTGATGAAAGAAAGGATCTTATTTACAATCAAGATGCTGTTTAAAATTTGTCTCCCTTTAATGAAAGTATTTTGATAATGATAGATAACCTCTAGCATAACACGTTTCAACCTAGTTGCTATATGCCATGCTATGAACTTGTTTATATATATATATATATATATATATATAGTTGATGTATTTAAATTAGATAAAGTTGATTGGTTTATGTAAGAGAATAACTATAGTGATTAGCTAGATAGTGATAAATGTACATGGATTCATGTTATATGTGGGTAAATTGACATAGTCTACATTAACTGAGAATATAGCTACGTGTATATAAGATTTTTTTTTTGTACAATGTGGATTCATGTTTATTTTTATAAATAGAGAATTCACCTAATGAATTCACTAGGATTTGCAAATGTGATATATAGTAGTTGTAGTTTTAATTATTTTTTTATTTAAAAATATATTAAAATAATATTTTTTATTTTTTAAAAATTAATTTTGATATCAATAGATAAAACAATATAAAAATAAAAATAAAAAAAATTTTAAATAAAAAAAATTAAATTTTTAGAAATTATGTTCCCAAATATACCTTTAAGCTAAGTGTATGACAACTTTAGACTGCCTTTTGTTATTATGTATTTCCTTAGCCATTAGATTGTTTTCTTTAATGGTATACTGAATGTGAGTATTTGGGTTATAAAATAGAGAGAATATAGCTACTTTCAATTTCAAATCTCCATTTCATTCCTCTTTGGATTCAGATAAAATTAATCCCCTAACATCAAGCTCCAATCTTTACTCTTGAAGCATTCCCTAGCAATCATTTTAACGATTTGTTTAATTAATTATTGTATATGGGATGAAATCAAATAATATGTTAACCCTCTGCCATATGCGGATAATGTTTTTTTTTTATGAAGTTGGCATGTTATTCATTCATAAAATATTATCACATTATATTACCAGAAAATTATCATATAATAATAAAGTTAGTGATGAAAAATTATTAATCAATCATATGATAATAGTGACAGAAAATATCTAGTTATAAATTCCTACAAAATTACCAACAAAAAAGCTAATATCGCTAATTAATGATGTAATTGCTAATAAAATAAAGATAATTAAAAAAACAAAAAAATCTATTTGTGACTTTATTGAGGAAATTACATGTCATTTTTTGCCAACAAATTAACTGACAGAAATATTTTATTGATGGATATAGAAGTCTTATAACTGATAGTAACCTCATCCTTCTTTTTTCTTCTTCTTCATCATCTTTTTCTTTCATTGTAAAAAACAACCCAACAACTCCCTGTTTTTGCTATAAATCTAGACCCCTTTCTTTGCAAATTTGAGCACCTCAACATTCAATAGTGTAAGCATCATTGTTTTCATTGATTTTTTTTTATATATAAATATTAATTCTCTAAATCAAGTAAGCAAACCTATCCATTTATATTTTAGGTTAATTTATTGATATTTTTATGTAGTATTTGTAGTTTGCTTTTATATTCATATGTTTTATAGCTTTTCATAGACAATTTTATTATATTCAAGTATGATTTGTACGTTAGGGTTTATTTGAGATTTAAAAAAAGTTATATTTATTTATAATTTGATGAAATTAAATTTCATATAGTGAGTTGTGAACTGTTTTGATAAAGACCAATAAATTCACCAACATAACATATTTGTTGGTGATTTTATCGGTCAATCCATTAATTATACATGATATAAATGTCAACAATTAGTTTATCGGTAAATCATCAATCATATTTACCATAGATAGTTTGACAAAAATTAGTCATCATCATCTAAATTTATCATAGACTATCTTATCTACTTACCTATAGGTATTTAAATCATTAACTAAGTTATTGGTGAATCTCAAATTCCTATCGACATACTTACTGATAGCATGTTTACATAGATAAATCTATAAGTGGTTGTTGTAATGATGGAAATATAGCTTTTATATCAATAAAATATTTTGTTATGGTGTTAAGAGCTTATTTATTTTGTGAAATTTTTATGAGAAATATCGTGTCAGTTTTTTTTATTTGAATATATTAAAAAATATATTTTAATGTATATATAATAAAATATTTTTCATTAATAATAATAAGATAATAATTATTATATATAATATTTATGATAAAAATAATAATGATTATGATAAAAATAATGATTATAATACTAATAATTATTGTAATAGTAATTATGATAGTAATGATTTTGATGGTAGTAATCTCATGCATATTCTCTTCAATGCTCGGTTATCTGGTGTTCTTTATTGTCTGGTCATGAAAGAGAACCAACAAAAGCTATCCTTCATTAACTTTTAGAAGGTGTTTGGTAATAAGGTTGCATCTGCGTTTTATTTAAAACGTAGATGCAACCCGTTTGGTAAAGAAAAAAAACAACTTATTATTCATGAGTTCTACAGTGTTTTTGCGTTTAAAACGCAGGAGAAAGAAAAACAAATAAATACTACTTTCTGCGCGTTTCATGCTAATTAATTAGCAAGAACAGTGGATAGCCATACTCCACTTTTGATGCTAATTAATTAGCATGAACAGTGGAGCATGGTTATCCACTGTTCTTGCTAATTAATCCATTGAGTTCTCCTATTTGTTCAGAAAAGAAATGAAAGATGACTCTTGTAATATTTTTTATCACGGTTAAAAGGAATAATGTAGCATGATATACTGTTCACTTGAACAATATATCCAGCTATGTTATTCCGGTTGGATTGATTCCAAGTTTAAAATACATTAAATTAAGTCTAATCCAATAAAATAAAAAATAAAAAATAAAAAATAAATATTATTTTTTATTTTTTATTGTGTTTTATTTAAAAAATTAGTGTTTAACATTATTCAATGACATTATATAAATTAGATAAAAATCACTTGATGAAATAACATTTATAGAATTTAATCGCAATCCCAATTTTTTTCCTAATTATATTATACATGACGTTGTTGCGTGCTTAAAAAATAAAAAAAAAATGCAGTTCTTATCAGATTTATTTCATACGTGATGAAATTGTAGATAGTTTAATGGAATAATAAAAAATAATTTATATAAAGTATTATTTATTTCATAATATAATAACAATAGTTAAATCTATAATATTTAAATTAGAAACCATCAATATTAATAATAATTTTTTAAAATTATTTTATAACCTCAATTTCAAAATTACTATTAACCAAACACATTAAATTATTTTTTGTGCAACTTTAATTTCAACCACAATTTTAACCAAATACATATTTTTTTAAACCAATCTCAACTAAAAATAATTTTTATAAAATAATTTTTTAAAAATCACAACTACAACAATAACAACAATAAATAGACCCCAATTGTGATTCCATATCTTTCCTCTTGCTTTGAATTTTGGGTGAAAGATCGTACTGGCATCCAGGCGAGTCTTGAGAAAACACTTTCTTTTATTAGAATTTTGGGGAAGAATGATTGTGGAGTGTGTGTACAGTTTATGTGCAAATTCCCATATATATATTAAATGACATATTTAAGGTTAAAATAAAAGTGAAGTTTACTTAGATTAAAATTTTATTGAAATTTTTAATCTTTAACATTAACTTTTTAATATAAAATATTAATATGATTTAAATAAATTTGGATGAATAAAAAAATGATTTTAAATAACTATTGGTTGACAAAACTCTTTAGAAAAACTCTATACTAAAAAAGAAAAAAAACTTTATTAATATTTATAAAATAAAAATTTAAAAAGTTAAAATTAGACTTAAAGAAAAATCTTAGCTTTTTTATAAAGAGAGAAATACTAAATAAAGTAAGTTTTGAATTTAAATCCATAAACTAACATGTACGTTAGACTGATTTGGATATAAACTTCTTGTAAAATAATATTTCAGATAACAAAATATTATTTTTATCAATTAAAATTTGGAATTAAGCTTGTTTCATGAAAATTTATTTTTTTAGCTTATTACTTTGTTGAGTTCAATACATGAATGTCAACAGACTCTTTGAAAAGCAATTTTGAACAATTTTTTCAGCTAAAAATACCAAATTTATGGCTAAAATATCAAGTTTAATAAAAAGGTGGGTGAATGAAAAGTTTTCACTTATATTTTTTTTCTTTCAAATTTTTACATGCTCTTTTTCTTCTTAATTTAGTGTTTTTCTTCTTCTTTTTAATGCTTTTTTCCCTTATAAATCTAGAATTTATGTTTATTTTGTTGAGAGATAATTGAGTCATTTAATTTTAATTCAATTTTTAAAAAAAAATACATTTAAACTAAGATGATATTATTGGAATCTTGATAAACTTATAGTAAATATCCTAATTGCATCAAGTAAATAATAAAAATAATGTTTTAAGGATAAATAATTAATTGTAAAGAAAAGTTTCATTACTTAAGAATATTTTAACAACGTTTTAACAAGTAAATATTATTTTTCATTTGAATTTAAATATAGATATATTATTATTATGCATGATAATGAGACTTCAATTTGATATATTACAAATATGAATATATTATTAATATGCCATCGTGATTTCCAAAACGGAGCATCAGCAGAACTGCTGAGAACACAAGAATGGATGTCGAGATTGTCGTTAAAATTGGTTGGATTGCTCGCCAACAATCTTAAAATCATGCGCAGCTGTTATGGAAACAGGACTATAGCAATGGAATGACAAGAACTAATCCAACATACAGACAGCTTATCGTTATAAACAAAACCATTTTCCACCTAGTTATAAGCCCACCATGAACTTGCAATATTCCATCTGGAAATCTTCACATTTTAATTTTGACACGCGCACAAAAACAGAAAAAGTTGGGTAAAAAAAATGAGCAATGATACTGCCTTCCCTCCTAATTTATTGCCTGATGAGGCTAGTCCAGACTGGTTTAACAAAGCTGACAATGCATGGCAACTAACAGCAGCAACACTTGTTGGTTTACAAAGTATTCCAGGGCTAATGATTCTATATGGTGGAGGTGTGAAGAAAAAATGGGCTGTGAATTCAGCATTTATGGTACTCTATGCATTTGCTTGTGTAATTTTTTGTTGGGTTACATGGGGCTATCGAATGTCTTTTGGCTCTAAGATTTTACCATTTTGGGGAGAGGCTAATGTTGCTCTTGACCAAAAATTTCTTCTTGATCCAGCATTTCTTGGAAAGTTCCCCAGTGCAACAATGGTGTATTTCCAATCTGTTTTCGCAGCCATTACTTTGATTTTGATCGCCGGCGCAGTGTTAGGGCGGATGAATTTCTATGCCTGGATGATTTTTGTTCCTCTATGGCTAACGTTTTCGTATACTTTCACAGCTTTCAGTGTGTGGTATCCTCATGGTTTTCTCGCTAAGATGGGACTCATAGATTATTCTGGTGGCTACGTCATTCATTTGTCTTCAGGCGTAGCCGGTTACACAGCAGCATATTGGGTAAAACTCGCTCTAATTTCCGGTTTTCTATAAAACAAAATTGCATTAATTGAAGTTTGCTTAACTTCATTCACTCATTAAATGAACTAATCACCTTGTTAATTACTGCATGCTGTACAATATTGCAGGTCGGTCCACGTCTAACGAAAGACAGAGAGAGATTTCCTCCAAACAACATCCTTCTTATGTTATTTGGGGCAGGATTGCTTTGGATGGGCTGGACAGGATTTAATGGAGGAGATCCTTATGTAGTAAGCAACGATGCTTCTTTGGCAGTCTTGAACACTCATTTATGTACTGCTACTAGCTTGCTTACTTGGGTCGCACTTGACATCATATTTTTCCGCAAAGCTTCTGTTATTGGTGCAGTTCAAGGCATGATCACTGGTTTAGTATGCATCACCCCAGCTGCTGGTAAGTCCAACACAAATAACTTGCAATAATTTTAGGTCCCAGATTCGATGCACATGCCTGTAATGCAGGCACTGTCAAAATACCTCAATCGCAATCGATGCTAGCATTTATCTTGCAATCGAACTAATACGTAGCTACTCAAATTCCTGACACGTATAACCTGCAAATTATTTTAGGGGTGGTGCAAGGATGGGCAGCAATAATAATGGGGTTATGCTCGGGCTCAATTCCTTGGATAACCATGATGGTTATCCACAAGAATTCAGAACTGCTTCAAAAGGTTGACGACACAATGGCGGTTCTGCATACACATGCCATTGCTGGTAGCCTTGGTGGTATCCTCACAGGCCTTTTCGCTGAGCCGAAGCTAAACAGGTTGTTCTATGGGTCCTCTGGACACTACATTGGCCTATTTTATGGCTTCCATGACAAAAGCAGAATTGGCTCCGGGGTTCGACAGATGGGAGTTCAGTTTACAGGAATCCTGTTTGTTGTCTTTGTTAATGTGTTCACTACTAGCATAATATGTATTTTGATACGACTGGTGGTGCCACTAAGAATGTCTAATGAGGATTTGGAGATTGGTGATGATGCTGCTCATGGTGAAGAAGCTTATGCCATCTGGGGCAATGGAGACAGACAGGAAAACTCTTTTTATCGAGGTTCGATTAATCCTAAAATTGAGCTGCCAGTGAACACAAATAGGGCTGCCCGTCGAGCTGAGAAGACATAGTCGTCTTCTTTTCTTCTCCGTTTTCAGTGGGCAATCTTCAGATCGATCACGTGTCTGTTTTGGAGGACAAATTGCATGGCCTGGTGGGAAAATAAAGGCCTTCATGTAATTTCTTCTGTACTAAGAAATACGATCCAATGGCATGAAATGTTGCATTGACTTTTATTAATAAAAAGAAGAATAAAATGTTGGCTTTTGTGGCTGTGTCCTTTCCAGATTTGTGAGCATGATTAAACCTTAATTTCAAAATTTGTTCGTAGTTAGGTAACCCACTACACACACCGAGTTACACTGCAGGCCAGATTAGAACTTAATTTAAGCTTACGAAAAACATGTTAGCAATGTTAAATTTTGAGTTGGCGATGAACAATCTAAAATACGTATCAAAAGTTTGATCAGTGAATTCAATAAACAATGAATGCAAATACAAAAATATAATATTGCTATTTAACATCTTTATTTAATTATCTGTAAATATTTTTTTTTTGTAAGTTAAAGAACTTGCCAACACAATTCTTGTTCCTCCTTAATATTCATGCATAATGCTTTAAATTTTAAAAGCAGTACTTCAATTTTATTTTATTTTATATTGATATGTGTTTTTTTTATTATAATTTTTTTATTTAAAATAATTTATAAAATTAGATTTTTATAAAAATTTTATTTTTAAATTAAATTAATTGATTAAATATAAACACGAAATGATATTAAAAGCTAAATTTTTATGGTTAATTGTTGTTATTTTTCTGTTTTATTTGCTATCAATATTTTTTTAATTATATTATTAAATTAACCAAATTTATTAAATTTAATCAAGTCAATAATGTAGTTTTTATATTTTTCTTGCTTTTAAAAAAAGTTGGTGTGATCTAAACATTTTTTTTTATGTTAGGAAAAATTGAATTAGGCTCACAATACAGTGTAGGTCTCCTATTTAATATATTACAAAAATCAATCAAGAAATCTTGATTTTTTTCATAAAAGGATTAATTGATTTTTCATGGATATTTATCATCAAAACTTAGATTTGCCAATCTAGACCTATAATCAGCTCTTATCCAAGACTCGAGATGATTGTGTGGACATCCATTATGTAATGGGCCTAGGATTATCTTACTTCTATTATGTTGGAGAGAAAGCATTGATCATAAGTTAGTTTTTTAAAGGGAAGAACTCGTTCAGGATATTAAAATTTAATTTTTTTTGTTTAATTTTTTTTTTATGTTTTTGGGTCATTTTAATATATTAATGTTAAAAAAAATTAAAAATTATTTAATTTATTTCAGAATAAAAAATACTTGAAAAAATAACTACTATTATATTTTTAAATATCCCTGAAATATCCATGTCCGCCTAACATACCATGCAATAAACCAGCATACCAACATATCATTAGGGACATAAAATAATTTGTCAAGACTTTTGTCCATGCTTTCGGTGAAATTTTATTCCTATGGCCCCCCATAAGTTTGGAGATTAACGACTGATTGTCTTCTTTTTTATGTGCTGTTAGCACCTTCAATTTTTTGGTTTAATGATGAGGTGGGGGATTATTTTTTTATATCACCATGAATTAGCATTTTCTGGCCAGCTTCTGTGTATCGAGACAAATCTTGTTAATTTCCTAATCGACATTTAATAATTCAATTAAAAACAGATCATTCATCTTCGAACTATAAGATTTATTAAAAGTTACTCTCTTGACAAGGTAGGGAGCATGCTCGCATAAGAAGCCAAATCTCCAGGTTGGTGGCGGCCATGGTGGGGATAATTTGTCATCCGAAGATGACAGCAGATGTTCTTTTAACTTCTATGCCAGGAGAAAAGAGACAACGGTAAGGTTTTTGCAAGGTGATGGATACTGAAGCTATAAACTCCTTCAGCTGAAGGGCCCACTGCTGCTCTATGCCGTTGATGTTCTTCAAGAGCAGAGAATGAAACCTTGGTGAGAGTCTCTCCAGCTCAAAGCCCTCAAATAAACGTTCTTCACTCAGAAAGAGATTTAAATTAAAAACTGCTTTTGAGGGGTATAGCCTAGGTTCCTGCATAGTCCTGTTATTGTCTTCTTCCATTGATCCTTTTTAGCTGAATAACGTCATTACGTCAGGTACTTGAGAAACAGAATATGATCTCAAATTTCTTCATGCATGCGAATGGCAAGCATGAAACTCAAGATATCTGCTGCTTTTGACCCAGTAGAGCCGTTAAATCACCTAAAAAATGGTTGGCCAAAAACATTTGAAACAGATCCTGATAGTAATGCATGTTTAATGACATCAACACACCCTAAATCGCCGATTACATCACAGCTGCATCTGGATTCCAGCATGGAAAGCTAAGCAGCATGAGCAAAATGAGAAGAAATCCTGTAGGTTTTTCCCCCCTTTACGAACATATCCTGTTCAGTTTTACTGCAGCTAATATATCGAGTCAACTTGCCTTGTATGAAGAACCTCTCAAGGAATAAGACTGCCATCATTATCTAAAAGACGGTGGATAAAACTTACTCTGCTGGTGATTTAAATAAATAAAAAATTGGGGGCACAGCATCCAGCCTTACAAATGAGAAGAATAATATAATATAGCCTACAAAGGAATATCAAGAAAAGAAGAATTGTAGAAGTTCGTATTTTCCAGTAAACTACACTTTTCAAAGACAATCATGCTTTCCTTTGGATACAAGAGATCAGCACTGTAAGAGTTATTGCATGATGCGCAGGTGCTTAAACGGTTCGACCACAGATGAGGCAGTAGCGGCATTTTAATCAGAAGTCTGGTCCCGAAGTCTGTCATTGTTTGCACATTCTTCTTAGAAACCAAAAACCTCTATTGATGTAAAATGGGCAAAGCAGCACTGAGTTTGTTTTACCACAATAAATAAAACAGTAAAAAAACGAAGGGTCCACTGAATGATTCCATTTTCTTGTCTTCCACCACATGCACTTATGATGACATTACGAAATTGAAATGAAATTAGTTCTTGCTGATAAGAATGAAAACAGAACACAACTATTTCCTGTTGTTAAAGATGACAAGATAACATATATCATAATTAACAGTGCTGTCTAGTGGGCATAACTAGCAGTTAACATTCTACCAAAATGAAGTCCCGAGAGTGAGAATTCTGAGTTGTATTTAGTAGCTATTCTCAAAACTAGAACCCGGACCCTTGTGGTTGCAAATCCAAGTCTTCCACCACTGAACCATTCAACAGCCACCGTTTGTTCCTTATAAATAACCTAATGCAATTCTTCACGAATAACTTAATACATCACTAATAAATAACCTCTTTTGCCAAAAACAAATCCAGAGTTTGAGGTGCCACAGCACTTTCATGCATAGCCAAAGTTGAAAAGAAAATGATGTACAAAATTGAGATAAAGTTGAAAGGATAGTTAAGTACAACATTAAGCAGCCTTCATGTAATAGTTTTAAAGGTCGTTTTTGCTCAGACAACTAGGCAAGAATGAAATATCAGAAAGAAAAGTATTTGTGAAATTTGTTCTTCCAGAGAATGTGATTTTTTTTTTCCTATAACCATTATCACTAGCATAGGTTAATGACTGCAGCGCTTACCTGAAAAGCCTTAAAAGGGAATAGCAGCGCCTTTTCTCTGCCATAGCTGCAGCATGCCTCTTCTTAAGAGGATCAGAAACCTTCTGCTCTTCCTTAAGCCCAACTTCGACCTTTTGTAGCTTCTGCTAGATGGATTTAGTGGTATTACCCCCATCAAATAATTAAAATGATTATCGTGAAAAAGAGGGAGCAGCAGTTTGAAGACAAATACATCCATAAACTTAAAGCAGGCCAAAACTGCCTCCGCCAAACTGCTAGTGTTTCGTGATATCAATAAATTGCTTTGAGGATTGCTCTCTCTTGAACAATGAACAGAACAGGCATATCAAAATACACCAATTTTTTTTATAGATCTTAGCCTTCTGTTCTGACTATGTCATTCATCCAGACCCTTCGATCCTCATAGGAAAGTTGTGAACTCTCAAATAAATTTACTGGAGTTCATCTATAAGAAAAGCTTTGAATTACCTGTTGGCTTCCCTTCACATTTCCTTCCATGGAATCAATCAGTCTTGTGAGACCATCAGTATTTGTAATGGCATCCTGAAACTGTAAATTTAACGTGCAAAGCAAGTTAACGTCATTAAAATTGATGGATCATGGACAGATGTGTGCATTTGAAGATATATATTATACGTATTCTCTCGCTAATCAAAAGTTTAACAACATAGCAAATAATCTAATGTGGGCTTTTGTTAATTGAACACCAGAAGTGAGGTAAAAGCATTTTAATGGAACTTATAAGCACCAGTCTATGTTACACAGCACATTAATAACATGATCATAAAATTGAAGAGTATCAAATTACAACTGACTTTTGCTAAATCTCATAGGAATACCAATAATACTGCAGCCAAGCCCTAACAATTTATGTGAAGGAAATGCTCGTGTGATACATGATTAAAATAAAAAACTCCATTGCATTTCAGCATCATCTTATGAATAATATATATATATATATATATATATATATATTGATTAAACCAGACAAGAAAAGTTCAAAAAAAAAGAAAAAAACAGAAGGAAAAGAATCAACATACACGATAAGTCCCGGTGGTGGGTGGCACTTCACCAAGCTTCCGCCTTACCAACATCACTGCCCTCAATCAAGTTGCTAATTCCTAAGACAAAAACACCACTTCACCGTTTCTAAAGAATTTAATTTAATTGCAAAGTGCAAATCAATTCAAGTTCCCAAACAGAATAAACAAACTAAACAGTAACACAAAGAGCAACTTACTTAAAGTATTTTATACCTTGTTTGCCGCATTCAGTTTTTCCAACGACTCTCAATAAACAATCTAGATCCTTCGATAAACTCTCACTTTCCATACCAGCAGCTATTTTCTTCTCCAATTCACAAACTTCAGTTTCCAAGTCAGTTCGTTTCACATCATAATCAGATTGCAAAACAGATTCTTGCGATTCCAAATCCTATAAAAACAAAACAAAAACACAATAAGGAAAGAACCTTTCTCAACATTCACCATTATCACCGAGCGTTTCATTACCTTCAATGATCTCAGAAGAGTTTCCGCACCCATTATTAGTACCATCACCTTCATTGCGGGTTCATTCTCTAAATTGTTGAAGACATCAGCTTTTGCTTGATTCTAACAAGAACCCACCAAATTTAACAGCTCAAAATTGAAAACTCACAACAGGAAAAAAAAGAGTCCAGTTAGATGAATACATGTTTGATAAATAAATTGCTAACCAGATTTTCCAAAGTGGTAGTCAGTGTTTCTACTGAAGGTCTTGCATTGTGGAACTCCTCTTCAAATCCCGTGACTTTATCAGTATCATCAGCCTGTTATTGTTGCATTAGTACGAGAAAATCACTTATTCTTTTCGAGGTTTGTTTTGGTTACGAGAAGATCAAAGAGGGTACTGCCAACTGCCAACTGCCAGCCATGCCAATGTCAGATGATTATGGATAATTGAGATTTGCTGGTCCTGGATTAATCGTACATTTTGGTAAACACATCTTTAATAAAACGGATGCACATATTTTCTTGATTCAAGAGTCTCGTACTCCTGTTAAGTAACAAGAAGTAGAGGACAAAGTTGATGAAATATAAAAGTACAGGGACCAACTGTACGATTAATCCTCGGCCGTTGGTTGGAGGCCTGCTTTAACTTTTAATTATCTTCGACGGAGGCCCAAATATTATTGGACACTTGAAAGCCCACATCTAATCAGGATAAGGCTAAGGTAAAGGCCAGGTCTAATTATTTTATGGATTCCTGTGTTCCGCCCAATAGGCCCATTCATAAAATTAATTTTCAAGGACACCTTCCTCCCTCCCTACCTTTCGGTAGTATTAGAAAACATAGCTAAATTGTATTTTTAAATTTTTAATTTTTTTTTTATTTTTTTCATATTTTTTTAATATATTAATATTAAAAATAATTTTAAAAAAATAAAAATATATTATTTAAATATATTCTTAAATAAAAAATACATAACTTTTATTATATTTTTATTATATTTATCTGAATTACATCACAAGTCAAGTCAAGTGTTTTCAAAAAGATTTATATTATTATTTATTTATTTATTTATTTTTTCAATGGCAAGGAGTTCTTCTCTAGCATGTCAATCAAGATTAGTTTCTTTTCTACATGATATAATCAATCTGATACATTTAACAAAATTTAATATAATCTCCAAGATATTAATTGTAAAGTTTGAACATAGTAAGTTAAGAAGCTAAGAAATAGAGTAATGTAATCATTGCTTTTACGGTTGCATCTTGAAAAAATTTTGAATTTATTTTTTATTTTAAATTATTTTTTTATATTTTTGAATCATTTTAATGTAGTAATATTAAAAATTAATTTTAAAAAATAAAAAAATATTATAATATATTTTTAAATAAAAAACATTCTAAAACTAACAACTACTATGATATCAATACTCGTAACTTTTTAACTATTCATCTCAATTTTTTAACATTGTTATTTTTTATTGGTATGTAAACTAGTTGCATTGCTCACGTCTTCATGGAGGTTAGATTTAATAGAAAATTTATTTATTTATTCGATTAATTTGTTTAAAAAAACATGGATAATATCATAGCCAAATAACACTTAAACTTGCTAGCTAGACAAGGTAATGCATATCATGATTTTAATGCTTAGCTTATATGAAGCACATGAATTACACATCTCTGAGATTATTTGTGTAACTATTTGTAGTTATTATCATTGTTGTCTTTAGTAGTGTGAAATAGAGTTATGTAATTAGATTTCACTTGGATTATTGATATGTGCTATCTTATAGGTCAGAAAAAAAAATTTAACATACAAAATAAACATGTGGATATTGCTAATATTTTTTTAGTAAAATAAAAAAAAATTAACCATGTAGAGATTAATTTGATATAACCCAATTGATTTGATGAATCCAAATAAAACTCAAATGATCAGTAAAAATATAGTTTGATTTATAAAAATTCAAGATAATATTTTTTTAAAAAATAATATTAAAACAACAATATATTAGATCAATCTAGGCCAACTCGAATTAATCTATCAAATTCAAAATGTTAATCATGAGATCATGATAACATTATATAAAACAAATCAAAATAAATTATGAAACTCAATTCCCAATTAACTCAATGTTTAAAAATGAACTTGAAAAACAATAGTAACAAATAAAAATAGTAATTTGACCTGAGTTAACCTGTCAAACTCATCATCTGAGTCATGTGATCGAGATAATTTTATAGAAAGTAAAAAAAAAAAAAAACTTAGTTAACTTAGATTAGTCTGCCAAACTTGAGACCGAAGTTATAAAACTATGATAGCCTTATAAAAAGTAAGTTAAAAAAATTATAAAATCCAGTTTTTAATAAACTTATTGCTAAAGGTTGAAAAAAAAAACAATCTAAAAACAAAATAATAAAATGATCTGAATCTACTTAGGTTAACTTGTAAAATATATGACTCGAGTCATAAAACTAAAATATCCTTATAAAAAGCAAACCAAAATAAATCTTGAAGCCCAATTCATAATCAACCCAAAATTGAAGAATGAAATATAAAAAAAATCTAATAAAAAAGGCAAAAAATCTTGAGTCAACTTGGTTAACTCACCAAACACGCGACTTGAGTCATAAATCTGAAATAATCTCATGAAAAGTAAACCAAAATAAATCATTAAGTTTAATTCTCAATCAACCCAATATTCAAGAATAGAATTGAAAAAAAATGTTAATTACAAAAAAAATCGAGTCAACTAAGTTAGCCCGTCAAACCTGTAACATATATTAGGGGTGAACAAAAAAACCGAAAAACCGATTAAACCGAGAAAACTGGAAAAAAAATAACTGAAAAAACCAAACAAAAAAAAACTGATTAAACCGATTAAAATTTTAAAAAAACTAACCGGTTCGGTTCGGTTTTGGTTTTATAACTGAAAAACCAAAAAGTCTAACCGAACCAAAACTAGAAAAAAATCGAGCCAAAACCAGAAAAAAACCTAGCCAAACCGAAAAAACCGAGCCAAAACTAGAAAAACCGAGTCATACTGGAAAAACCGAGCCAAGCTAGTTTGAACTGGTTTTTTCTCTAAAAAACCGAACCGAACCGAAACTGGTCGGTTTGACCTGGTTTCAGTTTTTTTTCAAAATTTTTTTTTCAGTTTGGTTATTTTTTTTGATAAAAACCGAACAGAATCGAAAATAAACACCCCTAACATATATTATAAGGCCGAGATAACCACATATAAAACAAATCATAATAAATTATAAAACCTAATCTTTAATAAAACAATTATTGGAGTATAAAATTAAAATTTAAAAATATAGATTTAGAGAAAAAAATATTTGATTTAAAAAAAAACACTATTACAAAAAATAATTTTTTATAAGTTAATATACAGTAAAAACACCATCTCTTTAAATTTATGCTATAATATAAATAACATCATTTCATATTTGTTTAAAATAAATTCTTTAGTTTCTAGCTAGCTCAAAATTATATTTTATTCAAAATAATGTTTTTTTAGTTTTTTTTAATAAAATATTTGGTTTTTACGTTATGAAATTTGGATGCAATATCAACCTCACAAATTAACTCATCATGTTAATATGATTTAACTAAATCAATATCAAATCCTATTTAAAATAATACTCAGCTTAGATAAGGTTTTAAATTAGGTCAATCACGAACTAAATTTAATAACTATTATCATCATTACGAGTATGATTTTCATTTATGTACTTATCTCCAAGTGCTTTCATGAGTTTCACACCTCACTATGCCAGGCAATGAAGCGCATCATCAACTCTTTTTAAAAGTCAGATTAATGACAGAATACGTAACAGCCATTGACCATTTTGAAAAGGCCAAACATGTCATCGTCACCAAGAAAGTTTTCTCCCCTTTGAAGGGTTAACTGCATGGACGTCATCATGTTATTATGGTGATTTGATTAATTAGGTCCCTTTACTATTAGTTTGATGAATTAAGTTCTTCTAGTGCGCGCAAACACAAAGATATATATATATATATATATATATATATATATATATATATATATATATATATATATTCCGTTTATAACCATAGCCCTCCTTTCTTAATTAATGGGAAAATCTTTAATTTTATTCTCACAAGAATCCACGTGTTATCTTGATTACTAACAGAAGCTTAAGTTGATGAACAAGAGTTGGTCCAAAGGACAAACACTAGTTGGTGGAGCATGTAGGAGGAGGAGGAGGAGGAGGAGAGGTGGTAATAGAAAATGGCAAGAGATGATGCCTTTATCATCGGAGATGGAGTTTCAAATGGAAATGGTGAAGTGTTAATAGTTTGAAGTTAATTAATGAATACACGCATGCGTGATAGCAATGATGATAATTTTAATAATGCAATAGAGAGTTTTCAAACATCTTGATGGGTTTTGTTTTTGGATTTTTGTTGAATTTAAATAGTTGTTACATGATCAAGTTTTTAATTAAAATTATTTTTTTATGTAGAATTCACTTATTGATGTTAGGTGGTTGAAGATCATGGTTCTTGACTTGTTTTTTTTTTTTAAAAAAAAAAGTTACACGTATAAGTAATTTAATGTAATTTTAATAAAAAAAGACGTTCCTTCAATTAATTAGAGCAAAATAAATCACAACCAACGGACGTTCTAAATGGAGGGCTTGATTGCAAACAAAACACAACATAGAAGGACTCAATTCATGAAATTAGTGCAACAAGGACTCGGTTAATCAAATGATTATTGTGCAGGGACGACACGTTTAATTAACCCCACCTTTGAAAGGAAAATTCCATCAACCTTGTTTATAGCTTTTACATAGACATGTCAAAAATAAAAATAAAAATGATCTTGACATATTTTCAATAAAAAAACAATATATATCACACTATAAAACACACTATGCTAGTATAGAAAAAGCTGTGTATTAAAAAGAAAATTAAGAAAAAAAGAAATTACAAGTTGCCTTGATAGGATGTAGGCAAATTTTCTTAAACATTGGCATGCACATTCACGACTGTAAATACATTATATATATATATATATATATATATATATATATAAATATATATTATATCGAAGTAGGGCAATTAACATGATTAGCAACAAGGTATTAATTATAAAGGAGTAGTTGGGCGACCCGACAAAGTCTTCAAATGCCAGCATATATCTCCAACGCATCATCACTTAGTTTGGAAACAAAGTAGGAGATATAATCTGAATAATTAAATGGCCTGTATTGAAGAGGATGCTCCTTGTCCACGAGTTCATCTGGCACCTCAACTACTGCTTCCTCCTTCGGCATTGAAAACAGTCCACAAGAATACCTGTCTTGTTCCCCGCTAATCACCACCCTATGCCTTGCTGCGTGAAGTCTGCCATTGCTCCATGCCTAGAACACCAGTATTGGTTACTGCTACCTTAGCATAGAATCCGAGTCATGCATGTTAATTTAACTAATATATACTTTGGACAGTCGTTCACTTAGGTTTGAGGTGTTCTTGTCTATCTAATAGTGGTTATAATTCTGCAGTGGATCGATAAAACCCATTAATGTATGCACATAATTTAAACTTAAATTTGATCGAGAGGTTTTTACCTTGAGGGCGTCACCAACAACAGCTGTGAAAGCATTCTCTGGAACCATGACTTGAGCCCAATCTCCATTCCTGGTTTGAATCTCAAGACCCTGAACTTCATTTTGGCATAAAATGGTGATGGCATTTTTGTCAGTGTGAGCCACTAGACCGATGGACGAGTCCGTCGCACTTGGAGGAACTTTATACTTCATTATTCGAAATATACTGGTGGTTTCCTCAACGAAAGAGTCATAGAGCTTTTCAATGTCAAAGCTTTCGTATATCATTTTCATCACCAGAAAATTCAGTTCTTGCATCTTAGAGCTCATGCCATGGATGGTCTCACTACACCGCCAGAAAATAAAAATAAAAGAAGTGGGACAGAAAATATTAATAAATGCTGCCAGCCATATCCTATTAGACACGTTCCATGCGTCCTAGTTTTGTTTAATACAGCAAGGTCCAGCAATTTTTCTTTTCGTAAGCTATTAAATAAATATATAATTTAAAAAAAATAATTATTAACTTATATATATAAATTTTTGAAATTAATAGTAAAGTTTTAATTCAAATATATTATCTCAAATATTAAAAAACAAATTTGAATAAATTTGATAGTATATAAAATAAAAGTGAAAGTAAAAATAAATTTACTATTGAAATTATATCATTTACTATTTTGTAGAATATATTTAATTTATAATTAAATTTAAATAGATATTATAACAACCTTTCAATTGAGATAAAATAATAATTTCATATCAACTGTAAAATAAAGTAATTAATTTTTTTTCTCAATTCCTCCTTCCACTTTATTCTTTCTTAAATTAGTGTTTTACAAGTTGTATTTTGTAAGTTTATAAGGTTATTCTTTTACTTTTTTATTTTTTTTCTTGAATTTTTTATGTTTTTCCCATATTTTTATTTTTTTATCTCTTGCCTTTTCTATTTTTTTTCTTTTTTTATTATCCTTCTACCCAATTAACAACATATAAAAGAAAGGAAGAGCTAATTTATTTTATTCTTTAATAATAAATAATCATTTTACCCTTAATTAGTCGTTTTACTTTTATTTGATAGTTTTTTTTGTTAGCATTATCAAGTTTTTTTTTATTTTAAAATTTTAACCATATTTTATTCAATATATTTTAAAATTTCTTGTAAAATTTTAATTCAATCTAATGATCGAATTGAAAATTACATACCATAACATAAAATTAATCAAATTACAATTTTTCATCAAATTTATAAATTTTTTAAAAAAATTTAAAATTTTAACTCAAACTAAAGTATTATATTACAAGATTATATGTAGATTTTCAGAATTTTTTAATAACACAATTAAAAAGTATGGATTTTTTTATATAAAACTAGTAAATAAATATTTAACAAATTATGACCTATGTTAGAGCCCATCCAAACCTTTACCATGCCTCCGCCTTGCTAACAGGATTATACGGCAGAATTTGAGATTGATCAATTAAAAAATCGATTGTGTTGACTTTTATAAGAGCAAAATAAAAATTGGTTGGTTCTATCTACTGCCGGGCTCATGACTCGACTCAAGGCTCGTTGGACAGGTCAACTCGAGGGTGAGTTGATGGATATTTAACTAATTAACCAAGAATTATTGGGTTTTTTTCAATGAAACAATGACATTTTGCAACACAAAGATTTTGAAGACTCCCTGTTATATACATTTATCTGCATCATGCAGGACTCGCACAAAGTTTAAACAACCATGACAGATAAAATTGCTTTGAAAGTCCCATAAAGATTTCACAACCGTTAGATTATAATACTAGGTGGGTCGTAGTGATGAACTTATAAACCAACGGCTGATGAAAATAGAATTATTCATATGGAATATTGCAAATTAAATCCAGGACTGTGTCCTTACGACACCCACTGATATTAAGACCAAATGGAATTTAATGGAACTGCCAACAGCCATTGAAAAAGGCTGATTCTACCTCTCAGGTGCTGACTTTTATTCTGCAGGACATGTGCATGAGTTTTGAACAAGAACAATCATTTTAAAGCTGGCATTGTAATAAATTCAATCTGTTTCAAAGGATAAGCCCCTAATAAATTGTGCATTGGCAGCTAGCAATTCTGTTTGGTAGCTACCATCACCATGCGTAAGTATTGCTGTTGATGTGACAAGAGCTAAGAACCACCATTCCTTAGCCTCAACAGGCTACTGTAAGATACTATCAAATACTATGATAGCTGTCTAGAGTATTTTGTGCTATTGCCACAAAAAATTTAAATTTTTGATGAATAACATAGTTTATATTTGCTGTAAATTCAAAATGTGATGTATAAATGAATTATTACAGTAAAAGAATATTATAGAAAAATTATTAATATTTTTTGGACTGCTAGAATTTCTTGAACGATTAGAATTTGTCAAGCAGTTTAGTGGAATCTAATATAAATGTATATTATATAACTCTATTTTGATATAAAGAAAGTAAGAACTCTTTGTTTATAGATATAGCTATGTTAAGAAATCACGTTAAATCTTTATATTTCTTTTAATTTTTTCTCTATTATAGTATTTTATAATTACTGCAGATTTTTCATAACAATTTTCTCATTTTTTCCATTATAGGTGCAGTTCAGAGTTCAATCTCTCTTGATGGTGACTTGGGGTCTTTGGCCATGACATCAAGACATGTTTAGAGGTCAGAAGAAGAACAGCTGGAGTATCCCAACCAAGAAAGGAAATTAATAATCTGAAAGGTGGTTTTGCAAGAAATTAATTAATTAAAGAAGTGGGGCAATCTCTTTTTTGTGTGTGTCGTGATAAGGTTGAAGGAATTAAAAGGTAAAATTATTGAGAAAATGATCGTTTAGTGATGACTGATTATCTAATAATTAAGCAAAAACAAAGCCAAAAGACATAAACTTTACTTGCATGCTATAAATTAAGCCATTACCTTTACTGATGAGCGTTACACTTGCCTTAATTCCACAATTCAATTTTTCTTGTGGCTAGAATTGATCATGAATATTTATGACAAAGAGATCACTAATTAAACCTTAATCTTTAGCTGTGAATTTAATAATAATCTCAAAGAAATTAGCATCATTTTCGAACAGTATCAGATAATTGTAGCTAAATTACATCAAGCAAAAACTTCTAACATGGAAACGAAACAAACATCAAGAAAGATGACGGAGAGTAGTCTTACCAGAAACTTGGGTTCCCTTCTGGCCACATAAGGTTGGTAAAAGCTTGAGAAGCGTCAAGAGTTGGAGCATCATCAACACCAAAGCTCTCATGAAAAGGAATTACAGGACAGTTACCTAAGTAACTTCGATATGGCTTAGGATTGACGTGCTTGTTCTTTGTCTCCTCGGGAAGATCAAACAGTGCCTTCAGGGCAACAAACATTTCTTCACGTAGGCTAGTAGGAATCTTATCATAAACCAAAAAGAAGATCCCGTGAGTCTCACATGCCTCTCTAACTTGGTTACACAATTCTTTCCACTTCTCACTCTTAACTTCTAAGCCTGCCAAAGCTTCCCCAGAGATATCAAGAAATGGGATTTCGACCTTAGCTGCCATCTCTCCCCCCCTAGCTCCCACTCTCCCTCTCTCTCTCTCTCTCGATATGTTGTTTGCTGGAGTACAAGTACTCTTAACTAGAGAGGCATATCTCATTAAATAGGAGAACAAGTTCAGATATGTCCAAAATTTTGGTTTTACTTCAAGTGATTGGGGCACCCACCATATTGCTTTCAGTCCTTGCTTCCTCCGTAGCCAATAGGCTCAACTGTTCCATGTGTGAATGTCTCTCCATTATGGTAATTAATAATTAATTTGTAGAGATATTTGTCCAAGTATCTTAATTTTAATAGAATCAGGGTGTAGCTAATAAATTATGCATTATTAGTGTGTTGTCTTCTTCAAAAGTTAAGGAAAAAGTTATAAAATTAGAATGCGTTATAAAATCATTAATCCATGTTGTTTCTCGACAATACTTGACTCATTGTCTTTTACAATGATCTGAAATGATACACGATAAATTTTAAAAATTAGTTTGGAGATTAATTTCAAATAATACTATTTAAAATATTTAGTTGTTTAAGAACAAAATTGTTTTTGAAGAAAGAAATATAAACTTGTTTGATTATTTTTCCACCATCTTTCATCAGGTTGCTATTTAGTTGTATATTCAGGATTCAAACTTAACTTATATAGGAAATGATCTTTTAAGATCTTTTGATGGCATTAAATTATGATGTAATAAAAAATATTAGGTAGTTTTTTTGTTATTTGTTTTAGTAAATTAATTTTTTTTTCTTTTTTTATATCTCTTGGGTTTCTCTTTGTTTATTAGCTTTATGGCCTTCTCAATATGTTCTTGATGATTATCAAAAAAAAAAATCATTAATCCATGTTATTCAAAGATATATCTTAATTTACATAGGTTTAATTATACCTTCGGCTTGTGATAAGAGGAATGAAGGCAAAGTCCCATCCACGAATCCGCTAGCTTGGCCTTTATAAGGTGTCAGAGGAAGTTTTCTTCACGCGGTTTACAGTGTGGACAAAAATTAGATATTCGTGACTCCTTAAATTTTATAGTTCTAAATTGTAGATAAAACTATGAAATATTAAAAAAAAAAATTCAATAATATTTAATTTTAATAATAGTTTACAAAGCTGTTTAAATAGAAGAAAAACATCGGTAAGATCTAAATTAAATTAAAAGTCCTTAAAACAAACCAAATATAAAAAGAAAAATAAAGAAAAACTTGAACAGTAACTTTCTTGGTTATTTGAAAGTCTTCCTAATCTCTTATTACTATACAATTATAATCTTATATTTTAACATAGCTTGTATAATTTTTTTTTTAATTTCAACTCGATTTAAAAATTAAATAAAAAATTATGCGCGGCATTCTTCTCAAACTTTTCAAAAACTGAAAAAATCTTATCAATTTAAAAAGAAAATTTCCAGGGAAATAACGTTATTCCTTTATATATAATAAAAATCAGCTCTAACAAATTGTAATTATTGGATCTTTGAGTTTGTGGGTGCTCCTAGCATAAGTTTCTAAGGTGATTTTCTGGGTAGCGAGGCAGCAGATTTATGCATGTATTATCTTGTTAGGGTAGTGATGATGTTACTTACCATCAATGCATGCATTTTGCCATTTTTGCAAAAGCAAACTCTTTCTGTTATTATTCAGGGGCAGTGACACAGTACCAAGACAATAACGAGTTTAATTGCTTTCCTTTCAGTCCGTTTCAAGGACTTATTTTAAAGAATTAGAAAGGGGCCACCCATCCAACCTTATCTTGCCAATGATGCCTACAAATCTCTCCCATTTTTGTTTCCACCATGCTTTGAAGATAGTGAATGAACATATTAAGTATACAAAACCCAAAAAGAGCAATTTAAAGCTATCATTCAAAATATTCCCCAGATTTTACCAAAGTTTAGGCGTGTGGGTTTTGCATGAGATCCACTAATTAATCCATTATATATATATATATATATATATATATATATATATATATATATATATATATATAAGTTCATACACACATAATTTCAAAGCATTCGAAGTTATGATATGATGTGTTTTAAGAATAACTTAAAATTTAAATGCGCAAATGCGCGGGGTCTGTTAACTTATCTAACTATTTTATTGAAAATCTACTCAATTCACTAGTAAATCCAAATACTTTGCTCTATTTATAAGAATGAAAATCACTATTCAATGAACGTATACGAAAAGGGGGGGATTGTAGGTCCCTGTAGCTCTCTACACTCAATTCATCGATGAGTTTACAAGACCAGCTTGAACAACCAAAATGTTCCTAGAATGCATTTACATCTAAACAACATGATCAGTGGTTATATCTTTGTTGGTCTGTACTTGAAAAGGTAGCACTTCCATGTTAGTTAGCCAGAGAGGTCTCTCTCCTGTAGCCTTACTGAAGGCATTCAATTCTTCCATAACGTAGTAGATAATATATGTAAGTGATAGTCTTAGCAGTAAATTCGAGCTCACGAGATTGTGGAGATGGAGAGAGCCTTAAGTATGGTTGGTTAAATTCGAACTCATGGATACAGAGGCTTGATATGAAGTTTTGTAGCGTTGTCACCTGCAAGCCTGAAAGGACAAGTAAACCTGATGGGGCATACAAAAACGATAAATCAAGAATTGTGATGATTGAAATGGCTTGGCAAGGCACATGGTTCATTCTAGGCTATGTCCAAGTCACTTTCCTATATATGGGAGCTAGGGCTTGATTGGTTCCCACTTCACAAGTCAGTTCGGCCTCCCTGTATATGCAATTCCCCACAGTACTATTTATAGGGAAATAATGTGTTTTGGAGGAGAAAAAAGATCTCCTCAAGTTGTTGTACAAGTAACCTAAGAAGATGTTTGAGTCAAAGAGATTACATTGACATTATAAGGATTTGATTTCTTACAAGAAAGAAAGGGTGACTATAACTTGTCTCTTTCCTTTTGTACCGAAGTGATGGCTGCATCTTTCATCTACTTGTGTGGCAACTAATCTCTCCCACAGTACTCCTGACCAAGGAAAGAAGATACGAGTGGAGGAAAAATGAACCTAGTTCCTCATTTATTACACAAGATCTTGCCCACGTATATTCTATACTTCCTTGCCAGGTGAAGCCACTTTTAGCCATATATCTATATATGCTGATGAAGCTTTCTAAATGGTAGTAAGTAGCTGTGTGTATGCGTCTTAGGATCATATGTTCATGTAAGAGAGGAATTCAATCAAATAATTTGGCTCACAACATGGCAGATCATGCATGCGTAGAGCAGAATTTCTTGTTAAAAGTTGGCAATATTGTTTTGTTTTGCCTCATCAATTGCTTTATTGGACCATCGATTCGATAGCTCAAATCACAAAGTCAGAGTTCTGGTGTAGGATAGGATTTTATTATGCATGATCATCATCAGTGATTCATCATGTAGGGTGGGGTTTCTCCATTCTTAGAACACCCCCCACACCCCCATCATTCCTAACTGACATTGTTTTGTCAGCGTAGCTGACATGAATATGAGATAAAGATTTAGGGTTCAGTCACTATCTGTATTGCCCAACCAAAGACATTGATTGTATGAAAGCTCTCCTACTTTGTATTTTTTAATCTAATCATGCAGCAATGAGCTCTCCCCCCCCTGCAGACGATGGAGGGGGAAAATAATTCAAGTGGGACATCGATTAGAAGAAACAATTAAATACATTTGCAAATAATAAAAACACGAAGAAAAATTAAATAAAAGATAAGTCTAAAGCATACAATTTCAGATCTAAAGCATGTATGTCGTCCTAGCTGTTAAAGAGTGTTTAGAAGTATAGATGTGATTTTTTTAAAACTATTTTGAATTTAAAAATATATTAAATTAATTTTTTATTTAAAAAAATTATTTTTAATGTTAGAATATTAAACTAATTTAAAAATAAAAAAAAATAATTTTTATAAAACACAATTGAAGCCGCATTCAAAGACTACACAACCTATTGCTTGTCAACATGTATAAAGATCTCAAGGCAACGTACGTAACAAGAATACTCCAAAGGAATGCACTTTCAATCAACACCTACAAACTAAAAATCTTATACATATTTTCTATTTACAACAAAGGAACTTCAAGCTAGAGAAAGGAAAGCACAAGAACAAATAAGGTAGAGAGAGAGAGAGAGAGAGGGAGATGAATTTTCTATTTGTTTTTCTCTTTTCTACTTCTTCAAAAATAAAAAATAAAAAAAAATAATCAGTTTTAATTACATTTATTATAAATAATTTTAGTCAATATAAATCTATCAAGTCAAAATCATTTCTTGCAACAATCATTAATTTTGAGTCATGTCCTTGTTGTCTTCAAAAAGGGGGGGGGGGGTTTGAGCTTCATGGCAGGGAGTTTTTAAAGATTTTGATTTTTATTTTGATTTTATTTTTTTCATGTTTTAGATTATTTTGATATATTGATATTAAAAATAAAAAAATATATTATTTGAATATATTTTTTAATAAAAATTATTTTAAAAAACAATCATTATGCATATTATGCAATTTTTTTTCCTTTCTTGACACTCAACATTTTCTTCTGTAGTCTACATTAATTAGGTAGCATTCTCATGTCTTTTATACGCTGAGACTAACTACTACTTTTTGTTCTGGTCTATTCATAAGATTCATACAAGTTATACTTCCGGCGTAAGATTAGGTTGAAAAACTTGTCTAATCAAAGAACAAGAGAAGCTATGCCAGGCTAGCTTGGAAAATGAAGTGCTGCTACTTAAGAGAGGAGAAGGTAGAAGATATGAACTGACTTGGTGCTACACAAAACGTATCCAAATGGGCACCGCCTTAGATTTCCAAATTAGGCAATGATTAGGTAATCTTGCACTTGCAGCCATTAATATTCCTTGGGTCTTTTATTAATTTCGATCGACAACTAGGTTTCCTTGCATCTTGACGCAATAGGAAGTTAAGAAAAGCCACCTTTTATCTTGTCACCTGGATTGAGTTTGTTAAGATTTTATCCATGCAAGGTCAAAGGTGGAGTCTGTTCTTGTCAGTGATCATATCATACAAGTAATCTTTGCATAAACACAAACTCGCGTTTGTTCTGATCTAGTTCCTCCGGTATTGCCACTGTGATCGACGCGAAGGAGAACATTAAGAAGTGTACTTGGCAATGGAATTGTCTTGGCACATCCATTACTGCACTCCATTTACCCTCGAAGGTTTGGTCGGATGACAAGAAGATTTGTTTCGTATTATTAATGTTACTACCTTGGGTTTAAATTCAAGAGGAGACTACGAAAGGAACGTGACTGGAAAAGACATGGCCTCGACATGCAGAAGCATGTTAAAACAAGAGAAAATTTAGCCCCGGACTATTTTAAAGAAGAGTGATGTCGCAGACCGCCTGCACCGCAGGTAACACGATGGTGGGGGAAGCAATGACACAATTATACGAATTTAGTTAGAAGCAATCTTTCAAAATTATGTCAATGGCCCTTCTTATTGTTTTTACTAGCCAAACCACATCAAGCCATCTTGTATATGCGAGCGTAATCAGGATGCTGGCTCTTGATAGCAACTAGTCCTGGGAGGAGATAACTTTTGACTCAATAATGGATATCAAGATTGTGGTGCTTAATGATGAGATTCAAAGGCCCTGCACCCCAGGAATGTATGCATACACTGCACTACCTGTGCCCTCTGCTCCTAAAGCTGAACGTTCGCTTTTGGCCCCCACTTTCCAGGTCTAGCGCACCAAAACACAACACAAACATTCCCCACCTCACCCTCCATATCCTCCTGGACAAAGCGTGGATTTCAGCATCAGGCCCTCGTTTAGACACATTGCGACATTTCAGTCAACTAGCCAGTTGATTGCTGTGGTTCTGGCGACGAATAATTTGGACGCTCATGCAAAATTTGAACATTGAAATCATCCTCACATTTCGCCAGTTATCAAATCAAACATAAAATGTGGAAATCAGAGAAATATGAACGGGGCATGAAACAGAGGAAGAGAATTACGCTTTTACATAGTGTAGTAGAAATGAACTGGAAAAGGTCCAGAGGATGCAAGTTTGAACCAGCAGACAAGGCACCGGAAAACTATGAACAAGAACCATTTACTTCCTAGTAGAGTACAAATGAAAGTCTCGGACGCTTGACCATTGACTTTTTTGCAGTTACACAAGTGGCCATGTAACCGATACAACAACATATAAGGTTTGGTCTCTGGTGTTAGAGTGATCTGCTATTTAAATAGAACACAATGAGGAGATCGAGCAACCAAAATAAACAAGCTAAAAGCACTTGAACAACACCGAGAAACAATCATATATCATTTCCACAGTTTGACAAGCTTATCATGACTAGCAGATGCAACCGTCCCTGTAACAGTTGATACAGCCAATGCAGCAATTTGACCATCATGGGCTGGCAGAGTCATTGTCTTGTTCTCACTCATGTTCCAAAGCTCCAAAGACTGCAGTAAATGCCACAGATGCGTATCAGAGAACCCAAAACAAAATATAGTGCAGGTACTGAAAAAAAGATTACGAATAGAACAAAGTGTGAATGGCCCCTCCCAACTCAACGAATGGAAACAAGAGTGGGGCAAAAAAAGGCAGCATCAGAGTGAAGACGGGAATGGAAATATAAAAAAGACATTATAACTTTTCCCAGACTTCCAAAAAAATTTGCCCACCAAATATTAAGAAATTGTTTTCATAGTTTAAAATCTGATGTGACCTTTGACTTGGATCCAACATGAACAATCTTCAGGGTGGAGAACACCCTATAAAGTGGTGGTGAAGTAACGTTTGTGGAAAACACCCCCATAAAATTTTTATTGGTATCATTATTGTACAACTGTAATTGCAAAGTAGAAAGGACAAAGCAGAAATTACTTGCCTGGTAACAGCCAATGACTAGCAATGAAGGGAATGTAGGGTGAAAAACACAGGAGTGAAATTCGTTGCCATTACAACTCAACTCATGAATACATTCACCCTCACTTCCTGATCCAAGCGTCCAGACTCTGACAGAGTCCTCACTGACAGACGCTAGATACTCACCAGAAGGATCCCAACAAACAGAATGGATTGCTTTAGTATGACCCTGCAGTTCGAAAGATCAAAAGGTCACTACAACGCATGGAGAACAGAAAAATGGGCGAGGCACAAAATATTCATGAGCTCAGTAGACACAGAATCTGGAACAGTTTAAGCCAAATATGAAGGCAAATTAAAATATGAATATCACCAAGAACAATAAACATGCATGTTACACAAGGAAAGTATGCCACTACTGTCACCATGACTGACAGGCGACTAAATCTGCAAAATGACTACAGCAAATAAATTATATCAGTGAGTACACAAGATTGACTCCAGGAGGCGCCTATATTTATGAACACCAAAACAATCACCCAAGAAATACATGCCACTTCTGTCACCATGAGTGACAGGCAACTAAATCTGCATTATGACAACAGTAAATAAACTATATTGGTGTGCACACAAGACTGACTCCAGTTGGCACCTATATTTATGAACGCCAAAACAATACAGTTAAATATTACTTCAACCTTCTGTGCATCTTGGTTTGTATCGTTTTCAAAATTTTGAATGCAATGCAAAATAGGAGGGTGCATAGATATATTTTAAAATGCTATTCACATCAAATGTCGAATATGAAAGAATACTAGTGCATTAATTTTGGAAGCCAACTGTGGTGTTCTATGCTCAATCATGTTTTAAGAATTCAAGTTAGCATTCATATTAACAGCTGCATAAATACCCAAAAAAGGTGATACACAAAAAAACTGGCATCATATCCAGGTTCAGGTCACATAGTGGAAGGAAAAATCAAATTAACCTGTAACGAATGCCGACAAGCTTGTGTCTCAACATCCAGTATAGACACAACATTCTCAGTAGCAGCAGCAAGATACTTCCCTGCACGGGGTTGAAATCTCATCTGGCCCATACCACCCTAATTTAAACAGCTATCATTCATCACAAACCAGAGAACTAAAAAAACCACCAAAACAAATCCACTAAATCTCGGATATCGTAAACTGGTCTACAAGATCTACCTTGAATACTCTTGCACAGCTACCATTGGTAATACTCCAGTATCTTATGTCACCATCCCCATCACAAGAGCATATAAGATCATCTTTATTTGGGTGGAAGTCTAGTGACATTACATTGGAAGAATGTCCAGTAAAAGTGCGGAGTGAGAAATTAGGCTGCAAAAACCACTGTTGAGTTTATAGAAAGATATATATGATGGTTCAGCAGCATAAGGATTCAACAAAGTCACATCCTCAATTTGAGAAAAATATCTTATTGCCATTTCACAGAGGAAATGAATTAGCATACTATGGATCCACCCATATGAAAATTACTTATTCAAACAAATCTGTATGAGAGAAGACATCTGTTTATTTATGTTCACATTGTGAAGGAAGTTGCTCAGAACTAAAACACTCTCCATGAAAAAAGAAAAACAAGAATTTGCTGCAAAGAACTGTGAGTCATTAAGAAAGAATATCATACTAACATTGTCAGCATCCCAAACCCTAACAGTTTTGTCAAATGATGAGGTTGCAAGACGTGGCATGCTTGGGCTGAAACGGATGTCAGTAATCAGAGATGTATGTTCTTCAAGGGTAGCTTTTAGCTTTAAATTATCTGTGTACCACAATAGAGCCTGTATCATAAACCATCAGACAAACAATTAACATTGTATTTTGGGTCGGTATAAAACAGCCAAAAGAATGCCCATTTTCCTGTTTATCTAGTCTGCAATACAGAAGGTATTGAATTCCACATTTTGGGCAGGCACATCAGAATTTCAAGCGAGCATTGAAGACATTTGCTTGATAACAAATGAGGCATCAAATTTTCCCATAGATTTTTAGTTCTCAGCCTTCAAAAAGGTTTTTGTTTTATAGATATTTTTTATAAGAGACCTTCCAAAAGGTTTAATTTACCCAGAATTGGGATTATAATGCCAGATATTATGAGACTTACCCTTTTATCATGGCCGCCACTAGCAAGCAATTTCCCGTCTGATGAGAAATGGCAACAGACTACTTTACTTGCACTTGCTCTAACAGAATTTACTTCAGTAAATGTGAATCCTGAAGTCACATGCAAATTCTACACTCAGAGTAAATCATATTTCATAAAAAGACAATTTTTATAACATGTTTGGCATGTCATTACATTTTACATGTACTTGTCAATCCAAGAAAAAACAAAGAAACATAATGAGTCATATCATTAACGATAACCAGTGATTCAAATATCTATGAACAATCTGCTACATACATTATTGCATCATATTTCAGAAATGTATCTACACAATGTTGACAACAAGACAACAAGATTCAGGAACCGAAGTTCGAGAAAATCTTATCTAAGGAAAAATCAGGCCTTCATTTAAACACCTTTGCTCACATCCATACGAGGAACCACATCTCTAGGGTCATTATCATCATGGGATAAAAAAGAATCGACATTGTCCTCAAGAGATCCATCCTCCACAAAACGATCCATATCAGCCTGCAATTCAAGATCTTTGTCATCCCACTGCCAAAATGGAATATCAATGAGAATTCAAGCAAGGAATTTTCAATTACTTTACCAATAAAAAGGATGAAAAATTTACTCACCAATTGATTTGATGGTGATGTAAGGGTGCCCGTACCATCTGCCCCAAACATAAAAGGCTTAGAAGAACCTCCACCATGAGGCAAAGCAGGCATTGAGATCACATCTCCAGGTGTGTGGGTGGAAGGCGTTGAAGGAGCTGAACTTGGGGAGGGTCCTGCTGTATTTGCAGTTCCTGTGCTATTGGCAGGACCAGAAGATGACACTGGTTGTTTTCTCTTTCTCCCACTCTGGTTTTTTGAAACCTTGAAATGCAACAAGGAAAACCATGTTAGGAACCTGCACATATTGGCACACTACTTTTAAAATGAACAAACTATTGTGCAACATCTCGAAAAGGCAATAGAATCTCAGTTTAAGACCAGGGGGGTAGCAAAAATCCAAGACAAGAAAGTTAACCCAGATACAGGGAGAAGTCAAAAGGCCTAGTTCAGAACTACTGTCATAGAATGAGTATAATTGGTCTCCAATAAATAAATGGAACAGCAATTGCAGTCAACTTGGCACCCCATTAACCAAACTATATTGGCTGTGTTAAGCAACTTTTGTCCAAGGGGCGGGATACTAGAGAAAAGAGAAACAAATGTTTGCATGCTAAGGCATCACACATAATTAGTATTCAGTAAAAAGTTTGAAATTGAGATCTAGAATAATAACAAAATAGTTCCAATAAATGTATCTAGAAATGTTAATAGCTGGTTTAAAGAATCAAGGAAACATAATAACCCTGCACCACCAATAGTACAATCAAAAGGATGTCATGTGGCCGGAGCATCAGTTATAAAGGGGTATTAGAGGTAACCTAAAAAGACAGACCTGATCATTTCCTCGAAACGAGTTGGACATGCTACCGTCAACGTTGACACTAGCAGAACCCCCCATCTTATCTTGCGGGTGAAGATTGTGACTTGAACTCTGTGATTGCTGATTTGAAAGCACGTGCTGCTGCTGTTGTTGTTGCTGCTGCTGCTGTGGATTGCCGCTCTGTTGTTGTTGTTGTTGCTGCTGCTGCCGCTGCTGCTGCTGCCGCCGCTGCTGCTGCTGTAACTGAGCCATTTTTAACTACATATGAAAGGAAGTTTCTTCCAGAATATTAAATTTATGGGAAAACAGTAGAAACTAAGAAAGACATCAAAATAAATTGAACTACAGAATGAAAGTAAATTCACAGAATCATTGAACCTTAATCAATGTATCTGTATCTCCACGAGACAAAAGTGAGCCCACAGCTTGCAAAGGGGATCCAACATTTGGAATATCACCAACAGAATTTGTAAGGCCATCCTTTCCAAGGTTCATAGTCTGGTTATTGATATACAATTTCAGCCTTCTACTTTCATCACTAGCAGCTGGTGAAATTAAACTTTGTTGTGCAAGCATTAGCTGTTGCTGGTGTTGTGGTGTTAACATCTGCAGTTGATGAAAGGGCTGCGGAGCCTGTATAAAAGGCTTTTGTTGCTGAAGAAGCCCTGAACGAAGTTGTTCCAATCCCTAATGAGGAAGCAGAAGGTTAAACAGCAATTGGTCAAACATGCACTCGCATTAACAGTACGCATGTTACTTACAATTGTGAATACAAAATTAGACCATAATCATGCTTTTAGAGAGTAGGATTTTCAGGAACAATTGAAACAGAGAATACTTACAGTGAGTGGCCATCCTTTTAAAGTCAAATTGTTACCACCTTGATTTGATCCTGAAAAGCAAGGACCTAAATGTTAGCCACAAGCATCTCTAAGCCACAGATTATAATGAGCCACAACTTACTCTCAATTAGAAAGATAAAAGGCTCTGGATTAAAGATCAAATAGTCTCATAAGTGCAGTAGAGTGCTATTTGCTTCTCAAAAATCAGGATGAAACAATCATAATGGCTTGAACAGGGAAAAGCCATTAAAAAAGCATACCATGAATTCCTATCAATGATCCTTCTGGACCAGCAGCTCTAGGATTCAGCACTGGATTGATCTCACTCTTTATGTCCTGATTCCATACCAGACAAAATTTAGAACAATTGAACAATAAGAAAATCCAAAATGATAACAAAACCCTATGGAGCCCATACTGGTGTGGACCCTGGCAATTGCTGATTTCGAGCCTGGACCTGTGGGGACATTGCACCGGCAGCACCATGCAACGCTTGCCTAAAATTAGATTATACAACATATCAAGTTTTCTAAATTAATTATAGGATTTAACATATACAACGCAAAATCAGTGAGTGCTTATTCAGACATATTTATAATAGTTGAGATTGTTTAACATTCAGAGTTGCAAATCCAAATAGGCGTTTATCTATTCAAAAGAAACAGAATAACTAAAGAGAATTTGCAAATGATATGAAATCTAGTATTTCATATTAAATGCTGCTTGAAAACCACATATAGTTTTAGTTTTTGTCTATCCAAAAGTTCAAATATATGATTAAGCAATAAAGGTGAAGGGAAAAGAAAAGCACTCTGAAGTCTGGCCAGTCGCTCCAGCAGCAGATTTCAAAATCGAGGCATGATTTGGATCCAAAAGATGCCCTACATTCTCACCAAATCTTTGCTGTAAAAAGTTTCAAAAATAGTAGAATAAAGTCAAGTTTTGAAAAAATGCGAGTCAATGCACCAGTCATAAAATCAAACTTACAAAAATTAAAATGAGAAAGGAAGAAAATGCCAATCACCTACCTTCATTGCAGCATCTGCCAAAGAATCCCTCTCCATTGGTATTTTTAATTTTTCCTCGTACATCTTAGTAGCCATTGCATTAGCAGTTGCAGCATTTTGGCGCATGAGAGGATCATTTCCCACAAGTCCATTTGTAGTACCATTTAGGAGGTGGGCACCATCCCTTCTCTGCTGCTGCTGCTGATGCTGCTGCTGCTGCTGCTGCTGATGCTGATGCTGATGCTGCTGCTGCTGCTGCTGCTGATGCTGATGCTGCTGCTGCTGCTGTTGCTGCTGCTGCTGAGCATGCCTCTGAAATAAGAGATGTTGCATTTGCATTTGCTGTTGCTGTTGCTGTTGCTGTTGCTGTTGCTGTTGCTGTTGCTGTTGCTGTTGCTGCTGCTGCTGCTGCTGCTGCTGCTGCTGCTGATGCTGATGTTGTGGTTGTTGACCTTGCTGCTGCTGTTGTTGTTGCTGCTGCTGCTCCCTTGCTTTAATCAACTGAGTCTGACATTCCAATACGTCACAATTTTCCAATGAGAACAAAAGGTTAATACTTTTATGAAATTTGCAGCAAAGATTCAAAGTTTAAACCTTCAAAAACCATGTTCCAATTGCACCGACTGGCTAATTCAGTTGAGGGTTTAAACAAGTATACATGTCTACAACTATTTGACAAAATCCCAAACAACCCCCCTGGACAAGTAGTTGGCTGAAGTTACACCACAGCACTCGCAATGAGCAGTTCATCCAACTATAGAATCCACAGCTAGTGAAGATATTGTAGCACATTGTGGCATCTCAGCAGATTTGGAATGCCACATCAATTTATCATACTATCCAGGGGAGGCATCTAATCTTGTTTTCAAGAACTAGGTTTCACTGCACTCAGAGGAGAAGCCTCACCCAGGTATCAATTAATTTGGTCCACCAAAAATCTGAGAAATTCTGAAAATAATTTTGCAAGCAACAATATGATACTCAAAGGAAAGACATCATCGATTTGTCACTTTAATGCCTCATGGTAATCACCACCTTCCTTTTCTCTCTAGCACTCATAGATACAAATAAACCTAATGAAAATAATGAGGCGCAGTAGAAGAGCCTGAAAACCAACCTCAATGTAGGACGCAGCAACCTCTGAGTGCTTCTCATTGGTCCTTGCAATGAATATATCCCAGAACACTGACCACCATTCAAAGAGAAAGCCTCCCGGTGCATCAATAGCTGGACAGCCACAGTAAAAATTCAAAACCACTTAGGAAATTAGAAACAAAATTATAAATATATATAGATGTATATATATAAACGGAAGCCAGCATAAAGGTTTTCTCTTGCCCTGAATCATAAATCCAAAAACACTGACCTACAGGATCAGATGACACTTTTCCTTCAGCTTGAAAAGCCTGAGCAGAAGCCTTCAAGTCTCTTTTTACCAAATAATCATGGATATACACATCTAACCTGTTATTTATCCAAAAATTTACTCCATTTCACTCATATCAAGAAAAATAAAAGTAGGCTTCACCAATCCTAACAACTACGAATAGAATAACAAGTACAAATCCAAACTAGTCACCCAAATCAGACATCATAGCCAATCTTGGGAAGAAAAATGTATAAATGGACAGAATCCAGACAAGAAATACAAGATTCCCGAATGTTATAAAAAAAAAGGAAGTAAACCAGCAACCCCAGTGATTAAAACTCGAAACTACATAAAATCCCATCTTATTCACACAAACGAAGAATATAGTTAAACAACCAAGTGCTTACACACTAAATACAGTACAAATTCAATTTACTAGCCAGTACGAGAAACACAAACCCTAGAATACTAGTAATGCACATGTAAGTAACATAAAACAGCTTCAAAGAACAAAGCTTCTGTACATAAACGACCATAAGAAACAAAAACCACAAAAACCCACATCCTAAAAACCCCAATCAAGAACAGAAACATGAGAGAAAACGGCATTAAAACAGAAAAAATGTGAACTTTTAAAAGTAAAGAGAGAATCTTCAACTATATTTCAATAAAGAACTTACATTTTATCAGCTTCCCAGTTGGTTTGAGACATGTTTTTGAATTCTAAACAACTGTTATACAATAATGTCTGGATTCTTACACACTGCTTTAGCTCCTCTTTGCCTCTAAAAATCCCAACCCAGAAAATAAAAATAAGAAATTCATTAGTGCGAAAAACTTTACTTTCAGTATACAAAATCAATTAATTTAATAGAACCCAGAAAAAAGGAGTTACAAAGTTGCTAACTCTTTCGTGATAAAAAAGAGCAATGAAGAATCTATCAGTGCAAGAATGGAAATAGAACCTCTAAATTTAGAAAGAAATTCAAAATAAATATTTGTTAAAATTTAATTGAATAAAACCAAACTCAAAAATTTAAAAAAAAAAAAAAAGAATATGAAAGATTGATAGAGATACCTGAAATCCCAAAATAGAAAATTATTTTTTTTTCCTTTTTTTCGAGACTTAATAAAAAAGAAAAATTATACCTGTAGCTTTTGGTGGATTGCGAGTTGCTATTGCAGATATCATTATGGCTTTAGTTGGCGGAATTTACTGAAAAACCCCTAGACCTTGTCTATTTTATGTCTGAATCGCTAGTTTCCAGGCAGCCTTTATGGTTGAATGACTGAAATACCCTTAGACATTAGCAAAGTTTCTGGTAATTCTGGTGCGTTAGTTGTGTATTTGTCAGAATAAAAAAGGAGTTTTGTGTAATTTACTTGTAAAGCACCATTTCACTGCAGGCACTTGAGGTATTTCAATTTATGAATGAGCCATGTAATTTGGTATTTTGTAGATGTTACCCAAAACTTCTAGACTTCCTTCATCAACGTCCTCCATGTGCATTCAGAGAGGGTGGTAGTCTTGCTTTCAATTGTGAAGAGATTACAGCATAAATATCTTAGGTGGCGATAAAATGGAATTGATTTATGTGATAATTTTTCTCGCGTCTAAGAAAATAAAGATTTTTGTAGTGCTGGGAATGCTTTTCTAGAGAGCCAGGGATTAAATTGTAATTGCATTTCAAGATTTTATAATGATATGTGTGGTAGGATCTTAATAAAAAAATATTTTGTTTAGAGTTGTTTGATGACTTATAGTTAAATATTTTTATTTGCATGTAGTCAGCTATGTTATTATTATCATTAACTATAAAGTTAAAACGTGGAAAATCTACTATGCAAATTGTAATGTGAATCCCTTTACATTATATTATGGTTTGTAGAGCTTTATTTTTTGTTTTTTTTTTTAATTTTAATTTCCTAATATTAGACAAAATTAGAGGTTGATTTGTTGGGGAGAGATGAGATTAAAAAAATAAAAAACTAAAGTAAAAAATATAAAGGGCACGAGTGGTTTTAATAAAGTCTCGTTGAAATATTTATTATATTTCTTTTACCTTTCACATTATAAATATTGAATCTATTTAATTTTCAAGATATAGGGTAAAATCAATTCTAGTCTCAAATTCTATTTTTCTTATTTTTTTTAGTTTGTGGTTTGATTGAGGTAAGAGAAAATCACTAGAAACTAGCACTAAAAAGAAGAAAACTTTATTGATATTAATTTTGACTATAAAAACAATTAATATTAATATTAAATTATTCTATTTGATGAGAGGAGTATATATTAGATTTATTTTGTCTTAAAATTATCTAGAAAAACAAATCCAAGTTTCATAATATTTTTTGTTTCGAGTTAATTCTAGGTTTTGAGATAATTTTGTAGACCATAAATGAGTTTATCAAATTGGCTAAAATGCTTTATAGATGTTTTGGATCAAAATAAGTTGAAGAATTAGTTTTTGGATCAAAAAACTTCTCCTTCAATTTTCTAGTTGATAGAAATTAGGCAATATCAAATCACGAGTCGTGAGTCTCAACTAACAACATATCATCTAACATTTTTTTTCAAAACAAATCAGGGCTTACGACACCGTATCAAAACCCAAAAAAAATTAAAGAAATAAAAACACATATCTAATCCTGTAAATCCAGATGCGAAACCTTATTAGATGAGTTAAGCAATTAGATGAGTTAAGTATTGCTGAGTCTGATAAACCTTTTTGAAAAGAATTTTTTTTAAATTAAAACTTATTTTATATGTATTTTTTAAAAAATAATTTTTAAATTTATATTTATATTAATACCCTCTCTCTTTTATTTTATTTTTTTTATCTAGCTTTTTTTAAATTGTGGTTATATTTTAGTTATTTTGTATTCATTTAGTTTTTTTTATTATTTAATTAAATAAAAAAAATTATTTTTGTGAATAAAATCATTAAATACAATCGTGTCAATGATCTGAGCTGTGAGACTAGATATAACATTATAAAAAGTCAACCAAAATAAATCATGAAAATCAATTAAATGATAAATAATGAAATTTTAAAAAATAAATAAAGAAAAAATAAATAATTTAATCAAACTCTTATTTTAAAGGATAAAATTTTAAAAAAATTAAAGAAAAAAATGATAATGACTCTCCATGCTTTGGTCTTTGAAATATGCAGTGCTAGTGGGCCTTCAATTCTAAACAATACTTTAATTTTTTGTTTTTTTTTCTTGAGAGGATACAACCTCATTTTTTTAATAAAACAAGCGACGAATTGCTTAGTAAGTTATTGTTCAGATTTTAGGCACTGATTGACAAATTAAGAAAGGGGTTATTGTCTAAATCTATTTTTCTACTTGTTTTACGTAAAACACCTAAAAAAACATTGAAAACAAAACAAACCACCTAGAACAACACCTTAGAATTACTCAAAATATGAAAATAAAACAAATAAAAAGCCAGCACAATCTATCTTTTCCTATAATGGTCGAGCCTTGGCCCGATAATGGTGCTAATCCAAAAAAATAAGTTTAGAGAAAGAACTTCATTAACACAAGGATCCTTACTTTTAGTTGTAGAATTGTGGTCAAATGACAACTTTGTTGTTTTTTTTTTTTAATTTATCTCTCATCTTTTTTTTAAGACTGAATTCTTTTTAAAAAAAACTCTTGAACCTTAATAAAATTTAAAAAAACTTGGAGATTGACCATGCATTTCTTTTATGTTTTACTACGTGATTCTCTAACTTTACATTCTGTATTTCAAATTTAATTAAAAACTTCATACGATGAAATTAGGCTACAAAAAAATCAAATTACAAATGTTTAAATTAAAAGATAAAATAAATTAATTGTTAATTTCTGCATATCATGCTCACTATAATGATTTATAAAGTAATTTGTAATATTATTATCAAGACCTCCAATCTTATTTAAATACTGTCACATTGCTAAATAATTTCTTAAAAAAATATTATAATATTTTTATTTGATTTGAAAAGAATCTCATTCCAACATAATAATAAATTAAAGGATCATTTAAAAATAATGAAGTGCTCTTGGGTTCAAAAAGACAGGTTTGTGCATCCAACCCTAAAAAATAAAAAATAAAAAATAAAAAATAAAAACAAAGCTTTTTATTTTTTAATAAGCAACTAATTATCTTCCTATAAGGGTTATTTCAAGTATACCAAAACCAAAGCCATGGCATGTATTCTTCAAAATCTTATGACATTAAAAAAGATACTATGGTCATTAAATATGTAAAGAAATAGCAAGATCCCTACTCTTCGGTCCATTTAATATTTCGGTGGATCGAATTATTATAATGTCCATACCAATTTGATGAATGAACTCATCCTTTGATATAATAAATTAATAGAAAAAAGTTTTTGTTTGTTATTTTCTTGTAGTTTGTTTCATATTTTTTTTTTTGATTTACGTGGGGTGTCCGGGTCAGCTTACGCGCACCACGACTAATCCACACGGCCCACTGAACATCCTGCAAATCCAGTAAACAGGTAAGGCACCACGGGAGTGACAGGCATGCATAATAAGATTCAAATCCAGATGTGAAGAAAGAGAACAAGCCCCTTCCACCGCTAGACTAGAACCTCACTTGCAGTGTGTTTCATCTCTTGAAAGGGAAGGAGAGAGTGCACATTTTGCTTAACATTTATTCCTTTTCTTTTTCTTACGAAACATACCCACTTGCAATTTACTTGTTCAATGATAATTATTAATTACTCTCTTCAGTTTGTAGCTATGCCATTAATTAATTTATAATTGTTACTTGATATTAAAATTATATTTTTTAATTAAATCTTGAAAAAATCATTTACATTCAGTTTTTTTTTAACATGGTTCAAAAGAAAAAAAATACACCCACATTTATATCTTTTTTACGCAATGTTCTTGCTTTTAACGTGTGTTTTGTTTGATGATATTTATAAGATGTTTTTATAAAAGTATTTTTTAAGATTAACCATGCATTTCTTTGTTGATTGATATTAAAATTATGTTATTTTTATTCAAATATTAAATAAATTATTTATATTTAGTTTTTTTTCCAACATGGTTCAAAGAAAAAAAAATTGCACCCACATTAATATTGTTTTTATTTGATATTTTTGTTTTTAATGTTTATTCGATGGTACTTGTAAGATGTTTTTTATAAAAATATTTTCTAATTAAATTTTTTTAAAAAATAATATGTTTTTATTTTTATTTTTAACACCAACTTATTAAAACTATAAAAAATCACAAAAAAATTAATGTAATATACTTTTGAAATTAACCATGTATTTCTTTATATTTTACAACACGTTGTAGCGGTGCTCTTTAAAAAATAAATTGATTTTTTTTTACTTTAAATTAATGTTTCCAACTCCAACATTGTTTTCCACACTGTTTGTTTGGTGGAAAGATAATCTTCAGCATCTTTATCCGTTAAGGGAGTTGAAAATGTGGTTTGGAGCCAAACAAACCCTTTTAATATTTGGAAATCTTAATTGATTGCCGGAGGCGCATGCAAATACAACATCGAAATCATAATGATATATTTGATTACCGATCAAAAAGTAATAATAACAATAAAGAGCGGTCGCTGGACAGGTGGCATCCTTAGCCACAAACCTGTCACCGGGGACTTCCAAGAAATTTAGGCTTAGCAAAATCAAGATACCCAATCAGCATATTATGATTGAATAATTTGATAAGACTAGGTGATGATGGCGAAATTGCACAGAAATGAAAGGGAACGAAGGAATTGACCGGATTAGTCAACTCACCGTCTTTACTTTGTGCTTACACCGTTTTTTTTTAAAGTATTTTTTTAAAAAATATATTAAAATAATATTTTTTATTTCTTTAAGTCAGAATATAAAAAAGTAATTTAAAATAAAAAATATTAAAAACACTCTTTAATCAGAAAAACCAACATACCATCAGCCAATTCTAACGACTTAATCACTCTTTTTTTATTAGAATAAAAATTAAGTTAATATAATATTTTCTAATAATTTTAATGTATCCAAAATTTAAAAATATTATATTAATATATTTTTAAATAAATAACACTGTAATTGCTAAACGCACGCTAGCAAGAGAGGATTGAAGGAAGAGAAAAAAATATACTTCTTGCACGGATGAAATTGAATTTTGGTAAGAGGAGAAAGGAATATGCGCATGCTTGATAAAGGCACTGTACACTAACCTAGCCCAGTCTTAGCTTGGTTGGGCCGTGATGTGCTTTTAGTTTGCGAACGTCGGCCCAAAATGAATTGGTTGGGCCGTGAAGTGCCTTTTGTTTTATTTATTTTTTTCCTCTCGCGGATATAAGGGTGTAATCAGGTTAGTTTGAGCATTTAGAAGAATAAAAAAAAATATCTCGAGGGAGCTAATAGATTAAAACAAATCAAAATTACAACATTGGGTAAATTAGGTTGATTTAGGTATTTTTTAATTATGTTCTTTGGATTAATTAAAAACTAACCTTCAATAGTTATCTTGATTTTTCTTCATTAAAATATCATTTTATTTTATATATTATCGTATCAATATTTAAAAGGTATATTAAATAATATAAATAATATGAATAAGATTTTGAGTTTATGATTTTATTTATTTATTTTATTAGAAAAGATATTGGCAAACATTTTTCATACATTAGAATAATTGATATGATACAATTCAGAAGAAGCTCTAATCACTGTTTACAATCTAAATGATTACCAAGAAATTAAATCCAACAAATAAAATCAATCTTCTCATTTCAACAATCAAAAGACCTAAAGTAATTATTTAACACGCTGGTCCATCCTAGGTATCCCTCGTTATAATTCAGATACACCAAGATCATTATGTTCATCGAGTAACTTTGTTGTGTTTTTACTTCTTTTTACCCACTGTCTAAGCAATGCAGTACACTCCAGTCTCACCTCAGAACAATTGATCGTTATCAGAAGGTGACAATGTGCATGGGAAAAAGGTTCTCCCTAGCTGTATGTAGTTGTTTCATGGCTTAGACTAGCTGTGGCCTATGCTGCGTACACAGTACACCCAACACAATCCAAACTAATTAAGTTTCTACTCGATGCCAAGTTGAAGATAGAGAATAAGATGGCCATTAAGGTCTTCGTCTTTCTCGTTACTCCCACATAAGTTTTGGCAAAACAACATGCGAAAACGTTACAATATCTTGGTTTAAATTGGAGGTTGCATTCGAGGGAGCAAGATATTGAAGCATTTAGTCAAGGAAGGTGGGCACTGAGAGGTCTCTCTCTCTCTCTCTCGCTCGCTGGTATTTACATTTCTACACTGTTGTCAGCTAGAGAAGGGCTGCTACAAAAGCAACATACCTCTGAGATCAGGTGGGCCCAATTGAATAAAGAAGCTAGAAGGGAATGAATTCTTTGGGGACCTTTCTCTGACATCATCATCATCATCTCATCACTACCAAAGATTTAAAAGGTAAAACAAAATCAACAGTAAATGACAGAAAATAAGGAATAGTTTTGTCCTCTGCCAAATCGTATAGTGTTCATAAATTTCTCACTAGTAATATTGCATGGAGCAATATGGCATGCATGCACAATAATCAGATGTTTGATTAGTACATTTGCATGCCATGTCATGCCAACCTATACTTGCATAGATACGCCCCCCTGGCTACTGCATGCCATCAACCCTAAGATAGTCTCAAGAACCCAGACACCTTCCATCCATGAAACGTTCCACTCACGCTCCCAACCTCCCTCCATAGAATATATCCAGGTAATTTATTGATATTGAAGTGAAAAGCTCCTTGCAACAGCAACTGTGGTGCTTAGTGCCATTTTCCCCACCGTTTGTATTGGAAAAATTCTACTCCTTATCTTGGAAAGCACAAATATTTTGAAAGTTAAGTTATACTAAACTCTAAGAAACAACTCCACGTTTATATTGGGAATTGATTTTTTTTTCTTTCCTTGCCTCCTGCTACAATATTGTTTCCCTGTATATCTTTTTTGGTGTCTAAGTTTCTATGCTCAACAAAGGCATGCTTATCGGATAAGGGACACAATAGATGGCGGAGAGAGGAGAGAGATCTAGAGAATGTTAATGTTGTCTTTTAAAATATTTTTAACTTAAAAATAAATTAAATAATTTAAAAACACTAAAAACAGTCCTTTCCATTCTGCCAACAAGATTTTTGGTGGATGATCGGTACTGATCAGTAGGAAGCAAAGAAATGACGCAAGATTCTCATTTCTTGTGAAAACGCGTGCTCGGAAGCGTGTGATGTGGATTTCGAATTCAATGCAGAAGTTCCTTCTCCCCAACTTGGACTTTTCCTTCCTCCATTGTCTTATGGCGGCAGAGAGAGATAGAGATAGGGGCCGAGGCTTGCATCATCAGCAGCAACAGTACAGAGAGAGGGAGAGAGAGAGAGGGTTTAATTTCTTTGGTTCTGGTAGAGAGTAAATAGAGGAGATCTGTCAATCCGTTTCTGAAAGATTCGTACAAATAGTCTAGGAAAGGAGGGTCAGAGCCCCATCATTGTCTCAATTATCAGCGTAAAAATTACAGAGATAGTACTAGCTACCCAGTATACTGTATAACACTCGGCACCACCACCCCTCCCGAACGTACCTTTGCTGAATATATATTCACATCAACACCTGTGGCAGCGGCCTCGGCAAGATTGCAAAGGCACCGCTGTTTACATATATTCGTGTTATACTTTCGGGTAGTCTTACGGATTCTTCGTCGTGGTCTGGAATAGCTTCATCGTATAGATTCGGTAACCAACATCGAATCAGCTACGGAACCATTTGGAAAACTAGTATCCCTTTCATTGCTCTTTTAGGGATATTTTTTCAAAATTTACCCAATTTTTATTTAAAAATTTAAACAGAAAAACAACTTTAAAAAAATATTTGGTAAAACATTTATTTTTATATTATGATGTATTTAAAATGATAAAAAATAAAATTCAAATAATTTGACTCGATAAATTAATTGATTATTCTAGTTATATGAATTGGTTAATTCTGATATATAAAACTATAATTTTATATTTTTTCAAATATATTTTATGAATCAAAATATATATATTTATCTAATTTATAAACTAAAAAAAATTATAACTTTTGGTCAGGTTTAAAACTCAAGAGAAAGATAACCTAACAAATAAATTTATAAATCAATTTAACAAGTTTAGATTCAAAAAAAAGTTTGGTCATCTTGAATTAGAATAACATCACAAAAAGAGTTATAATTTTTTATCCAATCATTAAATCATGCTTAAATCTTCACAAAAATTTTCAGAGATTATTTTTTTTAGTAGTTATAGCATCGCTATATGAACCATGAAATATTTAAATATAAAAAATTTCATTGAGGTTCTAATTTTGATATTTTAAGATTTTTTTTTATTTTTAAAATTAATTAATCAACATTACTGATTATTATGAACCAGTTTACCTGTTAACCTTGAATTTAATAATATTGTGGTTGTGAACCATAAAATCAATTAAATTCTTGTTGAGGTTTCTAACCGTGATATTAAATTTAATATCATAATAGTTAATTACATATTACAATTTAGAGTTGATATCTAAAAATAAACTATTTCAGCAAAAAATCTTGCTGCTATATTAATTCGTCAATTATGTTGATTTTGTGTGTTAATTTCCCTGACCAAACTTTGTGATCCAACATAACCATGTATATAAACCGGCACAAATTTTGAATTCCCCCAAGGCTTTGAAGAATTCTTTTTAAGCTGGTACGTACTTTTAGAACTTAGAAGCAAACTAAAGGAGGAGTGTGAGTGATCATACTGCTTGCTTTAGCAGATTAATTAGAGCTGGCAAAGGTGTTGTTGCGTATGTACAAGACACAAGTTACTATCCCAAAAGAAATAGAAATCCAAGAGACAATAATGCTTCTGGTTATAGAGATGAATATGAAAATGGGTTTTTGTTTTTGTTTTAAAAACGGTTTTTAATCAAATTTTTATTATTCTAAAAAAGATAACAGAGAAAAATAAACACAGAAACAAGTTACTTTATTTAAAAACATTTTTTAAACATTTTTAATTTTTATCTTTACATTCATATCTAGATGGTTGATTATAATTAATTTATTATTCAATTTAAAAATTAGAAAATGAAAACAAAAAAAATCATGAAAAATATAATAGATTTTAACCAAAAATGATGAGCAGATGGAGGTTGAATGACCATAAAAAGCTATGTATTTCTGATAAAATTATCATCCTACATTTCTATCCATCTTAACTTTGTGTTGGTACAAGTATTTTATTTGAGACATGATTGATTTAATTGTTTATTTTATTATTAAATATATTTGAAGAATTGATTTAATAACTGTTAAATCGTAATTTAATTATATTATTTTCTTAGCAATGAATAATTTTTTTTATTATGATTACAAACATTTTTTTAACATGATTTTGATGGGTGCAAAATTTTTAATTTAAGTTAGTTAAAACAATACTTCTTCAAAACTAAAGTGAAAAAAATTAACAAAAAATTTAAATTGTGGTGGGGGGGGGGGTTCACTGTAGTTGTAGAGATAGTTTGCCATAAATTGCTATAATGAAATTATTTTTTTGCTTTTAAGTTAAAAAAAAATGTAATAGTGTTAAGGGTGCTTTAGTCTTTATAATTGATCTATTAGCCATTAAAAAATTTAGAGGTATATAAGTATTTTTCTTTTCTTGCACATTAAAAATACAGTTTTATTCCTAGATTTAACATAAAAAGTTTTTTAATCTTTCAAAAACATAAAAAGAGTTGAATTACTTATTTACCCCTAAAATAAAAAAAATTAAGGTGTTAATTGAGGGCTTTTTTTATTTTTTTGCTTATTTTTTTATTTTTTTTCACTTTGAAATATGATAAAAATACTATTATACCATTAGAAAAGACAAATATCAAGGCATGAGTCTAAGTCATTTATGTATTTTCATTATGTTTTTGGGTGATTCTTTGAGTTTAAGAAGGACATTTTGATATTTTCATATAGAGAAATAATTATTTTATTTTAAAAAGATGTCGGCTTGTCATGTTCATGTTTTAATGAATATGTGTAGTCTGCAGTGTTTTGGTGACATGTGTATATCTTTTTAATGTCCAAACCTACCCTTATGTTGTATTATTATATGTGTGTAATGTATTCTTTTTTAGGAGGTGATATGTGTCAGTTTCTTGCTAATATATATATATATATATATATATATATATATTTACAGAGAAAATGCATAATTATCTCTTTTTTTTTTTTAGATTTATCAATTTTAGTTTATATATATATATATATATAAAAGTAACACAGAAGTCACATGCTTGTACTACCTTTGCAGACAATGGAAAGGAACCTTACCATAGGACTTGTTTTTCATCAAGAAGATGTGGTATATTAAGCTAGTCGATGTGTAGATCAATTCATATAAATTGAAAACGGGCGAAAGGCGGGGTCCATAATGACCAACTTTGATGAATTAATCCCATATAATCAAACACTAAATAAGAAAGTTCTGAACCATATTGAGGCCAATGTCATTGTCATTGTTATTTGCCTTTTTTTCACGTGAAATGTCCATACATCTGATGCAAACCAGGAGCTTTTATATACATAAAGTTAAAATTTCCATGTTAAATTGGAAACAAACAAGCAAGCAACCTATAAGAGATTCAAGATTCCAAAAGAAAAAGATGAATCACAAACAGGGCTTGGAGCTGAGGAGATATAGCTAGCATTATATTAGCATCGCTCTTGCAGCTTATTGATCATTAACATTGTTCGATCCTCCTGCATTTTTGGCTTAAATTTTATAATGAGATGGATCCTTGTTCTCGGTAGATTGCCTGACATGGTAATAAGGTTTGCTGCGTAGTATCAATTTCTGAGTAGTCAGTCCATTTTGGTGAAGGAATGAAGGCTTTCCCGTTTCATTCTTTAGGCAATTGAGAACGGAATCCGGACTTGTATAAAAACAAGCACTAGCAACTTCAAAAGCTTGCGGCAACTATGAGAGAGATATTTGGCGTTGTGAACTGTTTAGATTGTTGGAGAGTTCTATAACGATGAGATATAGCTTTCTAATGGAGAGATCGATTTGTTTATTTAAGATCTTTATTAAATATTTTATTGAAAATCATCATGCAAATAATTTGATATTCTTTTATTAAATTGAGTTTGGTGATATATCTTTAGATGGAATTATGTTTTAGGATTTTAATATTTATAGAGTAGATGATTGGTCTATATATGTACGCGTGTATTCTTCCTTTTATTTTTTAAAGTTGTATTTCATGAGAATTCTATTTAAAATCTTAGATAAATTTCTAATATGATGATTACTAATAATATCCTAAAAAATTCAAGTAGTTTAAAAATAAAGCTTATGAGTTGGATAATCCATTAATTTCTTAATTGAAATGATTTGATTCATTCTCTTTAACTAAGATAATTGGTACTTAGCGTTTCATAAATCAAGATAACTGGTAACTGGTACCTATAAAAGATTTTTTTTGATCGATTTGAGAACTCTCTGATATTCAAGTAAATGTATTTTTTTGAAAAAATAAGAATGAATCTCCATCAACGCTTATACTTAGAAAATCTCTAAGGGACATAGTAGAACATAAGAAGGGTGAGCCTTTATACGTAGAAAATTTTCTAATAAGTTGAAGGGAACTTAAGGAGGGTAAAATTTATACATATAAAATTTTATAAGAATTTAGGGGGAAACCCAATAAGGGTGAGTTTATTCTTGAAAAATATTTTAAGAGGCTAAGGGGAAAAAATCTTTATCGATGCCTATACTTAAAAAATTCTCTAAGAGGCGAAGGAGAACCCAAGAAGGGTGAGTCTTTATACTTAGAAGATTTTTAAGAGCCCAAGATGAATTTGAGAAAGGTAAGCATTATACATAGAAAACTTTCTGAGAGGCTGGTGGGAATCCAATAAGAATGAGCCTATATTTAGAAAATATTATAAGAGGCTAAAGGGAAAAAATCCTTATCGACGCCCATACTTAGAAAATTTTCAAGAGACAAAGGGGACGAATCCATATTGATGTCTATACTTAATTTTTTTTTTAAAGGATAAAGAGGAATCTAAGGAGGGTGAACTTATATTTAGAAAATATTTTAAAAGGCTAAAAGAAATGAATTCCTATTGACACCCATACTTAGAGAATTTCCAAGAGGTGGAATGAAACCTGTCGTGGGCTGCGAGCCGGGCTGACGTCATCAAGCGACGGTGGAGGCTTTTTGTCGTGCCTTCGGTGTGAGGTGTTATGTGTTGGAAAAAGGATTTTGAATTTAATCATAAAATTATGATTAATGTTTAGGAGTCGCCACCTAGTATTATGGTTACTAAAAACCTATGGTCTGCGAGAATCTGAGTAAAGGACTGGTTGTGCAAGGGGAAGACGCATCACCCCTAGTACACCCTACCTAAGGTAAGTTGCATTATTGTTTGATTTTTCTTTTTCTGAATTGGGTATCTGTTAGTCTTTTCTAAGACTCAAGTCAGATTTATCTTCGTGAGAGAGTCTTTACCTTATTGAGTAAAATCCTAATCGTTCTAAAGCTTGAATTTTTGCATCATATTTATTTTCATTTTGTATCTTTAATACCTGAGGATGTACTTTATTGTGTAATTTTACACCACAAATATTAAAGTCTACATCCAGATTGTAAAAAAAGTATGGAAAAAGATTTTTGACATGTTGGTCAAATCTTAATGGATGATCATAAACTGATTACGATATCCATTTTTGGATTTTTTTTTTGTTTTTTACATGAAAAAGATGTAATTTTTTATTTTTATGAAAAATATGCTTGAAAAAATTTCAGGATTTAGCCGTATGCAACAAAATATTTTTTTCTTTTTTGAAAATGGAAATTGATTTAAAAGTTTTTTTAAAATATTTTTTTTAAAACATTTTAATTTTTTTATAATTTCAGAGGAAACCGGGTATTTTAATACCAGATTTGTATTTTACAGTGTAAATACACAACCGGATATTATGCAAAAATTGATAAAAAAATATACAAAAAATCATTTTCTTAAGAAATGATTTCAGATTTTTTTTTTTTTTATAAAATAAACTCTCACACACACACAATTCATGTGCTGCATGAACAATAAGACGTGAATTATATTTCATGCCTACTGTTCATGTAGTGAACAGTAGGAAGGGAAAAGAAGAAGAAGAAGAAGAAGAAAAAAGAAAAGGAGGCTCACTTGGCTGAAGGGGTCGTTGCTGCTGTGATGAGGTGGTTTGGATGGTGGCTTAGGTAGCGTTGGCTGAGGTGATGGTGGCCAGAGTTGGTTGTGACAGATGGTGGTCGGCGGAGGAAGAAAGAAGAAGAAAAAAACTTGTAGTAGGGGGAAGGAAGAGAAGAAGAAGAGGAGAGAAGAGAGAAAGTCACCATGGCTGATCTGCCACTGGAGAGGAGCTGGGTTGATGGAAATGATAGTGGTAAAGTTGGTGATGGTGGTGGTGGTAGTTAAAGGTCATGGTGGAGAGAGAAAGAAAGAAGAAAATTTGCAGAAACAAGTAGAAAAATTGATTTTTTGGCCGACTTTGGACCCGATTTTCTCCTCTATCAAATCATGAAATCCACCTCTATTTATACGTGGTGGAAGAGGGCAATCTTGTCTACATTGATAAAAAATTTCAGCCCTTGATGCAGTTAGAAATGATCTCAACTGTTGGCTCAAAGTAGGTATCATGAGTTGTAAATCTGCAGACAAAAGCTGACTGAGTTGACGACCCTTTAAGCTGTTACAAAAAATGATTTATTGTCATTTAGCCTAAACTGATCACATGGTGTTGTAGAAAAAGTGCAGAGAATCATTTTCGTATAAGATTTGTCAAATTTGGTGGGCATTAGGTACATTAAATGAGCTGCAAAGTAGGTAACCTGATTAGCTTTTTCAGAAAAAAATAAGAAAATAATAAACAGTGTCGATTCCTGTTTTTATCAAAGTTCATTTCAATCCTCCATCTTTTAATTGCTTTCAATTGAAACTTATTTGACCATAAAATCTTTTTATTTAATGCAATTTAGCTTCTAATTTCAATCAATTAACTTAGTAAAAATTAAATTTGTTTTCTTAAAATTTCAATATTCTCATTTAAACCCAAATTAACCTCCCAAACTTAATTTTTCAACAATTAAGCTTCAAATAAAATTAATTTGACCCATTTAAAGTATAATTAAGTCATTACACTTCATTAAATCCTTTAATTGAACCCAAATTAATTTTTAAACATAATTAAAATTTGATTTGGCCCATGATTAAATCAAATTGGCCTATTTAAAATTTAATTATGTTAATGAACTTTATTTTTATGCAAATTCATCCAATACTCATTTAATTTAACCTTGAATTTGCATTTTTTTTTCATTTTTAGGCATAATGGGGCACAATTAGATCTTGAATTTCCTCCAAAAATTGCAACTTGATTTCTTGGCCTATTTTCTCCACGCTACGAGTCTTTATTATTATTTTTTATCTTTATTTTGAGAAAAAATAAAATTTAGGGAATAACCCATAATTAGGTTATGACAAAACCCAAAAAGGATGAGCCTATATTTAGAAAATATTTGAAGAGGCTAAGGGGAATGAATCCTTATTGACACCCATACTTCAAAAATTTTCAAAAGACAGAGTGAAACCCAAGTAAAGTGAGCTTATAGTTAGAAAATATTTTTAAAGGCAAAGAGGAATGAATCCTCTCAACATCTATATTTAGAAACTTTTCAAGAGGTGGAGGGGATGAACCCATGTCGATACCCATACTTAGAAATTTTTCTAAAAGGCATAATAAAACCTAAAAAGGGTTATGTTATACTTATAAAATATTCTAAGAGGCTGAGAGAACGGATCCCTATCGAAGCCCATATTTAGAAACCTTTCAAGGGGGCGAAGGGGTCAAACCCAATTAGACTTAGTGATATATATATTTGTCCATATTATGGGGGTGTTGTTACTTTGTTGTAGTTGACTATCTCTAGTTGTCATGGAGGATGGAGCTACCGTATTAGGGAGAATCCTTTTTAAGAAGATTATGCAATCGCACTATGAAGAACCTTTTCTAATGAAATTGTACAGGAGTCCAAAAGCCCCCTTTAAAGATTTGTAGATAGAAATCTCTAGTTGTCATGGAGGATGGAGCTACCGTATTAGGGAGAATCCTTTTTAAGAAGATTATGCAATCGCACTATGAAGAACCTTTTCTAATGAAATTGTACAGGAGTCCAAAAGCCCTCTTTAAAGATTTGTAGATAGAAAATGTATGTCAGAGAAACAATTATTTTAATTTAAAAATAAACTTACTTTCTATCAAGGATAATATGTCATGACGTGAATTGTTAAGCTCTAAGGAGCCTTTTGATCAATCACTTGGAGAGTGGTGTTATTGCACTTGGAAGACCCTTGATCAATCTGTTTCAAAGATAGCGTTGTCATAGGTATCAAGACTTGCTGAGGTGGTAAAGCCTGATTTTGCCCCTGAGTGGCCAATTCAACTTAGGTGAGGAGTTGCACTTGGTTAATGAGCTATTGGAAGTTTGAATGGAAAGATGTGCTCGTGATAATAGATAGATCCATAAAGTGTTCTAGTTTATGTGTATCATGGTTGCGTGTTATAAAATGACTTGGAATGTTATTAGAAAAAAATGATAACTTTTTTATTAACTTTCCACAGATGATGACAATTATGATGTCCTAAAAAATCCAAGTAGTTTAAGAATAAGGCTTATGTGTTGAATAATCAATTAATCTTTAGGTCCTAGTAATCTGATTCATTCTTTCTATTTAAGGTGGCTAGTGCCTAGTAGGCCAAAATGGTAGGTGGATGGTACATATAAAAGGTCTTTATTGGTGGCTTTGAAGATTCTTCATTGTTTAAATATCTTTTTGAGAGAAAATGCAATGATATTTTAAAGAGATACTCTAAAAATATGTATACAATAAAGAATGAAGATTGTGAACCTGTTTTATTAATGACTCATAATATGTTTATAGTTCATGAGTCTTATCTCTTTACAAAAAAGAGGGGTTAAAATATAATTTTACCCTAATAATTTTAATGAAAAAAAAATATCTCTGATATATACCTTAATGAAGGATAAATATACCTCACATAAATATTAATGTTGATAAAAACATGGTAGATCTTAGAGGACTTTTATACATTATCCCTTACAAATATTAATGTTGATGAAAATATGATAGGACCTTAGAAGATTTTTATACATCTAAAGGTATAATGAAAGTAGAATTCAAAATATAGTTGAGCCCATAAAATTGGACTCTTTTCAAGGTTGAGCCCATGGGGTCAAGTTTCTTCCAATGCTGATCCTTTTAGAATGGGCCCAGGCAGATTGCTTGAGACCATGTATTTTTAGGCATTTAAGGGTTTTTTTAAACCCATTAAATAAATGTTTATCAATCACCTAATATCAATACATGAAACTTGATGGTATGTTAATTATATAATAGCCAATAACATTTTATGTAACTAAATTTAAAGAACATCATAACACAAAATGTTTTTTTTTGTTTTTTTATTAGTCATAATTATAAATATTTTTGAACTAGCTTATACGTTAATGAAATTATTAAAAAAAAAACAATTCAAGTTAATATACTATTAAATTAAAGGATTGGATAGTCATAAGAAAAGAATTGGTAAGAGTCGAGATTAGGTACCGTTTGTTTTTATGGTTGGACCGTGTTTTTTTTTTTAAATCTAAATTTTTATTGCTTTAAATTAATTTTATTTTGGAATTTTTAGATTTTTTAATTGCTGATGTCAAAAATAAATTTAAAAATAAAAAAAATATTATTTTAATATATTTTTAAATAAAAAATACTTTAAAAATCAACAATTACCATATTCTCAAACATTACTTAATTAAAAAAAAATCCTTATGATAGAACTACATGTGCAACACACTTAAAAAAAATGCTTTTGTGTTGCTTGATAAAATGTGAACATCAATTAGTTGTGATTATTTTCAATTTAATTTGGTTTGATTTGTTTTTTAAAAGAAAAAAGGCAAAAACTAGTGGTATTTAATGGGTTTTTTTTAGGTTTTTACAGCTAAATTCAGTTGATTTTATAAAATAAAAAGATTAAAATTCATAAAATAAATTAGATAATTTACAAGTTCTTAATAATATATATAAATGTAATCATAACAATAATAGAAAAAGATATAAATTTATACAAACAACATATATAAATTTAATCATAACATTTTATTGCAAGTAAAACATATCCAAAACACTGGACCTGTTGTATTTTTTATACTAGGAACAATATAAACTTCATTTTTTAACAAATAAAGCAAATTTTAAGGGTTTGGGATAGAAAAAGAAAAAAAAGAGTACATTGTCATCATGAAAACAAATTTTTTAAAACATAGGAATTTTTATGAAACTATATTATTAGTAATAAATTTTCTATTTATTTTTATGGATCTGATTTGGTTTAGTTTAATTAATTTAATAAACCTTAAATCAAAACTAAATAAGATTTATTATTTTAGTTTTTTAATAGGTCTTTTTAAAGGTTTGTTTTATTTGGTATTCTCAATTTTTTTATTTGTTTGATCTATTTTTTCCCCTCAACCCTAACATATGTTAGCTTCACTTATCACTTTCCATCCTAGTATAAATTAAGCTTTTTTTTTTTTTTTATCAATTCAGGTCCTAATCCAACATTTGCCAATTGAACCTCTTGTTCATATCCAATATCCATTAGTATTTATCATTTATTTTTCTAAAAAAATATAATTTTTTTATTTCATAAAAAAAAAAACATAAATGAAATTTTTTGGAATATTAGGCACCACCACTAAAAAATTAAAAAATAACAATGAAATATTCCATCAGCACATAATAAAGATTTTGTCATTATTTCATAATGTAATTATCGTTTTTTTTTCTTCAGAAACTTGCTTGTTGGAGTTTTTTTTATTCCATCAGCATCTTCATTGGAAAGAATAAACTCAATAATGGCTCAAGCAAGCCATAATAAGTACATCTCGACACATATCTTTTTAAACTAGCACCAGCAAAGTTAAATTAGGTTGACAAGTTCAGTTGAAACACCAACACAATTACTCTATATAGCAGTCGCTCATATGAATTAACATACAATATTAGCATTCAACTCAGAAAAATATAGGGCAAGTTTTTCTTCAAGTAAATTACCATCTCATAATTACACAACTGCAGGGAGACATTTTCAATTACAAACTATTTTCCAAAGTGGGAGTTAAGAGGATATTTGTTTACGCTGTAATTTTTATTTATAAAATAAATCATTTAAATAATATATTTTAATGTTTAAATTTATTTTATTATTTGTAGGACTCAGTATAATTTATGTTAAAAATACAGATTTACCAAAAGCAGCTGTAATCTAATTCTCCTCTTCTCCTGCATTTTTTATAGTGAGAGTGAATTAATTTATTCTCAGCTGTTTACGAACAGTGAAGAATAGCTTTATTATTTATAACTGAATTGGGTATGATTTATATTTAAATATATTAAATTAGATTTAATTCAGTTAAAAAAATTTAATTTTTTATTTTTATTTTTATTTTATTTAAAAAAATTATTGTTTAATATTATTTAATAAGATTATATAAATTAGTAGAAGATCATATGATAAAGTAATATTTAATTTGATCGCAATTCCAATTTGATTTCTGATAATATTTTACTTGATATTTGTAGGAAACCATGAAAACTGTATTCTTTGTCGAATAAATTTAGTATATAATGAAATTGTAAATAATTTAATAAAATAAAAAAATATTTTATATAAAATATTTTATATAAAATATTATTTATTTTATAATATAATAATAATAATTAAATATATAATATTTAAATTAAAAATCATTAATATTAATATATATCTTTCTAGTTATTTTATAACTTCAATTTGAAAAACATTCTTAATCAAATATATTAAACTATTTTTTATTAAACTTTAATTTCAATTATAATTTTAATAAAATATATATAAATACCAAATCAATCTTAATTAAAAATATTTTTTATAATTTTTTTTTTATAAATTACAATTATAAAAGTTACCTAGAGACCCTATAAGGTGTAAAAATATTGAATCAAGGCTCTTCAGCTAATCATATGGTGACGAGTGTCCTGTATAAATAGTATTAACGATGCAGCTAGCGGTTTGCATAGCGAGGGGGGCAAACAACCTCTGGCAGGGCACGGACCAAAAGTTGACGCATGAAAGGTCTGAAACAAAGCTAATTTTAGGCAAAAGACAAAGATGTAGCAATGCAAAGTTCAAAGCTTACACTTAACGTCCAAAGGACAATATTGAAGAACTTGCCAAGAACAAAAAAAACCTAAACCTATAGGAGTTGGAACACTTTTTGCAAAAGACGTTCTTAATATAGAAATTCAGGGTGAGAGTGAACATAAATCTTCTATTTCTCATACATTGTGACCACACTTTACATGCGATGGTTGGAATTACAAAGGAATTAGGTATTTTGCTTCACAAAAATAAAAATGTGACAATATCCAGTTTCGAGAGCAACAAGAATGCCTCACAAAAATCCCCACACTGTGGATTTATGATCATATATAGAAGGTTTAAACTTAACTAGTAATCTTTTCGAGATGAACTTTTCACAAGAATCTAAAGGAACGAATCTTTCTCATTAGAATAGTGTTTGGTTATGGTCTCGTAAAGGAAGAGTCATATTTCTTGTATTTCTTATTATAAAATTACAGAAATTCACTCTGAAATTATCAAAGAGATAAATTTATTGTCTCTATCTTTCCAGCTAAATATATTCTTGTCTTTTATATATATATATATATATATATATTAAGACATTAACAAGACACGACCTAGATGAGTTTGGCGAAGATTTATATGCAGTATTTGATTTTTGAGGTATACGACACTAAGAGGGCTATCATACTATTTACAGACATTGGATTCATGTAAAGTGTCTCGCATGCTTCTCGGACACATTAATGAATATAGGGCGAAAACACTAGATTTTAGAATTGATTGTTCCTATCTACTGAATGTTTTGGCTTCTGCCGATAGGGATCTCGTTTGGAGGACCTCAACTGATGATGCTTTTATGAAAGCTGCTGGCGGTGTGAGCAAGAAGGTAAATTTGACCAAAGAATTAATGAACACTTTGATGCTGCAGGCCGTAGTTTTCTTTTAAACAAAAAACCTAGCTAGATGTAAATGCTCGTGCAACTAGGAAAAATGAAAGTAAATTTAACCAAAGAATCAATGAACACTTTTAATTACAGTTAAGTTAAATACGATAAATAATAAAACATAATATCACAAAACAAATAGCCACAAAAAAAAAAAACGATGTTAAATTTTGGGAATTCAAGTTAAATTCTACTCTGGACGTTATTTTGTACAAGGTCTAGGAAGATACAAGAGGAGTGGAGATGAACCTCCCATACAAAATTGGTGCATTTACAAGAAAGAAGAGAGAAAAAAAAGGGAAAAAAATGAAAACTAGTCCTCCCTGGTGAACAAGTAATTAATCACCTAAAAACCTCCCCGGTGAACAAGTAATTAATCACCTAAAAACTTAATCTAAGAAAGTTTACCCTGAATTTTCTCTCTTTTCTCATATTATTTGGCCCCATCATGATCTAAGTGTATGATAAGATGGGAATTACAAGATCTAATACGTTCCTTGGCTCTCTTTTCCATTCACCGGCTATGTCATGAGCAATTTTTACTGCATCCGAGGCTGTTCCCAACAGGCCTCTTCTTGTGAAGCCAACCGTGTACAGTCCATTTTCTCCTTTCCAGCCCTTAGGAAAGGGGGTTTTGGGCATGCCATCTTTTGTGAAGAAATCACATCCCTGCATTAGCCATGGCGGAAAAAAAAATATTGGGTTACTTCCAAGAATCAAGTAGGCAAGCCGGGTTTTAATAGAAAGGACAGTTTTTTAGGTTTATTTTGCAAAACGAATAACATTATGTCATGACAGCAACATAACATAAAACCCCACAGAGAAAACTGCAATTTTTATTGTGGGTATGTTAAAAAAGGTATAATAACTTCAAGCAGAGCCTAACTGATTTATTCTTTTTTGCATGGAGAAAAGAAGGGATTTGTAGGTGTCTGCCCTCTGTGCATGTGTCCAAGGCAGAAAGGGATAGATGATTCATAAAAAGATAGAACTAAATCTAAAAACTTCATAGATATGACGCTTACCTTGAGCCAAGTAGGGACATTGCTTTTATACCCAGTTGCTAAGATTATAGACTCAAACTCCTTTTCTTGTCCATCCATAAATTTGACTCCATGTTTTGTTATCTCCTTCACACCTTCCACCACCTGAAACCCTAGCAACATTAGCTGCTGGCCAGAAGGTATTGCAGAGAGTAGTAGCATACATGCACAGAAAAAGTGAATAAAAAAAATTAAGGGTTTGTCTGGAAATGCTTGATTTACCTTGATTTTGCCAGACTTAATCTGTGACAATGCACCGACATCCAACACTGGTGTCTTTCCTGTGACATTCTTTAGCTCAATTGGGCCTGTTTTTGGTCGTTTCAGGCCTAATTGGTCTGTGTTGCCCAAGGTGAGATTGGCTACTAGAAGTAGCAATTTGTCCACTAATCTCAAGGGGAACCACTTTAGAAGTGCCATGGCTACTCCGAATGTTGACATGCCAAACATCTCTCTAGGAAGAACATGCACCTGCATCAACAAAATAAGGCACGGATAATAAAAAAAACTAAGCATATCTAATGGTAAAAACAATTTCAAAAACCAAAATCTTAATCTAGAAAAACATTAGTTTCTTCGGGAAAATAGGATTGGATTGCTTACTGTATTTCTTACAACCATATGAGGGATCGCATTGTGTCTACAGAGGTCTAAGCTAACTTCCATCCCTGAATTCCCACACCCAATAACCAAGATCCTTTGGTTCTTGAACTTAGAACCAGAATTGTACTCACTTGTATGTAGAATAGTACCTTTAAACTTGTCACAACCAGCTATTTCAGGTATTACAGGCTCAGCATTCTCACCAGTAGCAGCAATAAGCCATCTAGAATGGTACTCAAGGTGTTCAGTTTGCACCCTCCAAATCCCTTTAGCGCGGTCATATTCTGCGTTTTTTACAGCCTGGTTGAATTTAGGATGGATATTGAAATGAGAAGCATAAGACTCCATGTAAGAAATGAATTGGCTCTTGTTAGGGTACTTGGGGAAATTAGCAGGGAAACCAAGAAGCGGGAGTTCACAGAACTGTTTAGGAAGGTGAAGTTTTAAGCGGTCATAGGTTCTTTGTTGCCAAAGAGAAGCTATGCAGTCACTTTTTTCAAGAATTAGAGAAGGGACTCCTTGTTGAGAAAGGCAGGCAGCAGCGGCTAAGCCAGATGGTCCTGCACCTACAATGATAGGTCCATTAACCTTAACACACCTTGCTTGTTTAAACCCTTGTTGCTCTTGTTCTTTACCAGAAGCCATGTTGGAAATCCCAAGAAAAAACGAGAAGGAAGGAAAGAATGACTCTGTTTTTGCTCTGTTTTCTACCCTCTCACTAAACGGGAATTTAAAGAGAGAAAAAGGGTTCTTTAGTGAGGTTTGATATGAAAAGAGTGAATGAGGAGAGAATCAATCAGAGGACAGTGTGAGTGAGACTGGGGGTTCCAGTACACAGAATAGAAATTAGAAAGCAGAGGTTTTTTTAATGAGAAGTGAGAGTTGGACAGAGAAAACTACAGGGAAGAGGGAGAGAGTTAATAATATCAGCAGAGACAGAGAGAGGAATGGAGTTATGAAGGCGTGATGGTTAAGGAAAGGATTTAGTTCTCTTTCTCAAGGCTCTGCTTCTCAGCTTTCTGCAGATGTTTTTCTTGAAGGAAGGGTGTAGGAGTGGTAGCAGGAGGCCATCAAAACATGAGATATAAATAGCTTTTATTAATCTTTTACTTGACACCTTTCTTTAATTAATATTATTATTTCAATATCCTCATTTTCCCTTCTTGTTTTTTTGAACATCTGCTACTGCTACTTCTTCACTTCATCAGTTCATAGCCACTTCTCCACTCTCATCTTTCAATGCTTGGGAATACGCTTCAATGCTTGGGAACACGCTCCAAGCGATACGAAACGGCTAGTGGTTTGTTCTTCGCAGGCTTGCACTAAAACAATACGCAAATCCCGAAAACTTCTACTTAATCTTGCATCCACGAAGGATTGGGAGAGCATGTTCATCACACCATGAAATATTATTATTTATGCTATTTTTATTTTGCTATTTTTTCACAATTAGACATGTTTTGTTCGATATTTTTTATAATAACATAATTTTTAAGTATTTTTTGCTTGTAAATATATTAATATAATAATTTTTTAAAAAATTTATTTTTAATATTAACATATCAAAACAATTTAAAAATATGTTTTTTTAAACATTATTTAACCTAAAAAACAAACGCCATCTTAATGATGTTATAAATTAATCCAAAATTAGCTAAATATATCTTCAAAAATCAATTTACTTATGCAATATATAGATATTTTGCCTGAGAAACTCAATTAAAGTAATGGATTAGAGTTAATGACTTTTATTTCATTTCATTTTTTGAGATATTATTATAGTTAAGTTTGAATTTCCAAATTAAAAAAAAATGATATTTGGAATTATGTAATTAATACATTAATTTTCTAATAATGATCATTTTAATCTTGGCTTTTGATGAACAGTGGATTATATAAGAGATAAAAATAAATTAATGTTATACATTTATTTTTGGTTGGTTTAGTTTAAATAAAGTTTCTGTATTGATTTTATATTTTATTTTTAATAAATTATATATAAAATTGAGATAATAATATGAATATTAAAATTATTTTTTATTTATAGGTATAAATAGTTATTATTCATGACAAATCCTTTAACCTTCAAAAAAAAAAGAGAGGAGAAAATGATCACATTTCTTGGACAAGAGGAACCTTCCCACGGATCATCAAAAGAAATCCAGAGCTCTGGAGAGCTAATGATCAAATCGAGAGTCATGCACGCGCTTTGATGAGCGTCGGCGGAGCGCGGGAATGGTTTTGTTTCATGAGGGCTCGTCCTTGGGCCACGTGGGTGATACTATGCAAGTAAATATTTTATGAATTGCTGGGGGATTGGAAACATTTATTTTATCTAAAGTCAACAGCCGTCTGATCCTGGACCTTATTACTCCTAGTGCCAAGTGGCATCTTCTTGTGAGTGATCGGTGACCAACTACTTCTGAAAGAGCTTTTAAATGCACTTGAGTATCTAACTATATTTGTGGTTGCTATTTCAACGCGGATAGGTTAATTTTTTTTTAATGTAAAAAAAAAATATTAAGGAATTTTTTTTTAAGATTTGAGTTATTGGATTAATTAGCCATTTAAATAATATAAATAGAAATATATTAATAAATAAAAAAAATAACAAGAATATATTTGGATTATAAAAAGTTTAATATTAGAGAGCAAAACTAAAAATATTAAAAAGATATATTAAACTGAGTTAAATACAAATTTTATAATGATCAAAATAAGACTGAAATAACCTAATAAAAAAAATCAGATAAAAAAATATAAAAATATAAAAATTAATTTTTAATATATCAAATTTTGAATGATCAAATTAAAATAAATAAATTAAAAAAACTAAAATCAACTCATATTAGCATTTGAAATCAGTAACTCTAATCATGAATTTTAGGCTAACCTTTGAAAGTCAAGCTAAAATAAATAACAAGACAAAACATTTAAAAAGATAAAAAAAACCATTAGTTGAAAAAAAAAAGAGTAAAAAACTAAACTAACCTCTAAACTCCTAAACTTGGTTGAATTACTAAAATCCACAACAACACGTGGAATTCTAGATTTGAGTTAATTGAGAAGCTTAATTCCTAACTGAAATTATAAAAAAATATTATTTTTCAAAACTTGAAAAAAAAATAGTAATAAAATGAATGAAGATCAAATTTGATAGAAAAAAATCATGGAGGATGAAATTGTAATTTTTTTAAAAGTGATTATAAACAAAACAAAGAATGAAAACCAAATTTGAAAGATAACAAAAATAAAAAGAGATGAAATTAAAAAACATTTATAATTTTATGTTGTGTTTTAATTTTTGTTTTTAAAAATGTAACTCGGGGCATAAATGAAAAAAACCATAAATGTACAATTAAAAACTCATATAGAAAGAAAGAAAACCTAATAACTAATGATATAAAATGTTAAATGATAAAATAAAAAATAAAAAAAACATTAGTATTAAAAAAAAAACCAAATAAACTCTTACAAGCCTTTTAAGCTTAAGAAAATATCTTAAACTTATAACCCATTAAATCTTATATTTTTGCTGTATTAACAAACTTAATTTCTAATTAATTTAATATTGAATAGTAAAAAAAAATCCAACAAAAAATAAAAATAAATAAAAACCCAAGAAAACCTGGGTCTCTTTTAAAGTTAGTGGAAATTCCTAAAGAAGATAAACAAATAAAAATAATTTTAAAATTTTATCTTAAATAAAATAAATAATAATAAAAAATAATTAAATTCAAAATAAAAATGAAATAAAGGGGAATGAAATAGAAAACAAAATTCTAACCTTGTACATTGTTTGAAAAATAAATTTCAAATAAAAGAGAAAGGTTGGGGGAAAAATATAAATTTAAAGAATTAGCCAAAAAATTCCAAAAAAAAAACAATAAACAAAAGAACTTGAGATAACTGGATCATTTTTAATATTAATAAAAAATTAAATAAATATTAAGAAATGAAACATAAAAAAACTAGTTTAGGGAAAAGAGAAAAAATAAAAGTAAACTTAGACAATTTTTCTAAACATAGTCAAATCTTAAAAACTTGTAACTTGTAAAATCTTGAATTCAGGTCCAATCAAGAAATTTATTATGTACTAATTTATAAATATCAATTTTAAAAACTTGTTAAAGAAAAAAGTAACAATTAAAATAATATGGATTAAAATTGATCGGAAAAAAAATACAAAAGAAGGGTGAAATCGTAAAACAAAATTAATTTTAAAAATAATTTAAAAAAACAATTAAAAGAATAAAAAACAAATTTAAATTATATAAAAAACATTAAGAGGTATGAAATTAAAAAGGCATATCAATCTTAAAAATTATTCAAGATAAAAAAATTACAATAAAAAGAAAAGAAATCAAATCTAAAAAATCAGTAAATTAAATAGTTATTCTTAAATTTTCAAGTGGTTTATATGAAAATCTTAGTGAGAAAAAAGAAAAGAAGGGGAAAGAAAAAAATAATTCTCATCTCCACATCACCGTGAATCTTTTATTATGTGTTACCTCATCAAGTTAGGGATATCAAAATGTGTCAAATGCCATTATAGAAGATTGCATTTGATTATTAGATGGGCTGACATGTTAATACGAGCATCGTGCACGTCAATTTTTTTAATTATATTTAATATATGTTAATTATAAAAAGATTATAAATAAATTTTATATTTATAATAAAATAAATATAAAATAATAAAAAAATTATTATGAGATAGTTAATGTTGATTTTGCCTTCAAGAAGAGCAAAATAATTATATTACTTTGAAAAAAGTTAAGAAAAAGAGAACACACATTATATATATTTTTATTCAATGATTAAACTTTTAGTATGCAAAGATATGTAAAATGACTAATTTAACATCATATAATTTGTAAATGACAATTTAGTTATAATAAAAAATTATCTTCTCTAAAGATTATCTAGTGATCAATGTCAAGTTGAAAGGTTTTTTAAGCTAGGAAAATATTATTAAATTATTATTTTAATGAATAGTAATTTGAGTCTTGGGCTATAATAATTTCTCCTCACTTTTATTATTTTTTTAATTAGTTTTGGTGGCTGTATTTTACAGATTATTTAGAATTTTAAGCCATAGAAACCATAACTGAGAAGAATAATATCTACCACACCTGGCATTATTAGCAGATTGTTTAGGGTTTTCAGCCTGCAAGAGAATGGATTGGGTTATATTCCTTCATAATATATATTTAGGTTTGTGAGCAGGCGTCACCATTGATTTTCTCTGACGTGGCATTCTATTCCATCACAGAAGTAATCAATTGTTCTTTGCAATTAATTAAGGAAATTATAAAAAAAAAATGTGATGTCTTTTAAAAAATTAAAGACAGAACATCAAGCTCTTACGCTTGTCATTATTGTAATGCTACAAGCCAAATACATAGGGCCAGTCTAGCTTTCATGTTATGCCCTAATTTTATTATTTTGTGTGTTTTTTTTCCTTGCAAGTTGATGTTAACATGTTGAAACTTGGGTTGTGTTGTTAGAAACAAGACAGGCTAGACTAGTCCTATCTCTCCAAGAAAATATGCAGCATTTAGCTGTCCAGGAGTATCTTTGTCATTGTGTTAAAACACTGTTCGTTCAAAAATTATTATTTTTGTTTTAAAATTAATTATTTTTTTACTTTTTATATGTGTTAATGTTAAAAATAAATTTTAAGAAATAAAAAATAATATTTTTATATATTTATAAATAAAAATACTTTAAAAATTAACAGTAAACATTCTCTGATATGCAGTGGATATAACAGAGACAGGATGAATTATTAAGTGTAGAATGGAAAAGGATCTTTGCATCGTGGGTCTTGATAATGTCGGAAATGAGCATCTAGGAAGCATGGATACACCCAATCTTCAGTAGAGAGGAGAAAATCTAGGGTTGGAAATATGTTAGCATGTATATATACATAGTTGAATCCCTTTTTTTGCTGTATTGTATTAATATAACACTTGTTGTAACTCAATTTTTGGTCCCCGTGTAAAAAAATATATATATATATATATAGAAAAATAAAAAAATAAAAAATAATTAATAATAATAATAATAACTAATTTTAAAATAATAACAGTAAAAAAAAAGGGGATGTCAGAATGTTCAGAAAATGGTCAAAAATTAGTTGAGGAGGTTTACAATTACAAAGATTAAAATTTGGCAGTATTTTGTTAACTAATGAGAACCTTGTTGACAAAGAAAATTAATTTTAGGAAGAAAAATCCAAAATAAAATGCTTATGGATTCAATTAAATTTTAATAAAGGTTTAATTGAATTTATGGATGTTTTGATCGCAAGAAAATTTGATTTTTTAGTTAATTTGGGCTTTTATTAGAAGAAATTAAAGTTCTGGGGTCAAAATATAATTTTTGAGAGTTAATTTGGTCAAATCAGGGACTTAATTGCATAAATATTGAAGTTTGATGGCCAATTAGGGACTTAATTGAAGAAATCGAAAACCAAAGACCAAATTGAAGTCTTGATTTTGAATCTGACGCATTTTGGCGCCAAATCTCATTTAAATAAAACGACGCGTTTTGGAAAAAACGACGCCGTTTTATGCACTGTTCATATGCACTATTCATAAAAAAAACTCAAAACGGTGTCGTTTTGAACAGTACCATCATCTTCTTCCCCTGGACATGCAGAGAACAGGGAAGAAAATGTGTTTTTCTCCTCTGTTTTCACCGATCTTTTTACCGACAATTCAACTTCAAAAAGACGCCGACACAACCCACTTTCCACGTGCTTGAAGAACGGTGGAGGAGCAGCTGCACAGTGGCCACCCCAGCCACGTCCCCTCCCCTGTTTTTGGCCTATAAAAGCAGGGGAGGCAGCAAGCGAAAGACAAAAACAAGGAGAGGGAGAAAAAGAAAGAGAGAAGGAAACTAAACACGAGAGAGAGGAGAAGAGAAAAGAAGAAAAAAAAACAAAAAAAAAGACAGAGAAGAAGAAGGAGAAAACTATGAAAAACCGAGGAGAGAGAGAGAAGAAAAAAACAGCAAAACACCGGCCACCGTGTCTCCATTGCCAGCAGCACCGTCCCGACACCAATCCCAGGTAATCTTCGGTTGCCCTATCTCTTTATTTTTTTGGTTTGCATTAGTATGCAGAACGTGAATTAATTCACGTTCTGCAGCAAATGAAGGAGGGGGAGCTGGTTACTGTACACGGGTTTTAATAGTTACTGAATTAATTCACTGTTTGTACAGTACCAGCCCATTTGGTTTTGGGCCGGGTCCGGCCCAACCCACTGATCTGGGCCGAGTCCGGCCCAATTAAAAAAAATTAATTTTTTTATATTTTTATATTTTTCTCTTTTTATTATTTATGCCTTTTTTGCTTAGTATTGGTCTATATTTTTGTAAAAAAAAATAAATACAAATACGGTATTAAAAATACCTGAGTTTTTTTATCAACTAAAAAAAAATTAAAAAAAAAAAAATATATTTTTGTGCATACGGCCAAGTGTCTCAAAGCTACAAAAAAAATCATATTGTATTTTTCATACATCAAAAACAATATTTTAGCATGCATTTTGGCTTTAATAACCAGTTTATTAAAGTCAAGAGAACATTGGCCAAAATATCAAAAAACAATAAGAACTTTTTTTGTTTTGTTTAGTATCAGGGATTATGAGGTTATACGTAACACGTATTCTTGATTTTAAAAGTTTCTTTGGTTTTAGATACACATATAATTAGATACCACTACATGATTTCATATTTTATCAGACAAAACAATGCAGCCTACCTTAGGTAGGGCGTAGTCGGGGTGCTAATACCTTCTCTTTACGCAACCAGTCTCCGTACCCGATCTCTAAAGACCAATTAGGGTTCCTAGTTAACAGAATACTAGGTGGCGACTCCCATTCAATGTTTTCACTGATAAGAGACAAGAATTCCTTGTCTTTTCATATCTTACTAGAAATACACCACATCCCATCGTTAGCATGGATGGTGGATGATCGCCGCGATGCTGCACACATGCGACAACACTTACGACCCTCTATCTTTATTTTCCTTCCAATTTTAATCAGCATTTTTTTTTTCACTTCTGTATTGAAGAGAAACATATTGATGTGCTGATGGTGGGCTGAGACTTGGCGATTGGAGAAATATTATCTCTATTGCTCAATATACATTGGAATTCATGTCAATTTTATTTTTTTATTTTTTTAAAATAAAAAGCATTGCTTTTGTTTATGATGAACAACGAATAAGCAACCACTCGATTTCTTACTAAAGATACTGTTTGTCTTCCTAGTTATGTTGTGTTTTATAAAAAAATAAAAGTTTTTTGCTTTACTTTAAATTATTTTTTGGTATTTTTGGAATATTTTAATATGCTGATATAAAAAATAATTTTTTTTAAAATAAAAAATTATTTTAGTGCATTTCCAAACAAAAAATACTTTTAAAAAAATCATTATCACACTGGCAAGCATTACCTAAAAATTGGATAGAAACTACAAGACTTTCTTGCTTGGTCCAGTCCTAGGAAAATGGTAGTTGGTTCAGTTATTCTAGCCGGTTCAAATAAATTTATGTAAAACATACTGATGGTGGATAAAAATAGCTATTAACTATTTTAATCATGTTTTGAATGGCCAGATACCCTAGCATGACACTCCACGAACTTGACAGGCTAATTGTGATATTTTTTTAGTCTTGACTTAGCTTGCTAGCACATACATCAATATATTTTTGGAGTTTCAAGAAGTCAAAGTAGGCATTACATTCCACCCACTAATGCACACTTGCACACCTTCAAATCACATGTTAGTGTTTGTGTGAAGAGTAAAAACATAAACCTTTTCACCAATGACATAGCAAAACACTATAACCAATAGTATAACACATATAACTAATATTTTTTTTTTTTATGTTTGTGCTGAAGGGAGACAACAGACTAATATGATTTGGAATCGAATATGAACATAGATAGTTCAAGCCATATAGAGTATGGGCTAAGACTTGGCAATTGAAGTAATATTACCTCTATTGCATAGCTCTATAAACATTGGAACTCATGTCAATTTTATTTTTTATTTTTTTAAAATAAAAAAACATTGCTTTTGTTAGTGATGAACAACCAATAAACAACAACTCGGTTTGTTATTAAAGGTATTGTTTGTCTTTGCGGTCATGTTGTGCTTTTTAAAAAAATAGAATTTTTTTGCTTTAATTTCTTTTAGTGTTTTGGATCATTTTGATTTGTTGATATTAAAAATAAATTTTAAAAAATTAAAAAAATATATATTATTTTGATGCATTTCCAAACAAAAAGTATTTTAAAAAGCAACCACTATCACAATGTCAAACACTACCTAAAGATTAAACAAAAATTACAAGATTTTCTTGTTTGGTCCAATATTCTTTGTTGGCACATGTCCCAATATATTTTTTGAGTTTTAAGAAGTCAAAGCAGGCATTGCATTCCATCCACTAGTGCATACTTGAACACCTTCAAACCACATATTGGTGTTCATTTAAAGAACAAAAGCATCAACCTCTTCACCAATGATATAGCAAAACACTATAACTAATGACACAACACACATAACAACTAACAACTTAATTTTTCATGTATTCTTCACAATTACACTACTTTTCACGAGGAAAATTGATATGACTAAGAGCTATAAATATCTTGGATAATTATGTAAATAATAATTGTTATTTACAATGCATCCAACAAGTCATGACAAGAACACTTAAAATAATACATATACTTTTCTAAGTAATTCATTCTCCTGTATATTTTTTCTTCCTTTTAGAAGGGTCTTTTATTTTGTGATAAAAGAATTGTTTCTTTTATAAAGAATACTAGACTTATAAATAAAGCCCATACATTTTAGCTCAATAATTAACTAGGAAAAAACCCAGATCAAACTTAAAGTTTTATAAATCCACCATCTATTTATTTGTTATAATTAAAAATTTAATACATTTTAAAACCATAAATACTAAACAAGACATTACTTTTTCTTTTTATTCCACTTTTCTTTATCTCTATCTAAAAGATTACAAATCCTAAATTTCATTAACCTTTTTTTGGAGATTTGACCAAAAAACAAAAATTTCAGATCTTCTTCTCTCACATAATACACATATATCTCTTTATCTTTTTTATCCATATTTATAAAAGAAATTTATTTTTAAAACCTGATTTCATTTGATCCCAATTTCCATTTGAAGTTTTTTAAGTGGAATCTTTTGGTTTCTAACCATGAACAAATTATTGATTTAGGTGGTATCTGACTTTCAATAAGGATTTTGGGTTAGTGGGTTAAGATTAAAGGATTAAAAATATTTTTTTTTGGATAGATTTCGTTAATTGATATAATATGACTAAAATATATGGGATTGATTATTTTAAGTTATGAAAACAAATATCCAAAATAACAAACACCAATGTGTTTTAGCATGAAATCAAAACCTATAAATGAAAATAAAATTTATATTATAAAAATAAAACATAAATTAATTAACATAAAGACTTGTTGTATTAGTCTCAAACTTACTGATATATAAAAATATTAGTCTAACATAAAGACTTGTTGTATTAGTCTCAAACTTACTAATATATAAAAATATTTGGAATTAATTGGCATTCTTCAATTGACAAGATAAAAATAAAAATTAGATGATTTATAGAAAGAGAGAGAGAGTGGGAGAAAGAGAGAGTACAAAGAGAAAGAGAGAGTATAAGGAGAAGAGATTATTTAATCAACACAGTTTCTTTCTTTATTCTTAAAAATAGTTGGACCGATAAAAACTTTGTTTAACCAATTGCAAGAATCGGACTATCCACCTTATCCCTATAATTAGAGAAAATCTCCAAAATTAAAATACTTTCCAAATATTAGGATACATTATTATTTGTATAAAGTGTTTTCATGGATAGATGTGATTCAAAAATGTTGAATGTATATGGAATTTTCTTAGACTTTAGAGCTAAAATATAGATGTATATGAAATTTTCAAAAAGTTTAGGATAGCTATAAACACTCTTAAAACTTATATGGATTTGTCAATATATGAATTCCTAGCTTTTAATAATTATTTAAGATCTAGAGCCACAAGTTTAGAGACATGCACTTTAAAAAAAAAAAAAGCAATTAGACTAATGAATTGGAACCATGAATGATTGCCTTATTAACGTATCTTGTTATCAAAGAGATATATGAGGATAAAATAACCATATTTTTTTTATTTTAAAAGTATATATATTTATTTAAAAAAACATCACAAAGATAAATTTATTTTATATTTTTCTCTAAACAAAAGATTAGTTTTTCAAGATAAGATAATTTGATGGCTCTTACAATGAAAATGAAAGATCATGTAATTGAAAAAGAGAAAGGTACGAAGGTGAAAGAAAATGAGGTTTTATACCTAAGTTTAAGGCAAAGCAATGATGAAGAAGTAATGGCAGTTGGATGATGTGTGACATGTTAGCAAGCATAACCAACATAAAAAGAAATGTTCAAAGATATCAAATTAGTCTAAAACAAAAGATATGGTTCAAATAGGTTGCAACAACAATTTAAAATTTAAACCTAGTTTAATTGATTATTTAAAGAAGCTTTTGTTATTCAATAATGTATAGGATTTCTCATTAGCAATTGGGCTTAGTTACTTGGGAGGTCGACCACCTTAAATTGGTCACCAAAATTTTTGTTTCTTTTAATCCACTCATTTATATTTGAGAATTATTTTTAATTAAATAAAAATACCAATTTCAAACTTCAAAGTTTACAATTTAACATAGTAAACTCTACTAGAATTAATGGATTTGTTATAATTTGTGTCAAAGCCTCATTTCCATGGTAAAGGGAATAAGAGAATCACAATTAATTGAGATTGTTGCGGGAATGAGGTAGCAACAAGAAGACTAACAACAAAGACAATAAACACAGTAGCAAGTCCTGGAAGACATTGTTCAAGATCAGCAACAAATATCAGTTAAAGTTGGATAACTTACTAAAGTGCAAGAAAAAAACTTATTGATTCTGCTCTTAATACACTTATCACTCCAATAAATAGGCATCAAAGATGAGAGGTGGAGCAACCAACTAAAAATCATAATAAAAAAAGATTCATAAAACTTGGTTTTTCCTAATTAATAGTGAAGATGTTGAAGGATGGATTTACTAAGCCATTCACTTTTTTAGATGACATAACACTCCACCCCAGCATCAATTATTTTTAGCAAGTTTTCACATTGAGGGTAAATCAATTGCTTGGTTTAATTAACAGTTAGGAATTATTTATCAATGCTCTTCATATTTCTTTTGGAACTTCCACCTAATATAATACAAAAAAGGTGTTAATACTTATAAATAAGTTGCTTCTTTGGTCGACTAAAAGAGGAAATTCATATTGGTGCAAAAATGCTTAATCTTCCTAATTTAATTACAACTTATGGACTTGCAAGTATATAGGAGGAAAATATAAAGGTCCAGTGTTGACATTAGATATCGAATAGAAGCATAATTTTAGAAAAAAATAATCTATCAACTTAACTCGAGAGTTTGATTAAGTCAAAGATGTTCATTTAAATATGAATACCTATACACATGAAGGACAAGAAAGAAAAAAATTTGTGCTTCAAGTATGATGAAAGATTGGAGCCAAGTCATGAATGTGAGGGCCCAAAGTTATTTCTTATAGAAAGGTAGAAGAAAATTAGCCAACAAACATAGGTGGTAATTGATTTATCTAAGAGGTTAAAATATTTTATGATTGACAATCGTAATGTTATAACTATAAGGATAAGGTTGATAATGAATAATTAAGTAGTTTTAGCATAAACAGATATGGGTAGTACACATAATTTCATCCATCTCAAAGTGGTTAGAAGAGTGTGGGTCAGTATTGAAGAATATTCACCTATTAGGGTGAAAATTAATGATGAAAATAAAATTTTTAGTGAGGAAATTTGTACAAGCAAAAAAATTAAAGCTCAAGGACACATATTCAAAACTCATGCTTTATTAATCCCATTAGGCAACTATAACATGGTTCTAAAAATAACCTAGCTTAAAAAATTATGCCTAATTTTATAGGATTTTCAAGAGGTTTACTATCAAGTTTCATTATTATATTATTGAAGGGCCTAAAAATCTAAGAATCTATAATGGATGGTGGGCTTAGAGTTTTAAAGGAATTAAAGAAGACTAATAAAAGGTTGATGTTATAAATTTGGAATCAAAAGACTCGGGCTCATATGAATAACAAACCACAAATTCCAATTCAGAAGTTGCTAAAGGCGATTCAAAACGTATTTTTTAAACCCAAGAAGCTTACTCATAGAAGAGTCGCATATTAAATAGTATTTAAAAATATTTTTTTATCAAGGTTTTATATCATCATTTTGAACTTAAAGTGTCAATAACTCCTTGACTAAAACATGTTTTATAATATCATGTCTAATATTATAAGATAGCTTTATTTTATAGTAAATGTTCATCTTAAATGCAGGCCTATAATATAAATAAAATAATTGATTAATAAGTTTAACTATTAAAATTGAGTAGACAAAGAGACGGCTAAGCTTAGAAAAGAGAGGGCTAAGTTTAGAAAAAATATGCCGGTATAGTCTAAACTGAAAGATTATTAAGTCATTGGGTTATATCTAGAGCTATAGAATTTGGATTTGGGTTTGCTCTAAATCAATGGGAAGCTAAGACATAGGTCTAAAACTTTCATGGAAGTCCAAGATTTGAAAAGGCTACTTTCAAGTTCAAATTGTAGCAACAATGAAAAAGTTAAAATCTATCCTGCAGCTTATACATTGTTCAGTGTTCAGCCCATATCTCGAGTTCTAGTGGTCCAAATGACCTTTTTTCTTGTTGGAAAGCTGAGATAATTTCCCATAACTTTCATGAATAAAGTTTATTCAAATTTTAATGTTAGCAATGACGTTTTGTTCTGACAAAAAGATAAGGATTGTCACCAAGTGAAGATATGGCCACCTACTCAACAATTAGTCAACAAATCAATAGTTTTAAATTTTGGCCTATAAAAGGAGACATTTACCATACATTTATGCATCTTGGTTTTCAGATCAAGATAATGTTTTTGTTCTCTTTCTTTATATTTTTGTAATGTTTAAGTTTCACATATATTAATATCTTATTTATGCTTTTTATTTCCTTTTCTTTCCTTTACTTAATTAACTTATCTATTATTTATGTTCTTATCTTATTTATTTATATTTCTTTTTTTTATTATATTTAGCTAAGTTTATTATGTCTAGGTGAAAATGTTACACTAATGGTGTAAGAATAAGTATAATATAAACTCAAGACGGACTTTAATGTTTGATACTAACATGTTTTGTATTTGTTATCTTGTTCACTTTTAATACTTTGCTTGTTAAATGCTTAATCTAGATTTATGTTCTATAGCCCTTAGTATAACAAATACTTGGCACTTTCATAGCCCAACCGTATGGTATAACTGACATCTGTGCTATGAAAGGAACTTGATTTGTTGTTAACATAAGTTATAATCATGAATACCAGACAACATTTATAAGTATTAACATTATTCGAATAAGATAATTAATATAATCATTTTATCAATTTATAATCCGATTGGAACCTTCTTTATGTGTGGTTTCCAATTGCGTAGTAAAAAAAGTTTATACTATACTTGTTTGAAATATTATTAGTAGATTCTCTAAGCTGGACAATTATTTTACCTTTGTTTAATCCTTATATTAATCCTATATCTCAAAGTCCTCTTCAATTCATCATCATCAGTATTATTATTTATAATTTATATAGTTAACCTCCTTGTGGTTCGACCTTGGTCTTGCTGAGTTATTTATTACTTTGACACTCCTACATTTGAAAAAAGACATAAATCTTTTGGTCGTGTTAAGTTTTCAGTGTCATTGCCGGAGAGGTAAATTCTTATATAAATTATAATATTTATTTTATTTTCTCTTTTCACTTTTTTATCTAATTTGTTTCTTTTGTTTTCTTTTTCTTCATTTTATTTTCTTCCTACATGTGCATGAGAATTTAGTTACATACATTAAATGGTAGACTTTATAGGGCGTCTTTATCATTTTTAGAAAATATAGCCGAAGAAGATGACGAGTCTTTTCATAATGAGAATAATCGAGTTAGAACACTTAGAGACCACATGAATCCTATAAGAACAAGTGAACCCTCATGCATAATTCCCTCCTGATGCATCTCATTTTAATTTTAGGCTAGATATTATTCAACTTTTACCTTATTTTCATGACTTAGATTTAGAAGATACATTCTTGCATTTAAGAGAATTTGATGAGGTCTATAACACCTATGATAACTTAAATTATATCATAAACACAATCAGATTAAAGTTGTTTTCTCTTTTATTAAAAGATAAAGCTAAAACATTGCTATAAAATTTGAGATCAGGATCCATTCCTGCTTGGGATGAAATGCAACAAACATTTTTAAAGAAGTTTTTCTCTTCTTATAGAACAAACTCTTTCAAAAGAAAAATTACTACTTTCACTCAAAAACCATGAGAAATATTTACCAATATTGGGATAGATATCGAGATTTACTTAATACCTGTCCTTATCATGGTTTTGAAACATGAAGATTGGTTTCATGTTTTTATGAAGGATTAACACCTAAAGATGGGTAAATGGTTAAATTAATGTGCAATGAAATTTTTAAAGATAAAGACCCTAATAAAGTAATGGAGTACCTAGACTTGCTAGCTGAAAATGCTCAAAATTAGAACATTGTAGGTACTTATGAGGCATCAGGTAAAACTCAACCTCATACAACTAGTGGAGGTATGTACAACCTTAGGAAAAATCATGACCTCCAAGCCAAGTTTGTATCTCTTTAGCTAGAAAAGTCGAGGCACTAGAATTGAAAAAGAGTGATCAATTAAAATATGTTTAAGACATTGTGTGTCAAATCTATGAAACTAATTACTATCAAAATTTGCTTTCTTTTAAGGAATGTCTCCATGAACAAGCCCATCTTTTAAATAGTTTCCAAAGGCCTAATCATAACCTATTCTCACAAATGTATAATCTTGGTTGGAGAAATCACCCAAATTTTAGTTGAAATGGTAATGCATAAACTTAACAACCACTATTTCAAGTCAACTATAATTGTCAAAATTCTCATGGATATACACCTCCTTATCCCCACCTCTTAGAAGAAATCTTCAGAAAACTTTATATGAATTCATTGAAAAACAAGAGACAATCAGTGCTCAACTTGCTTAAAGCATAACAGATTTTAAAGATACTTATACAAAATTCACATGTACTCTTATTTTTCAGGAGATAATTTCCATCTCAACCATAGTGAAATCCTAAAGGACAATACAATTCAAATGTAAATAGTTTCAGAAGCCAATACATGGATCATGTCAAATCAGTCATTAATCTCCACAGTGGTAAGGTTATTAAAAAAACCCATTCTTGAAGCTTGCGAGAAAGATGATAAGTTAATCTATGAGGATAAAGAAGGGGTTGAATGTGAACATTGCGAAGAAAAGACTAATTCCCCGCTAGCACTTTCATTTTCTCATGCCATGATCAAACAAAGAAAAGTCAATCATAACTCTGAAATCTTTGAAACTTTCAAACAGGTTAGGATTAATATAACTTTGCTGGATGCTTTTAAATAACTACCTTCTTATGCTAAATTTTTAAAAGATCTATGCACTGTGAAGAGAAAATTGAATATGAAAAGAAGGTTTTTTTAGTTGAACAAGTAAGTGTCATTCTTTAAAACAATAATGCTTTGATATATAAAGACTCTAATTGTCCTATAATTTCTTGCTTTATTGGAAAACATAAAATTGAAAGAGTTTTACATGATCTTGGAGCTAGTGTGAATTTATTTCCATATTTAGTCTTTCAGAGTCTCAATTTAAGTGAGTTAAAACCAACTTCTGTAACTCCTTTACTTGCTAATAAATCAATAAAAGTTCCTAAAGGAATAATTGAAGATGTGTTAGTACAAGTCAATAAATTTATTTATCTTGTGGATTTTATTATTTTGGATATATAACCTGTTGAAGCATATAATTTATCTTCTGTTATTTTAGGATGTTTGTTTTTTTGCAACTTCTAACACATTGATTAATTGTAGGAATGGACTGATTTGAAAACATGACATTCGAGATGAATATTTTCAATATTTGCAAGCAACCTAAATATGATAATGATTTACAAGAAATGGATCTTATTGAAGAATTAGTTTATGATTAATTGAATCCACTTTGAGTAAAATTAAGTTTGATGAATATGAAGATTTGCAAATGATTTATTCTCAAGAAGAAATCACGGATAAGAAAGACACCAAAAATATTGATGTGGATCTTTTGCCAAGAGTGACAATAGATTCGACTTCTGACATCACACTAATTGATGTTTTCTTTCTTGACAAATCCTTACTTTCTATTATATCAATGCCTTGGTATGCTAATTTTGTTAATTTTTTTGCTTCAGGATATTTGTCAAGTCATTAGAGTACCCAAGATGTAGAAAAGTTCTTAAACAAAGTGAAGAACTTTTATTGGGATGACCCTTACTTATTCCTGATAACTTATAAGTGGCGTCATTAAATTTTATCATTTTGAGGCATGTAGGGGTCATTTCTAATCAAAGTAGACAACTGTAAAAATCTTACAATATGGATTCTATTGGCCCACCATGTTTATAGACACATATGTGTTCTGCAAAACTTGTGAAAATTGTCAGAATTTAGGATTTATTCCCAAACATAAAGAGTTTTTAGATAACCTTTTATTAACTTTTAGGATATATCTTAGTGGCAATGTGTAATGTGCATTTCATGTCTTATGACCCCATTTTCATTAAAAAAAAATTAATCGACATAGTCTTGAAAATCTAACTAAAAAAGACAATGTTTGCTAGTTTTTTAAAAAACTAGATGAGAAACCTATCCCCAACCCATAAAGGGTGTTTAAGCTGTTCTTGGACGTAAAATCAAGAGAAGATGTAAGCTACAATCACAACTCTATATACATACACATGTTTTTTCAATAAAATAAATAAATAAATAAATAGTTTCAGTCATTGGGTCATATCTGAAGTTTTACACCTTGGATTTGAGTCTACTCTATATGGATGGAAAGCTAAGACATAGGGCTAAAATTTTCATAAGGAGTCTAAGAGTGAAAAAGATTATTTTTAAGTTCAAATTATAGCAACAATGGAGAAGTTAAAATCTGTTCTACAGCGTAGACACTGTTCAACCAATATCTCAAGTTTTAAAAATCCAAATAACCTTCTTTTTTTTTTGTTGGAAAACTGAGATAATTTCCTAGAACTTTTATATATCACTCTATCACAATGAAAAAAAGGGGTTTTACCTATAAATGTAAGGCCTTATAGACACCTATATTATAAAAAAATAATAATTAAGAAGATATTAAAGCAATTGATACAATTCAGGACTATATGACCTATTGTAAGTTCATTTTCTTCTCTAGTTTTGATTATCAAGTATTAAATAAAGAAACTATCATAGATAAGGTTCTAATTCCAGTTGTTAATGAATTATTAGATGAGTTTTATGAGTCCAATTATTTCTTTGAATTGGATATATGATCAGGTTATCATTAAATTCATATGTGACATGAGGATATTTCTAAAATAGCATTCATAAATGCCCTTTCTACTTTTTAAAGCATCATGAATGAAGTATTAAAGCCATACTTTAAGAGTTTATTTTGGTATTTTTTATGATATATTAATTTATAATAAATTAGAGGAAGAACACTTGACTCACTTGAGTTAAGTCTTAATTGTATTGACCCAACATAAATTATATGCCAAAATGTCCAAGTGTAATTTTTTTTGCTAAAAAAATTAAATATTTAGCCATATTGTTTATGAAGAAGGGATATGAATCGATCCTAAAAAAATTAAAGTTATGGTTAACTAGCTAAAGCCCACTAATCTCAAGGCATTAGGAGATTTTTTGGGTCTCATTGTTTACCACTATAGATTTATTATAGGATATGAAGTTAGGGCTAGCCCTTTAACCAAACTAGTTAAACAAATGGTTTTTTGCTGAGACCAACATACATAGAAAGTATTCAATTAATAAAAGTATATTGTTAGTTATCCAACTACTCTAGCACTACTTGATTTTTCTAAGCCTTTTATAGTGAAGTGTGACACATTTGGTGTTGAGATATGAGTAGTTCTCATACAAGATGACAAACATTTATCTTTTTTAAGTAAGGGTTTAAAAGATAAGGAATTGATGTGTGTGTTTTAACATATGAAAATAAGTTATTTTCTATAGTAATAATAGTAAAAAAATGGAAATCAAAACAGCCTTGAAAAACATAAAGTGTCTTTTGGAATAGAAAATTGACACACTAATGCAATGAAAATGGGTATCCAATCCTCAAGGATATGATTTCATTGTTAAGTTTAAAGCAGGTAAATAAAAATTAATAGCTAGTACACTTTCAAGAAGAAGAAGAAAGATATAATTAATGGTGAATTATAGGCTATCGCATTACCTATAGTGGACTGGGTGGACCAGTTAAAGGAAAGTTATTCTATTGATTCTGAGGTATAGAAAATTCTCAAGCAAATGAAAAGAGATACAATACAAAGAATCAAGTCCCATCTACAAGAAAGAGTATTGTTGTATAAAGAATGAATTTTCCTTAGTAAAGAATATCCTTTTAAGATATAAATTATAGAGTATTTTCAAGACAACTTTTTAGGATTTAAAAAGACCATATGAAAAGTTCACATAGATTTTTTTTTGGATAGGCATAAAGACTGGTGTAAAGAACTATATCAAGGAATGTGAAATATGTCACAGGTTAAGAAAAAGAACATTAAGCCATCTAAACTAATACAACCTCTATCAATTTCATTAAATCTATGGAAATCCATTTCCATAGATTTTATAGAGGGATTACCCCTTTCATGAAGGTATATAATTATTTTTATAGTAGTTGATCAATTTAAAAAGTATTCTCACTTCATAGTTCTGACTCATCCTTATACAACAAGTAAAGTAGCTATGAAGCTACATGATATTCCAACTAATATTGTAATAAATAGAGATCTTGTGTTCACTAGTTTATTTTAGGAAGAGTTATTTACTACCCAAGAAGTGGATAACAAAACAATGAAAAATTATATAAGGTGCTTTATAAGAGAAAACCCTAAAAACTAGTCTTGATGGTTAGCTATGGCTAAATTTTAGCAAAATATTTCCTACGAGTCTCTGTAAACTACATCATTTGAGGCATTATAAAGGTGCAGTCTCCTTACCCTAATTAACCATATCCTCAGTCTCACAAAAACTAGGCATATAAAGAGCATTTATGAGATATATTCAACATCATTAAAACAATCATAATTAATTTAGATAAGGTTTAACAAAAGCAAAAGAGAGATGCAACTAAAAAAAAAAAAAAGAACTAGAATTTTAATAAGAAGAGTGGACTTGCCTGAAACTTAAGCCTCATTGTCAGTTGAGCATACCATAACAAAGAAACAACAAGTTAGGTTCCATGTATTAAGGGCCGTTTTAAATTGACAAGAAGATTGGTTGAATAGCTTACCATTTATAGTTGCTAGAAGGAGTGAAAGTTCATCCTACTTTCTATATTTCACAGTTAAAGAAGAGGATTGGTCTAACCAACCAAATAATGGCTAAATTATTGACTCTATAGGAAGGTCTTCCACAACTTGGACCAAAAGAAGTTATAGGAGCATAAGGAAAAAAAAATATTAGAAGATGTTGTAAGAAAGAAAACCTTTTGCACTTCTGTAGATAGAATGCTAAAGATACAATGCGAGTGACCAAAAAATGGCTTAAAGAAAAATTTCCTTACCTTACGGACAATGAGCTAGAAAGTAAAAGGAATGTAACCAAATCATTACAAAATATCAGTTTTTCAACATAAATCAAGATGTAATCTTAAAGGATTTTGTGGCTTTTATAAAAAGAAAATGAAAAATCATGTAGTTGGAGAAAAAAAGGTATAGAGGACAAAGAAAATGAGGTTGTTATACCTAGGTTTAAGGCAATGCAACAGTGGAGAATTAATAGTGGTTAGATGTGTGACATATCGTATGATAGTGAAGAATAGTTAGCAAGCATAACCAATATAAAATGAAAGGTTTAAAGATATCTAATAAGTTCAAAACAAAAGTTATGGTCCATATAATCTGCAATAACAATTTAAAATTCAAACATAGTTTAGTTGATCATTTAAAACAGTTATTGTCATTTAATAATGTATGGAAATTTTTTATTACCAACTATATATATATATATTGAGAATTATTTTTAATTAAGTAAAAATACTAGTCAATTTCAATCTCAAATTTTCAAGTTTACAATTTGGCCCAGTAAACTCTTTTAGAATTATTGGGTTTGTTACACTTCATTTTTATCTCTTTCTTACCAATTAAAAATATTTCTATTTTTTCTATATCTATTCCTTTAATCATAGGATATTAACTAAAAATAACCTTGGATATTTAATTTTGCATGATTTATTTATTATTCTTTGGGTAAGTTCAACATATAAGTATGTAAACACAAGAAAAAAAATAGAAAGAAATATGCGATTTATTGCCTGTTAGGGCAGATAATGTGTCGCTTGTTAAGCCAAACTCATAATCCAACCACCACTATAGTGGATGGAAAATCATTAGGTAGGGTTTTTTGAGTTGAAAATCCATTATTTAACAAATGTTCACTTAAAAACATCTAATAAGCATAATGAAAGTCTTTCTAAATCATATATTAACCTTAAAATACCTGAATATCACCCAAGAAAACCAAAACCAAAACCAATTGAACCTAAAAAAAATTTGAAATAGAACTCGATTTCTTTTTCTAGATATGTTGAAAGGAAAAACCTACCAGTATTAAATTTTTATAATCGAACAAAATCCATTGACACCAAGTTAGACAATATTTGTTGTTGATATCGGGATAACTAGCCATTTTCTTTTGTTTTTGTTGTTTTCTAGTAACCTTTTCTCCCATCTCACTAACTTAGGAATTGAAAAATTAACAAAATGAGCTTTTATATCAAAATAAAAATTTTCATGAATCTACGGTATGCCATGTATTTTTTTTTCATGTTTTAATTTAGAGCCTAATTTCATATAATTTGACCATAAGATTATCTAATTGAAAGAAAAAAAAATTAAAATTAAAAAGAAATTGGATAAAAAGTTTAGTGCTCATATGAACAATGGCTTATCTTTAGTTTTTTTTTAGTTTTTATAATAATTATAATTATTATATCTCGTGTAAGTTGCATCTCTTTCTCTCCCTCTCTCTCACACACACATATATGCACTATACATGGCATAATCGATTCCCTTACAAGGCCTACTTTATGAACTTTATTTTCTCACATGTTTTAACCGTTAAATATTCTTATAATTGCTTGTAGATATAAAGGATGCGGCAAAAGATGTTTGTTCTAATTATCGAGCATATTTTAATTAGAAAGCAAATAAGGATGGTTATAGTTAAGAATATTAATCCCCATTGAAAAAAACAAATTCTATAAGGTATTATTGATGCCCTGTACTATGGAACTATGCTAGTTGTGATATTAGATAAATAAAAAAATCAATCAACCTGCTTACTAAACTAACATTTATAAAGGATAAAGATCATGAAATAATAATTTATCAAATCAATAATTAATTTATTTTATAGTGAGTTATTTAAGTCTAAAAACATGATTAAAATTTTTTTAAGGGTTATATCAAATTTTTTTTTCCAATATAGTTCTAGTTAGATTAATTGAATGTCAACACAACAACCATGATCTATCATTTCAAACGTCACTCAATCAATAATTAAAACCTTAATTTCCGAAAAGGATTAAGCTTTAAAGTAGCAATTTGGCAAAGTGGTGGACTATATATAAAAAGCTAAATTCACCTTAAAAGATTAACAGTGACAATTGTTGTCTTCTTCATTGGGAGAAGTTTGCCTAAAAAAGTATATCTAAAACATGCTGAGAATTAAGACATTAAATAAAAAATAATCCAAAAACCAAAAAGAAAAAAGAAAATCAAAATCAAAATGTTGTGTTGATTATTGCCATTGTTTCCCATGACAGATCTTAATCAAGATTTTAGGATAGACAAGAATGACCTAAAGTACAATATCAAACCTATGCTAGCATTCAAATTTTTTTATGAATTTAATTTTCTAATATAATTACAATTATGCAAATATATCTTAACAATATATTTTTATCAAATATTATTTGAGTAAGTTATATTGTTCAAAGATCAAGACAACTAACATTTAAATGAAGGTGAATTAGATATATTACTAAATTTTACACTTTAAATAAATTATTTCAAGTAAATACAATAATCAACAGGATAATCAAACTACTTAAAGTAAAGAGTTAAGGAAGTGAATGTGCAAACTTATTTTAATGTGGTTCAACAAGCCTATATCTATATCTCAAATACCAAATCATACCTAAACATTATATTTTTACCTAACTTTTAAAGATTTATAATGATGATTTTTTTCCTCAATAGAGTAGATATTGGAATTTAAAATTCTAATATTTCTATACATCACTGGATAACACTTATACGATATGAAAGTGTTTAAGTATAGTAATAATACTCTTTATGCTAAGATATAAAAGTTTAATAGCATAAACTAGAGTATAATTAAGAATTGATCATGATTTTGATGCTATTGTACTTTTAGAATAGCTTATAAATCATGTATATTTGGATTCTCTAGCTAATTTCACAATTATATATTTGATTATTATCAATCATTTAATGTATATAAAATGAAATGTATGAGTTCATTTTAATTATATTATTAAGTAAGATATAAATATTTACATTTAAGTATTAAAATAAACATTTATTCCAAGTTTTCATTTTTTTCTGTTCTTAAATATTTAAACTTTCAAATTAAGTTTTTTATGTAAATTATCATATTTGTTAATATATTATTCATATAAAATATGTTTAAAATTAATTTTTAATAAAATATATTATTATTTTATTTTATATTTTATTATTATTATTATCGAAATACAAAAAAACACGAATGCTTAAAGGTGAACAAGTCAATTACGCAGGTAGAATTCACAAAAGTGTACCCTAAATAACATGCACCAAACACTTCTTTTTTCTAGCAAACAACATTTAGTTTGGTGAAGGTGACTAAAGAGAGCTGGAATCCTATTTCAAACATTCTCTTGGAGCCCATGAAAACTGTTTTATGCCATTGACACTAACATCTCTTCACCGATGTGAACAGCCCCCCCCCCACCCCCCTGCTGCCAGCGTCCTCTCTTTTTTTCCCGAATGAGATCTTTGGGTATCTCTTTGGGTCCCGAGCTCATATATGACTGTTCAAAAGTACCCCTGCTCATCGAGGAAACTGCTGTGAACGAGAGAGATGCTTGTATTTTTACTGTTACTCGCTTGATGTCCAGTCAAAAAACCCAGAAAATTTCAGATGGAAAAAACAAAGAACACAAGCTTTGGTTACAAACTCACAATTGCAGATCATATCAGATAACAGAGTTCTAGCCCTATTCTCACCTCTCATATCAGTCACGTTATTCATCGGTTGATGCTTTAACACCTGCAATCATAGAAGCTAGCATTATATACGTCATCATTTTTTATTGAGTTCAAGAAACCTTAAAAACATCAAGAATACAATTCTCAGCGCCCAGGTCAGAAACTTTCAATACCACAGCATAAAAATGATCTTTTATGATCAATAATGTGATAGATATCATGACAATATAACATAATGATCATGTATAATAAAATAATAATAATTAATAACTAGTAAAATCCTAACTTTGCTATCTTAATGTTACTAATTTGAGTGTTAGAAATTTCATAATTTTTATAATCTTATATAATTATTAAATTTAAGATTTTAAAAGATTAATTGAGATATATATAAGTTAATTCATATGCTCATAATAATAATAATAATAATAATAATAATAAATTATTATTATTATTATTATTATTATTATTATTATTATGATAGTTAATAAAATAATAACAATGATAAAGATAAGAGTGATGTTGGTAATAATAGAAACAATAATATTATTGCAATGTCTCTATAATGATAATAATAATTGAAATAGTTAGATAATGTTATAAATGATTTAATTTGCGTAAAATATTTAAAAGATAAATTAATTAATTTCAAGAATTAATTATAACACTGTTAGTCATTTGTCCTTGATTTTTTTTTTTGCAGGAGGAGCCAAACTAGGAAGCTGCTCCTAATATGCAATTTAACACTGGCAATGAAACAGATTGTACGGATATATTTGGATGACAGGCCAATGTCAAGTTCGTGTCATCTGTCACTGGCCCCAACATCAGGCTGATGTCACGCACCGTCATACCCTTCAAGTCACCTGGCATTTCTAACCGCCAATAGAATTTTAATGACCGTTTAGTCTGAAAAGACGAAAACGACCTCCACTGTTGACAGTGATTGAAGCACAGAAAAATACACTTTTTAGTTGTTTGGACTCAAGAAGTGACTCGTTATTTTTGAATAAGGATTAGTGCATTTTGATTTGACGGTTGAGGGTAATTCGGTCATATTGGTGAATTACACGTGCCAAGAACCTTTTTCCTGTAGTTATTGCTTGTTATGGTATGATTTGACTGGGCGTGTTTAAGCTTGGAATTTGGATCTATGTTGTTACAAGACTTGTTTACATCTGAGCCGTTGAATGGACTCCGACGGAAATCTTTCGAACTTTAAGGGAGATCTAACGGCTGGGATGAATCAGAATGTGCAATTTTGACATTTCGTATTGACATGATTGATTGACTTTTAAAATTAATGTTTTGCTCCCCCACATTCTGACCATTTAATCACCGCCCCTAACATTGAAGAACTTGCAATTAAGTCCTTTGTTTCTGTATTTTTAAATGGGTGAATACTTTCCTTGTCCATTGAGTTATTGAAATTGATCCTATTTTCTCCTCTATTTCAATTTTAGATCAACCTTGGTTCAACAAAAAAATTATGTTATTAAAATATATAATAAATTAACAAAAAGAATTAAAAAAGCTATTAAATATTTATTTATTACATAGTGGTCACAAACTTAAATCCCTCCGTAATACAAGATTGGATAACAAGTCATGTTACATTACAAATCAAACTAACTTTTTTTTTAATGTAAAAAAGTCTTACGATTAGCTTTTACAAAAATTATTAAGATAATATTATATTGAATTGATATAAATAAACCTAAGTTAATATGGTGAATTCATGATCCAGGTTATGGACTTCTGACACGACTAAAAGATTAATGTCTTCTCCCAAATGCAGGAGTGTCGAAATAATAAATAATCTGACAAGACCGGGGTCGAACCATAGAGAGGTTAATTGTACAAATTACAAATAACAACAACAACAACAACAACAACAACAACAATAACAATAACAAAAATAATAATAATAACAACAATAATAATAATAGTAGTAGTAGTAATAATAATAATAATAATAATAATAATAATAATAATAATAATAATAATAATAATAATAAAGAAAAAGAAGGAGAAGAAGAAGAAGAAGATGAGAACTTTGAGATGAAATATTAATGTAACAATTAAACAATGATAATAACAAATGTCAAGGTTAGAGGATCCACTAATGGTATGTCAAACAAGTATAGTATAAACTCTTATTATTCAATTGGAAACCACACACAAAGAAGGTTCCAATCAGGTTATAAATTGTTAACATGATTACATTAGTCATCTTATTCAATTAATGTTAATACTTGTAAATCTCGTCAAGCATTCATGATTATAACTTATGTTAACAACAAATCAAGTTCCTTTCATAGCTCAGGTGTCGGTTATACCATACAGTATGGGCTATGAAAGTGCAAACCATTTGTTGTATCAAGTGTTATACAACATAAATCAAGATTTGTCATTTAACAAGCAAAGTATTAAAGAGTGAACAAAATAACAAATATAAAACATGTTAGTATCTAACATTAAAGTCCATATTAAGTTTACACTATACTTATTCTTACACCATTAGTATAACCTTTTCACCTTAACTTAATAAACTTAGCTAGACATAATGAAAGTAAGAAAAATAGATAAACAAAATAAGAACATAAATTAGATAAAAGTTAACTAAGAAAAGGAAAGGAAATGAAAGGTATAAACTTGATATTAATGAAAACAAAGCATAAACATTACAAAGAGAGAAAACAAGAGTATGATCTTAATCTGGACACCACGATACCTAAATACATGGCAAATGCCTCCTTTTATAAGCCAAAATTGAGAACTATTGATTTGATGACTAATTAATGAGTGGGTGACCAACTCTTGACTTGGTGACAATCCTAATCTTCTCTTGTTTACCCAAAACGTCATTGATAACGTCAAAATTGGAGCCACTTAAAACATGAAAGTTGTAGGAAATTATCTCAACTTTCTTGTGTAAAACATTCAGCTCATTTCGACTTCTAGAACTCTAGATATGACCAAAATACTGAATAGTGTTTGGGCTGGAGGATAGATTCAGGCTTCTTTGTTATTGCTACAATTTAGACTTGAAAATGACCTTTTTAGATCTTGGGCTCCATATGAAAGGTGTAGGCCTATATCTTACCTTTCCATCCATAAAATGTTATCCTAAATTTGAGATCTATAGCCCCAGATATGACCCAATTACCAAATAGTGTTCCGGTTTGGATTGCACCGATATCTCTTTTCTAAGTTTGGTCATCTCTTTATCCTTTCAATTTCAGTTCTTAAATTCATCAATCAATCCTTTCATTTATATGATAAGCCTGCATTTAAAATAAATATTTACCACAAATTAAAGGTATCTTATATTATTAGATATATTATTATAAAATATGCTTTAGTTAAGGAGTTATTGATACTTCAAGTGTAAAATGATGATATAAAACCATGATAGAAATGCACTTTTAAGTACTAATCAACTTCATTAGATTAATTTTTTTAATTCAATTATGTAATAAAAAATATAAATATATTTTTAAAATTAAACAAATATTAAAGAGAAAAATTAAAAATACATCTAACAAAAACCTAATATTAAAAACTAAACTTGAGGGGAAAAGAGGAAAACACTAGGCATACATGTGGAAACAAAATTAAATTAATTGTTCATTACATAATATTAAAGAGTTATTTTTAATTTATTTTTTTATAATTCCTTCAAACTATTTAATTAGATACTATAGTATAACTATTAATCCAATGACGTCTTAATGAGTCTTTTGCTCTTGCATTTCATGTGGTGAATATATTAATTACTATATTTTTATAAAATAAATTATATTTTAAAAATGTAAAAATATCATTAGTTATCAATTTTATTACACATATATATAATCATTCTTTTAAGAAAAAACAAAAATAAATTGTCATGAGAAATTCAACTATACAATAAGAAAATAAAAAACAAATTCTTTTATACTACTCCTTACATATTTTAATTTTCTCTTATATGTCATAATATTTTATGTTGAAGAAAATGTCCCTTGAATCAACAAAATAAAAATTCATTTAAAAAAAACAAAACATAAATAATAAAAAATTAGGAAACTTGAAAACCTAATAAATAAATTAATTAATTAAAGCCCCACCTAATGATGAAAAAGAATTCAATGAATAAAATAAAATAAAATAAAAAAAGATCATGCTTGTAGACATAGTTTTTAAACCTGACCAATGGTTTACCTAGTCTAATAATCGAGTCACGAATCAAATAAGTTGACTCGGGTCAACAAAAAAAAAGGTTGAGTTTGTGCCCTTTACTTCCAAGATAGTTTTGTCTATGTTTTTTTTTTTCAACAAATTGTATAGTAAAGTTCTATTTAATTTTTCTCGTAGTGAAAATTAACTTGACCTTTCATCCTCCTCTTTTTCCTTGCTTCCTCCTATCTTGATTTTCCTTTCTTTCCCTCTCCCCCTCTTCTTGTAAAGCAAGCCTCAATGCCCCTTAACATATAAAAACCTTCAAAACCATAATCCCCTCTTGTTTTCTCTCTTTCACAATCCCTAACCCTATAATCCCAGCTTACCTCTTTTGAGTTGCGGCCCTCGACTCTCCAGTCCAAGTCACTGAGTCTCCTCATGTTACAACTCTTTTTGTCCTTCAAACCTGTGAACAAGACTGGATTTTCTCAACCGAGTTAGGTCACCTCCACTCCTTTTATCCTTTTTTGGAATCTTATGGCTCATATTGATCAAGAATAATCGAATCAATGGCTCTGATTCATCTCTATTGACTACCACAAAAGGGACAATGCCATGTTTGTAAAAAAGTCTTGAAAATAGTTTAAAGCCTTTGTTTTTTTGCTTTATCTCCTACAGTTAGCATTAAAGATAGGATTTTTGACGGCTTTGTTTTGGACAATGCTCTAATTCATCTTCATTGAAGATATTTGATTTATAGTATGGTTTTAATCGTAAATGACATCGTTATGTGTGTGTGCACGCGTGCATATAAAAAGGTCGGGTTTCAAATGGGTTTACCTGGGTTGATCGGGTTTCGTAGAGCCAAATCCCATGTGTGTTTTTACTTAGACTCAACCTGATCTTAGGCTCGGGTCGGTAGGGTCCCGAATTGACCCGCCATGCCAGGTTGAGTTTTAACATCATGCTTGTAGATATGGCTTGATGGCTTAATGAGTCCAAGTCTTAATCAAAAAGCCTAGACATTTGGGTTTTTTTAAATTTTTTAAAAAGTAACATATGACTCATTGCCTATTACATCTTAGATTTTGATCACAAATATAAGGGGTTTTTTGGGTTGAAAATAATTTTCAAGCCTATTTCATATAAAAACACATTCAAAACATCATAAAAACCTACCTAAATCACTCACCAACCTTAAAAACACCCCAAAAACACCTATAAAAACACAATCAAAAAATTAAAATGGTAAAAGATCTCCTTGTTTAGAGATGTTTAGAGAGAAAAAAATTATCACTATGAAACTCTCATCATCGAACACAACCTATTAACACTCAGAACGACAAATGTTACTGAAAAGTGGTTAAATAAATGATTTTCTCTCTCCTCATCATTTTGATGTGACTTTCTCTCGTATCTTTCAAAGTTAGAGATGGAAAAATAAATAAAATGAACTTTTAGACAAAAAAAAGTGATGCTCAATTGATGCTAGGGCATTTTAAAGTAGGGAAACAAATCTATGACTTGACATTATAGAAATTGTTTAAAAAAAATAACAATTGTCAATTCCCAGGAATGCAAACATAAAAGGATGATATCAAAGGAAAAAATCAATGAACAAAAAAAAGTCTAAAAAAACAAAGAACTAGTAAAATCTGGTAAAGTTATCAAAACTAGTCAGTGAAATAATGCAAACGAGATAACCTATTATAAGACAAAACAAGAAAAAAATAATAAAAAGCTTAATTTTAAAGGTAAAAACCAAAAAATGATAAAAAAAGTTACTTAAAAAAAATACTTAAGCCACTCAACTAAACCTATTATGTCTATCATGTGATGAAGATAATTTAATTAAAAGGAAACAAAATAAAATAACAAAGTTCATTTATAAAATGAACAACTTTAAAGGATGTAATCGAAGAAAAAATGATATTAATTTAGGATAATTTTCTAAATAATCACCCTAGCTAGTGACGAAACTATATGCATCCCTTATAAAATGAACAACTCGATTCGACCTAGGGCTTGGGTTAGGCTGAGTTAGGAAGAATTGACGAGGTACAATACAGTAAAAAACTTATCCGTGACCAAGTTAGCTTTAGGCAAACCTAATCAAAACTTAGTCAAAATACATTAGCTATTTTCTTTTCTTTTTTAAATGACATTATTCTAAATTTTTTATAAAATAAAAAAAATTGGTTTACTTCAGTTAACTCAGGTCAACCCATATGAACATGTTCTAGACCACCTCTCGGGCTAGGTTTAAAAACTATGGGAAAATAAATTAAATGTCAAATAAAAAAATTAATTATATAAAAAGATAAAAAAAATAGCAATTAAGAAAATAAAGACCTAATTTGAGAAAATAAATAAATGAGAGGAGAACCTAAAGTTTTGAATTAAAGAGTAAAATTAAAAAGAAAAACCAAATTAATAAAAGAATTCAAAACAAAAAATAAAAACTAAGAGAATGAAGATGAAATTTGAAAAAATAAAAAAAATCAAGGTTATGGATCCAAGGATAAAATTACAAACAAATTAAAATTTAATAAAAGATATAAGAATCAAAATTAAAAATTAAAATATTGGGGATTAAACATTAAATATCATCAAATTAAAAATATATTAAATTTTAATAAAAAAGTTAAAAAACAAAATTAAAAAATTAAAGATTAAATAAAATCAGACAAACATTATTTTTCTAATGGTCAACACGAAACTTAAAAAAAAAAAGAGAAAAGAAAAGAAAAAGGATGGAGCATCCAACAAGTTAAATTTATTGCAACCACTATATGTGCTAAGCCTATATAGAAGAGGACGACGTCTAACTTCCAACATTGTAGAGGAAGTTGGTGTTGCCCTTAAAAGACTACATTTCCCCCACCCGACTAATAACCACAAAAAAAAAAAAAAAAAAAGACCACGAGAAATGACATAAACACTCTAAATATAAGGTTTGGAAAATTTGATTTTAGAGAAATTTAGTCAATCTAAAAATCTTTTTGTGGCTATATTTGTCCCCGCTGGCTCCAATTTCCTGGCTCCATTGTTGCATGCGCAGAACTTTTTCTGCTAACTAGCTAGACAAGACTTTGGATTCCAACTTGCTGGTAACTTTTCACCCCGTTAATCTTGCTGCAGCAAATATCTCCCTCCTTTTCCCATATTGAATGATACAACAAGGACCCCAGGAAGAAAGAAACAACTAAACAAATTATCACTGGCCTTCGCAAAAAGTTTTAGCAAATTCTTCAAGCTGGTGATCATGGCGGCGTGATTGCTATGTGCGATGCTAAAAAACTTAGGCCCCATTTTGCAAGCTTTACATGCCAAAGAATATTTCCCGATATTATTCCGGACCATCACCTAGGCAAGGTACTCTCTTACACGGTTGGAATATGCCTTCTAATTGAATATTGATCATTGAAATCTTCTTCATTCTAGGCCTCAGTTTAGGTCCATGATACCACTGCTACAGCTGGTGGAAACCCTAGCTCCTGTAGTCGGATACTATTGTGCCTATATAACCATATATTGATCACAGCAAACTTTGCACTCCTAAGCTAGCTCTTTCATTCAATAATTGCCATGGGGTGTTCTCATGGGAATCATTTGGACACGTTTTGGTGTTTTCATGGAGTCTACAAGCAAGAGAAAGGTTTTTGATGTTTCGAAATACGTTTTTCCTACTAAGAAGGATAAAGGTGTACAATGATATAGCGAGTTTAACTACTTTTTGATCTAGTGAAGGTTTAATTATAATACATCAAGCCTGAATTACAATCATTTCATTATCTAATGCCACATAGTTGACATTTGTTTGAAATTTTTAAAATTGATTATATATATAGAACAAAAAAAAGCTAAAGTTGAAGGCAAAAAACTCATTAATGTTGACTCATTTTATTATTCTCTGGAACAATGTAATTAAGATAATTTTTTTTAATTCAATTAAATATTAATTAATATAAAAATATTGATGGTATGTGGAGGGGTCCATGCATTTTAGATGGTGTATATGCTGCTTTTTTTAACATAAAATGCTTGCTTGTTATGTTTTTGGATGTGATATTATATTCTCTTTCTCTTGGTATGGCTCATGTCAGTAATGATGGGGTAATTTGTCGTTTATTGACCATCTTTTTTTTCTTCTCTCTTACTTTGAAAATTATAAATTGATCCTTTTTATTGTTAATATTTCAACTCTAGTACTTTTTCTTTTGATTTTTAATTTTTGTCTTCAGTCTTTTATTAAATTTTATTTGGTTTCAATTTAATAATTTAATACTAATTTGTCATGTATAATTTCTTAAATGTGGTCATTCTTTTTATTTATAATTTTTTTCTTGGTCTTTTTTATAAAAGTTGTAATAGTTTTCAATTTCATGTGCAATCAAAATTTATAGTGTTATGCAATGTTATCAAAAAAGTGAGTTGACTATTAAAATCTTATGATTTTACAAGTCAACATGTATTTAACTTGTCAAATCGGATTAAAACTAGTAAAATTAGTCAAATTCTGTCAAATTCATTCAAACTCGGTAAAATCAGATCGATTTTACATGTTTAAAAAATATAAAATTATGCATTCTGGTAATCTGTATCTTAACATTTTCATTGTTTTAAATTTATATATTGCAAAACTTGTGCAATTTGACAATCAAGGGCTTGATTTTGACTATAATTATTATAATTTTTTTAATGATACAAGTTATTTGTAGATTTTATTTTTGTAAACTTAAAATGCCTATTCATTCTTCATAATTTCTTATACAAACTATTAACATATCAATTGATAAATTATTTTGTTTTAGCACGCAAATATATAGAATAAAAGTTGTAAATTGACATGATTGACACTTGAAGTAATTAATGTTAAATGGTCTATTAAAATTTGAAAGGACTCATTTATTGTAAATGATGAAATAAGGGGGTTGATTTTTCCAAGAAGTAGAGGAATCAATGCGAACAAAATAAAGGTGTTTGGACTTTTCTATTGTTTATTTTATTTTTATTTTTATTTTTATTTTTATTTTTATTTTTATTTTTATTGTATGATATTGTTAATTACTATTTAATTGAAATTGTTAATATATAATTATTAAAAATATTTTACTTATGATTTTACGATATAAGTTTATGATTAGAGTTTATATTGTATATTCTGTGTCATGTTAAAAAAACGTTTTTGACAACTTTAGTGCTATGTCTTTACAACTTAACTCGGGTATTATTGATTTTTTAATTGCCACTTTTTATTTCAGAACCTTTTGTGTAATTGATTTTTTTTTATTTAATCCTTTACATGTGATTTGTTGAGGATTGGATTTTAGGTTTTTTCATGTATGATACTTAAGGTTTAGTTACTCGGGTCATGGTTTGAAAAGCTAATATTGATAGATATTCTTTTTGTAGATTATTTTTTTATCTTATTGTTTGACATTAATTTTTTAAAATAGTTTTACAATTTTTTTTAATTTCTTTTATATCAAAATATGTTGGGCTCATAACTAGGACCATAAGTTTTAGAGGTTAACCTACGTTAACTCATCTTGTATTACCAAAGTTACATGTTTATCATATTATCTCAAGATTACTAGAGCTAGTTTTTTTTTTTTGTCTCTTTTTAATGCAACTACATACTTCCAAAGTTTTCTTTTCAAATTATCATGATTTTTTTTTATTTTTTTAGTTTAATTATTATTATTATTATTAATTTTTTTTATTATCTAATTAAAATAATATTCACTTATTAAATCTAAGTGTTAAATTATTTATTCCTTTGAAACTTAATTGCAACACTTGATATCATTATTTATGCAAAAAAAAAAAAAAACAATTCCCCATCATGGCGAGGGTCATGTTTAGTGAAAATTATGACTTATTGATACCACAATTATGAGACATATACTTTCACAGATTGGCTTAACACAACCAACTTTCTAGGCACTTAATAGCTACTTACAGAAGTCATGTCTTATCTGATTATAATGATTAGTACTTAAAAGTATATTTTTTATCAAGGTTTTATGTTATTATTTTGCACTTGAAGTATCAATAACTCTTTAACTAAAGCATTTTTTATAATAATATATCTAATAATATAAGATACCTTTAATTTATGGTAAATGTTTATTTTAAATGCAAGCATATCACATAAATAAAATGATTGACTGATAAATTTAAGAACTAAAATTGAAAGGACAAAGAGATGACCAAACATAAAAAAGAGATGTTGGTGCAGTCCAAACCAAAACACTGTTCGGTAATTGGGTCATATCATGAGTTGTAAATCTCAGATTTAGGTCTACTTTATATGGATGAAAAGGTAAGATATAAGCCTATAACTTTCATATGGAGCCTAAGACTTAAAAAAGGTAATTTTCAAGTTCAACTTATAGCAACAACAAAGAAGTCTGAATCTATCTTCTAGCCCGAGCATTGTTTAATGTTTGTCCCATATCTGAAGTTCTAAAAGTCCAAATGACCTGAATGTTTTACACAAAAAAGATGAGACAATTTCCTACAAGTTTCATGTTTTCAAGTGGCTCTGATTTTGACGTTATCAATGATGTTTTGGCCAGATAAGAGAAGATAAAGATTGTCACTAAGTCAAGAGTTGGTCACCCATTCATCAATTAGTAACCAAATCAATAGTTTCCAATTTTAGCCTATAAAAGAAGGCATTTGCCATGCATTTAGGTATCTTGGTCTCCAAATCAAGATCATGTTTTTGCTCTCTCTTTGTATTTTTTATAATGTTTATGCTTTGCTTTCATTAATATCAAGTTTATGCCTTTTATTTCCTTTCATTTACTTAGTTAACTTTTATCTTATTTATGTTCTTATTTTGTTTATTTATTTTCTTTCTTTCATTATGTTTAGTTAAGTTTATTATGTCAAGGTGAAAAGGTTACACTAATGGTGTAAGAATAAGTATAGTGTAAACTGAATATGGACTTTAATGTTTGATACTAACATGTTTTGTATTTGTTATCTTGTTCACTCTTTAATACTTTACTTGTTAAATGGTTAATCTTGATTTATGTTGTATAATACTTTACTTGTTAAATGGCTAATCTTGGCACTTTCATAGCCTATACTGTATGGTATAACCGACACCTCAGTTATGAAAGGAACTTGATTTGTTGTTAACATAAGTTATAATCATGAATGCTTGACGAGATTTACAAGTATTAGCATTAATCGAATCACTAATATAATCATATTAACAATCTATAATCAAATTAGAACTTCCTTTTGTGTGTGGTTTCCAATTGAATAATCAGAGTTTATACTACACTTGTTTGACATAATATTGGTGGATCCTCTAACCTTGACATTTCTTGTTATCATTGTTTAATCCTTACATTAATCTTTTATCTCAAAGTTCTTCCTCCTCCTCTTTATTATTATTGTCGCACGTCGGAAAATCCACGCGGCATCGGCTGGCAATTTTTTTTTGTGTTTTTATTTTGCTTGGTTCTTTGGAGTCGCCACCTAGTATTATGGTTACTAGGAACCTATGGTCTGCGAGAGTCTGAGTAAGGGACTGGTTGTGCAAGGGGAAGACGCATCACCCCCAGTGCACCCTACCTTAGGTAAGCTGCATTATTTGTTTGATTATTTTTCTAGGTCGAGTTTCTATTCGTTGGTCTTTTCTAAGGTTCAAGGCAGATCTCTTTTCGTGAAGGAGTCTCTACCTCTTTGGGTTACATTCTAACCATTCTAAAATCTGAATTTTAAAATTACCTTTATTTACACCTTGTATCTTTAATACCCGAGGGTGTACTTTATCGTGTAATTTTACACCCCACAAATATTAAAGTCTAGATCTTAAAAAAAAGGGTTAAAAAGGGGGAAAAAAGGGTTTTTGATATTTTGGCCAAACCTTAATGGATAATCATAAACTAGTTACGATGCCCTTTTTTGAATTTTTAAATCGTGAGAAAGATGTAATTTTTATATTTTGAGACATGCTTGAAAAATTCTTTAGGATTTGGCCGTATGCAACAAAATCTTTTTTTTTTCTTTTTGAATTTTTTTTGTTTTGTTTTTTGAATATTTCGGAGAAAATTAGGTATTTTAATACTGGACTTGTATCTTACAATGAAGTATACAACCCAATATTAAGCAAAATTGGTGGAAAAATATTTAAGAAAATCACAAATTTTTTTGAAATGATTTTAAAATTTTTTTTGTATGTTTTTTATGACTTAACGGAAACCGAGTATTTTAATACCGGATTTGTATCTTTACAGTATAAAAATACGAACCGATATTGATCAAAATGTATTAACAAAAATTGTGAAAAATCACGGATTCTTTGAAATAATTTTTGAAGAATTTTTATTTCATTATATTTTTTTTTTGCAAATTTCACTATTCACGCACGTGAATAGTAACAATAGCATTACACTGTTAGCATTACACTATTCACGCACGGAAATGGTGCAGGCATGGCGACGAGAGGGGGATGATCGGTGAATTAGGAAGGAGACTTACCTGGCGTTGGAGAGCTGGCGGTCTAGTGGAGGACGACGGCGTGGCTGGTGGCTGCAACTGTGGAGGCCGACGATGGTGGTGGTGGTGGCTGAAGGCCACAGTGGAGAGGGAAAGAAAGAAAAATTGCAGAATCCTGCAGAAAAAAAATGGTTTTTTACTGACTTTAGACTCGATTTTCTCCTCTCTCTGAGCATGAAATTTGATCCTATTTATAGGCATGGAAAGAGGGTAATCTCGTCTTCAATGGGGAAAAATTTTCAGCCTTTGATTCGACTCGAGGAATCCAGGTCGTTGGCTCAAAGTGTGCACCTCGAACTGCCAAATTTGACAAATCCCAGGCTGCCCAAGGTGGCCAATTTAGGCCGCCCAACGGAGCCTTTTTGAATCTTATAAACCCGACCGGACAATTCACGAGGCTAGAGGGGTTGTAGGTGAACATGTCGGTGCACGCGTTATCGAATTTGGTGGCCAAACGAGGCCAAAAATGCATCTGAAACTTTGCTACTCGGGCAGCTTTTCGGGGAAGACGATGAACAGTAACCCGTTTTTTTTTTTTTAACTTCAGCCCCGAATTTACGTGCCTTTTTCATTATAGTCCTTGGTCTCAGATTCATGCCATTTCACCACTAATTGACCATTAAACTCTCAATTTCTTCAATTTGACCCCTGATTTCACTTAATTAACTTGGTAAAAATTAAATTTGGTTTTTTAAAATTCCAATCTTCTCAATTAAACCCAAATTAGACTCCCAAACTTAATTTTTTCACCAATTAAGCCCCAAATAAAATTAATTTGACCCATTTAAAGTATAATTAAGTCCTTGCACTTAATTAAATCCTTCATTTGGACCTAAATTAATTATTAAGCATAATTAAATTTTAATTTGGCCCATGATTAAATCAAATTGGCCTATTAAAAATTTAATTATGTTATTGGACTTAATTTTTATGCAAATTTGTCCAATAATCATTTAATTTGACCTTTGAATTTGTATTTTTCTATTTTTGGGCATAATAGGGTACAATTAGACTTTGAAATTCCTCCCAAAATTGCAGCTTTATTTTTGCCTAGTCTTTCTAGATAAGTTTTCCCCACATTTCTAGCCTTTATTTTATTTTTTGATTTTTATTTTTAAAAAAAGTGGATTTTAGGGAATAACCCAGAATCGGGTTATGATAATTATTATTATTACTACTACTACTACTACTATTAGAGTTGTTGTTGTTGTTTATAATTGTTATTTATAATTTGTACAATTAACCTCCTTGTGGTTCGACTCCGGTCTTGTCGGATTGTTTATTACTTCGACACTTCTACGCTTAGGAAAAGACATCAATCTTTTAGTTGTGTCAGATAACAAAAGCTTCTAGTTTAAATTGTAAAGACAACTTAAAGAACAAAGAATTAAAAATGCAGGTTCTTTATTTAAAAGGCTTCTCTTTTGATGTCTACCCTCCCAAGATTCTGCCTTACAATATTACAAACAACCTTTATTTATTCTACTTTAGAGGCTTTTGTTTACATCACACTTTACATTAGAAAGCATTGAAACACACTTAAAAATGCACTTTTATATGATTGATGATACAAATAACAAGCTAGTACAATACTAATATCAACCGATAATAGGTTCATGATCTGGAGAGAGATTTTAGTGTGACAAGTTATCCCGATGAGGATTAGTTTGGACATATAGAGCCAACACATAATCATCTTTTCTAATCATTTTCATCTCATGTGGTTCCAAAAGCTTTGGTATTCCTAAAATTATCTACTTGAGTTTTTTTTAATATTGCATCTGCAAGTTACGAAGATGAGCAGAATATTGAGGGTCATACAGATCATAATCAATTTTTTCATCAGGGTCTTTTCCTTTAGGCCATATTTCATTAGGAATAATGTTATTCCTAAGGCACACTATTTTTTGCAAAGTCCTGATGTCCAAGAGGTTATTTAAGGAGTTTTCATACAGAGAGTATGGATGAGTTTTGTATACTATAGTCTATGAAAAACTCATAATCAGATTGTCTATTGAAGCTTTAAAAGACCTGTGGAATATGAAAATAGAGAACAGATAGGCACAAGCTTGCTTAACAAATTTATTATGAAGTGTATTGTGGTGTACTTCAATTCAGTAGGTTTGTGAATAAGGCCATTTGGATTTTTTTCTATTAGAGAAGAGAGATCTATTATATGGGGTTGTAGAACCAAATAAGGAACTTTAGAAAACAGTTTCACAAGTCTGCAAGTGAAAATGTCTTGAGAAATTTAGAATGAAAGAAACAGTAGGAAACTTGATAACAATATGGTATAGGTGATAGAAATACCATAAGAAAAGGTAAAGTTCTTTGAGGAACAATCCAACAAGTTTGAAGGTGAAGAGGTGAATGAAAGGATATTTGGGATGGATGCCTAGGCTTTGGAAACAAAAGGAAAACATATTATAGTTGAGAAGAAGGTAATCATGGAAGCTAAATAGTTTTTCTTTTGCATGTATGTCCAGAGTGTGGTTAAGAACCATTTCTTGAGCAAAAAGAGGTAAGTTATTTGCAAGAAAGTTTTGTTCAAGTGGAGGAGGATTGGAAAAGGAGGCTATAAGAACTAGGGGAAAGAGCACTGTTTGTGAATTAAATGGTCTGGTGAGCATGTATATGATTAAGTTGTTTCCTTTTATATGCTCGATGATGAAGGTGTACTTAGAAAATCACTCGGCTAATCTCAAAATGTGTCGATAAGGAAGCATCTTGCTCTTAAATTGTAGTATTGTTTTAAAAGGAGGAACAGTCCATGACAACTGTAAAGTGATAGGCAACCAGGTGAAACTTAAATTTTTGGATGTCATACTTTATAACTATGATTTCCTTAAAAGTGAAGTGGTAGTGGGTTTCTGACTTCTTGAATGACCCACTTTTATAGCCATATATGTGTTGGTGGCCATCTTTGAAGTATGCGTTGTCCTATTAATGGAATGACTAAAATTAGTAAATTTTTTATGGTTGTCTTTAATTGTCTGACTACTTGAGTCTGTTTTTCTGTCCAAGTGTCTGCTTTTTTCTTAAGCATGAGTTGAAGTGGCCTTGTAATCTGTGCAACTCAAGGGATAAAATTTCTAAGATATTGGACAATTCCCAAAAACTGATGGACTTGCTTTCTCATGAGGGGCCCATCTAAAAACTTTTAGAGTTCTTCAGCTGTATGGGTGTCAAGTGTATAAGTACCATCTGCAAAGATCATGCCAAGAAATTTAATTTCTTTTTAATATATGAGCATTTTGCTTTAAGAAAGTATGATACCATAGTGGTGAATAATATATGCAAATTTCTTTAATAAAGCAGCATGCGACTCCTCATTTGTGAAGAAAAGTAACATGCCATCAATATAGAATAAAGTTGATCAAAGTATGGGTTCAAATACTTTAATCATTTCCTTTTAAAATAATAAGGCTGCCACTTTAAGATCAAAAGGTATGACTTGTCGTTGATAATGATAATCTAGTATACAGAAACATGTTTTGTATTTGTCTTCAAGATGAATACCAAGTTGCCAAAACCCAGCCTTAAGATCAAACTTGGAGAAAACTTTGGCATTGTGAAGGCATGTGAATAATGTCATGGTTTTTAGCAAAGAAAACTTATCATCTTGTAGGAAATGATTCAAGGGTAGATAAATATTTACCAACCTAAGTTTGCCTCATTTTTGCTTAGATCTTTTATTAATATAAAAGCCTTCACAAGACCATTGTAAGTCTATAGGTTTAATGAGACCTTGGGCTTGTAACTGGGCACATTTATTTTGAGCTAGCTTATTGTGCTCAAGATTCATTCCTGAATGATTGACTTTTATAGGATTGATATCCTTATTAAGCTTCAAAGAAAGCTTAATAAAAAAAATTTGGATTTTTTTCATAATGGATAACATTTAGCAAGAAAATCTTGATGAGAATTTGAACATGAGTGTTGGATAATTTAGGCTTTAATATGGCAATGGTTTATATGAGAAAGGGTTGGATTTGATAAAGTGAAGTGATAATTGTATATGGGAGAAAATAAGCTTTATACTGAATACCACGAGGAAGGATTCTGAACTTGGATTTGAAATAAACATCAAATTCAATAACTAAATCTTTACTAAGTAAAAAAAAAAAAAACGACGAATATAGGTTTTGACTAAGCATTGGAGCAGGAATTATATAGTAATAAGCTTTTTACTTTTGAATTGGGTGTGGAATACTTGATTATCTATAGCTTGGATTCTTAATGTGGGACCTACCAATAAGGTGGAGGAACTTTAGGGTTAAGAATGGTTTTATAGGCTCACATGTCAAATAAGGTTATGGCTTTGATAAACTTAGCATATATAGAGGTAAAATGATAATAAGGGGTAAAAGTATTGGATGTGAAGGGGTAATGGTAGGTTGGGCTTGGTAAAGTTCATAGATCTCATTAGAACTTTCATCTGTAACAGCAACTATAGTACCAGGAGTGATCTCATATATGAACGAGAATAAGGATTCAACTTCATCATTATCAGGATTGAACTTTGTAATTTAGCCTAGAAATTCAATTAACTTGAATGTTTGGGCCTTCTTTTATGGACGAGTCTTTACAAAGTGACATTTGCACTTACAAATGAAACATTTGTTGGAGTTAGGAGTGATATGCTTGGGGCGTCTAGTGTGGCACCCTCTTAAGAACCTCCATTTCTTCTTACAATCATTAAAACAAATCTGTGAATTTTCTTAAAATGCTTTTTCTTTTTTCATGGAACAATTACAATAAGCATAGTCTGAACATTTAATCAGCAAATCTAGTCATTTACAAGTATGAAGCATAGTTTTATCATGCTATAATATCTTGGCAAAATATTTGTGTTGATCACATATATTTTTGAGTGCTTCCAACACTTGATGGAATATGGTGCTAAAAGATTGGCCGTCAATTACCTCATTGCTGGTTTTGAATAATATGAAATTTTAATCAGCCAAATCTCTACGTATGGATGCCAAAAATGCATGTTTAAGGTTTAGATCATTGGGACTAGAGAGAATATGGTATCGTTAGCACATTTCATTAAAAAGTTTTTCAAGATTAGATCTCAAATAGAAACAACACTTTATTTTGAGGTACTCATACCATGCTATTTCTTTATTATTGAAAGCTTCTCTAAAGAATTCATAATGGAGCCGGCCTAAGGCTTCAAAAAAAGATGCACTGTTTACAAATTGAATTTGTCTGTAATCACCTAAGATATAGAACCAATCCAATAAGGTGCCAGAAAAATTTACAGAGAATTGTTGTAATGCATCCCTAAGGGTTGTGTTATCCTTAAATATATAACTAGTTAGCCATGAATAAAATTAAAGGATTCTATCTCGCCACTTTACTCTTGGGATATCATCCAGAGTAAAATAACCATCGGTATTTGAAGAATAGATATGGAGTTGATAATAGTGAGGATTGCGATTTAGTTCATCATCACTACTAACTGGTTCATTCATACTAACTCTTTTGGTAGAGGTCGAAGTAGGCTCTTATCGAGTTTATGATGATTGGGGATCTGATGTTTGTGATAGAGGAAGATCAACCATCAGTAGTGGTGGAATAGAACAAATGTTCGAAGAATCATCCTTAGTGAAAGATTCTTCAAAAGTTACAAGATTTTTAGCATTAGAAGTCTCTTCTTTAGAGGTATTGTCAAGAGGTTCATGGGTAAAGTTTGTTTGACTAGATCATACATTGATAAAGGTCTTAGGAGTCTTGAAATGGATCATCATGTTCATTCTTTTTAGATTCAAAAGAATTAGAGAACGAAGAGATGAAAGGTGTTGGTGATCTAGATTTTTTGGAAGTGGTTGATATTGGGGTTTTTCCTTTATCTTATTTAGAGAAAGATTTGAAAAGTCTTTCAATGTCAGGGTTTCCAAATAGTTGAGGTGTGGTTGTTGGAGGTTGTGGTTTGTAAAATGAAGAATGTTTAGCCCAATAAAGGTTTGGATAATAAGACATCATCCTGGTCTGTGAAGGTTTAGAAAATGGTAAAGGGTTAGATTTGGATTTGGCTAATTCAGCATAAAGAGACTTGAGTTGGGTTTTAAGATACGTAATCTCGTGTTCCTTCTAAGGGTCTACATATCTACCATTAGAAACTTGAATCAGTAATTATTCATGGATGGTAAAGATTCTTTGTTGAATCTCAGCACACAATTATTTGATATTACATGATAATAAAAACATATTGTTATAGGGTGCGAGCCGACGCAATGTCATTTGGAGATGGCGGAGGCTTCTGTTGTGCCTCCGGTGTTAGGTATTGTGTTGGAAAGGGTTTTAATCATAAAATTATGATTAAGATTCAAGAGTCGCCACCTAGTATTATAGTTAATAAGAAGTTATGGTTTGCGAGAGTCTAGGAAAGGGACTAGTTGTGCAAGGGAAAGACGCATCACACCTAGTGCACCTTACCTAAGGTAGACTGTATTATTGTTTGATTGTTTTTCTAGGTCGGGTTTTCATTCGTTGGTCTTTTCTAAAGTTTATTGCAACCTCACGAGTAGAGCACGGCGTTGCGACGATCCTCGATTGATTTCGGGGTCTTTATTGTTTTGATTATGTATAAGGAAGTCGCCACCTAGTAATATGGTCACTAGGAAACCTAACTGATTTTTTAGAGATTATAAGGCAAGGGATTGTTTGCATAAAAGAAAGGTATTAGTACCCGTAGTATGCCTTACCTAAGGTAAGCTGCTTGGTGTTTCTTTTGCCTTATAATTGCTATGTTTTTAGTGTTTTCTAATCCCATTAGTTTTCTAGGTTTGATTCTAACTAAATTTATTAAGATAGAAATCCAAGGACATTTCATGTGCTTTAAAAGCTCATTTTTCTCTTGGAATTTCAAAATTTTGTGACTCGTACATTGCAAAGAGGAGGGACAAAAATTTAGAAATCTAGGGCACTTTAAAAGCCTCTTTTTTTTTTGCCTTAGTATTTTATACTCTCACGGCTCATAAATCATAAAGTAAAAAAATAAAAATATCCTTGATTATAATTAAGGCTTCTCTCAAGGATATGTGTAGATTTATTATTCCTAGAAAATTATTTTGGATATTTACTACTTCGGGTTTCTTTATACAAATATTAACAGTGGAAAATAACAAATTATTCCCAATAATATTTTGGATATTCATCCTTTAAGGATTTCTTTATCCAAACATTAGCGGTGAATAATAGATGAATTCTCCCCAAAATGAAATTTTTATATTTTTTGGAATATTGGCCAATAGCCTTTGGAGTTTTACAAACATGTTGTAAAATCCATAAATGTAAGAAAACAATTTTTTTTGTTTTAGAAATCCATGCAAATATGCATTTTCAAAACTTTCTATATTTTTTGGTATAAAAAAAAAGCATTCAAAACATGTTAAGGTATTGGTCGTATGCAACACATAAGAAAACAAATTTTGATATATATATATATATATATAGTTATAAAATTTGAGACTAGGATCCATTTACGCTTGGGATAAAATGCAACAACAGTTTTTAAAGAATTTTTACCCATCTTATAGAACAAATTCTTTCAAAAGACAAAACACCACTTTCACTCAAAAACCAGAACAAACATTTTACCAATGTTAGGATAGGTCGAGATTTGCTTAGTACATGCCCTCATCATTGTTTTAAAACATAAAGATTGGTTTCATATTTTTATGAAGGGTTAACACCTAGAGATAAACAAATGGTTAAATTAATTTGCAATGAAACTTTTAAAGATAAAGACCTTGATGAAGCAATGGAGTACTTAGACTTCTTAGGTGAAAATGCTCAAAATTAGGACATCGTGGGTACTTATGAGACACTGAGTAAAACTCAAGCTCATACATCTAGTGAAGGTATCTACAACCTTAAAGAAGATTATGACCTCCAAGTCAAGTTTGCATCTTTAGCCAAAAAAGTCGACACTAGAATTGAAAAAGAATGGTCAATTAAAATCTATTGAAAACATTGTGTGTCAAATATGTGAAATAAATGAACACTTAACCAATAATTGTCCAACCTTGCCATCTTTTAAGGAATGTCTCCATGAACAAGCTCATGCTTTAAATAGTTTTCAAATGGCCAACCACAACCTATGCTCGCAAATATATAACCCTGGTTGGAGAAATCACCCAAATTTTAGTTAGAAGAGTGATTATAATAATGTACAAACTTCACAACCACCAGTTCAAACCACCATAATTTTCAAAATTCTCATGGATATGCACCTCCTTATGGTCCCCCTACTAGAAGAAATCTTGAGAAAACATTACATGTATTCATTGAAAAGCAAGAGACAATCAATACCCAACTTGCTCAAAATATGATAGATTTTAAAGATATTCTTGCAAAATTGACATCTGCTCTCAGTTTCCAAGAGAAAGATAAATTTCTATCTCAACCATAATAAAATCCTAAGGGGCAATACAATGTAAATACAAGTAGTTCTAGAAGCCACACATGGATCAAGTCAAATCAGTCACTACTCTTTGTAGTGATAAGGTTATTGAAAAAACCCTCTTAAACCTTGTGAAAAAGATGATGAGTCAATCTTTGAGGGTAAGGAAGGGGTTGAATCTAAAAATTGTAAAGAACATATCAATTCCCCGTCAGCACTTCTATTTTCTCATGCCATGACCAAACAAAGAAAAGTCAATCACAACTCTGAAATCTTTGAAACTTTTAAATAGGTAAGGATCAATACACCTTTACTGGATGCTATTAAACAAGTTCCTTTTTATGCTAAATTTTTAAAAGATTTGTGCATTGTGAAGAGAAAATTGAATGTGAAAAAAAAAAGCCTTTTTAACCGAACAAGTAAGTGTCATTCTTTAGAACAATAATGCTTTGAAATATAAAGACCTTGGTTGTCCTATAATTTCTTGTTTTATTAGAGAACATAAAATTAAAAGAGCCTTACCTGATCTTGGAGTCAATGTGAATTTACTTTCATATTCAGTTTAGGTGAATTAAAACCAATTTTTGTAACTCTTTAACTTACCGATAGATTTGTAAAAGTACCTAGAGAAATAATTGAAGATGTGTTAGTACAAGTCAATAAATTCATTTATCCTGTGGATTTTGTTGTCTTGGACACACAACCTGTTGAAGTATGTAATTCATTTCTTGTAACTTCTAATGCATTGATTAATTGTAGAAATGGATAGATTAAGCTATCTTTTGAAAACATGATATTGAAGATGAATATTTTCAATATTTGCAAACAACCTAGAGATGATAATGATTCATAGGAACTAGATCTTGTTGATGAATTAGTTTATGATCAATTTGAATCTACCATGAGTAAAATAGAGTTTGATGAATCTGAAGATGTGCAAATGATTTATTCTCAAGAAGAAATCACAGATGAAAAAAGCACCAAAAATATTAATACGAATCTTTGTCAAGAGTGACAACAAATTCGACATCTAACATCACATCAATCGATGCTAACTTTCCTGACAAATCCTTACTTTCTCTTAGTCCAATGCCTTGGTGTGATAAAAATATCAATTTTCTTGCTTTAGAAGATTTGTCAACTAATTGGAGTGCCCAAGATAAAGAAAGGTTTTTGAACAAAGTGAAGAACTTTTATTGGGATGACACTAACTTATTCAAATATTGTCTTGATCAAATATTTTAAAGATACATTCCTAACAATGAGGTAAGTTGTATCATTCAACTTTGTCATTCTAGAGCATGTAGGAGTTATTTCTCGTCAAAAAAGACAACTACAAAAATATTTTAAAATGGATTTTGTTGGCTCACCATGTTCAAGGACATGCATGCATTCTACAAAACTTATGAAAATTGTCAAAAAGTTGATACTGGTCAAAAAATTTTGTAATTCTTAACTCTATTTATTCCCTAGAGAGCTAAGATCAAGATGGGGCAGTCCATTTATTAAGAAACATATGTATCCTTATGAGGCCTTTGATATTGAGAATCTAAAAAATGACAAAGTTTTTATGATAAATGACAAACTTTGATAATTTTTCTAGTGAAAATGAATTAACTAATTTGAATGATCTTGTAGATAAAGGTTGATTATTATTTTTTTCTCTCATTATTTTTATTTTTTGTTTTTTATATGACTTTTGGTTTGTTAGTCTCTCTCACCCCGGTTAAATGGTGGATAACGGTACTTCGTGACTCTTAAGTCAGTTCTTTCAATTTTCCATGATAATTGATATTTGTGTATATATTTGTTCAATTCCTTGTTCTTTCTTTTCTCTTTACATCTCTTTTCCACTACTCATCTTAAAAAATGGACACCACTCTTGAAAGATTGAAAAGGTATTTTCCCATTTTGTCTCAAAATGCGATTACAAAAATTTACCAAGTTAGGTGTGCAAGATTGAGGTTGTTACTAAACCATGGAATTCTTGAAGAGAATCGCTGCTTAATTAAAGTAAAGGTCTGACTATCAAGTGAGTCTTCCAATTCTTTCATTTCACACATGTCTGAAACAGGTAAAAGCACTTTTGCCAAAAAAAACATCGTGTAAAAAGACTGAAAGTTTGCCATCGATGTGCCAGATGGACTTGCAATGCACAACATCATTCTTTAGGAATAGTATCTGTAAACTGTGAAGATAAAATACTATTCATTAAGGATGGCCTAAGTAAAGGGTCTTTAAATAATCTTCTATTGACTCTTGAGACGCATCCTAATGAAGATGTGCATCGTGCAATTCATGATTTATGACCATTATTCCATAAAAAAGCATAGTCGATATAGTCTTAGGAATCTAACTAAAAAAGATACTTTTTGCCGATTTTTAAAAAAAACTTATTGGAAAGCCTATCCTCGATCCATAGAGGGTGTTTAAGTTGTTCTTAGATGTAAAACCAAGGAAAGATGTAAGCCACAATCATAACTGTGATTTGAGTCTCAGTATGTAAAAACTTGTATCTTTTGGTTTTATTAATAGCATAATATTTGTGTTTTGTTGTTTTTTATATTCGTTTAAGTGTGTTTCAGGTTTGTCGGTATTCATTATTTCAAGTGATATCTTCTATACTCTATCTTTCTACCTTATAACATTGAGAACACTGTCTCGTTTTGCTTAGGGGGAGAGGGTAGGGGTTGATAAAAAATTACTAATTGTGTTTTCTATTTCATAAAGTATGTGCAAAATTATTGTTACTAGGATGACAAAGTAAATGAGCTTTTTTGTTAAAGTGACTTTTGAGATGCATTTTAGTAATCATTCTAAACAAAATCTATCATAATATTTCTTAAAATATTTAGGTTTACAAACTCTCACATTGTCATCACTTAATTCTACTTATATACTCATTTAACATGTATTCTTAAACCGTAATTTTTACACACACACTTTAACCTGAATGGGAGGCTATGATTGTGGGTTGCGCATTGGATTATTACATTATTTATGTTCTTTTGTTAAAAGTAACAACTAAGGGAAAGGGATAGTATATAATTTGAAAACAAGAAAAAAAAGAGCAAAAAAAAGAAAAAAATGATGATGATAAAAATATAGATAAGTTTGGTTTCATAGCCTCCCTAACCTAAGCAATTAAGCCCGAATGGGTGTTTTAACACCTAATACCCTAAATTCAACTAACTTGGGAGCTATTGGCTCAACACTTGTTACATGGGTTGAAGAGAAAAGCTTAAGGGAATAAAAAATTACACTATCTATGTATCAATATTGGCAACCCGAGTTACTAAATTCTTAGGGTGTCTCAACACTTAATGCCTTAAAACCAATTGGTCTGGGAGTAATTAGCTGAAAGCTTGTTACATGGGTTAAAGATGGTGTTTTAAGTTATATGTATATATATTAAAAAAAAATCCTAACTTAAGGAAGTTAACCTTAAATATTAAAACAAAAATTTTATTTTTTTCCAAGAAAAGCCCCATAACTATGTGTTGATATATTGAGCACAAAAGAAAGGTTTATTAATATCTTGTTTAAGAGGTATTGAGCAGATATATAAATTTAATGAGAGTTTGTTTATCTCAATAGATTAATAAAAATTAAATGATGAATACCTTACTTTATGAAATTTACAAATTGTTTTTTTATTTTAATGTTTTGATTACTAGGGACTCATAATAAGCTGGTTGGGGAGTGATTAGTACTTAAAAGTGCATTTTTATCAAGGTTTTATATCATCATTTTGCACTTGAAGTATCAATAACTCATTAACTAAAGCATGTTTTATAATAACATATCTAATAATATAAGATATCTTTAATTTGTAGTAAATGTTCATTTTAAATGCAGGCCTATCATATAAATGAAAGAATTGATTGATAAATTTAAGAATTGGAATTGAAAGGACAAAGAGATGGCCAAACTTAAAAAAGAGATACCAGTGCAACCCAAACCGGAACACTGTTCGGTAATTAGGTCATATCTAGAGATGTAGATCTCGAATTTAGGTCTACTTTATATGAATGGAAAGACAAGAGAAGATAAGGATGGTCACCAAGTTAAGAGTTGGTTACCCACTCATCAATTAATCATCAAATCAATAGTTCCTAATTTTGGCCTATAAAAGGAGGCATTTGTCATGCATTTAGGCATCTTGGTTTTTAGATCAAGATTATGATTTTGCTTTCTCTCTTTGTATTTTTTGTAATATTTATGGTTTCCTTTCATTAATATTAAGTTTATATCTTTCATTTCCTTTCCTTTACTTAGTTAACTTCTATTTTATTTATATTCTTAATTTGTTTATTTATTTTTCTTTCTTTCCTTATGTTTAGCTAAGTTTATTATGTCAAGGTGAAAAGGTTATATTAATGGTGTAAAAATAAATATAATGTAAACTTAATATGGACTTTAATGTTTGATACTAACATGTTTTGTATTTGTTATCTTGTTCACTCTTTAATACTTTGCTTGTTAAATGACTAATCTAGATTTATATTGTATAACACTTGGTACAATAAATACTTGGCACTCTCATAGCCTATACTGTATGGTATAACCAACACTTGAGCTATGAAAGGAACTTCATTTGTTGTTAACATAAGTTATAATCATGAATGCCTGACGAGATTTACAAGTATTAGCATTAATCGAATAAGATAACTAATGTAATTATGGTAACAATTTATAATCTGAATGGAACCTCCTTTGTGTGTGGTTTCCAATTAAAAAATAAAAGTTTATACTATACTTGTTTAACATATCATTAGTAGAACCTCTAACCCTAATATTTGTTATTATCATTGTTTAATCCTTACATTAATATTCCATCTTAAAGTTCTCATTATCTTCTTCTTTTTCTTTATTATTATTATCACTACTACTACTACTACTACTACTACTACTACTATTGTTATTATTGTTATATTTTTGTTATTTATAATTTATACAATTAATCTCTCTATGGTTCGACCCTGGTGTTGCCGGGTTATTTATTACTTCGACACTTATACACTTGTTAGAAGACATCAATGTTTTAGTCGTTTCAATATTCAAACCAGAATATCTTGAGCTTCTGATATCAAAATCAAGCTATTCAAAAGTCTAAATTTATCTATGTGTCCAAGACTATAACTTTGATAAATGAGTTGAAGTAAGATAAAAAAAAAAAATAAAGAGCAGAATCTGACAGTAATCTAGTTAGTCAAAAAGGTTTTTGATGTGACAATATGGAGCATCCAAATCTGACTAGGAATCTACCTTGAGAATAATGATCCTTAGGATCTAACAAAGGTGTAAGTCAATTTTTCAATATGTCATGAGTGACAGAATATAGCTAGGATGGTTAAATATCATACGAAACTAAGTCAGAATCAGAGTATAAGTTAGAACAAAAAAAAAATTATGATAGCAGCAGAACCATTTCTTAGTGCAAATTCTAAGGAGTTTATCCAACCTTAAAGACTAGATAAAGAAGGAACGAATTAACATTATAAAGACTATTGGTCACCCTAAGAAAAACCTGACAATTTTAGTAACAAAAGGTAAGGAGCAGAAAACAGCTCAAAAAAAGTTTCGAAAAAAAATATTTCTTTCTCTGTTTTTGTCAATCTTCTCACAAACATCACCTAAACTCTTATACTTAGTTCAAAAAAGGTATACACCATCTTCAGCACTTGGGGCCAAAATTGACTAACAACAAGGATCAAGGCAAATCTGTCTTCATGAGAAAGTCTCTATCTTATTAAGTTAAATCCAAACTATTATAAATTCTAAAATTTAGCATCGTATTTATTTACACTTTATATCTCTAATATCTAAAGGTGTACTTTATCGTGTAATTTTACACTCTACAGATATTAAAGTCTACATTTAAACTCTAAAAAAAAAGGTTAGAGAAAACGTTTTGATATTGTTGTCAAACTCTAATGAATGATCATAAACTGATTATGATATCCAATTTTTAAATCTTCAAAACATGAGAAAGATGCAATCTTTTAATAAAAATATGCTTCGAAAAATTTTAGGATTTGCCCGTATGCATGAAAATAATTTTTTTTATTTTTGAAAAAGGAAATTTTTTTTATACTTTTTTGAAAACGTTTTAAATTTTTTTAATAATTTTGGAGAAAACCAAAAAAAAATTGAAATGATTTTTTCAAAAAATTTTGGATTTAAAAAAAAAGTATAGTCCACTGCATGAACATTGGAAATGAATTATAATTCGCATCCGTTGTTCACTCAATGAATAGAGACAACGAAGAAAAAGAAGAAGGGCAAGGGGAGAAAGGACAAACAACCTGGCGTGGCGGTGGTATGGCTGAGGATGACGGCGTGCTTGTAACCTTTAGTTTTTTCTTTTCATTTCCTTCAATATATTTGTGTTTTTGGCTTGTAATCTTTATTTTTATCTTTAGAAAATTAAAAGGTATGTACTTTCTCTTCTTCATTTTCTTTAAGATTTTATTTTTTTTATTTGTTCTTTGTTTTATCTATTGTTATTTTTTATGTATTTCCATTAATTTTAATTGTTATTGTTGAATTTATCTTGTAATTAGTAATTGAATATATATGAATAAATTTTTTGACAATGAAATTAGAACTTTATTTGGTATGTATGTATATATTAAAAACCTTAGGATTTTAGGAATTTTATTTGTTCTTTGTTGAATTTACAATTCTGATGGTCAAATAAAGTTGCAAGAACCTTGTTTTCAATTGGTTGTGGTCATTATCAATATTTGCAGGTTTGAAAAGTTGCAATAATCTCCAGTATAGAGGAGGTGCTGTAGAATTATTTTAATAATAGAATTAATTATATAATTATTTCTATAAAATTGTTAGAAGCGTAGAACAAAAACAATAGCTCATCGCTCATGTATGATCACAGCTAGTTCTTCTAACAACAAGGATGACATATCCTTAGGTGCCAATTAAGAAGAGGCACATGCGCCGTCACCCGATGTTGTCTTTTCTAGTATGGTTTCACAGCACAGAGGCAGTGTGCCTTCACAGCTAAATGAATTCACCTGCAAGTACAAGGCACTGTAGAATGATGACCTTTCAATGTAAGTTTGTTTTAGTTTTAGTTTTTTTTTTAATTATAACATAATTTATGAACAACTAATCAATGTTTCATTAATTTATTTTATTTCTAGGTTCACAAACATTGAGTCCACTCGAGTTATATCATTAGCATTTAAATTGTTGATGGAGATTTTATTATTTTCATGGAGTCAGGTATCCAGACATCTTAAATGGATACATCAAATCAATCATGGTTTGACAGATTTGAGGTTGATATTAATTTCTAATTTTCATTTTATTTCTAATAATTATTAGTTTTATTTAAAATTAATTATTTTTACACAGGACAAATTCAACTGGACAATTCGCATGTCATTATTGTGAGGAGGGTGTGGGAAAATCACACGGCAATTAGGTAACATAAAAAACAAAACAATTTTTTTAAAAAAAGTTTATGTTTCAAAATCTCATTTCATGCTATGAAAGTAGGTTGCATGATTTTTAGTATGAAGCATGAAAAAAGGCAAAAACAAACACAAGAGAGAATGGTTTCCAAAGCTGAAATGACATGGCGGTTTGGAGGGATTTCAAATTGTTATACATCCCGAAAGATATATAGCCGCAATATCTTGCGTACATGACGTCTAAGTGATTCACACAATACTCATAGTTCAATGCTGGAAAACAAAATTGGTCAATTCATGGCTCGATGATAACGCACAGCAGTGGCTTCGTTTTGTTTGTTACACATGCAAAATGAACGGTAAGATTAATTTAAATAAAATAATTTGTTGTTACTTAAATTTTTTTTCCTTACAGGCTACGTCTCTTAGATGTAAGTCAAGCCCAATTGAGCTGTTTATTGAGACGCACATATGAAGTCAAGACCGTTAAAAAGGGGCAATAGTTAATTGACAACCTTGCTCAACACTTTGTGGTATATTTGTTCAATCATTTTTATTTCTTAAGTTATTATTTTTATTGAATTGTGTGTGATAATTTTTTTCATTTTCAGGAGACCTATAATAGCATATTAAGGGAGAGATATGGGAAGAATCTTTCAACACATCCAAATTTCAATTTGTATTTGTGGATAGAAGTATAATCTTCTAATGAACTTGATAAAAATTAGGTGCACAGGCTCTCCAACACTACAACTAAGAACTTGTGAGCAACTCATAGTGTCTCAACCATTAGAAACTCCCAATCAGTATCGAGCACATCATCTAAGGAGTTCGTGACCTTACAGCAACAGACGTCTCATCTCAACGAGAAATAAAATCAACTATTGGCATGTTATGAACAAAAAATTGTTCACATGGCTTATCTCATTGAGAAATACAAGCAAAACTTAGCAAATTATGAATAGTTTCACTAAATGTTTATGAGCATGGCATCACATAGTGGTGATACATGTGGCTTTCTTTTTTGTTGTATAACAACCAGTCTTCTCATCTTTCTCCTCCAACTCTGTCATTAAGCTAATTTGAAAAAAAAAATTAAACATATTCAATTTATAATGAATATAATTTAACTTTATTTTTTTGTTTTTAATGTTTAATAAAAAAATTACCATAATTGTTTTTTTACTATTAATTTATATAATTTTATATTATTTATTCTATATAATTTAAAAAGATTAAAAAATAACTAATAAGGGATTTATAAACTGAATCTATCCATCGGCATTAACAGAGAGTGAGTAATGAATACACCTAACCATATTTTAAAAAAAAAACTTATTTTTACCATAATCATAGAAGTTATCTCAAAAATAAATACATTGATAAACAAATAAATCAGGTTGGACATACTTGGAATCCAGGGACTATATATATATATATTTCATTAAAAAGTAGGAAGGACATTTGGAAATATTTGTTAACATTTCCTCTTCCCTGGCCTCTAAAAATAGTATCGGCTCCCCCCATTTCTATACCATAACTATTTAATTAAATATATTCTAGCATATAAATCACTGTTACGAAATGCAGAAAGCTTCTTTGAAACCTGTCCTCTCGCTCATCCTCTTGGTTTTTATATCTAGTGAGTATTTATGCAGGTGTAGTAGTGAGATCAGTGGAGGCAACAAAACGTGTTCGTGAGATTTGACTGCTGCTTTCAATGTCCAACAGGACGTGGTGTCTGTGTTGATAAAAAAACACCTGAATGTTTTTGCCTACCAAGAGAAGCAACTCATGTGGAATCCACCACTGCTTATGCTCATGATGGAGGGGACAACTAAGATTAGTTTTTCATCATGAATATGGATGAAAGTGATAGCTAATGTTGATGAATTGACCTCGATAATGTTCTTCCTCTCCTCTTCTTCTTGTTTGTTTTTTTTATTTTTTATTCCAAACTTCAAAAATTCCCAATTCAACTTGAAAAAAAAAACAAACTAAATTCATCTTAATCAGTCTGCTAAATCTTGACTTTAATAGATTGAATTATTTTTATTTTATTATATTATATGTTAAAAAATACAAAAATTGATTCATAAATAACTCAATGCAAATTAAAAAAAATTAATAATAACTCAATATTAAAAGATAAAATTAAATAAAAAAAATCAACATTAAAAAATAAATTTGAAAAAAAAAATAGAAGATAAAAAAAAATCATGAAAAATCAAAGGACCAATAAAAAAAATCATTGGGCCTATTACAAAAAAAATTCATGCATATGGGTTTCCGTTCACCTGGATCTATATCTTGTTTCTTTTTATACGAGACAAATGACCTACTTTTTTTTTTTAAATGAGAAACATAGATGATATAAAAAAAAAAAGATGTATAAAATATCAATTGTTGAACTTTTTGGACAATTTTTCTACAAGCACTTTTAATCAAGTTGATAAAAATGTATATCATTACTATTTCAAGATTCTTTTAACAACTTCTAAATTCTATTTTTTTTTCATTTATGAATAATACTAAGAATAAAAAAAATAGGAGTAAAAGAATAATAATAATAATAATAATAATAAACTAAAATAGAAGATAAATTCCCTTTAGCCATATACATATTTACCTATTCATCACTACAATAAAATGATAAGCATTAATTTTAAGAATATTTTAGTCTTTTAAATGTTCCATTAGTCATTTAATGATTGTATGGGATATATGTCTTTTCAAAAATTCTTAAAGAGTTAAATAACTTAATTAGCTTTGATGTAGAAAAATAAGATGAATCGCAAAGGTTATTTTTCTCCTTTTATTTTTATAAAATAGTAAAAAGTCAACTTTATTCTCGAAGTCATTAAGAAATTATCCTCGAAACCATTGATGTTTTGGGCTTCTTATATAGGTTTTATGGTGAATATAAAAAAATTAAGGGTAATTTGATCATTTTTTCCTAAAATATTATTTTTTTTAATTAATAAAATTGTTGACATGTTGTAAACACGTCTCAACATGTGGGTGGTGTCATGCTATTTTAGACAGTGTTTACAGCACTTTCGGGTGACCAAATTAGACGTTTCATTGTGTCATTGGATGTGATGTTGTATTTTATTGCACATGTCATTGTTGATGTGTTGGTTGATTATCAGTTGATTTTTTTTCTTTCTTTTCCCAAAAAATATAGGTTTATTTCCATTTTTGTTTCCTATTTCAATTTTAATTTTATTATTTTATTATTTATTTTTAATTTAGTCATCGATTCTAATTTGTCATATATAATATTTTTCCATTTGGTCAGTCTTCTTTTAATCTTTAATTTTTTTATTTTTATTTTGTCAAGGTTTCGATGGTTTTCAATTTTATCCTTTAATTAAAGTTTGATGTTTTTCTTTTTCTAATTTGGTCCCTATATCTTTGAAAATTGGGTTCAGCCCAATCACTAGGCTGAGCTTCCTCACTTAAAAACATAAACTCTTAAACATGATTTAAAATCAAAAAAATAAAAATAAAAAAGATCAAAAGGGAAAAAGCATTTGAATTTGCTTAAAAAACTCCAAGAACTTGTAAAGAAACCTAGACATGAACATTAAAAAATTAGGCCAAATCAAATCGAAATAAAAGCATAGAGACATATAAACATAAGATGTAAAAATAAAAATAAAAATACGAGGCTGAATCATTAAGATAATCAAACAAATGTCACGATTATTTGATTTTATGCAAAAAATAAAGATAAAAAGACCCCTTAAATTGGTATTTGAAAGCTATAAAAAAATATAGATTAAAGATCAACATACATGCATACAAAAGGTCTAAACCCAAAAAAATGCAATAAAACTCAGAAAAACAACCTAAACCTAGCAATCTAAGCTTAAGCTGCTTATCACTAACTGTTGGAATCATCAAAGCAATAAAAAACAAATGATTTAAGGCAAAAACAATAAACAACAACTATAATTATAGCAGGAAGAAAGAAAAGTCTCTCTTTGCATAAACATTGTTTCATTGATCATATACATTGTCTTAAAGTTTAAACAACATGCTTATAACTTCAGAAAACCTAGTATATTAACTTAAAACAAAATAAACTACAACAATATCAAAACCTAAAACATATTGTTATAACTTTAAACAAGACTAGCTTAACATCAAAACATGCAAAAATAACATTTTATACTACATTTTCAATTCCATAATCATATTCTAAAACATTAAAACAAGGCAATAAACAAAACTTGAGCATATACAAGCTTTATGCAAGGCCTTTAAATTAATAAATGACTTCAAATGATGTATAACAAAAATCATAAACAATAATTTAAAAGACAAAAATAAAAAGGAAAGGGGTGTACTTATTGAGCTCCACTCCCCTATCAAAGTTTGAATGTTTACCTAGCAAAGAGAAAGTTGATTCTTTTGCTAGATTTTTTGCTTTTTATTTATTGATTTTCAGCTTTTTTTTTTCGATCTTAGATTGATCTAGATTTTCTATTTTTCTTTTTCAAACACAATTTTTGTTACTTTTCTTTCCTTTTATTCTAAGTATTATAATGATTTCTATGTATTTTCTTTTTTTTTTCTCTTTGAGTTTCTTTATAATTTTCATTAGGATCTTTTCAGTATGCTTAAGGATAACCTTTTATAAGCTAAACAAAACTAGAAATTTTGTTATAGAGGATTCTTGCTCATTCTCTCCTCTAACCTCCTTTGAAAGGTGCATTATAGTTTTTTTTTTGTTTTTTTTAGCTCAAACCTGTAAAGAGAAGGTAGTCACAAGTTTAAATAATCATGGTGGTTTTCTTCTGTAATAATTGTGACAAACTAGATTAAACCTTGGATACGAGTAACTAATCCTTATAAAGGGAATCTATATCTACCATAAAGATTATATCTCATCTGATTTTAAAGTTCAAAACTCTGCATTTATTGATTAGAAAGTGAGCTTTGATCAACTTTAAACTATCAAATACAAGGAAGCTAATAAGGGACAAGATATTGTTGAGTTTATTAAGGTAAAGCAGGTAGAAACATGTGACTAGGATAACTAATTATTATAAAGAAGGTGTTTCTTAGTCCATTAGTGGTGGTGACTTTAAAGGGGTCAGAGATGCCATATTTATTCGTCTAAAGTTGGCAATTTAATCAGCCTTCTTGGCTAAATAAGATGGCTGACAAGAAATAAACAATATTTTATTCGTTCTCTTCATTAAAAATGAGTGACATGTCGTTTGAATTAAATCCTAGAAATTTAGTTTTTTTAATTGCAATTTTGCAAACTTCAATTTGTTCTTGTTTTTTAATTTGGGATATGCACCACCCTCAATTAACTTTGAAACTTTTTAATTTTTACAATCATACCCCTGAAAACTTTAATTCGACTTTTCTAATTTGAGCGTTCTTTTCAAGTTGGTCATTAGTTTATAATTTTAACCCCTATCAACCATCATACTTTCAACTTCTTTCAAATTGATCCCAAATTTTGATTGTTTTAGTCCCTGAACTTATACATCTTTTACATTTTGGTCCTTAATTCTGAGACCTTTCAATTTGACCTTTAATTGACCCTTGAGCTTTGATTTTTTGTAGTTTCATCCCTAGTTTCATCAACTTAAACTTGTAAAAATTAAATTTAATTCTCCAAAATTTCAAACTTGTTAATTAAGCCTAAATTAAGTTTTCAAACTTAGTTTTTCACCAATTAAGTCCTTAATAAATTAATTTGACCCATTAAAATTCTAATTAAGTCCTTACACTTAATTAATTGTTTTAATCTCATCATAAATTAATTGATAACCTTAATTAAACCTATGATTAAATCAAATCAACCTATTAAAAATCTAATGATTAATTCCTTAAAAATCATTTTTATGCAAATTCATTTAATTTTTTTAAATCTAACTTTGAATTTGCATTACCTTTCACTATTAGGTCCTTTAATGATGTAATCAAGTTTCTTGAAAAAGTCAAAAGATCAAAATTGGTCCCTCCATTTCTTGTTTATACATGTAGATCATTCTTTATCTTGTTTTTATCAACCAAATCACTTGTCTTTCTATATTCTTTTGAAATATAAAAACAAACAAAAAAGTTAAAAAGATATGTAAAAATTGATTTCAAAAAACTTCATTCTAAACTTATTTTTTAATGAATCTTACAATATAAAATATAATTTAATTTATTATGAAACACTTAAATACACTTAAATGTGTTCATTCCACGACAAATACAAATGCAATTGCAAAACAAATTAAGCCAAAGTCAGAATTGGCTAGCCGATGGATGATACAAATTAAGTCAAAACAAATTAATATATTTTTTATTTAAAAATATATTAAAATAATATTTTTTTATTTTTTAAAATTTATTTTAAATAACCGCACATCAAAACATTTTAAAAATATAAAAATATAATTTTTTAAAATACAGTTTCAAACACGCTACGGTGCTGAGAATGACTAATTTTATTTCAGGAATCAGGGCTCGCTTAACTGGCATGTGATGGGCTTAGCATTTTCAAACACCGATTCAAAAAACTAGGGCCCACTGATAAGGCTGCCAGTTGCCAATAAATATTAGGTCCAATTGAAGCCCAACTCACTCAGAATGGGTCCAAAAATCCAATGAAAGTAGTGCAAACATCAAATAAACTACCCAAAGTATTGAGGAATTAACATTTTTTTATCCAAACTGTTTTCTTATATCAATTCTACTACCAAATTAGATGTATTCCTCAATTAAGGATCATGATATAATAATTAATAGAAACTTTCATTTTCCTTACAAAAAAAAAATTATTTTTTATAAAAATAAAAAGGCACAATTTGATGGAAATATAGATTAAACCTTTAATTAAGAACTTACAAAATTTCAAGGGTAAAATCAATATTGATTTTTCTTAAATATACTCAATTATATATATATATATATAATTGAGTGGTAACAAACATATATATATATATATGTAATAGCTATTTTATGGTGATGGCCATTTTTCCTCGCATTTTTTATTTGCTATAGCTTCTACGAGATTTCGAAGTATTGGCCATGAACACGCAAGATTTCACGAGAAGACGAACTTCTAGTTAACTAAAGCTAATTTTAGCGTTGAAATTACTGTGGATATAGATATTTGGATTACTCTTTCAATTAAAAAATTTTGAAACTGAGATAAAAAAAAAAAAGTATTTATATCTTTTATTTTTTTAAATACAATAAAATGATAACTTTACCGTTGATAGGAAAAAAAAAATTAAAACATTTGTATAAGAGTTTTTTGATCTCTTCGCCATTTTTTTTCAATTATTACTAATTTCATGAAAATAAATTTATTTTTTCATATAAATTATATATTATTTAAATGAAAAAAAATATTGGTAGTTGTGGAATAAACGTTGATGCTTGAGAGGAACTCGTCCATTTTAGATAGCCGCCTTCCAGCAATTAAAAAAAAAAGTTATATTATTAAAAATATAATTATGTTTGTTTTCTGTTAATGTAACATAATATGAAAGTACAATTATATTGGTTTTCTATTAATATAATAATAAGGTAATTTGCATGTGGAGAAAGTTTAACATAAAAGTCCAACGCAGGCATGGGATTTCTCCATATAGTTTTATTTGGAAGATATGAAAAAAATATCCTATTAAGTTGATTATATTCCTCAACTCACATATTTTGTGTGACAAATGAATGTCACATAAGTATAAATATTTATTTCATTTCTTAACAAATCAAGCTTAGTTTTAATTGGGTCACTAGTTTGTACTATGTTATGAGTCAAATAAAAAAAATTGCTAAAACAATATTTGAATATTACTAATGTATTTTTTTTAAAATGTTTTAACAATGAATTCAAAAATTATTATATAATGGATAATATTTTTTTAAAAAAAATTTTAAGGGAGCATACTTTATAATATTTTTTTTAATATTTAGATGATAATATTAAACAACTTAAATTAACTTAAATTAATCAGTGAAACTCACGAATCGGGTTATGAAATTGTGATAGTTCTACAAAAAGTAAATTGACAAAAAATTAATATTAATTAAAAAATTTTGAGTGAATCCAAATTAATCAACCAAACTCGTAACTTAAATTTAATAATCTTATATTCATGAGACTTTTTTTATTTAATTATAAAATAATTATTTAAAAAAACAATAAAGAACAACCATAACAAGCCTATGACATGAAGATAGAAAAATAAGGCATAATTTTTCTAAGTTAAATTAAAAAAATATATTATAGAATAAAAAACATATTTTTTAAAAAATCAAGAACTAAAATATATAAAATAACAAAAAAAAAAGTTAAAGTGTAAAATATGAGGAACAAAAAGCATGCCAAACATGTTGGCCTTATAATACAATAACAGGGTCTTAGGTAATTATTTATTTTTTTAATTTAAAATATTTAGAAAACATTCTAAAAACTTTAATAAATCTATTTATGAGCTCAAACAATCTAAAAATTAATTCAAAAATCTAAAATCAACCTAAATAAAAAATATTTCTAAAATTTAGATTTACTATTTTAAGAAACCACAATGCTACAAAACACTTTAATAAAAAAAAATTATAAAATAAAATAAAATATAAAAATCAACTATTTTAATGGTTAAAATTAATATTAATCAAATTTTTTATTATTATTATAATTTTACAAGGTTTTTCTCTTCAACCGGAAATAAAAACAAAAAAGCTTTAAAATAATCATCTATTTTCAATGCCTTATCCATCCTCGACCTCCTGCTTTCAGTTTTTGACCTCCTTAAATCCACATTGAAATGTGAGGAGGTGAGGAGTACACATGCACTGAGTGACATCGCCTCCCCCATTTTCTCTGTCGCAATAAATGCCGACCTATCATGCTCGCCTGTCCAAGACCTGCTTTCCCTATCCTCTCTCTTTTCTCACCTACAAGAGAGAGAAAAAGTCATCATCCACAAGGTTGACTTATGGAGGAACATGCACATGACGAGTCCAAGACGACTCCTTTATCTTCAAAACAAGCAGTCGCAATGATCAAGTGTTCTCACATGCCGATCACATTGGGACCCCAAATGTGGTTAAATGTCGGTCCATATATATATATATATATATAAAATACAATAAGCTCAAAATTCACCGTTAAAAGGTATGCACAACCGCCGGAAAGGACACCATCATTTCAGTTCCATTTCCCCATAGCTACGTCTAGCTGGAACTGGCATTCTTCCTCCCTGGCTTATACGTGATCGGAGACGATCCAATATCCAATCATGTGTGTGTTTTTTTAATTCGATGCCAAGATTTATTTTTAATTTAGTGTTTTTTTATTAATTTTGTTTGATATTGATATTTTCAATAAGATAAATCTGGTTTGCACATGAGAATATATATATATATATATATATATATATATATATATAAAAGATGATTGGAGTGTGAAAATGATTATTTTTTAAAGTAATTTTTATTTGAAAATATATTAATATAATATTTTTATTATTTTAAAAAATTATTTTTAATACTAAAATATTAAAATGATTTAAAAAAAAATAAAAAAATAAAAAAAATTCAAATATTCTTTTTTAAAAAAACCTATGTAATAAAACGAATATTTTATTGCATGATATGGAATAGTAAAGTCAGTAAAAGATGAAGAGGAGCTGACTCAAAAATACCATTTAACAACAAAATAATATAATAATTGATTTGACAAGGAAAACCACGCCACCAAATATGGCTAAAAACGATGTCGTCACCGTCAACTTCGAAATCAAACCAGTTATAACTCTCGCCTTCAGGCTTCCACAACGAAAGAAAACACCGCACCTTCGTTTTAAAAACTCTCTCTCTCTCTCTCTCTCTCTCTGGATTTCTAAAGCTGCGTCTCTTGAAAACCCTAATCTCTCTCCCTTTCTCTAATCTAAAACCCTAACTCTACGAAATCCCCGAACTGGCCTCTCCGCCACTAGCATTCTCGAAAAAAGTTCAAATCTTTCTACTTCCAACACTCGACTTCTACCCGAGTGGACCCAGTGAGTCACCGCTCAATTTACTGAACTCAGCGAGTCACACTTTTGGTCCCTTGTTTTTGTTGGCGGTGGGTTTTGTCAGGAATGTGAAAAAATGGAAGGAAATAGTGGGAGTTCTAGTGAAAATAGTAGGAGACCACCGATACCTCTCTCTGCTTCTACTACTACGACGTCGTGTAGACAATGTTTTAGCATTGATAGTGTGCCTGTTAACTGTAAAAAGACTCTGGTTCGTCACCAGTCTCTTGTAAGTTTCTAAATTTTACACCTTGTTGGCATCTGGGTTTTTGTTTTCGTGGTTAAAGAAATTGGGTTTTGGTTTTCTTTATGTTTCTGTGATTTTAATGGGTTTTTTTAGTTGGATTTCTAAATGTGTTGTGCGTTCTTTGTTGTTCGAGAAATTCAAGTTTGACTTTTGATGGGGTTGAATTGGTTTGTTACGTTAGATCTTGTTTTTCTTTCTTTCTAGCTTGTGTTGTTCTTTTAATATCACTATGTAATATATTTGTAATTATTGACTCATTGAAGTGGACTCCTTGACAAGGAAGTTGTTGGTGATTTAATGAGAATTTTTTCCTAGGAGTAATGCGAATTTTGATTAAACATCTCATCCATGGAAAAAGTGGGTCCCGGAAATACAACCGTGGAGATTTTGCGGGTATTGATTTCGGGAAGATTTTTTTCTTTAAAATTAGTAGTATCTGATTTTAGATCATTTAGAGATTAAATGTTAGCAGAATTAAAATGAGCTTAGTGAGGTAAGCTTGTATGATATTCTTACTGTGTTATCAATTTCTTTTTGTTTGATTAGATTTTGTGTTATGGAGTGTGTGTATTAGGTTTGTTGTTTAGCCTCCTAGTGGGCTTGTTAATCTGGGTTTGCGTTATTTGCTTTTTTACAGTTCAATTCAATTGTTTGCTTCTGGGGGTGTGTTTAACTTTTATTAAAGTTTGTAAGTGCTGGTGATCTACAGTTCTTGTTGCCGAGATTTTGACCTGATTTTTGTGCAGGTTAAGACGAAGACGTTGGATATTTCTGTTAAACCTCAGCTTGGTGCAGAAAATCATGATGCGGATTTCATTCCAATTATCCGCTCTGGTGCATGGGCGGATATTGGCTTTCGCTCAAGTATGGAGGATGTGTATATATGTGCTGACAATTTTGTGAGTGATTATGGACTCAAGAATGCTATTGATGGGCCCAGTTCCTTTTATGGGGTACTATTTTCTTTCTCTTAGTTCCTCTTATGATTCCTTGTGTGGGACATTCAAGAAACTGCTGGCTGTTCTTTGGTTCAAATGATGTGCGAGATGTTTGCGATTTCCTTGGAGCATTGGCCCTTTTTGTTTATTTATAAATTTTCTGGTTTCAAAATTCTTAAAATACACTATTCACACCATAATACCATTTCAGTTAAGTGAATAGCAGGCTGTAAGACAACACTTGAGGCCTTGCAAAATATAGCGTTTTGTTTTTTCTTGATATTCAAGAAACGCAATAGCTTTACGTTTTCTTCAATTCTGCTGTCACAAACCATAGTTGAAATCATCTTTTTTGCGGTTATGGCTATGGTAAAAGGAAATATGTTTATGTATGGTTGATCACGAGTGCGTTGCTGGTTATGTCATTGATATCAGCTATCGTGATGACAAGAATTAGTTGAAACCAGTTCTGTTTTTGATGATTAGGTGTTTGATGGACATGGAGGAAAGCATGCTGCTGATTTTGCATGCGACCATTTGCCAAGATTCATTGCTGAGGATGAAGACTTCCCCATGGAGGTTGAGAGGGTTGTCACTTCTGCATTTCTGCAAACCGACTCTGCTTTTGCAAAGGCTTGCTCTCTGGATGCAGCCCTTGCTTCTGGAACCACTGCACTAGCAGCTCTTGTTGTTGGGAGGTTAGCTTTTATCCATCCACTAACGGTTTTATATGTTAATGGGCTAATTACATAATTCTCTTTCTTGGAGCATTTAATGCTCACCCAACTAGGCTGTGTTACATTTTATTAGTTAGATTATAAAGAATCTTTATCCCTGGTGCCTCGCTACACAAGGTAGTTATGAGCTATCCAAGCTATAGTTGGGCTTTTTATGAACCTGAAATAGGTTGAATCACATTCTCTATCCAAAGGCAAGCCTCCATTTGGATATTTCTTAGGGAGGCTGATAATATGAGTTTATTCAAGGAAATAAAAAGGCTGCAGCTAAATGATGGTAATGCTTACTCTTAGGTCATATCTCCAAATTCACCCATAAGAGCCCATTAAGGCCGGGTCTGTGGTTTTTCTCTTAAAGTTGGTTTGTGAGGACTGAGTTTTCAACTAGTTAATATGCTATTTATTTCTGATGACAGGTTGTTAGTTGTGGCAAATGCTGGAGATTGCCGGGCAGTGCTATGCTGCCGTGGCAATGCCATTGACATGTCTAATGATCACAAACCAATGTGCAGCAAAGAAAGGAAGCGCATTGAGGCATCTGGGGGCTACATTTATGATGGTTATCTCAATGGACTACTCAATGTGGCTCGTGCTTTGGGAGACTGGCACATGGAAGGACTGAAAGGTAATGGCAGTGATGGTGGACCACTAAGTGCTGAGCCTGAGCTTATGACTAGGCAATTGACCGAGGAAGATGAATTCCTCATTATAGGTTGTGATGGGATTTGGGATGTGTTCAGGAGCCAAAACGCCGTGGATTTTGCTAGGCGGAGGCTTCAAGAGCACAATGACCCAGTGATGTGTAGCAAAGATCTAGTTGATGAAGCCTTGAAGAGGAAGAGTGGGGATAATTTAGCTGTTATCGTGGTTTGCTTCCAGTCTGATCCTCCCCGAAACTTGGTTGCCCCACGTCCAAGGGTGCACAGGAGCATATCTGCTGAGGGTTTGAGGGAGTTGCAGGGCTTCTTGGATGACTTGGCAAAATGAGGCAGTAGCATGTCCCTTCTCCTTCTTTCCTTCTTTTTCTAATTTAGAGTTTTAGTTGTAGTTCTAGATATTGAGAGAATTGAGTTTCAATTGTAACATATGCGGCAGTTTGTTGCTCGGTTAGAAGGTCATCTTGTTTCAGCCTTTGTTTGGCCTCATCTTGACAGAGTTAATTTTTCGTGAAGATGGTTTGTTGTGCGATATTAAACTTGTTCATCAATCCTTGGAGCATTTACTAGAGTGTTGTGGTTTGGGTGTTTGATTTTTGTTATATTGGTGGTTCCATCTCTCCCTCCCTCCCTCCCTCCCTCCCTCTCGTACTCGTCCTCTCGAGTCTAGAATGTTTGGTATGGAATTGAATATTTTCACTTTGTTGCTGGTGATTGCAAGCATGAATGCATTTACTCCGAACATGCACTTAACTAGATGTAGCAAGGTTTTATTTTCCAAGCATAAACATGCTTAAACAAGGAAGTTTATAGTTCAAGCAAAGTCATTTAAAATTCAGGACATATATCTTGCAAGGATAATCTAGGCGAGCAGTTGTTGTAAGGTCAAGAATTTGAGCTTTTACTAAATTTGGGAGACGATCACAACCACCAGGCACCAGTCCCAGGTCCTCTCACGCACTTTCTTCCACCCACAACACCTTTAAATGCTAGATTGATTACCTCATAAATAGTACGACTTGAGCCTTGAAAAGTCTCCTCAGACAGAAGACCCCTACCATATTAGGAAAAGAAGACGGGCCAAGGAAGTGGATGTTTTGAAACTAACACCATGGATGGCAAAAAACTATTGGTTCCCATTTTATTTTTCTTTCTTTCATAGACGACACCTTTTAGACAGGTTTGGCATGGATCTGCTTTCGCGCAGGCACTAACCACATTTCCAACATGAGCAAAAATTATGATCAATAGAACTTGAAGCAATGATAAATTTCTGATTGCTTTATACATTTATCTATGTAGAGCAGAAAAAAAATCTCATCTTCTCTGGAAGTTAAATGCTCTAATGGAGAATGCAAAAGTGAATGCAAATAGCACACAGATCCCAACAATTACGATTGCACAAATTCCAACAAAGTCGTGCCGAAAACCGAAATAATTACTCACGAAATCTTCTACTGTTCCATCACCCTCTAGTTTATCCTTAACGTCTCCATATTGCGAAGCAATCAATCCATAGAGGGTCCAAGAGACCGGACATGCCCAGAAGTACCATCTCCACCAGATAGGAATCCTCTGTCAGAAACAAGAGTTAATCATCTTTAATCCTGGACTGTTTTTGATTTAGATTAGTTGGTATAGAAACACAAAGGAGGGTAAGTTACCGTTCGTGGAACAATGAATCCTGAGAAAAGATTCCATATTGCGTAGAAAGCAGATGAAACTATAGCAGCAATATTGTGGTTTGGCGTGACGGCGACAGTCATCATGCCATAGAAAGTCATGTATAATAAAGTGAAGTACATGAAGAAGATGTACCAAAAGAACTTGCTAACTGTCCAATCAAAACCAATCATGGTGTACACTATAACTCCATATATAAGAGTCTGAACTAAAATGTATGGGATTTCAATCATAACCTGCATACAAAAACAAATGTGAGGGAACCTTGCGGTTGATTTTCCTGGAATCTCAAAACAAGCATTAAGCAGTCTCTTCTGCATGTTTCCTGTATTTATATACCTTAAATCTTGACAAATGGATAATGCATTGATGAATTAATGAATTCCTTTCCACGAAGACAAAAAAGCTGAGTAACAAAATCAATTTACCTGTGCAAAGGCATATGGCAATGCAGAATACATTCCTGCTGCTCTTTCTCTGTAAAATACTGTTCTCTCAATAGCAACAACTGGCTGCACTGATGTAGCATTCTGCACCCCTATGAAAAGAACAGCGGCGTACATAGAACCCATCGAATTAAAGATATCTTGTCTGTTCCTTCTGCAGTTCAGAACATTTCATTTATGTTAGAGAGCATAAGAGAAGGGGGGATTTAGCCCTTGTGTAAAGAATATGGTGCACTTCTATGTACCTTTTGGAGCCCATGTCCCAAAATATTGTCCCAAACATTAAAGCTATGAATGTTGTGAATAACAGTCTGACTGCAGTGTATGGCGGGTTGCGCCAATATGACCAGTGCTGCTTCCATAGGCAAGCCATACACTGGGTGAAGAAGGAATGCGAATATTGAGTAGGGAAGTAAAGATCGTTTGAACCCGGCGGTGGAGAGCTTAGTTCTTTGATCAATGCCTTGTTTCTCCTGAATAATTCACTGAAAATTGTCAATAGCCTGGTAACATTGTGTGCATCAGAAAATGATAGATTCTTATGAAGCTTCAGCTGTTTTACCTTAAATACTTTTCCAGTTATAGCATTTTCAACGCAAAATATAAACATGGTCCATAAAGTTCTCTTTTATTTTTCCACCCTCACCTATTTTTATTTTTTAAAAAATAAAGGAAATGTGAGGTGGTCTGACCTGAATAGTTCTGAATTCTTGTAGATATCAGTGAAGTCAACCCCGAGAAGAGCTTCTTGTGCTGCTGAAGTAACCTCCAACATCCAAGTTGCAGGATTGTGACCATCCTTAATCTTTGGAACTCCCTCAATTTCCTTGGTAAAGTTCAAGTCCTCAATGTCAGCATTTTAGCAACAAGGTAAGATTCGAGTATCTTCTGTATCAAGTAAATTATCCTAACCTCAAGATACTTAATTAGATGGCAAGCATGGCGGCCTACTGGACCAACATAAATTTCCTCACCTCCCCGTTTCAACAAAAATAGCTACAGTGTGAAAATAACGGGTTAGAGCATCTAAAAAGATGGCAGAAACTCGTTTGATAGTTCCATTAGAGTGAGAAATATGTCTCACCTCATCAAAAGCATCGAATATGTCTATGCTTGGCTGGTGTATTGTGCACACTACAGTTCTCCCAGTATCCACCGTGTTCCTCACTGTTCTCATAACTATGGCTGCTGCTCTGGCATCAAGGCCAGAGGTTGGCTCATCCATGAAAATTATGGATGGATTAGCAACAAGCTCAACTGCAATTGTCAACCTCTTGCGCTGCTCGGTAGAGAGACCATTCACACCAGGCAATCCAACAAGCGCTTCTCTTAAAGGGTTTAACTCCACAAGCTCCACGACTTCCTCAATGAACATCTGCAACACATTGATTGAATTTAGAGTCATTAACATTATGGCTGAAGAAAACAGAAAAGTTGTAGTATCGTGCTGCATCCTTGATTTTGGATGCCTTTTCATTCATCCCTCCCTCCGTGTTCTACAATAAAAATAAGAAAAAGAATGAAATGTACCTTTCTTGTCTCTGAATCGACATCGGGGGAAAGTCGAAGCCATGCAGAATAAACCAAGGATTCATAGACAGTAACATGAGGGGAATGGATATCAATTTGTTCACAGTATCCTGAAATCCGAGCAAATGTTTGTTGGTTTTTTGGATACCCTGATATAGAGATTCTTCCTTCAATATAACCACCGGTTTTTCTTCCAGATAACACATCCATTAGAGTGGTCTTTCCAGCACCACTAACACCCATTAGAGCTGTTAGGACTCCCGGCCTGAAAGCACCATTGACACCCTTCAAAAGTTCCAGACGATCCTCAAGAATTCCTTGAGCCTTCATTTCCTGCAAGAGTGGCGCAAAAGTCAGGATGTACACCTTCAGCACTTCAATAGAATGGTTACAAAAGAGCAAATATAATACCAGAACTCAGTAAGTATCTTGAAATTTAGAGACTTCCTACAGATTCAGAAATTCTTTATTTAATGACATCGGGAGAATTACATAGCAAATTAATCCATCCATAATGTCATTAACTCCCAGAAAGTTCAGCATTTTCATTTGTTCTTTGAGGTTGCTGATATCTACGTTGTTACTTCATAATTAAAGAGCCTTAAGGTACCTGTGGCATGTCTACCGAATATCTGATCTCATCGAAAGTGATAGAAAGGGGTTGAAAAGGGAGAACCATTCCTCGCTTATTTTGACTATCATCACCAAAGCTATGCATTCTTAAAGATGGTGGCCTGGCCGAGGAACTTCGTCTGCTGTCAATCCCTCTTACTGCAATGTATTCAGAAGGTTTAACTTAGAGCTTCCTTCATACAAGATAGAAAAGAAGCAACCATCTATATATATTAGTCTATTGACCTACCTGAAGAGCTCTTTCCTCTTGTTGATAGTTCAATCAACTCTCCAGTTCTGTTTGCATTTCTCTCAGCCAAGGCCTCTTTTGATAACATTGCCTGGGGCTTCCCGAATGCTGCAATCAATTCAATCATCAGAATGGTGGGGCTCAACTTTCAAAACTGAACATGTAAATGTAAATACTCACGGTTTAGATATTTTAGAGCCAAGGTGAAAAGGAAGTTGAACAGCAAGGTATATCCTATCAAAGCTCCTATTCCAATCCAATACCAATGTGCTTCTGGGAAAATTCCCCGAGACTTCAAGACAACGACTCCTAATGACTCTGTTGAATTAGGAGGAATCTGTGGCACGGATATTTCCAGTTATTAGTATTAGTATTAGCTGAAGCATTTTCTTCGAGTCTTCAATGTGTGTGTGTGTGTTTTCCTGTCATCAGAGTTCAAGAACATGAAGTTTCTTACATGTCTCCAACTATGCCCAAGAAATTCATTGACAGAAGCCGCATTCTGCACATACATTAACGGCGAGACCCAGTAGCCCCATATCCACCATGGCTTCACATTATCTAATGCAAAAGAATATAGGGTTCACAATCAGAATTTAATCTCACCACACTTAACAAAATAAGTAAGAGTAAATGTATCCAAGCCACCTCTTGATAAAATGAATCCTCCCAAAACTAGTACTGCAAGCAATGCAAATGAACCAAATGTATTTGCTACAATTATGTTCCTTCCTAGTGCTCCCGTCATTCGGAACAGCCCAGATGACATCTGGTTAGTCAACACAAATATCAAGTACTGCTTGAAAAACCTGCCATGAATAGCTTTCAGCAAATTCTTGAAGTCCAAGGGACTCGAAAATATATTCATTGACAAGTTCCATTTTCTCACCTTCCAATGTTTGGATCAAAGCCTATAACATAATATGTCATGATCGTCCATATGGCAACTTCTACAAACGTGATTGGGATCTTGAGAATCCATGCAGGTATGGCATATGCCCAGGGAGGATAGAAGAGAAGGTCTCTTTGCTTGTAAAAAATAGGAAGCTTCATGATGGTCATGGCAAGCTCTGAGAAGCCATTGAACATGATAACAATGATAGCGAAGAAAAGAGCGCCGAGATAAATCCCACCATCCACTATTGTGTTGCGATGCATCTCCGTTCTTAGAAATATAGTCATTGTTATGGAAGCTAAGATAATAAGCTGAAAATGAAGGAAGAACAAGTTATTATTGTCACAACAATGAAGCGCTTGAAGTTTATTCTAGTTTTGAACATATGCAAATCCTTGAGAGCACACAATCTGATCTTATGAATGGAATGGCTATGATTTCATAAAACAAGAGAAGAATCCTCACTTGTGTGAATTTGAAAATGTAGACAAATGAGTTCCTTTTCATGAGCAAAAATTCTCTTGAAATGCAAGCTTTCAAGAGTTCCTTCTTGCTGACACCATACTTCTCAGTTGTTAGAGCAGCAGGGTGGCTTTTGGACTTGTCGAACGGTGTAGCAAGTTCATCACCTAGTTTTCGGCCAATATGAAATGATTGGAATGCTTCAGAAAACTCCTTGGCTGAAACAAAGCTGTAAGGCTGATCTCTACATGCCCAGTACTGCTCTTGATCTTTCTTTGATGTCACCTATTTGATATCACCAGAAAAAAAGTTAATAAAAAAGCTCAAAGCTTTTCCAAGATCTGTAAGGGAAATATGACATTTGAAGTTATGAATAGAATTACTTCTTGTAAGAAGTCAGCAATTCCTTTCCTCTCCGGACATTTAAAGCCCAATGATTCAAAAAATTCAAGAACATTTTCGCGTGGACCTTGGTAAACAATCAGTCCTTCCGACAGCAGAATTATGTCATCGAAAAGATCGTAAGTTTCTGGTGCTGGTTGAAGAAGAGAGATGAAAGTAGTTCCATTGAGAATGTGTGTTGTTTGCCTGAGTGAGTTCACTATTTGGAATGTTGTTGAACTGTCCAAACCAGTTGATATCTCATCCATGAAAAGGGCTCTTGCTGGTCCAACTAGCATCTCACCTACATCACATAGACCAGAAAACACCCAGTTCTGGTTTATGCTCATAAGAAATTACTCCTAACAATAACAAAATGTTGCCTTATGCTTAACCTGTTGTGACTCGCTTCTTTTGTCCGCCAGAGATGCCTCGTATCATCTCGTCACCCACCATGGTATCAGCACATATATCAAGTCCTAAAATCTGTTGATTTGAAGAAGCAGAAGGATTAGTTATATCCATATGTGTATCTTTGTGTAATCCTGCAACTCAGTGACCTAGTTAGATTTGCATCCGGTACCTTGAGAATATAATCTGTTGTTACATTAGTCTCTTGCCCTTCTAGTGCTGCTGCCTGTAGAATCCAAATGTTTAGGGCATGTTTTAATGATGAAAACACTTTTCTCACTATGATTATGGACTCAATTCTATTGCAATCCTTCCTCACCTTCATGAAAATATCAATGTCAGGATCCGGTTTGATATTTGCTTCCCTCTCCCTCCTTGATAATTCAGTTAACATCTCTGCATGGTTTCACAATCCCACAATAATTCAAATCAAATGCTTTAATGATCAAACAATTGCTATGCTGAAACAATGGTGTTTTACTGACCATAACGTGGTCCAACCCCCTGACATCTCGCTGAGAAAGACAGTGTTTCTCTCACGGTCATTTCTCCTATATGAAGATCATTTTGACTTATATAAGCTGATGTCCTCTGTGGTACGAACTCTGCCATCCCATGTCCATTGTAAGTAACGCTTCCTGAACTCTGAAATTTCACAAATATCAAGGTCAGATCACAAGGCAAAAAAAAATTTCTTAAAAACAAATACCGAAAATCCGTGTCTCCTTACTTTCAAATCTTTTCCAAGTTTTCCAGCCAACGCCAATAGTAATGTGGTCTTGCCTGAGCTAGGAGGGCCTAAAAGTAGTGTCATTCTGCAAAACTTGAACATGAGAAACCAACCATTTTGCAGCATTCTCTATATAAATATACTGCTGACTTAATATTTTCACTGACCTTCGCGGCTTGATGATCCCACAGAGATCGTGAAGAATGGGAAATGGTTGCTTTCTACTTGGAAGTATGTGAAGGAAACTCAAGAACCCCTTCGGAGATAGGCAGAATACAGGACAATCAGTGAATTCAATTCACAATACTTGAGGAAATTTTAGCCGAGTAAAAAAGACAATAAATCAAGCATGATTTCTCTAGCAGCTTTTGTACCTCTAACATGTTAGCAGAGAAGTTGAAAATAGTAGGCAATGCTCTACCCCCAACATAAGCTTCTGCTTCAATACTTAAATGTTCAAACCTGACTTCAATTGTTGGTATATCCAGTCCAACTCTGTTTCCAAAACCAGTTTAGAGAAAAAAAAAAAAAAACAGAAGCAGCGATGTGTCAAAAACAAAAAGAAAAAGAAAATCTTTCAGGAACTGAAATGAATTTGAAGTTTCAAGATCCAATACCTGTGAATCCTTTCTTTGAGCTTCAACAAGAATCTCTCATTATCTTCTTCAGCAATTTTGACCAGCCTCTCCAACAAATTCCTTTTCTCTATCAAACCAAGGCTTGCTATATCAATCTCTCTTGCTTGACCTTCTTCTTCAGTTAATATACCTCTTCTCATACGTAAACAAGTAGGGAGTTTTTCTAAAGCAGCCCATTTTAGAGCTTCTTCATCATCTTCATCACGAGAGGACCTTGAAAAGACGTCCAAGGTACTATTCCTCCATATATTAGAAGAACTGCTTAAACGTGCGCTGCTTACTCTGTATATATCACCTCCACCATCCATTCTTTTTCTCTTTCAAAATGTTGCCAACATCATTCAAACATGAACAACTTTTGAAGTTTCTCCTACTTTCTTGCAACAACAAAAAGGCACGCGAACTTTATACTAACTCAAGGAAGTCGATCAGTAGCTTGGAATAAGGTATGGGCACTCTCTGTCTTCTCAATTTCAAGTGTTCATGGTGGAGAGAGTAGGGACAATAACATCATGGCTGTCTTCTCTGTCCTTTCAGTCAAGAATTGACGTGAGTTTTAATAATTTGAAGATGCTTTGTATGCAAGAAATGGCACTTTCTATATATATACATGAGAGTTTGAACATCACATATTATATAATTAATTTATGAAATACAAGCTATTAAATAATATTTTGATGCATAATGTTACTGAAAAGGGATTTCTTTATTATTATATTTCTTGAAATTTCTTCAAGAAATCGAGTAAAAACAAACAACATTATTTATCAGCATCGATTTCTTAATGGATTTTCTTGTTATTATAATTAATGTGATTTTCTTTCTTTTAATATATAGTGAGATGGTGTCATCATGAATCAAGATATTGCTACTTCCTTTCTTTATCCTAAAAATAATTTAAGAAACAATGCAGTATAATACCCCAGGGGTGGAGTAAGAAAAAAAATTAAAAAAACTATTTTTTAAAAATTAAAAATTTAATTATTTTATACAAGAAAAGAATTGAGAAAAACTTCATCATAGAACTGTGGCTCCTGCCCTTGCCACCCCACCACGAATAATATTTTATTTAATAATTTAAGAACTCCTATTTACAAACTTTCTAACACTTAAATATACTAGAAAAAAATAAAAATAAAATAAATAGATAGAAACAATACAAAATTGAATCTCTAAGCATCTTATCTTTCTTGGAGATAATTTAGAAATCTGAAGTGCAAGTTACCCTTCAAGAGCATGTGTTTAGGTGAGAAAAGGGCTAATAAATTACTTTCAATCTCCATGGATTGCCTTATGATCTTGAACAGTCAGTATCTTTCTCGTAATCCGCAACCATTTTAATTCTCGTAAGATCAGTGAAGATGAAAAGGAAAGATTCGAAAATTAATTAAAATAATGTTGCCAGCTTTTGAAGGTTCCTTCGCAGTTAATTATTGGCTGAGTTTCAAAGTTCTTATGCATCGATTTACTTAAAATTTTATATTAATAAACCAGTGGTATTGCAATTTGTCTGCACAAATTCCCCTGAAGATCAATGCAATGCCTCTTATTAAATAATTTTACAACAAATTAAATTCTTTAAAATAGTGATGGAATTAATTATGGATACATTTATTACCGACAAGAGCTGCAGATGGCCACCAAACCTTGACAAGCTGATGCATGTGCGACGTGGAAACAAGTATTCGAAGATTTTTTATTATTATTATTATTAATTACAAAAAAAAATACTAAAACACTAAATTATACGCCATACAATCCATAGTAAAACTACTATTCTAATTTTGGTGGGCAAGCTTGAGTTTAGGGGATACAAGAATCTTTTTCATAAGGTTTATTAGTAATTACATTAAAGGAGGGTGTTAATCAATAATTTCATGTTTTTTTCTACAGCACGATTAAAATGATCCTTGAAATTTTCTTTTTCTTGGGTCAAGGGCTTTTTGGAGTTTTTATATTTTTTTATGTTAATCAATTACTTAAATATCTCTAAATAATAAGCTCTTTATACCATGGATACAAGGTCATTTTAGATTTTTTATTCTATGATTTTTTTGTAATTTCATGTGTGGTTAGGAGAGATTTAGTAGTTTAATATATATAATTAATATTAAAATTTAAAAGTGGCTAATGAATGCTATACACGCGTCAATAAGTGAGCTCTTCTTATGCTCTTTAAGTGGTGCATGCGGCTTCACACAACACTGAATTTTATTTTTTAAGGCGGCATTTGATGCCCCTCATCATCCCTGTTATGATGTTGAGGCGCATGTTCTTCAACAAACACAAATAAGCTTCGTCAAGAAATTATTCCTTTTTTTTTTCCATCTCTTCTTCTGTAAAATTGTGTTATTTATTTGTTAAGTTAAATTATATCTTTATTTTTTTTTTATTACAATGTCTTTAATCTTAAATTATTTATTGAGTTAATTTGTTTTTTCAATACTTTATTTTTATATCATGTTTGATTCTTTTTTTATATATATATTTGCAGTGTATTTGATCCAAGATTATTTATTAAGTTAATGTTTTTTTTTTAATTTTATCACTTTACATTTTATTTTTTTATTATATTTAATACTTATTCTTTTAACTGTAATTTTGTTTTTTGTCTTAAATTCTTTGTTGAATCAATTTGTTTTTGGATGTCATCAATTGACATTTTATTTTTATATCAAATATAGTCTTTATTTTTTTTTATTGTTATTTCTAGTAGTTCTCATCCTATTCTTAATTGAAATTATTTTTCAATTTCATCTCTTATAATTTGGTTCTATTTTTTGTGTCAAATTTAGTTCCTTTTCTTTACAAATCTATATTTTTTAAATATATTTTTTTTCAATTTGTTTTTTCAAGTTTATCCTTAATTATCTTGATTGGTTTAGAATTTTATATTTTTATTTTTTTTCAAGTTTTCTTTTTACATTATGATCCGATCTTATGATCCATGTTATAAATTTTAAAGGTTGGATCAAGTTGGCTTTAATTATTTGTAAAAACTTCATTTATCATCGTTAGGTTCATTAAAAATTGGTTTTCTTGCTTGTTTTTTTTTGTGATTAGGATGTTTTTATAAATTTTATTTTTCTTTTCAATTTTACTCTTTAAATCAATATTTTTTTTATATTTAAGATTTGACCCTCAATGTTTGGAGCCTTTTATTAAATTTTAATTTATTTTCAATTTCAACCTTATATTCATAATCTTGATTTTTTATTTTTTAAATTTTTATTCCTCATTCTCTTGATTTTAATTTTTTTATTTTCAATTCATTTTTAATTTGATTTTTTTTTCAATTTTGCCCTTAAATTCAAAATTTTAGTTTATCTTTTCATTTTTTTAAAAATAAGGTTCTTCTTCTGTTAATTGCTATTTTTTTATCCTTTATTTTTTTCATCATTCGATATTTTATTTATTGGGATTTGGTTTCCTTGGTTTTTCACATTGTTTTTAGGCCCTGTGTAATAGTCAATCTTGGACAATTATCGAGTCACAAGTTGAGTGAGTTGATTTGAGTTAACCTAGATCAACTAGATCTTGTTGTTTTATAAATAAAAAAATCAAAATGATACAATTTTTTTAAAGGAAAATAATAAAGAGGGTTTGATCATGTTTAGATTTGATTTTCCTCGAGTTAATTGAAATATTGGTCAACCTATGTATTTTACTGTAGTACACAAAAACAATTCTCATCTAATTTCTTTTGAAACTAGGGTCGGTCTAAGCCAAGAGTTACATGAAAAATGGGTCAACCTGTCAGGTTGAGCCAAATTTTTAAATAATTTCTTTTTAAATACAGTGCTTTCAATTTAATCATCATCTAAAATCATGAGTTCAAAAAGTTAACATGATTTGATATTATTTTTTTATATAGTTATATCATTTGAAGTTGTTCATTTTAAAAACTAAACTTCATTAATTTCTTTTTAATTTTCTTCTCAATCAGATTATTCCTATCTCTTAATCTAGGTGAGAGGTATATCCGGGTGGCTAATGTTTTTTTAAAAGTCTTTTTTTTTTATCTCTTTTTATCTTGTCCTTCAAAAAAAAATTTTAAAATTAATTTTTTTTATACATATGTTTTCTATTTTATTGTATTATCATATCCATATAATGTTACTCGTGGATATTGACAATCTCACTTGGTTTTGTTGGTATTTTTTTTTCACTAATTTTTTTTGTGATTTCATTATTCTACAATTTAATTCTTGGGATTTGATGATCATTATTTTTTTTAGTTTTTTTTTATTATATCGAGTCATTTATATCTATTTCTTCTTTGAAATACAATGCCAACGTTTTAGCATCTTTTTTTACACTATAAAGAAATCGATCTTGCTTGCAATAAAATACTAGTCATTAGTTTAGTTAACAAAAATTAAATGAGAAGAGAAGTTTACTATTCTCTTGTTATAAAGCATTGTCTACCTCAATGCTATTTTCTTTTCTTTTTTTAATGTTTAGTTTTTTTTTTAATTTTATCTTTTAATGCTAGATTTTTTAATTGGTCTTATAATCCAAGTTGCAGATTTTACAGATTAATTTAAGTTTTTTTTCCTTATATTTTATTAATTTATTTTTAATTCCATCCTTTAATATTTAATTGATTTAAAATTAGACATTATTATTATTTTTTGTTAGTTTTTTATAAAGTTAATCTAGTCTAATGGTGGATTAGACAATTTAACCCAATTAACTTAGAATCTTTTTTAGTTTTTCTATTTTATTAGTCAATATTATTATGTTGATCTGATCAAAAATTAAATTTTATAATTTTATAAACTAAAAATTAAAAATTATAATATGAAATTTTATAATTATCTAATATAATTTATGATCGCAGATATTAGTTATACCTTGCATAAATTAATTATACGCTCATTTTCTTGAAATAATATCTCTATAAGTTTACCATGAGTGTCAAATATTGATCTCTAACTTACTGAGATTTCTACATATGCAAATCAATTATATGACCCTTAACTAATTAATTAAATTGTATACTAATTAATTAAATTACAGACATCCGGTTGAAAATAATTACAGCATGCGGTGGATATTGAGGTCAATGGCTCCTTTTCTTTTCTTTTTTTCTTTTGAATTGAGTTTCTACATATGCCAATCAATTATAATTACTATGCTTGTATTCAAATGTGCTTGTATTTAATAATAAATATTAAAGTGATTAATGCAATTGGTAAAATTGTTTGCGTGCTATCAAGAGTGTTAAATAAATATTAAAATTGATTGCAACGGAAGTTATGGTAAATGTGCTGCTTGTTTAGATATTGTAGTTGTTTTTTAAAATATTTATTAAAATATATAAAAATTATATTTTTTTTATTTTTTATTTTTTAAAATTAATGTGTTAAAACAATCTAAATATATATAAAATAAATTTATTTTTAATAAAAAATAAAATAAATCTTTTTAAAAATAAAAAATGTAATTTTCACGCATTAAAATAAAATATTTTTTCTGATTGTATTAAAGACATACTTTTTAAAATTTTACTTCTCAATTTCCCACATGTTTTAATTATAGCTATTAACTTAATTTATCTTAATAAATTAACCCATTAACCCGTTAATAAAATTTAACTTTTATCTCAAATAATATTAAATGTTAGCATAATTAAAAATGAGTTGGTTTAGTTAAATATAGCTAACTTGGTCTTATTTTATTAAAATTTTATCATATTAATTCTCAATTTTTTATTTTTTATTGAAAAAAATATTACTTTAATTTTTTAATTTTTATTTAAAACATATCATTACAAACCCAAAACCTAAATCTTAAATCGGATGAGTACTTTGCCTTTGAAAGTAGTTCAATTTTAAATGCGATGGTGAGGGAAGATTCATCATCAACAGCTCCAGGTCAAAACTCCTGGTGGGATTTTGATTGTACAGATTCGACGGTTCAGATCAATCTGCCTAGCTGTACCTACTCCCAGAAGAAAGATCTTGTCTGTACATGCAAATGCACGTCTTCACGTGGGTCTCCACCGAGTCATATCTGCACCCTTGTAACTTTAAACATATAAATTGCAACACAATTAATGAAACAATATTATGATCTGCGCAACCTTTATTTATTTTTATTTTTTTCTGATAAATGATTGCTGGCAATATGAACACAAAAAATTTATTAGCAAAGCTTATAGAAGAGGTGGAAATAATTTTTTTATTAATTTTTCTATTATTACTAACACTAAAATGAACAAATGAATTAATATAATTAATGTGGATTTACTCTAGGCATTTTATTTAATTTAATGAAACAAAAGAGATAGGTTCTTGGGCATGAAACGTTAAATATAGAGCACCCAAAGGGAAAATATATAAGAAAAAAAGGCCTATAGAACTTGTATATGTGCTCGCTTCATCCTAAAATATATAATAATTATATTTTTAATTATTGGTATTATTAAATCTTAAACACTCTCCTAGGGAATGAGACCTCTCTCTTTTTTAGGGTGCCAAGAGAAAGAGAAATCATTGCTCGGTAGAGTTTGGTGAATTTGTTTTTGTTATTTTATTTGAAAGTATATTAAAAGTTTTTTTAATTTTTTTAATATCTACATAATAGGAGATTCTCCATGTTCTTTAGGAGATTTTGTTGTCCTAGAGAAGGGCGACATTGATAGATTAATTTCCATAAAAGCATTAGGGCATGAGATGTTAATGATGAACTCTAATCATTACGAAACTAATTTATTTTCCATTTTCTTAATTGACAACCATTACTTTTCGTGATTGCTGTTACTATTGTTTGAAATTAGGTATTTTTTGTTTCTGGGAGTGGGATATTTTTTATTTTAATATTTTTTATAATTTTAATGTACTGATATTTAAAATTTTAAAATTTTAAAATTTTTTTTAATATATTTTTAAATAAAAAATAATTTTAAAAAGTAACATACATCACAATATCAAAAATATTCATAAATATTAAGGAAAAAAAATTGATAATAAAGTTATTTCAAGTAGAAATTTCATGTGCTAAACTCTTTTTGTTGATATAGAGTACTTTTGCTTGACAAATCTTAAAATTAATATATATTTATTAGCCATCATAATTCATGTGCTAAACTCTTTTTGTTGATATAGAGTACTTTTGCTTGACAAATCTTAAAATTAATATATATATATATATATATATATATAATTCTCTAATAACAAATGAAATATTTTTACATGCTTAATAAAAGTTCTTTTATCAACATATATTTATATGCAGGGGCGGAACTAGGGAGGTAAGCAGGGGCGGGCTCTGTAAAATATTTAAATTATTATTATTATTTAGTATTTAAATATAGAATAGTATAATATTTTTTATTTTAAATAAATAAACTTTTTAATTATTTTGTTATATTAACTTTGATTTTTCCTATCAAATACAACTGGCTCCGCCCCTGTTTATATGTGTTAATAAAAGTCAACATGGGATTTGCAGCATCGATGTCTTGACATTACGCGAAAGAAAAAGACATTAGGGTTCATGTCATCACGCGAGCCTAGTTTAAAAAATAACGTAAGATGGATAATGCCATAATTTGTCCATTTACGTTGACATATAACATGTGATTTACAAAGTTTAGGGTATTAAGGATATTGTACCAACCGTGTTGAAAAGATTACTATAAAATCAATATGGTAATTTTTAAAAGTATTTTTTGTTTTGTTCAGTATATTAAAATTATTAAAAAAATATTTAAGATAAGTATTAATTTAATGTTTTTAAAATGAAATATTTTTTTTTAAAAAAGCAAATGCAATTCCATACATCACTAAATAATATATGATTTCAAACAAGAAAGTAGATGGTAATGCCTACCAACCCATTTTTTGAAATAGTGGTGTATTGTCTCCATCATTCATTTTCGTTCAAATCACACCATACATTAAAACATTAGACAACAGCACTACGCTATTATTCAAACAAGAAAAAATAAAATTAATAACCCGTAGACAAAGAAAGGATTTCCCCTTGTTTATGTACTTGAAACATGTTTTCCTTTTTCTTTTTTATTTGAGATTGAAAAATATTTTTCTTTTAAAAATGGTTTTCATTAAAAGTTGATTGATTTTTTTTATGAACGATAGTATTAAGAAAAAAAATTAAAAAATAATTTCTAGTATTTTATTATACAATAAAAAATAAGTTGAAAAATTATTTATTAAAGTTTTAGTTTTTTTTTAATTTTATTAAAAGAATAAAGACTAAAACTGAAAAAATTAAAAAAAAATCTATTTCCATAAATTATCTCAAATAAAAAAATAACAATTAAAATAATAAAAATCAAATTTGACATATAAAAAGGTTGAAATATGATGAAAAATATAAAAAATCCAATTCCATACATAAATTATTCCAAATAAATAAATAATAATTCAAAGAATCGAGACTAAATTTAATAGATAAAAATTTAAAATTTAAAATAAAAAAATTAATTTCATAAATTATTTCAAATAAAATAAATAATAATTAAAAAAATAAAAACTAAATCTAACAGATAAAAAAATCTCAACTAAGGCAAAGAATAAAAAAAATAAGAATTAAAAGAATAAGAATTAGAATTGATATAAAAATTAAATTAAATCAAACTCTAAAAGAAAAAATTATATATATATATATATCAATTAAAATATTAAAAATTAAATTTGATATAATCAATAAATAATATAAAATTATATTTTTTTTAAAATGAATTAAAAACATTTTTTTTTATTAATAGTAAGAGGGGTAGAATCAGGAGGTGGTAAGCAGGCCTGGCTCCTGCAAAATATTTTAAATATTTTTATTATTTAATATTTTTAATTTAAATAAATAAGCTTTTTAATAATATATATTATTATATTAATTTTATCCTCCCTGTAAAATTCACCTGCTCCGCCCCTGGATAGTAGATAAATAAAAAAATTACAAAACATAAACTCACTCTCTATGGAATAAACAACATGAAAGAAAATGGTAAGCTCTCATAAATAAATAAAAAAAAGGATAATCGCCACCCATGCACACAAGCACTGCATATCCAGCTATCTATAGTCAGCTAACCAAGGCTGTAAAAAGATTAGATTCAAAGCACCGTTGAAACCGAGTAGTGCTCGCACCATGTGTGCAAAATCCCCGTGGATCCGGAAATAATAATAATAATAAATCTGTGGGTTTATTATAATCAATCATATCTTATAATATTTAACCTTTATCATCGTTACGTTACGTGATGATTGAAAATATAATAGTGATGGTTTTTTAAGATATTTTTTATTTAAATTTATTAAATTAATTTAAAAATAAAAAATAATAATTTTAAATATAAATAAATTAAATTAAATTTTTATAAAATATTTTTCTAAAGAAATTCTGAAGAGCGACGTAGTATTGTTTAGAGTACATGCATCCATGCATCGAAGTGGGTTGATTGAAACCAGTATAAGCCCATCCGCGGATTTTGATTCGCCTCGTCAAAACCGTAAGCACCTACGTTGTCATCATGCTCAGCATCCATATCCTAAATATTATTTTTTTCCTACTTGGAAGAGAATACTTGTATATATTTATTATTACTTTGAATTTAATTAAAAAAATGAAAATATAAATGAAATTTAAACTCATGATATTTTTAATAATTAATTTTTCAATTTAAAAGTTTAAATTATTGCGAATTTCTACAAATTATTATTATTATTATTATTATTATTGTTATTATACTAAATTAATTAAGCTCTGGCTTTTATCATATTATACTTAGGAGTTATGCATATGCTCATGTATAGTAATACCATATATTTACATACAGTATATTGTAGAGTACAGACTAGATATTAAGTTGCAATGCAGGTCGGGTCAAACTTTTATTGAATATAAAAATAAAAAACCTTTTTAGTGAAAAATAAATTATACAAAGGTTGATTTAATATGATCCAATTAACTTTATAAATTTAAAAATAATTCAAATAACTTGTAAAATATAGTTTGATTGGAAATATAAAATAATATTTTTTTTAATATTAAAATAACAATATAATGTATTGAGTTGAGGTCAATCTGAATTAATATGTTAAATCATGATCTGGGTAATGAGATTATAATAACTTCATAAAAAACAAATTAAATTTTATTTCTAATTAAATTAATGTTGAAAAATAAAATTTAAATAAAAATTAATTAAAAAAAGAACCTAAAAAAGTGATATGCGTTAACTTATCAAAACTGCAACTCCGATCATAAGACCAAAATAATTTCATAAAAAATAAATTGAAACAAATCAGAAAGTATAATTTTTAAAAGCTCAATGTTAAAAGATGACATTAAAAAAAATGATCTAATTTATCAAAATCATAACCCGAATAATGAGATCGAAATAATCTAATATAAAAAAATTAAAAAAAAAACCTAATTTAACCCAAGTTATAATGCTAAATTCATGACTTTAGTCATGAGATTAATACTATACTATAGAAAATAAATCAAAATAAATTATAAAATTTAATTATTAATCTATCCTATTAAATCCAATATTAAAAAAATCAAATATTAAATAATAAAAAAATAACTTTAATTGAAAGAAAAACAAAGCACTTTTTAATAAATAATGTTTTGTGAGGAAGCTTGTTTAGATTATGGTCGTAGTATAGTTCAAGGTGCTTTTCATATAAAAATATATTGAAATGATATTTTTTTAATTTTTAAAAATTATTTTTAAAATTAAGATGTTAAAATGATCCAAAAAAATAAAAAAATATTTATTTTTTTAAATTTTTTTAAAACAAGGAACCGCATTTCTAAAAATTCCCATGCACTAAAAAAACATCCTCCTTTAGTTTTTTTTTTTAATTAATGATAATAATAATAATAATAATAATAATAATATATAGTGATACTGTCCTTTGGCAACTGGTGTCCACCAATATTTTCCCAAGAATTAAGGAACGATCTTGCACAATTAACTTTGGTAATGCTGATGTTAACACTTCTCCTACCTCTATCACTGAGATCAGTTATCCAATGAGGGTCCAAGCTGCCTCTTCACTGCTTCTTTCATTGCTGCAAATGGAAGGGAAGATCGAAGTTATGATACAGTTTTCTTGTTTTTTCTTTATTAATTTATTTATTAATTAAGACTAAGTTTTTTTTAAACAATCTTAAGGATATAATTCTAGCATATATTTATTATAAATAGTGAAATAAATTCTTGTAAATGCTATTTCTTCAAAATGAAATTAGTTGTGGTATAGCATTAAACTGAAGCTGTTGATGACCACCAAAATTTGGAAGCCAAATTTACGAGCCATGTAAATTATCTGAAAGGTCACCTTCAAGATTTAAAAACAGTACGTGACAGAGAATGATGCTAAAATTGTGATTTCGTGTTATACTAATTGATTAAACCATGCTCTGCTTTAAGTTAAGTTTTTATTTTTTAAGTATAAAAAGACATAAGAGAATAATTTATATTATATCTCATTATTTTACTTAACAATTTAAATTTTTAGATTAAAATAATTATTCAGTATGATATTAAAATCTTGATGATCAAATAATTATGAATTTAAATATTATTATCTTTATTTATTTAATAACAATTAAGCATAAGGTAATGTGAGTTTATATAAGTTTAAAGTCTAAAGATTTTTCACTTAAGGAAATGTTTTAGATAATATTATAAATTATATCTTGAGACTTTATCTAACAGCTTAAAGATTAAGATGATTCTTTGATAAAAGAATAATTAAATGTTGTTAATATTTTTTCATAGTGGAAAAAAAATCATGAGAGAATTTATTTGATATAAACCGATTGACTTTGCTAGTTCAAAAAATAGCTCATACAACCCGTGAAAACAATATTTGAACAAATAAAATTTTAAAATGATATATTTTTAAATATTAAAATAATAATATATTAGATTAACTTGGAATAATCCAAACTAATGTATCAAATTCACGACCCAGGTTATGAGACTATGATAACCCCATAAAAATACAAACTAAAATAAATTATAAAGTCTAATTCCCAATTAACCCAATATTGAAGGGTGATGATCTAAAAAACTTACTCGAGTTAACATGTCAAGTTTATAACCTGAGTCATAAGATTGAGAAAACCACATGAAAAGTAAATTGAAATAAATTATGAATTCCAATACCCGACCAGCCTAATATTGAATATTAAAGATGAGATTAAAAAATAATTCAATTAAAAAAATATAAAAAATAATTCAAGTCAATTCACCAAACTTATGACCCGAGTCATTAGACCGAGATAACCTTATAGAAAAAAATTAAATAAATAACCCGATTTAATCTAGGTTAACTTATCAAATCTGTAACTTTGGTCTTGAGACTAGAATAACCCCATAAAGAGAAATTCAAAATAAATTATAAAATTCGATTCTTAATTACCCATGTCAAACCTAATATTAAACAACAAAATTTGTAAAATTCTTAATTAAAAAAATAACTTAAAAAATAAGTCAAGTTAACCCGAGTTAACCTTTAAGCACTATTTTCAGGTCATGAGATTAGGATGACCTAATGGGAAAAAAATTAAAACAAATTACAAAGCCTAATTCCTAATCAAATACAATATTAATTGATGAAATTATAAAAAAATCAATTAAAAAAAGAGAAAGAGAAAATGAGTCAATTGTGTTAACCCTAAAACCTGTGACTTGGATTATGAGACAAAAATAACTCAATAAAAAGCTAATCCAATATTCAAGGACGTGTGACCTGAATTACGAAATTGATATAAACTTTTAGAAAAAGATTAAAAAATAATTTGATTAACTAAGGTTAAAATGTCAAAATCCATGACCTTGATCATGAGACTAAGATTTTCTTATAAAAATTAAATTAAAACAAATTATAAAACTTAATTATCAAACAATCTAATATTAATTTTTTTTAAAAAATCAATTAAATAAAAGATATAAAAAACAACGCGAGTCAACTTGGATTAACCCATTAAACACTATTTTTGGTCTATGAAATTAGTTTAACCTAATAAAAAGTACACAGAATAAATTATTAAGTTTAATTTTCAATTAAATTAATATTAAATAATCAAATTAAAAAAAAAAGAATAAAAAATCTAAGTTAATTAGGTTAAGCTATTTAATCAGGTTAACCAGTTAAATTTAAGATTTATATTATAAGAATATAATAATTAAATAAAAAAAATTTCATATTAAAAAATAAAAAAAACATTAATTAAAAAAAAAGAAGAAGCAAAGCAACCACTATTAATAATAATAATAATAATAATAATAATAAAAGACGAGGGCTGTCGCACCTTGTGCTGGACAGAATTCTCATTCTCTTTTCCAACTGTCTGTCATTGTCTCTTCAGATTCCTATTGCTCTCTTGTGAGGCCCAAGGAATTATTTTTATTGTCGCCTCGTTATATTAAACCCATGTTTGTAGTCCATTAGTTTCGCCCACGAACCTATAAATATATATATATATATATACATGATCAATTAAATAAACAGTTTTTTTAATTTTGGCAACAAGAAGAGAACCATGAAATTCTCCCGTCGACTGAAAATTTGGAGTGGGTTGACTATCACTCTCCATTGTTAATACATTATATAATTGTATTTAATTAAGCTAAGCAAAGCAGCGTTTGTAGTCCAACGGTTAGGATAATTGCCTTCCAAGCAATAGACCCGGGTTCGACTCCCGGCAGACGCACTGTTGCATTTGTTTTTTCTTATATGATTTTAAAATTTCATTTTGGTCCCTGTAGTCTTAAAAATCTTACTTTCAATCCAGACTTTCGAAAAGAATTCAATATAGAGCTTTGTTGATAAGCAGCTAATATTGTCAATTAAGACAAGATCACCTTATGAGAATACCATTGCAAAAGCTAACAACATTATCTAACCAAACTTTAACAACAAAAGGCAGTATTGGAACTTGTATGAAACTTAAGTGATCAAATTTAGAAAAAAAAATATTCTAGGGATTGAAAAAGATTGGTTAGGGCTTGCAAAGCTCATATTTGCTTGTGGGAAGAGGTCATCACGCTCCAACAAGCATGTGATCTCTTTCGATGACTCCATATTTTTATTACTAGATGAGCTGAGTATATCTTTCATTCAATTGGTTAGAAGCACTGGTTGCTAGATTTTGTTTTTGAAATTATGGTATTGATGATGGTTTAAAGTGTTTTTTATTTAAAAATATATTATTTTTTAAAAGAATTATTTTTAATATTATCATATCAAAACAACACAAAAATATATAAAAAATTTCATTTTAAGCAAATAAAATTTAAAATTTAAAAATCAAAAGAGATATTTAACCTCGTCATTGACATGGCATGCACATGATAGGTTGGCTGATGGGAGGGTCATGGTATTTGGAAGGCTTGAGAGATGCTGTAGATGTGGTGCCAGTCGATTGCATTTCATCCCTTCCAACTACAGGTCGTTGACCACTTGAAAACGGAAATGTATATAATAAAGAAATTTAGAATGGTAATTGATATTTCCAATTAATCTTGCTAAATTTGAAACCTGAAATGAAAAACTCGAGAAATTTAATTATGATCATCGACAATATCCAATTTATATGCTAAACTGATATCTGCAATATCCATATGAAATAGTTATGGATGAAGTATAGCATTCAACAAACTTTGACGAGCTTTTCTGGAGTTCTGATAATAACTAGTGATAAGCAAGCTATTAGCTTTCAGCATACTGTTAATTATTCACCCCCATTAAAATAGTTGGAGAGAAATGCAGAATGAGATCATCTTCACATAGCCTAGCCGCCTCATCTTCTGGGAGTGTAACCATGACTGTTCTGCTCAATGGACCCTCACATGGCGGCGATGGAAGGACCAAAACATGTGCTGCCCCCACGACTGGTTCCACATAGGAGGACACCCGGATTGGGACAAATCCTTCTTCAAACACAGCTAAATAGGGGTCCACGGCTTCCAAGCTAGCACACATGAGTTCACAGCCATTCATCGGAGGAGGAGATTGACAGCCATTATGTTCAAGCCATTCGATCAAGTCAATGATCCCATCGTTGTCCATTTTTCCCATGACTTCTCCGATTGCCTTAGCAACATCCGATAACTTGTGTTCTGTTAAGGACTTTGAGTTAACTTTGTTACATACCATGCAGTTTCCGAAAAATCCATTATCCAGGCGCAACACATTTCTCATGTCTGAACATATAGACATGTCTATCAGACCGTCTCCTGCTCCTTTCAATTTGCTTATACAAACCCAAAACAACCCCGCCAATGCCTCGAATGGTGACGGGATAGACTGATCGATTGCATTCGTGGCTTGACCATTTGCCATGCAAGCTCGGACCATAGGGTCCGAAAAGGCAAGAGCAATAGTCGCATGCTTTGTGTCAGTTACCAAATTTGTTTTATCAGCAATAGGTTTATAGCAATTGATCAACTCCATGTAAGGCTCGTGGCTGGGGTTCTTCCCGCCGGGTCTTCGAGGCGGCAGCTGATGGAAAAGAGGAGGGTTGAGCATTTTCCCGGTGAGTGTCACGTCGGCCCAGGCCTTAACGAACATGGTGGCACAAGTGGGATCAGCTAGCAGGTGAAAGCAGCTCAAGCCAATTGCTAGTCCACCTTCTCCAAATTCAGTTATCTGAAAGGCAATAAAAAATGAGCGGAACCCTAATTTCTTACAGCGTTTTAGCAATGATAAATCCCAATCACACAAATGAAATTCTAACAAGAATAAAAATGTCATAAAATGGAACGTATGTTTAATTAGCCATTGATCAAGAGAGACTTTCTTTTTCACCTGAACATGGAAGGTAGACCAAAAATAAGGCTTATGGTACATTTCTTCCCAGTGAACAAGCTTAAGCTCCTGCTCTCTATCTACACTCTTTAACCAGTCTTCAACACTTCCTTTTATTCTAGCCTCCACCATTCTTACACCAGCATCATTGCACTTGATCATCCAATGATCTTTCGGGTCCTTCAACAGCCTGCCTGTCACTATAGGAAAACATGTAAGCATTTCAGACAGAGACTCTCTTAGCTTCTTCGTTAATTCTCCAGGCTCCCTCCCCCCTGGGGTTCGAAAATAGTACACAGATCTTAGGTGGTTTTGTTCCATAAGGCGATCTAAAACTGAAAGCGAGCAGTGTTTTCCTGGTTGCACTGATTTTGTGCTAACAACAGTGCGTTTGCAAATGTAGGTGATATCAACCATTTCTAGGAAGGATGCTAGGGACTTGGAGTGACTTCAGGTAGATTTTGAGAGTGCAATTTATAGGCAGAGATGTAGGAATGGAGCTTTGGGGGGTTCCTTGTTTCATGGCTACCTGAAAAAACAATCTTCGTGCATTTGTGGAAATGGTTTTTTCATGAGCCATTCATGTAAAATATTTGATTAGATTACGTAGTGGGATATATGACCTTGATTACTCGAATTAATCAATTAATAATCTTTCACCATTGGCAATATACGTTGTCCATTTTAGAGATCGCATCTTACAAGACTGAAATCCAAGATACACGGTCCGCCCCAAACATTTGGTCAACAATTTTATTTATTTATTTAGAAGCTTATCAGTATAAATCATAGTTTCATATTTAATGCAGAGACCGACCCAGAAAAACATCTAAATTATTGAGTTAATACGTGCATTTAGATCAATTATTTTTATAAAAAAAATATCATTTAATTCCATAAAATATTTCTTCAGAGTTTGCTCGATTGGATTTAAACCGAGTTTCCTTAAGTCGATCAAACCATTAAAAATCTATCAAGTATGAACCATGTTTTTCATTAATAAGATTTCAAGTAATAGATTTTCAAAAATGAATCTATCAAGATAAGCTGAAATTAATAACCGTGGTAACTTCTATCATTTCTAAATTCTTACGAATATAAGGATGAAATATATAATTTTTAAAATGAATCTAACTTACTAATATAGGGATGAAGTATATCATTTTTAAAATGAATCTAACTTACGAATATAGGGATGAAACATATAATTTTTGAAACTATGAGGACTGATTGATTAGTTTTTATTAATTTACTTAGGATTTATTGGTAGGGGTGTGACTGGGTTGGGAGCCAGATATTTTTAGCCCTTTTTCTTCTTAATCTTTCTGGGCTGCTGCCTAAAAGATAAAGGATCAATATTACCAAAAATATATTAAGTTTTAGAGTTGCCCTTAATTATCAAATAACTAACATAAAGAAGCTCATAAAATGCGCATTTCTTTCTTTCTTTCTTTTATTTCCCCTCTTTAAACCCTCTACATATGATTATATTTCATAAATATTAAAAATAATTTAAGGAGCTGTCTTAGCGGTGATGTGCTCTTTTCATAATAATTAAAATGCACGTGGTGTTTTTCATATGCTTCATCTCATATAAATTTTTTATTCTATATTTTTTTATTAAATCTAATCATTTAATATTTTATTTATTAAAATTTAAATTTTATAACTTTGTTTTCTTTATAATTATTCTAATCTTATAATTCAGGTCATAAATTTAACGAGTTAATCTATTGACTCATGTTTTTTTAATTAGCTTTTTTCTCTTTTAATTTTATTATTTAAAATTAAGTTAATTAAAATTTGAGCTTGATGACTTATTTTAATTTGTTTTTTATGATTTTATCTTAATTTTATCATTCAAATTATGATTTTTGTATGCTAACTTAGATTGTTTTATTGTATTTTTTTTTAATTTTATCATTTAATATTACGTCTATTGGGAATTAAATTTTATAATTTATTCTGATTTTTTTATAGAGTTATCCAGGTTTTATAACTTGGATCGTGGGTTTAATAGGCTAACCAACTTGACTTAGGTCTTTTGTTTTCTTTTTTTTTAATGATTTTTTTTTAAATTTCATCCTTTAATTTTGGGTTATTTGATAATAGGGCTCTAAATTATTTTTGATATATTTTTTATGGAGTTATCAAGATCTCATAATTTAGATTGCAGATTTGACATGTTAACCTAGATCGATCCAATATATTGTCATTTTAATATTAGAAATAAAATATGTCATTTTGAATCTTTTTTAATAAAACTATGTTTTTACTAGTTATTTTGATTGCCTTTAAATCCACCAAGCCAACTAGGTCACATCAGATCAGCCCTAGTATAATTTATTTATTTTTTTACTAGAAAAATATTAGAATTGTTTAAACATTTTGTTACGTTAATAAAAAATATATATAACCCGTAGTATAGCGCAGAGTAACAATTTAGTCTAGAACTACAATATGAGTATTAAAACTCTAATTAGCCCTCAAAATAAATACATTATTTTTTATTGAAATAACAAAAAAATTTTATCCACAACAAACTCAACTTAAGAATTAACAAAAGCTAAATATTTTTGTGAAAATCATTGTTAAATTAGATTTATTTATATTGCTTACTAAAATAATGTAATGATGATTTTTTTTTTCTTCACACCAAAAATCTTAAAACTAGTTATTGGGTGCAGTAAAGTCTTTTCACAAGATGAATTAGTTATTACTAAATTAATTAGTAGCAAATAAGTCTTTTTGCGATTTAAAAATATAGTAAAACAACTAAAACATTCAATCTAGCATCAAAAGATAATTTGGTATTTTCACAATGTTTTTTTTGTTATTACCATATTAAATGAGGGTAATTTTATACTTGACTAAGTATATAAAAAGTAAATCAACAAAAAATAGACCATAATATCCTTAAAAGAAAAGTTATTAAAAATGATGTTAAATAGCCTTTTTAATCTTTTCATAATGGTTTTTTTTATTACTATGTTAGCTTATAAGTAATTTAATATTTAATTAAATATAAAAAATTACAAAAAAGTATAGGCATGTGTAGGACACTCTATAGGGCATGAGAGATGCTTATATAAATATATTTTTATCATGTCGTTGAAAATGTTGCAACATTCTTTTTTTATATTTATGGCATGTGTAAGTGGTAATGGGATAGTTTGTTGCTCGTGTGTGTTTTTTTTTTTTTTTCCCTTAAAAATTACAATTGAGTCTTTTTTATTATTGGTATTTAAACTTTAACCTTTATTTTTTTTTTTGATTTTTTTTATCCTTTGAAAAAATTTTATTGCTTTCAATTTCATCTTTCAATACAAATTTATTATATTATTTGTTTTTAATTTTATCCTCATTGTTTTGATTTTTAATTTGTTTTCTTAGCTCTTCTATAAAAGTTTTATTTTTATTTTTTAATTTCATCCTTAAATCCAAATATGTGGTATATCATTTTTACCAATCTAGTCCTTATTCTTTTTATGTTTTTTTTTTCTTTTGCTAAATTGATTTTTCTTTTCTATTTCAACCTTAAATCAAATATAAAATTAAGTTTGTGTTTCAATTTTGATCTTTATTCTTTTAATTATTATTTTATTTGTTTTAAATCCTTTTGTATAATTAAAATTATTTTTTTTAATTTCATCCTTTAAATTTTGATTGATTGAAAAATTAAATTTCATGGTTTTTCTACATGGAGTAATTTGGGTCTAATGATTCAGTTTACAATTTTAAAAATTTAAATTTTAAAAAGTTAACATGAGTTAACACATATATTTTTAATTATTTTTATTTTTTATTATTAAATTATTCTAATTTTATAATATAAGCTATGAGTTTGACGAGATATCCCAAGTTTGCTTTGTCTTGATTATTAAAGTTAGAAATTTATCATGCTAACTCGAGTTGACTAAAGTTAATTTTTAAATTTTTTTTATTGAATTTTATCTTATTATATTTAATGGGTAATATTTTTTCTCATGTTATTATGATATTTTTTTATTTGATCCACGGTTGTTAATACTTTTTTTTATTTAATTAAAATAAAGTTAATTTATTTGATCCAAATCAAGACTATGACCTGACTGGAGAAGTGCATGCATAAAACAATTTTTTTTCAGAACAGAATGGACTGGTTAGAGTATTATCTTTCCTAGGCTATTTAAGATCAGGGACCATCTTGGAAGTTCTTGAAATCACAACGACTACAATATTGTAAAAATAAAAAATGTAGGGACGAAGATATAGTTTATCCAACTTCAAATATTCACATACTCGCGAACAGCACGTGCTATACCCATCTCCTTCCCTCTCCTTCCCGTCCCCCTCTCTCAACGCAAATAGAAAACAATCAGATCGGAGGTAAAAAAATAAGATCAGAAAAATGTCAAGCTCATGGTCGCAAGCACTCGTTAAGATCTCTCCTTACACTTTTTCTGCCGTCGGAATCGCCGTCGCTATCGGTGTTTCCGTCCTCGGCGCTGCCTGGTACCACAGTGACTTGGTCATTTTGATGTGTGCTAAACACCTTTTTTTAATTATTATTATTATTATTATGTGATTTGATAGGGGGATTTATATAACCGGGAGTAGTTTAATTGGTGCTGCAATCAAGGCTCCACGCATTACCTCTAAGAATCTCATCAGGTAATTATAAATTACATAAACCCTAATTTTCTTTTTTTCTTTTTCCATTTTAATTCCAATTTGATTTGTGTGTGAAATGGTGAAGGTTTGATTTTCAAGGGCTTTTTTTATGTGTTTTTTGTGGGGTTTTCTTTTTGTAAATTCATGATTGATTGATTGATTATAGGATCTACTTGTGTTACGAACTGATGTTTGGCCTTCAATGCTGATTGCGTCTGTTATAAGAATTGAATTGAAACTGATGAGTATTAGCTGCATTTGTTTTAGTAATAAGGTTTGAAGGAAGAATGTTGGCGGTGAAATTTTTTCTTTTGTTTTTGGAAGGAGAAGATGGTAGGGATTTGTGCTATGTATATTGCTTTTATACGCATGGAACTCTGTTGGGGGGGTGTTGGCGGCTGATTTCTTTGGTTTTGGGTTGCAGAATCTCACTAGTGAATTGGTTTTTTCAAGTCCTTGTAACCTGAACTATTTAGAGAGGGTGTTCTTAAAATGGTTTTGGAATGGAAAAAAGACTCTAGAAGGTAATTTTGAGAACGATCATGTTACTATCTGATGCAAATATGGTTTGAGGTGTATTTTTATTGGTAGTCTTGCACAATTTGTATTTAACCTCTTTTGAGTTTATGCTAGGGAGCTAGAGCATGTTCATATGTTTAAGAGTTCTTGAGAATTTTAACTGATGATTGTGATACATTGAATTAGAAGGCTTAAGGTAGAGTGTCAGGTTTAACACTGAGATGAAAGAATTGCTTTTTTAGCTAGATTTTGATTGTTATTAGTTCAATTCATTTCCTCAGTCTTCAAGGCCCTATCAAAGTCTATCTACATGTAATGTTGTCCCATTTCATGAATGGAACAGAACTTTCGTCATATTAATTTGAGTGTTGGGAGGTTTTTGAGTTTCATGCAACTGTTAAGAATGATCTGATTGCAAAACCTGCTTTTATTCTGCTTGTGAAGTTATGTGATGATAATTGAATTTATGAAATTTAAGTGATGCCTTCAAAAAATGACTTTCTCAATCACTTGTGTTTCTCAGTGTGATTTTTTGTGAGGCTGTTGCAATATATGGTGTTATTGTAGCAATTATTCTACAAACAAAGTTAGAGAGTGTTCCAGCTTCACAGATTTATGCCCCTGAGTCTCTTAGAGCTGGATATGCAATTTTTTCCTCTGGGATTATCGTGGGCTTTGCAAACCTTGTCTGCGGGTCAGTATCTTCACCTGTGTTCCTTGTATCTTCTACTGAAATATCCCTTATATGCATATATTTGTATGATAGAGTGATGTTAAGAAGATGTATTTAACACAAAAGTTTCACAAATAGACACAGATGGCATGCTCTTAATCAATTGTAACTTTTGACTGTTTTGATTATGTGAGGATTCATGTCGTTATGGTTCACCAATCTATCATTTTCTTAATGATAAATGCCCTTCTGTTTTTTTTGGTGGTTTGGATACCAGATTGTGCGTGGGTATAATTGGAAGCAGCTGTGCTTTATCTGATGCTCAAAACTCTTCACTTTTTGTGAAGATTCTGGTGATTGAGATCTTTGGTAGTGCACTCGGATTGTTTGGAGTGATTGTTGGAATTATTATGTCAGCCCAAGCAACCTGGCCGGCAAAATAAGTTTAATTTGTTTTTCTTATCAGAATGTGGAAATCAGTTACGATCAATACATGTTGTGTAACCAAAATGAACTTCGAATTTTATTCATTCAATTGTAGTAGGCTTGTATAAACTTGAGTGGAAATATAATGCCGTCTCTCATAGTCCAAGTTATGCCCATTTGAAAACAATCTCTGGTGGAAGACTCAAAGCATCATGGCCCGTGGAAGGATGGGTGTTTAATCATTCTGTGGTGTTTGGCAGACAATGTCATTTCAATATTCTCCTGCTTGATATGAGTTGTTCCGAGCTGAAGCGGCCACTCAGTTGTGGAATTTGCCTCGTAGAGTTGTAAAAGAAGTGATTTTTCCAGTTGAACAGCATACAAATAATGGAAGGCATCCCTATTTTCATTTTTCTATAAGCGAAAACTAGTATCTTCTTGTCAATTAAGGCCTTGAGTGAATTTTCATTTCAATTTCCGGATAAGAAGGCTGGCTCTCTGTTTGTTCTATCTTTAACCAAATTTTTTGCTAATAATGACATTGAGATTCATTTCAGCCATGTTAATGAGACTAAAAACATTTGTCACTGCTGAAGATCAAAAAGCTATGATTTGCATGCCAACAAGGTTCCGGCAAGAAGTTTAAGAATTTCCCTCTGCATCGTGAAATGATTTGCAAGTTGCATGAGAGAACTGTCTTGTGAACTGAAAGCTAAATTCTTTCAGAATGTTTGCGTTCCTTTTATATATGAATCTATACGGAAAAATCCAGCAGAAGAACTGGATTTAAGAAATAAAGAAGAGCAGAAGAACACCAAGAGTTTTCTGCTCATGAGGAGCATAACATCAATCAACTGACAAAGGAACACTAGCAAAGAAAGGCATGTTTTTCTGTTGAAGCTCTTCACATTCCTCTGCACTTGCTGTCTTCGGATCAAAAGGCTTGCGATCAAGAAGAGCTAAGCCTTGCTTGATTCGACCCACTCTGCGTGAGTGTAGGACTTGTTTTGAAGTGACTGGTAGTCGAATGCGCTGATATTCCTCAAGAGCTGAAGGTATATTTTCTGCTCCCCACTTCTCAATACATTTTCCTAGAACCGCTGCATCCAATATCGACATGTTTGTGCTTCTGACGCCATGAGGAGTTGTAGGGTGAGCAGCATCTCCGATTAATACCACGTTGTCCAGAAAGATTCGCTCAAGAGGATCACAATCATATATGATATTTATGAAAGGCTCCTTTGTTTCTCTCATGACTCTCACCAATTCAGGACCCCAAGCTTTCTCTGCTTCTTGATACATATTTTCTATCATATCACTGCTTACTTTCATGGTCACTGAATTTCCCTGAAAAAGTTTCAAGTAATAATTTCAGAGCTCTAGTCTCCAGCAGCTTTAACTGCTACAGAACATTACAAGAGTTTCAATACATCATCCCATCGTTAATGCTTCCTACCATTCCTTGTTAGAAACTTTGGCCTCGTTGTCCCTAATCCATCTTCAAACTAAAACCTTTTCACAGTTTGAAATATGGACTATACGCAGTTAAAAACTAGATTTGTGAAGGCCGGGAAATGGAAATTTTATTAATGGAGTGAGAATCGAAAATCACCTTCTGTTCAGGTTCAGGTTGATGAACATACCAAATCCAGTTGAGCCTTTTGCTAAGAAGTTCATAAAGCACAGTGTGGCTTCCAGTGTTCAGATCAAAGTATAAGCATCTTCCAAGATCGGGGTACACTCTTTGGATGCTCATTATAGTTTCTGAATTCTCCTTTCCTGAAAAATCAAGAACTCCTCTCCAAGCACAGTAACCTGAATACCTGCAGAACAAGTAATACTTACCATCAACTAGTATAAATCATATCAAGTGGAAGTAGTGCCAGCGATAACCCCTCGACCAGCCTGTGGTCATCATCATTGACGAAATTGAGTGATTCAGTATAAATCATATCAGCAACACATTGTCTGAATGACGAAAGGCAGTAATGAACAAACCTTAGTTTCATGTCAGGTAGAAAAGTCTTTCGGATTGAAGAGAGGCATCCATCTGCTGCAACAAGCAAGTCCCCATTTATCTCAATAATCTCTTCAGTATGAAGAGCTTTAGCCTCAACTGTAACTGAGGTTTTGTCTTCAGAAGTCCTGAGAGAAAGGTACAAATGACCCCACAAAAATACTTCTGCTGGCAGTGCATTGTACAGAAGACCATGAAGATCTGCCCAGTGTGCAGCTCTGAAATTGAAATCCTCATCTCTTGTTAATATCCTACTGACTTTCTTTTCTCCATCTGCTGTTTGATTCTGTAAGATAACAAAAGGCCCGAGAAGGAAAAGTTACTGGTGCCATTCAGTATTGCTGCACAATTGATGAGGCGCTTCCCTCTCAGGATTTGACCCCCCTTGTTCTAAACAAAAGAATCGGATCCCAGTTTCTTTACATAAGATCTAGTAAGCTAGGGTGACCCTCCTTCTCGGGATTTAATCCCTCTAATTCAAGTGAAATTCGATCTCAATCGATTGGCATAAGGCCAAATAATTTTTAATTAATTTCAACATGAGGAAAATCTTTGAAAAAGATGGATTAAGAAAAGGCAAAAAAAGGGACTAAGAATTTGTGCAAACCTGATCAATTGTTAGAGGCAAGGTGGTCTGTTGGAGAAGCTGAGGCTGGCGTAGCCAGGACTCAATAATGTTAAAAGCCTGCCTGTCAAGTGCGAGACCGGCACCAGTAGGGCTCCCTTTAGGAGGTTGGCTTGATTTCTCAAGCACCACAACATCCCATCCAGCTGAAATGAGGGCATGTGCACATGACACCCCTGCTATGCTCCCTCCTACTATTACTGCCTTGGCTTTCGTCTTCTCTCCCATTTTTTTCTCTGCTTCGACTTCCTTTCAGCAGTTAGGTTGTTGGAATGTATATGGGCTGTGTGGATGATAAAGTTCCTGGCTACTGGGCAATTTTTCTGGCAAAAAATCAAATGGCTGTCTTTGTCAACTTGCTAGTGAGTGAGTCCTTTGTTGTTATTTTACTTTGGACTTGCATGCTGGTGTCATGTAGATGCTTTGTTTTGTCTTGCTATTTTACATATGTTTTGCTATTCTAATCTCCATTGAAAATTCTATTTTAAATAGATAGTAAGCATTTAAAAAAATATATTTTAAAGAAAGATATTCTAAAATTATATATATAAAAACAACAGGTTAGCCCAAATCATATTTGTTATCGCAATATTTATAAAAAAATATTATTTTAAATATTTATTTTAAGTTAAATTATTTTTTTAGTTATCTTCTAAATTATTTTTGAACTCGTCAAAGTAATTAAGTGATGTTGAATTAATTTCTAATTTTTTTATTAAAAAAATTTACAACTCCTAAATATTTTTTTATATTACAAAAATAATGTAACTAGCACATGGAGCACAGCAGACTAAATTTTACAAGCGCAACACATTTTGATAGCCCAAAATAGAAACTGAAACTTAGTCTTCTTCCTGTACTGGGTCGTAGTGGTGGACTAATAAAGCCCATCGGACCTTCAAAATATTCTTGCTAGCCGAACAGAAATTCAAGCGAATCAACTAGAAAATAACTGCTTGTCAAATCCCCAATTCGGAAGCAACGTAGCCTTATATACCCCCAATTACAAATCTTTGGTGTTCCGTATCTCCTTGGTTTGTTTGGAAATCTAAAATGGGGGCAGGGCGTCAAGTATCAATATCCCTAGATGGAGTGAGAGACAAGAACGTGATGCAGCTTACGAAGCTAAACATTGCTCTCTTTCCTGTTCGTTATAATGAAAAATATTACGCTGATGCCCTTGCTTCTGGCGATTTCACCAAGCTAGGTTTGTAATTGTTTCTCTCTTAACATATATGTGTGTCTTTCTGCGCGTTATTTTTGGTTTTTTTTTTCTTTTGTTATTGATTTTGTGAAATGGGTTACTGGGTTTCGTGTGTTTTGGTTTTTCTTTATAGGGTTTGTTGTTTTGTTCTTCTTTTTTTCCGTGTGGGTTTTCTTGTTGAATTTTTGGGACTCTTTCAATTTGTGAGAAAGTGTTTTTGTTTGTTAAAATGTTGCTTGAATGTCAAATGCTAGCAAACTGGTGTTGCTTGTAATTATTTGTTGTTGAATTTAAGATATAAAGTGCTGATGCTTTGAACTTCTGCCGCTGTCAATAAAGGGAAATTATAATTAATTCAAAACCTGGTGGTTGTGTTTGTGTATGTTCTAGTTCTAGTTTCCATGTTTTTGATTATTGAATTTTCTTGAGTATGTTAATTCATGTGAAATGTGAATGACAAAAGTTAAAGAAACAACCCAACACAAGGGACCTCCAACAACGCAACACAAGGGACCTCCGTACTACCTTTGATATTTTTGTTCACTTTCAGTTTCCCCCACGGGTTATTTTCTGCGTGAACTCATGATAGGCCATTGCGTGAACTCATGATAGGCCATTTAGTTTATTCTTACCACCTTGTTACCAGTTTTATTGTGTATTTTTGTAGCCTTTTTGGGTTCTCAAATTAGTTAAACTTGCCTTTCTTTTTGCAATCTTTTGTTGGCTGTTGCGTTGTTGTGCATTGGATGTAACTATATAAATGTGTTGATCTCATTCTTCTTTTCATTTATGGGTTTTATAGGTTCAGTAAATTTTTTTTTAGTCTGTATTCCATTTTTTGTGTAAAGCTGCTTTATCATCTCAGGATTCTAATTGTTGATAAATTTATTTTTTATTATGTCTCCTTATTTGGATGATTGTTTTAAATTTATAGCCATTTCCTTTTGGGATGGAATGTCAATACTTAGGATTGACATTTCAGCTTTGTTAAACACAAATCTACATTTCTTGTAGTTTTGATTATTTCACAATATGTTTGTCAGATATCCTGATTTTTAACAAATATCTTGAATGGTGTATTGGTTTTTGATAATCCGAATAGGTTAAGATGTGGTTTTTTTTTGTCAGTTTTTTTTGTTGTTTTTTTTTTAAATATTTAAATTGTCAATTTAACCAATAACTTGGGCACATGTCTGGTTTTGTGCTAAGAGCTGTTCATGTAATGTGGAAATTTCCAAGCTGTTAACTTCTATATCGGTTGGAGAAATATTATATTCTGTCTTAGGAGATGCATCAAAACCATTAGTTTCATAATTAGTTGATAACTGCTGCGCAACATTATGTCAAGTAATAATGTAGTTTAAACACTTCCAAATATGTTTGCCTTAGCTTTATGTTCTGAAATATGTATAACATGTCTTTCTGTATGGATCTATCATGAAGATCTAACCACATGATCTATAGAATAAACATCATGGTGCTTGTGATTAATTGTTCCTCGTTTTTAGACACATGTACCATACAGATGAGTGAAAATGTGGTATACACCACACTTAAAGAAACAAGAATTGTGGCATTCTTCACCTTATCTCAGTGTATGTAATGGCAGAGTGCAACATTTCATGATAAGTCAGTTGTACTAAGCTTTGGGATTTTTTTTCAGCATATTACAGTGACATCTGTGTTGGTGCAATTGCATGCCGACTGGAGAAGAAAGAAGGCGGAGCTGTCCGCGTTTACATCATGACATTAGGTGTTTTAGCACCATATCGCAGGCTAGGCATTGGTGAGCAAACCACTTATATTCCTCTTATGGTAGAAGTCTATGTTTTTCTTATTATGAATTTGATCCTGACACACAAATGATGCTCAAGTAAATGTGTTGAAAAGAAAGGGTGAAAGCCTCCTCCTTGAACCTGAACCAGTTTTTGCTGAAAACATTTTTTATCTGTCTGCATGCTACCTCCTTGTTTCTGATTCCCAACTTGCCTTGCAGGTTTTGCAAACTATTAGCAGTAGAGTCACTATATTAAATAAGAACCACAAAGTATCAGGAACTCTGTTGTAGTTTACATTTATGAATAGTCAAAACCCCTTTTCTGAAAAGTCCTCTGGTTTTGAACTTATTCCACCAAGTCTGAACAGGGAGCAAATATTTGTGAAAGAAAGTTTTGGCAGATGCATTTACTGATCAAATTTGTGTGATTGTGCAGGTACAAAGCTGTTGAATCATGTTCTTGATCTCTGCTCAAAGCAAAATATCTCTGAGATTTACCTGCATGTACAGACAAACAACGAAGATGCCCTTAACTTTTACAAGAAATTTGGATTTGAAATCACGGACACCATCCAGAACTATTACACGAACATTACTCCGCCTGACTGCTATCTTCTTACAAAACTGATCACTCAAACAAAGAAATAATGTCACAGAGCTAGTAGTTCAGTGGAAACTCTGCTTTTTTTCTCATATTTATTGAACTTTACCTGGGTTCAGTTGTACTATTGAGGTTCCATGGATGCTACTGGTGAAATGATGGGTTAAAAGTTCACCTGCTAAAATCTGTGGACCAAATGAGTTGTTATGGTTCTAAACAGTCATACAAACTTTTTGTAGTCTTGTATTTCTTTGAGGCTCTAAGAAGGGTCTGGCATTTTATAAGATTCTGATTGCTGTCTTTTAGACGGATCAAAGATCCAATTATCGAAATTGTGATTTCATACTGTGAATGGCAGCTCGTCTTGGTGTTTCATTTGCAGGCTCTGAATGTTATGGCTATGCTAAGCCATTCATATATATACAACAACCATGCATAGTTTCGCAATCAACTTCATTCAGTGCACGTGGAAAAAGCCTCGGCCTTATCGTAAGGCAGGCGAGGTTGCATTGCTATATCTATCCCATGGAAGATTTCTGGCAAGGCGGACAAGTTCCGGGCATTGCATTGCTTCACATGATCTATAGAAGAGTTCCGAGTTAGAACCCGGTATGGTCAGTTCAGGTGTCTTTGACCTCAGGAGAGCTGTTATATGCAGCTTAGTTTACAGTAGTCAATCGGGCTTATCATGACGAACCTGACGGTGATTTATTACAGTGTGTATATTATTTGGAGGCTTGAGAGCAGACAAACAATGCAATGCCCGCTCATCTGGGAAAAGCAGTCTTCATATGTCAAAAGTATATTGTATCTGCATTTTCTGTTTAGCAGGCCAAACCACCAGCAAAAGCATCTCCTTCATGAAGAATAGACTCTGTCAGTCAATAAGCATCCCTTGAACCACCGAGTCTCTGCCGATAACACTCCACAACATATTAGCAGAGGTTACAAGGAGAGTGCATTGATTTTGAAAGCTCTACAGTATTATTCTTCAGTAAAACGACTGAATGAAACCATTAACAAATTTTGGTTAACTTCACCACTCCTCTAACAAAAAAGAAGAAGTTATATTTTGGTTCTGGTAAAAAATTTCAATAAAAAACAAATTCACAGTAACTTTGAGTTAAAATATTTCTAAATAAAATAAAAATTAATATCCAAATCAAAATTTATTATATACAAAATTGGATTGGATTGATATGATTTTGTTTGAGAATACAGTAATTTTTTACTCAAAAATATATAAAAATAATATTTTTTAAAAAAATTATTTTCTTAAAAAACTATTTGGAATGCAATTTGACACTGCCTTTCAAAAATTTCTATCTGCTGCCCGATTCGTGATATACAATTTTTTTAGGGTTTTATCCGTTATCAACGGTAATATTTATATTATTCAATTTTAAGGAGATGGGTTATTCTAGAGAAAGGGGTTTTTTTTTAAAAAATAAATTAATGTGTTAATATAAAAAATAAAATTTTGAACACTTGCGCGACTAAAGTCGAACACAATTTCCCACGGTGGCTCTCTCCGTCCATGAAGCGCTCTGCTCCTCCTGTCCAATTCCTCGCCGCCGCTTTCGCCGTTGATTCCGCCTCCATGTCTTCTCGCCGCCCTCCGGTACTCCCTCTCCCTCTCAAAAATCTGTTAAAGAGTTAGTTACTTAACTATTTTCACTAATTCTAACTGTTTTTAATAGCAGTACCGTGGCAGTAATAACAGAAATCAGTGGGGAAGAACCTTTTCGAACGGTCCGTATACAGAAGTCTCCAATTTAGGGTTCCTCCAAGGAGAAGCAAATCACAACTTCACTCCACGTCCTTCGCCACGGCCTCCTCCGCGTTATTATCAAAATCAACAATTCCGCCAACCACCACCACCACAACCGTCCGATCAAAACCGGATATTCTGGTATTCTCCACCGTTCAATCAAAATCACAATCGACAGTTCTTCAACCAGAATCACAGGCTGCGGAGGCCAGCTAAGCCGTTGGATTATAGGAATTGGGAGTATGCCAAAACGGCGCCTCCTCGTGACTCTGAAAGATTTATAGTTCTTTCTTATAATATATTAGCTGATTATCTAGCAATCAATCACAGAAGCAAACTTTATTATCATATACCACGGCATATGTTAGATTGGGAATGGCGAAAGAGGAATATAATTTTCGAGCTTGGTTTGTGGTCTGCTGATATAATGTGTTTTCAGGTATAATTAATAGTAATTAATCTAATTTAGTGTTTAATTTTTCTCATCTGGTTTTGATAGTAATAGAGGTTATTTCTACGTTTTTTATTTTGATTGGTTGTAACTGTTTTTAGGAGGTTGATAGGTTTGGGGACTTGGAAGAGATGTTGAAGGTCCGGGGATACAGTGGAATTTGGAAGGTGGGTTTTTTCGCAAGGCAATTAGTTCCTTTATTTATGAAATGCGGAATTGTGCAATTTTATGATTTTATGAGCCAGTTTGTGTTTGGATTTGCTGAGTTGTCTGGTTTATGTATTTTATGTGCATTAATAATTGTTTTGTTTTGTTTTGAGATTATGAGGATTCATAGTTTAAGGAGTTCGAGTGCAGGAATTGAGCTTAAAAGATGTGAAGAGCTGAGTGAGAGCAAAGGAAGGAACCAATGTCTTTGTTGCCCCAAACTTGCTATTTTGTTTCTAATTATTTTACATTGTTAGATTTGTAATTGTAATTTTCTGGTTTCATGTGATGGTTGATAATGAGGTTTGCCATTTTTTATGTTTTTTTTTTAATGGGACTTGCATCACACATTTGACTGTAATGGTATATCTTCACAAGCTGTAACTCTTGCATGCAACAGGTTGATGACCAGTAGCCTGAGAAATTTGAATTAGATATCAGCGAGCTGCTATAGGACAGTTACTCAGTTTGTTCAAAAATGTTAAGATGTGTTTCTTTTTATGAAGTTTGGTCTGACAACATTCTCTTTTACATATAGATGCGGACTGGCAATGCAATTGATGGTTGTGCAGTTTTTTGGAGAACATCAAGGTAATATCCCAGCTAGTTCTAGCGGCCATTCATCTGTGGCATTCATGGGTTCCGTTAACAGCACTGCTTTTTTATAAATTATCAGGCTAACACCTGCATAATGCCAACTATTTAAGATGGTTTGATGTCCTTGCTATTGTTTCATTCACTTGCTGCCCTTAAGGTTTTTCAATTTCATTCATTTCAGTCTATTTTCCTTGAACTTTCTTCTCTAAAAGTTATCCTTCTTCTGTTGTGCTTCTGTGGTACCATTTGTTTGCATTTTAGCTGGTGCACCTTCTTTCTCAGTTATGAGGTAGAGCCAGATGCTCACAAGTTAACATCAGGAAACTGTTTTGCAAGATTTCACTGTCATGAAATTTCAATCATTGGGAAGCTCAGTTCCTTCTAGGTTGGCTCCTCTAGCATATCACCATATTGCCTCTACCTTTCCATAAATGTGTCTCCCCCTAGCTTCATCAAAGTTAGCATGCAAAACAACAGTTGGTATTCAAATGCCCAATCAGCTGTGAAAATGAAAAGGCTCTATATTTTGTGGTCTATGAGTGCTCCCTGCATAACATTAGAATGTGAGATGATTAATGTTCTATATATACTTCTCATTGTCTTGATTGTATTTCTCATTTCAAGTGGCATAGTATTTTGGTTGACCCTGTACTGCTTTATTTCTTTGAGGCAGTTTATTTCAAATTTAGCTTCTGTCAGATGGGAAAGGTATATCAAAATTCATTACATTTTTTTATTCTGTTTCCTTCTTTTCCTTTTCCAGGGAATCAATTGTTTGAGTGTTTAATTTTCCTCTATTTATCTTTCTTTTGCTCCTTTTCTGAGATTTTATAAAAACAATTTTGATGACTTTTCTCAATAGAATAGAGAAAATATCGCTTGGTGATGTAGTCTAATACCTCAACTAGTTTGGGATTAAAACTTTGCTGTTGTTGTTTATGTTAGGTTCAGATTGGTCCATGAAGAATCCATTGAGTTCAATAAACATGGACTTCGGGATAATGTTGCTCAGATATGTGTGCTAGAGGTATCATGTCTTCATATCTTGGAAACTTTCTCCTCAAGTCTTCCCCTACTGTTTCCCGAATAAGTTGGTCCATGTGGCTTTCATGTTATTGAGTCAGTTTTTCTTTTCTTTTCTTTTAGCAGTTAATAAGACAAGACAACACTGCAGACACATCAAATCTACCTACAAGGTGCTGGTTTAACAAATTTTGTTTGAGATGTTTATTACATTATGATAAATATCAATTAATAGCTTGCACAAAAATTAAAACTTCAGAAACATTATTATAAATATCAATAAATAGCTTGTACAAAAGTTAAAAACTTCAGAATTTTTAATACAAAACTCTGAAGGATCATTACAAAAAAGGAAGTCCGTTCATTCTTCTCAATATGAACTCTGTGTTTTGTAGGTTTTTAGTAGCTATGTAGAACACATCTGATGCTTGGTCTTCTTTTGCCTTTTGCTGGTCCTTTAGAATTTTGCTTCATCTTAGTATCATGTAGAATTTGATTTTTATCCTGTGAACCTTGCACATTGCATAAGTTCGGGCAAGTTTTATCTGCTATTATGAATGTGCTTCACAGATGGACTTGTTTATAGTGTCTTTCAAGATTGTGATGGCAGGTTTATAAGTTTATATGATGAGCACTTTGAACTCAGGTTGATGGCATTGTTTGTGGCTAATCTCTTATGTGATCAACTTGAATTTGCTCTCACTCATTCTAGTGATTGTGGATAAAGGAACTATATATGCATGAATTTATATGTACCACTTAAAATTTGGTAGCCTTTACACCTTAACCATTCAAGCGCTTTTAATTGATACACCCCACTCCAGCTTGAGTTCAGATGTACTTGCAGTCCCAACATAATTTGCTTATGCAGATCTAGTAATAGCTTGTTTTGAAGTTCTGCTGTCTCTATATGCAATGGAAAAATCTATACAAATGGAAGAGTTATTCATACAATCTTACAAACTGATGTGGCAAGTGATGAGTGATGTTTTAAGTGATTTACTTGTCATGTAAATGATCTATAAATCTATTTTATTAAATGTTATTAGTGTTAGCAAGTATTTTGGTGCAATTTTTTTCTGTTTGTATTGTCTTACTCGTTTGTAATTAGATCTTTGCAATATCAATTTCCAACACAGTACTGTATGCTTTTTTGTTGTGTTTATTCAAACATATGATAAATTTTGTATCTCAGTCAGCATTCTGTATTTGCAGCTCAACCATTTCTAATAAAGTTCTCATATGTAACATTCATGTGCTTTACAATCCCAAAAGAGGAGATATTAAGCTTGGTCAGGTATTCACCATCTGTAGAGTAATGCATACAGGTTTTCTTTAATGTGGTAGTCTTTTGATATGTACTCTCTATCTTTCGAAGAGTGTCCATTTGTTTCTATTCTATCACAAAGTATATCTGATGTCCATTATCAAAGAGTCAAAGCATTAATTCATTTACTTTCCTATTACTTCCCATTTCCCATTAAAAATAAAATAATGTCATTTCTTCCTGCTTTTGCAAGTATGCTTAGAAAACTCATTTCGATTTGATATGAATATGAGTTGGTTTAATATTCGTTGACAATCATTGATATGTGTGTATAGCCAGGAACAGGAGGGATTATATTTTGTTGGCTTAGAAATTGGTTTGCTTTATTGTCACGCCCGCGCTCACACACCAGTTCTTTCTATAAGACACAAAATGGGAACTCATACTGACACCAGCACTTTTTTAGCTTCACAGCTGATCCCTCACCAGATGCTTAGTCTCACATGGAATTGGTTTTTTGTGAATAATTGCTTACAATTTTAGTTCTTGAATGCCAGTCAAAACACATATGAATGTGTTAAGTTAGGTCTTTGACTAGCATGCCTTTGCCTAGCAGGTCAGGATGCTTCTAGATAGGGCTCATGCTGTTTCAAAAGCCTGGAATGATGCCCCGGTTATTCTTTGTGGCGATTTTAATTGTACTCCAAAGGTCACTTCTAGTTCAGCATTTCTTAAAAGTCGAGATCTGGTGTGTTTGGTCTTTTATGGCATGTTTAATCTGTTATATTTATTATGACAGTGATGTTTGTGCTTTTGCATCAGAGCCCGTTATACAACTTCATTTCAGAACAGAAGGTAACTTTTTGTTCTTCCTTTATTTACTTCCATGTTAGATGATTGATGAACTGCAAACAACATGTTAATTTCATTGGTGTCTGGCAGTTGGATTTCTCAGGAATTGATAGGGGTAAAGTATCAGGACAAGCTTCTGCTGAAATATGCAATTCTAGGCCATATAATTTTGGTCGTAATCCTAATGCTAGTCCTGGGTAAGTTTCCACAATTCAACTAAATCTTGTAACCTCTGATGTTTTTGTGAAGTTCTGACAATTGACCCTAAAAAAAGGCCTGCAAACTATTGCAGGACTCAGTCCTCTTATAATTTGGTTCAAGCTCCATTAATGGTAGATAGCAAGCAGAGTGATACACTCCCAGACACGCAGAAGCAGAATAATCAACATGAGAGGCTGGGAGATGTTCCTTCTGTTAATGACTACTCTCAGCCCAAACATACAAGAACTGTGCTGAATGCTTTGGATGTGAGTGTAGGTAGTGAACTGTGTGTTGAAGAGAGAGAACTGTACAAAGCAGTCGAGCAAGGCTCAACAATATTTCATGGTGAGGGCAAGTTACCTGTTGATCAAATGAGTGATGAGATGAAAAAATCAATTCCTCCACTGACCTCCCATCCTGCAGATGCCTACTCTGACAAGAGGGAACAAAGAGAAGGAGGAAGTTCTACTTCTCTTCTTAATCAAGTATCATCATGTGAGCATTCATCACATACAAATACAGAAAATATAAGGGAAAAGTTGGCTGATCATGAAATCTCTACTTCAGCACATCCTTCATCTCAGCCAATTGTTGATGATGAGAAAACTGAGCTTTCACCCTCCTATCAAGTCAACATCTCAGATGTTTCGGTTAGTTATGTGGATGATAAGCTAGTGGAGGATGTTTCTCTTCAGGATCTAAATGACTTATTTCCAGAAAGTAGAACAATAGGGGAAGACCAAAGTACTTTTTTATCTGCGCTACATAGAGTGGAGGGCTCATTGTCACACGACCCTAATTATTCCCCAAAAGGATTCGCATCTGATCTAAATGACTCTCAGTTGGATTCTCCTGATGACAAAGTTCTGGATGATTTTCCTCTGGGACTTGATTCTGAGGGTGCTGGTGTGGGGAAAACTGGAGACGATCCATCATTATGGACCCCCATGGAAATAGTGACCGCTACAGGCAATGTAGACTGCATGTTTGTAGAACATCCGCTAAAGCTCAAAAGCACATATACACAAGTTGAGGTAAATAGCATGATGTTACACCTTTTCTTTATCTATTGTTTTTCACTGTTGATTCCTCTAAAATTCAATTTGATTGAAGGGAGGGTAATTGAGGAAGAAGTAAAACAGTAAGGCAAAGGGTTGGGATAGGAAGGCTGATGAAAAAGGCATGTGATGGCGATTTTATGTCCTCTATCACATGAAATAGTACTGTTTGAAAAAGCTCTGAATTCTCAGAAGCAACATTATGCACTGTGACTAGCCACCACTACATGCATATCAATTTTGCAAGTTCTCCCTGAATTTGATTGGTTTTGGCCTTTGAAGTTAGTGCAGAATCTACAAGGAATAAAAGTCTAATAAAAGAAATTGATTAACTATTATCTGTACTTTTATAAAGGGACTAAATTACAGGACCTATATATAAAGGGGGGCCAGTATTATCTTATCAAGGGGAGTAAAACAACTTAACACTGAAATTCTGTATTTATGCATGTTTGCAGGACTGTTATGGGACAAGAGACCCAAATGGAGAACCCTTGGTGACCAGCTACAACAGGTGTTTCTTCGGCACAGTTGATTATATATGGTAAGTTGAAAAGGTTCTGCAGTTCCTTGTTTCTACTCTGCATATCAGTTTTCTCATTGTTCTTTGAATAATCACAGGGAAAAACTTACTTAAGAAAGGGTTCTTATGGCCCTGCTACTGGTTGTGGTGTGGCAAGCACATCTAGCCTAGTGGCTCGGGGGGCGGGGCGGGGGGGGGGGGGGGTGCTATTTTAGAATTAATTATGAATTTCAGGTCCAATTATGAACTTTTGGAGAGGGCTATTTCAAAATTTCAGCAAAGTGCTGCCATGTAGCAAAAACAGTTCTCATTTCAGATCTGGACTATGTGAAGATTATATTTTAATTGAACATGCAGGTATTCGGAAGGTCTCCAGACTGTCAGGGTGCTTGCTCCAATGGCAAAACATGCTATGCAATGGACAGCAGGATTCCCAACAAAGGTACAGGTTTGCTTTTACGATGGGTAATAGAAAATTTGCTGGGTTTGGAAATTAATTTACAAGAAGACTCCAATACATCTAGGTTCTTGATGTCTTTTTTTCTTCCTCGTAAAAATCTCAAATGCCTTGTGTACCATAATTTCTATTAGATTTGTGGCTGAGGCAGTCTAATTGCAAGTCACTTCTCCTCTGAGGAGGGAGGTCCCTAGTTCTAATCCCCTCCTCACCTAAGCTATTAAATCCTCAAATAAGCATCACTTGATAACATTATAGATGGGTTGTGTGGTAGTTTTTGAAGGTAGTTCAAATTGGGGCTAAAACGAGGCAAGTTAAGTTTTGAAGGATTCATGTTTGGTCTCTTCTTGTTTGTCTAGCCCCAGAATCTTTACTTAGTTGGGATTCCATGAATCCTTGAAAGCATTAGGTAAAGAAATGGCAAAGTGGTTACCTATAATCTGTGGGAATGTGTTTGATTATTTGATTTTTCTGGAATGCACTTTTTAATGGTTTAAGTTACATTTTGTTGGCTGTGTTGTTTAGAAATGGGGTAGCGATCACATTGCATTGGCTTCTGAATTTGCCTTCACAAAAGATGCGAGCAACAGAAACATAGAAATTCAATAGCACAGAAATGGGGTTGTGTGGTTGCAATCTAAAGAAGCTCAGAAATACCATTTCAGCTCTCGGCTTATAGTCTTCCTTCGGCATTTGTAAATTATAGCACTCCATGAGGTTCGAACTGCTCTCTTGTGAAGCATTTCTCTCTCTTACTTCTCTGCATTTTGTTTTTTAAGTCAAAGATTTGATTTTTACTCATATTTTTCTACCATGAGAGAATTTTATTCCCATTCTGATCATGAAAAATTTTGTTTGGACTATAATGTCTGTGCAAATTAACGCAAGGTTGTTGATTCTGCAGAAAATTTAGTATTTGCTCTTGGCAAGAGTATATGGCTATAGCATTGTTACGGATATAGTCCAATGCCCATTTAACCCAGAGATTCTTCTTTTCAAAAGCTTTAGTGCCTCACGGGTTTAATTTTAATTTTTCTAACTTCTCACTATATAAATTATAGTATTTTAATTTTAATAATTGAGGGTTTTTGGGTTTATAAAGCATGTCAACCAATGATATTTTAAGATTAATTTTCTATTCATTTACAATTTATTTTAAATAAGTTAATTATGAAGTATTTTTATTAGAAAATAATTTCCATTAGATGTTCCCCAATTTCCCAGTAGATGTTCCAAAGTTTTCAGCCGTATTATAAGAAGCCTTTCTCATTCATAGCAATTCTATTTAAAATGTGTTTAGAAGTGTGAGGTTGTTATTTTTAAAGTATTTTTTTATTTAAAAATATTTAAAAAAATTATTTTTAATATCAGTATATTAAAATAATCTAAAAACAAAAAAAAATATAATAAATAAATATTTAAGTGTTAACATATTTTTTGACTTCTAAGAAAAAAATTTATTTAGTTGTGCGTATAATAATAAGATGAGAATTATATAAGTTGTTGATGCTGGTGTAGATAAACAAATTAGCATTAAAAAAAAAAATCATGAAGGTTATCCAAAAAATTGTTTGCTAATATATAAAAAAAAGACCACGATTTCATTTAAAAAAAACATTGGAATTTCAATGGTATCCAATAAAAAAAAATTAATTATATTTTAGTCAAAACTATTTACATAGAACAAGGTGTATAATATTGATCAGTAGAAAAAAAAAAATGAGGCGCGCAGGGGCTTAGCCCATTTAAAAGAAGCACGTCTTCTTTGTTTTCTATATTAAAAAGTGGAGAAAAAACCATCTTAAAAATTTAACCCGTTATTTTTACCTAGAAAATCTAGAAAATATTCTAAAATCTTTAATAAATTTATTTATAACCTCAAATAACCTAAAAATTAGTCTAAAAATTTTAAATCAACTTAGATGCAAAAAATTTTCTAAGCTCAAATTTACTTTCTCGTATAATAGAAAAGTTAAAAAAACAACTTAATTAAACTCCTCTCATGAATATATATATATATATATATATATATATATATATATATAATATTAATATTAAAATCATTTTTTTAATCAAAATCAATGTTTTACATGTATTTTCTTTTTATTTAACCAAAATCTAACTAGTTTCTCTCTCTCAAACCATAGATCAAACATAATTTTTAAATCCGATCTAGATTCCAGATTTTGACCGGGTCATCAAGTTGCCCAGGTTAATTCCTATCTTAAAAAAACTCAAAATAACATCAGTTTAGTAAAAAAAAATCAATAAATTGCAATTAGATTTTTGATTGGGTTTTGCTAGTCAATCAAGTCAACTCTCCATGTTAGTCAGGTTATACTAGATCATGATTTTTTTTATTTTTTCTTTAACTCGACTTAGTTCTAGCCTCAGGTTTGTTGGATCTTGAGTCGATCCACTGAGCTGGATTTTAAAATTATAGATTTAAAATAAAAGTGAAATTCTCATGCTAATTTTGCAAATACTACTGTATTTTTTTTTCTTTTTCACTTTATTTATGTCTTTAAATCTTACTGTTTCTTAACAAATTTACTTAAGTTAACCATTATAATCAGAATTAACAAGCAAGATCCATTGCATTTGTTGATCATAACAATTATACAAGCAATGATTAAATATTTTATGCTAAAGTAAAAGCACCAAGACTCTTCTTAGTTTTTGTTAATTGGTGTATTTTATTTATATTCCAAATATGAGTGCACTAGTTTGAGCTAGGATTTTTGTGACATGAAATTAGGTTTTTTAAAGTAAATTTTTTAAGTTTTCTTTGGGATTTATCATGAGATATGAGTATAGATGGCTCTTTAAAAGATATCAATAATAATAAACAAAATATCATTAATAACAGGAAATATCAAATCAAAGGTATGATTTTAGACTCAATAAGTCATTTAATAATGAATAATGGCTTGATAAATATCTAAAACTTGATCAAAAGAGTAATATGAAATTGAATTTTTAAAAAGTAATAAAATTAAGAATAATTTAAAGTTATATTAAAATTGAAATAAAAGGTGACAAACTACAATGCCATAATTGTGTCTAGTTTCAAAAAAATCAATGCATGTGTATTGATTTTTTAATTATTGTTTTAATAAATAAAATTATTCCTCAACCTTCCAACTCATTTATTTTCGACAATAATAATATTTGTTATTAGGATAATAGTTATTTTTTAAAATTTATTTTTAATATAAATATATTTAAATAATTTAAAAATATTTCGGAAAACAATAAGAGGTATAATTGAAGTGATATCAGGTTTGCAAATTGCAAGGGTGCACGCTTGAGTTGACCTATTGAACCACAATGGTACATTATTCCAGCAGGAAAACAGCTCATATACAATTATTTCTTTATTTATTTATTTTAGTAGGCAATTTACAAGTGGCCCCTGAGTTTTAAAACCCCCATTCGCTTTAATATATTATTTTGTTTTTTTTTCTTAATGCTGTTCAACTCACTAGAAAAGGCAAGATAGGACGTGGAATACAAGTGGAATAAATAAATAAATAAAAAAGCACAGGAAAATCCTGATTTCGATTTCCCGCACATTCGGGTTCAATGTATTTTCTACGGTATACTCTCGGATATAAACATAAATTATATAAAGAAATAAAAATACCATAACATAAGTTACGTAACATAATAATATCTATATAATTTTAAAATTCAACCCGAGATTTGACCCATGACAAAACTTAAGTTATGAAGGATTGACCCAATAAAAAAAGAATTAAATTAATATTATTTTAGCAAAATAAAAATTAACAAATTAATGCCTAAGTTTTTTTTTTTTACCTTGAATGGAACGTCTTTGTTCGCTAAATCCTAAATTAACCCACTAGACAAGTTGGAATTTTAAAACAATGTATCCACAGTATTAGTCAAAATATGGATTTTTTTATGCATAGAACAACTATTTCATAAATGCTCACTATTCTAAAAAAAAAAACACTCAAATTATCCAAATCAAAATAAAAGGTAATTTTTTTATAAAAAAAAATCAGAGAACGGGTAATTTGGACTTAAATGGACTAGATCTAATTTTTAGCTAATTAATTGTATTTTTTATTAGGTAAACAAATTAATGGAAAAAATGGCTACAAAATCCATAAAAAGAAAAAAATTTCTAACAATAAAGGATAATAATCCTAAATGATAAATTTTATCAGAATTAAACAAATACTAAATATGATATATGACAAGTTTAATATTATACTAATGACTATTTTTGAAAAATATTTTTTATTTACAAATATATCAAAAAAAATTTAATATTTATTTTTAACATCAATATATAAAAAAAATGATAAAAAATTAATTAAAAATAAAAAAATTATTAAAAATTATTTTTAAAATACAAAAACAAGCAATCTCTAATAATATAATTTTATCTTGCATTAAATTATCAAGTTATTGTCAATTTGAGAAGGAGAAAACAAATTTCAAGTGCAGCGGTTTGTGTCCGAAATTAGACAGCGATAATTACCACTGTTCATGGCAATCAAACCATGACTTTTAAAAAATCACTGCTAATCATCCTAAACAAAAGGAAACCTCCATCAAGGTGTTGTGGAAACCAGAAATCTCCAGGATCTTGACGCACATACTACTGATGTTAATAGCAAAAAAATAATAATTATTATAATATTACAAATTATTTTAATTCAAATATTAAGCTGATTTTTCACAAACTAGAACAAATCATCATGTAATTATAATATAAGCCAGACATTTCCAAGTAAAACTCCAATTGTATTTACCTGAAAAAGTTCAGCTTATATCATAATTTAATGATCCAATCTAGTTTATCAAGTTAATTTAATATTTGAATTAAAATAATTTTTAATATTATTATAATAATAATTTTTTAAAGTGTTTTTTAAATATATTAAAATAATATATTTTTTTATTTTTTTAAAATTTATTTTTAATATTATTTAACTAAAACAATTTAAAAACACTAAAAACAAAATTAATTTAAAGCAAACAGCTCATCGCTTCATGCCCGCCCCATTTGGGTGGGACACGTTCGACAGAGTATTTGCATATTTCAGTCAAAACAGCTCATTGCTTCATGTTTCTTTTGTTTTGCTAGCTAAGCCACTCTGCAGAAGAAGGGCATGTGACTGGTGAGTTGTCCTCCTCCTCCTTCTAGAATTCTTGTCGCCGCCGGCCCTCGCGGCTGGCTGCTAATAACTTTTAACCTGGAAATATACTAATCTCAGAAGCACAAGTATCCATGGGGAAGCGTCCATGCAAGGAAATGTTCTCTGTGGGGTCCGTGGGAGTGGTTCACCAATTTGCATGAGGCCTAAATTAGGAGCCACATCTGTGGTGGGAGTGGTTCAACAAGTTCACATTAAAAAAAAGAAAAAGTAGTTTGCTAGGAAAATACTAGAGGTGGCTTTGACGAGAGAAGAAATTCCAAAGAGGTGTGCAGCTGTAAGTCTTGGGATTTTTTATTTAATTCATTAATAACTAGGTTAGGTTTTTTAAAATGTTTTTTTTAATATATTAATTTTTTTTATATATTTTATTAAAATTATATTTTATATCAACATACCAAAATAACGCACTTATATATAAAAAAATTAAATTTTTTAAAAATACAATTGAAATTGCGTTAACAAACACAATTTTTATAATTAAATAAATTAATTTTTTCAGGGCTTCAATTTATTAAAAAGAATTATTGAATATACAGACTACACATGTTTATATGTATTCCTTTTATAAAATTTTTTTTTAATAAAAAACTCATTTTTTTAAAGTTTTTCCTCTCTTTCACAGTAATAACAATTAACTTAACTAAGATTTTCTACTCGTTTAACTTCTTAGATGCTATCTTTTGTATACTTATCAATTACTTTAAAGTTAACTCTATATCATTTTCTTCTTTATTTTTATATTTTAAAATAATTTTTTTTAAATTAAATTTTTTTATTTTTTTAGTTTACATTAATATGTTTTTTGTATTTTTACATAATTTTGATACACTAATATAAAAATAATTTTTAAAAAATAAAAAATTATTATTTTAATATATTTTTAAAAAATAAAAAAATATTTTAAAAAGTAATCGATTGCATGAATCCACTCCCTCCCTCCCTTTCTCTGGGAGGCAAAAAATACATGACGATATAATAATAATATATATATATATAAAAAAGAAGAAATAAAAACTCAAATCACTATCGATAGAACTCTCTTTGTTAAAAACCACCTTTTCAAACTACTTTTTAACAAAAATCCAAACTATCCCATCATTATCATTGTCAGGAGCATTCAAATCTTCATTTATCTCTCCCTCTTCTCTCCCCCTCATTCCTAAAATAATTTAAATATAATATTTTATTTTCAAATATTATATATTTGATTTCTTATTTTTAAATCCACTCAATTTAATTACGGTTTAATCCTTGTTTTTTGGATAAAACGTTGATTAATGAAGCATAATCAACATAGATTAAATGATTATTTATTTTTTAATTAGCATAGGGATTAAATATTCTCGCTTTAGCAATCAATAATAAATATTAAGCTATAATTAAATATTATTCATCTAGAACACCATCTCAGACCAGGCATTCAAAAATAGTTGCTCTTCTTGACCGTTAAATAGGGGGCGTTCACAACGTGTCGGCATCCCATTAGTCAATTACGACAGGTGGAGTTTCTTCGAAGGGGAAGACGGGGGCCCACCACAAGCAACACCGTTTTGCCACACGACACCTTAAAAGCTCGAGCACTACACGAAAACAAAGCACATAAAACTATTAAAAAAAAAAAAACACAGAGAGTGTTTTCGGATTTCCTTTTCTCATGTCCATTGGTTTCTCAGACATGAGATAGGGCATCCATTTCTTAGATTTCTCATTCAAGGTCAGTCTTTTTATCCTTCATCTTACTTTATAGTTGGAATTTCTATACTGGGTCCTTTTGAGCTGCTTGAAATGACTTAACATTTGCTTGTTTTTCGCCCATTTATCTGTCACTTCTTTCTGTGATAAAGAAAGACTTCTTGTACATCTCTTTTATGCTAACAAGTTGGGACATTTTTGTACTTTTGAGAATGTAAATGATGTGTTGATGTAGTTTGGTGATGAGTTTTCTCTTATTTTGCAGGTTGTTGTGGATCTTTGAGTTCTTTCTATTGCATTGCCGGTTTCTGTGATGCAAAAGTTTGTGTTTTGATCTTTTGTACTGGTCTTTAAATCTTTTTTACAGTTTAAATCCTTTTCCTGTTGACTTTTGAAAATCCTCAAAGAATCCAATTCCGATTGGATTTCAACAACTTTTGATTTTGACCACCTTGGTTGAACAAATCTTACAACAATGTCTGAGTCGAATCAAACCACACCCTTGATCCAGCCATCATCTTCGAGAAAACTCCCTGACTTCAAGCAGTCAGTGAAGCTGAAATATGTGAAACTTGGTTATCATTACCTAATTACACATGGGATGTTCCTTTTTCTATCACCTATTGTTGTCGTTATCGCCGCACAACTATCCACATTCTCCATCCAAGATCTACATGACCTTTGGGACCATCTTAAATTCAATCTCATATCTGTGATCCTGTGTTCGACCCTCCTCGTGTTTTTATTTACCCTTTATTTCCTTACTCGGCCCCGCCCTGTTTACCTAGTGGATTTTGCATGCTATAAGCCTGAGGATTCTAGGAAATGTACTAGGAAGATTTTTATGGAAAGGTCGCAGTTGACAGGTGCTTTCACTGAGACGAGCATGGAGTTTCAAAGGAAAATTCTTGAGAGGTCCGGGCTTGGGGAGTCAACTTATCTCCCCGAGGCTGTTTTGAGAGTTCCTCCAAATCCGTGCATGGCTGAAGCAAGGAAGGAAGCTGAGGCTGTAATGTTTGGTGCAATCGACCAGCTGCTTGAGAAGACATCCGTGAAGCCGAAAGATATTGGGATTCTGATTGTGAATTGCAGCTTGTTTAACCCAACACCATCCTTATCTGCCATGGTGATCAACCATTATAAGCTAAGGGGGAACATCCTTAGTTATAATCTTGGTGGTATGGGTTGTAGTGCTGGGTTGATATCAATTGATCTTGCCAAACATCTTCTTCAAGTGCATCCTAATGCTTACGCTTTAGTTGTTAGCATGGAAAACATCACCTTGAATTGGTATTTTGGGAATGATAAGTCGATGCTTCTCTCAAATTGCTTGTTTAGAATGGGAGGAGCTGCCGTTTTGCTTTCAAATAAAAGATCTGACTGGTGGCGTTCTAAGTATCAATTGGTTCATACTGTTAGGACAAGTAAGGGTGCTGATGATAAGTGCTTCTCCTGTGTTACTCAACAAGAGGATTCTACTGGGAAGGTTGGAGTTTCTTTGTCGAAGGACTTGATGGCAGTTGCAGGGGATGCTTTAAAGACTAATATCACTACCCTTGGCCCTCTTGTTTTGCCAATGTCTGAACAGCTGCTCTTCTTTGCCACATTGGTGGGGAAGAAATTCTTTAAGATGAAGTTAAAGCCATACATCCCGGATTTTAAATTGGCTTTTGAGCATTTCTGTATTCATGCCGGGGGGAGGGCTGTGCTGGATGAATTGGAAAATAACCTACACCTTTCAGATTGGCATATGGAACCTTCCAGGATGACACTCTATCGATTTGGCAACACTTCAAGTAGCTCACTTTGGTATGAATTGGCTTATTCAGAAGCCAAAGGGAGGATAAAGAGGGGAGACAGAACATGGCAGATTGCTTTTGGGTCTGGGTTCAAGTGTAACAGTGCTGTCTGGAAGGCTTTGCGGACCATAAATCCAGCCAAGGAGAAGAATCCATGGATGGATGAGATTGACCAGTTCCCGGTGGATGTTCCAAAATTTTCAGTCATACAGTAAGTACAAAAGTTTCATTGGTTCGCAGGGATGTGTTTCCGGTGGTGGTAGCAACAGTCTTGGAGTTATGAAGCCTTTACCATGTCTTTGCTTTTGCTGCAGATCTATTAGAGAACTATGACTGATTTATGGTTTTTGTTTTGAACTCTGACTGACCAGTATGAAGTTCTTTGCTCATGACTTGAAACTAGGTTATCCTCCATTGAGCAGAATGTAACTTCTATACAATTCATTTATCCTCTTTGTAGCAGTTAGTGCTTTTCATTTCGGGCATTGCCCGTTTTGTTCTAGCTCCCTTTGTGAGAAATGAGAAATCTATTGTGTCATTACTATAGATTTGCATTCTCGTGACAGACATGGATTTTTATCACGACATTCGACTATGGTTGCCAATTGCAATAGAATTTGAAAGCATATCATCCAACGTTAGATAAGAATGATTACGCACTGATGACGGTTTGAATGTGGATTTTTGAAATTATGGGTTGCCCCTAACCAGGATTACCTATCTCAAGCAGGGCTGAAACCGAGTTTCATCATGCTCGAATTAGAAGGTATATGAGAACTAGCATCTTATACCCCAAATCCCAAGTACGCATCGGAATACCCAGGACTAACTGAAACATGGCTGTAAGATTTTAAACATGCAGAGCTCCCTCCGTTCGTGGCAATCATAGCTTTGCTAGCTGGTGAATTAAAACTCGCATCTTCTAAAACTTTTTTTAAATCAAGATTTGAGTATAAATGAGCACAACAGTAATTGAAAATATATTCTAGCAACTTTATGTTTAACCTAGAGGATTGTCTCGCAACTTGCAAACTGTCACAAACGAAACCATACATTGTTCAGTTACCACCAGGACGAAAGGAAACCAGCTATCGTCCAAATGAAAATGGACTAAGAATTATCACGCAATGTACACAACACAGCAATCCATCATGCTGATGCAGTTTAATAACACAATGGAACGAAATAGTATCATTCCTTCGAGGATTTGTTGATTAGCGACTTGTGGATGTGAGGGATCACACCACCACCAGCTATGGTTCCTTTTATAAGGGTGTCTAGCTCTTCATCACCACGGATTGCTAACTGCAAATGCCTAGGTGTTATACGTTTCACCTTCAGATCCTTGCTTGCATTTCCTGCCAGCTCTAACACTTCTGCTGTCAGGTACTCCAAGATAGCAGCAGAGTACACAGCTGCCGTTGCACCCACTCTTCCATGGGCCGTTGCTCTTGACTTCAGCAGGCGGTGGATACGCCCAACAGGAAACTGCAAGGATGATACAGAAGGAAATAGATGTTCAAATCATTTATGTTTACGAACAACTACAAATGGCTAGCTCTAAAAAGGAAACACTTCGCTGAAAACATGTCAAACGCTTACAATTCATGGGTCAAAGTCACAAATTCCTAGAACACACTCCTTCCCTACTAGTACACGCAAAAGGTAACAATAATCAAATCCTCAACGCCATGATGGCTAAATAGCAAAAATACTATAATCAGTAGTCATGCACAATAATACACCATACTTGTAACCAAGGTCAAGACTAGAACCTACAACCAAGAAGCAACTATTAGAGAAATTTTATGGTGCTCAAGCTGTAACCAGTGACATCCTATTAGTTACAGCTTGGTCCCATTTATTTGTATACCATGTCATTAAAAAATCCATGTCAAGAAAAATAAAATAAAATCTTCCCTCTTCTTTTCATCCATGTAATGAGAAGTCCCTAAAAAATCACAGCCCATACTCCTTCCTCTCTCTCACGCGGCATAGCTAGCAGCCCTTCCTCTCTCTTGTATGGTGCAGCCAACAGCCGCCACTCTCATTTAGGTCAATCCCAAAACAAATGCCATTGAAATTTGAAATATCAAGAGAATCTAATTTGATTGGAAAAATTGGGACTTGAATTGATTAAATAGTAATATTTTATTGTACTAACACGGGATAGATTTGTTCAAAGGTAAAATGGAATGTCATTAGTGTCCTCTCATGATATAATCTGTTCTAGAGCGGCTTATAAATCTTATTAAAAACATTCACCTGATCCCTTTGTTTGCTTCTCCCAGAAGCGGGATCGAGTGAAAGCAGGCGAGGAAGAAGACCCAATTGATGTCTTAAAGGCTGTAGGTGAAGTTGGGAAAGGGTTAGCAAAGTGTGTACATTTTCTTGAGGCTCCAAGGCTCATGAATTAAGCCTTACTTTTCTCTAGGCCTATAGGAATCATGAAATTCCTTGTAAGCATTACTGTTTCCTTGATATAGTAGGCAAATCTAACACAACAGTCAGACAGAAACGTAGTGGTTTGCAGTGGCAATCTGTATTTATGTTTGTTCTGGCAAGTGCAATTTCTCAGAATTTATTTTTTTATGTTGCTGACATGGGTTTTTTAATGACATGACATATACTAATAAATGGGACCAAGCCGTAACATATAGGATGCCACTAGTTAAAATTTCTCAACTGTGTTATAGCTGTGTATCTCTCTGAACATGTGATCTAGTACAAAATGAGATGCATGTACAACAAGTAGCCTAGGACATCTAAAAGACAAGACTCATGAGAAGCATATAGAACCCTTTTTTTATAGCAAATTTATCATGAGGTAAGCAACATAGGCAAAACAAAAGAAGTGCAAATATATCTGCGGAACTTTAGATAACATCATTAATCTAAGATCAACAAATAACTGATGACCTGAATAACTCTTGGCTCCATGTATCTAAATGCTTGAAATGTTAATGAGACAAAAGTACAGCAAGTAGCATAAGACATCTAAAAAGACAACACTCTTGAGAAGCATATAGAACCAAAAACATTTTGTGAATTTGTGAAGAGGTAAGCAACATAGGCAATGCAAAATAAGTGCAAATATATCTGCACGAATTTAGATTTGACTGATCTAAGATCGAAAAATAACTGATGACCAGAAGAAATTTTGGCTCCATGTATCTCAATGCTTGACATGTCATTATTTAATCCTTGACTAACACAAAGAGTCTTTCATGGGTATGTGATAATGCCTAAGCTAGTCCAAACTAATCACATTTCTGAAATATCATGCATGTTACAGGACCAAAAGAGCCATCTGTAATACTAAACTTTAACAGTCATCTGGTAAAAGACTAAACAACTCAATTATGCTCTTCGGTTAACTCATGAACCACCCAGTTACTCTGGAGAAAACAGATACCTTAAAGTCCTCGAATTTATGCCCCATGAAAAAGCATAATTGTTCACCATTCTCATCATCCATTTTAACATATATAACACCAAACCATATTCCTAAATCACACTTACTCCACCTGACTAGTATTCAATTTAACAAATTTCATTTCCCCTCTAACCTCAAGCTAACCAAGCTCAAAAAAGTCCACATCTGAGTATCTCAAAGGACCGCTCAGAATACCTAACAAATCAACACCAATAGAAACTTAGTCATGGTAAACACTCAGAAAACATCAAATGATTGCCAAGGACAAGGATACAAACTTTGTTTATACAGCAACATCCCAAGCTATAACATCTAGTTGTGACATTTTCATGGAAAGTACTTCTACCAGCCTCTGGTTGTATTCTCATTAAAGAGAATTCTGGAAAATGTGAATTGATCAAGAACATAAATTCTTAGGAAGCCAAGGGCTAGTTTTCTTTCAAGAAACTAAATTCTTCCTTTGTTAACCTTCTCTCCAATGGCTACTACATTCTCCTTTGAGCATATTTACATTATATTTGCTTATAATTCTAGTTCTCACTGTTTTCTACCAAATCCTCGAAGTCATCAATGCGGCTGGCATGATAATTTGAGAAAAATAAAGAAAACCCAATATTTAATCTCAATTTCATATAGTTTAGATTTCCAAACTTCAAAATCCCAGCTCCACTAGGCACAATATTTATCTTGGTCACCTTAAGCACAAGTTCCCCTCAATTTTACATAAATCTCTGTTAATTTTCTCTTCACAAATAGATCACCCAGTTACAAAACCTAACAGTATTCTTTTTTTAAAAAAAAAAAACATTACCACCAAACTTCAATAAAATCGATTAACAATATCATCGTAATTTTTCATGTCCCAAGTATTTAAAAAAAAGACTTGCACTCAAAAATCTTCAATAAGCCCCAGCAAAAACCCAGAAACAAGAACCAATATAAAAAACCACTACGAAAATAACTAAAAAACACTAAATAATCATAACACTCGAGCACATACGCAATTAAGATTAAAACAAAAGCAAAAACTCAAAAAACCCATCAAAGGAACCAAAAACAAGAAAAAAAACCTGAAGACCAGCACGCGAAGAGCGAGAGGTGGGTTTCTTCTTGTCTTTATCTTTAGATTGGGCTGGAGTTTTGCTTGTTAACAACCCCTTTGCTCCTTTCCCCGACATCTTCCCTTCCAAAACCCAAACACACACACAGACTATGCTGTTGTTTTCTAGACTTTCTTAGATTTGTTCTTTTTGAGGCAACGCGAAATGACCCACACAGGGAATTCATATAAAGTAAGATGTTAAGGTAAATACCCTGAAAGCATCCTACAATTACATAACCGCCACTGGTTTTCTGGAGTTATATATGGATTTCTTAAAGGGTAGGAATGGAAACATGTACCTTTTATTCCTGGGACCAATGATGTGGCAAGAAAAACCCAGTCAGCAGGTGGATATTATGTCGGTTTAATGGCAGTATACGTCCCTCAACTATTATGCTTCTTTCACGTTTAACCCTATGGTCTTAAAGAAGGCAATTTAGTCCTTGGATTTTAGATATTTTCTCACTTCAGATCCCTCGAACGTGTTAGAAAAAATTGAAATGATGACTTTTTTGACTTCATTGGGTTGGAGTTGGTGCAGTTGGACCCACTATGAACGTACAATGATTACTGTCTGAAAAAGAAAACTAAATAGAAGGATGAAAGAAATATATCTTCATATATTTTTTTTAATTTTAAAAATATAAAAAATTAATTTAAAAATACTCAAAGAAATATTTATTTTATTTTTAAAAAAAATATATTTTTATATCTTCTGAATTTATCTAATTTATTATTAAACACTATTCAAATATCATTTTTTTCATATATAATTTATGAGCTATCATAACTTTTTTTTTTCATCAATATCTTTCAATAAATTTCCTATCAATAACTTAAAGTACAAAAAAGTTCCCTTGATATTTTATTATGATGATATAATGAAGACAATAGTGATGTAAATTATATTTTATAAAAATTTAAATTTTTATTAAATTTTTATTTTTTTATATATTTTAAATTATTTTAATATGTTGATCATGAAAATAATTTTTTAAAAATTAAAAAATAATTTTAATATAAAAATTACTTTAAAAAATAATTACAATCACAACTTAAAAAAAAAAAACACTAATAATATTACATGATTTTTTATTATCAAAACCTCATGGGAAGAATACCCCTATAACATAAGATCCTATCTATAGCCTCAAATTTTCGAACAAATCAAAAGCTATAGCAAGGTTTTATTTAAAAACATGGGTAGAAATCTTGATGTCCCACAAAATCCGTTTACAACATCTCATTAAAAATTTCAAGAGTATTTTTTTTATTTTTTATTTTAAAAATATATTTATTTAAAAAATTAAATTAATTTAAATTAATTTATTTATATTTTAAATATTTTTAATGAATTAATATAAAAAATAATTTTTATAAAATAAAAAAATATTATTTTAATACATTTAAAATAAATATTAAAAAAAATCACTACCTCATCTCTATCACATCACAATGAACAATGTCTCATATACACTATATTTTTAAATTTTATACTATTAAAGATCTTGGAAAAAGAAAACAAAGGATACAAGGGTTTAGAGAATAGTCACACACAAGGTAAAGACCTTGCACTAAAACAAAGCAACATTTATACTGCAGCTTCACCACCATCACACGCCACCTTCACCGTCACATCGCCGCCTTCACCTTCACCAAGTTATTAAATTGTTTTTATATATATATATTTATTTTGAATCTTAATTTAATAAAAATACAAGTTTCTATTATATTTATAATTTAGCCGGCTTCCTACGCCCACATGGCCCGAAGCTAGGAGCGTGCTAGAGCCATAAAAAAGAAAAAAAAGAGAGAGAGAGAGAAGAAGAAGCAGCAGCAGCAGCTAGGAGCGTGCTTGAGCCATAACTTTTTTTATAATTTTTTTTATTTTTCAAAATGGACTGACTACTAGTAGCTCATATTATGGCTCCCTGTGTTAGAATTATATACGCAACAGCTTCACCTTCTCTTTACAGTCACTATTCTTTTGATCACAACATTTGATTCTGACAGCCAAATGTAATAGAAGTTGGCAGCAAACCATACAATATTGGGATCAATAATACCTGAACCTCAGCCTTCGCAACATGCATCTTATAACCCCGTCCCAAACCCCAAGGATGCATCAAAAAGTCCAAGAATAAAGGAAACATAGTTTCAAGACTTGAACCCCTCACAATCAGCTTTCTTTGAGGCAATCTTAGCAGCACTAGCAGCTCATAGAAGCTAATATTTTTTGGAAATGTAATAGCGGTTGTTTTTGAAACGCAAAAACATTCCAAGTTAAAGAGATAAAACTAGCTTATTCCAAGACATTCTTTTGTTTAACCTATTTTTATTTATCACAAATTTGCAAGCTGTCACAAACGAAGCAATGCATTGTTCAATTACACAGCAATCCATCCTATGTGTTCTTAATAATGCAAAGGACCGAAATAGCATTATTCCTTGGAGGATTTGTTGATTAGCGACTTGTGGATGTGAGGGATCACACCACCACCAGCTATGGTTCCTTTTATAAGGGTGTCTAGCTCTTCATCACCACGGATTGCTAACTGTAAATGCCTCGGTGTAATACGTTTTACCTTCAGATCCTTGCTTGCATTTCCTGCCAGCTCTAACACTTCTGCAGTCAGGTACTCCAAGATAGCAGCAGAGTACACGGCTGCTGTTGCTCCCACTCTTCCATGGGCTGTTGCTCTTGACTTCAGAAGGCGGTGGATACGCCCAACAGGAAACTGCAGGGATGATATAGAATGAAATAGATGGTCAAATATTTTATGCTTCAAGACAAGTATGAAGGGACAAATCCACCCAACAGGAAACTGCAGGGATGATATAGAATGAAATAGATGGTCAAATATTTTATGCTTCAAGACAAGTCTGAAGGGACAAAAAAGAAAGACGGAAAAATAGTGATAAGCTTGCAAGTCATTGATCCATTATTCAGGAATTCTGCATATTCCTAGAACATGCACCCTACTTGTACAAGTAAAGAGCAACAGTCACCGATCCTCAGTGCCATAAATAGTACAATCAGTAGTAATGCAAAATGCCACTCCAGAGTTGTAGCCACAAACAAAACTAGAACCTATAACCGAACAACTAGGAAGCAACCGTATTCTAGCTGTGTTTATCTGTCTGCACATGTGTGATCTAAAACAAAGTTCAAAGAAAGAGCACAATGAGATGCAAGTACAATAAGTAGCACAAGAAATTGAAAATAAACGGCCATAAGCATAAAAATACAAAGTTCTGATGGTCAAAGAGGTAAGCAATATAGGCAGTGCACAAGATGAGGAAATTATATCCACACTGCTTCAAATAACATCATCGATCCAAAGGTTAACAAACAACTGATATCCAGAGGAGCTTTTGGCTCCATATATCTGACTGACAGCTTGACATGTCTTTATTTAATCTTTGATTAACTCAAAAAGAATCTCTCCTAATTATGTGTTAACTAAATTACTCCTGCCTGGAATTGGTAAGTTCTACTACTTCATACTTGTTCACATTTCTAAAATATCATGAAAATTTCAGGACCAAAATCCAAATAAGCCATCTGTAACGCTTAACTCTAACTGTCAATATGTAAAACCTACCTAAATAAACACCTCAAAGTCCTCAACTGCATGCCCTATGAAAAACATAATTATTCAGCAGAGTATTTGCCTATGTCATAAAAAATATACTGAAAAATAAAAGAATAGCGATCTGACAGATAAAAATGTTAGAGGATGAAATTGAACAAAAAAATCTAATTTCATAAAATATTTCAAATAAAAGAAATAGCAATCAAAAGAATAAAGGCCAAATCTGATAGATAAAAATGTCAAAAGATGATGAAATTAAAAAATAATTCAATTTCATAAATTATTTGAAATAAAATATATGGCTACTAAAAAAAAAAATCTGATAAATAAAAAATTTCAATTTCATAAATTATTTGAAATAAAATAAATAACAATTAAAAAATCAATTAAAAAAAAGGTAAAAAACTATATTACTAAATCAGGTTACCCCCAAATCAATATCCAATTCAATACGAATCCAGTTCCTCTATTACAAATATCCACCCAAGCTCATGAAATTTCTTGTTGAGCACCTCAAGGAACCAACCGAATGCCCTAACAAATCAACACTCTTCACAACACATCAAAAGATTGCAAAGGACAGCACTACAATCTGTGTTCGTAACAACATCCCACAGTATAACATGTGGTTGCGGCTTTTTATGGTACATTCTTCAATCAGCCTCTGATTGCATTCACATAAAAAGAAATTTATGGAAAATGTGGGTTATTCGAGAAACTAAATTCTTAAGAAACCAAGGGTTGGTTTTCTCTCAAGAAACTATATCCTTTTTCAGTTTCTCTGCACTTGCAACTGCGTTCTCCTTTGAGACTATTTACACCATATTTGCCTATTATTCTAGTTCTCACTTTCATACCAAATCCTCGGAGTTACCAATTCATCTGGCGTTATAATTTAAGGAAAATAAAGAAAACCCAGCATTTACTCTCAAATTTCAGAAAGTTTCGATTTCCAAACAGTAAAATCCAAGCTCAACAAAGCACAATAGCTATCCCTCAACTTTCACACAAATGTCAATTTATCTTTCCCTTTCACAAACTGATTACTCAATTATAAAGCCTAAAAATAAACATATCAACACAAAATCTCAAAATAATTGAATGAAAAAAAAATCACCGTAGTTCCTCGTGGCTCAAATTATTCCAAAAAAAAAAAAACTTGCACTCTATATTTAATAAACCCATGCAAGAAGCCAGAACAAGAACTATAATAAAAAAAAATTAAGAAAATAACTAAAAATAACTAAATAATCATAAACCTTCAAGCACGTACGCAATTAAGATTAAAACAAAATCAAGAACTCAAAAACCCCATCAAAAGAACCAAAAAAATAAAAAGAAGAAAAAACACCTGAAGACCAGCACGAGAAGAGCGAGAGGTGGGTTTCTTCTTGTCTTTCTCTTTAGACTGAGCTGGAGTTTTGCTTGTCAACAATCCCTTTGCGCCTTTCCCTGACATCTTCTCTTCCAAAAACCAAACACGCACAGACCTTGCTCTTCTTTTGTTAGATTTTCTTCGAATTGTTTTAGGGACCAAGCGAGCAAACCAAAAGGACGTTTTGTATATTGTAGGATAGGAAGTTAAATACCCCTGAAATTTTAGTAAATTACTGAAATGCCTTCGTCAGTGTGGGAGTTATATTGAGATTCTTTTGAGGGTAGGAATGGAAACATGTTCTTATCTCCGTGGGAGTCCCAACATAATGAGGAAAAAAATTACAGATTTATATTTATTAACAAAAATTAGTAATATACTAACATTAACGATTAAAAAAAACTAAAACAGAAGGTTAGTGAGAAAGATATAGCTGGTCACTCCATGAGACTCACGTTTATTTTTCATGGTTAATTAATTTTATTTTATTTTTGAATAACTTACAAAATATCATTAATTGTAAGTTTGGACATCATAATTTTTTTTAAAAATATATATTATTTACTCAAATAATATTTTTTTTAATTTCAATTTCATTCATTAACATTAAATAAATTTATTGAATTGAACTATATATATATTAATTTTTTTTAATTATTTAATATATATTTTTTGGTTTTTTATCTTTTAATATTAAAATTAAAATTAATAGATATTAAAATTTATAAATTTTTTTTCAATTTACTTTGTTCATAAAGTTATCATCGTCTTATAGCTTAAAAATATATTAACTAGTTTTTTTAATTAATTTTTTATTAACTCTTTATCTTAATTTTATTCTTCAATATTATGTCAATTAAAAATTAAACTTTATGATTTGTTTTGATTTACTTTTTATAAGATTATCTATGTCTCATAACTCAGACTATGAGCTTGGTAGATTAACCTAGGTTGTTTTTTATATATTTTTTAATAATTTTTTTTAATTTTATCTTCTAACACTAAGTTGATTGAAATAGAGCTTCATAATTTGTTTGAATTTGCTTTCTATTAAGTTATTCTAAATTCATGATCTAAATTGCGAGTTTGACATGTTAATTTGGGTTGACTCGGATCATTTTTTAATTTCATCATTCAACATTGAGTTTATAAAAAAAAATTAGGCTTTATAATTTGTTTTGATTTATTTTCTAAGGATTTATCATGGTCTTATGACCCGACATATGAATTGGCAAATCAACCTAGTTTTAAAAGTCCAAATACACCGATTCTTTTTTGGTTGGAAAGCTGAAACAATTTCTCAGAACTTTCATAAAGACTATCTATTCAAATTCTGATGTTATTAATGACGTTTTATTTAGATAAGAAGATAAGGATTGTCACAAAGTCAAGAGGTGACCACCCACTCAACAATTAGTCATCAAATCAATAGTTTTAAATTTTGGCCTATAAAACAAGGTATTTGACATGCATTTAAATATTTTAGTGCTCAGATCAAGATCATATTCTTGCTTTCTTTCTTTGTATTTTTGTAATGTTTAAGTTTTGCTTTCATTAATCATTTATTTATGCTTTTTATCATAACTATGTTCTTATCTAGTTTATTTATGTTTTTCTTCTTTATTATATTTAACTAAGTTTATTATGTCAAGGTGAAAAAGTTTCATTAATGGTGTTAGGATAAATATAATATAAACTCAATAACTTTCTATTAACAAGACTTATCATTTTTATCTTATTAATTCTTAATACCTTACTTATTAAATAGTTAATCTAGATTTGTGTTGTATAACACTTGGTACAACAAATGTTTGACACTTTCATAGCTAATCGTATGGTGGATCCAATCCTGAAAAAAATGAGTTTTTAGAATTAACAAATCATCTTGGTCAGGTACTAGCTGAGAGAAAAATTCATTTAGTATATGGAGAAGACAATCTTAGGTTAATAAAGGGTATGTTAATAGATGCATTTTTAGAAGGCAGTCAAGTTTCGGGAGTCATCATCAAAGCCTTAGCAAAAGGAAAAATCATTGAAAAAATAATTGGAAAGGAACTATAGGTTTTCACAATGTCTGATCAAATGAATGTAATGTTTAACCATGTTGGTGGCTTTATTGCCTTACCAGGTAATCTATACACATTGAAAGAGATCTTTCATATTTTCTCTTAGGCCCAATTATACATTCACCATAAACTCATAGGTCTATTAAATGTTAATGATTTTTATGATAACTTATTATCTTTTCTTAATTAAGCTGTGGAATAACAATTTCTAACATCTTCGGCATGACAAATTATAATCTCTACTGCTATTATTGAACAATTGATTGACCAACTACAATATTTCATCCCTGTAATTGATCCCTCCATGAGTCGCATAAATTGGTTAAGTAAGAAAAGTTGTAAAAAGCTTAGATTGGATTTGAGCCTTTGTTTGTGAAACCTTATGTCTTTTGGTTGTATTAATAACATATTATTTTGCTTTTTATTTCTTATATTTGTTTAAGTGTGTTTCAGGTTTGTCAGTGTTCGCTGTTTTAGGAGATGTCTTCTATACTCTATCCTTTTACTTTATGATATTGAGAATAATGTCTCGTTTTGGTTGGGAGGAGAGGGTAGTAGTTGAAAAAAAAATATAACCAACCAACCAACTTCTTTTGTTTTTAATAAAATCATTTGACAAAACTGTTATTACTAGGATGACAGAATAAGGGAGAATTTTATTGACTCTTAAAATGCATATTAGTAAATATTTTTTAATGGTTATTTGCAGTATTCATAACAAGGTCTATCACATACTTCTCTTGAAATATTCAGGTTTACAAACTCTTGTATTATTATCACTTGATTCTACTTTTATACTCATTTAACAAATATTCTTAAACCTTTATTTTCACACACATACTTTAACATATGATTATGAGTGGCATATTGGATTATTATATTATTTATATTAGTTTGTTAAAGGTAACATCTAAGAGAAAATGATAATATATAGTTTATAAAAAAACAAAAACAAATTGATAATATTGATGATAATAAAAATGTAGATAAGTTTGGTTTTGTAGCTTCCCTAACCTAAGCAATAAACCCGAAGGGGTGTTTTAGTACCTAATATACTAAAGTAATTGACTTAGGAGCTATTGACTCAATGCTTGTTACATAGGTTAAAAAGAAAATCTTAAGAGAATCAAATATTGCATTATTTATGTATCAATATCTGTAATCAGAGTTGATGCAACCATATTAGTCGATAGTTTCACCCATATTTAACTAGCATTTTGCCTATGTTTTATTTATAAAATACCTTGATATTCTTTGTTGTATGTTTTGAAGGCACTTTTAGATGAAATATGCAAAAAGGAGTAAATTTAAGGTAATTGACAGATTTGACCTTTAGTCAATGTTTTGTGCAGAATGTGAGCTCTAGAGGTTGAAATGAAGTGATTATAGTGGTATTAAAAAGCTAGCATCCATATATTTTTGGGCATCTAAGGCAAGAAAATAAAATAAGAAAGAGCATGGAAATCTCAGCTTTCAAAGTCAAATCTTGCAATCTGCTAGTGTTGACCTTTGACCATTCCGACTTGAATATCTAGAGTTGCAGAAGTCCAATTGATACAATCTTAATATTGTTGGATTTTTGACTCTCTATAAACACTTAAATTTTCATCCAAGAATGATGTCATATGAGAGAGATATGATTTTTTAAATATGACAACTGAATTCTGTCAGCAAACAGGTTTCGTGAAGAAATGAGTCCAAATTATATTCAGAAGTATCTAAACCAATATCCAAGTTTTATTTTAACAATTTAGCTCCTCTAAGTCAAAGTTTGAAAATTTCATGCGAGGCTATTTCTTATTTTTTAGGAAAATAGTTATTGAAGTACTTAAATGTAAACTGTCTACTTAAAGGAGGACTATTTTGTAAAATAAAGACTAGGATTTCCTAGGATATAAAAAGAATGAGAGAAGAGAAGGGTGGCAGCCAGCCAAGAGGAGAAAAACACCCCCTCCTCTAAGAAACTTGAAATTATGTATTCTTTTTTCTTTTTAATTGGTTGTTCAACAAACATGCAAGGCTAAATACTTTTTCTTGGTTGCAAGGACACGAAAACCTTCGAATTTCAAGAACTGTGATATTTATTTTACCTTTTCTTTTTATTTTATATAATGAATATATTTATTCTCCTATGCTTATTTTTTCTATGATTGTTTATTTTAATTGTTAGAGCAGACTCTAAGTTATGATTATAGACAATCTATTGCTAAATTTGATATCAAAACCAGAGTTATGGTATATGAACTTGTGAAGCAACTGAGTTTAATAATTATGGTAGATCTACGTTATTAATTTGAGGGAGAACATTCAATTAAATCAAACATAGACTGCAAATAGTTATATTTTCTTAATTAATCAACTTATCTAATTCTTAAAGCTAACATTGAATTAAATTACTAGTGCAGACACTATAGATATTTGATGGTTAGAGTTAGTTATATGGCGGATCCGTTAACTAACCAATGTTAAGAAGAGATAAATATTCAGAATATAAATTAATGTTTCATTTGCATGATCAGTTCTGATTTCTGTAGGTAGATGTGTGCTTGCGACCAATGTTTGTTCTCTTGATAATTTTCTGATTTTATTTAATTTTACTTGATAGTTTTTTAATTTCTTTTGCTTTAGCCTATATAACATCCAAAACCCTCTAAGTTGCATATTATCTAACATAAAAATCTGACTTGAATCTTCCTCGCGAGATTGACCCTTACTTGCTTTATATTATCTTATGTGTTGTGTTTTAAGCTAGAGTAATTAATTTGTGCGACTGCGACATCGCAATAAAAGTTACTAAGCTCAAAGGGGTATCTCAACACCTCATGCCCTAAAACCAACTGGTCTAGGAGTCATTAGCCTAAAGCTCATTACATGAGTTAAAGATGAATTGTGTTTTAAGTTATATGTATATATATTTAAAAAAAAAAGAAAAAAGAAAAAAAAGATAAGAATCCCAACCCAAGGAAATTAACTTTAAATAGTAGAATAAAATTTTGTTTTCTTCAAAGTAAAGCTCCATAACTATGTGTTGATATATTAAACACAAAAGAAATATTTATTAATATCTTATTTAAGAAGTATGAAGTAGATATATACATTTAATGAGAGTTTTTTTATTTGGATAAATTAATAGAAGTTGAATGATGAATGTCTTGCTTTATAAAACTTGTAAATTATTTTTCTATTTTAACGCTTTGATTACTAGGAACTAGTAATAAGGTGGTTGGGGGGTGATTAGTACTTAAAAATATATTTTTATCAAGGTTTTATATCATTATTTTGCACTTGAAGTATCAATAATTGTTTAACTAGATCATGTTTTATAAAGTTTGATAATATAAGATACCTTTAATTTATAGTATATGTTAATTTTAAATGCAAACATATCACATAATTTAAATAATTAATTGATGTGATTAACTATTGAAAATAAAAGGACAAAGAAAAGGCTAAGCTTATAAAAGAGATGTTAATTCAATTCAAATTGAAATACTGTTAATCATTGAGTCATATATGGAGCTGTAGATTTTGGATTTCAGTTTGGTTTATATGGCTATAAAGTTAAGATATAGACCTAAAACATTAATAAGAGTTCAAGACTCAATTCTACCATTTGGAAGTCCAAATCTTAGCATTAAAAGAGAAGCCTGAATCTGTCCTATAACCTAGACATGTTCAGTGTTCAACCCATATCTCAAGTTCTAGAAGTCCAAATACACCGATTCGTTTTTTATTAGAAAGCCGAGACAATTTCCTAGAATTTTCATAAGATTATCTATTCAAATTCTAATGTTATCAATGACATTTTATTCAGAAAAAAAAGATAAGGATTGTCACAAAGTCAAGAGGTGGTCACCCACTCAATAATTAGTCATCAAATCAATAGTTTTAAATTTTGGCATATAAAAAGAGATATTTTCCATGTATTTAGGTATCTTGGTGTTCAGATCAAGATTATATTCTTGCTTTTTTTCTTTATATGTTTGGAATGTTTAAGTTTTTCTTTCATTAATCACTTGTTTATGCTTTTCATCATAACTATGTTCTTATCTACTTTATTTATGTTTTTCTTCTTCATTATGTTTTAGCTAAGTTTATTATGTCAACGCGAAAATATTTCACTAATGGTGTTAGGATAAGTAGAATATAAACTCAATATGGACTTCATTGATTATATCCTAAACAACTTGCTATTAACATGGCTTATCATTTTTGTCTTATTAATTCTTAATACCTTGTTCAATGGTTAATCTATATTTGTATTATATAACACTTGGTAGAATAAATGCTTGACACTTTTATAGCCAATCATATGGTATAACCTACACCTGTACTATGAAAGAAAATTAATTTTTGTTAACATAAGTTAGCATCATGAATTTTTGAAAATATTTAAAAGTTTGGTGTTACTTAAATAAGATAATTAAAATGATCATGTTAACAATTTATAATGAGCTATTAATGATAAATCATCCACTTAGAATCTTCTTTGTGTGTGATTTCTAATTGAATAATAAAAAGAGTTTATATTATATTTATTTTTAATATCATTAGTGGATCCTCTGACCTTGATATTTGTTTTTATCATTGTTTAATTTTCACATTAATCTTACATCTCAGAGTCCTCTTTAACTCATCATCACCATTATTATGATTATTATTATTATATAGTTAACTTTCTTATGATTTGACCCCGGTCTTGCCGGGTTATTTATTACTTTGACACTTCTGTATTTGGGAGAAGATATCAATTTTTTGAATGTTACATCAATCCTTATACAATTTAAATACTAGCAACGTCTAGATATTTTTTATGTAAAATAATATTGATCTAACTCACAGTGTAGTGCATACCAATAATTTAGTTAATGCTTAAAATCACATAAACTCAATTATTTTATTTTTAAAAATTAGATATAAAATAATATTATAAATGATTTTACAATATAAAATTATTTTATTATGTATGGATAGCATGCTCTTTTTAGCAAATTCTCATGATTAATATGATTATATACATTCATCATCCATATTTCTTTTATGGTATTCATAATTTTAAATTTAAGTTCAATTATAGTTAGAAATTAAGATTAATTTTTATAAGATTTGTAATATGATATTAAAATAATAATTATATATGTTATTAAATCAACGAGAATTCTCTTGTTCTTTAAGAAAAATTTAGTTGCAAGTTAAGATTGAATGGTTAAGATTATTTTTATAGGAATTATGATATATAATATAATAAAAAATAGTGAAAATATTAGCTGATTGATTTATTTGTAAGTAAGATTTTAATTATGAGTTTAAAATTTAATATATCCAATTTTTTTTCAATTATCAAGATGATTGCATTTTTTTTTATCAAATTGTATGAACTCAAACTATTTTATTAAATCCATGACTTAAATCGAATAGAAATATAAACAAAAAAATCATTAACATATTTATTTAATTATGATTAAACTAATATTATTCATAGAATCAATTATTCCATTCAACCCCAATCCAATAGATTTGGAAATGAAGATATTTTGATTTCAATTTCTAAACTCCAAACCAAATTTTAAAAAATAACCAAAATAAGATCTTAATAATTTAAGAATTCAATAAATTAATATAACTAAATATCTTAAAAATTAAAATAAAATTAAAAGAAAAACAAATCAAATAAGGCTATCCTTATAATCTGAATAAAAAAACCCAGGCCTATGTATTTTTTTAAAATTTAAAAGCATACTACATATTTTTCTATTTTATTAATTAAGCGGGCGACATGCCCAAATTTTGACCACTAATACGGTGGGCCACAAGGTCTGAGAGGGAGGATTTTTTTACTCTAAAATTTATTTTTTAAATCATTTTTCCTAAAATATACATCAAAACACCCTTAAAAACTAAAAAAAAAAACTAATCTCGCAACTCAATCCAACCATAAATCAGTTAAAACAAATACAAAATCAAACTAAAAAATCTCTCTCAAGCTTGATTTACCTTCTCAGGCTATAAAAATAACAAAACCACTATAATTAAACTCCTCTAATCTTTTAACACCAAACTTGATCATTTTGGTTGCTAGAATCATGACAACCAATATTTGTTTTCTCTTCTTATCTAAGTTAATCACTAAAACTTGTAAAATCATAAAATTTTAGACTCGGATTTATTTATAAAGATCAATTTCAAATCAATTTAATATTGATGGAAGAAGTCGGAAAAAAATCAATTAAAAAAAACTACAAAGGTGAAAAAAACAATAACAATAAAAAAAATATAGATAAGATTTGATAGGAAAAAAAAACTTAAGGAGAATGAAATTGAAAAATAAAATAAAATTATCTCAAACAAAACAAATATCAATCAAAAGAATAGGGGCCATATTTGAAAAATGAAAAAAAAATTAAAAGGGGATGAAATTAAAAATAATCCAATCTTATAAATTATCCCAAATAAAATAAATTATAATCAAAATAATAAAGACCAAATACAAAAAAATAATAAATTTAAAGGTTGGTTTGAAATTTGAAAGAGACATGCATGAAAATAGAGGAGTAGAGATAAAAAAAGAAGAAAAGAGAGAAAAAATACATTGATGTCAAATTGGATGGCTTTGGTTATATGTGTCACCTCATTATAAAGATGATGCTAAGACTATTCATATACCGTTGTGGAAGGTATATTTTGATCACCAAAAAGTCATGTTTATGTTATCCATGTACTGACGCATGCAACACAAGCATAAACAATTATATATATATATATATATATATATATATATCAAATTATAAAATCACCCCTAAACGAACATGATATTAACAAAAAAAACCAAGTGCAAGTAAAAAGAGGCCTTTAAATGTAAACTATTCCACTTTTAATGGCATGTAAATCATTTTACTCTTATTTAGAAATACAAAAGATGAAAACATGCTTTTAAGATTTTTGAATCTAAAGATTTAATGGTACTTTCACCATGCATAATAAAATAAAAAAAATATTATTTCCTTCTTTAAATTTAACAATAACAAATAAACTACTATAAAATTACTTAATTGCCCTTAATAACCTATTTCTTTTTTTTTTATGGAAAAATGGGTATTTCACCTAATAATTCAAAAAGCCACCCATTTCCTATGAATTTTTATTTTGATACGTTGTCTATCAATCCCTCCATCTCTTGATAAACTAGCTTAATTTGACTTACAAATTGGTCCTATGGAAAAATCATGAATAGCAAGTCCATAATAATGAGGAGATTCAAAATGATTTTGCATAGTAAATCCCTCGCACCATTTAGTTTTTCTTACTAGTTATTTGAGCAACTCTTATATATTTTTTTTCAACAAAAAAATCAAACATGCTGGTTTTTTCAACACATTTTTTTACATAAAAAATATTAAATATAAATCAAAAGGCTTATGCACACATCTAATTAAATAAAAAAAATATGTATTCGAAAAAATCATTAATGATAAATAAATATGTATTCAAAAAAAATCATTAACGATAAATAAATATGTATTCGAAAAAATCTAGAGATGTATATAGAAAAATATATTTGATCTCAACATGGGTTATTCACCCAATTGTATTCACTAACTATGTTTATTAAAATAAATTTTTTATTAAATCAAATGATAGTAGAAATAAACATGCACATAAAATTGATTGTATAAAATAAAAGAGAAAAAAATATGTTATGAGGTTGCATTTACTAAAAATACTATCAAAAAATAAATAATTTTTATTTTTTAAAATAAAATTCAATTATATAGAGCATAAAAAAATTATAGATAAATTATAATAGTCTCTTAAAAACTAAATACATACAAAATAATTAAAAAAACCATTATTTACAAAAGGATAAATAAATAAAAAAAGATAAATCAAGAGAAGAGGTATTGATTGAAATATAATTAATAAAAACATATAAAAACATGATTTTGTTTAAAGAAATGCAAAATTACCAAAAGAGAAAAAGAATAAAAAGGCTAGGCATCATTAGGCTTGGCAAGCCAAGCGAAAGCTTAGCCCATTTAGGAAAAGCCCAATATTTTTTGAAAAAAAATATATTTTAGATGACGTGTTGTCTAATATTCCCTATATTATAGCCACTTTGTGGAATTATAAGCTTATAAATGTTAATAGATGATGTCGTACATCAAAATCCGTGCGGCGTCGGTTGGCATTTTTTTCCTCATTTTGTTTGATTTAATCTTGTTGGATTTGTTAGGAGTCACCATCTAATATTTAATTGAAGGTTATTAAGAAACCCAGGTGTACTAGTCTTGTTAGAGATTCGCAGGTAAGGGACTGGTTGTGGTTAGAAAAAGTATTAGCACCCCTAACACACCCTATCTGAAGTAAGCTGCTTCGCGGCTGTGATGTGTTAATTTTTTTTAAAAAATTTTATCTTTTCATCAAATTTTAGAAATACAACTTCAATACAAATTTATAATTCTAGACCATGATTCAATCAAAATATTAAACTCTTTTTTAATTTTTGCAATTTTATTATAAAACAATTATACATAAAAAAATTCTTTTTTCCTTTTTTTTCTTTTCCTCTTTTTTTTTGGTTACATCCAGGTTACAAATTATAAAAATTCAAAACTAAATAAAAATTACATTAAATAATTTAAAATTTACAAAATAGTCCCTAAAACTCCAAAAATTGCATTGAAGACCTTTTGCAAGCCGGAACAGTGTGGAGGAACAATGATGGCGCGTCTCCTCCATGAGCCACTGCCACTGGCGAAGTGTGGGTTCACGCACCACCGCAATAATGCTGGAAAATGTGTGTCTGGCTCAGTTTCTTCTCCTCTTCTCCTCTCTGCCGATGGTGACACCCACTATCACCTGCAAAAGAACAAAAACCAACAAACAGTCGGTTTCAATCCATTTCAGTTTAGATCTGCTTCTCTCCCTCCTCATTTTAGGCGGCGGCAAGACCAAGTGGTCACCAGCGACTAGGCTTTTGTTGATGGCCGATCTAGAAGTGGTGGTATTCTCTGGCCGCTATTGGGTCGTTGATGACGAGTGGATCTGTGACCGACCGGTTGAAGAAATTGAAGGTGAAGAAGACGTAGCTGGTGTTCAGTCACCGCTGCGACTGACAGTGTAGATCATGGGTCTATGGCCGCTGAAGCTTCGACGAAGGAAAAGGGAAGAGATCAGCTGCCTGAGGAGAGATGGGGCTGTTGTGCTGTCAACTGAAAATGAGAGGAAATAGGGGAAGATCGGCTGAGGGTTGAAAAGAAAATGGAGTGGCATTAGGCAGAGGGAGTTGGTGGCCGGTTGAAGGCGGTGCCGATGTGTTCGGCGATGAGAGGAGAGGCTGGGAGAGGAAAGGTCTAATGGGAAAAGGGAGAAAAATTGAAAACAAAAAAGAGGAGCGGGTGGCTGCTTCCCTGAGGGAGAAGAAAAAAGTTAGGGTTTGTTGGTTTTTTTTTTGTTATCTCCCCCTTCTAATTGCGAAATTATCCTTTTTTTATTGTAAAATTGTCGTCCTTTTGTGCACGTTGAAGGCTACTATTTATAGGTAAAATGTTGTTTGGATCTCAAAATTGGTCCCTCAACTTTTTGTAAATTTTGATTTTTTTGAGAACGAGCAATATTAACATCGACTTAATAAAAAAATAAATTATTATAAAAATAACGTGCTAAAAGTTAAATGTGTTCTAAATATCTTTGAAAATTTAAATTCTTTTAACATGATGCTGAAAATGCTAAAACGATGCAAATATATTTAAAAATGTATTTTTTGGATTTTTTTTAAATATTTATCAAAAAATGGGTAAAAAATTGAAGAATAATCCAGAATTGGGTTATGACAGATGAAATGGATAAGGAATTTACAAGAAAAAAAAAGAATTCTTTTTTTTTCTTATATAGATTTCGGCTAAATAAAAGGAAAAATTAGGGTAATAGAGTTTTGATAAAAAAAATTAGAAACTACATTGAACTATAGATAATTGATGTTGATAAATTATATGGATAATGATCTTTGCAAGAAGGGAGAAAATTTCTCACGTTCTTTTCTTGTAGAGTTTTAGGACATGACAAAAGAATAAAAAAGGAGAGGGTTTTGACTTGGACTTTGTTAGTATTAGAGGGTAGTTTTAAACAAAATAAGTGGATTATTTGAAAATTAGAGAGTTAATGTCAAAGAATCAAAAAGGAGAATTTCATTCTCCTTGACTTAGGAATTCGATCAAGCTTATTAAAAAGTATTGGACTTAATTAAATCAAAAAATGTTTAATTAGCATTAAGTCAAACCATTTAAAAAAATTAAATTTTTATTATTTGATTATGAATGATAAATGACATGTTGTTGGTGTTAGTATAAAGGCTGCAAAACCTAATCAACAACTGAGAACCTCCTCTTTATGTATATAGACATTATATAGGTGCTCAACACCTTAAAATAACCTAATAATTTATGTAAAATAATTCTTAGAATAAATTTTTTTGATTATTTTTTCAGGTTATGAGATGAAAAGGTAGAATAATGTTTTGTTGAAAGGGCGAGTTGAAAGATTATTTCCTGATTAATGGAAATAATACCAAGTCAAATTGACGAGTCAAAAAGTTGTTTTTTGGTTAATGAAAATAATGTCATCTTGAATGCATGAGTTGAAAAATTATTTTCCTATAATGAAGATAATTTCATGTTGAAGGGGCGAGTCGAAAGATTATTTCCTTCTTTATATAAATAAAGTCCTGGTAAATGAGCAAGTTGAGAAGATTATTTCTTGATTAATAAAAATAATGTCCTAATTAATGATTAACAAAGACATTAATATATTAGATATAAGTTACTCTATTAAATGACGTGGGGGAATATGTTTATGTGCATGATTAAATTTTTTTAAATTTGTTTATTTATTGTAATGTGTAAATTTTAATCATACTATATATGTGTGTGTGTGTGTGTAGGTACCCGATACATTAGAGTTGGGAAGTAGTTATGTGGATAAATGTCATTTTTATTAAGTAAATGATGTATCTGGAACAATCAATATTTTTTTGTTATATACTTTTGTGCTTAAAAATTGAAATGTTTAAATTATTTATTATGAATGATGTAATTTAAGAAAGTCTCTCTTATTAAGTTAATTTATAGTTTAGTTGTATACTTATTTAAACATATTTATTGTTAAAAAAAATGATGTATGTCGTGAATTGATTAATTTTAAATATTTCTTCTATAGAAATATTATAATGCTAACACTATAAAAAATTGGAAGTTGATGTTATGGTTGAGTTATTGATTGATACTTAAAAGTGTATTTTTATCAAGGTTTTATATCATCATTTTGCACTTGAAGTATCAATAACTCCTTAACTAAAACATGTTTTATATTAATATATCTAATAATATAAGATATCTTTAATTTATGGTAAATATTCATTTTAAATGCAGGCCTATCATATAAATGAAAGGATTGATTGATGAATTTAAGAACTGAAATTGGAAGGACAAAGAGATGACCAAACTTAGAAAAGAGATGTCGGTGCAATCCAAACCAGAACACTATTCGGTAATTGAGTTATATCTAAAGTTGTAGATCCTAGATTTAAGTCTACTTTATATTTATGGAAAGGTAAGACATAGGCCTACAACTTTCATATGGAGACCAAAATCTAAAAAGACCATTTTCAAGTCCAAATTGTAGCAACAACAAAGAAGTCTGAATCTGTCTTTTAGTCTGAGCACTGTTCAGTATTTGGCCCATATCTGGAGTTCTAGAAGTCCAAGTGAGCTAAATGTTTTATACAAGAAAGATGAGACAATTTCCTACAACTTTCATGTTTTCAAGTGGCTCCAATTTTGACGTTATCAATGATGTTTTTGGCAGATAAGAGAAGATAAGGATTGTCACCAAGTCGAGAGTTAGTCACCCACTCATTAATTAGTCATCAAATCAATAGTTCCCAATTTTAGCCTATAAAAGGTGGCATTTTCCATGCATTTAGGCATCTTGGTTTCCATATCAAGATCATGCTCTGGCTTTTTCTCTTTGTATTTTTTGTAATGTTTATGCTTTACTTTCATTAATATCAAGTTTATGCCTTTCATTTCCTTCCATTTACTTGGTTAACTTTTATCTTATTTATGTTCTTATTTTATTTATTTATTTGTCTTTCTTTTATTATGCTTAGCTAAATTTATTATGTTAAGGTGAAAAGGTTACACTAATGGTGTAAGAATAAGTATAGTGTAAACTTAATATGGACTTTAATGTTTAATACTAACATGTTTTGTATTTCTTAACTTATTCATTCTTTAATACTTTGCTTGTTAAATGACTAATCTTGATTTATATTGTATAACACTTGGTACAACAAATACTTGACACTTTCATAGCCCATACTGTATGGTATAACTGACACCTGAGCTATGGAAGAAACTTGATTTGTTGTTAACATAAGTTATAATCATGAATGCTTGATGAGATTTACAAGTATTAGCATTAATCGAATAAGATGACTAATATAATCATGTTAACAATCTATAATCAAATTGGAACCTTCTTTGTGTGTGGTTTTCAATTGAGTAATAAGAGTTTATACTATACTTGTTTGACATACCATTAGTGGAACCTCTAACCTTGACATTTGTTATTATCATTGTTTAATCCTTACATTAATATTCCATCTCGAAGTTCTCATCTTTTTTTTTTCTTCTCCTTTTTTTTCTTTATTATTATTGTTATTATTATTGTTATTATTATTATTATTATTATTATTATTATTATTATTATTATTATTATTTTTGTTGTTGTTGTTATTTATAATTTGTACAAATCACTTCTTTGTGGTTCGACCTCGGTCTTGCCGGGTTATTTATTACTTCGACACTCCTGCACTTGGGAGAAGACATCAATCTTTCAGTCGTGTCAAGTTTTTGGTACCGTTACCGGGGAGGTAAGTTTTGTATAAATTATAATATTTATTTTATTTTCTCTTTTCACTTTTCTTGTATATAACTTTGTTTCTTTTCTCTTGTTTCTTCTTTATTTGTTTTCTTCTTCCTTTTATTCTATTCCTACACATGCATGACAGTGTGGTCACATACATCAAGTGGTAGACTTTTTAGGGTATCCTCATCATTTTCAGAAAATATGGCCGAAGAAGATAATCAATCACTTCATAATGAGAATAATGAGACTAACCGTGCTAGAACACTTAGAGACCACATGAATCCCACAAGAACAAGTGCACCATCATACATAGTTTTTCCTCCGATACATCTTATTTTAATTTTAAGCTAGACATTATTCAACTTTTACCTTCTTTTCATGGCTTAGAATTGGAAAATCCATACTTGCATTTAAGGGAATTTGAGGAGGTCTGTAACACATATAATAATTTAAATTGTAGCATAGATTAAAGCTTTTTTCTTTTTCATTAAAAGATAAAGCTAAAACCTGGCTACAAAATTTGAGACCAAAATCCATTCGTGCTTGGGATGAAATGTAACAATAGTTTTTAAAGAAGTTTTTCCCATCTCATAGAACAAACTCTTTCAAAAAACAAATCACCACTTTCACTCAAAAACCATGAGAAACATTTGACCAATATTAGGATAGGTATCGAGACTTGCTTAGTACTTGCCCTCATCATGGTTTTGAAACATGAAGATTGGTTTCACATTTCTATGAAGGGTTAACACCTAGAGATAGGCAAATGGTTGAATTGATGTGCAATGGAACTTTTGAAGATAAAGATCCTGATGAAGCAATGGAGTACTTAGACTTGTTAGCTGAAAATGCTCAAAATTAGAACACCGCGGGTACTTATGAGGCACCAAGTAAAACTCAACCTCATATATCTAGTGGAGGTATGTATAACCTTAGGGAAGATCATGATCTTCAAGACAAGTTTGCATCTTTAGCTAGAAAAGTCGAGGCACTAAAATTGAAAAAGAGTGGTCAATTAAAATATATTGAAAACATTATGTGTCAAATATGTGAAATAAATGAACACTCAACCAATAATTGTCCAACCTTGCCTTCTTTTAATGAATGTCTTCATGAACAAACTCATTCTTTAAACAATTTTTAAATGGTCAACCATAACCCATACTCACAAACATATAACCCTAGTTGGAGAAATCACCCAAATTTTAGTTGGAAGAGTGAGAACAACAATGCACAAACTTCATAACCACCTTATGGATACTTAAAAATGTATTTTTATCAAGGTTTTATATCATCATTTTGCACTTAAAGTATCAATAACTCCTTAACTAAAACATGTTTTATAATAATATATCTAATAATATAAGATACCTTTAATTTATGGTAAATATTCATTTTAAATGCAGGCCTATCAAATAAATGAAAGGACTGATTGATGAATTTAAGAACTGAAATTAGAAGGACAAAGAGATGACCAAAGTTAGAAAAGAGATGTTGGTGCAATCCAAATCGGAATACTATTTGGTAATTGGGTCACATCTAAAGCTGTAGATCCCAGATTTAGTTTTACTGTATATGGATGGAAAGGTAAGACATAGGCCTACAACTTTCATATGGAGCCCAAAATCTAAAAAGGCCATTTTCAAGTCCAAATTGTAGTAACAACAAAGAAGTATGAATCTGTCTTCTAGCCTGAGCACTGTTCAGTATTTGGCCTATATATGGAGTTCTAAAAGTCTAAATGAGCTCAATGTTTTATACAAGAAAGATGAGATAATTTCCTACAACTTTCATGTTTTCAAGTGGCTCCAATTTTGACGTTATCAATGACGTTTTTGGTAGACAAGAGAAGATAAGGATTGTCACCAAGTCAAGAGTTGGTCACCCACTCATCAATTAGTCACCAAATCAATAGTTCCCAATTTTGGCCTATAAAAAGAGGCATTTGCCATGCATTTAGGCATCTTGGTTTCTAGATCAAGATCATGCTCTTTCTTTCTCTCTTTGTATTTTTTGTAATGTTTATGTTTTTCTTTCATTAATATCAAGTTTATGCCTTTCATTTCCTTTCATTTACTTAGTTAACTTTTATCTTATTTATGTTCTTGTTTTGTTTATTTATTTATCTTTCTTTTATTATGCTTAGCTAAGTTTATTATATCAAGGTGAAAAGGTTACACTAATGGTGTAAGAATAAGTATAGTGTAAACTTAATATGGACTTTAATGTTTAATACTAACATGTTTTGTATTTCTTAACTTATTCATTCTTTAATACTTTTCTTGTTAAATGATTAATCTTGATTTATATTGTATAACACTTGGTACAACAAATGTTTGGCACTTTCATAGCCCATACTGTATGGTATAACTGACACTTGAGTTATGGAAGGAACTTGATTTGTTGTTAACATAAGTTATAATCATGAATGCTTGACGAGATTTACAAGTATTAGCAAAACTTAACTTAGCTAGACAAAATGAAAGCAAGAAAAATAGATAAACAAAATAAGAACATAAATAAGATAAAAGTTAACTACGTAAAGGAAAGGAAATGAAAGGCATAAACTTGATATTAATGAAAGCAAAGCATAAACATTACAAAAAATACAAAGAGAGAAAGCAAGAGCATGATCTTGATCTGAAAACCAAGATGCCTAAATGCATGGCAAATGCCTCCTTTTATAGGCCAAAATTGGGAACTATTGATTTGATGACTAATTGATGAGTGGGTGGCCAACTATTGACGTGGTGACAATCCTTATCTTCTCTTGTCTGCCCAAAATGTCATTGATAACGTCCAAATTGGAGCCACTCAAAAAAATGAAAGTTGTAGGCAATTATCTAAGATTTCTTGTGTAAAAACTTTAGCTCATTTGGGCTTCTAGAACTCCAGATATAGCCAAAATACTAAAGAGTACTCGGGCTGGAGGACAGATTCGGGCTTCTTAGTTGTTGCTATAATTTGGACTTGAAAATGACCTTTTTAGATCTTGGGCTCCATATAAAAGTTGTAGGCCTATGTCTTACCTTTCCATCCATATAAAGTAGACCTAAAGTTGAGATATATATAGCTCCAGATATGACCCAATTACCGAACAGTGTTCTGGTTTGGATTGCACCGACATCTCTTTTCTAATTTTGGTCATCTCTTTGCCCTTGCAATTTAAGTTCTTAAAGTCATCAATTAATCCTTTCATTTATGTGATAGGTCTGCATTTAAAATAAACATTTACCACAAATTAAAGGTATCTTATATTATTATAAAACATGTTTTAGTTAAGGAGTTATTGATACTTCAAATGCAAAATGATGATATAAAACCATGATAAAAATACACTTTTAAGTACTAATCACCCCCCAATCAACTTATTACTAGTCTCTAGTAATCAAAGTGTTAAAATAGAAAAGCGATTTGCAAATTCCACAAAGCAAGGTATTCATCATTTAACTTCCATTAATCTATCCAGATAAACAAACTCTCATTAAATTTATATATCTATTCAATACCTCTTAACAAGATATTAATAAACCTTTCTTTTGTGGTCAATGTATCAACACATAATTATGGGGCTTTTCTTAGAAGAAAACAAAATTTTTGTTCTAATGTTTAAGGTTAACTTCTTTAGATTGAGATTATTTTTTTTTTATTTTTTTTCGTTTTTATATTATATATATATATATATATATATATATATATATATATATATATATATATATATATATATACATATAACTTAAAACATCATGCATCTTTAACTCATGTAACGAGCTTTCAGCTAATGACTCCCAGACCAGTTGGTCTTAGGGCATTAGGTGTTGAGACACCCCTACGAGCTTAATAACTCGGGTCGCAGATACTGATATGTAAATAGTGCAATGTTTAATTCCTTTAAGCTTTTCTCCTCAATCCATGTAACAAGCGTTGGACCAATAGTTTCCAAGTTAGTTGACTTTAGAGTATTAGGTGTTAAAACACCCCTTTGGGCTTAATTGCTTAGGTTAGGGAGGCTACAAAACCAAACTTATCTACATTTTTATTATTATTATTATTTTTATTTTTTTTAAAATTATATACTATCCTTTTTCCCTTAGTTGTTACCTTTAACAAAAGAACATAAATAATATAATAATCCAATATGCAACCCACAATCATATGTTAAAGTGTGTGTGTGTAAATTAAGGTTTAAGAATACATGTTAAATAAGTATATAAGCAGAATTAAGTGATAACAATGCAAGAGTTTGTAAATCTGAATATTTCAAGAAATATTATAATATACCTTGTTAAGAATGGTTACTAAGATGCGTCTCAAGAGTCATAAAAGTTCTCCTTACTCTGCCATTATAGTAACAACAATTTTGCACATGCTTGATGAAATAAAAAACACATTTTTTTTTTCATTTATTTTTTTTAGCTACTACCCTCTTCCCCCAACCAAAATGAGACATTGTCCTCAATGTTCTAAGGTAGAAAGGTAGAGTATAGAAGATATCACCTGAAATAAGGAACACTAACAAACCTGAAACACACTAAAACAAATATAAGAAACAACAAAACACAATAATAAAACCAAAAGACATAAATATTCATAAATAAAGGCTCAAATCCAATTTAAGTTTTTTACGGCTTTCCTTAGATGACCAATTTATATGACTCATGGAAGGATCAATCACAGGAATGAAATATTGTAGTTGGTCAATCAATTGTTCAGTAGTAGTAGTAGTAGAGATTATGATTTGTCGTGCAAAAGATGTTAGAAATTCTTGTTCCACAACATGATCAAGAAAAGACAAGAACTTATCATAATAACCATTAACATTTAACAAACCTATGGGTTTGTGGTGAATGTGAAGTTGAACCCAAGAGAAAATATGAAAGATCTCTTCCAATGTGCCTAAACCACCTGGTAAAGCAATGAAGACATCAACATGGTTAAACATTGCATTCATTCGAGCTGACATTGTGGAGACCTGAAGTTCTTCTCCAATTGTTTTTCCAATGATGTCCCCTTGTGCTAAAGCTTCGGGGACGACCCCCAAAACTTGACTACCTCCTAAAAATACAACTATTAACACACCTCTCATTAACTCAAGACTGCCTCTCCCATACACTAAATGAATCTTTCTCTCAGCTAGCACTTGACCAAGATGATTTGCTGATTCTAAAAGCTCCTTTTCTTTTCCAAGACTAGATCCACCGAAAACACAAATATTTCTTATATGATGACTTGAAGAACTTGCCATTTCTACACACTTCTATATTTGTTGAATGTATGGGTTGAGTAGAAATGAAAGGAAGGAAGAGAGGGTTTTATAGATGAGAAATTAAAAAGGCAATCATAACACCTATATGTAGGCCAGCTGGAGTCTCTCACACACTCTCTCTCTTTATTTATTTATTAATTTACTTTTAAAAAACCATGTGTATGTACAGGTAGTTGTGATTGTGGCTCACATCTTCCCTTGGTTTTACGTCCAAGAATGACTTAAATGCCCTCTATGGGTCGAGGATGGGCTTCCCATCCAGTTTTCTTAAAAACTGGCAAACAAGGTCTTTTTTAGTCAGATTCCCAAGACTAAGTCGATCATGTTCTTTATGAAATAGTGGCCATAAATCATGAATTGCATGATACACATCTCCACTAGGATATGTCTCAAGAGTCAATAGAAGGTTATCTAAAGACTCCTTACTCAGACCATCCTTAATGAATTGTATTTTATCTTCACGGTTTATAGATACCATTCTTAAAGAACAACATTGTGCATTACAAGTCCATCTAACACATCAATGATAGACTTTCAGTCGTTTTGCACGATGTTTCTTTGCAAAAGTGCTTTTACCTGTTCTAGATATGTGTGAAATGAAGGAGTTAGAGGATTCACCTGATAATCAGACTTTTGCTTCAATCAACCAGCGAATATCTTCAGGAATTTTATGATTCATTAACAATCTCAATCTTGCACGGTAAATTTTTGTAATCGTATTCTGAGGCAAAGCGGGAAAATACTTTTTCAATTTTTTAAGATTAGTGTCCATTTTCAAATGAGAATTGGAAGAGAGATTCAAAGAATTACACAAATATATACACAAATATCAGTTATTGTAGGAAACTGAAAGAACCGACTTAAGTCATGGAGTATTGTTGTCCGTCATTTGACCGGGGTGAGAGAAACTAGCAAAAATCACTTAAAAATAAACACAAAAACAATGTGAGAAAAACAAAATAATCAGCCTTTATCTACAAGATCATTCCAACCAGTTGATTCATTTTTACTAGGAAAATTATCAAAGTAAGCTTTCAAATAATATCCATTTTTCTTAAAATCATTGTCATTCATTGAATTCTCAATATTATAGGTCCCATAAGGATTGCTCCATCTTGGTTTTAGCTCTCTAGGGAATGCATAGAGTTGAGAATTATAAAACAAAATGTTTTAACCTGTATCAACTTTTTGATAATTTTCACAAGTTTTGCAGAATGCATGCTTGTCCTTGAACATGGTGGGCCAATAAAATCCATTTTGAAAGATTTTTTCAGCTATCTTTTTTGACGAGAAATAACTTCCATATGCTTCAGAATGACAAAGTTTAATGACACTACTTACCTCATTGTCAGGAACGAATCTTTGAAAAATTTGATCAGGACAATATTTGAATAAGTAAGGGTCATCATAATAAAAGCTCTTCACTTCGTTCAAAAACTTTTCTTTTTCTTGGGTACTCCAATCAGCTGGAAAATCTCCTAAAGCGAGAAAATTGATATTTTTATCATACCAAGGCATTGGACTAAGAGAAAGTAAGGATTCTTTAGGAAAGTAATCATCGATTGGTGTGATGTCAAATGTCGAATCTGTTGTCACTATTGACAAAAGATTCGCATCAACATTTTCGGTGCGTTTTTCATCCGTGATTTCTTCATCAGAATAAATCATTTGTAAATCTTCAGATTCATCCAATTCATTTTTACTTAAAGTAGATTCAAGTTTATCATAAACTAATTCATCAATATGATCTACTTCTTGTAAATCATTATCATCTCCAGGTTGCTTGCAAATGTTGAAAATATTCATCTCCAATGTCATGTTTCCAAATGATAGCTTCATCAATCCATTCCTACAATTAATCAATGCGTTAGAGGTTGCAAGCAATGGACGTCCTAAAATAACAGGAAATGAATTACATGCTTCAACAGGTTCTGTGTCCAAGACAATAAAATCCACAGGATAAATGAATTTATTGACTTGTACTAACACATCTTCAATTATTCCTTTAGGCACTTTTATAAATCTATCAGCAAGTAAAAGAGATATAGAAGTTGGTTTTAACTCACCTAGATTGAGACTTTGAAAAACTGAATATGGAAGTAAATTCACACTAGCACCAAGATCAAGTAAGGCTCTTTTAATTTTATGGTCTTCAATAAAGAAAAAAATTGTAGGACAACCAGGGTCTTTATATTTCAAAGCATTATTGTTTTGAAGAATGACACTTACTTGTTCTACTAAAAAGACTTTCTTTTTCACGTTCAGTTTCCTCTTCATAGTGCATAAATCTTTCAAAAATTTAGCATAGGAAGGAACCTATTTAATAGCATCCAGCAAAGGTATATTGATTCTTACCTGTTTGAAAATTTTAAAAATTTCAGAGTTGTGATTAACTTTCCTTTGTTTGGTCATGACATGAGGAAATGGAAGTGCTGACGGAGAATCAACCTTTTCTTTGCAATTTTCAGATTCAACGCCTTCTTTACCCTCAAAGATTGACTCATCATCTTTCTCATAAGGTTCAAGAGAGGGTTTTTCAATAACCTTACCACTGCACAGAGTAGTGACTGATTTGACTTGATCCATGTGTTGGCTTCCAGAACTACTTGTATTTGCATTGTATTGCCCCTTGGGATTTTGTTGTGGTTGAGATGGAAACTTACCTTTCTCTTGGAAACTGAGAGCAGATGTTAATTTTGCAAGAGTATCTTTAAAATCTGTCATGTTTTGAGCAAGTAGAGTATTGATTGTCTCTTGCTTTTCAATGAATGCATGCAATGTTTCAACTTGGCTTGAAGGTCATGATCTTCCCTAAGGTTGTACATACCTCTACTAGATGTATGAGGTTGAGTTTTACTCGGTGCCTCATAAGTATCCGCGATGTCCTAATTTTGAGCATTTTCAACTACAAGTCTAAGTACTCCATTGCTTCATTAGGGTCTTTATCTTTAAAAGTTCCATTGCATGATGATACACTTGTTCTTGTGGGATTCATGTGGTCTCTAAGTGTTCTAGCACGGTTATTCTCATTATTTTCATTATGAAGTGATTGATTATCTTCTTCAGCCATATTTTCTGAAAATGATGAGGATACCCTACAAAGTCTACCACTTTATGTACGTAACCACACTCTCATGCACGTGTAGGAATAGGATAAAAGGAAAAAGAAAACAAGAGAAAAGAAACAAAGTTATATATAAGAAAAGTGAAAAGAGAAAATAAAATAACTACTATAATTTATACAAGAACTTACCTCCCCGGCAACGACGCCAAAAACTTGACACGAATAAAAGATTGATGTCTCCTCCCAAGTGCAGGAGTGTTGAAGTAATAATTAACCCGGCAAGACCGGGGTCGAACCACAGGGAGGTTAATTGTACAAATTATAAACAACAATAATAGCAATAACAACAATAATAACTATAACAACAACAACTATAATAATAATAATAATAATAATAGTAATAGTAATAGTAGTAGTAGTAGTAGTACTAATAATAATAATAATAAAGAAAAAGAAGGAGAAGAAGAAGAAGAAGAATATGAGAACTTTGAGATGGAATATTAATGTAACGATTAAACAATGATAATAACAACTGTCAAGGTTAGAGGATCCATTAATGGTATGTCAAACAAGTATAGTATAAACTCTTATTATTCAATTGGAAACCACACATAAGGAGGTTTCAATCAGGTTATAGATTGTTAACATGATTACATTAGTCATCTTATTCGATTAATGCTAATACTTGTAAATCTCGTCAAGCATTCATGATTATAACTTATGTTAACAACAAATCAAGTTCCTTTCATAGCTTAGGTGTCGGTTATACCATAGAGTATGGGCTATGAAAGTGCCAAGCATTTGTTGTACCAAGTGTTATACAACATAAATGAAGATTAGTCATTTAACAAGCAAAGTATTAAAGAGTGAACAAGATAACAAATATAAAACATGTTAGTATCAAACATTAAAGTCCATATTAAGTTTATACTATACTTATTCTTACACCATTAGTGTAACCTTTTCACCTTGACATAATAAACTTAGCTAGACATAATGAAAGCAAGAAAAATAGATAAACAAAATAAAAACATAAATAAGATAAAAGTTAACTAAGTAAAGGAAAGGAAATGAAAGGCATAAACTTGATATTAATGAAAGAAAAGCATAAACATTACAAAAAATACAAAGAGAGAAAGCAAGAGCATGATCTTGATATGAAAACCAAGATGCCTAAATGCATGACAAATGCCTTCTTTTATAGGCCAAAATTAGGAACTATTGATTTGATGACTAATTGATGAGTAGGTGGCCAAGTTTTGACTTGGTGACAATCCTTATCTTCTCTTGTTTGCCCAAAACATCATTGATAACGTCCAAATTGGAGCCACTCAAAACATGAAAGTTGTAGACAATTGTCTTAACTTTCTTGTGTAAACAATGCAGCTCATTTGGACTTCTAGAACTCCAGATATAGCCAAAATACTGAATAGATCTCGGGCTAGAAGACAGATTCGGGCTTCTTAGTTGTTGCTATAATTTGGAATTGAAAATGACCTTTTTAGATCTTGGGCTACTATGAAAGTTGTAGGCCTATGTTTTACCTTTTCATTCATATAAATTAGACCTACATCTGAGATCTATATCTCCAAATATGACCCAATTACCGAACAGTGTTCCGGTTTGGATTGCACCGACATTCTTTTCTAATTTTGGTCATCTCTTTGCCCTTGCAATTTAAGTTCTTAAAGTCATCAATCAATCTTTTTATTTATGTGATAGGCCTGCATTTAAAATGAACATTTACCACAAATTAAAGGTATCTTATATTATTAGATATATTATTATAAAACATGTTTTAGTTAAGGAGTTATTGATACTTCAAGTGCAAAATGATGATATAAAACCATGATAAAAATGCACTTTTAAGTACTAATCACATACTATTAGTGAAACCTCTAACCTTGACATTTGCTATTATCATTATTTAATTCTTACATTAATATTCCATCTCGAAGTTCTTATCTTCTTTTTCTTTTTCTCTTTTTTTTCTTTATTATTAATATTATTATTATTATTATTATTATTATTATTATTATTATTATTACTACTACTACTAGTACTACTACTATTGTTATTGTTTTTGTTATTGTTGTTATTTATAATTCATACAATTCACCTCTTTGTGGTTCAACCTTAGTCTTGCCGAGTTATTTATTACTTCGGCACTCCTACACTTGGGAGAAGACATCAATCTTTCAGTCGTGCAGTTATGAAAGTCCAATATGACAAGATGAGTGTTGCAATTGTTGTTTGTACATTGAGAATTTTTTGGGCCGATAACTTGGTATTAAAAATACAAGAAAGGTTCTGCTAAAATTTTAGTTATATATATACACAATTTTTCGAGTTTTGTACTAGCCTTGGTAACAGCATTTCATTGCAGAGCCACACTATTTTTTTGTATAAAAAATAATGTTTGGTTACCTCAATTTTTTTTTAAAAAAGAAAAATACATAATTTGGGTCATAGTCTCAACTAGGATGAATAAGCTAGCTTTATTCAATTAGACAAAAAAAAAGAAGAAATGATACTAGATGGATCCATAATCCATTAAATACAAAAGTACCAAACGAGGTAAAAAAATCAGTCTTAATCAATTCAAGTTAGCATAACAAACTTGTAACCTTAATAATTAAGGCTAAGTCAACCTAAAATATCTTGCCAAACCCACGTTAACGTTTCAAACATGTGAAACTTGTGACTAGGTCATTAGATCCAAAGCATATAATTTGAAAAAACCATGAAATTCAATTCCCAATCAATTAAATATTAAAAGATTAAATTGAAAAACAAACATTTAATTATATAAGAAGATTAAAAAAATAGCAATAAAAATAAAAATTGAAAAACAAAATATTTCTTTTAAAATCAATTTAGCAAAAGGACATAAATAAATCAAAAGAATGAGAATACAAATTCATATAAAAATAAAAACAATGTTGTAATTAAAAGATGAATTTGAAAAGAGTAATAAATTTTACAAAAGGGTCAAAAAATCAAAATAATAAGAATCAAATTGGAAAACATAATACCATTAAGTTAAATTAAAGAATGAAATTGAAAACCACTAAAACTTTTACAAAATGATCAAGAAAAAAAATTAGAAATCCAAAAAATAAAGACCAAGTTGGAGAATGTAATATTTGGTAAATTAAGTTTAAATGATGAAATTAAAAACAAATAAAACTTCTACAAAAAGACTAAGATAAAATATCAGAAATTAAAAGAATAAGTATTAAAGTTGAAATACCAACAACAAAAAGAGTCGATTCGTATTTTTCAAGGGAGGTGAGAGAAAAAAAAACAAATATAACAATAACAAATTGAATCACTAATGCTAACATGTGCTACATTAACAAGAAAAAACCATGCAGTGCTACTAGCAACACTGTGGGAGGATATTTCTGGACATTGGAAGGTGCCACATGCATTCTCCAAGGTATATAGGCATCTCCTATATGCCTCAAGCTTAAATTTTTTGATTTTAAGGGTATTTTTATTGTTTTTCTATGCATTTTAACTGCTTATTATTTTTTATATTTGATTAAATATCAAATTACCCCTCAATTTAAATTATAATGATGCAAAATTTATTATAAAAATATAAAAATATTGTTTGACGCTACATTATTTTAGTAAATAAATTTTTAGTACGAAGCTACAATAATTTTTCAAGGGGTTTTAGTTCTTTCGAATACTAATAATAATAATAATAATACTTAATAAATAAAACTACTTTAACTTTAATCAAATCGTGTAAAAAATCAACTCAATAGCCTATGATGGTGGATAGTTGAAAGTGTTGAATAAAGCACCAGTTTATTTTTGCATTTCAAAAATAATTTTGAAAAAAATTGAAATTTTTTATTTGTTTTACTTTAAATTAATTTTTTTGAGTGTTTTCAAATTATTTGACATACTAGTATTAAAAATAAATTTTAATAAGTAAAAAATTATATTTTTAAATAAAAAATATTTTAAAAAATAACTATTATTATAATATCAAACGAGCTTAAAGTTAATCAGTACTTATAAAATGTCAAGAAAAATCAAGTCAGTGTGGCAGGTGATATCCAAAATTCCAGGCATCACACACACACACACACACACACACACACACACACACACACACACACACATATATATATATATATATATGTGTGTGTGTGTGTGTGCGCGCGCGCGCGCGCTCTCACGCTATTTTTTCTTAAGACTTGATTACTCCATAATTTTACAAAATTCACACTTTTGATTTTCCACTTATTTCTTAACACCCCAAATGTTGACCACTAGATGATGACTAAATGTATTTTTAAGGGTATTTCTATACTCTTTATTATTCTCATGTTATTGTTTTATGTTATTTTATTATTTTCATGCATAAATAATGTTGAAGTGATTTTTTTCATGACAACATCTTTACATAAAAATAAAGGGATGATCAATGTCTCATAGGAGGACAAGATGTGTTTATTATCAAGGTGATTTTATTGTGAATTTAATTTGTGTTCTTGTAAAATTGATTGAAATCTAAAGTATTTAGATGTTTTTACTTGATTCAAATATGTTTATATCCTTAGGGTTATGTTTGTTTTGAGCTTTAATCTATTAATATCTTTGATTTATTCAATTATATTGTTAGTTAATGGAATTATTATTATGAGCAATAATCATATCTAAATGTATTAATTATGAAAAAAAATCAAAGAAATGCATAAATAAATTTACACTATTAATTTATTTTAAATTACTATTAGGATAGTTTTTTTTTTTTTAAGTTTTCCTATTCATAGCAATCTTCAATTGCTATATATACTATTGTTAAAAAGAATGAAGTTGTGAGAATTATCGATCTTGTATGGAGAAATTTATAAAATACTAAATGTAATCATAAAAAATAAAAAAAAGATGATATCAAATAATTGTATAAACTTGATTACATCAATTTTATGATAACCTTTTGTAATAATGAAGTGAAAGTTCAAGCATTTTTAGATGTAATCCAACAATTTTCTCTAACCATTTATTAAAAATTAATTTTTTAAGATTTAAAATTATGTATTTTCATACCAAAAAATGCTAAGCATCTTTGCCCTATTTGCAGGGGGATATTTAATTTTATCATCTGAACTCAACTTATTTTTTTTTTGTTGAAAATATTCCAAATAATTTGACATAACTGCTATAAAGTTATTTGATATAATTTGCACTTTTTTTTTTTAACTTTGGAGACATAAAAAACTTTATTCATTATTTATTTTTTGTTGAGAAATAATGAAATGGACTATTATAGTGACAAATCTAAAACTATTTAGAGAGGACATAACATGATATCATTTTTGTACAAATATATTACTCTTAAAATGTATAAATTTATCACTCTAAAAAACTATTTAAAAACATTTTTACTTAATAACAAGCCAAACATTAAGTTCTTTCTAATATCAGCAACATGTAGTACAATGTTTTTGATAAAAAGCTTTCCAGAGATGATCTTCAATATGATCTTACCAATACCAAGTAACTTGGAGGTTAATGAGTTTTCCATGTATAAGTTTTTTTCATTCACTTTTTTATAAGTGAAAAACATTATCTTTTTAATTAAAGTATACATATCTTGTTGCACTAGTATCAACCCATCACTGTTTAGGATTATTGATTAAATTAACTTTGAAATCAACAAATATGTTTATTTCTAAACCTTCACTAGCAAGACAAGCAACCTCATTGATATTAGCTTTAATAGTCATTTCATTTATTGGGTTACTTTGTTGAGCCATATTTTGTTTATTGTGATTTGTTCAATTATCATAATTTTAGTTATAAATTATGCTATATATAAAAATAATATCATGTAAATTATACTTTCACTATCTCAAGAAAGATCGGAGGGTTCATAAATAGTCTTGTTTAAAACTCAATCTTCTTTGACAAAACTTTTTAGACCGTATCTATTCTTTACACTAGCTTTTTATATATGTGAACATTAATTTATATATGGATAGTTTTGTATATGTAAACAAATCATAACAGATATCTTTGATGTTATTCTTAAAGAATATATATTTATTACTCTCAAATAAATTTGTTAGCCATAAACCTTTTTATATCAGTGACTTTAATCTTGAATTTTTTGTCTAAAATGTAATCTATTCAAGATGTAGTTCTTAAACATGAAATCACTATGATTCTAAGTATCCATGGCTACCATAAAAGTGGGATTAGATTCATCATATGACCACTTTGACACTTTTTAAGATAATAATTTGACCAAGTTATAGGTGGTTATATGAAATAACATTTTATGTTGTTGTCTTTTAAAATTCAATCCATTAAACTTTTTAGACTTCTTACCATTCACCATATAAAGGTGATGATAGAATCCTTACTACCAAAGTAGTGTTGTTGAAGTAACATTGGTAAGTTTCTCACTATGCACCATAAAAGATGATGAAGGAATCCTTATTATTGAAGTAGTACTTACCGAACAACATTGGTTATAATAACTAATATTCAAGATAACATCATGATAAATATAGTTTTTTTATATATAAATTAATAATTAATAATTATAAATAAATATTTTAGCTCCACAATAAGCACGTGATATAAAATAAAATTTTAATAAAGCAACTTAACAAAAAAAAAACTATACAAGATTAAAAAATAATTTTTATTTTATTTTAGTTCAAATTAAACATGAATTATGTCAAAAAAATATGTTTAAACAAGATAGACAAAATTCATAATCATACTAATAAGTTTGCAAGTAACATGTATAAATTAAACAATGATATAAAATTGGTGTAGTATGGATCATATGGTGATAAATCTTTTTTTTTCCAAGACCAGTTAAAACAAATAACAAGCATGAAAAACCCACATATAATAACATAGGTATAAGAACAAACTAAACAAAAAAAATGCTAAATATAGAGTTTTAATATTGTACTTCAAACATTAAACAAGAGTGTTTAGTTTAACAAAAAAAAAGACATGTTAACCATAAAAATGTTTTTTTTTTTAATCTAGAGTTCATATGTATTGAAACTATAAGCATGCAATAAACTTGTAAACATATATATCATAGGAATCATGTTAACAAAGACTAAAATATTTAAAAGTTCTAGTAAGCATACTAAGTGTACATTAAAAAAAGTATAAATGATTGAAAAATAATTGATAAAAAAAATGGTACTTTCTTAAAAAAGCATACATACTAAAGAAAAGAGGATTAAAAAATAAATGAAAGAATGTTACTTTCTTATTAAAGCACTTGAAAATTGATAAAGTTGTATTGTTGTCATGAATTAATTCTTTATCTTTAAAATTTTATTGCTTATCTCTTGATAAAGAGGATGTTTGCAATGAGCTTCCTAAGATTCTAACACCATCAACTTAGTTTATATTAACCTCTAAATAAGGTATTTAAACTAGAGAATATGCAACTCAATTATGATCAACCCAAGCTTTAGATTTAGAAGGAAAACCAAAACATTAAAAAAACACTAAAAATAAGGTGAGGAAAAATATATAAAAATTTTAAAAATATTTTTTCAAACTCTTCCTTCACCCCCTCCTTTTTTTATAGTAATTTTTGGAAGCTAAAGAGTTAAATAATTAACTCAAAATTAATTTTCATCCTTATCAATTTTTGATTAGCCACCATATATCAAGAATTATATATGAATATCATAGTCATAAATCAGAATTTCTTGAGTTAAAAAAATTATCAAGATCTGCATAAAATGCTTTTGGAAAAGACTGTTAACATTTATGGGCTGTATTTGACAAAATAATAAGTTAGAAGAAATAATTTTTTATAAATCAGACTTAAGTCCAAATTTTAATTGGTAAAAAGTAATATTTTATAACTTAAAATTTTATTTTACAACAAATCCAAACCTAATTCCAGATCAGACTTGAAATCCGAGCCCGAGTTGGGTCCGTGCACTGTGTTAGTTTAAGTCCAAAGCCAAAGAAATATATTTTTATGAACTAGATCCAAATCCAAATCTTAATTAACAAAAAATAATTTTTTATGACTTAAAATATTAGTTTATAATAAACTTAAATACAGTCTCAGGCTTGGCCCTAAATATGAGCTGGTTTGGCACGTATATATGTATTTAAGCTCAAAACATCTTTTATTCGGGATTTTTTTTTATCAAAAAGTTTGAGTATCATTTTGATTCAATATCAACTTTTCAATTCCCCAAAAAATTTTTTATTTATTTTCTAAATGACATAAAAGATTTCAACGAGTTTTGAGTTTTTTAAAAATATGTTAAGCAATAATTTTTTAAGATTAACTTGTTTAAATAATATTAATATTTCAAGTTAAAAAGTACATGATAGAGAGATTAAGTTCCAACAAAATTCTAACCCTAAAATTAAGTGAACTCTATTTTTGATTTCACCTCAAATATACCCATCAACCATGTTATTTAAACAAATCTCCAACAAAGATCAATCATATTGTAAGCTTTGTTGCAGCAAGCTGTGAAATTGTTTTGGCATGTATTGACAATGTATATGCGTGATTCCCGCCATAGACATAAATTGTTTTCCCCTAATAGTGACAGATCGTGCAGTCCATTGTTAACGATAATGAGAGGTTAGTGGTTGCTAGCTAGAAGCCCCACCCCCCCCCCCCCCCCCCCCCCCACGCTACAAATCCTTTGGTTTGCCGTAGACGTCTACTTGGCCCAGGTAACTTATGGGTTAGACTTTTAGTTCACGTTCACAACGGAGCTAATTTCATGTTCGCCGGCGCTGATTCTGGAATGATGTTGAACGTCTTCAAGTTTGTCAGAGCACCGATTAGGTAATCAGATATCATATCAGCGCCGTTATTCAATTATTGTGATGATCATATGTCACGCAAATTAGTTCATTTGTGCTGTCTTCTTGTGGCTTGACGTTCACTTTATGCATGGAACCAACGAAACAATCCTGATCCGGGCATCTCGGAAACATGATGATTTCTTTGCAATAAATGAATTGTCTTGCAAGAAAACAAAACTCATTGTGGTGATCCACTTTCGTTACCTGGATAGCCTTTGAAGTGGCTGGAGTTTCACATACATTATCATTAACGATATTAGTCTTGGTCTCTCAAAATGTGTTGTCTTGTTATTTGGCTCACAAAATTGCAATAATTTGCCTTGAAAAGACTCTTTTGAAAAAAGGAGATGTCACCTTAGCTTCTTGGACTCTTAACGTTTAACAAAAACTAGTTAGATAATTTACACCCTACTGCAAGATAATTTTTTTTTCTCTCATAAAAAATATATAAAAAAAGATACAACTCAAGAATATTGAATTATTTATAATGTCAAATTTAAAAGTTTTAGTGTAATAGTAAATTAAAAAACCTTTAATTTAAGTATGATACAAAGCTAGATTCATGATCCTTGAATCTAACTATAAAATATTAAACTTAAAAACTGTAGACTTGAACTGATTGTACTATCAAATCCTAGAATTTTACCTCGAGCATGATAAGGCTACAAAGACCTAAATTGCTTGGGTTTTGCAGCCCCGCTAGGCTAAAGCAACTTCAATCTAACATCTTTTTACAGTCTCAAGTTTCTTGGGTCTGAAAGGCGATATTAAACTCAAGTTAATAACAAAAATAATAGCAATATTAACATGAATACTAACAATAATATAATTTATGTTTTTTTAATAGTAATAATATTTTTTTTCAAATTTATTATGATTAATGAATTAAATAATATTTATAATATTAATAAAAATATTAAACTTCTCTTACCCAAGTTTTTATAGTTTTTAATCTCTCCAAATAAAATTTATATTTTTTCTTTGATAATAATAAAAATTATTTTTCAAATATAATAATAATAACAATGAACTTGTCTGACCCAAGTTTTTATAGTTTTTAATCCATTCATATCAAATTTATGGTTTTTCTTTAATAGTAATAATATTTTTTCTTTAAATTTATTAATGATGATGATGATGATAATAATAATAATTTTTAATTTTACCATTCAAATTAAATCTATAGTTATTTTTCAATACCAATAACATTTTTTTCAAATATAATAATAATAATAATATTTATATTATTAATACTCAGCTACGTTGGTTCTGGTTGTGGTGCGAGGTCCAAACAACCTGAATATGGTTAGGTGCCAAACCCATATAACTTGGGTCTTGTTAGGGCACCATACCTAACCAATCTCAGATATAAAATCCTTTATTTATCTCTTAAATCTAGTAAAATCTAAAAAAATAATAATTAAAATAAACAACTCAACGACACTTGTACAATCCAACATACTAATTATTCACATACCAATTTTGATGAAAGAGGCCAACATACTAATTATTTTGAAAAAGCTCAGCAAAGAGTAAACCCAAATAGTGTGATTCATAGTAAAATCACTCATGGTCTATAGTAATTCACTGATCCTTTTAGTTTTTATTATAATAAGATGTTTAACTAATATAAGATAATGATATCATCATCATAAAATGCAAGTAAATTACTATTGTTATTGCTATAAAACCTGGTTAAGCTTGATGTATCACCTAGAGAATTGACCGACTCATCCTTTGGCTTGGGATAAGTGTAAAAACAATTAACTTAGAGTTGACTTGATTTACCTGGTAAATAAATTGTTAACTTTTTAATATATGTTTTTTAAAAAAACAATGTTATTTTGCCTTTTTTTTTTATTGACCTGAGCTTACTCACTTGATCCCTTAACATGAATTGTGTGCTATTTCAACCTCCAGATAGAATTTAATAACTATGATTTTTATTGCAAGGGACATCTTAGCGATAAAAATATAAAATACGGATCTCTATCTAGTTTTATGGTAATTATAAAACTTAACTAGTCTTCAGAGATTTTTTTTGTTAAGGGGCTAACTATGCTAAAAGAAAAATCTTAGTCACCCTAAAACATCTTATATAAGATAAGGTGTACTGTTACTCTCTTGCTAAGAACTTGCCTAAACTAGTGCATGTGCGCGTATATGGTGAAGGACTATTAAAGCTATTGGCACTGATTTGAGATTTAGGTATGATAATAAGATATAATTATTATTTTTAGAATACTAGCATTGAACCAGAGGGACAATAACAGGTAAATTAGGCTTCAAATCTAGTTTACAAAATGAGCACAAAACCCCCACTTGCATTTAATGAGTGTTGGTAAGGTTATGTTGATTTAACTCAAATTAACTCATAATGACACATTAAAAAAAAGTTAATAAGTACAAAAATCTTAAACATGAAAATATTATTTACAAATAAAAGGTAAAAAATAAATTGTTATATATATATAATTACCTTGAATGTAATTCCACATGGAGGATTGCAATTTGATGTATAAAGGAAAAGTGATTTAATATGGTATTTTTAAGGGCACCTTGAACTCATAAATCTATATTTATATTTAAAAAATAATATTATTTTTTTTTACAAAATATACAATATATTTATAATAACACAAAAATCAATGTTTTAATAAAGTATCAACATCCAAATAACAAAATCTTTTTAAGGATTATATTACCAATTTGTCGATTATTTGATAAAAATCAAAATACTCAAAATAATTACTTTATTTTATTTATGAAAATATTCCAATCATATTATTTTTTTAAAGAAACTAATTGAAAATATTCGAAACTTGCATCTAAACATATAAACTAACCTATTTGCACATAAAACCAATGCATCTATATGCAAATTCAAGTATGTCCATATACAAATTCAAACACATCCTTAACAAATCCAAACAAGTCTACATGCAAATTTAAATATGTCCATACACATCCAAACATAAAAATTTCTATATATAAAATTAATAAATGATCAAATTAGTGTATTGAGGATTGAAATAATATTACAAGTAGTTGGAGTTTACCAAAAACTACTAGAATGAATTGAAGCAGTGGTGGCATGTTAAAATCACGCGTTATTATGACCGATGAAGCTTGGGACTATAACGCATGTGCTTTACAAGCCTCCACTAATCCTAAAAAAATATAGAAAGCAAATCAGGTTATTGGGCTATAGTGATGACTGTTATTTTTTTATTTTTTTTATTTTGAGATAAAAAATTGAAAAAAATTTTGGAAATTGGTTGAGTTTTTGTTGAATTTAGGTGTACTGTTGGCTGGAGTTTTATTTTTTAGTGATTAAGGCTGCAAAAAGATGAAGGAATTGAGAGGAAAAGAAACAAAAAATTATACCTAGGTTTTTATCCTAGATCAATTGAATTTTTTTTTAATATTTCTTTTCTCAATTTTTTTTGGATCCTCTATTTTTCTTTATTTTTTCTCAAGTTTCCATTTTCTTTTTTTTCTCCTCTCTATGTTTATTTTTGTTTTTCCTTTTAGATTTATTTTTTTCTCTCCTCCTTATTTGCCTACTTGCTCTTATTTATAGTGTTAAACTTTAAATATAAAATCTTTTCAAGTTTTAAATTCATTTAATTTGGATTTAAGTCTAAAATTCATTTATTTTTAACTTCAATTTCAAATCATTTTTTTTTAAATCTCTCCCAATTATTTAAAAAATGAATCTAAACTTTACTTTTGTCCTTACTTACCATACTTATGGTACAAAGCATTTGAAAACTCATTTTCATTTGACTTTATATAGAAAGTTAGTAAAGAAAAAAAGTTACCACAAAAAAGAGTATGTTTTTTTAAAAACTAAATTGGGTGTCAAATATTGCCACAATCAAGTGAAAATAATAGATCAATATATGATTCACAAAAATAAAAATAAAAAGACCAACTTGGGATCCACACAAACAAAAATTAAAAGACCACCTTAGGATCTAGTTAAATAAAAATAAAACAACCAACTTGGAATCCATGAAAATAAAATGACAACAAAAATATTGTTAGTTTATAGAATGATCAGCTCAAAGGGTGATATTTTTATAAAGCAAGCCATTTTAAAATATTTTTTAGTTCATTATTTTTATAAAGTGATAAACTCTAAGTTATTATCCAATTTATCATTTTATAAAGTGAGGAACTCAAAATAATCTAACATAGTTATTTTACAGAGAAATGAACTTGAAGTAATTTAAAAAATATAATCCTACATGTAATTTTATAGGGTGAAAACATGGTTATTTTATAGAGTGACAAGCTCAAAGTAATTTAAAAATATTGTCTTTTTAAAGAATGACGAGCTCAAAGTAATTTAAAAAATATAATCTTTTTATAGAGTGATAAATTTGAAGATGTTTATAAAAATACATCTTCGATAAGAGAGAAAGAACATATCACACATTTTGAAAGCTTAATTTTTATTTTTGATATCATCACTTTTGGATTTCTTTGGATTTAGTGGTGTCAAGAATTAGACACTAGCTTACTTGAATTGTCCAAATGACTCTAATACCTTCAATGTTGATAATAAGTTTGTTTTCCCATGTTTTTTTTTTATCACCGATTAAATATGGTTCGTGTGTCATTACTGACCTTGAGTGTAGTATAAAAGTATATGTTCATTATTGTCTTTTTTTTATCATCACCATAAATAAGTTGTCATCTCATTTAATTATGGGATTGCCAACCATAATTTATCATTAAAATGCATTTTTTCTCATAGTTAATCTTATTGTGTTCATCTTTTGAAGCAGTTATAAAACAAGCATACGCACACCATTATCATCATTATTTTTTTCAAAAACTTTGCAAATTTAGTCACATAAGAAAATTTTATTGTAAATTATCTTTCTTGATTTGAGATTAAGCCTCAAATCTTAGTGATTATGTTCATGTAAGTTTAATTATTGAAATGAAAAAAATAAAATTTAAATTTAAAAGTATTTTTATAAAGTGAAAAGATAATAATTTCTTGATTAGAAGCCTAAAACATGTCATTCTAGGTCTATGAAACAATGTACATTACCAAATGATTTTGTTGGGATTATAAAATGTTTTTCCCCATAATTCTAATTGTAACATCCTCATATCCGGGATAAAACACCAATCTCATACTAACTAGTAAATAGAGTGATTAATTTTTATGTGTATATATATATGTTTATATATATATATATATATATATATATATATATGGTGTTCATATTAAAATTTATTGAAATTTTTCACTAAAATTTCAACAAAGTTTTCTTTATATCGAGAGGTCTTAAATTATCGACATACGACTTGTTTACACTTCTAGTTTACAACATCTCCTAACTCAATTCAACCCAATTATCTTGGGTCTCAATACCACAAACATCATCATTCATATCATCTATAATGTTTATGATATACATTTTATAACAATTATCATTATGGATGGATAAAGATATAAACATGCATACATGGAACATAGTTATACAAACTAAATAATTAAATTTATCTATTCAAGTTTAAACATCAATTATACAAATTGAGTTATATAAAAGTTGTAATATTACCAAATACAAGGGTATACACCTTAGAACCTAAATTACAAAAAGTGAAACTAAGTTAGAATCTACTATTGTCGTGCATACGATGGTCCTGAAAACAAAATACATATTATTGAAATATGAATATCACCATAATATAGCAATACAAAGATCTAGCAGTTTAAAAAGAAAAAAATGCATTTATATTTTATTCACTTCTCCCTTATGGTTTTCATTGGAAATCTTTTCTCCTTCAACTACTAAAAACCATTTCCTCTTCTATTATCAACCTCCATTCAAGATTTCATAAGACCAATCATGATTATTTTTTTTTAACACATTATTGATACCAATTTCACTAGTATCATTATCACCTGGTAGGAGTCGATGTAAGGTGATTCCCTCACCCGGGATTCTAACATACATTAAATGTATGCTAGTCAATACATGGTGATTCTTTTACCTAAAATCCTAACATACACTAAATGTATGCTAGTCAATACATCTTGATCCTCTTATTAGGGATCCTAACATATACTAAATGTATACTAGCCAATACGTGATTGATCCCCATACCCAGGATCCTAACATACACTAAATGTATGCTAGTCACTCCCCAAATCACACTTCTTATATTTCCTTTGTCAACGATAATTTCATCACTTAACAATTTACACAACAACCTTTCACTTTGAATGCACATACATTCAGAATACTATCCAAAATATCGACATCATTACGCAAACTTTCCTCCTTTCACCTAATATCCAACATTCTATAATCACATATCACATCAATAACATATTAAATCATAGAATTTAACTATAAAGTATAGGTGCGGATCACGTACTTGCAGTAGAAGCTTTACTTATGCTCTCCTGTTATTGCTATTGTATAATGCTTGTGGTCCCTCCTGGTAATCATATGCATTATCTCATAAGTGATTCTTATTCAATGATACATTTCATACCAGCCATATTAACAACCAATATAGGTATTTTTTTAATTATTTCTTTCTTTATATTTTATGTTCTCTCATTTCATCTATTTATATCATCATTTTGAGTCTAACCATTGTTATTATTCTTTTTTATATATATATATTTAAACAGTTATTGTTTAAACCTCAAACTGTTACTATTTGATATGCCCTTAGATTTTTAACTACATCTGGAGTTATAGAACTCCGTTTCAAGCAAGATTAGACTTGTTGGAAATCTAAAACACGAGACTGCAAGTTCTCTAAAGGAAGGAGAATCCAGTTCTACCTCTAAGATGGTTAAAAATTTTCATCAATAAATATTTGAACTATTACTATTTAGATATTGAACTGTTACTATCCAACCTCTTCTCAAAATTTTAACTATATCTAGAGTTATAGAACTCTATTTAAAGCAAGATTAATCTTGTTAGAAAGCTAAAATATGAGGCTACAAGTTCTCTAAAGGAAGAAGAACCTAGTTTTGCCTTTAAGACAGTCAAAATTGACTATCAACAAACATTTGGACTGTTACTGTCCAACTATTATTGTTTATATATTGAACTATTATTATTCAACCTCTCCTCATATTTTTAACAATATTTAGAGTTATAAAACTTCATTTCAAGTGATATTGGTCTCATTGCAAAGTTAAGACACGAGGTTACAAGTTCTTTAGAGAAAGAAGAACCTAGTTCTGTCTCTAAGATAATTAAAATTTCTCATTAACAAACATTTGAACTGTTACTGTCCAATTATTATTGTCTAGATATTGAGTTATTACTATCCAATCTCTTCTCAAATTTTTAACTATATCTAGAGTTATAGAACTTCGTTTCAAGCAAGATTAGTCTCATTGGAAAGTTAAGATACGAGGCTTCAAGTTCTCTAAGAAAGGAGAACCTAGTTCTGCCTATAAGATAATCAAAATTGCTCATCAACAAATATTTGAATTGTTATTATCTAGATATTGAATTATTACTGTCTAAATATTGAACTGTTACTGTATAGACATTGAACTATTACTGTCCAACCGTTACTGTTTAGACATTGAATTATTATTGTCTAACCTCTTCTTATATTTTTAACTATATCTAGAGTTATAAAACTCTTATTCAAGTGAGATTGGTTTCGTTGGAAAACTAAGACACGAGGCTACAAGTTCTCTGAAAGAAGGAGAACTTAGTTCTGCCTCCAAGACAGTTAAAATTACTCATTAACAAATATTTGGATTGCTATTGTTCAATTGTTACTATCTAGATATTGAACTGTTACTATCTAGATATTGAACTGTTACTATCTAAATATTGAACTGTTACTGTCCAACCTCTTTTTATATATATTTTTTAATTATATCTAGAGTTATAGAACTTTGTTTCAAGTGAGATTGGTCTCGTTGGAAAGCTAAGACACGAGGCTACAAGTTCTCTGCAAGAAGGAGAACCTACTTTTACCTTTAAGACAGCTAAAATTGCCCATAAAAAAACATTTAGATTGTTATTGTCCAACTATTACTATCTATATATTGAACTGTTACTGTCTAGATATTGAACTATTACTATCCAAGCATTACTGTCTAGACATTGAACTGTTATTGTTTAACTTCTCCTTATATTTTAACTATATTTAGAGTTATAAAACTCTATTTCAAACGAGGTTGGTCGCGTTATCAAGATAAGATATAGGGCTACAAGTGCCTTGAAAGAAGGAGAACCCAGTTCTGCCCCTAAGATAGTCATAATTGTTCATCAATAAATTAAACTTATTACCCTACAAGGTCGATCATGACCCAGTCTCAGTCGATAATCCATAATTGGAGTTCTATATCTTCAAATTGAGCAAGACCAATTTATTTAGTTAATTAACATCCAAAATGGTAATTTTTACAAAGGAACCTGGTTCTAATTCCCTCATCCTTCTATTACTGAAAGTCAGGAGACAAGTCTGTCCAGATTCGTTGCCCCTTTTTTTTTCATACATAACTTTCACAAACTATATTTTCTAGGTAAATTAACATAGTTTTATGTCCCCAATCACATACCACACATGAATTTACTTAATTTTAACAACAAATACTTTTTTCTTAATTCAAGTCTAAGAACCTTAATCTATAATTCACATCAAGACATCAATTTATTATTGAATTTCAAATGATTTATAAGATTATGTTTAGAAAACCTTACCCGGTATGAATTAAAATTTTGATCTTCAACTCTCTCCTTTCTTATTTATTGACAGCCGACCCTCCATATCCTTTTCTTGTTAAATTTTCTTATTAATTCCTTGCCCACAAGTATTTATTCCATCTATAACCCCTTAATCTTGGATGAGTTCTTAAAATTTTGGTATTTCTCTCTTGATTTTGCAAGAATGGATATAAAAACTCCCCTTTTTCTTTCCTTACAATTGCTATGAATTTTTGATGAAAAAAGGAGTATTTATGCTTTATAATTTTTTCATTTGCATTTAAACTCTTATATCTTTTTTCTTTTTATAATTAAGTTATACCTCTTTTCATTTCTTATAATCTCACCCCACAACTTTTAGTTTAGTTTATTTTCTTTAATTTAATTCAACCCTCAATATTTTTTGGGTTGATTTATAATTTCTTAAAATATTTTGTCCAGGAACTTATATCCAAAAATTTCTAAATTTCTTTTTTTAATTTAACTATATGCATGAATTTCATCACTCTTATTTCTCATGTAGTTAGTTTGCAATTTAAGCAACTTTTATTTTTCTAGGGGTTTACACTAATCATTTTAAAAAATGAATGGCTTAAATGGATACTCTAACAAATTAAGAGCTATTTTAGCAAGAAAAGTTGGATTTAGAGAAGAGTTTTAGGTTTTAAAAGGGAAGCATCTTGCTTCATATTATATTGAATTTATCTATTTATGAAAATCCATGATTCAATGTCATATATACAATGATATACAGCACACAAACAAGTTATGATTTCATTTGAAAAATATTTTTCTTCTTTTTCTAAAAACTAACAATCTTTAACATAAACCATTTTTTTTTATCAAATAAGGCTTTTAAAAGCATGTAATATTGGTAAAGTTTTGTATCAATGAAAGGATGAAATATATATGGCTCAAATGATGTTTAAAGATTAAAAGACATACAATCATTGTTTTTTTATGAAGATATTTTTTATTTGCTACCTAGACTTTAAAATTAATCTATTCATTTCACCTTTTGAGGAGTTGATCTTATTAGAGTGATAATGTTAGGTCTAAACTCTTTTCTTTCTTTTTTCTTTCTTTTTTTCATTTTCCATGAATTGATATGATATAGGCCTTTAATGGAAATTGAGCTTTAAAAAACATGTTATTATTTGTCTTCCCCTCCCTAAAAACTAAAAAAAAAACTTGTATAAATATAAATATTGGATAGATTGTTGTTTTTAAAAGGAGTTTTTCTATCTTAAAGGCTTGGCTATTTTGACATGATCTTTTTATTTAAGAGGTTTTATCTAGTTTTTACTAGAATCTAAATATAAGCATAAATTCCTAAAGCATTTTCTTCTTGATGAAAAACATCAATAGATCATTGTAATTTTATAATTGTATGATTAATTACTGAACTTTGTTATGTGATGACTTAAAATACATTAATCCATCCATTTTAGAAATAAAAGTTAAAAATGTTATTTATTTAAAAATATGAAAAATAATTTACATATTATCCATATAGTTTAGGAAGATAGTTTGAAACTTTTGTTCAACCAAAAATGTAAAAAAAAATTAACATAATAACCACATTTTAAGAAGAAAATTTCAAGATTTTTATACATAAAAAATAAGATAATTTATACAAAAATGGATCCATTAATTTATCATACAAACTATGCTTATTCTATTCTTAATCAAGTTATGTTCTCGAGTAAGTCTTAAAAGCTAGTAATGATTGGGTTTCTTGTGATTCTCCATGCTTACAAATGATTGGGTTTCTTGTGATTCTCCATGCTTACATTTTGTATTAGTTTATTAACTTTGATACTAAGGTACAAATGTTTTAATTAATTAAATTGAAATCCTTTATTTTATACAATTCCTCTTTATTTTTTTAGTCTTAATACTCTTGTCGAAACTAGTCTTTAATATACCTTGTCATCGATTTTTAGAAATTTCATGCATATTAAACCCGCCTGGTGATATTAAAAGACATCATAGGAGAAGATTTTAGCCATTATATGTAAGGGTGAGTTAGCTAACCTGTTAATCATAAAAAGTCTCTTATTGCCTAGATTATAAAAGCTTAAATGTTCCAATAATATAGACTAGAGCAAAAGCACATCAGTTACTAATCACAACCAAGTATACTTTTAATAAGAATTTAAAGCTTCGCTTGTGCTGACCAAAAGCAAAACTACATCAAAACACCACTAATTTCTCATGTTAAATTAAGGCAACGCATGTGCCAAATGAGTGTTGTATAGTGGATCCATGAACATAAGTTTATATAATCTAATATGCATGACAAAAAAGTTATGAAAATGAAAAAAAAATAAACAAGAAGAAACGCTTATATAAAAAATCATATAATATAAACAATCATAAAAGGTAAAACAAACACATTATTTTCAACCAAAAATACTTGTCTAAGCTAGTGTACATGTATGAGTATGGTAAATGATTATTAGAACTTGTGATAATGATTTGGGATATAAGCTTTACAATAAAGCTTAATCTTTATTTTAGAATATGGGTATTATATCTTAAATGATAGTAAATGGTAAGTTAGATTCCAAGTTTATTTTTTTTTTATTATATCTAAAATAGATAGAAATACCTCTATTCATGTTTGGTGGGTTTTATTGGGATTATATTGATGAAACCCAAATCAATTTATAGTGATGCAATGATGCAATAATAAAAACTTAGTATTTACATAAATATGAAATTTGACTAAATAATGTTCATGCACATTTGAGCATAAAAAATTCCATATAAAAAAATTAATAAATAATGAAATTAGCGCATTAGGAATTGAAAATGAATTTGAAAGCAACTAGAGTTGACTGGAAAATACTATAAAAAATTAGGCATCGGCGGCACAGTAAAATCATGTGTTTCCATGATTGGGAAAGTTTGAGATTGTAGTGTGTCTTCTTCGCGCGCCTCGTCCATTAAACATGTAAAAAAATATTGAAAAAAATATTTTTTTATTAATATAAGTATTTAAGTTAATTTGTGTATACTTTAATTAATTTTATTAATACTAAAATTAATAATTATTTAAATTTTTAAAATTTCTGAAAGTGCTCAATTAGTAATGGACGTTTCTTGCTGTGGGTGTGGAGAGTAAATGGATTGAAACAAGGATAGGAGTTGGCAGGGTTTTTGTGTTGAATTCAGGTTTCAGATGTGATGTTGGCTGGTGATTTGGTGGTGTTGGTGAGGCAAAGAGGCTGCGATTGGGGCTGGAAAAATTAGGTGGAGGCTGTTTTGACTGGCGTGGTTGTTGTGAGTGGTTGAGGAGCAATCGACATTGATAAGGGTCCTATGATCTAATGTTGCTGTAGTGGCTCTGATTTCGAATGATGGAGGTCACGGGCATGAAGGCTGTTGTTAGTCGAAGGAGGAGGATAAAGGAGAACAGCATGGAGAAGAGACGTGGACTGTAGGAGCTGGTGGCTGGCGGACGGTGAGTGGGGGCGCTTGTTGTTGAAGGTTGACTGTGAATTGAAAGAGGAATAAGATAAAAAAAAAAAAAATATCGACGGCTAGGATTTTATTCTCTATTCTTTTTTTCTATCGAGTCAGCTGGACTTTTCTTTTTAGATTTCCTCTCTCAAGTTAGCCCCTGTTTTTTAATCGTTTTTCTTCGATCCCCCCTTTCTCTCTCTCTCTCTCTCTCTCTCTATACAATACTTTCAATATATATATATATATATATATATATATATATTAATTTAATTTAGATTTAAGTCTTAAATTCATTTATTTTTAATTTCAATTTCAACTCTTTTTATTTGATAATACTTTCCTTTTAATTTCAAATCTTTCCTAATTATGTTAATAATGGATCCAAACTATATCTTGGTCCCTCTTTCCTGCATTACTTGTTACTTCACTGCCTAATCTTTCTCTTTTTATTTTGTTTTGAAAATATATTAGAAATGGAGTAAGAAAATGGGTTATTACATTCTTTACACTAGAATTTGTCAATTAAAAGGTTTCCTCCATACTCTTCAATTCTGGAAACGAAGAAGAAACGAAGAAGTGTCCTCAAGAAAAAAGAAATGTAATTTATTAAGAATATGCTTAATATTCGATTCAATGAACAAGTTGAAAAGCACAAATATTCCACAATTAATACGAATAGCTAGCTAGCTAACTCACGCAAACTCATCACATTGACTTAATGTCAGCCCCTTGCGCGTTATCTAGAAACAACTGTTGTTCTTCGTCAAACCCTGCAGGCCAAAACATGCCCCGTTTAGATATGTTCCAAATGGAAAAGTCTAAGATTGAGAGAGACAAAACAAGCATGACTTACTGTTGGAATTCTACGTTAACCAATCTTGCCGAAGGATCTGCGATGGTGCCAAATGCAGTAGAGGAGAGGACTATGGTAGCCCCATTCGATGAAGGCCTTGACCTTGATGTTTGTGCTCGATCAACAATCCTGACCTGAATGATTTGGTCTGGAAGGCAAGTTCTCGGGACAGCTGCACTGATGCATCTCACCAGGTACTGTCTTCCACAGGCGGCGCCATTGTCCCATATTCCCTCGCCGGCCGCGGCAAACATGTTGCTTGATGGGAAATGTGATGATGAGTTCCCATAACAGGCAGTGGCTGCATCACACTCACACCCCATAAAAATGTTAGGAACTAGGAGGGAGAAGCTCACGAATTTCAGTTATGGAAGTCATATGTTTGTACATGTAGCAGTACAGAGCACTTACGTAAATATGGGGGCCTGTAGTGAGAACAGGTGCCCACATCGCCATGTGAGAGATGGAAGAGTGTTGCCAGGAGCAATAAAAGTAGAAATGGAGAGGTCCTCCCGAGTGTTGGCATGTTGCAAACTGACAATGTTAAGAAAAACCACCGCACTCTGTGGTGAGAGTTCTGCACATATATATACTTATTTACAGAGTGTATAACGTATTACACATAAATGTTGATTACAAGAGAAATAGAAGGAATTAGCTAAATAAGCTTCTATATATAATTGAGGATCGAAGAGTGCACATATGGAAGGCCGTAGATCAGGGCAGAGGATCCTCAACACAAACCAAAGGAAATAAACCTTCTATATATTATGAGTTCAGTACTAGTAGCGTGTGTGTGTCTATATATATATATATATATATATATATATATATATATTATGAGTTCAGTACTAGTAGCGTGTGTGTGTCTATATATATATATATATATATATATATATATATATATATATATAGCCTGTTCAAAACTCAAAACTTCTAAATCCCATCTAAAAAAATAAAAACAATTTCTTCTAATAGCTATGTACAGAAATGGTTATGAAAACTATATATTGAACAGTTTTATTTTCAACATTAATACTAGTAATACCATTCCATTTATTATGCTGATGTGTTATGTTGGCATCATTTATTTTTATATTTAAAATTATATTTAAGTGTGTTTTAAAAATAAGTTTGGTTTGAAAAAATATTAATTAATGTTTATGTATTAATATAAAAATTAAATTCTTAAAAAAAAAATCAAAACATTTTTATTAAATGCCAAATACACATTCACATCTAGTATTAATGCGTTAATGCGTTGAGATCAAATAACTTCTTTTTTTTTAATTATTTCTTTTTTAGTTTAGATTTTTTTTAGTTTTTTATTCAATATTATTAAGTTCTTATAATTTTTCTATTTAAAGAAAATATTTTTTTATTTAGTATTAATATGATTTTTTTAATTTTTCTATATAAAGGGTTGAAATAACCTGAAACAGGGTTGAAAATTGCTTTTTAAATGGTTTTTTTAAATAATATATTTTTTATTTAAAAACATTCTTTTAATGTTTTTAAATAATTTTAATTTGTTAATGTTAAAAATAATTTTTTTAAAAATAAAAAATATATTATTTTAATAAAAAAATATTTTAAAAAACAACCACTATTATACTTCTAAGTCAAGAAAATAAAAATATAATAAAATGCTTTACAAGTTAAAACATTCAAAGAACAAGAATGATAAGAAGATAAAAAAATATTTAGTCGACAAATAGTGATTTTTGATTTATATAGCTTACTAGATCTTAAAAACACATAAATACTTTTGTAAAACAACTGTACATGAGGCCACGAAGGTAAAACAGGCATATATCTCACAGGAAATGCAATTCCAATTTGGCGGTAATATACAGCAGTAATCAAACGATCTCTTAACATGCAAGGCTAGCCAAATCAGGGTGCCGTCTTCGCGAGGGCATATTTTTTGCCGTCTAGGTAAAGATCAATTCTGTAAACATTCAGGTAAAGGGAACAAAGTAATAAGATCTTAGCAGCCGGATCTTTGATAAATGCAGGTTTCGGTGCCCGAGACCAAGCAATATTTGCCGTCCTTGGGAGGAAGTTTTCAATGTCTTTGGGCCATTTCTTCGCATGATTAAGAAAAAAAAATAGAAGCAATGGATCTGAGAGTGCTGAATAATACTTTGTGGATGTCCTGACAACCTGCTAGATGGTTTTTCCTTAATGATCTTAGCATATATATGGATGAACCTTGCTATCCCTGTCTCGGTAATTTGCAAAGATATCCATTGAAGTATATATGCAAGCAATTTATAGAACAATATCAACATCAACCAACGTTCCAAAGAATTGATATGATCAGCAGATACATCGAGAGAGAGGGGAAGAATACCTGAAATAACGTGTTCTCAAACTGAAGGGACGGGCTTTGCGAGAAAAATATTGAAGGTTAATTTCTGGATTTTAACTGGGTTTATATACATACACATACATACAGGTAGGGATTTAATTTATACAGTTTTTACAAGACAATAATCTAGAAATTGAGAGTATATCTAAAATTAAAAGCTTGGAGGCTAAGGTTAAGGAGGAAGGAAGCTAAATATAGGAAGTTATCTGGCAAATTTACTGGTTTCATCAAGGTGCCTTTTCTAGCAAAATCAAATCTCCCGTAGAAGGAACAATTTAATTAGTATTTGAACACATAATATCTTCATAATTTGAGCACATAGTATTACTTGATTGAATTAGCTACTTCTATTCTTTTCTTTTCTTTTATTTTTAAGTTATAAAAAGAGTATGAATATGTACAAATAGAAAAAAATATCTTGATATTAATACAAATTGCAACGAAAAGCTTGTAATATAAATTGCATTTAAAACAATGATTTTAGCGTTATGACTTGTCGTGTTTAATTACAAGGGAATATAAAATAAATCCTAATCCAACATAAAAAATTGTCCTCCTAGGTAATTGAAGTTTTACCCCTAGATAGTTTTTGTATTAATGTTGACCACTGATTTTTAGATTTTCTTAATTAATTAAGTTTTTCCATCCATATTTAATCATAGATTACATCCAAATTGTGTAATATATATATATAATATGAGATGATTCTATAGAAAACTTAATATTCTCAAAGAATTATAATTGAAGGAAGATTGTTGTATATGATTTTTTATGTAACTTCGTATGTTGTTTTCCTAAAGAACAATTCTCCAATATATATATATATATATATATATATATATATATATATAGTTGTTGTTGATGTATAAATTGAAATTAGCGTTACACGCTTTTGCCACTTATTGTACAAATATGTGTTTTTTTTTTATGTGATAAAATATTTGAAATAATTAAAAACTTAAGCAACCACGTTGTCTACAAGGCAAGGATGACTCAAAAGTCATTATTTGTAGTTTCTTACAAGTAAGATGTTTCTTACATGTACGCACAAAAACAATTCCGACAAGATTTCTCTTCATCCTTTACTTACTGTTCTTTGGCTTATTGTTCTAGAAGGTTAGAGATTTTTTCTTTGAGAGGCTACGAAAGAGAGGAAAACTAAAAGCATTAGCTTAATCTATTTTTATCTTTTAAAGTCAGCCTCAAATTAAGCATCTTAGCTTTACGCAAACATAGACCGACCACTCTTGCCGACGAGCTATGAGCATTGACACCCTATAACGATAGGCTACGCTTCATCTTCATCTTCATCATCATCTTCCCAGGATAAATATTCTCATTTAAGTCATGACATGGGCTCTTCTGCCATGCACAAACACCTACCTTTCTAGTTTTTGAATCTTAAACTCATTTTCTAAACTATGTTATTAGGGGGTCTGCACAAGAGACTTTGTTTGCATGTGCAACTCATCAAGAGGAGTCCAATCCATCATCAGTGATGAAAAAGCTTAATCCTTTGAAGTATTTTCCATGACTAGTGAGCGTTAACCTTGTAATTTACTCAAGAATTGAAAACTAATTAAGAATCCAAGCTTAATTTGATCCTTTATTAATCCAATGAATTAGAGCCGCTAGCCAAGAAAAATAAGGACATCAGCATCATCCTCAGCAGAGGACCCTTAATTGTTAATTTGGACACTGAAATTTCATTGTTCTAGGTTGCCGCCCTTGAATATCTTGATGCAGTTTTTATATTTCAATTTTCTTGGCTCCCACCAAAGCTGCATGGCTCATGTCAATTAACCTTTGCATATACAAAGCTGCCAAGACTCGGTAGATACTTGCAGAGCATTCTTTTGTATCAATTCAACGTTGTTTTTTAATCCAATCCCATTGTTTAATTTTCTTTTCCACTCTCGCGCATTACTCTCATTCAATATAGTTCTTCTTCAATTGGCCTACCATATACTGATGCATTTCATCTTTCTTTTTTATACCCGACCCCTCCTTGCAAAAAAATTGTTGTGGTCAATTTAGTCAAGGCAAAAAAAGTGCTGTCATGTGCTTCCAGCCATTGTTATTATGCTTGCCATTGTTACTTCATTTCTTTAGCTTTTTGGCAACCGAAAAAGCTGTTCATTCAAATACCCTCTGCATTTGAGCTGACTGAATTATGCTTGGTCTTACATTACGCTAAACTTGGGGCACCTACTAGATTAATTTGGCAAGTTCTCTAGGCCGCAACTCTGCCGCCCCCTTATCCTTTGCATGTGCAATTTCAATAATATTAGCAGCTGCTTGCTTCTGTACATTTTGCCACTTACTACACATGAAAGTCTTATTGTATTATCCATGTTCCCCCCTCTTTGTTAACTTTACATCGCTTTCTGATTTGCACTTCCTATAAACTGTGTGTATTTAGTTTTCCTTTTGCTATAGTTGTTTGCCATTTCTTCCCCCACTCGCCCCTACAGCGCTCACAAAACTATCGATGGCTTCCAAAGAGATATATGTTAACTCTTTGTGTGTTAAATGAATATCTTTGGCTAATTACCTCTATTTACAACTTAGCTACACCTTTCTCTCTGTCTGCATGCTTTAGGATTTAACTACCATCCATTCTCTGTGTCTGCATGCTGTAGGATTTATTTTGATATAGGGTGACTTGCTGTGAAGCCTTTGTTAGAAGATTTTTGCCTAGCTCAGTCCAACTTGCTATGTTTTTTGCCTTCACTTGCAAATTGTTGCTTGTCTTCTCCACAGGCATTCCTGCTTCTGTTATCGTACGCAAAGTCATCCCATAAACTCGGCTCATGTGTTACTACTGCAGTCGCTGTTGATTCTCACATCAATCTTTCGAACTTTTAAACAAAGCTTTCAAATGCATCTTTAATTTTGCTTGTTGTTTATTCCAATTCTTGGTTTCAGTCTCTTCAGCTACGTTATCCCTATAAATATTCTTTCAGGTCGCTAAACAATATGAAAGACTGCTCATGGCAGTGCGCTGACAACATATCTAGTATATACTCTAAAATCTATGGGAGAAGTACTGTAAAAATGCATTGATTCATTTTATAAGCAGAGGGCCGATGAAATTCCCTATTCTTTTTTTTTCCTTTTTTTTTTAAATGTATCCCACAATTTATTTATTTCAGTGAATTTATTTATAGTTTATTTGGTTGATCTAATGAAGTAGAGCTTACCCAAGGTCCAACGCCCCTTCCAATAATAATAATAAAAAAGGTAGCAATTTACCCCCATTTTATACTCACATAAACATAAGATTAATTCAAAGAAAACAGAGGAATAATTCAATTTCTATAAAATAGATTATCATCAACTCCAATCTTGGTATTTTAACTTCATTTTAACTTTAAAGTATTTTCTTTTATTTTCTAGGAAAATGAGAAAAAAACGTTTTAAAAGGAAAAATTTTCATTTTCAATCAGTAAATATATTTTCTATAGTTTTCTATTTCAAGATTTATATAAAAGACTAGAATTTTTTTTCCATATCTTTTATAAACTTGATTCAAGGCACATTTGATAAGCCCATTATCATTGAAAGAAAAATACTAAATTAAAATCTAATTAATCTATAAAATATTTATATTTAGAAAAGACTAGAACTCGTTTTCCATCTCTTTTATGAACTTGATTCAAGGCCCACTTGATAAGCCCATTATCATTCAAAGCCCAAATACTAAATTAAGGCCTAACCAGCCCATAACACATTTAAAATCAACGTTCACCTTTCCAGTTTCCACCAATAATTTGACCTTTCCTTCTTCGCCTGCTTTCCTCTAGCAGTTGATACCATAACAACCTCAAATTATGCTCCCTTTGTCCTCTCTCTACTTTCCTTGTCTAAATTTTATTAATTAATTCACTTATTCCATATGGATTCCAACCATTTTGTTGAATTACCCTTCTTGGCAACTTTTCTCGTGTCTTATCTGCAGAATCCTAGAATCATTTTTCACATTTTAAGTCATTAAATCCTGCTCGGTCGAGTGAGCTTTTAAGCAATCAAGCGTTGATTTTTTTGTGCCTTTTGGGACAAATATTGAACTTTGAGGGGTGGGTTTTGTTATTTTTCTTGATGAGTACTGCAATTACTCGGTACCCTTATGGAATTGCCGTAAATCCACCACTTAAGCCTTTGTCAAGTTCTATATTAAATTTTTAAAATTTCATTGTAGCTGCTGATTCCCATTGCTTCCAGAAGGTGTTTTTTTTTTTTTTTTTCCGGTTACTCTTTCTGGTATAATATTAGTTACTGTGTTTGTCAGTGGGTTCTTGTGCACTCGGCTTGACTACTGTTTATGTGGAGCAGATTGGAAAGGGATTAACTCTTGTAAAGATGTTGCTTTACTTGGGTATGGTACAATGGTTCAGAACTGCCTCAGAGCTCAGACCCTTCTTTCAAAGCTTGGCATTGAGGTAACTGTTGCTGATGCAAGATTCTGCAAGCCACTTGACATGAAGCTTCTCAGACAGTTATGCAAAAACCATGCCTTTCTGGTCACAGTCGAGGAAGGCTCTATTGGAGGATTTGGGTCCCATGTTTCACAGTTCATTGCCCTTGATGGGCAGCTTGATGAAAGAACTAAGGTAATATCTCACGCACAAATAATATCAGTTCGCTTGTTTTTACTAGAGACTAATGTATTGTATGCTTCCTGAAGTGCGATCACTGCCAATGGAGTAATTTTCGAGTCATAGACAATGTTGATCGATGTCAATCCATTACCGATGCCTATATGACTGAATGTTCTGTTAAACCCTGTCCTAATTGCAGTTTTTTTTTCCCATGACTTCTGCAGTGGCGGCCAATTGTATTACCAGACAATTACATTGAACATGCATTGCCAAATGAACAGCTTGCTCTTTCTGGGCTGACTGGACATCATATTGCTGCAACAGTGCTAAGACTGCTTGGTCGCTCCTGTGAAAAAGAGAGCTGGAAACGGAAGAAGCGAAAGGTGATGCTAGTATACACAGGCCATTTGACTGAATTTTTTTTTTTTTTTGGTAACCTGCAGTTGGTTTATGAGTGAATAACACAAAATTAGATTTTCAATTGTATAGAGTTGACAAATGAAAACACATGTATGTAACATTTAGAGCAGCTGTCATTGCATTCATCTTGATACCATTGTTTTCTCCTCGATGATTCTTTCTTCCATGAAATACATCCATTCACGGAAACAAAGAAAAAGGATCACCCGTTTGTGACATAAATCATCAAGAGCCGCAAAAATATGAAAGCACGAGCACCAATGCACTGTACCATGTTTACGATTTGTGGAATTCATCCCTAAAGAGAGCCAAACATTATCATTTGTCGTCTTCGTTGTTTTTATTATTATTATTATTATAAAAAATATTAAAACAGTGGGAAAAACACTGTGGATGGTCCAGTGTTTTTCCCATTTTGCTACTCTTAAAACCACCCAATTAAATAGCTTTTCGAGGTATTTTTATCATTTCACACGGTCTATTACCATATTTACAGGGATAATTTGGTTTGTTTATATATGTTATGCATTGTAAAATGACTTCACTATCTCTGGAATTAAAAATTTTAAAGCTTGTGCCCGGGGTGTTTTCTTCTTTTCAATGTCATATACACAATAAAATGTTTAAATTACTTCTAGAAATTAAATTTTATTCACTAATAACTAATAGTGAGGGGTATTTTTATATTTTTATAATTATTTTATTCATTAATGGTTGTGAGATTAGTAAGTTAATAAAAGTTTATCTATATCTTTTTTTTCATTATTTTTTTAAGTTTTGTCATTTAATATATATTAGATTGTTTTATAATTGAGTTTTATAGTTTTATTTGAGGAATTCTAGCGGCTGAGAGTTTTGACAGGTACGAAGTTTTTTTAATTTCCCTGAATCAAAACAATAAGGTAATTAGTAATTTAATTTGTTTTATGCTCATTAAGAATTTAATGAATACATATATATAATTCTGCTATTTTTTTTAGATCTACTAGTTTTATTATTTTTTATTTCTTGTTATAGTAAATGTTGTTTTTTCTCATTAATTGAATATATTTTATGGGTTTGTTTGTTTCGATTATGCTTGGATTTTTTATGTTTTGTTTTCAGTAGAGCCACTAAAATTATCAATTTTTTCTCACATATACCTTACTATCACCAAGTCCAATATACAATTAGACACGATCTTTCTAGCCAAATTGAGTTCTTTGAAGAGCGTATACCCAACTTTGATTCAGTGTAAGTTTTCTTCTTCAGGAACTAGTAATCTCCTTTTTTTATGTTAAATATGCTTTTATATATCAATTTTTTTTAATATGTTAATTTTTCTTTCATATGTTAGTGTGGTTTACATGTAAAAATTTATTTTTGGTTCTGATTATTGCTTCAACGCATTGTTATTTGTATTTATTTTTTAAATAAAAAACAATAAAAATTTATGATGTTTTGATTTTAGGTTGAACCAATAACAAAATAAGAAGAATTGATTTCTTTTTGAGAAAAAAAAAAAGGAAAAATATTGATAACTCACAACCTAGTAAATCAACTCCAATGTGTAATGTTGAAGTTATGGTTGAACAATCCCAATGTACTTCAGTTTATGAAGAACCTGTATTGATTAATGAGCAGCCTCCTACTACAATTATTTGATTAGAGATCCAAGCAATCGTCCTTAAATTTAGAAATACTCGGTTAATCAACAAGATGAAATTAGAAGGGCATACATTAATTTAGGGTCATATCAACCTTTGATGTCTGAATATCCGCTAACCGGTAAAAAACATTCTTGTCGATTTTAATCTCATTAGTTCAAAAGTTATCCATGCCTCGAATATTCAAAGAAAAATACTACATTTTGTTTCTCTTGCTATCTATTTTCAAGTAAGTTATCTGGAAAGTCAGGATCAGACACATTTACTATTAAAGAATTCAATTGTTGGAAGAAAGTTAATGATGAGGAACGATGTGCTTTTTTAACTCATATGGGAAAAGGTTCAAATTCAGCTCATAGATTTGCTATCAAGTGCTTGGAAAATTTGAAAAATCAGTCATGTCATATTGAGAAGGTAGTTAAAAGGCAAATTACTCAAGAAATTCTAAATAATAAATTATGTATTAAAGCTTTAATAAATATTGTTCGTTAGCTCATATTTCAAACATGTGCTTTTAGAGGACATGATGAACGTCTAGAATAAAAAAATCGAGGTAATTTTCTTGAAATGTTGAAATTTTTAGAATCATATAATGAACAAGTAGGTGCTCTTGTTTTGGATAATGCTCCATAAAATGCTAAATAGACCTCACATCAAATTCAAAAGGAAATTTTGCATGTCTTTATTAGAAATATTCAGTTTTCAATTCTTCATAAGATTGGTGATGCAAGATTTTGCTTAATTATTGATGAAGCTCGAGATAAATCCAGAAGAGAGCAAATGACCCTTGTTATTAGGTTTGTTGATAGAAGTGGATTTATACAAGAACAATTTTTAGATATAGTTCATGTCAAAGACACACCTGCTTCAACACTTAAGAAAGAGATTTCCTTTGTTTTATCTCATCACAATCTTGATGTTCAAAATATTAGGGGTCAAGGGTATGATGATGCTAGTAATATACGTGGAGAGTGGAATGGATTGCAAGCTTTATTCATTAATGATTGCCCTTATACATATTATGTATATGGTTTAGTTCATCAATTACAATTGGCTTTTATTGCTGCAGCTAGAGAAATTTTTGATGTTCAAACTTTTTTTCAAAACTTGATTTTTAGTATTAACATTGTTAGTGCTTCTTGCAAGCATAATAATGAATTACAGGTTTTTCAAGCAGTTATAATTGAACATTTAGTTGATATGGGTGAGATTGAAACGGGTAAAGGAGTTAATCAAGTAGGTGGTTTGCAACAACCTGGAGATAACAAATGGAGTTCACACTTTAAATTTATTTGCAGTTTGATAAAAATATATAAGGCAACTTGCTTAGTTCTTGAAAACATCGTTTTAGATGGATCTACTTATTCTCAACGTGGTGATGCAGCCTTTTCATTTTAAGTTGCTAATGCCATTTGATTTTGCATTCATCTTGCATATAATAAAGAATGTTATGGGAATTACTGATGTGCTTTGCCAAACTTTGTAACAAAAATCTCAAGAATCTCAAGACATTTAAATGCTATGTATTTGGTGACTACCACAAAGACTTTAATTCAAAAGTTAAGAGATGATGGTTGGGAAACTCTTTTAGAAGAAGTGACATCATTTTGTAAGCATCAAGACATTGAAATTCCTGATATGGATACTTGTTTTTCTAGTGTGGGACGATCTCGTTGTAAAACAAAATCAATAATAGTTAAGCATCACTATTAAGTTGATATAGTTACAGCTATCATTGATCAATAGTTGTAGAGCTAAATAATAGATTCAATGAGCAAATGATTAAGATTCTTAAGTTGAGCGCAGCTTTAGATCCTAAAAATAACTATAAATTATTCAGTGTTGAAGATATATATACTTATTTGTTGATAAGTTCTATCATGAAAACTTTTCTGACTAAGAAAAAACTCATTTGAGATTTCAGTTACAACATTATGAGCTTGATGTGCCCAATCATCCAAGGTAAAGAATGTGTCATTGATTGTTGATTTATATCAAGGATTGGTTGAAATAGAAAAATCAACAATTTATCCACTCCTTGACAGGTTGATTTGGCTTATTTTGACTCTTCCTGTTTCGACAGCAACAACTGAACAAGTTTTTTCAGCGATGAAAATTGTTAAGACAAGACTTCACAATCGAATGGAGAATGATTTTCTTGCAAATTATTTGATTATCTATATAAAAAAAAATTTGCTGAAAAATTTACAATTGATATGATAATCGATAATTTCTACTCTATGAAAGAATGATGAGCACAATTAAATTAAATATGTAAGAATCATTTATTATTATTTTTTACTTTATTTCAAAGTTTTATCGAATATAAATAATGTATCATTTTAACTAATGTTTCTTATATATTTTGTATATTTATATTTGATAGATACAAAGACCAGTAAAATTAAAGTGATGAATATATTATAAAGATAATATTAACTTCATAACTTCAACTCAATTTTGTATTACTTTAAACTTTTTATTTTATATAAAGATCTCATATGTTTGTAGTTACTTCTTTAAATAAAACTAAATTATATAATTTTTTTATTTTTACAATTTATATATAGTAAATTAAAAATAAATATTTTTTTTATATTATTTTAGCCCCCTGTTAAATAATCTTACCTACACCCCCGTGCACATGGGAAACAGAAACAAACAAAAAATTAATTGATCACATGAAATATGCCTATAGAGATGTGCATGTGTTTTGCAATCATATGGAAATTAAGTACATGGCCTCTGGGACCCACCATTTCCTTGTCATCTCTCTCGTTTGTCCAACAAAGTTGGCTAGCTCTTAATAAAAGCCCACCTCAACATTCTACAGTTTTGATCAATGATTCAATTTCACACGGTTTCATGAGCCTTCTTCCTCACTTCATGCCATGCCATAGAAAACATAGCTTGCACCATATCATCAAGCAGCACCATTATGTTCCTCACTACATTCATAACACAATTACATACAAGCAATGTAAGAATAATTTATTTTCCTGGACTTTCTGATTCAATAACTCAATTATAATTTTGTGTTTAACATAATTATACTTATAACTTTTCATGGTAGAATTTGCTGTATAATGAGGTTGACCGTGTTAATTTTTTTACTACAGGGAGTGGTTAGTGAATTCAATATTCCTAAAGATGAAAGTTCAAAACTGGAGAAGTACCAATTCCAGTGGCGGTATGCAAATGGATTGCTTTCTATAATTTTCTCATTGGGTGTATTGTTCACAGCCCTTAAAAGCTGTTGGGCAAGATCATGGCGATATGGCACAGGTAATGAGCTGCAGCTTGTTGGTGGATGATTAACAGAAGAAAATTGGTTTAAGAATTAATTTACTTATCTTAATCTTTTGTTCCATTCTTGCAGGGTGGATCCGAGGTTTTATTGCAGACCATGGAGTTCCCCTAATGGTCGTGTTGTGGACAGCTTTGTCTTATGTCAGACCCATTGAAGTTCCTTCCGGGGTTCCTAGGAGAGTTCATGTTCCGCTCCTTTCGGATGCTGAATCAGTGCACCATTGGACAGTAATAAAGGTAATAATCAAGCGAATTGTTGTTTCCATTGGGTAGTTTATTTCCGAGGATATTTGGAAATGTTTAGTTCCGAAGTCTTCAGAATGCAGGATTCATATCCTCAGCTGTGGGGCTTCTCTTCCTGTGAGTCTGTGGAGTGCTTGACAGAACAATTATTTGTCCTAGTATTTGGCGAAACATCATTCCAGCTTTAAATTACCGGTGTGATCTATAACAATGTGTTTCACACGCTCAAATTGCAGGACATGGGGAAGGTTCCTTTGACATACATCTTTGCTGCCTTAATACCAGCTGTTATGATAGCCGGATTGTATTTTTTTTTTACCACAGCGTTGCTTCACAGATGCACAACAGAAGGAGTTTAATCTCAAAAATCCATCTGCTTACCATTATGATGTCTTGTTGCTTGGTTTCATGGTATGTGATTGATTCGATTGATTCATGATTCTGTCTCTTCTTTCTAATGTTAGCCTCTGTGGCGTATCTATATATTTGGCTTACTTGCTGCGTGTTGTTCACGATTTCAGACATTGATTTGTGGGTTACTTGGACTCCCTCCTTCAAATGGTGTCCTCCCCCGATCCCCCATGCACACCAAGAGCCTTGCAGTTCTCAAGAGGCAGGTATGGCATGCCTTCTGAGGACATTTTCAAGTTAAAGTTCAGTTTGTTTAGATACTTAGATGTTATGAGCTTGATCTGCAGTTGATTAGAAAGAAAATTGTAAAGAGCGCAAGGGAATGCATAGGCCAAAAAGCAAGCAACTCGGAAATTTATGGAAGAATGCAAGCTATGTTTTTAGAGATGGATGCGCCTTCACCTGTAAGTGCTCAAGGCTTGTTAGTTTGCAGCCTGCTACCTACCAGCGTCTTGAAATCTGTTTGTATGCAAGTGTGTTCCTTTCCGAACTTAACAGGAATCATGCTGCAGGATGTTTCAGTGCATAAGGAGTTGGAGAACTTGAAGCAGGCTGTCATGAAATCTGATGATGTAGAGGATGCTAAAAAACAATTTGATCCTGAGAAACACCTTGATGCTTATTTGCCTGTGAGAGTTAATGAGCAGAGAATGAGCAACCTGTTACAGTCAGTCCTTGTTGGAGTATCAATGTGCGCTTTGCCTCTGATAAAAAGAATACCCACGTCGGTTTTATGTGGATACTTCGCCTACATGGCTATTGATAGTCTTCTAGGGAATCAGTTCTGAGAAAGGATGCTGTTACTCTTCATCACTCCTAGCCGGCGTTACAAGTTATACAACTTGAAATTAGAAGAGAAAGCATGCTGAAATATAAGTATTGCTTATCTAACTCCATGATAATAATGAGTTTTGATTTCTCCATCCATAGCAATCAAGCACATCTTGGTTCTGAGAATACTTTTAGACATATCAGTCGCAGCTGACAATATAAAGCAAGTGCTCTGTCTAAAAGATTTTATATGAAGTACAAAGTGGAAGGATATTAAATTTCTGAAACAATAGATTCTTACAGGATCATAATGTATTATCTATGAATCATAGTTTTTCATCATTATCCTAACTTCTTAGCTTTCGGTATCGTTCTGTGGGGCAGAGTCCTGGAAGGTGTTCATGCTTCATTTGTGGAAGTGGTGCCATTCAAGCAAATTGCTATCTTCACGATTTTTCAATGTCTACTTTTTTATCTGTTTTGGAGCGACATGGATACCCATAGCTGGAATATTGTTCCCCCTACCATTCTTCCTTCTTATTGGCTTAAGACAGCGCATCCTTCCCAAGCTGTTTCAACCTAACCATCTGCAAGAACTAGAGGCTGATGAGTATGAAGAAATTCCCGGTGCTCCAGCACGAAGCCGAAGCCTTTCCCTCATGGTACATTCTTCTAATTTCTTATATATATGGTTGATTAGACTTGTGCCCAATATATTGCTTATATCTTTAGTGTCTAGGAAAATGATGAATATACTATTTTAGTTAATTTGTTTTCTGTTAATGACAGAGCCTTGAATGCTGTTGAATTTCTGCTCATTTGACCAACAAATGACTTGGATGAGCTTCTAGAAATAGACTCTTTCCCTATGCTGCAAGTGACTGGACTTCTAGAAATAGACTCTTTCCCTATGCTGCAAGTGGATGAGCTTCTAGAAATAAAATCACAAATAAAATATTTTAATTAATTATATATTAACAATTACAAAATATAACATAATTAAAATAAATAATATAAATATTTAAATACCTTTAAATATATAATTCAAATAATTAATTGATTAAAAATATGAAATTATTTTTAATAATTATTTTAAGGTTCATTCATTTGCTGAATTCTAAATATTTTGTTTTTTATCGATGTACAAGCTCTTTACATGCGATCTTTCGGGAACATCAATAAAATCCTTTTTTGGAATTGAAATTATAAGAATAATAAACATAAAAGATAATAAATTGTAATCCAATTTGCTGCTTTAGCTTTGTAAGTGTCAAAAGCATGTTAATTTATTTTTAAAATATTAAACTATATAAGAATAAATTAAATTCAAAGCAATTTAATTAAACTACGAATAAAATATTCACCTTAATTATGGACCGCACAAAAATATTCACTCAATTGTGTAGCACACATTTTCCTTCTTACCACTTTGACTGCACCGGCCTCCTTTCAAAAACCGCACCGGCCACCGTCCTTCTTCTCCTCTCTTTCATTTCTTTACTTTCCTCCTCCTCCCATGGCTTTCATTCCCATCACCATGAAATCCTCTGTCTCTCAAATTCCCCTCTTCCTCTCCCTCCCCCTCTCTCACCTACCCCGTCTACATCCCCAACAAAATCTCAAACCCCAAATAGTGTTGCTGGTGCTCCCCTCTTCCTCTCTCACCCGCCCTGTCTACAGCCCCAACAAAATCCCAGACCCAAATTAGCGTTGCTGATGCTAGCAGTGCTAAGGTTGAGACTTGAGAATGTGAGATTTGGGCAGAAGGCAAAGGGGAAAGGGGAGGTTGGAGAGTGGGCAAAAAGCAAAATCGGGACCGTGAGTCAATAAATTTTATAACTTTCATCAAACTCGTAAACTCGGTTCGAGTTGAACCGAGTTTGATTGAGTTTGCTGAGTTTCGAGTTTTTAACTGGATACTCAACTCATAATTTTAACAGCATTGAAATTTTGTCAACTAAAAAGTTTCCTTCATACTCTTCAATTCTGGAAACGAAGAAGTGTCCTCAAGAAAAAAGAAATGTAATTTATTAATAATATGCTTAATATTCGATTCAATGAACAAGTAATTGATAAACACAAACACACAATTATTACAAATAGCTAGCTTGCTAACCCACATAACTCATCACATTGACTTAATCTCAACTACCCCTCGCACTTTATCTAGAAACAACTCTTCTTCTTCTTCTTCTTCTTCAAACCCTGCACACCAAAACATGCCCCACGTACGTTTAGTTATGTTCCTTTCGAAATGGAAAAATCTAAGATTGAGAGAAAGACAAGACAAGCATGACTTACTGTAGGAATTCTACGTTAACCAATCTTGCCGAAGGATCTGCAATGGTGCCAAAAGCAGTAGAGGAGAGGACTATGGTAGCCCCATTCGATGAAGGCCTTGACCTTGATGTTTGTGCTCGATCAACAATCCTAACCTGAATGATTTGGTCTGGAAGACAAGTTCCCGGGACAGCTGCACTGATGCATCTCACCTGGTACTGTCTTCCACAGGCGGCGCCGTTGTCCCATATTCTCTCGCCGGCCGCGGCAAACATCTTGCTTGATGGGAAATGTGATGGTGAGTTCCCATAACAGACAGTGGCTGCATCACAATCACCCCATAAAAAAAATGTTTAGGGATTAGGACGGAGAAGCTTTCGAATTTCAGTTATGGAAGTCATATGTTTGAAGATGTAGCAGTACTGGGCACTTACGTAAATATGGTGGTCTGTAGTGGGCACAGGTACCAACATCGCCATATGAGAGATGGAAGAGTGTTGCCAGGAGCATTAAGAGTCGAGATCGAGAGGTCGTCCCGAGTGTTGGCATGCTGCAAACTGCCAGTGTTGAGAAAAACCACTGCACTCTGTGGTGAGAGTTCTGCACATATATATACTTATTTACTGAGTGTATAACGTATTACACATAAATATTGATTCGAGAGAAATAGAAGGAATTAGCTAAATAAGCTTCTATATATAATTGAGGATCAAAGAGTGCACACATGGAATCCTCAACCCAAACCAACACAACATTAATCTAAAAGAAACTCGAGAACCTAACTGGCTCGTAGGGGGGAAAGGAAAGCAATAGGGGGCTGTCAGGTGCTTACTGTTGTTATTTATAATTGCATGGGAAATGAAGGAAGAGGAGAAATAAAAGGAACCGCCTTACCTTACCGAGATAGAACAGGAAAGGTGATGACTGATGAGACTTGTTCCTTCCTTCCTTCCTTTGTAAAGATAACAGAGAGAGAGAGAGAGAGAGAGAGACGGAGAGAGGAGAGCTTGGCACGAAGAACGGTGTTTGAGCTTCTGGTTATTTATAGAGGGAGGTAATTGCTCCTCTCTGCAACTGGTACATCAAGTTCTCTGCAGCTGGCACATCCGTGCGAAGTGTTTCCCTTGCCTTTCCTTCTATTAGTTTGACTTTCAAGGTACATTGCTGATGGTTTCACAATGTCTTGCCATCCACGCGCTATTTGTGTGTGGTGAGGCACGTAGCTATAGTTTGGTAATGGTAGATCTTGTGATCTGGAATTAGCTAAAAAAACTTTTTTTAGTTTATTCTCGTAATTGTATTTTTTTAATTATTATTATGTTATTGTTTTCATAAATATAATACTAAGTTAAATTTACATGTCAATAAGTTATTTATTTTTACTAAAATAATATTATTTTATTTTTAAAAAAATCTAAAGTTACTTTAATAAAATTTAACTAAATTAATCAAGTCATTTCCAACCTAGTAAATCAAGTCTAATTATGTTTTTTAATTATTTTGATAGTAATTTATTTTAATTATGGATGATAAATTTTATATTAATAAAAAAATAGTAAAATAGAATGAACTTAATAATAATGAGGATTAAATAATTTATCTAATTAAGATTATATTTGTATTTATATTATGTTTATTTTATTTTTACTAATATGGCTGCTGCCACACCTTCCCATGTTACTTGAGGCACCAAATTATCTGCTCATGGTGGCTATCCAGCGTGGCGTGAAATGCGAGTGGCATGAAATGCGAGTGGCATGAAATGCGCGTGGCATATACCTACCAACTACCAATGAAGGGGCAAAAGAGTATATATTGGGAATCGAGCCTGATAAGGAAGTGCACTATTGCAGCACATCTTTTGTGTGGACAAATGGCATGTTGTTGTTGATTGGGAAAAACATATATTGTATTATTAAAATGCAGTATATGTTTTTATTAAAATTGTAAAATCGTTATTAAATTCGTGATTTTTTATGATTTTATTTAATTATTATTGATTTTACTTAATTTCAATTTAATTTTATTAATTTTTAAATTTTTTAGATAATTCTATATATTAATATATATTAATTTATGATTTTACAAATTAAATAGTAATTTTAACAACCTTAGAGAGGTCAATGACAACATTAACTAGTCTCGCAATCCTCTCCATGATAAAGCGATGCGTGTGGCAGCATAAAAGTCACAAACCAACAAAACAAACCTTATATATATAACTTTCCTAATACCACATGATGATGAAGCAGCGTCTATGGTCAAAGATTGTCTAGCATGATTTTTTTTAATTTGATTTTTATTTTTTTAATTATTATTTATTTTATTTAAAATAATTAATAATTATAAAAAGAAATTTCAATTTCAACCCCATGAAATCTTTTCATCTTTTTAATTGGTCCTCATTTTTTTTTGCGCTTGAGAAAAATTTTTAAATTGTTTTTTTATTATTTCATCCTTAATTTCTTTTTATAAAATTTGATTTTTATTTTTTTCATTTAAGTAATTTTTTTTTAATTTCATTCTTCAATATTAAATTAAATATTTTAATTTAATTTAGATCTATGATTTCATGGGTTGAGTTTTAGAGATTAACTCAAGTTAAGGAGATTCACTCGAGTTTTGTTTTTTTTAAGCATAATTCAAGTTTTTTCGGTTTCAAACTTCAACGTTTATTTAATTTAAGTTTTGGCTTTATTAAAAATTTTATCACTAATTTTGAAATTGACATGGATAATCTAGATTCTTTTTATTCTTATTTTTTGTTGAATTTACTTTGATATATTTTTTAAATTTCTATTTGTTTTCTCCATTTCATCCTTTAAATATTAGGTTAGTTATGATTTTTTTTCCAACTCAATCCTTCAATGATAGAGTTTATTTTTTTATATTAGATTTCTTGATTTTCTTCCATTTCTTTTTTATTCATTTTATTGTAAATTTAGAGGGATTTATCCAATCTTAAATACTAGATAAAGAATAAATGAATTTAGTATTATGAAAACTCTTAATCAATTTAAGAAACTTAATGATTTTAACAACAAAAATGAGGATAAAAAGGGTAGAAAACAGTTCAAACAAAGTTTAAAGAACATTTCTTTTTTCTATACTTTTGTCAATTTTCTAGAAAACATGAGTTAATTTATTGTACTTGATTTAAGAGAAGTACACACAATCTCCAGCACGTAGATTCCAAAAATAAATAACAACATGATGTTAGAGTTTTTATATTGCGTTTCATGATTTTCTTTAATTTTTTTTTTATTCATTTATTTCGATCTCATTACTTCTTTATATATATATTGGTTTATCCTGATTTCATAATTTTACTTTCATAATTTTACTTGTATATTTGGTATGCTTATTTAGGTTAGCTCAAGACGAGTATTTTTTTCTTTTTTTTTTTCATTTGATTATTTAAAATCTTAGTCTTGTTTTTTTGATCTTTTTTTTTTACGAGTTGCTATGATTTATTATTATTATTATTATTGAAATTGATCTATTGATTGTCATTATATGTTCTTCAAAATATGCCGAGGTCACCTGGCTTCTTTTTTTTTACCAATAAAATAAATGTACACGGCATGTCCACAAATCTAAATCTAAGTATATACTTTATTGTGTTGCTTGTCCCTTAATTTTGACCCGAATATATATGGAGGGTCTTCATGATTCAGGTATCTGCTTATGAAATCATCCCTGTAGAGGATGATGCACCAGAGTTTGCCAAGATCACACCAAATCACAAATCATAGCAGGAGCAATCATTGTTAAACTATTGGTCAAAAAGCAATTTACACATCCAAATCTGAACATTTTCAGTATCTTTTTTGTTTGTGGGTTGGATTTTCAACGATTCTTCCGGTATCATTTTGGGGATCATTTCAAGTTCTTCATTGAAACATGATGACTTGCAAGCCCGAACCAAAATGTTATTAACAATGAAGCAATGTGTTCGGGGACTTCACATAATTTACCATCCTAAAATATTTGATCAAATACTTAACTAAAATGTTTGTAATAAATTCTAAAAATAATTTTGTGAAAAACATAATTTACTTTCTCAAGTGGCTGCACCCTTTACATTCTCTTTGTTTAACATTAAGGAGTGTTTTTAATATATATTTTTAATTTAATTTGATGTATTTTAAAAAATAAAAAATTTCTTAGATGTTGGTTTTAAAGTTTAAATATAGAAAATTAAGAGACTACCCAAACTTTATTAATCAACATACCCACTCTTGACAGTATCTATATACAGTGTAAAGGTTACACATAAGCAAGCATAATTAAGTGATTATTAAATAATTCATCGGCACCACATTATGAATAGGATTTTTTTTTTCAACGTGAAAAAAATATTAAGTATTATTAATATTTTTTTATAAAAAAAATATTTAAACTGTGTGGAAATTGATTTAATATTTTTAATAGTTTTGGTAGGTTTAAAAACAAATTAGATGACCAGTAAAAATATAATTTAACTCAAAACAAATATTTAAAATGAGATTTTTTTATATAAATATTGAAACAATAACATATTGAATCAGTTCAAGTCAAACCATATATTACCATACGATTTCACATATTGAGTCATGAGAGCATGATAACCTAATAGTAAGCAAATTAAAATTTAATTTTTTATAAATTCAATATTAAATGATAAAATTAAAAAAAATTAATAAAAAAAGAATTAAAAATTTTAAATTAACTTGAGTTAACCTACCTTATTCACGACTTGGATCATGAGACCAAAATAACTTAATAGAAATGTGAAATTGAAAAAAAAATAATTAAAAAAGACATAAAAAATAATTTGGATTAATACAGATTAACCCGCCAAACCTATGACCTGATTCATAAGATAAATATAATCTTATAAGAAGCAAATCAATATAAATTATAAAATCTAATTCTTAATCACTCAATATTGAATGATGAAACTAAAAAAAAATCAAATAAAAAAAATCACGAGCTAATTAAGTTAACTCATCAAAATAATAATCCAAGTCATAAAACTAAAATAATATTATAGAAGTTAAATTGAAAAAAAAATACAAAATTTAATTCCTAATAAACCTAAAATTAAAAAATAAAATTGAAATTGAAAACAAAAATATAAATTGAAAAAAAAAACTATTACAATAAATAATATTTTACTAGCTTTGATACTCGCACAATGTTGGAGTGTTTTAAGTGAAATTTAATTTTAATTATTATTATGATTATTTATAAATTAATTAAAAATATTATATAACAAAAGACATGATATTCATTAAGCTAATTGCAAAAGTTAAGTAAAAATAGTTAAATCCAAATATAGTGAAAGTATCTAGAGTTATATATTTTATGCTTTATACCTATCTATAGAGAAGTGGATGTCAACGAGTGAGAGGTTGTATTAACAAAGTAGATAATAAAGATATTATTTTAAAAATATTGTCTCCTCTCAAGCACAATGGAAAATCCAATGTTTATATCTAGCTGACGCTGCTTTTAATTAAAAATGATTACATAATATAATTAATTAATACCTCTTTAGCAACCCCTCGTGCTATTATTTCACCACATTTCTCTGCCACAAACCCTTTTTTTTCTAGACTCGGATGATTAGAGAGAGAGAGAGAGAGATTATTAATCTCTTATCAATTTTTTTATAATTACTTTTTTTAAAAAAAAATCTTATTATAGAGAGATTATTATATTATTTTTAACTACAACATCAACAATGTAATGCTGCCAAAAATCATTTAACAAAATTTGGCAATCTTGAAAACTAATATATTATTTTTTTTCTTTTTTTTTTAATTTTTCTATTCCTTGAACAAAAAGATTGGAGTTCAAGATCCTTTCTGTATCTTGTAGTGTTACATCTCCCTAGATCCCTTTTAAGTTTCAAGTAATCATAGGTTTATGTTACAAAACTCAGTGATTAATTAAATATGAGATTAATTTTGCTTCAAATTGAAGACCATTTTCTTTGAAAACACAAAAAAGAATGATGGTTTTTTTTTATAAAAAAAATGTATCCCATCATTTATTTGTTTCAGTGAAGCAGTTTCAAGTCTGGCAATTATAGTTTATTTGATTGATGTAATGAAGTAGAGCTTGCCCAGGGTCCAACGCCCCTTCCAATAATAATAATAAAAAAAGGTAGCAATTTACCCACGTTTTATACTCACATAAACATAAGATTAATTCAAAGAAAACAAAGGAATAATTCAATTTCTATAAAATAGATTATCATCAACTCCAATCTTGGTATTTTAACTTCATTATAACTTTAAAGTATTTTCTTTTATTTTATAGGGAAATGAGAAAAAAAAACGTTTTAAAAGGAAAACTTTTCATTTTCAATTAGTAAATATATTTTCTATAGTTTTCTATTTCAAGATTTATATAAAAGATTAGAATTCTTTTTCCATCTCTTTTATAAACTTGATTCAAGGCACGTTTGATAAGTCCAATATCATCGAAAGCAAAATACTAAATTAAAATTTAATTAATCTATAAAATATTTATATTTAGAATTTATTTAGAAATTATTTGAAAATATAGTTATAGTTACTTTTTAAATAATTTTTAATATTAAAATATATATTAATAATATTTTTTTTATTTTTTTAAAATTATTTTTAATATATTATACAAAATAATTTAAACATACTAAAAATATATTAATTTAAAATAAATAAAAGAATTGTTTTTTTTAAATAACAAACAGGCTATTAAAAGCAACGTTCACCTTTCCTTCTTCGCCTGCTTTCCTCTAACAGTTGATACCATAACAACCTCAAATTATGCTCCCTTTGTCACCTCTCTACTTTCCTTGTCTAAATTTTATTAATTAATTCACTTATTCCTTATGGGTTCCAACCATTTTGTTGAATTACCCTTCTTGGCAACTTTTCTCGTGTCTTATCTGCAGAATCCTAGAATCATTTTTCACATTTTAAGTCATTAAATCCTGCTCGGTCGAGTGAGCTTTTAAGCAATCAAGCATTGATCTTTTTGTGCCTTTTGGGACAAATATTGAACTTTGAGGGGTGGGTTTTTGTTATTTTTCTTGATGGGTACTGCAATTACTCAGTACCCTTATGGAATTACTTCACATTCTTTTGTGAAACTCAGTCACAAATTGGAGATTTCAAGCTCTAATTCTCATTATAAAGTGGAGATATCAAGATTTAACTTGTATCCAAGTTCTGTTTCCACCACTGACTCCAAGGTATGTGATAAAGATTGTCTTTATAGATTATATGCACAGTTGATTAGTCCATTTTTTTAGGAAAGAAGTGAAACAAAAACCCTGTTGAATATGCTGTAATGTAATGGAGATAGAGGAAATAATGTCCTTATGTACTTGGGGGTGTTTATTTTGTGATATGGCTGTGTTGTTTTGACAATTTTGATTACATTCAATTGCTAATGGCATGGATTAAGCAGACAAGATGAGTGTGATTTATAGAAAAGATAATAGAGAGTTTTTGATGATACATGCAAATGTCATGGCAGTAATGCATGAAACTATGTAAGAATTAATGTTTTGAATTATGGAAGGTTTTTTCTTGATACAGGTGTGTGTTCGTAGAATACGTGCTCTACCCGATATTGATGATATATTTTCGGATATTATTGCTACACCATTACTTGATGTGGTTGAAAACCTATCCACTTGAAGAATTTAACTATTAAGGTTAGTTCATGAACTTTCTCCTTTTTCCAGACGTGTTTCATACTATTAATATTTCAGCTTCTTTACCTATTAAGGATTGGTCTATGCAGGAACTGAAACTATTAGCTAATGAAATACGATCAGAGTTGTCTTCCATAATGTCACAGGCACAAAAAGACTTTAAGGCCATTTTGGCAGCTGTTGAACTGACAGTTGCAATTCACCATGTTTTTCATGCTCCAGTGGACAAGATACTGCGGGATGTTGGGGAACAAGTAAGATTCGCAGCTGATTCTGTTCTTTATGGAGGACCGCATAGTCATCAAAGAGCAGATAATAGCATGCTTATGGGGGTCTGTTCATTTGTTTGTTGGTGTTGTGCAGCCCTACAAGGGGCTGCTAGCATGGCTATTGATTTCTTTTATAAATATTTTTTAGAATGGGGATGGATTGGGAATTTGTTGATGTTACTGGGTGGGCAGAGTCTGAACCAAAGAATAATTCAAAAAAGTGGCCTTTTGTATATGGAAATGGCTAGTTTTGAGTGACAATCTGGTCCATTTTTAAGTTAGTTCCTTGTTTCTTGGCGGCAGACATGTGCACATAAAATTCTCACTGGAAGGAGATCTCTTATGCATACACTAAGACAAAAGGATGGTCTTTCTGGATTTACATCTCGGTCTGAGAGTGAATATGACCCATTTGGAGCAGGACATGGATGCAACAGTATTTCTGCTGGACTTGGTAAAATGCCATGTCCTCAGCTACTTATACTTTTCTCAACTTTTATTTGCTCACTTGTCTGAATGAGCATACTGTCCTGAAGTTCTTGCACTGCATTTCATAGATCCACCGAGGACATCTCTTTCACTCATGCTTATTACCCTGGAAATAATATTATTATTAAGTGTGCTGTCCTGTTAGCAAATGAAATCAGCTGTCCAAGTTTAAGCTGTTAACTTTAGCTTTTATGTTGTACATAGCTCTGAATCAAGTTGTAAAACTCTTGCTTATATGCTCCAGTATTACTATTACAAATAAACTTTAAAACATGGAATTTAATTAGTTTCTCACCAGGCATGGCGGTTGCTCGTGATATTAAAGGGAAGTGGGAACATATTGTTACAGTCATTGGCAATGGCACAACCATGGCTGGTCAGGTCTATGAAGCAATGGGCAATGCAGGCTATTTAGACTCAAATATGATAGTGATTTTAAATGACAGCCGACACTCTTTACACCCCAAGATTGAAGAGGGCTCCAAGACTTCAATCAATGCTCTATCTAGTACCCTAAGCAAGCTCCAGTCAAGCAAATCATTCCGGAGGCTTAGAGAAGTTGCTAAGGTGCTTTCAGTAGTTTCCATTTGCTTACATGACTAAGCTTGTATTAGGATCATTAACTGATAAAATTGCTTAGAGAGAATGGAAATTTTCTGTAATTGAAGATACATTTTTTTGAGTTAATTTAGAAATCTCTATTGCAATAAGTAGCGCAACAAAATTCAGTCAGATTTTATATCCTGTTTTAACTTCATGTATTATTGTTTTCATTCAATTGAATGCTCTTTCTTTCCTTATTTCTTGTCAAGGGTGTTACCAAGAGGATAGGTATGTATGAATTAGCAGCTAAAGTTGATGAGTATGCACGTGGTATGATGGGTCCACTGGGATCAACTCTCTTCGAAGAACTTGGGTTGTACTACATAGGCCCTGTTGATGGACACAATATTGAAGATTTAGTTTGTGTTTTACAAGAAGTGTCAACTCTGGAGTCAAGGGGTCCTGTCTTGATGCATGTAATAACTGAAGAAAATCAGTCTACAGAACATAAACAACAGATTGAGGCAATGGGGAACCAGCAGGGAGGTATGTTGAATTCTTATACTTTAATCTTCTTTGATTTTTCATAGATGACTATCAAATCTATGCATTAATTCACAGTCACACTGAACCTGGCTATCCTGGTTATATTTTAGATATCTATGCTGAGGCATATGCTTTGTTCAGGATCTGGCCTTATGTGTAGGCTAGGCTAGGCTACAACTTAATGTATAAGAACTCAGGACTGGTTAATTGTTCTACAGCTTTTTAAGTAGAGGAGATGATTTTAATTCTAAAATTAATGCGTACATATTCTTTAATTTGGAGATTGCTTCAAATGCTTATGTCTAGGCTAGGCTAGGCTAAGCTTTATTTTATTTTCTGTTAAATGAAGAATATAATTGATAAATAGGAAACTAAAGCTGGAGCTTATCCTGCTTACACGATTTGTACAATCAAATAACCTTAAAATCAACTAATGTGCAGATTCTATCATAACAAGAACTAAAAGTATTTTAAAGATCACTTATCAGTTGTAAAGGAACTAGAAAACTGCAATCTAGACATAAATCAGCATGCTTAGAGCTTTCAATTGCCTCTTGAAGAATTCTGGATTTACACAACTTGTTTTGAACAAAATGTATAATAAAGCTCGCCATGACTTGCTTTATTTTCTTCATGCTATAGCTTTCAAGTAATCAATGATTAAAATGTAGCACAAGTATTATGAATATCCATATGAGATATGTCCACAGTTACCTCTAGTTTATAGTTTTGGACTACGGGGTACCTTTCTGTGTTCAGGCTCAGTTTGTGCTGAGTTTACTTATATCTGCTGTCACACCCGAACATCGCGATGACCGATTAAAAATTATCTTGATTGGAAAAAGAACAGATACCTGACATCTTATTCTTTTAAGGAAAAAGGTCTTATTTAAGGAGTCGCCACCTAGTATTATGGTTACTAGGAACCCTGACTGGTTAGCAGAGATTCATTGGTACGGGACTAGTTACGTAAAATGGAAGATACTATCACCTCTTAAACGTTCTGCCTGAGACAGACTGCATTGCTGGTTTTTTCTTAAATTGCTAAATATTTATTAGTTTACGCTATGATAATTTACTTATAATATTCTTGACTCTGGCGTCAATGAATATTCAACTATGAATATCTCCAACTCTAGCATTGATAAATATTACGTAGCAATAAAATAAATTTTATTCTCTACTCTAGCGCTAGTGAATAAATAAATAAAAGTAAATTTATTTTTACGCGTGCACATATATATTTTTTTATTTTTCTAGTTGAATAAAATAAAATACAATGAATAAAAATAATATAAATTTAAATCGGTATTTTTATTCCTGACTCTGGCATCAGTAAATGATTAGTACTTAAAAATGCATTTTTATCATGGTTTTATATCATCATTTTGCACTTGAAGTATCAATAACTCCTTAACTAAAATATGTTTTATAATAATGTATCTAATAATATAAGATACCTATAATTTGTGGTAAATGTTTATTTTTAATGCAGGCCTATCACATAAATGAAATGATTGATTAATGACTTGAAGAACTTCAATTGCAAGGATAAAGAGATGGTCAAACTTAGAGAAGAGATGTCGGTGCAATCCAAATCGGAACACTGTTCGGTAATTGGGTCATATCTGGAGCTACAGATCTCAGATTTAGGTCCAATTTATATGGATGGAAAGGTAAGACATAGGGCTACAACTTTCATATGGAGCCCAAGATCTAAAAAGGCCATTATCAAGTCCAAATTGTAGCAACAACAAAGAAGCCAGAATCTGTCTTCCAGCCCGGGCACTGTTCGGTATTTTGGCCATATCTGGAGTTCTAGAAGTCCAAATGAGCTGAATGTTTTACACAAGAAAGCTGAGACAATTGCCTACAACTTTCATGTTTACAACTGGCTCCAATTTTGACGTTATCAATGACGTTTTGGGCAGACAAGAGAAGATAAGGATTGTCACCAAGTCAAAAGTTGGTCACCCACTTATCAATTAGTTATCAAATCAATAGTTCCCAATTTTAGCCTATAAAAGGAGGCATTTGCCATGCATTTAGGCATCTTGGTTTCCAGATCAAGATCATGCTCTTCCTTTTTCTCTTTGTATTTTTTGTAATTTTTATGCTTTGCTTTCATTAATATTAAGTTTATGCCTTTCATTTCCTTTCCTTTACTTAGTTAACTTTTATGTTTTTATTTTGTTTATCTATTTTGCTTTCTTTCATTATGTCTAGCTAAGTTAATTATGTCAAGGTGAAAAGGTTACACTAATGGTGTGAGAATAAGTATAATGTAAACTTAATATGGACCTTAATGTTTGATACTAACATGTTTTATATTTGTTATCTTGTTCACTCTTTAATACTTTGCTTGTTAAATGACTAATCTTGATTTATGTTGTATAACACTTGGTACAACAAATGCTTGGCACTTTCATAGCCCATAATGTATGGTATAACCGACACCTGAGCTATGAAAGGAACTTGATTTGTTGTTAACATAAGTTATAATCATGAATGCTTGACGAGATTTACAAGTATTAGCATTAATTGAATAAGATGACTAATGTAATCATGTTAACAATATATAATCTGATTAGAACCTCATTTATGTGTGGTTTCCAACTCAATAATAAGAGTTTATACTATACTTGTTTGATATACCATTAGTGGAACCTCTAACCTTGACATTTGTTATTATTATTGTTTAATCCTTACATTAATATTTCATCTCTAAGTTCTCATCATCATCATCTTCTTCTTCTTCTCTTTCTTTATTATTATTATTATTATTATTGTTATTGTTATTATTATTATTATTATTAGTACTATTACTACTATTATTATTATTATTATTATTATTATTATTATTATTATTATTATTATCGTTATTACTATTATTGTTGTTTATAATTGTTGTTTATAATTTGTACAATTAACCTCCCTGTGGTTCGACCCCGGTCTTGCCGGGTTATTTATTACTTCGACACTCCTGCACTTGGGAGGAGACATCAATCTTTTCGTCGTGTCAAGTTTTTGGCGCCGTTGCCGGGGAGGTAAGTTCTTGTATAAATTATAGTTTTTATTTTATTTTCTCTTTTCACTTTTCTTGTATATAACTTTGTTTCTTTTCTTTTGTTTCGTTTTCTTTTATTTTTTTTTTCCTCCTCCTTTTGCTTTCTTCTTCTTTTTTTATTTTTACACGTGCATGAGAGTGTGGTCACGTACATCAAGTGGTAGACTTTGTAGGGTATCCTCATCATTTTTAGAAAATATGGCCGAAGAAGATAATCAATCACTTCATAATGAAAATAATGAGAATAATCGTGCTAGAACACTTAGAGACCACATGAATCCCACAAGAACAAGTGCACCATCATGCATAGTTTTTCCTCCTGATGCATCTCATTTTAATTTTAAACCAGGTATTATTCAACTTTTACCTTCTTTTCATGGTTTAGAATTGGAAAATCCATACTTGTATTTAAGGGAATTTGAGGAGGTCTGCAACACATATAATAACTTAAATTGTAGCATGAACACTATCAGATTAAAGCTTTTTCCTTTTTCATTAAAAGATAAAGCTAAAACATGGCTACAAAATTTAAGACCAGGATCCATTCGTGCTTGGGATGAAATGCAACAACAGTTTTTAAAGAAGTTTTTCCCATCTCATAGAACAAACTCTTTCAAGAGACAAATCACCACTTTCACTCAAAAACCAAGAGAAACATTTTACAAATGTTGGGATAGGTATCAAGACTTGCTTTGTACTTGCCCTCATCATGGTTTTGAAACATGGAGATTGGTTTCACATTTCTATGAAGGGTTAACACCTAAAGATAGGCAAATGGTTGAATTGATGTGCAATGAAACTTTTGAAGATAAAGACCCTGATGAAGCAATGGAGTACTTAGACTTGTTAGCTGAAAATGCTCAAAATTGGGACACCGCGGGTACATATGAGGCACCGAGTAAAACTCAACCTCATACATCTAGTGGAGGTATGCACAACCCTAGGGAAGATCATGACCTTCAAGCCAAGTTTGCATCTTTAGCTAGAAAAGTCGAGGCACTAGAATTAAAAAAGAGTGGTCAATTAAAATCTGTTGAAAACATTGTGTGTCAAATCTGTGAAACAAATGAACACTCAACCAACAATTGTCCAACCTTGCCTTCTTTTAAAGAATGTCTCCATGAACAAGCCCATGCTTTAAACAGTTTTCAAAGGGCCAACCATAACCCATACTCCCAAACATACAACCCTGGTTGGAGGAATCATCCAAATTTCAGTTGGAAGAGTGAGAACAACAATGCACAAACTTCACAACCACCGTTTCAAGCACACCATAATTTCCAAAATTCTCATGGATATGCACCTCCTTATGCTCCACCTCCTAGAAGAAATCTTGAGGAAACATTGCATGCATTCATTGAAAAGCAAGAGACAATTAATACTCAACTTGTTCAAAACATGACAGATTTTAAAGATACTCTTGCTAAATTAACATCTGCTCTTAGTTTCCAAGAGAAAGGTAAGTTTCCATCTCAAACGCAACAAAATCCCAAGGGGCAATACAATGCAAATGCAAGTAGTTCTGGAAGCCAACACATGGATCAAGTCAAATCAGTCACTACTCTGCGCAGTGGTAAGGTTATTGAAAAACCCTCTCTTGAACCTTATGAGAAAGATGATGAGTCAATCTCTGAGGGTAAGAAAGGGGTTGAATCTGAAAATTGCAAAGAAACGACTAATTCACCGCCAGCACTTCCATTTCCTCAAGCCATGACCAAACAAAGGAAAGTCAATCACAATTATGAAATTTATGAAATTTTCAAACAGGTAAGGATCAATATACCATTGTTGGATGCTATTAAACAGGTTCCTTCTTATGCTAAATTTTTGAAAGATCTATGCACTGTGAAGAGGAAACTGAATGTGAAAAAGAAAGCCTTTCTAGCCGAACAAGTAAGTGCTATTCTTCAAAACAATAATGCTTTGAAATATAAAGACCCTGGTTGTCCTACAATTTCCTGCTTTATTGGAGAACATAAAATTGAAAGAGTCTTACTTGATCTTGGTGCTAGTGTGAATTTACTTCCATATTCAATTTTTCAAAGTCTCAATCTAGGTGAGTTAAAACCAACTTCTATATCTCTTTTACTTGCCGATAGATCTGTAAAAGTGCCTAGAGGAATAATTGAAGATGTGTTAGTACAAGTCGATAAATTCATTTATCCTGTGGATTTTATTGTCTTGGACACAGAACCTGTTGAAGCATGTAATTCATTTCCTGTTATTTTAGGACGTCCATTTCTTGCAACTTCTAATGCATTGATTAATTGTAGGAATGGACTGATGAAGCTATCATTTGGAAACATGACATTGGAGATGAATATTTTCAATATTTGCAAGCAACCTGGAGATGATAATGATTTACAAGAAGTAGATCATATTGAGGAATTAGTTTATGATCAACTTGAATCTACTTTAAGTAAAAATGAATTGGATGAAACTGAAGATTTGCAAATGATTTATTCTGAGGAAGAAATCACGGATGAAACAAGCACTGAAAATGTTGATGCGAATCATTTGTCAACAGTGACAACAGATTTGACATCTGACATCACACCAAAGGATGATTACTTTCCTAACGAATCCTTACTTACTCTTAGTCCAATGCCTTGGTATGATAAAAATATCAATTTTCTTACTTTAGGAGATTTGCCAGCTGATTGGAGTACCCAAGAAAAAGAAAAGTTTTTGAACGAAGTGAAGAATTTTTATTGTGATGACCCTAACTTATTCAAATATTGTCCTGATCAAATATTTCAAAGATTCATTCCCGACAATGAGGTAAGTAGTGTCATTAAACTTTGTCATTTTGAAGCATATGGAAGTTGTTTTTCGTCAAAAAAGACAATTGCAAAAATATTTCAAAATGGATTTTATTGGCCCACCATGTTCAAGGACACGCATGCATTCTGCAAAACTTGTGCAAATTGTTAAAAAGTTGATACTGGTCAAAAAGTTTTGTTTTATAATTCTCAATTCTATGCATTCCCTAAAAAGATAAGATTAAGATGGAGCAATCCTTATGGGGCCTGTGATATTGAGAATTCAATGAATGACAATGATTTTAAGAAAAATGAACATCGTTTGAAAGCTTACTATGATAAGATTCCTAGTGAAAATGAATCAACTGGTTGGAATGATCTTGTAGATAAAGGTTGATTATGTTGTTTTTCTTATATTTTTTTTGTGTTTCTTTTTGAGTGATTTTTGCTAGTTTCTCTCACCCCGGTCAAATGGCGGATAACGGTACTCCGTGACTTAAGTCGGTTCTTTCAGTTTCCCAAAATAACTGATATCTGTGTATATATCTGTGCAATTCTTTGAATCTCTCTTCCAATTCTCATTTGAAAATGGACACTAATCTTGAAAAATTGAAAAAGTATTTTCCCGCTTTGCCTCAGAATGCGATTACAAAAATTTACCGTGCTAGATGTGCAAGATTGAGATTGTTAATGAATCATGGAATTCCTAAAGATATTCGCTGGTTGATTGAAACAAAGGTCCGATTATCAGGTGAGTCCTCTAACTTCATTTCACACATGCCTGGAACAGGTAAAAGCACTTTTGCAAAGAAGCGTCGTGCAAAACGAGTGGATGTCTGTCATCGATGTGCTAGATGGACTTGTAATACCCAATGTCGTTCTTTAGGAATGGTATCTATAAACCGTGAAGATAAAATACAATTCATTAAGGATGGCTTGAGTAAGGAGTCTTTAGATAATCTTCTATTGACTCTTGAGACGCATCCTAGTGGAGATGTGCATCGTGCAATTCATGATTTATGGCCACTATTTCATAAAGAACATGATCGACTTAGTCTTGGGAATCTGACTAAAAAAGACCCTGTTTGCCAGTTTTTAAGAAAACTGGATGGGAAGCCTATCCCCGACCCATAAAGGTCGTTTAAGCCGTTCTTGGACGTAAAACCAAGGGAAGATGTGAGCCACAATCACAACTACTTGTACATACACATGTTTTTTTTCAAAAGTAAATAAATAAATAAATAAAGAGAGAGAGAGAGAGTGTGAGACTCCAGCTGGCCTACATATAGATGTTATGATTGCCTTTCTAATTTCTCATCTATAAAACCCTCTTTTCCTTCCTTTCATTTCTACTCAACCTATACATTCAACAAATACAGAAGTGTGTAGAAATGACAAGTTCCTCAAGTCATCAAATAAGAAATATTTGTATTTTCGGTGGATCTAGTCCTGGGAAAGAAAAGGAGTTTTTAGAATCAGCAAATCATCTTGGTCAGGTGCTAGCTGAGAGAAAGATTCATTTAGTATATGGGGGAGACAGTTTTGGGTTAATGGGAGGTGTGTCAATAGCTGCATTTTTAGGAGGTAGTCAAGTTTTGGGGGTCGTCCCTGAAGCTTTGGCACAAGGGGACATCATTGGAAAAATAATTGGAGAGGAACTTCAGGTCTCCACAATGTCGGCTCGAATGAATGCAATGTTTAACCATGCTGATGCTTTCATTGCTTTACCAGGTGGTCTAGGCACATTGGAAGAGATCTTTCATATTTCCTCTTGAGCTCAATTGCACATTCACCATAAACCCATTGGCTTGTTAAATGTTAATGGTTATTATGATAAGTTGTTGTCTTTTCTTGATCATGCTGTGGAACAGGAATTTCTAACATCTTCTGCACGACAAATCATAATCTCTGCTACTACTGCTGAACAATTGATTGACCAACTACAATCTTTCATTCCTGTGATTGATCCTTCCATGAGTCGCATAAATTGGTCATCTACGGGAAGCCGTAAAAAGCTTAGATTGGATTTGAGCCTTCATTTGTGAATTTTTGTGTATTTTGGTTTTATTATTGTGTTTTGTTATTTCTTATTTTTGTTTCAGTGTGTTTCAGGTTTTGTCAGTGTTCGTTATTTCAGGTGATATCTTCTATACTCTATCTTTCTACCTTAGAACATTGAGGACAATGTCTCATTTTGGTTGGGGGGAGAGGGTAGTAGTTGATAAAAAAAAATTCATTTCATAAAGCATGTGCATAATTGTTGTTACTAGGATGGCAGAGTAAAGGAGTTCTTTTGTTAAAGTGATTCTTGAGACGCATCTTAGTAACCATTCTTAACAAGGTCTATTATAATATTTCCTGAAATATTCAGGTTTACAAACTCTCGTATTGTTACCGCTTAATTCTGCTCATATACTTATTTAACATATATTCTTAAACCTTAATATACACACACACACTTTAACATATGATTGTGGGTTGCATATTGGATTATTACATTATTTATGTTCTTTTGTTAAAGGTAACAACTAAGGGAAAGGGATTGTATATAATTAAAAAAAAAACATGAAAAAAAAAGAAAAAAAAATGTAGATAAGTTTGGTTTCGTAGCCTCCCTAACCTAAGCAATTAAGCCCGAAGAGGTGTTTTAACACCTAATACCCTAAAGTCAACTGACTTGGGAGCTATTGGCCCAACGCTTGTTACATGGGTTGAGGAGAAAAGCTTAAGGGAATCAAACATTGCACTATCTACATATCAGTATCTGCGACCCGAGTTACTAAGCTCGTAGGGGTGTCTTAACACCTAATGCCCTAAGACCAACTGGTCTGGGAGTCATTAGCTGAAAGCTCGTTACATGGGTTAAAGATGCATGATGTTTTTAAATTATATGTATATATTTAAAAAAAAAGACAAAAAAAAAGACAAAAATAATAATCCCAACCTAAGGAAGTTAACCTTAAACATTAGAACAAAAATTTTGTTTTCTTCCAAGAAAAGCCCCATAATTATGTGTTGATACATTGAGCACACAAAAAAAAGGTTTATTAATATCTTGTTAAGAGGTATTGAGCAGATATATAAATTTAATGAGAGTTTGTTTATCTGGATAGATTAATGGAAGTTAAATGATGAATACCTTGCTTTGTGAAATTTGCAAATTGTTGTAACGCTTTGATTACTAGGGACTAGTAATAAGCTGGTTGAGGGGTGTGATTAATACTTAAAAGTGCATTTTTATCATGGTTTTATATCATCATTTTGCACTTGAAGTATCAATAACTCCTTAACTAAAATATGTTTTATAATAATGTATCTAATAATATAAGATACCTATAATTTGTGGTAAATGTCTATTTTTAATGCAGGCCTATCACATAAATAAAATGATTGATTGATGACTTGAAGAACTTAAATTGCAAGGATAAAGAGATGGTCAAACTTAGAGAAGAGATGTCGGTGCAATCCAAATCGGAACACTGTTCGGTAATTGGGTCATATCTGGAGCTACAGATCTCAGATTTAGGTCCAATTTATATGGATGGAAAGGTAAGACATAGGGCTACAACTTTCATATGGAGCCCAAGATCTAAAAAGGCCATTATCAAGTCCAAATTGTAGCAACAACAAAGAAGCCCGAATCTGTCTTCCAGCCCGGGCACTGTTCGGTATTTTGGCCATATCTGGAGTTCTAGAAGTCCAAATGAGCTGAATGTTTTACACAAGAAAGCTGAGACAATTGCCTACAACTTTCATGTTTACAACTGGCTCCAATTTTGACGTTATCAATGACGTTTTGGGCAGACAAGAGAAGATAAGGATTGTCACCAAGTCAAAAGTTGGTCACCCACTTATCAATTAGTTATCAAATCAATAGTTCCCAATTTTAGCCTATAAAAGGAGGCATTTGCCATGCATTTAGGCATCTTGGTTTCCAGATCAAGATCATGCTCTTCCTTTTTCTCTTTGTATTTTTTGTAATTTTTATGCTTTGCTTTCATTAATATTAAGTTTATGCCTTTCATTTCCTTTCCTTTACTTAGTTAACTTTTATGTTTTTATTTTGTTTATCTATTTTGCTTTCTTTCATTATGTCTAGCTAAGTTAATTATGTCAAGGTGAAAAGGTTACACTAATGGTGTGAGAATAAGTATAATGTAAACTTAATATGGACCTTAATGTTTGATACTAACATGTTTTATATTTGTTATCTTGTTCACTCTTTAATACTTTGCTTGTTAAATGACTAATCTTGATTTATGTTGTATAACACTTGGTACAACAAATGCTTGGCACTTTCATAGCCCATAATGTATGGTATAACCGACACCTGAGCTATGAAAGGAACTTGATTTGTTGTTAACATAAGTTATAATCATGAATGCTTGACGAGATTTACAAGTATTAGCATTAATTGAATAAGATGACTAATGTAATCATGTTAACAATATATAATCTGATTAGAACCTCATTTATGTGTGGTTTCCAACTCAATAATAAGAGTTTATACTATACTTGTTTGATATACCATTAGTGGAACCTCTAACCTTGACATTTGTTATTATTATTGTTTAATCCTTACATTAATATTTCATCTCTAAGTTCTCATCATCATCATCTTCTTCTTCTTCTCTTTCTTTATTATTATTATTATTATTATTATTGTTATTGTTATTATTATTATTATTATTAGTACTATTACTACTATTATTATTATTATTATTATTATTATTATTATTATTATTATTATTATTATTATCGTTATTACTATTATTGTTGTTTATAATTGTTGTTTATAATTTGTACAATTAACCTCCCTGTGGTTCGACCCCGGTCTTGCCGGGTTATTTATTACTTCGACACTCCTGCATTTGGGAGAAGACATCAATCTTTTCGTCGTGTCAGTGAATAAACCAATAAATTTATATTATTTTTTATTCATGCATACATATTTTTTTATTTTCATATTTTTTATTTTTATTTTTATTTTTTTGGGTTAGTCCCAACTCAGCCCATAGAGCTAGGTTGGACCTAACAGGCCTAGCAAGGTCACAAGCTTAACTAGGCTGGCCATTGTTTTTTTTAATTTTTACCAGCAGGCATGCGTGAATTGCTCACACACGTCTGCTACAGGAAGCATGTAATTAAATTGCAAGGAGGGAAAGAGCAACTTATCTGGTGCTGCAATTAAAGATGGTAATGACAGTGGAGGGCTGGCCTGCTGATGCTATTTTCTCTTCCTCTGTTTTCCTCTTGATGTCCCTCTAGTCCTCCTTCTCTCTGTCCTCTTTTTCCAAGCACACCCCTAGCAAACACAGTATCAAATTAATTATTTTAGCAAGAAAAGAAGGAAACTTACCTAGGCATGTGGCTGCTAAAGGCAAAGTCGAGGGAGACTGGGAAGAAAAAGGATTGAGAGGGGCGGCGGCTAGTATAGGGTTCGCCGCCCCCTTTTTTTTATGTTTTTCTCTTTTAAGGTTTCTGGTAATGACCTCCTCTTAAGGTTTTTTCTTTTAGAGTTTCTCTCTAATCATCCTCCCTCCTCCTTTTCTTTCTTTTGTTCTGTTTTTCTAGGTTAATTCTCTGTTCTCGGGTTCATCTTTTTTTTTTTCCTTCCCTCCTGAGATCTGTATTTATAGTGCCAGAGTCCCTTCGCATGTGAGAAACCAAGTTTCAATCAAACTCATTCTCTTCTTTGAAGTTTGAATTTGATTAAGAATTAAATTTGAAAGCGGACAACTATTATTATCTTAAAGACTATGATTATCTCGAAGATAAAGATTATCTTGAAGATAAAAATAGAATGACAAAAACATATTGTAGTCCTTAATTTTCACGGAAGTTGACAAATCACACTTTTCATTGAAATAAATCTATGATATTTTAATTGTTCATTTTAAACCCTATAAAAATTAAATTAGAAACCAAAGGGTCAAAATTGGGTTATGACATCTGCTACCATGGCTTGTCAACATCTTTGAATATCTGACAAGCAGTACATTGTGTGGCTGTTCAAACCCAAAAATTCCAACTTTTATTTATTTTTTTCATTTGATGTAAATGCACAAGACTTTGTATTAATGATTGTCTTTTAATTGGTTATTTACTTTCAATGTGAGCCCTGGGGCTCTAATTTTTCTTAACAGAAGTCAACTTATTTGTACGGATTTACTTGGAAGACATTCCCCCATGTATATTAATCATAGATGCTAAATTATCTCTCCTTGCTATGGCAGAGTGACCATACACACTCTTTTCTGGCTTTAGTGTGTGTGTGTGTTTTTTTCCTAATTCATATTGTTTTCCCATTCTAATAGGTTTTCTGTTTCTGCAGGTTTCTTTGACTCAGATGCAGTGCTATCCAACATGCATACTCAAACATATAGTGATTGTTTTGTTGAGGCACTGATCATGGAGGCAGAGAAAGACAAAGATATTGTGGTTGTTCATGCAGGAAAGGAAATGGAACCATCATTTCAACTATTTCAGGAAAGATTTCCACAGAGGTTTTTTTATGTGGGAATGGCTGAGCAACATGCAGTTACATTTTCAGCTGGCTTGTCATGCGGGGGGTTAAAGCCATTTTGCATAATTCCTTCAGCTTTTCTGCAGAGAGCATATGACCAGGTCTATCTCTCTCTCTCTACACACACACACGCACGCACGCACACATTTATGCATGCATGCATGTGTGTGTTAGTGTAAGCATGAGTGCATGCCAGGAATATTGTTGAATTAGATCTTGCTGGATATCTTTCTAAGCTAGCTAGATTTATAATTGTTTGATTCTTCAAGAGAAATGGAATAGCATGACAACAAGTTTTGGGAACAAAATTGTAACATTGATTGCAGGAAAAATCTTAGTTTTTCTAGAATGTTGCTCTTCGTGGCTTCTCCAGGTGGTCCATGATGTAGATCAGCAGAGGATTCCAGTTCGCTTTCTCATTACAAGCGCGGGACTGGTAGGACCTGATGGTCCTACTATGTGTGGAGCGTTTGATATAACTTTCATGTCATGCTTGCCAAACATGATTGTTATGGCACCATCAGATGAGGATCAGCTTGTGGACATGGTGGCTACTGCAGCCCATATTAATGATCGTCCAGTTTGCTTTCGGTAGCCAAGGGGTGCCATTGCTGGAACTGATCATTATACTCGTTGTGGTATTCCTGTTGAGGTACTTTTAACATGCCTTGCTTGTTAACTTTCTCTTGCCCTTGATACCAGCTTTCCTAAAATGATTATATAGTTTTGTCTCAGAAGAAGTGTATCTGGTGTTGCTGATGACCATGTTTCTGAAAAAAAGAAGAAAAGCTGACACTGATTTTTGTCATGTCGGCTATCATCCCAGATAAGATAATAAACATTATTGTTGGAAAACTGAATCATTATTCACAGCACGCATATGTCCCCCAAATGTTCTCATTTAATTTACTTGGCATGGTTTAGCATTTCTTTGATATTCTTGATTAAGCCTTTGTTAAGTTCTATATTAAATTTTTAAAATTTCATTGTAGCTGCTGATTCCATTGCTTCCATAAGGTGTTTTTTTTTTTTTTTTTTTTTCCGGTTACTCTTCCTGGTATAATATTAGTTACTGTGTTTGTCAGTGGGTTCTTGTGCACTCGGCTTGACTACTGTTTTGTGGAGCAGATTGGAAAGGGATTAACTCTTGTAGAGGGTAAAGATGTTGCTTTGCTTGGGTATGATACAATGGTTCAGAACTGCCTCAGAGCTCAGACCCTTCTTTCAAAGCTTGGCATTGAGGTAACTGTTGCTGATGCAAGATTCTGCAAGCCACTTGACATGAAGCTTCTCAGACAGTTATGCAAAAACCATGCCTTTCTGGTCACATTCGAGGAAGGCTCTATTGGAGGATTTGGGTCCCATGTTTCACAGTTCATTGCCCTTGATGGGCAGCTTGATGAAAGAACTAAGGTAAATATCTCACACACAAATAATATCAGTTGGCTTGTTTTTACTAGAGACTAATGTATTGTATGCTTCCTGAAGCACGATCACTGCCAATGGAGTAATTTTCGAGTCATAGACAATGTTGATCGATGTCAATCCATTACCGATGCCTATATGACTGAATGTTCTGTTAAACCCTGTCCTAATTGCAGTTTTTTTTTTCCCCATGACTTCTGCAGTGGCGACAATTGTTTTACCAGACAATTACATTAAACATGCATTGCCAAATGAACAGCTTGCTCGTGCCGGGCTACTGGACATCATATTGCTGCAACAGTGCTAAGACTGCTTGGTCGCTCCCGTGAAAAAGAGAGCTGGAAACGGAAGAAGCGAAAGGTGATGCTAGTATACACAGGCCATTTGACTGATTTTTTTTTTTTTTTTGTAACCTGCAGTTGGTTTATGAGTTATTAATGTAAAATTAGATTTTCAATTGTATAGAATTGACAAATGAAAACACATGTATGTAACATTTAGAGCATCTGTCATTGCATTCATCTTAATACCATTGTTTTCTCCTCGATGATTCTTTCTTCCATGAAATACATCCATTCACGGAAACAAAGAAAAAGGATCACCCATTTGTGACATAAATCATCAAGAGCTGCAAAAATATGAAAGCACGAGCACCAATGCACGGTACCATGTTTACGATTTGTGGAATTCATCCCTAAAGAGAGCCAAACATTATCATTTGTCGTCTTCATTGTTTTTATTATTATTATTATTATAAAAAAATATTAAAACAGTGGGAAAAACACTGTGGATGGTCCAGTGTTTTTCCCATTTTGCTACTCTTAAAACCACCCAATTAAATAGCTTTTCGAGGTATTTTTATCATTTCACACGATCTATTACCATATTTACAGGGATAATTTGGTTTGTTTATATATGTTATGCATTGTAAAATGACTTCACTATCTCTGGAATTAAAAATTTTAAAGCCGGTGCCCGGGGTGTTTTCTTCTTTTCAATGTCATATACACAATAAAATGTTTAAATTACTTCTAGAAATTAAATTTTATTCACTAATGGTAAGGGGTATTTTTATATTTTTACAATGATTTTATTCATTAATGGTTGTGAGATTAGCAAGTTAATAAAAGTTCATTTATATCTTTTTTTTCATTGTTTTTTTTTAAGTTTTGTCATTCAATATATATTAGATTGTTTTATAATTGAGTTTTATAGTTTTATTTGGGGAATTCTAGCAGCTGAGAGTTTTGACAGGCACGAAATTTTCTTAATTTCCCTGAATCGTTTTCAAGTTCAAAGCAAGTCCAGGCAATCAATGGCCTCTTATTTTGTTATTCCTGTAGCCTGGATATATCAACTGTGATAACTCTACATGGCTTTATATATCCACCTTGAATGGAAAAAACAATGGCTACAAGGTAGAAAATCCAGATTTCCCAGTTCGTTTTTGTCGGAGGACGGTGCACAACATAACAACATATGCAGCAGCGGAAACAAGGGGAGGCCAGCAGGGCCAGCCCCTGCAAAACTTTATTTTTTTTTTAATATAATAAATAATAAGTTTTTTAATATTAAATTATTGTTTTATTAATTATATTTAATTTTAATATGCTAAATATCCATATATCTCTATGGAAATAGTGAAAAACAAAAGCTTTTCAATTAATTTTTTTTATTATCTCTTTCTTTTTCTTCTTTGCAAACCTAACATAACCGAAAACATTAACAATACAAAGCATAAAAGTTAAAACAAAGCTCCTGCCAATTAATTCATGAAACAACAAAGTAATTAGTAATTTAATTTTTTTATGCTTGTTAAGAATTTAATGAATACATATATATAATTCTGCTATTTTTTTTTTAGATCTACTAGTTTTATCATTTTTTATTTCTTGTTATAGTAAATGTTGTTTTTTTCTCATTAATTAGATATATTTTATGGGTTTGTTTGTTTTGATTATGCTTGGATTTTTTATGTTTTGTTTTTAGCAGAGCCACTAAAATTATTAATTTTTTTCTCATGTATACCTTACTATCACCAGGTCCAATATACAATTAGACATGGTCTTTCTAGCCAAATTGAGTTCTTTGAAGAGTGTATACCCAACTTTGATTCAGTGTAAGTTTTCTTTTTCAGGAACCAGTAATCCCATTTTTTATGTTAGATATGCTTTTATATCAATTTTTTTTTAATATGTTAATTTTGCTTTCATATGTCAGTGTGGTTTACATGTAAAAAATTATTTTTGGTTCTGATTATTGCTTCAACACATTGCTATTTGTATTTATTTTTTAAATAGAAAACAATAAAAATTTATAATGTTTTAATTTTAGGTTGAACCATGAACAAAATAAGAAGAATTGATTCCTTTTTGAGAAAAAAAGAAAAAATATTGATAACTCACAGCCTAGTGAATCAACTCCAATATGTAATGTTGAAGTTATGGTTAAACAACCCCAATGTGCTTCAGTTTATGAAGAACCTGCATTGATTAATGAGCAGCCTCCTACTACAATTGACATTGCTCATCTGATTAGAGATCAAGCAATCGTCCTCAAATTTAGAAATACCCGGTTAATCAACAAGATGAAATTAGAAGGGCATACATTAATTTTGGGCCATATCAACCTTTGATGTCTGAATATCCGCTGACTGGTAGAAAACATTCTCGTCGATTTCAATCTCATTGGTTCAAAAGTTATCCATGGCTTAAATATTCAGAGAAAAATATTGTATTTTGTTTCCCTTGCTATGTATTTTCAAGTAAGTTATCTGGAAAGTCAGGATCAGATACATTTACTATTAAAGGATTCAATTGTTGGAAGAAAGTTATTTACTATTAAAGGATTCAATTGTTGGAAGAAAGTTAATGATGGGGAATAATGTGCTTTTTTAACTCATATGAGAAAAGGTCCAAATTCAGCTCATAGATTTGCTATCAGGTGCTTGAAAAATTTAAAAAATCAGTCATGTCATATTGAGAAGGTAGTTAAGAGGCAAACTACTCAAGAAATTCTAAATAATCGATTACATATTAAAGCTTTAATAGATATTGTTCGTTAGCTCACATTTCAAACATGTGCTTTTAGAGGACATGATGAACGTCCAGAATAAAAAAATCAAGGTAATTTTCTTGAAATGTTGGAACTTTTAGCATCATATAATGAACAAGTAGGTGTTCTTGTTTTGGATAATGCTCCACAAAATGCTAAATACACCTCGCATCAAATTCAAAAGGAAATTTTGCATGTCTTTGCTAGAAATGTTCAGTCTTCAATTCTTCATAAGATTGGTGATGCAAGATTTTGCTTAATTATTGATGAAGCTCGAGATGAATCCAGAAGAGAGCAAATGACCCTTGTTATTAGGTTTGTTGATAGAAGTGGATTTATACAAGAATGATTTTTTAATATAGTTCATGTCAAAGACACAACTGCTTCAACTCTTAAGAAAGAGATTTCCTTTGTCTTATCTCATCACAATCTTGATGTTCAAAATATTAGGGGTCAGGGGTATGATGGTTCTAGTAATATGCGTGGAGAGTGGAATGGATTGCAAGCTTTATTCATTAATGATTGTCCTTATGCATATTATGTACATTGCTTAGCCCATCAATTACAATTGGCTTTTATTGCTGCAGCTAGAGAAATTTCTAATGTTCACACTTTTTTTCAGAACTTGATTTTTATTATTAACATTGTTAGTGCTTCTTGCAAGCGTAATGATGAATTACGGGCTTTTCAAGCAGCTATAATTGAACATTTAGTTGATATTAGTGAGATTGAAACGGGTAAAGGAGTTAATCAAGTAGGTGGTTTGCAATGACCTGGAGATAGCAGATGAAATTCACACTTCAAATCCATTTGCAGTTTGATAAAAATGTATGGGGCAACTTACTTGGTTCTTGAAAACATCGCTTTAGATGGATCTACTTATTCTCAACGTGGTGATGCGACCTTTTCATTTAAGTTGCTAATGTTATTTGATTTTACATTCATCTTGCATATAATAAAGAATGTTATGGAAATTACTGATATGCTTTGCCAAAACTTTGCAACAGAAATCTCAAAACTTTTAAATACTATGCATTTGGTGACTACCACAAAGACTTTAATTCAGAAATTAAGAGATGATGGCTGGGAAACTCTTTTAGAAGAAGTGACATCATTTTGTAAGCATGAAGACATTGAAATTCCTGATATGGATGCTTGTTTTTCTAGTGTGGGATGATCTCGCCGTAAAACAAAATTAATAACAGTTAAGCATCACTATCAAGTTGATATAGTTACAGCTATCATTGATCAATAGTTGCAAGAGCTAAATAATAGATTCAATAAGCAGAAGATTGAGCTTCTTAAGTTGAGGGCAACTTTAGATCCTAACAATAACTATAAATTATTCGGTGTTGAAGATATATGCTTACTTGTTGACAAGTTCTATCATGAAGACTTTTCTAACTAAAAAAAAAAACTCATTTGAGATTTCAGTTGCAATATTATGAGCTTGATTTGCCCAATCATCCAAGGTAAAGAATATGTCATCAATTGCTGATTTATGTCAAGGATCGGTTGAAACAGAAAAATCAACAATTTATCCACTCCTTGACAAGTTGATTTGGCTTATTTTGACTTTTCTTGTTTCGACAGCAACAACTAAACAAGCTTTTTCAGCGATGAAAATTTTTAAAACAAGACTTCGCAATCGGATGGAGAATGATTTTCTTGCAAATTATTTGATTGTCTATATAGAAAAAGAAATTGCTGAAAGATTCACAATTGATATGATAATCGATGATTTTTACTCCATGAAAGAACGACGAGCACAATTAAATTAAATATGTAAGAATCATTCTTTATTATTTTTTACTTTATTTCAAAGTTTTATCGAATATAAATAATGTATCGCTTTAACTAATGTTTCTTATATATTTTGTATATTTATATTTGATAGATACAAAGACCAGTAAAATTAAAGTGATGAATATATTATGAAGATGATATTAACTTCATAGCTTCAACTCAATTTGATATTGCTTTAAACTTCTTATTTTATATAAAGATCATCATATATTTGCAGTTACTTCTTTGAATAAAACTAAATCATGCAATTTTTTTAATTTTTACAATTTATGTATAGTAAATTAAAAATAAATATCTTTTTATATTATTTTAGCCTCCTATTAAATAATCCTACCTCCGCCACTGTGCACATGGGAAACAGAAACAAACAAAAAATTAATTGATCACATGAAATATGCCTATAAAGATGAGCATGTGTTTTGCAATCATATGGAAATTAAGTACATGGCCTCTAGGACCCTCCATTTCCTTGTCATCTCTCTCGTTTGTCCAACAAAGTTGGCTAGCTCTTAACAAAAGCCCACCTCAACATTCTACAGTTTTGATCAATGATTCAATTTCACACGGTTTCATGAGCCTTCTTCCTCACTTCATGCCATGCCATAGAAAACATAGCTTGCACCATATCATTAAGCAGCACCATTATGCTCCTCACTACATTCATAACACAATTACATACAAGCAATGTAAGAATAATTTATTTTCCTGAACTTTCTGATTCAATAACTCAATTATAATTTTGTGTTTAACATAATTATTCTTATAACTTTTCATGGTAGAATTTGCTGTATAATGAGGCTGACCGTGTTAATTTTTTTACTACAGGGAGTGGTTAGTGAATTCAATATTCCTAAAGATGAAAGTTCAAAACTGGAGAAGTACCAATTCCAGTGGCTGTATGCAAATGGATTGCTTTCTATAATTTTCTCATTGGGTGTATTGTTCACAGCCCTTAAAAGCTGTAGGGCAAGATCATGGCGATATGGCACAGGTAATGAGCTGCAGCTTGTTGGTGGATGATTAACAGAAGAAAATTGGTTTAAGATTTAATTTACTTATCTTAATCTTTTGTTCCATTCTTGCAGGGTGGATCCGAGGTTTTATTGCAGACCATGGAGTTCCCCTAATGGTCGTGTTGTGGACAGCTTTGTCTTATGTCAGACCCATTGAAGTTCCTTCTGGGGTTCCTAGGAGAGTTCATGTTCCGCTTCTTTCGGATGCTGAATCAGTGCACCATTGGACAGTAATAAAGGTAATAATCAAGCGAATTGTTGTTTCCATTGGGTAGTTTATTTCCGAGGATATTTGGAAATGTTTAGTTCCGAAGTCTTCAGACTGCAGGATTCATATCCTCAGCTGTGGGGCTTCTCTTCCTGTGAGTCTGTGGAGTGCTTGACAGAACAATTATTTGTCCTCGTATTTGGCAAAACCTCATTCCAGCTTTAACTTACCGGTGTGATCTATAACAATGTGTTTCACACACTCAAATTGCAGGACATGGGGAAGGTTCCTTTGACATACATCTTTGCTGCCTTAATACCAGCTGTTATGATAGCCGGATTGTATTTTTTTTTACCACAGCGTTGCTTCACAGATGGCACAACAGAAGGAGTTTAATCTCAAAAATCCATCTGCTTACCATTATGATGTCTTGTTGCTTGGTTTCATGGTATGTGATTGATTCGATTGATTCATGAGTCTGTTTCTTCTTTCTAATGTTAGCCTCTGTGGCGTATCTATATATTTGGCTTACTTGCTGCGTGTTGTTCACGATTTCAGACATTGATTTGTGGGTTACTTGGACTCCCTCCTTCAAATGGTGTCCTCCCCCGATCCCCCATGCACACCAAGAGCCTTGCAGTTCTCAAGAGGCAGGTATGGCATACCTTCTGAGGACATTTTCAAGTTAAAGTTCAGTTTGTTAGATTCTTAGATGTTATGAGCTTGATCTGCAGTTGATTAGAAAGAAAATTGTAAAGAGCGCACAGGAATGCATAGCCAAAAAGCAAGCAACTCGGAAATTTATGGAAGAATGCATGCTGTGTTTTTAGAGATGGATGCGCCTTCATCTGTAAGTGCTCAAGACTTGTTAGTTCGCAGCCTGCTACCTACCAGTGTCTTGACATCTGTTTGTATGCAAGTGTGTTCCTTTCCGAACTTAACAGGAATCATGCTGCACGATGTTTCAGTACACAAGGAGTTGGAGAACTTGAAGCAGGCTGTCATGAAATCTGATGATGAAGAGGATGCTAAAAAACAATTTGATCCTGAGAAACACATTGATGCTTATTTGCCTGTGAGAGTTAATGAACAGAGAATGAGCAACCTGTTACAGTCAATCCTTGTTGGAGTATCAATGTGTGCTTTCCCTCTGATAAAAAGAATACCCACGTCGGTTCTATGGGGATACTTCGCCTACATGGCTATTGATAGTCTTCCAGGGAATCAGTTCTGGGAAAGGATGCTGTTGCTCTTCATCGCTCCTAGCCGGCGTTACAAGTTATACAACTTGAAATTAGAAGAGAAAGCATGCTGAAATATAAGTATTGCTTATCTAACTCCATGATAATAATGAGTTTTGATTTCTCCATCCATAGCAATCAAGCACATCTTGGTTCTGAGAATACTTTTCAACATATCAGTCGCAGCTGACAATATAAAGCAAGTGCTCTGTCTAAAAGATTTTATATGAAGTACAAAGTGGAAGGATGTTAAATTTCTGAAAACAATAGATACTTACAGGATCATAATGCATTATCTATGAATCATAGTTTTTCATCATTATCCTAACTTCTTAGCTTTCAGTATCGTTCTGTGGGGCAGAGTCCTGGAAGGTGTTCATGCTTCATTTGTGGAAGTGGTGCCATTCAAGCAAATTGCTATCTTCACAATTTTTCAATTTGTCTACTTTTTGATCTGTTTTGGAGCGACATGGATACCCATAGCTGGAATATTGTTCCCCCTACCATTCTTCCTTCTTATTGGCTTAAGACAGCGCATCCTTCCCAAGCTGTTTCAACCTAACCATCTGCAAGAACTAGAGGCTGATGAGTATGAAGAAATTCCCGGTGCTCCAGCACGAAGCCGAAGCCTTTCCCTCATGGTACATTCTTTTAATTTTTTATATATATGGTTGATTAGACTTGTGCCCAATATATTGCTTATATCTTTAGTGTCTAGGAAAATGATGAATATACTATTTTAGTTAATTTGTTTTCTGTTAATGACAAAGCCTTGAATGCTGCAAGTGACTGGACTTGTTATGTTGAATTTCTGCTCATTTGACCAAGAAATGACTTGGATGAGCTTCTAGAAATAGAATCTTTCCCTATAGCCTAATTTTCATTTGGTTGAACATCGACCGGATTATAATCTATATGCATATAATTCAAACTCCAGCTGGTGATAATTTTGCTTCGTGTTCTATCTTAGCTTCCTATTCATATTAATGCATATGTTAACTTGGTGCAGGAAAGAGAACCACCTGATGTGGATTCTGAAAAGAGTGAAGATGATTTCTATGATGCTGAGATACTGGATGAGATGACAACCAACAGAGGCGAATTGAAACTCAGAACCCTAAGCTTCAAAGAAAGATTACATCAGGCAAGAAATACTTATCCCCTTTAAATAATTTGGTGTACTTTCTCTTAGTATCTTAATGATTCATGCTTATGATGGAGTATGATATGGTATGCTTGGCAGATCTATCCACACGAACAAGGATGACTTTTGAGTACAATGAGTACCTTAACAACAATTAGGATATACTAGATAATTACTACGATCCTCTGTTTGACCTAAAGAACATGAAACAAAGGGCCTTTTGAGCAAGAGTGTTGAAGAATATCACTTGTGTCGACGTACGGAATCTGTTGCAGAATAGAAAGAATGCTAGAAAGAACAGTGTTAATAAGGAGGCTTTGTATATAGCTTGTGATTGTTTGCTTACATATATCTACCACGAAAAAGAAGTTTGAGAGGGAAGGAGAAATGAGATACTATTAGGAATGCAGAAACCCTCATATTATCCCTAACGAAATTAGTGAAATTTTATTATTAGTGTTGTTTTTTTTTTTACTTGAACAGATTGATAGTCAGAAATTTTAGAAATCTTTCACATTTTTGTTGGTCACTTTACATTATAATAAGTTTTCCCAATTTACAGAATCACATTAAGCTGAACCATTATTCACTTTGACATTGATATACAATGGCCTGCCCTTTCTAGATTCTCGCTTTGTATTCTCATTGCCATCAGTTAAACCTCTATGGAGCCTTGAAGCTGTTTTGATATGCTCCATGCTTTCAAACCGCTAGAGAGATCAGTGAGTGCCATCTCTGGCAAGCATATAGTTTTGGCATGGACTTTGATACGCTTAAGAAAAAAAAAACTCATTCGAAAGTGGGAATCTGCCTTGAAACGAGTCTCAATCTCACCAGCTTCTCTCCCTTTTGACATAATTTTGTTGTTTATGGGTTGCCTGGTGCCATAAATATCCCATTTGGAGCAGGACATGGATGCAACAGTATTTCTGCTGGACTTGGTGTAAAGTGCCATGTCCTCAGCAATTCAATTTCAAATCTTTTTATTTTAAAATTCTTTCTTTTTAATTTCAAATCTTTCCTAATTATTTTAACGATCGATCTAAGCTTTATTAATCTGGTCCCTCTTTCCTGCATCACTTGTTATTTCACTGCCTAATGTCTTTTTCTTTTTCTTTTTTAAATATACTAGAAATGGAGTAAAAAATGGGTGTTAAAATCGCTTTTTTAACACACTATAAAATATGTAATATAAATACGGATAGCAAACTCGCATTGTAAAATAATAAAATTAAAAATAAAATATTTTAACTAATTATATATTAAGAATTCCAATCAAATAGCAAATAATAATATAACATAATTAAAATAAATAATATAAATGTTAAAATATCTTAAAATAAATAATTAAATAATTAAAAATATTAAATTATTTTTTATAATTATTTTAAGGGTCATTCATTTGCTGAATTCTAAATATTTTGTTTTTTTATCGATGTACAAGCTCTTTACATGGGATCTTTCAGGAACATCAATAAAATCCTTTCTTGGTATTGAAATTATAAGAATAATAAACATAAAAGATAATAAATTGTAATCCAATTTGCTGCTTGAGCTTTATAAGTGTCAAAAGCATGTTAATTTATTTTTAAAATATTAAACTATATAAGAATAAATTAAATTTAAAGCAATTTAATTAAACTATGAATAAAATATTAACCTTAATTATGGACCACACAAAAACATTCACTCAATAGTGTAGCACACATTTTCCTTCTTACCACTTTGACTGCACCGGCCTCCTTTCAGAAACCGCACCGGCCACCATCCTTCTTTTCCTCTCTTGCATTTCTATACCTTCCTCCTCCTCCCATGGCTTTCATTCCCATCACCATGAAATCCTCTGTCTCTCAAATTCCCCTCTTCCTCTCCCTCCCCTTCTCTCACCTACCCCGTCTACATCCCCAACAAAATCTCAAACCCCAGATAGTGTTGCTGGTGCTCCCCTCTTCCTCTCTCACCCGCCCTGTCTACAGCCCCAATAAAATCCCAGACCCAAATTAGCGTTGCTGATGCTAGAAGTGCTAAGGTTGAGACTTGAGAATGTGAGATTTGGGCAGAAGGCAAAGGGGAAAGGGGAGGTTGGAGAGTGGGCAAAAAGCAAAATCGGGACCGTGAGTCAATAAATTTTATAACTTTCATCAAACTCGTAAACTCGGTTCGAGTTGAACCGAGTTTGATTGAGTTTGCTGAGTTTCGAGTTTTTAACTGGATACTCAACTCATAATTTTAACAGCATTGAAATTTTGTCAATTAAAAAGTTTCCTTCATACTCTTCAATTCTGGAAACGAAGAAGTGTCCTCAAGAAAAAAGAAATGTAATTTATTAATCATATGCTTAATATTCGATTCAATGAACAAGTAATTGATAAACACAAACACACAATTATTACAAATAGCTAGCTTGCTAACCCACATAACTCATCACATTGACTTAATCTCAACTACCCCTCGCACTTTATCTAGAAACAACTCTTCTTCTTCTTCTTCTTCTTCTTCTTCTTCTTCTTCTTCAAACCCTGCACACCAAAACATGCCCCACGTACGTTTAGTTATGTTCCTTTCGAAATGGAAAAATCTAAGATTGAGAGAAAGACAAGACAAGCATGACTTACTGTAGGAATTCTACGTTAACCAATCTTGCCGAAGGATCTGCAATGGTGCCAAAAGCAGTAGAGGAGAGGACTATGGTAGCCCCATTCGATGAAGGCCTTGACCTTGATGTTTGTGCTCGATCAACAATCCTAACCTGAATGATTTGGTCTGGAAGACAAGTTCCCGGGACAGCTGCACTGATGCATCTCACCTGGTACTGTCTTCCACAGGCGGCGCCGTTGTCCCATATTCTCTCGCCGGCCGCGGCAAACATCTTGCTTGATGGGAAATGTGATGGTGAGTTCCCATAGCAGGCAGTGGCAAATAGCTAGCTTGCTAACCCACAATTATTACAAATAGCTAGCTTGCTAACCCACATAACTCATCACATTGACTTAATCTCAACTACCCCTCGCACTTTATCTAGAAACAACTCTTCTTCTTCTTCTTCTTCTTCTTCTTCTTCTTCTTCTTCAAACCCTGCACACCAAAACATGCCCCACGTACGTTTAGTTATGTTCCTTTCGAAATGGAAAAATCTAAGATTGAGAGAAAGACAAGACAAGCATGACTTACTGTAGGAATTCTACGTTAACCAATCTTGCCGAAGGATCTGCAATGGTGCCAAAAGCAGTAGAGGAGAGGACTATGGTAGCCCCATTCGATGAAGGCCTTGACCTTGATGTTTGTGCTCGATCAACAATCCTAACCTGAATGATTTGGTCTGGAAGACAAGTTCCCGGGACAGCTGCACTGATGCATCTCACCTGGTACTGTCTTCCACAGGCGGCGCCGTTGTCCCATATTCTCTCGCCGGCCGCGGCAAACATCTTGCTTGATGGGAAATGTGATGGTGAGTTCCCATAGCAGGCAGTGGCTGCATCACAATCACCCCATAAAAAAATGTTTAGGGATTAGGACGGAGAAGCTTTCGAATTTCAGTTATGGAAGTCATATGTTTGAAGATGTAGCAGTACTGGGCACTTACGTAAATATGGTGGTCTGTAGTGGGCACAGGTGCCAACATCGCCATATGAGAGATGGAAGAGTGTTGCCAGGAGCATTAAGAGTGGAAATCGAGAGGTCGTCCCGAGTGTTGGCATGCTGCAAACTGCCAGTGTTAAGAAAAACCACTGCACTCTGTGGTGAGAGTTCTGCACATATATATACTTATTTACTGAGTGTATAACGTATTACACATAAATGTTGATTCAAGAGAAATAGAAGGAATTAGCTAAATAAGCTTCTATATATAATTGAGGATCAAAGAGGGCACACAGGAAATGAAGGAAGAGGAGAAATGAAAGGAACCGCCTTACCTTACGGAGATAGATAGAACAGGAAAGGTGATGACTGATGAGACTTGTTCCTTCCTTCCTTCGTAAAGATAACAGAGAGAGAGACAGAGAGAGGAGAGCTTGGCACGAAGAACGGTGTAAGAGCCTGCGGTTATTTATAGAGGGAGGGAACTGCTACTCTCTGCAATTGGCACCTAAAGCTCTCTGCAACTGCACGTCTCGCGAACGGTTTCCTTTCCTTTTCGTCTATTAGGATTGTTCAAAGACATTTTTTTTTTCGAAATGTCTTGCCATCCACGCGCTATTTGTGTGTGGTGAGGCACGTAGGTATAGTTTGGTAATGGTAGATCTTGTGATCGCATTACGGAATTAGCTAAAAAAAAAAACCTCTTTAATTAGTTTATTCTCGTAATTGTATTTTTTTATTATTATTATTATGTTGTTCTTGTCATAGATATAATACTAAGTTAAATTCACATGTCAATAAGTCATTTATTTTTATTAAAATAATATTATTTTATTTTTTAAAAAAATCTAACTTTAATTAAGTTTGACTAAATTAATATAACTCAACTACATTAAAATTTTTTTATTAAATTAATGTATTTTCAGGTCAAATTTCAGTCATTAGTTTTCCAAGTAACCTAGAAGGATAAGTCAAGTCTAATTATACTTTTTAGTTATTTTAATAGTAATTTATTTTGATTATGGATGATAAATTTTATATTAATAAAAAAAATAGTAAAATAGAGTGAACTCACATAATACAAATAACTATGATTAAATAATTTATCTAATTAAGATTGTATTTGTATTATGTTTATTTTATTTTTACTAATATGGCTGCTGCCACACCTTCCCCAGTTACTTGAGGCACCAAATTATCTGCACATGATGGCTATCCAGTGTAAGCATGGAATGCGCGTGGCATATGCCTACCGGGTACCAATGGAGTCAGTTAATTACGTAAACACGACCGTAAACATGACCTATAGTGTGCCAAAGGTGGTTAAAAATATATTTTAAAAAAATATAAAACAAACTTAAATTATAAAAAAATTATAAAATTATATATAAAAAATTTATATATTATTCAAATACCTTAAAATATATAATTTAAATAAAAATTTATATATATTAAAATAATATTTTTTAAATATTAATAAATCAAAATAATAAAAAAATATATATTAAAAAATAAGAAATACATAAATAAGGAAATTGAGTTTTTATTAAAGATAAAGATAAACATTTTCTTTCCTCTTTGATTCAAATTATTAGAATCTAACAAGTATTTAATTGTAATTGGTTTTTATTTCATGAACGAGATAATTTTAACTTATAATTTTTACCATATTTTTTTTATGAATATATATTTTTTAATATTTATATAATTAAATAAAAATAAATTTTAAAAAATATTACACAAAATCATATTGGCTTGTACTCTTAACATTCATGAAAAACATTAACTACGTCCAGATCATGCCCGCTGAAGTGAAGGCAAAAGGGCATATACTGGGAATCGAGCCTGATAAGGAAGTGCACTATTGCAACATATGTCATCCCTTTTGGGGTGTAGCTGGCGCAGCACATCTTTTGTGTGGACAAATGGCATGTTGTTGTTGGTTGGGAAAAACATATATTGTATTATTAAAATGCAGTATATGTTTTTATTAAAATTGTAATATTGTTAATAAATTTGTGATTTTTTATGATTTTATTTGATTATTATTGATTTTACTTGATTTCAACTTGATTTTATTAATTTTTAAATTTTTAAGATAATTCTGCATGTTAAATATATATTAACTTATAAAATTATATGATTTTACAAATTAAATAGTGATTTTAACAACCTCAGAGAGCCCAATGACAACATTAACTAATCTCGCAATTCTTTCTGTGATAAAACAACGCGTGTAGCAACATAAAAGTTACAAACCAACAAAATAAACCTTCTATATATGACTTTCCTAATACCACGTGATGATGAAGCAGCGTACGTAGTTAAAGATTATTTGGCATGATTTTTTTAATTTAATTTTTATTTTTTTAATTTTATTTAAAATAATTTATAAAGATAAACATTTTCTTTCCTCTTTAATTCAAGTTATTAAAATCTAACAACTATTTAATTGTCATTGGTTTTTATTTCATAAACCGTGTTCCTTGTGAGCAGAGATAATTTTAATTTATAATTTTTATTATATTTTTTTTGTGAATATATATTTTAATATTTATATAATTAAATAAAAATAATTTTTTAAAAATGTTACACAAAATCACATTGGCTAGTACTCTTAAAGAATATTTGAATAAAAAATAACTTTTTTAAAAAAAATATATATTTATAATTTTAAAAAATATAATTTATACTTAAAAAATATTATATTTTTGAAAAAAACCACCAACCCTCCTCACCAACACACTATTAGATAAGTCCTGAAGGCAAGAGGGCATGTATTGGGAATCGAGCCTGACAAGGAAGTGCACTTTTGCATTGATGTCATCCCTTTCGGGATGTAGCTGGCGCCTGGCAGCACAACTTCTGTGTGGACAAATGGCATGTCGTTATTGCTTGGGAAAAACATATATTGTATTATTACAATGCAGTATATGTTTTTATTAAAATTGTAAAATCGTTATTAAATTCGTGATTTCATTTGATTTTATTGATTTCAACTTAATTTTATTAATTTTTGAGTTTTTAAAACAATTCTGTATATTAAATATATATATTAACTTATAAAATTATATAATTTTATAAATTAATTAATGATTTTAACAACCTTGGAAGTATTAATTAATGAGATCATTGAATAGTCTCGCAATTTTCTCCGTCATGAAACAACGCGTGTGGCAACATAAAAGTCACAAACCAACAAAATAAACTCTCTGTATGAATGACTTTCCTAATACCACATGCTGATGAAGCAGCGTCTGTGGTCAAAGATTTTAGGTTTTTATTTTTTTAATTATTATTTATTTTATTTAAAATAATTTATAAATATATATTTTTTTTCAATTTTAACCCCGTGAAATCTTTTCATCTTTTAAGTTGGTCCGCATTTTTTTTTATGCTTGAGAAAACTTTTTAAGTTGTTTTTTTATAATTTTATCTTTAATTTTTTTTTTTTATCAAATTTGATCCCTATGGTTTTCCACTTTCACCGTTCCAGGCCATTAAAATCAACGTTCAGCTTTCCAGTTTCCACCAATAATTTGACCTTTCCTTCTTCGCCTGCTTTCCTCTAGCAGTTGATACCATAACAACCTCAAATTATGCTCCCTTTGTCATCTCTCTACTTTCCTTGTCTAAATTTTATTAATTAATTCACTTATTCCATATGGATTCCAACCATTTTGTTGAATTACCCTCCTTGGCAACTTTTCTCGTGTCTTATCTGCAGAATCCTAGAATCATTTTTCACATTTTAAGTCATTAAATCCTGCTCGGTCGAGTGAGCTTTTAAGCAATCAAGCATTGATCTTTTTGTGCCTTTTGGGACAAATATTGAACTTTGAGGGGTGGGTTTTTGTTATTTTTCTTGATGGGTACTGCAATTACTCGGTACCCTTATGGAATTACTTCACATTCTTTTGTGAAATTCGGTCACAAATTGGAGATTTCAAGCTCTAATTCTCATTATAAAGTGGAGATATCAAGATTTAACTTGAATCCAAGTTCTGTTTCCACCACTGACTCCAAGGTATGTGATAAAGATTGTCTTTATAGATTATATGCACAATTGATTAGTCCATTTTTTTAGGAAAGAAGTGAAACAAAAACCCTGTTGAATATGCTGTAATGTAATGGAGATAGAGGAAATAATGTACTTATGTACTTGGGGGTGTTTATTTTGTGATATGGCGGTGTTGTTTTGACAATTTTGATTACATTCAATTGCTAATGGCATGGATTAAGCAGACAAGATGAGTGTGATTTATAGAAAAGATAATAGAGAGAATTTGATGATACATGCCAATGTCATGGCAGAAATGCATGAAACTATGGAAGAATTGATGTTTTGAATTATGGAGGATTTGTTCTTGATACAGGTGTGTGTTCGTAGAATACGTGCTCTACCTGATATTGATGATATATTTTCGGATATTATTGCAACACCGTTGCTTGATGTGGTTGAAAACCCTATCCACTTGAAGAATTTAACTATTAAGGTTAGTTCATGAACTTTCTCCTTTTTCCAGACGTGTTTCATACTATTAATATTTCAGCTTCTTTACCTATTAAGGATTGGTCTATGCAGGAATTGAAACTATTAGCTAATGAAATACGATCAGAGTTGTCTGTCGGTGTATATTATGGCAAAAATATCAACAATATATGACAACTAAATTGTAACAGAATATCTTGTATTTATTATAGACTACAAATTAGGGATTAACGACAGTAAATTAGGGATTATTACATGTATTTTAGAGGATTGAATTCTTCCGGGAGAAACAAAGAAAACGGAGAACAATTTTACATTGAAATCTGATATTTGTGACATAGTATCAGAGCCAATTATTTTGATCTAGATCTTTGTTCTTCTCTTTAGTCTACAGACTGAATTCGCGATCAGTATTTGGTGATTTTTTTTTGGGTTTCTAGGATGTCTGGAGAGGCTTTTCTTACTCGATTCAATGGCAAAAACTATGCCAGTTGGGAATTTCAGTTTCGTATGTTTGTTAAAGGGAAGGAATTATGGGGGCATCTAGATGGATCTTCACTAGCACCAACCAATCCACAGGAACTAAGTATATGGACTACAAAGGATGTGAAAATTGTCTCTTGGATACTGGGGTCTGTTAAACCCCATATGATCAACAATCTTCGATCGTTTGGCACAGGGAAGGAGATTTGGGACTACTTCAGACGCATCTATTCCCAAAACAATTTGGCTAAAAATTTTCAAGTCGAGATGGGTATTGCCAATTACAAACAAGGTAATCTCTCAATTGAACAATTCTATGCTGGATTTCTAAACCTATGGAGTGAATATACTGGCATAATTTATTCTAAAATACCAAAGGAGAGTTTAGAAGCACTATACCTTGTTTATGCCAAGAGCCAGAGGGACCAGTTCTTGATGAAGCTCCGGCCAAAATTTGAGGTCGTGAGAACTAGCTTGATCAACTGAAGTCCAGTACCCACTTTGGATGAATGTTTGGGGGAACTGTTGCGGGAAGAACAACGACTCGCAACTCAACACGAGTTGACTCAGGACACTATCACAAAGATGAATGTGGCTTACATGGCTCAAGGAAGGGGACGATAGAGGGGTGTGAGTGTGCAGTGTTTTAATTGCAAAGAATAAAGGCACATTGCTAGAAATTGCAGCAAGAAATTCTGTAATTATTGTAAGAAAGAGAGACATGTAATCAAGGAATGTCGTCTGCGACCTTAGAATCAACAAGGGTTTATTGTGCAGTCGAAATTGGGAGCTGCTTCTATAGCTGTCGTAGCCGTGTCCTCACAGTCGACACCACAATCTTCATCGTCGGTGAGCTCTTCGTCAGGCACTCTCACTCCCGAAATGGTGCAGAAAATGATAATATCTGCCTTCTCTGCACTCGGGATTTTTGGTAAGAAAAATAAACTTAGCTTTCCCTTGGATTCGGCATATAATAAACAATGGTTAATGGATTCGGCAACGTCAAATCACATGACCAGCAGTGAAAATGGGTTGTGTAATGTGCGAAAATACATGGGTAATCAGCATATACAGGTAGCAAATGGTGATAATTTGCCGATTTTGTCGATTGGAAATTTGGGATTTTATTTCAAGAATATTTTTGTGTCACCAAAGTTATCCACAAGTTTACTCTCTGTTGGTCAAATGGTAGAAAATGACTGTGAAATTCACTTTAATCGTTATGGTTGTTGTGTGCAGGATCAAGTGTCAGAGAAAGTGATCGCGAAGGGGTTTAAAGTAGGCCCGTTTATTTCCAATACAATTTTCTATTTCTAGTATTAATTCTTATGCTTATTCTACTATAATTAATAATCCTTATTTTTGGTATAAGAAATTGGGGCATCCTAATTCTAATGTATTGACTCATCTTATGAAACATGGATATTTAGGGAATAAAAATTATTTTTCAACAGAATTTTTGGATTGTAGTTCTTGTAAATTGGGTAAAAGCAAAGCATTATCATTTCCTTCACATGGTAGTCGTGTTTCTAAATGTTTTGAAATTATTCATACTGATGTATGGGGAGTTAGTTTTATTATCTCTCATGCTCAGTATAAATATTGTCATGTTTATTGATGATTTCAGTTGTTTCACTTGGATATATTTTCTCTGATCTAAGGTTGATGTATTCTCAACATTTCAGGCTTTCATTGTATTTGTTCAAAATCAATTTTCTGTTTATATTAAAATACTTCGTTTTGACTCTGGGGGGAATATGTGTCTAAAGAATTTAAGGAATATCTCAAAAACAAAGGGATTCTCTCTCAAAGATCTTGTCCTTACACTCCTCAACAAAATGAAGTTGCTGAGCGTAAGAAAGAATCGTCATCTTTTAGATGTTGTTCGCACCTTATTAATTGATTCTTCAGTACCTACTCGATTTTGGGTAGAAGCTCTGTCAACAGCCGTTCATCTAATTAATTGTTTGCCTTCTTAAGTTCTAAACTTTACATCTCCATACTTTATTTTATTTGGTGTTATTCTTGAGTATGATTCCCTCCATGCTTTTGGGTGTGTTTGTTTTGTTCACTTACCATTTACTGAACGTAATAAACTTTCAACCCAAGCTGCTCGTTGTGCTTTTTCTAGCATACAGTAATTCTCATAAAAGGGTTTGTGTGTTATGATGCAAATGCTCATAAAATTCATATCTCTCGAAATGTGATTTTCTTTGAAAATCAGAATTTTTTTCCTTCCTGTCCCTCAACAAAATCCACTCCTATCCAGCTTCCCACATTTAATGATGATAGTCCATCTTATATCTTTGAACATTTTAAGCCAGGAATTGTATGTCAGAGACGTCATCCACCATTCACTTTGCCCCTTCCGGACACGGAACCGATATCTGATCATTCCCCTCAACTAAGACGATCAACTCGAGTTTCACGTGCCCCAAACAGGTATGGATACTCAGCAACTACTATTGATAGTACTTTTATGCCTAAGACTTATGCCTAGGCTTCTACACAAAACTGTTGGCAACAGGCCATAAAAGAGGAACTTCAGGCTCTTCAGGATAATCACGCATTGGATATTGTTTCTTGTCCTACCGGAATTAAACCTATTGGCTGTCAATGGGTATGCACTATTAAATTCCAACCTGATGGATCTGTGGAACGATATAAAGAATGGCTGGTGGCTCTTGAAAATTGTCAGGCATATGGTATTAATTATAAAGAGACATTTGCACTTGTAGCTAAAATGACTACCATACGCACCATTATGGAAATTGCTGCTTCTAAAAGATGGTCACTTCATCAAATAGATGTAAAAAATGTATTTTTATGTGGAGACCTGAAAGAGAATATTTATATGACTCCTCCTCCTGGTATTCACCTATTTGATAAAGTCTGCTAGTTGAAATGATCCCTGTATGGTCTAAAACAGGCACCACAGGCATGGTTTGAGAAATTTCACATTACTCTTCCGAAACTTAAATTTATTCAGAGCCAATATGATTCCTCTCTGTTTCTTCAGCAAACTACTACTGATATTGTTGCTCTTTTGGTATATGTGGATGATATTATCATTACAGGATCTGACATTCCACTCATTGAGGATTTACAGCGTTCTCTTAACAGTGAATTTCATATAAAGGATCTGGGACACCTTCACTATTTCCTTGGTCTACAGGTGCACTCTATGTCCAATGGGATTTCTCTACATCAACACAAATACACCCAAGAGATTCTTCTCTTGGGCGATCTTGAATCAGGGAATAACGTTCTTACACCTCTCGAGATTAATTTAAAACTTTGTCAGAATGATGGTGACCTGTTACCTGATCCCTCCATATACAGGCAATTGGTGGGCAGTTTGAATTATCTAACCATTACTCGGCCATATATTTTTTTTGCAGTACAACAAGTCAGTTAATTTTTACAGGCTCCTCGTCAACCTCATTTAGCTGTTGTCCGAAGAATTCTTCGCTATCTTAAAGGCACATCTAGGCGAGGATTATTTTTTCTTGCTGATAATTCATTACAATTAATAGGTTATAGTGATGCAGATAGGTTATAATGATGCAGATTGGCTAGGGTGTATGGATACACGTCGGTCTGTTACTGGGTGGTGTATGTTTTTTGGAAATGTTTTAATTTCATGGAAAAGCAAAAAGAAAGACCGAATCTCAAAATCTTCCACAGAATCTGAGTATCGAGCTATGTCCTCTGCATGTTCTGAAATTATGTGGCTCCAAGGTTTGCTACGTGAACTTGGTTTTCCTCAGCACAGTCCTACATCTCTTCATGCTGATAACACAAGTGCTATTCAGATTGCTAGTAATCCTGTGTTTCATAAACGCACTAAACATATTGAAGTTGATTATCACTACATTTGTGAAGCTCTTGATCATAATATTCTTACACTACCTCATATTTTTACCGAGTATCAGATACTTGATGTCTTTATGAAGGCCTTGTCTCGGCCTCGACATAAACTCATGATTGACAAATTGATGCTTCTTGATCGGTCAACATCAATTTGAGGGGGATGTCAGTGTATATTATGGCAAGAATATCAACAATACATGGCAACCAAATTGTAACATAATATCTTGTATTTATGGTATTTATTAGACTATAAATTAGGGATTAAAGACAGTAAATTAGGGATTATTACATATATTTTAGAGGACTGAATTCTTCTGGGAGAAAAAAAGAAAACAGAGAACAATTTTACATTGAAATCTGATATTTGTGGCATTGTCTTCCATAATGTCAAAAGGCACAAAAAGACTTTAAGGCCATTTTAGCAGCCGTTGAACTGACAGTTGCAATTCACCATGTTTTTCATGCTCCAGTGGACAAGATACTGTGGGATGTTGGTGAACAAGTAAGATTCGCAGCTGATTCTGTTCCTTATGGAGGACCGCATAGTCATCAAAGAGCAGATAATAGCATGCTTATGGGGGTCTGTTCATTTGTTTGTTTATGTTGTGCAGCCCTATACAGGGGCTGCTAGCATGACTATTGATTTCTTTTATAAATATTTTTTAGAATGGGGATGGATTCGGAATTTGTTGATGTTACTGGGTGGGCAGAGTCTGAATGAGCATACTGTCCTGAAGTTCTTGCACTGCATTTCATAGATCCACTGAGTAAATCTCTTTCACTGATGCATAGTACCCTGGAAATATTATTAGTTAGTGTGCGGTCCTGTCGGCAAATGAAATCAGCTGTCGAAGTTTAGGCTGTCAACTTTAGCTTTTATGTTGTACTTAGCTCTGAATCAAGTTGTAAAACTCATGCTTATATGCTCCAGTATTACTATTAGAAATAAACTTTAGAACATGGAATTTAATTAGTTTCTCACCAGGCATGGCGGTTGCTCATGATATTAAAGGGAAGCAGGAACGTATTGTTACAGTCATTGGCAATGGCACAACCATGGCTGGTCAGGTCTATGAAGCAAAGGGCAATGCAGGCTATTTAGACTCAAATATGATAGTGATTTTAAATAGCAGCCGACACTCTTTACACCCCAAGATTGAAGAGGGCTCCAAGACTTCAATCGGTGCTCTATCTAGTACCCTAAGCAAGCTCCAGTCAAGCAAATCATTCCGGAGGCTTATAGAAGTTGCTAAGGCGCTTTCAGTAGTTTCCATTTGCTTACATGACTAAGCTTGTATTAGGATCAATAACTGATAAAATTGCTTAGAGAGAATGGAAATTTTCTGTAATTGAAGATACTTTTTTTGAGTTAATTTAGAAATCTCTATGGCAATAAGTAGCGCAACAAAATTCAGTCAGATTTTATATCTTGTTTTAACTTCATGTATTATTCTTTTCATTGAAGTGAATGCTCTTTCTTTTCTTATTTCTTATCAAGGGTGTTACCAAGAGGATAGGTATGTCTGAGGTATGTATGAATTAGCAGCTAAAGTTGATGAGTATGCACGTGGTATGATGGGTCCACTGGGATCAACTCTCTTCGAAGAACTTGGGTTGCACTACATAGGCCCTGTTGATGGACACAATATTGAAGATTTAGTTTGTGTTTTACAAGAAGTGTCAACTCTGGAGTCAAGGGGTCGTGTCTTGATACATGTAATAACTGAAGAAAATCAGTGTGCAGAACATAAGTAACAGACTCAGGCAATGGGGAACCAGCAGGAAGTTATGTTGAATTCTTATAAATTCTTATACTTTAATCTTCTTTGATTTTTCATAGATGACTATCAAATCTATGCATTAATTCACAGTCACACTGAGCCTGGCTATCCTGGTTATATTTTAGATATCTATGCTGAGGCATATGCTTTGTTCAGGATCTGGCCTTATGTCTAGGCTAGGCTAGGCTACAACTTAATGTATAAGAACTCAGGACTGGTTAATTGTTCTACAGCTTTTTAAGTAGAAGAGATGATTTTAATTCTAAAATTAATGCGTCCATATTCTTTAATTTGCAGATTGCTTCAAATGCTTATGTCTAGGCTAGGCTAGGTTAGGCTAAGCGTTATTTTATTTGCTGTTAAATGAAGAATATAATTGATAAATAGGAAACTAAAGCTGGAGCTTATCCTGCTTACACGAGTTGTACAATCAAATAATCTTAAAATCAACTAATGTGCAGATTCTATCACAACAAGAACTAAAAGTATTTTAAAGATCACTTATCAGTTGTAAAGGAACAAGAGAACTGCAATCCAGACATAAATCAGCATGCTTAGAGCTTTCAATTGCCTCTTGCAGAATTTTACACAACTTGTTTTAAACAGAATGTATAATAGAGCTCGCCATGACTAAGCTTTATTTTCTTCATGCTATAGCTTCCAAGTAATCAATGATTAAAATGTAGCACAAGTATTATGAATATCCATCTGAGATATGTCCACAGCTACCTGTAGTTTATAGTTTTGGACTACGGGGTACCTTTCTGTGTTCAGGCTCAGTTTGTGTGAGTTTACTTGTATCTGCTACCATGGCTTGTCAACATCTTTGAATATCTGACAAGCAGTGCATCTTGTGGCTGACTGTTCAAACCCAAAAATTCCAACTTTTATTTAACTTTTTCATTTGAATGATGTAAATGCACAAGACATTGTATAATTTAATCGGTTATTTACTTTCGTTGTGAGCCCTGGGGCTCTAATTTTTCACAACAGAAGTCAACTTATTTGTAGGGATTTACGTGGAAGACATCCCCCCCATGTATATTAATCATGGATGCCAAATTGCTTTCGATGACCAAGGGGTGCCATTTCTGGAACTGATCATTATACTCGTAGTGGTATTCCTGTTGAAGTACTTTCAACATGCCTTGCTTCTTAACTTTCTCTTGCCCTTGATACCAGCTTTCCTAAAATGATTATATAGTTTCGTCTCAGAAGAAGTGTATCTGGTGTTGCTGATGACCACGTTTCTGAAAAAAAGAAGAAAAGCTAACACTGATTTTTGTCATGTCGGCTATTATCCCAGATAAGATAATAAACATTATTGTTGGAAAACTGAATCATTATTCACAGCACGCATATGTCCCCCAAATGTTCTCATTTAATTTACTTGGCATGGTTTAGCATTTCTTTGATATTCTTGATTAAGCCTTTGTTAAGGTCTATATTAAATTTTTAAACTTTCATTGTAGCTGCTGATTCCGTTGCTTCCATAAGGTGTTTTTTTTTTTTTTCCGGTTACTCTTTCTGGTATAATATTAGTTACTGTGTTTGTCAGTGGGTTCTTGTGCACTCGGCTTGACTACTGTTTATGTGGAGCAGACTGGAAAGGGATTAACTCTTGTAGAGGGTAAAGATTTTGCTTTGCTTGGGTATGGTACAATGGTTCAGAACTGCCTCGGAGCTCAGACCCTTCTTTCAAAGCTTGGCATTGAGGTAACTGTTGCTGATGCAAGATTCTGCAAACCACTAGACATGAAGCTTCTCAGACAGTTATTCGAAAACCATGCCTTTCTGGTCACATTCGAGGAAGGCTCTATTGGAGGATTTGGGTCCCATGTTTCACAGTTCATTGCCATTGATGGGCAGCTTGATGGAAGAACGTAGGTAATATCTCACACACAAATAATAGCAATTCGTTTGTTTTTACGAGAGACAAATGTATTGTATGCTTGCTGAAGCACGATCACTGCCAATGGAGTAATTTTTGAGTCATAGACAATGTTGATCAATGTCAATCCGTTACCGATGCCTATATGACTGAATGTTCTCTTAAACCCTGTCCTAATTGCAGTTTTTTTTTCCCATGACTTCTGCAGTGGCGGCCATTTGTTTTACCAGACAATTACATTAAACATGCACTGCCAAATGAACAGCTTGCTCGTGCCGGGCTGACTGGACATCATATTGCTGCAACAGTGCTAAGACTGCTTGGTCGCTCCCAAGAAAAAGAGAGCTGGAAACGGAAGAAGCGAAAGGTGATGCCAGTATACACAGGCCATTTGACTGAATTTTTTTTGGTAACCTGCAGTTGGTTTATGAGTGATTAACACAAAATTAGATTTTCAATTGTATAGAATTGACAAATGAAAACACATGTATGTAACATTTAGAGCATCTGTCATTGCATTCATCTTGATACCATTGTTTTCTCCTCGATGATTCTTTCTTCCATGAAATACATCCATTCACGGAAACAAAGAAAAAGGATCACCCATTTATGACATAAATCATCAAGAGCCGCAAAAATATGAAAGCACGAGCACCAATGCACGGTACCATGTTTACGATTTGTGGAATTCATCCCTAAAGAGAGCCAAACATTATCATTTGTCGTCTTCGTTGTTTTTATTATTATTATTATTATTATTATAAAAAATATTAAAACAGTGGGAAAAACACTGTGGATGGTCCAGTGTTTTTCCCATTTTGCTACTCTTAAAACCACCCAATTAAATAGCTTTTCGAGGTATTTTTATCATTTCACACGGTCTATTACCATATTTACAGGGATAATTTGGTTTGTTTATATATGTTATGCATTGTAAAATGACTTCACTATCTCTGGAATTAAAAATTTTAAAGCTGGTGTCCGGGGTGTTTTCTTCTTTTCAATGTCATATACACAATAAAAATGTTTAAATTACTTCTAGAAATTAAATTTTATTCGCTAATAGTGAGGGGTATTTTTATATTTTTACAATGATTTTCTTCATTAATGGTTGTGAGATTAGCAAGTTAATAAAAGTTTATTTATATCTTTTTTTTCATTGTTTTTTTTTTTTAAGTTTTGTCATTTAATATATATTAGATTGTTTTATAATTGAGTTTTATAGTTTTATTTGGGGAATTCTAGCGGCTGAGAGTTTTGACAGGTACGAAGTTTTCTTAATTTCCCTGAATCTTCTGTATTCTCTTGTCATTTCATGCACGATAGCTTGCATGGAATGTGAATCGTTTTCAAGTTCAAAGCAAGTTCAGGCAATCAATGGCTTCTTATTTTGTTATTCCTGTAGCTTGGATATATCGACTGTGATAACTCTGCATGGCTTTATATATCCACCTTGAATGGAAAAAACAATGGCTACAAGGTAGAAAATCCAGATTTCCCAATTTGTTTTTGTCGGAGGACGGTGCACATCACATGCAGCGGCGGAACCAAGGGGAGGCCAGCAGGCCAGTCCCTGCAAAACTTTTTTTTTTTAAATATAATAAATAATAAGTTTTTTAATATTAAATTATTATTTTATTAGTTATTTTTAATTTTAATATGAAAAATTTTTATATATCTTTATGAAAATAAAAAACAAAAGCTTTTTAATTAATTTCTTTCTTTTATTATCTCTCTTTCTTTATTCTATGTAAACCTAGCCTAACTGAAAACATTAATAATACAAAACATAAAAGTTAAAGCAAAGTTGCTACCAATTAATTCATCGAAACAACAAGGTAATTAGTAATTTAATTTTTTTTTATGCTTGTTAAGAATTTAATGAATACATATATATAATTCTGTTATTTTTTTTAGATCTACTAGTTTTATCATTTTTTATTTTTTGTTATAGTAAATGTTGTTTTTTCTCATTAATTGGATATATTTTATGGGTTTGTTTCGATTATACTTGAATTTTTTATGTTTTGTTTTTAGTAGAGCTACTAAAATTATTAATGTTTTTCTCACATATACCTTACTATCACCAAGTCCAATATACAATTAGACACGATCTTTCTAGTCAAATTGAATTATTTGAAGAGCGTATACCCAACTTTGATTTAATATAAGTTTTCTTTTTTAGCAACCAGTAATCCCCTTTTTTATGTTAAATATGCTTTTATATATCAATTTTTTTTAATATGTTAATTTTGCTTTCATATGTTAGTGTGGTTTACATGTAAAAATTTATTTTTGGTTTTGATTATTGCTTCAATGCATTGTTATTTGTATTTATTTTTTAAATAAAAAACAATTAAAATTTATGATGTTTTGATTTTAGGTTGAACCAATAACAAAATAAGAAGAATTGATTCCTTTTTGAGAAAAAAAAAAAGAAAAATATTGATAACTCACAGCCTAGTAAATCAACTCCAATCTGTAATGTTGAAGTTATGGTTAAACAACCCCAATGTATTTCAGTTTATGAAGAACCTGCATTGATTAATGAGCAGCCTCCTACTATAATTGACATTGCTTATCTGATTAGAAATCCAAGCAATCGTCCTTAAATTTAGAAATACCCGGTTAATCAACAAGATGAAATTAGAAGGGCATATATTAATTTGAGGCCATATCAACCTTTGATGTCTAAATATCCACTGACTGGTAAAAAACATTCTTGTCGATTTTAATCTCATTGATTCAAAAGTTATCCATGACTCGAATATTTAGAGAAAAATACTGCATTTTGTTTCCCTTGCTATCTATTTTCAAGTAAGTTATCTGGAAAGTCAGGATCAGACACATTTACTATTAAAGAATTCAATTGTTGGAAGAAAGTTAATGATGAGAAACGATGTGCTTTTTAAACTCATATGGAAAAAGGTTGAAATTCAGCTCATAGATTTGCTATTAGGTGCTTGGAAAATTTGAAAAATCAGTCATGTCATATTGAGAAGGTAGTTAAGAGGAAAACTACTCAAGAAATTCTAAATAATCAATTACATATTAAAGCTTTAATAGATATTATTCGTTAGCTTACATTTCAAACATGTGTTTTTAGAAGACATGATGAACGTCCAGAATAAAAAAATCGAGGGAATTTTCTTGAAATGTTGAAACTTTTAGAATCATATAATGAACAAGTAGGTACTCTTGTTTTAGATAATGCTCCACAAAATGCTAAATACACCTCGCATCAAATTCAAAAGGAAATTTTGCATGTCTTTGTTAGAAATGTTCAGTCTTCAATTCTTCATAAGATTGGTGATGCAAGATTTTGCTTAATTGTTGATGAAGCTCGAGATAAATCCAGAAGAGAGCAAATGACCCTTGTTATTAGGTTTGTTGATAGAAGTGGATTTATACGAGAACAATTTTTAGATATAGTTCATGTCAAAGACACAACTGCTTCAACTTTTAAGAAAGAGATTTCCTTTGTTTTATCTCATCACAATCTTGATGTTCAAAATATTAGGGGTCAAGGGTGTGATGATGCTAGTAATATATATGGAGAGTGGAATGGATTGCAAGCTTTATTCATTAATGATTACCCTTATACATATTATGTATATTGCTTAGTTCATCAATTATTCCTAAAGATGAAAGTTCAAAACTGGAGAAGTACCAATTCCAGTGGCGGTATGCAAATGGATTGCTTTCTATAATGTTCTCATTGGGTGTATTGTTCACAGCCCTTAAAAGCTGCAAGGCAAGATCATGGCGATATGGCACAGGTAATGAGCTGCAGCTTGTTGGTAGATGATTAACAGAAGAAAATTGGTTTAAGAATTAATTTACTTATCTTAATCTTTTGTTCCATTCTTGCAGGGTGGATCCGAGGTTTTATTGCAGACCATGGAGTTCCCCTAATGGTCGTGTTGTGGACAGCTTTGTCTTATGTCAGACCCATTGAAGTTCCTTCTGGGGTTCCTAGGAGAGTTCATGTTCCGCTTCTTTCGGATGCTGAATCAGTGCACCATTGGACAGTAATAAAGGTAATAATCAAGCGAATTGTTGTTTCCATTGGGTAGTTTATTTCCGAGGATATTCGGAAATGTTTAGTCCCGAAGTCTTCAGACTGCAGGATTCATATCCTCAGCTGCGGGGCTTCTCTTCCTGTGAGTCTGTGGAGTGCTTGACAGAACAATTATTTGTCCTAGTATTTGGCAAAACCTCATTCCAGCTTTAACTTACCGGTGTGATCTATAACAATGTGTTTCACACACTCAAATTGCAGGACATGGGGAAGGTTCCTTTGACATACATCTTTGCTGCCTTAATACCAGCTGTTATGATAGCCGGATTGTATTTTTGTTTACCACAGCGTTGCTTCACACATGGCACAACAGAAGGAGTTTAATCTCAAAAATCCATCTGCTTACCATTATGATGTCTTGTTGCTTGGTTTCATGGTATGTGATTGATTCATGAGTCTGTTTCGTACTTCTAATGTTTAGCCTCTGTAGCCTATCTATATATTTGGCTTACTTGCTGCGTGTTGTTCACGATTTCAGACATTGATTTGTGGGTTACTTGGACTCCCTCCTTCAAATGGTGTCCTCCCCCGATCCCCCATGCACACCAAGAGCCTTGCAGTTCTCAAGAGGCAGGTATGGCATGCCTTCTGAGGACATGTTCAAGTTAAAGTTCACTTTGTTTAGATACTTAGATGTTATGAGCTTGATCTGCAGTTGATTAGAAAGAAAATTGTAAAGAGCGCAAAGGAATGCATAGCCAAAAAGCAAGCAACTCGGAAATTTATGGAAGTATGCATGCTGTGTTTTTAGAGATGGATGCGCCTTCACCTGTAAGTGCTCGAGACTTGTTAGTTTGCAGCCTGCTACCTACCAGTGTCTTGAAATCTGTTTGTATGCAAGTGTGTTCCTTTACGAACTTAACAGGAATCATGCTGCAGGATGTTTCAGTACATAAGGAGCTGGAGAACTTGAAGCAGGCTGTCATGAAATCTGATGATGAAGAGGATGCTAAAAAACAATTTGATCCTGAGAAACACCTTGATGCTTATTTGCCTGTGAGAGTTAATGAGCAGAGAATGAGCAACCTGTTACAGTCAGTCCTTGTTGGAGTATCAATGTGCGCTTTGCCTCTGATAAAAAGAATACCCACGTCGGTTCTATGGGGATACTTCGCCTACATGGCTATTGATAGTCTTCCAGGGAATCAGTTCTGGGAAAGGATGCTGTTGCTCTTCATCACTCCTAGCCGGCGTTACAAGTTATACAACTTGAAATTAGAAGAGAAAGCATGCTGAAATATAAGTATTGCTTATCTAACTCCATGATAATAATGAGTTTTGATTTCCATCCATAGCAATCAAGCACATCTTGGTTCTGAGAATACTTTTCGACATATCAGTCGCCGCTGACAATATAAAGCAAGTGCTCTGTCTAAAAGATTTTATATGAAGTGCAAAGTGGAAGGATGTTAAATTTCTGGAAACAATAGATACTTACAGGATCATAATGCATTATCTATGAATCACAGTTTTTCATCATTATCCTGACGTCTTAGCTTTCGCTATCGTTCTGTGGGGCAGAGTCCTGGAAGGTGTTCATGCTTCATTTGTGGAAGTGGTGCCATTCAAGCAAATTGCTATCTTCACGATTTTTCAATGTCTACTTTTTTATCTGTTTTGGAGCGACATGGATACCCATAGCTGGAATATTGTTCCCCCTACCATTCTTCCTTCTTATTGGCTTAAGACAGCGCATCCTTCCCAAGCTTTTTCAACCTAACCATCTGCAAGAACTAGATGCTGATGAGTATGAAGAAATTCCCGGTGCTCCAGCACGAAGCCGAAGCCTTTCCCTCATGGTACATTCTTCTAATTTCTTATATATATGGTTGATTAGATTTGTGCCCAATATATTGCTTATATCTTTAGTGTCTAGGAAAATGATGAATATACTATTTTAGTTAATTTGTTTTCTGTTAATGACAAAGCCTTGAATGCTGCAAGTGACTGGACTTGTTACGTTGAATTTCTGCTCATTTGACCAAGAAATGACTTGGATGAGCTTCTAGAAATAGACTCTTTCCCTATGCTGCAAGTGACTGGACTTGTTATGTTGAATTTCTGCTCATTTGACCAAGAAATGACTTGGATGAGCTTCTAGAAATAGAATCTTTCCCTATAGCCTAATTTTCATTTGGTTAAACATCGACCGGATTATAATCTATATGCATATAATTCAAACTCCAGCTGGTGATAATTTTGCTTCATGTTCTAGGTTAGCTTACTATTCATATTAATGCATATGATAACTTGGTGCAGGAAAGAGAACCACCTGATGTGGATTCTGAAAAGAGTGAAGATGATTTCTATGATGCTGAGATACTGGATGAGAAGACAACCAACAGAGGCGAATTGAAACTCAGAACCCTAAGCTTCAAAGAAAGATTACATCAGGCAAGAAATACTTATCCCCTTTAAATAATTTGGTGTACTTTCTCTTAGTATCTTAATGATTCATGCTTATGATGGAGTATGATATGGTATGCTTGGCAGATCTATCCACAGGAACAAGGATGACTTCTGAGTAAAATGAGTACCTTAACAACAATTAGGATATACTAGATAATTACTACGATCCTCTGTTTGACCTAAAGAACATGAAACAAAGGGCCTTTTGAGCAAGAGTGTTGAAGAATATCACTTGTGTCGACGGACGGAATCTGTTGCAGAAGAGAAAGAATGCTAGAAAGAAAAGTGTTAATGAGGAGGCTTTGTATATAACTTGTGATTGTTTGCTTACATATATCTACCACGAAAAAGAAGTTTGAGAGGGAAGGAGAAATGAGATCCTATTAGGAATGCAGAAACCCTCGTATTATCCCTAACGAAATTAGTGAAATTTTATTATTGTTGTTTACTTGAACAGATTGATAGTCAGAAATTTTAGAAATCTTTCACATTTTTGTTGGTCACTTTACATTATAATAAATTTTCCCAATTTACAGAATCACATTAAGCTGAACCATTATTCATTTTGACATTGATATACAATGGCCTGCCCTTTCTAGATTCTCGCTTTGTATTCTCATTGCCATCAGTTAAACCTCTATGGAGCCTTGAAGCTGTTTTGATATGCTCCACGCTTTTAAACCGCTAGAGAGATCAGCGAGTGCCATCTCTGGCAAGCATATAGTTTTGGCATGGACTTTGATACGCTTAAGAAAAAAAAAACTCATTCGAAAGTGGGAATCTGCCTTGAAACGAGTCCCAATCTCACCAGCTTCTCTCCCTTTTGACATAATTTTGACATATCAGTCGCAGCTGACAATATAAAGCAAGTGCTCTGTCTAAAAGATTTTATATGAAGTACAAAGTGGAAGGATATTAAATTTCTGAAAACAATAGATACTTACAGGATCATAATGTATTATCTATGAATCATAGTTTTTCATCATTATCCTAACTTATTAGCTTTCGGTATCGTTCTGTGGGGCAGAGTCCTGGAAGGTGTTCATGCTTCATTTGTGGAAGTGGTGCCATTCAAGCAAATTGCTATCTTCACGATTTTTCAATGTCTACTTTTTTATCTGTTTTGGAGCGACATGGATACCCATAGCTGGAATATTGTTCCCCCTACCATTCTTCCTTCTTATTGGCTTAAGACAGCGCATCCTTCCCAAGCTGTTTCAACCTAACCATCTGCAAGAACTAGAGGCTGATGAGTATGAAGAAATTCCCGGTGCTCCAGCACGAAGCCGAAGCCTTTCCCTCATGGTACATTCTTCTAATTTCTTATATATATGGTTGATTAGACTTGTGCCCAATATATTGCTTATATCTTTAGTGTCTAGGAAAATGATGAATATACTATTTTAGTTAATTTGTTTTCTGTTAATGACAAAGCCTTGAATGCTGTTGAGTTTCTGCTCATTTGACCAACAAATGACTTGGATGAGCTTCTAGAAATAGACTCTTTCCCTATGCTGCAAAAGTGACTGGACTTCTAGAAATGACTTGGATGAGCTTCTAGAAATAAAATCACAAATAAAATATTTTAATTAATTATATATTAACAATTACAAAATATAACATAATTAAAATAAATAATATAAATATTTAAATACCTTTAAATATATAATTCAAATAATTAATTGATTAAAAATATGAAATTATTTTTAATAATTATTTTAAGGTTCATTCATTTGCTGAATTCTAAATATTTTGTTTTTTATCGATGTACAAGCTCTTTACATGCGATCTTTCGGGAACATCAATAAAATCCTTTTTTGGAATTGAAATTATAAGAATAATAAACATAAAAGATAATAAATTGTAATCCAATTTGCTGCTTTAGCTTTGTAAGTGTCAAAAGCATGTTAATTTATTTTTAAAATATTAAACTATATAAGAATAAATTAAATTCAAAGCAATTTAATTAAACTACGAATAAAATATTCACCTTAATTATGGACCACACAAAAATATTCACTCAATTGTGTAGCACACATTTTCCTTCTTACCACTTTGACTGCACCGGCCTCCTTTCAAAAACCGCACCGGCCACCGTCCTTCTTCTCCTCTCTTTCATTTCTTTACTTTCCTCCTCCTCCCATGGCTTTCATTCCCATCACCATGAAATCCTCTGTCTCTCAAATTCCCCTCTTCCTCTCCTCCCCCTCTCTCACCTACCCCGTCTACATCCCCAACAAAATCTCAAACCCCAAATAGTGTTGCTGGTGCTCCCCTCTTCCTCTCTCACCCGCCCTGTCTACAGCCCCAACAAAATCCCAGACCCAAATTAGCGTTGCTGATGCTAGCAGTGCTAAGGTTGAGACTTGAGAATGTGAGATTTGGGCAAAAGGCAAAGGGGAAAGGGGAGGTTGGAGAGTGGGCAAAAAGCAAAATCGGGACCGTGAGTCAATAAATTTTATAACTTTCGTCAAACTCGTAAACTCGGTTCGAGTTGAACCGAGTTTGATTGAGTTTGCTGAGTTCCGAGTTTTTAACTGGATACTCAACTCATAATTTTAACAGCATTGAAATTTTGTCAATTAAAAAGTTTCCTTCATACTCTTCAATTCTGGAAACGAAGAAGTGTCCTCAAGAAAAAAGAAATGTAATTTATTAATAATATGCTTAATATTCGATTCAATGAACAAGTAATTGATAAACACAAACACACAATTATTACAAATAGCTAGCTTGCTAACCCACATAACTCATCACATTGACTTAATCTCAACTACCCCTCGCACTTTTGTTGGTGGGAGAAACCACTTGTGGTGGCTTTGAAACACTCAGAGGGGATAAAACACACTCTTTTATTTCAAGAACAAAGCTTACAATAACATAAACAAAAGTTTACAACAACCCCTCTCTCTTTCTCTCTTTCTCTCTAGTGTTTCTCTCAATCTCTCCACTCATGATTGCATAAGCTTAGCTATCTATTTATACACGAAATCAAAACAAGAAAATTCAACCTTCAAGTGTGAAGGCGGTTGTGGCCGACGGTGTGAAAGCGGCTGGCGGCCGGTGGCTGGCGGCTGGCGGCGGCGGCTGGACAGTTGGGCGGTGACAGCTGGTGGTTGCCTTCCTTGACCTTCTAGATTGAGTTTTATTTCAACAAATCTCCCCCTTAAACTCAATCGAGGGATGTCATTCCAAGCATGAATTTCAATCTGATAAACACTTCTCTTTTCAATGGCTTGGTAAAAATATCTGCAACTTGATCATCTGTCTTGCAGGATATCAGCTCGACTTCTTTGTTCTTTACATGCTCTCGGATAAAGTGATGACGTGTATCAATATGTTTACTTCTTTCATGATACACCGGATTCTTTGCCAATGCAATCGCTGATCGATTATCGATATAAATCTCTGTAGGATTTTCTTGAGGAAATCCCAAAAACTTTAGCAAATTCCTTAACCATATTAAATGGCATACAGCTGAGTTGGCGGCAACATACTCAGCTTCACAACTTGATAATGTGACAATTGATTGCTTCTTGGATGACCATGTGAAAGATGTATCTCCCACGAAAAATACAAACCCTGTTGTACTTTTTCTTTCATCCAGATCTCTACCCCAATCACTATCCGAGTAGCCAGTAAGATTGAAATTTGTACTTGAGGTATAAAACATACCTTCATTTATTGTGCCTTTGATGTAGCAAAGAATTCTCTTGGCTGCATTCAAATGAGACTGGTCTGGCTTCTCCATATATCTACTGATCAGTCCGACTCCGTAGAGTATATCTGGTCTGGTACATGTCAAGTACCTTAAGCTTCCTACCAAGCTTTTAAAGTAAGTTGGATCAACATTTCCAACTTTACTTTTCCTCAATTCCACTCCATTCTCGACTGGCGTTGATACCAGATTGCAGCTTTCCATCTTGAACCTTTCAAGAATATCTTTGGCATAACTGCTTTGGGATACAAAAATCCCTTCTTCTTTCTGCACCACTTCTAAGCCAAGAAAATGTGCCATCAGACCAATGTCTGTCATCTCAAACTCTTGTACCATGCTTTTCTTGAAGTCTTCGAACATGGTAGGATTGTTGCCGGTGAATATCAAGTCATCAACATATAGGCACACAAATAATATGTTGCCATCTGCTTCTTTCTTCACATAAATTGCATGTTCATATGGACATTTTTCAAATCCATTATCTTGAAAATACCTGTCAATTCTGGTATTCCAAGCACGCGGAGCTTGCTTCAAACCATAGAGGGCTTTCTTCAACTTGTATACTTTGCCTTCATTTTCATCATCAATGTATCCAAGTGGTTGTTCAACATAGATCTCTTCTTCTAGGAAGCCATTCAGAAATGCTGACTTCACATCAAGTTGATAGATCTTCCATCTATGTTGTGCTGCTAGTGAGATCATCAATCTGATTGTCTCTAGCCGGGCTACTGGAGCAAACACTTCTCCATAGTCAATGCCTTCTCTCTGTTTGTAGCCTTTGGCCACTAATCTTGCTTTGTATCTTTGCACTTCTCCTTTTGCATTCTTCTTTGTCTTATAGACCCATTTGACACCTATTGCTTTCTTGTTTTCTGGTAGATAAGTCAGCTTCCAGGTATCATTCTTCTCAATGGCATGTATTTCTTCATCCATTGCTTTTATCCACTTCTCTTCTGTGATAGCTTCATTGAAGCTAAGTGGGTCACTATCTGCAAAGAAACAAAATAGAGTTGTATCTTCCATTACTTGAGTGGCGTCATACAACTCTTCTAGATTTCTCATCCTTCTTAGTCCTTCTGATGAGGATGCTGATGATGATGGTATTGATGATGATTCTGGCGTGTTTCTCCTGTTGAATACAGGAAATCTGTGTACCGGACTTTGTGGCTCGTCTGCCGGTACTATCGGACCTTCTACAAGTACTGTTGGTACTTCTTCGTCTTCAAGGATCAAATCAATGCTGATCCATTTGACTGCTTCTTGGTCATCATTCCATTGCCAAGTTTTATCTTCTTCAAAGATAACATTTCTGCTCATAATTACCTTCTTGGTGATGGGATTATACAGCTTGTATCCCATTCTTCTCTCACCATATCCGACAAAGATGCATTTCTCACTTTTATCATCGAGTTTGGTCCTTCTTGCATCTGGGATCTTTGCATATGCCACACAACCAAAGACTCGAAGATGAGTAACACTTGGTTTGTGACCACTCCATGCTTCTTGTGGAGTGACAGCTTGCAAACTTCTGGTTGGGCAGCGGTTCAGCAAATATACTGCACATGATACAGCTTCAGCCCAGTATTGCTTGGGCAGCTTCTTTGCTTTGAGTAGACTTCTTGCCATATCAAGAATTGTTCGATTCTTCCTCTCAGCTATACCATTCAGCTGTGGTGTATAAGCTGGTGTTGTCTGATGTCTGATGCCTTGTTGTGTACAAAAGGCTTCAAAGTCATTTGCTGTATATTCTCCACCTTGATCAGATCTCACGGTTCTGATCTTATAGCCACTTTGCTTCTCAACAATTGCTTTAAAATCTTTAAAACAATTGAACACTTCTGACTTCCTCTTCAGAAAATATACCCAAGTCTTTCTGCTAAAATCATCAATGAAAGTAAGGAAGTACCTATTTTGTCCAGTCGACATAGGCTTTATAGGACCACACACATCTGTGTGTACTAACTCAAGTGGCTTGTTTGCTTTCCAGTTGACTTCTTTGGCAAAACTGGATCTGTGATGTTTGCTGAGGACACAACTCTCACAGACTTCTTCTGGATGATCAATGTGGGGCATACCTTTGACCATGTTCTTGCTTGCTAGCATCTTCAGACTTGTGAAATTCAGATGTCCAAGCCTCAGATGCCAAAGCCATTCTTCACTGTTGGTGATGGCACTCAAACACTTTGCTGTATCATATTGGATGTTTAAAGGAAACATCCTATTCTTGGACATTTCCACATAGGCAATTAATCTCCCATTGTAGTCTGTAATTGTCAGATGACAATTCTTCATGTAAAGTGTATAACCTTTCTCCAGAAGTTGACCTATACTCACCAAGTTCTGCTTTATATCTGGGACATAATAGACATCGGCGATGTAGTTTTGATCGCCATTCTTCAACTTGATTGGGATGTTGCCTTTACCTTTGAATGGAACTTTTGAGGTATCTCCAAAGGTGACAAAACCTTGTATGGTCTCATCTAGATCACCAAATAAATCTCGTTGGCCACACATATGATTGCTGGCTCCAGAATCAAGATACCAAATATTCTCTTGATTCTTGTCAAGTCCTTGTTGGACAAATAATGCAGCTGCTCCTCTGTTGTTGGCATTCTCTTCTGCATAGTTGACTTGCTCACGTATCTCCAGTGGAGCTTTCTTTTGACATTCAGTGCTATAGTGGCCAAATTGATTGCAATTATAACACTGAATATTCCTCTTGTCACGGTTATTGTAACCGCCTCCTCTTCCTCTAGGAGTGAATGTTTGTTGTCCTCGACCTCCTCTGGTGGTGTTTCTACCACCTCTTCCTCTAAAACCTGTATTCCAAGAACCTCTGCCTTGAAATCGTTGAAATCCTCCTCGTGTTTGTTGACTTCTTCCTCGAGTGGTGTATCCACTTGTTGAAGTCTCCCCTTGCTCATATCTGTCTTTGAAAGACAACTTTGCTTGTAAGGCATGCTCAATTGCCTTATCTCCATTTCTTTTTACAATCTTCTGCTCATGAGCTTGCAAAGAACTCATAAGTTCATCCACTGTTAACTTGTCCACCTCTTTGGACTCTTCAATAGCGACAACAACAAAATCAAATTTTGGATCTAGGGATCTCAAAATTTTCTCAGTAATTCGAGCATCTGAAAGGGCTTCTCCGTTTCTTCTCATCTGATTGACTATCACCATAATTCTTGTGTGATAATCAGAAATGGATTCTGAGGACTTCATTTGTAATAATTCAAATTCACCTCGCAAAGATTGGAGACGAATCTTCTTTATTCTGTCAGCACCTTTATATTTTTGTTGGAGAGCCTCCCATATTTCTTTTGATGTTTCTGCGGAAGCAATGATTTCAAATGTCGCTTCATCAAGACCTTGATAAATGATGGTCTTTGCTTTGTTGTCTTTCTTTCTATTAGCTTTGAGGACTTGTTTCTGTACCTCTGGTAGAGCATTTTCTGATTCTTTGGACACTTTATCTAGAAACAACTCTTCTTCTTCTTCTTCTTCTTCTTCTTCTTCTTCTTCAAACCCTGCACACCAAAACATGCCCCACGTACGTTTAGTTATGTTCCTTTCGAAATGGAAAAATCTAAGATTGAGAGAAAGACAAGACAAGCATGACTTACTGTAGGAATTCTACGTTAACCAATCTTGCAGAAGGATCTGCAATGGTGCCAAAAGCAGTAGAGGAGAGGACTATGGTAGCCCCATTCGATGAAGGCCTTGACCTTGATGTTTGTGCTCGATCAACAATCCTAACCTGAATGATTTGGTCTGGAAGACAAGTTCCCGGGACAGCTGCACTGATGCATCTCACCTGGTACTGTCTTCCACAGGCGGCGCCGTTGTCCCATATTCTCTCTCCGGCCGCGGCAAACATCTTGCTTGATGGGAAATGTGATGGTGAGTTCCCATAACAGGCAGTGGCTGCATCACAATCACCCCATAAAAAAAATGTTTAGGGATTAGGACGGAGAAGCTTTCGAATTTCAGTTATGGAAGTCATATGTTTGAAGATGTAGCAGTACTGGGCACTTACGTAAATATGGTGGTCTGTAGTGGGCACAGGTGCCAACATCGCCATGTGAGAGATGGAAGAGTGTTGCCAGGAGCAATAAGAGTACAGATGGAGAGGTCTTCCCGAGTGTTGGCATGCTGCAAACTGCCATTGTTAAGAAAAACCACTGCACGCTGTGGTGAGAGTTCTGCACATATATATACTTATTTACTGAGTGTATAACGTATTACACATAAATGTTGATTCAAGAGAAATAAAAGGAATTAGCTAAATAAGCTTCTATATATAATTGAGGATCAAAGAGTGCACACATGGAATCCTCAACCCAAACCAACACAACATTAATCTAAAAGAAACTCGAGAACCTAACTGATTCGTAGGGGGGAAAGGAAAGCAATAGGGGGCTGTCAGGTGCTTACTGTTGTTGTTTATAATTGCATGGGAAATGAAGGAAGAGGAGAAATAAAAGGAACCGCCTTACCTTACCGAGATAGAACAGGAAAGGTGATGACTGATGAAACTTGTTCCTTCCTTCCTTCCTTCCTTTGTAAAGATAACAGAGAGAGAGAGAGAGAGAGAGACGGAGAGAGGAGAGCTTGGCACGAAGAACGGTGTTTGAGCCTCTGGTTATTTATAGAGGGAGGGAATTGCTGCTCTCTGCAACTGGTGCATCAAGTTCTCTGCAGCTGGCACATCCGGGCGAAGTGTTTCTCTTTCCTTTCCTTCTATTAGTTTGACTTTCAAGGTACATTGCTGATGGTTTCAAAATGGCTTGCCATCCACGCGCTATTTGTGTGTGGTGAGGCACGTAGGTATAGTTTGGTAATGGTAGAATCTTGTGATCCCATTATGGAATTAGCTAAAAAAACTTTTTTCTCTTTTATTAGTTTATTCTCGTAATTGTATTTTTTAAATTATTATTATGTTATTGTTTTCATTGATAAATTCACATGTGAATAAGTTATTTATTTTTACTAAAATAATATTATTTTATTTAAAAAAAAATATAAAGTTACTTTAATAAAATTTAACTAAATTAATCAAGTATTTCCAAGTAACCTATAAAGGAAAATCAAGTCTATGTTTTTTAGTTATTTTGATAGTAATTTATTTTAATTATGGATGATAAATTTTATATTAATAAAAAATAGTAAAATAGAGTAAACTTAATAATAACAAGGATTAAATAATTTATCTAATTAAGATTATATTTGTATTTATATTATGTTTATTTTATTTTTACTAATATGGCTGCTGCCACACCTTCCCATGTTACTTGAGGCACCAAATTATCTGCTCATGGTGGCTATCTAGCGTGGCATGAAATGCGCGTGGCATATACCTGCCAACTACCAATGAAGTGGCAAAAGCGTATATATTGGGAATCGAGCCTGATAAGGAAGTGCACTATTGCAGCACATCTATTGTGTGGACAAATGGCATGTTGTTGTTGATTGGGAAAAACATATATTGTATTATTAAAATGCAGTATATGTTTTTATTAAAATTGTAAAATCGTTATTAAATTCGTGATTTTTTTGTGATTTTATTTAATTATTATTGATTTTACTTAATTTCAATTTAATTTTATTAATTTTTAAATTTTTTAAATAATTCTATATATTAATATATATTAATTCATAAAATTATATGATTTTATAAATAAATAGTAATTTTAACAACCTTGAAGAGGTCAAGGACAACATTAAGTAGTCTCGCAATCCTCTCTATGATAAAGCAATGCATGTGGCAGCATAAAAGTCACAAACCAACAAAACAAACCTTATATATATAACTTTTTTCTATTTACGTGAGGTGTCCGGGCCAGCTTACGCGCACCACAATTAATCTTTATGGCCCACTGAATACCCTGCAAACCCAGCAGGCAGATAAGGCAGCGCGGAGCTGACAGGCATGCAACTCCAAGGCTCGAACCTGTGGCAGTGAAAGGAGCAAATACTCCTGCCACCGCTAGGCTAATGCCGTGGGTGCAAACTTTCCTAATACCACATGATGATGAAGCAGCGTCTATGGTCAAAGATTGTCTAGCATTGATTTTTTTTAATTTGATTTTTATTTTTTTAATTATTATTTATTTTATTTAAAATAATTTATAATTATAAAAAGAAATTTCAATTTCAACCCCATGAAATCTTTTCATCTTTTTAATTGGTCCTCATTTTTTTTGCGCTTGAGAAAAATTTTTAAATTGTTTTTTTATTATTTCATCCTTAATTTCTTTTTATAAAATTTGATCTTTATTTTTTTCATTCAGGTAATTTTTTTTTTAATTTCATTCTTCAATATTAAATTAAATATTTTAATTTAATTTAGATCTATGATTTTATGGATTGAGTTTTAGAGATTAACTCAAGTTAAGGAGATTCACTCGAGTTTTGTTTTTTTAAGCATAATTCAAGTTTTTTCGGTTTCAAACTTCAACGTTTATTTAATTTAAGTTTTGGCTTTATTAAAAATTTTATCACTAATTTTGAAATTGACATGGATAATCTAGATTCTTTTTATTTTTATTCTTTGTTGAATTTACTTTGATATATTTTTTAAATTTCTATTTGTTTTCTCCATTTCATCCTTTAAATATTAGGTTAGTTATGATTTTTTTTCCAACTCAATTCTTCAGTGATAGAGTTTATTTTTTTATATTAGATTTCTTGATTTTCTTCCATTTCTTTTTTATTCATTTTATTGTAAATTTAGAGGGACTTATCCAATCTTAAATACTAGATAAAAAATAAATGAATTTAGTATTATGAAGACTCTTAATCAATTTAAGAAACTTAATGATTTTAACAACAAAAATGAGGATAAAAAGGGTAGAAAACAGTTCAAACAAAGTTTAAAGAACATTTCTTTTTTCTATATTTTTATTAATTTTCTAAAAAACATGAGTTAATTTATTGTACTTGATTTAAGAGAAGTACACACAATCTCCAGCACGTAGATCCCAAAAATAAATAATAACATGATGTTAGAGTTTTTTATATTGAGTTTCGTGATTTTCTTTAATTTCTTTTTTATTCATTTATTTCGATCTCATTACTTCTTTATATATATATATATATATATATATATATATATAGATATATTGGTTTATCCTGATTTTATAATTTTACTTTCATAATTTTACTTGTATATTTGGTATGCTTATTTAGGTTAGCTCAAGACGAGTATTTTTTTTTTTTATTTTTATTTGATTATTTAAAATCTTAGTCTTGTTTTTTTTATTTTTTTTTTACGAGTTGCTATGATTTTTTTTTATTATTATTATTGAAATTGATCTATTGATTGTCATTATATGTTCTTTAAAATATGCCGAGGTCACCTGGCTTTTTTTTTTTTACCAATAAAATAAATGTACACAGCATGTCCACAAATCTAAATCTAAGTATATACTTTATTATGTTGCTTGTTCCTTAATTTTGACCCGAATATATATGGAGGGTCTTCATGATTCAGGTATCTGCTTATGAAATCATCCCTGTAGAGGATGATGCACCAGAGTTTGCCAAAATCACACCAAATCACAAATCATAGCAGGAGCAATCATTGTTAAACTATTGGTCAAAAAGCAATTTACACATCCAAATCTGAACATTTTCAGTATCTTTTTTGTTTGTGGGTTGGATTTTTAACGATTTTTCCAGTATTATTTTGAGGATCATTTCAAGTTCTTCATTGAAACATGATGACTTGCAAGCCCGAACCAAAATGTTATTAACAATGAAGCAATGTGTTCGGGGATTTCACATAATTTACCATCCTAAAATATTTGATCAAATACTTAACTAAAATGTTTGTAATAAATTCTAAAAATAATTTTGTGAAAAACATAATTTACTTTCTCAAGTGGCTGCACCCTTTACATTCTCTTTGTTTAACATTAAGGAGTGTTTTTAATATATATTTTTAATTTAATTTGATGTATTTTAAAAAATAAAAAATTTCTTAGATGTTGGTTTTAAAGTTTAAATATAGAAAATTAAGAGACTACCCAAACTTTATTAATCAACATACCCACTCTTGACAGTATCTATATACAGTGTAAAACCTTTACACATAAGCAAGCATAATTAAGTGATTATTAGATAATTCATCGGCACCACATTATGAATAGGATTTTTTTTTTCAACGTGAAAAAAATATTAAGTATTATTAATATTTTTTTATAAAAAAAAAATTAAACTGTGTGGAAATTGATTTAATATTTTTAATAGTTTTGGTAGATTTAAAAACAAATTAGATGACCAATAAAAATATAATTTAACTCAAAATAAATATTTAAAATGAGATTTTTTTATATAAATATTGAAATAATAATATATTGAATCAGTTCAAGTCAAACTATATATTACTATACCATTTCACATATTGAGTCATGAGAGCATGATAACTTAATAGTAAGCAAATTAAAACTTAATTTTTTATAAATTCAATATTAAATGATAAAATTAAAAAAATTATTAAAAAAAGAATTAAAAATTTTAAATTAACTTGAGTTAACCTACCTTATTCCTGACTTGGATCATGAGACCAAAATAACTTAATAGAAATGTGAAATTGAAAAAAAATAATTAAAAAAACATAAAAAATAATTTGGATTAATACAGATTAACCCGTCAAACCTGTGACCTGATTCATAAGATAAATATAATCTTATAAGAAGCAAATCAATATAAATTATAAAATCTAATTCTTAATCACTCAATATTGAATGATGAAACTAAAAAAAAATCACGAGCTAATTAAGTTAACTCATCAAAATAATAATCCAAGTCATAAAACTAAAATAATATTATAGAAGTTAAATTGAAAAAAAATTACAAAATTTAATTCCTAATAAACCTAAAATTAAAAAATAAAATTGAAATTGAAAACAAAAATATAAATTGAAAAAAAAAACTATTACAATAAATAATATTTTATTAGCTTTGATACTCGCACGATGTTGGAGTGTTTTAAGTGAAATTTAATTTTAATTATTATTATAATTATTTATAAATTAATTAAAAATATTATATAACAAAAGACATGATATTCATTAAGCTAATTGCAAAAGTTAAGTAAAAATAGTTAAATCCAAATATAGTGAAAGTATCTAGAGTTATATATTTTATGCTTTATATCTATATGTCAATGAGCGAGAGGTTGTATTAACAAAGTAGATAATAAAGATGTCCAATTAGCTTGTGATGTTGGATAAGAAAGTATTGATTAACTGAATGCTAGTTTTTTTTCTTACAGCAAAAGATAAATGCAACTGTAAGCTATAAATTTTTTATAAATCGATAATAAATTCTCTTATTTGCTCGGAAAGGCAAGAGAATGGACCTTAAAATTATAAAACTAATTTTTCATTTATGTATTCTTTCATCAGAAACCTGTATTGACATTAGAGAAGAGTGATGACATGAAATTTTATAATGAAACAATGAATATTTACTATCAATAATGGTTCATTTGCAGACTAATCAGACTAATCAGAGAAAGAGAGCTAAATATTAAGGTAAACTAAAAGATAAGCATCACCAATGAGGCCACCCTCCTATTATTAGATCTTTGCTTCATATGATTTTATCAGGTGGTTTTCTAGGTTTAAAGGTAGCAATGCTACAAATAAACAAATCGTGGTAAATAAATTTCTTATATGACAGTTAATTCTTATGGTTGACCAATTATTTATTATGTCTACAACTCACAGTTCACCATTTGTTATTTGATACATGGAATTATTTTCTTAAAAGTAAGGGTTCCCTGAATATAAATGTCGGAATATTTCTTGTCATAAGAGATGTTTTTGGTTCAGGAAAAAAGAAAATAAGATTTGTGATTTGGAAATCCAAAAAAAACATGGATTATTTTTTACAGTTAGGGATATTGACAAAATTCATCGATTTTACATTGCAGAGATTATGGGTTGTGAAGCAAAAGGTACTTACATGAGACAATAAAAGCAGACAACAAAGCTATTGATCCAAAGCAAATAAATAAACAGCAGACGAAGCAAAAAACTACCCTGAAAAAACATGGAAAGACTTTATGAAACAGAGAAGCATGAGAAATTATAGTTGGCATACACCGAAAAAAAGAAGTAAAATTTAAATATATGATAGTTAAAATGCAATTAAATTTGATTTTTTTTTATGTTGCCTATAAATAAACCATGTAAACAAACATCAAGGTAAAAAAACAAAACACACTAAAAAATGATTAGGACAGGATCATGGTTAAGTGAAGGAAAACACAGGGATAGAGAAAATCTTAATGACATGCACTTTCTACAGAAACCATGTAAATATAGAGATAATAAGCAATAAAAAAAAACATTATGAAATTAAGTGTTGGGTAAAGATTAACTGACTTGCATGGAAAAGGAACGACATTGGATTGAAATCTTTAATATATCATGAGACATGATAATGGGTAGGCTTAGCTAAAAAATTACTCTTTGGTTTAACTGGGTAAGGAATAAAAAATATAACCCCACAAAACTAGCATGTAAAAGAAAGGATAAAGATATAAGAATAAAAGATCAAGCAACTAAAAACAAAACATTGTGTTGTTAAACATTGAAATACCATAACTATGATTAAGCATGCAAGGCAATAGAAATGCATAAAGCAAATAAGAGAGAGGCACAAATTAAACCTGAAAAAATATTAATAATAAATAAAAGTGACCTCTTCAAAAAATCCAAAAACAATGTAAAATTTTGATTAATACGTGCGAGGATAAAAACAAATAGACGTGGGGCATAAGAATTGGAAAATTAGGCATGAAAGAACAAACAAAAATAAAAATAAAAGATGAGCTAACATATTCAAGCAGAAGAAACATCACAATATGGAAAGTACCACAAAAAAATACTGAAGTTATTTCACATGAAATGACAAAATGAAAAGGTAAGAAAACTAAAAAAAAATTGTGTAAGCTGCAAAGAATAAGAAAAATAATTTTTGTAATTTATTTAATGAGAGTGTCCTGTGTCCTGTAATCTTTTAAAAAATAGGGAAAGAATTTTTATTTATTTATAAAACTCAATTATAAATCGTAGTTTGATTTATATAAACACTACTAGAAAACAGGGAATTATGACCTCCCCTCTTTATATGATCGTTAGGCATGCAAAATCTGTTGTAAGCTCATATTCTTAAATGAAGAATAATTAACCTAATCTCATCCTAAAAGTATAAATCCCATGTAATTTTCTGAAATGTCATTCATATTATTAATACATGTATAGCAGTCACGTAGAAAAATATTAATTTGTATATACCATTGAACATTTAAATTTTTTCTTTTCACATTAGATCTAAAAAGATATTATTTTAAAATATTGTCTCCTCTCAAGCACAATGGAAAATCCAATGTTTATATCTAGCTGATGCTGCTTTTAATTAAAAATGATTACATAATATAATTAATTAATACCTCTTTAGCAACCCCTCGTGCTATTATTTCACCACATTTCTCTGCCACAAACCCTTTTTTTTCGAGACTCGGATGATTAGCTTATATGCTGAGAGAGAGAGAGAGAGAGATTATTAATCTCTTATTAATTTTTTTATAATTACTTTTTTTTTAAAAAAATCTTATTATAAAGAGATTATTATATTATTTTAACTACAACATCAACAATTTAATGCTGCCAAAAATCATATAACAAAATTTGGCAATCTTGAAAACTAATATATTATTTTTTTCTTTTTTTTCTATTCCTTGAACAAAAAGATTGGAGTTCAAGATCCTTTCTGTATCTTGTAGTGTAACATCTTCCTAGATTCCTTTTAAGTTTCAAGTAATCATAGGGTTATGTTACAAAACTCAGTGATTAATTAAATATGAGATTAATTTTGCTTCAAATTGAAGACCATTTTCTTTGAAAACACAAAAAAAAAATGATGGTTTGTTCTAAATTAGTTTTTAAAAATTATCCCCTTCTAGAAAATCAAAATGTGATGCTAAGAAACATATATAAATTAATATATAATCAGCCGAAACCAAAATGGCTCGAGCAAAATTCAATGTTGTCTAAGATACAATGAAAAAAAACAGCCTTGAAAAACATATAAAGAGTCAAACAAAAAGTTGCTGGAAATCAAGTGTTCTCTTGAATCCAATGAAAAAAGCAAACCCTTCAAAGCAATGGGAAAAAAGTCAAATATCCCGTGAGCTACAATAAAATAAGATTAAGAAGTCACAAAAAACCATGATAATTAAAAAAGAAAGAACAAACACACACCAACTAGAAAAGTTGTCGGAAAACAAAACCAGAGCTGAAGGCAACGAAGAGTGCAAGAATAAGAAAAGACAGTGGTAAGTTGCGATAGGATTTAAGCCTATGCAAGTAAAACTCTTTGCGACTGCAGGTTAGAAGAAAAGATTCAATTGCGAAAAGCAAAGAACAAACTGTGTAAATTTACAAAGCATTTAATATAGAAACATGATGACGTCGCTTTTGTAAGTCAAATATTTTCCTAGCTACAGTGCTTTTAATAATATGAGAACAACCAATAAAGACACAAAAATCATCTGAAAGCAACGAAGAGTGCAAGAAAAACGAGAAGGCTGCGGTAAAGCATCCATATCCATAAAAGGGCTACAGTTCCTCTCGTAATACAATACTAACTAACATAGAAAATGGGGAAAGCACAACGCTTACAAAGGAAATGGTTTTGTAGGGAAACACTGTTTTTTCCACGCGTTTTAGAGTTTTTTTTAACTAATTATGTAATCTGCATAACGTTGTGGGTTAATTTTTTAATAAAAAATTAAAAAAATATATATAAAAGTGATAAGTTTTTTTATAAAGTTATATCTAATAATTTTAGATAATACCTGATCTAAAAATAATATTTATAATAATAATAATAATAAACTTATCTCGCTCTAATACCAGACTCAATAGCCTTGGATATGAATTTAGTTGCAAGGTCATGTCATAAAAGTATGATAATTAAATAAATTAATTAAAAAGAAAAAAAACCAATAGAAAAAAAAACTTATGAAAAAAAAAACTGAATTAACTAGGTTAATTCGTCAAACCTTAGATTCGTGTTGTGAAAGTTTGATAACTAAATAGAAAAAAAAATTGATGGGTTAACCCCGAATTAACGGGGCTAACCTGTCAAACTAGGGATCTGTGTCATGCAAGTTTGATAACTAAATAGAAAAATTAAACATTAACAACCTAAACTAAACAAAAATAATTAATTAAAAATAATAAAAAACAAAAACAAACAAAGAGAAATAAGTCTGTTACTAATGAGGAAAAAGAAAAAAAATTTAAATCAACTGAGTTAACCTGTCAAATCAGGTTAATCCGTCAAACTTAGATTTGTGTCATGAAAGTTTGATAACTAAATAGAAAAAAAATCGTTGGGTCAAACAAAAAAAAAAACAAACTAAACTAAACAAAAAAAATTGAATAAAAAGAAAAACAAATCCAGGTTAATTTGTTATACCAAATTAATCTGTTAAACCCGAGATCCGTGTCATTAAAGTATGATAACTAAATAATTTTTTTTTAAATTAACAGACTAAATTAAACAAAAAAATTATTAAAAGAAATAGAAAAAAAAGTGAACATTAACAACCTAAACTAAACAAAAAAAATTAATTAAAAAAACAAAAACAAACAAAAGACATAAGCATATTACCAATGAGGAAAAAGAAAAAAAATCTTAATCTACTGAGTTAACCCGTCAAATCAGGTTCACGTGTTAAACTTGAGATTCATGTCATGAAAGTTTGCTAATTAAATAGAAAAAAAAATCAATAGGTCAAACAAAAAAAAATTGATTAAAAAGGAAAAAAACAAAAAAAAAATAGGTTAATTCGTCAAATCTGAGATTCATATAATAAAAATATGATAACTAAATAAAAAGAATTTTACATTAACAAACTAAATTTAACAAAAACAATTCATTAAAAGAAAAGGAAAAAAAATCCCATAGGCGAAACAAAAAAACAAAAAAATAAAGAAGAAGAAAAAGTCAAGTATTTCAGTATGCATGGTGTGCATGGTGATACATTATATATAAAAAAATAGAAGAAACAAAAATGAAAAAAAAAACTATTATTACAATGAAAAACCCATGCATTTTAAAGTTAATTAAAAAAACAAAAAAAAAACATAAACATATTATCAATGAGGAAAAGAAAAAAAAAATCTAAATTAACTAAGTTAACCCATCAAATAAGGTTCACTTGTCAAATCTAAGATTTACGTCATGAAAATTTACTAATTAAATAGAAAAAAAATCAATGGTCAAACAAAAAATATTGATTAAAAAAATTAAAGTTAATTCATTAAACCCGAGATCCGTATAATAAATATATAATAATTAAATAAAAAAATTTTACATTAACAAACTAAATTTAATAAAAACATTCATAAAAAAATAAAAAAAAACTTATAAACACAAAAATAATAATAAAAAAAAAAGTTAAGTGTTTCACCTGCAGTGTGGACAATGACACATTATTGGTAAAAAACAGAAGAAACAAAAGCAAAAAAAAAACTACTGTTACGGTTTTTTTTTCTTAATGTATCCCATCACTTATTTATTTCAGTGAAGCAGTTTCAAGTTCTGGCAATTACAGTTTATTTGATTGATGTAATGAAGTAGAGCTTCCCCAAGATCCAACGCCCCTTCCAATAATAATAATAAATAAAAGTAACGCAAGTGAGGTTCTGTTTTAGTGATGGAAGGAGCTTATCTTTTTTTTTCCATACCTGGATTCGAACCTCACCATGCATGTCTGTCATCCCAGCGGTGCCTTACTTGCTTACTGGGCTTGCAAGATGTTCAGTGGGCTGTGGGGATTAGTCGTGGTGCGCGTAAGTTGGCCCGAACACCCCACATAAATAAAATAAATAAATAAATAAATAAAAATAAATAAAAGTAGCAATTTACCTATATTTTACACTCATATAAACATAAGATTAATTCAAAGAAAACTGAGGAATAATTCAAGTTCTATAAAATAGATTATCATCAACTCCAATCTTGTTATTTTAACTTCATTATAACTTTAAAGTATTTTTTTTTATTTTATAGGGAAATGAGAAAAAAAAACGTTTTAAAAGGAAAAAAAATTCATTTTTAATTAGTAAATATATTTTCTATAGTTTTCTATTTCAAGATTTATATAAAAGATTAGAATTTTTTTTCCATCTCTTTTATAAACTTGATTCAAGGCACATTTGATAAACCCATTATCATTGAAAGCAAAATACTAAATTAAAATTTAATTCATCTATAAAATATTTATATTTAGAATTTATTTAGAAGTTATTTGAAAATATACTTCTGGTTGTTTTTTAAATAATTTTTATGTTAAAATATATATTAATAATATTTTTTTTTATTTTAAAAAAATAATTTTTAATATATTATATAAAATAATTTAAACATACTAAAAATATATTAATTTAAAATAAATAAAATAATTTAAATTTATTTTTAAAATAACAAACAGGCTATTAAAATCAACGTTCACCGTTCCAGTTTCCACCAATAATTTGACCTTTCCTTCTTCGCCTGCTTTCCTCTAGCAGTTGATACCATAACAACCTCAAATTATGCTCCCTTTGTCATCTCTCTACTTTCCTTGTCTAAATTTTATTAATTAATTCACTTATTCCATATGGATTCCAACCATTTTGTTGAATTACCCTCCTTGGCAACTTTTCTCGTGTCTTATCTGCAGAATCCTAGAATCATTTTTCACATTTTAAGTCATTAAATCCTGCTCGGTCGAGTGAGCTTTTAAGCAATCAAGCATTGATCTTTTTGTGCCTTTTGGGACAAATATTGAACTTTGAGGGGTGGGTTTTTGTTATTTTTCTTGATGGGTACTGCAATTACTCGGTACCCTTATGGAATTACTTCACATTCTTTTGTGAAATTCGGTCACAAATTGGAGATTTCAAGCTCTAATTCTCATTATAAAGTGGAGATATCAAGATTTAACTTGTATCCAAGTTCTGTTTCCACCACTGACTCCAAGGTATGTGATAAAGATTGTCTTTATAGATTATATGCACAATTGATTAGTCCATTTTTTTAGGAAAGAAGTGAAACAAAAACCCTGTTGAATATGCTGTAATGCAATGGAGATAGAGGAAATAATGTACTTATGTACTGGGGGGTGTTTATTTTGTGATATGGCGGTGTTGTTTTGACAATTTTGATTACATTCAATTGCTAATGGCATGGATTAAGCAGACAAGATGAGTGTGATTTATAGAAAAGATAATAGAGAGAATTTGATGATACATGCAAATGTCATGGCAGAAATGCATGAAACTATGGAAGAATTGATGTTTTGAATTATGGAGGATTTGTTCTTGATACAGGTGTGTGTTCGTAGAATACGTGCTCTACCTGATATTGATGATATATTTTCGGATATTATTGCAACACCGTTGCTTGATGTGGTTGAAAACCCTATCCACTTGAAGAATTTAACTATTAACGTTAGTTCATGAACTTTCTCCATTTTCCAGACGTGTTTCATACTATTAATATTTCAGCTTCTTTACCTATTAAGGATTGGTCCATGCAGGAACTGAAACTATTAGCAAATGAAATACGATCAGTGTTGTCTTCCATAATGTCAAAGGCACAAAATGACTGTAAGGCCAGTTTGGCAGCGGTTGAACTGACAGTTGCAATTCACCATGTTTTTCATGCTCCAGTGGACAAGATACTGTGGGATGTTGGGGAACAAGTAAGATTCGCAGCTGATTCTGTTCTTTATGGAGGACTGCATAGTCATCAAAGAGTAGATAATAGCATGCTTATCGGGGTCTGTTTATTTGTTTGATTGTGTTGTGCAGCCCTATAAGGGGCTGCTAGCATGGCTATTGATTTCTTTTATAAATATTTTTTAGAATGGGGATGGATTGGGAATTTGTTGATGTTACTGGGTGGGCAGAGTCTGAACCAAAGAATAATTCAAAAACGTGGCCTTTTGTATATGGAAATGGCTAGTTTTGAGCAACAATCTGGTCCATTTTTAAGTTAGTTCCTTGTTTCTTGGCGGCAGACATATGGACATAAAATTCTCACTGGAAGGAGATCTCTTATGCATACACTAAGACAAAAGGATGGTCTTTCTGGATTTACATCTCGGTCTGAGAGTGAATATGACCCATTTGGAGCAGGACATGGATGCAACAGTATTTCTGCTGGACTGGGTAAAATGCCACGTCCTCAGCTACTTATACGTTACTCAACTTTTATTTGCTCACTTGTCTGAATGAGCATACTGTCCTGAAGTTCTTGCACTGCATTTCATAGATCCACCGAGGACATCTCTTTCACTCATGCTTATTACCCTGGAAATATTATTAGTAAGTGTGCTGTACTGTCAGCAAATGAAATCAGCTGTCCAAGTTTAAGTTGTTAACTTTAGCTTTTATGTTGTACATAGCTCTGAATCAAGTTGTAAAACTCTTGCTTGTATGCTCCAGTATTACTATTACAACTAAACTTTAAAACATGGAATTTAATTAGTTTCTCACCAGGCATGGCGGTTGCTCGTGATATTAAAGGGAAGCGGGAACGTATTGTTACAGTCATTGGCAATGGCACAACCATGGCTGGTCAGGTCTATGAAGCAATGGCCAATGCAGGCTATTTAGACTCAAATATGATAGTGATTTTAAATGACAGCCGGCACTCTTTACACCCCAAGATTGAAGAGGGCTCCAAGACTTCAATCAATGCTCTATCTAGTACCCTAAGCAAGCTCCAGTCAAGCAAATCATTCCGGAGGCTTAGAGAAGTTGCTAAGGTGCTTTCAGTAGTTTCCATTTGCTTACATGACTAAGCTTGTATTAGGATCATTAACTGATAAAATTGCTTAGAGGGAATGAAAATTTTCTGTAATTGAAGATACATTTTTTTGAGTTAATTTAGAAATCTCTATTGCAATGAGTAGCGCAACAAAATTCAGTCAGATTTTATATCCTGTTTTAACTTCATGTGTTATTGTTTTCATTCAATTGAATGCTCTTTCTTTCCTTATTTCTTGTCAAGGGCGTTACCAAGAGAATAGGCATGTATGAATTAGCAGCTAAAGTTGATGAGTATGCACGTGGTATGATGGGTCCACTGGGATCAACTCTCTTCGAAGAACTTGGGTTGTACTACATAGGCCCTGTTGATGGACACAATATTGAAGATTTAGTTTGTGTTTTACAAGAAGTGTCAACTCTGGAGTCAACGGGTCCTGTCTTGATACATGTAATAACTGAAGAAAATCAGTGTACAGATCATAAACAACAGATTGAGGCAATGGGGAACCAGCAGGGAGGTATGTTGAATTCTTATACTTTAATCTTCTTTGATTTTTCATAGATGACTATCAAATCTATGCATTAATTCACAGTCACACTGAACCTGGCTATCCTGGTTAGGCTACAACTTAATGTATAAGAACTCAGGACTGGCTATCCTGTTTTAGATATCTATGCTGAGGCATATGCTTTGTTCAGGATCTGGCCTTCTGTCTAGGCTAGGCTAGGCTACAACTTAATGTATAAGAACTCAGGACTGGTTAATTGTTCTACAGCTTTTTAAGTAGAGGAGATGATTTTAATTCTAAAATTAATGCGTACATATTCTTTAATTTGCAGATTGCTTCAAATGCTTGTGTCTAGGCTAGGCTAAGCTTTATTTTATTTTCTGTTAAATGAAGAATATAATTGATAAATAGGAAACTAAAGCTGGACATATCCTGCTTACACGATTTGTACAATCAAATAATCTTAAAATCAACTAATGCGCAGATTCTATCATAACAAGAACTAAAAGTATTTTAAAGATCACTTATCAGTTGTAAAGGAACTAGAAAACTGCAATCTAGACATAAATCAGCATGCTTAGAGCTTTCAATTGCCTCTTGAAGAATTCTGGATTTACACAACTTGTTTTGAACAAATGTATAATAAATGTCGCCATGACTTGCTTTATTTTCTTCATGCTATAGCTTCCAAGTAATCAATGATTAAAATGTAGCACAAGTATTATGAATATCCATCTGAGATATGTCCACAGTTACCTCTAGTTTATAGTTTTGGACTACGGGGTACCTGTCTGTGTTCAGGCTCAGTTTGTGCTGAGTTTACTTATATCTGCTAGCATGGCTTGTCAACATCTTTGAATATCTGACAAGCAGTGCATCGTGTGGCTGACTGTTCAAACCCAAAAATTCCAACTTTTATTTATTTTTTTCATTTGAATGATGTAAATGCACAAGACTTTGTATTAATGCTTGTCTTTTAATCGGTTATTTACTTTCAATGTGAGCCCTGGGGCTCTAATTTTTCTCAACAGAAGTCAACTTATTTGTACGGATTTACTTGGAAGACATTCCCCCCATGTATATTAATCATAGATGCCAAATTATCTCTCCTTGCTATGGCAGAGTGACCATACGCACTCTTTTCTGGCTTTAGTGTGTGTGTGTGTGTGTGTGTGTGTGTTTTTCTAATTCATATTGTTTTCCCATTCTAATAGGTTTTCTGTTTCTGCAGGTTTCTTTGACTCAGATGCAGTGCTATCCAACATGCATACTCAAACATATAGTGATTGTTTTGTTGAGGCACTGATCATGGAGGCAGAGAAAGACAAAGATATTGTGGTTGTTCATGCAGGAAAGGAAATGGAACCATCATTTCAACTATTTCAGGAAAGATTTCCACATAGGTTTTTTTATGTGGGAATGGCTGAGCAACATGCAGTTACATTTTCAGCTGGCTTGTCATGCGGGGGGTTAAAGCCATTTTGCATAATTCCTTCAGCTTTTCTGCAGAGAGCATATGACCAGGTCTATCTCTCTCTCTCTACACACACACACGCATGCACGCACACATTTATGCATGCATGCATGTATGTGTTAGTGTAAGCATGAGTACATGCCAGGAATATTGTTGAATTAGATCTTGCTGGATATCGTTTTAAGCTAGCTAGATTTATAATTGTTTGATTCTTCAAGTGAAATGGAATAGCATGACAACAAGTTTTGGGAACAAAATTGTAACATTGATTGCAGGAAAAATCTTAGTTTTTCTAGAATGTTGCTCTTCGTGGCTTCTCCAGGTGGTCCATGATGTAGATCAGCAGAGGATTCCAGTTCGCTTTGTCATTACACGCGCGGGACTGGCAGGACCTGATGGTCCTACTATGAGTGGAGCATTTGATATAACTTTCATGTCATGCTTGCCAAACATGATTGTTATGGCACCATCAGATGAGGATCAGCTTGTGGACATGGTGGCTACTGCAGCCCATATTAATGATCGTCCAGTTTGCTTTCGGTATCCAAGGGGTGCCATTTCTGGAACTGATCATTATACTCGTTGTGGTATTCCTGTTGAGGTACTTTTAACATGCCTTGCTTGTTAACTTTCTCTTGCCCTTGATACCAGCTTTCCTAAAATGATCATTTAGTTGTCTCAGAAGAAGTGTATCTGGTGTTGCTGATGACCATGTTTCTGACAAAAAGAAGAAAAGCTGACACTGATTTTTGTCATGTCGGCTGTCATCCCTGATAAGATAATGAACATTATTGTTGGAAAACTGAATCATTATTCACAGCACGCATATGTCCCCCAAATGTTCTCATTTAATTTACTTGGCATGGTTTAGCATTTCTTTGATATTTTTGATTAAGCCTTTGTCAAGTTCTATATTAAATTTTTAAAATTTCATTGTAGCTGCTGATTCCCATTGCTTCCAGAAGGGTTTTTTTTTTTTTTTTCCCGGTTACTCTTTCTGGTATAATATTAGTTACTGTGTTTGTCAGTGGGTTCTTGTGCACTCGGCTTGACTACTGTTTATGTTGAGCAGATTGGAAAGGGATTAACTCTTGTAGAGGGTAAAGATGTTGCTTTACTTGGGTATGGTACAATGGTTCAGAACTGCCTCAGAGCTCAGACCCTTCTTTCAAAGCTTGGCATTGAGGTAACTGTTGCTGATGCAAGATTCTGCAAGCCACTTGACATGAAGCTTCTCAGACAGTTATGCAAAAACCATGCCTTTCTGGTCACAGTTGAGGAAGGCTCTATTGGAGGATTTGGGTCCCATGTTTCACAGTTCATTGCCCTTGATGGGCAGCTTGATGAAAGAACTAAGGTAATATCTCACACACAAATAATTTCAGTTCGCTTGTTTTTACTAGACTAATGTATTGTATGCTTCCTGAAGCGCGATCACTGCCAATGGAGTAATTTTCGAGTCATATACAATGTTGATCGGATGTCAATCCATTACCGATGCCTATATGACTGAATGTTCTGTTAAACCCTGTCCTAATTGCAGTTTTTTTTTCCCATGACTTCTGCAGTGGCGGCCAATTGTATTACCAGACAATTACATTGAACATGCATTGCCAAATGAACAGCTTGCTCTTTCTGGGCTGACTGGACATCATATTGCTGCAACAGTGCTAAGACTGCTTGGTCGCACCCGTGAAGCTCTCCTTTTGATGTGCTAAAAATCTCTAATTTCTCCTGCAATATTAGAAGCAATGCTCTTGCCGAATTTGCCTCAGAAAAGAGAGCTGAAAGCGGAAGAAGCGAAAGGTGATGCTAGTAGATACAGGCCATTTTACTGATATTTTTTTTTTGGTAACCTGCAGTTGGTTTATGAGTTATTAACGTAAAATTAGATTTTCAATTGTATAGAATTGACAAATGAAAAGGCATGTAGGTAACATTGAGAGCATCTGTCATTGCATTCATCTTGATATCACTGTTTTCTCCTCGATGAGTCTTTCTTCCATGGAATACATCCATTCACGGAAACAAAGAAAAAGGATAATTTGGTTTCTTTACATTTGTTATGCATTGTAAAAGGACTTCCCTATCTCTAGAATTAAAAATTTTAAAGCTGGTGCCTAGGGGTGTTTTCTTCTTTTCGATTTCAGATACACAATAAAATGTTTAAATTATCTCTAGAAATTAAATTTTATTCACTAATGGTAACGGGTGTTTTTGTATTTTTACTATGATATTTTTTATTTTATTTTATTTTATTTATTTATTTATGTAAAAGTAGGTTGGGGAAGGGCTTTTATTGAAGTTACGCAGCTACTCTCAGGATAAAAAAAAATTAAAGCTTCGTTGTAGGAGCTTTTTCATTTTCTTCATCTTGTTATTCTTTGGAGGGCTAAGGGCACTTTGATTGATTTTTTAGTAAATATAAAATATAAATTAAAGAAAAAAGTTCTTGATACCTGACTTAGTAAGCCTAAGTGAATGGACACGACCCATGTTTTTCGGGTAGCATATGGGGTGGCGTTCTTACGACACCAACTTCAAAGGATGATTGGGTCAGTGAATTGTGTTCAATTTTGACTCCAGCTTTGATTTTTATTTTTTTTATTTTGATTGATTATTTTTAATTTTATTTTTGTTATTTAGTTTAAATTGATTTTATATTAAATTTGATTTTTATTTTTATATTTTTTGTTTCCTTTTACTAATTAAATTTTGTTTCAATTTCATTACTAAATATTTGATTTTAATTTATCTTTATATTAAATTTAGTCTTTATTTTTTTATTGTTGTTTATTTTATTTTGAATGTTTTTTATTTTATTTTTTTTCAATTTAATCCCTTGATATTTATTTTTATTGAGAATTTTTCTTCATTATTTCCTTCCTTTCTTATAGTCTTTTAACAAATTTTTTATAACATCAAATATCTTAATTTTACTTATTTTTTTAATTAAATATAAATTTATTTAATTATTAGATGCATGCGTGAGAATTTTAGTCTGTCATTGACACTGACATGTTAAAAATATATATATATATATATATTTATTTTTTTATTGAACAAAAAATCTACCAACGAAGAACCGCATGTAACATAGGTGTTCATAGTTGACTGTCCATCTTCTTTTTAATCTTTATTAAAATAAGCAACATTTTTAATTGTACTAAATGCCAAGACTAGCCTGGTGGAGGATTCCTTTGGTTACATCCCTCGAGCTCTACAAGCTCGACAGGACTCAAAACAGGCGTCCTGGTGTGGACGAAGTCTAAGAATGCCTAAGCTATGATATAAGTTCGAGAATATTTTTTTTAATATTATTATATTAAAATATCTAAATATATTTAAAAAATATTAATTTAAAGTTAAAAAAATAAAAAAATTAAATATTTTTTAAAATATTTTTAAAAAACAAAAATAAACAGAGAATTTGCCAAAGGCTACAGGAGGCTCATTGTTGTTTTTTCTTTTTTCATGGTGACCTAGCAAGTCAATGGCCGTGACGGTCATCGGAATTTGTGCTGATGCTAAAGTATCGAAATCGTAGGAACCCACATGGATTGTTGTAGCCTGTCTATTTCATATATAGTTCCATGAAAAAGCACAGCAATGATTATAAAACTTGGAGTCAAACGATTCTTCCTAGCTAATGATATGTATCATCCTTGAAAGCTACAAGTAGTACTGCACTACAATAAACTTTGAGGCCAGTCAGTGCTGAAATGAAGTGGCAAAAATCTGGTTAGGTATAGCCAGAGACCGATCCAGGATGCAATTCGGGTGAGATAATATAAACATATAACTAAATTAATTGAGACCCAAAAAGATCCAAACGTTATAAGCTTTTATATATATATATATATATATATATATATATATATATATATCATAAAAAGATGCTCTATAAAATTTTATTTTATTTTTTATAATCTCTAAAAAAATCCAAATATTATAAGTTTACATAGGGATGGAGCAAGAAAAAAGAGTCATTTTAAAAAAGTTTATTTTATTGAAATATGTATTAAATTAGAGTCAAAAAAATAGTTGAGAAAAATTTTCATGTAGAAATCGGGGTCCGCGCCAGCCCTCTTGCTTTCGCCCACTGAGCTTACATAATATATATATATATATATATATATATATATATATATATATATATATATAATGAGAAGATGCTACGTGAAATTTTATTTTAATTTTTCTAATATCTATGAAATATAAATATTATAAGTTTACATATATCATGATCGAGAAGATATTTTATAAAATTTTATTTTATTTTTTATAATCTTCCTAGGATTTTATATGTTAAAAATATTATAGGATCAATTTTTTCATTGTTAATATTTTTAAATATCTTTTTTATTTCAACATAAATAACCAATTAATTATACATGATGGATTTGATTACATGACGGACTTACAACTTTTTTTCATTCCTAGTTACATGTAGAATGAACTACGTCAAAACATTCTAAAATCATTATTGCACTATCTTAATATCATAACATTTATTTCATATTTCACAACCCAACAAATAACTATGAATTATTTATTTGATCAACTTTTCACATTTTTTTAAGTTATATTAAAAATTCAATTATAATTAAATAACATAATTAAATCCATTTTAATTCCTATCAACACAACACATATTAAATACATATAACACATATTAAATACACATAACTAACAAATATTTACTGTGATTCCAAAAGTTCTCAACCCCCCTAAATGACCAACCATATTTTCATCATAAATACTCAATTTTTCTTTTTTAATTATGCTTTATTTAGAGTTATTTACATCTTATTTTATCCCAACAACATCATAATTAACTTTTTCCTGATTTAATATATAAAATTTAATTCAAAATTTAAATTTTTTACCTAAACTTTTTTAATCTTTACTTAAATTTATGCAATGAAGTTTATAGTATCTTGCTCAATAATGACATAAACATCGAATATTAACAAGACAAATTTTGATGCTCCTCTTTTTTTTTAATGTTATGAGTTTCCTCTCTTTATTTAACTTTTTGTATAATTCTTGAGTTAGAGATGCTCAATACTCATTCCATCATCTATCTTGTCTTAAATTTTGGTTTTTCTTCTAGGGTTTTAGTGAGAAAGCTTCATATTTGTTTTACTCTAATATTTTTAGCAGTGGCCAACATTTTAAAGGAGAAGAAAAAATTAAATTCCTAGTTTTTCCATTTTATTTACAAAAATACCATTAATGAGCCTAGCGACATGTTATTTTTTTGCCTGACACTTGATATTCTTGCATGATTTTTTCAAACTTCAATTACCTTAAATTTTAATCTAAGATAAAACAATGTGTCAATAAGCTTTTTATAAGATTTCAGTCTAATATAATGACTAAATTAAGAGTTATATTTGATAACATAAAATTAATTAGGAGGTGATTTTACGTTAAAATTCAAGCTTTTTATTCAATCATTGCTATAACCATATCAGCTATTTAATCATTGAGATCATTCTTTTATTTCAAAATGTATTTATTTTTTATTTTTATTATTTATTTCATTTAAAGTACTATGGTAACATTATCGATTTTTATCCTAAATTTACACCAACACTTTATTAAGTAGTTTTTACTTAACTTTTATTTCTCATTTTCATTATAATTTCTCAAAATTATTTTTTATTCTCAAAACAAATCTCTTTTTTTTTCTTTTATCCATTCAAACCCGTTTTAAATTTTGTCATGACATACACTTCATCTGATTTTTTTTTTTTAGGCAGTGTAGCTAGTGCCCGCATTGCCGGCCACATCCGTCCATGGGTAGCCCCAAAACCCTACCATACTATTTGTATCCAGTAACTTTAGCTACAAGATCTCCTACGTTATAGACAAAAACGAATGCTAGCCGGTCGGCGACGGGTTAGGTTTGCTGAGTTCGTATTTAAAAAAGGGACAATGCTTGATGCTTCTATGCATGCGACACACACCCCATAACAAGAAAACATGTAGAACACTGACTTTCTATCTACGATTACTGTCTTGTTTACTCCCTTTTCAACACACAGGGAATTCTAGCAGCTGAGAGTTTTGACAGGTGCAATTTTTTTTTAATTTCCCTGAATCTTCTGTATTATCCTAATGTATTCTCTTGTCATTTCATGCACGATAGCTTGCATGGAATGAGAATCGTTTTCAAGTTCAAAGCAAGTCCAGGCAATGAATGGCCTCTTATTTTGTTATTCCTGTACCCTGGATCTACTGTGATAACTGTACATGGCTCTATATATCCACCTTGAATAGAGAAAACAATGGCTACAAGGTAGAAAATCCAGATTTCCCAGATCGTTTTTGTCGGAGGACACTGCACATGGGAAATAAAAACATACAAAAAATTAATTAATCACATGAAATATGCCTATAGAGATGTGCATGTGCTTTGCAATCATATGGAAATTGCATACATGGCCTCTAGGACCCTCCATTTCCTTGTCATCTCTCTCGCTTGTCCAGCAAGGTTGCAAAACCAAAGTTGGCTACTCTTAACAAAAGCCCACCTCAACATTCTACAGTTTTGACCAATGATTCAATTTCACACGGTTTCATGAGAGCCTTCTGCCTAACTTCATGCCATGCCATAGGAAACATAGCTTGCAGCATATCATTAAGCAGCACCATTATGCTCCTCACTGCATTCATAATACAATTACATACAAGCAATGTAAGAATAATTTATTTTCTTGGACTTTCTGATTCAATAACTCAATTATAATCTTGTGTTTAACATTATTACGTTTATAACTTTTCATCTGAAAAGGAATCCAAAGCTTGAATCATGAGACTTCGTAATTGATTTAGCTCACAACTTGAGTAATGAGTCATTGATTGATTTGAGTTTCAGAAAATCATTTTTTTAATAAAAAAATCATAAAACACTATCATTGTTTTTTATTTAAGTTTAAATGATATTTTGTGATAATATAAAATTACTGTATATTTTCAATAATTAAAACTCGAGTTAGCAGGTTAATAAGTTAAGTTTTGAATTTTATTTTATAATGGATTGCTAAACTAAAAATATCTTCTAGAAAACTTTTTATTATCCTCTTTAAATTATATAAAAATTAGATGAAGAAAAATAATTTATTCTTCATATACATTTAAACTTGCCGTGATGACCGGAAATCCCAAAAAAAAAAAGAAGAAGAAAAAAAAGAAATTCGGAGCTACCAAACAAATCCATGTTGAATTTGTTTTCTACAATGAACAGTAAATGAACTGACACAAGCTAAAAAACGCGGTTCCTCCGGTTGACCAATACAACCAATGAGTTTCAACCACGTAAGCTATTCCCCTGATTATGTAGGACCCACATAAGGTTGGGCCCCATCAAACTCTCCTGGGTTTTTTGAGAACTTGAAAACACCTTCCTTTCTTCGTTTCTTGTCACCCGACTCACCTCGCCCCAAATTCCTCTCTCCCCCTCGCTCTCGGAGAGAGGGAAAATATCAAGTTTTAGAGAGAAGATTTAACGAGGCCCAGCTGACAACATTCCGATCACCACCTCTCCTCCTCCTCCTCCTCCTCCGGAACTGACAGTTTCCTTCATTTTCTTCATTTTTTTTTGCTTCTTTAGTAAGTAAAAACGTTTTACTGTATATCATTTTTTTCATGCATGGTTGGTTTTAATAAAAGAAAGCGATGCATATTACGATATATGCATGTTTGCATGCATGCCCTTGATAAATATTTTCTTGACCATGTTGAAGAATTTCATCATAAATGCATTCAATGCTAATGAATTTGGGATGCTTTTTATTTATTTTTGAGAATTAACGAGGACGTTGTTACAAAAGTGATTTTAAGATTCGTTAATTTTCTTTTATTTCTAGATATATTATGGTAATTTGACTCAAATTTATTATGTATGCTCAACTGGTCTTTTATCTTCTTTCTTTCTTTCACATAAAAAAGTCGATGAATGTAACCGTGGTTGATGGTTTTTTGCATTAGAAAATGGAGAACATGAAGAGTCCATTCAAGGGAATAATAAAAGATGTAAGAGGGAGAACAGCATGTTATAAGGATGATTGGGTTAGTGGACTGTGTTCAGGATTAAGAATTTTGGCTCCAACTTTCTATATCTTCTTTGCTTCTGCACTTCCTGTAATTGCCTTTGGAGAGCAATTAAGTAGAGACACAGGTAATTATTCTCTAATAATATTTTTTTTTTCAAATTGGAAGATTAATTTTAAAAGCTATAGAATCAATAGGGTCAAAACCAATTAGTCATAGTAGCATATGCGCGCGCGCGCGCGCGTATTTTATGTTCTGAGGATAGTTTAAGGTGATCATGTATTGTGATGATGATGAAGATTGTGTTTGCTTTTTGTTAGATGGAAGCTTGAGTACTGTGGAAACCTTAGCTTCTACTGCTATTTGTGGATTAATCCACTCAATTTTAGGTGGACAGCCATTGCTGATTCTAGGGGTTGCAGAACCTACTGTTATAATGTACACCTATCTGTACAATTTCAGCAAAGGAAGGGAAGATTTGGGGCAGAAATTGTTTCTAGCTTGGGCTGGTTGGTAAGGACTTAAGAAACTTAAGGATTTTTTAGAGTCATTGAATATGCATATGTGCTGTTATTGATTCTCTCTCTTTTTAACTGTTTTTACAGGGTTTGTGTCTGGACAGCACTCCTTCTAGTTCTTCTTGCAATTTTTAACGCAGCTACTATCATCTTTAAATTTACAAGGATAGCAGGGGAGCTTTTTGGCATGCTGATTTCAGTTCTTTTCATTCAAGAGGCTGTTAAGGTACTGTTTTTTTATTGTTCTTTTCATGGTAGAATTTGCAGTATAATGAGGTTGACCGTGTTAATTTTTATACCTCAGGGAGTGGTTAGTGAATTCAATATTCCCAAAGATGAAAGTTCAAAACTGGAGAAGTACCAATTCCAGTGGCGGTATGCAAATGGGTTGCTTTCTGTAATTTTCTCATTGGGTGTATTGTTCACTGCCCTTAAAAGCCGTAGGGCAAGATCATGGCGATATGGCACAGGTAATGAGATGCAGCTTGTCGGTGGATGATTAACAGAAGAAAATTGGTTTAAGATTTACTTTACTTATCTTAATCTTTTGTTCCATTCTTGCAGGATGGATCCGAGGTTTTATTGCAGACTATGGAGTTCCCCTAATGGTCGTGTTGTGGACAGCTTTGTCTTATGTCAAACCCAGCGAAGTTCCTTCTGGGGTTCCTAGGAGAGTTCATGTTCCGCTTCTTTCGGATGCTGAATCAGTGCACCATTGGACAGTAATAAAGGTAATAATCAAGCGAATTGTTGTTTCCATTGGGTAGTTTATTTCCGAGGATATTCGGAAATGTTTAGTTCCGAAGTCTTCAGACTGCAGGATTCATATCCTCAGCTGTGGGGCTTCTCTTCCTGTGAGTCTGTGGAGTGCTTGACAGAACAATTATTTGTCCTAGTATTTGGCGAAACATCATTCCAGGTTTAAATTACCGGTTTGATCTATAACAATGTGTTTCACACGCTCAAATTGCAGGACATGGGGAAGGTTCCTTTGACATACATCTTTGCTGCCTTAATACCAGCTGTTATGATAGCCGGATTGTATTTTTTTGACCACAGCGTAGCTTCACAGATGGCACAACAGAAGGAGTTTAATCTCAAAAATCCATCTGCTTACCATTATGATGTCTTGTTGATTGGTTTCATGGTATGTGATTGATTCATGAGTCTGTTTCTTCCTTCTAATGTTTAGCCTCTGTAGCCTATCTATATATTTGGCTTACTTGCTGCGTGTTGTTCACGATTTCAGACATTGATTTGTGGGTTACTTGGACTCCCTCCTTCAAATGGTGTTCTCCCCCAATCCCCCATGCACACCAAGAGCCTTGCAGTTCTCAAGAGGCAGGTATGGCATGCCTTCTGAGGACATGTTCAAGTTAAAGTTCAGTTTGTTTAGATACTTAGATGTTATGAGCTTGATCTGCAGTTGATTAGAAAGAAAATTGTAAAGAGCGCAAAGGAATGCATAGGCCAAAAAGCAAGCAACTCGGAAATTTATGGAAGAATGCAAGCTGTGTTTTTGGAGATGGATGCGCCTTCACCTGTAAGTGCTCAAGGCTTGTTAGTTCGCAGCCTGCTACCTACCAGCGTCTGTCTTGAAATCTGTTTGTATGCAAGTGTGTTCCTTTCCGAACTTAACAGGAATCATGCTGCAGGATGTTTCGGTGCATAAGGAGTTGGAGAACTTGAAGCAGGCTGTCATGAAATCTGATGATGAAGAGGATGCTAAAAAACAATTTGATCCTGAGAAACACCTTGATGCTTATTTGCCTGTGAGAGTTAATGAGCAGAGAATGAGCAACCTGTTACAGTCAGTCCTTGTTGGAGTATCAATGTGCGCTTTGCCTCTGATAAAAAGAATACCCACGTCGGTTCTATGGGGATACTTCGCCTACATGGCTATTGATAGTCTTCCAGGGAATCAGTTCTGGGAAAGGATGCTGTTGCTCTTCATCACTCCTAGCCGGCGTTACAAGTAAGTTATACTACATGAAATTAGAAGAGAAAGCATGCTGAAATATAAGTATTGCTTATCTAACTCCATGATAATGATGAGTTTTGATTTCTCCATCCATAGCAATCAAACACATCTTGGTTTTGAGAATACTTTTCAACATATCAATCCAAGCTGGCAATATAAAGCAAGTGCTCTGTCTAAAAGATTTTATATGAAGTGCAAGTGGAAGGATGTTAAATTTCTGAAAACAATAGATACTTACAGGATCATAATGCATTCAAGCAAATTGCTATCTTCACAATTTTTCATATGAATCATAGTTTTTCATCATTATCCTAACTTAGCTTTCGGTATCGTTCTGTTGGGCAGAGTCCTGGAAGATGTTCATGCTTCATTTGTGGAAGTGGTGCCATTCAAGCAAATTGCTATCTTCACAATTTTTCAATTTGTCTACTTTTTGATCTGTTTTGGAGTGACATGGATACCCATAGCTGGAATATTGTTCCCCCTACCATTCTTCCTTCTTATTGGCATAAGACAGCGCATCCTTCCCAAGCTGTTTCAACCTCACCATCTGCAAGAACTAGATGCTGATGAGTATGAAGAAATTCTCGGTGCTCCAGCACGAAGCCGAAGCCTTTCCCTTATGGTACATTCTTCTAATTTCGTATATATATGGTTGATTAGACTTGTGCCCAATATATTGCTTATATCTTTAGTGTCTAGGAAAATGATGAATATACTATTTTAGTTAATTTGTTTTCTGTTAATGACAAAGCCTTGAATGCTGCAAGTGACTGGACTTGTTATGTTGAATTTCTACTCATTTGACCAAGAAATGACTTGGATGAGCTTCTAGAAATAGACTCTTTCCCTACACCCCAATTTTCTTTTGGTTAAACATCGACCGGATTATAATCTATATGCATAAATTCAAACTCCAGCTGATGATAATTTTGGTTCGTATTCTATTAATGCATATGATAACTTGGTGCAGGAAAGAGAACCACCTGATGTTGATTCTGAAAAGAGTGAAGATGATTTCTATGATGCTGAGATACTGGATGAGATGACAACAAACAGGGGCGAGTTGAAACTCAGAACCCTGAGCTTCAAAGAAGATAGATTACATCAGACAAGAAATACTTATCCCCTTTAAATAATTTGGTTTACTTTCTCATAGTATCTTAATGATTCATGCTTATGATGGAGTATGATATGGTATGCTTGACAGTTCTATCCACACGAATAAGGATGACATTTGAATAGAATGAGTACCTCAACAACAATTAGGATACACAAGATAATTACTATGATCCTCTGTTTGACCTAAAGAACATGAAACAAAGGGCCTTTTGAGCAAGAGTGTTGAAGAATATCACTTGTGTCGACGGACAGAATATGTTGCAAAAGAGAAAGAATGCCAGAAAGAACAGTGTTAATGAGGAGGCTTTATATATAGCTTGTGATTGTTTGCTTACATATATCTACGGCGAAAAAGAAGTTTGAGAGGGAAGGAGAAATGAGATACTATTAGGAATGCAGAAATCCTCATCTTATCCCTAACGAAATTAGTGAAATTTTTATTATTAGTATTGTTTTTTTTTACTTGAACAGATTGATAATCAGAAATTATAGAAATCTTTCACATTTTTGTTGGTCACTTTACATTATAATCAGTTTTCCCAATTTACAAAATCACATAAAGCTGAACCATTATTCATTTTGACATAGATATATAATGGCCTGCCCTTTCTATATTCTCGCATTGCATTCTCATTGCCATCAGTTAAACATCTATGGAGCCTTGAAGCTGTTTTGATATGCTCCATGCTTTCAAACCGCTAGAGAGGTCAGTGCCATCTCTGGTAAGCATGCAGTTTTGGCATGGACTTTGATATGCTAAAGGAAAAAAAAAAAAAAACTCATTTGAGAGTGGGAATCTGCCTTGAAAAGAGTCCCTATCTCACCAGCTTCTCTCCCTTTTGACATAATTTTGTACCTAAAGTGTCATGGTCTATCATATACTCATTTTCCTAATCCATACAGGTGGAATTTTCTTCCCAAACCTCCATTCATGCCACTCATGCTAACTGGTGCAATGCTCACGAGGAGTATATTAGAACTTTTTTTTTTCCTGTTAAAACTAAAGCAATCACCGAAGCTATGCTCATTCTTAAGAGTGTCTTGCACCTATCCAGGAAGAGTAAATCCTGTTGTGGTGGTGTCTCTGATTGTCAATCTGTGAGAGTGAAAGAGAGTTCTGGTGCCCCTTTAATCAATGGGACTCACTTATGCTGATTGAAACCCACTTCTAGAGAAGACTACTGCTAGAATTCTTCATAGCTAACAGCCATTTCATCTTCTTTAATAAGTCAATTTTGCTGAAAAAGTTAAAAGAATGGAACTCTGCTGTGTAGCTAGGAACACCTGGTGTTTGTGTTAAAGTTAAGTTCCTTATGGGTTGCCTGGGGCCATAAATATTCGTTGAGAATAGGAGTGTTTGGAATGTGAGAATCCCAGATGACTGTAGTTTGAATGGGAGGAAAATTTTGAAATTGAGACATTGTGTGGGATCATTTGGAAACGGGAGTAATGTCTTTCTGTGGTACGACAATTGGCATCCTTTAGGGCCTCTGATAAAGATTTCTGGGATGAGGCTTATACATGAATCAGGAAATAAGATTGCCTTCTACTGCTAAAATTTGTGATGTTATTTCCAATGGTGATTGTGACTGGCCGAATGCCTGGTCTGATACAAAGTGTTCAGGCTGCTGCTTGCGGTGTTGTTTATCCCATTTTCTATTGATGATTCCGTACTTTGAAAACCTTCTCCTAAAGGAATTTTCATTTAAAGAAGTGATGCAATCAAATACTTCATATTTTTTTTTTAATTATAAAAGTGTTGAAATAATAAATAACTCAATAAGACTGGGTTAAACCACAGGAAGGTTAACTATATAAATTACAAATAAAAAAATAAATAATAACAGAAAAGTAGTTGAAAAGAGCTTTGAAATGTGATATTAATGCAAAAATTAAAGAATGATAAAATAATTATCAAGATTAGAGAATTCACTAATAGTATTTTAAATAAGTGTCATATAACTTTTTTATTACTCACCTGGAAACTAACACAAAAAGGTTTTAATTAGATTATAAATTGTTTACATGATTACATTAATTATCTTATTCGAATAATACTAATACTTGTAAATGTTTTCAGGTATTCATAATTATAACTTATGTTAATAACAAATCAAGTTCTTTTCATAGCATAGGTGTAGGTTATACCGTACGGTTTGGTTATAAAAGTATCAAGTATTTGTTATACAAGTGTTATATAACATAAATTTAAATTAACCATTTAACAAATAAAGTATTAAGAGTGAATAAGATAACAAATACAAAACATGTTAGTATAAAACATTAAAGTCCATGTTGAGTTTATACTATGCTTATTTTTACACTATTATTGAATTTTTTTTTATTTTGACATAATAAACTTAACTAAATATAATGAAAAAGAGAAATATAAATAAATAAGATAAAAGCATAAATAAGATATAAATTAACCAAGTAAAAGAAAGAAAATGAAAAGTATAAACAAGATATTAATATAAGTAAAACTTAAGCATTATAAAAATAAAGAAAGAGAGCAAGAACATGATCTTGATCTGAAAATCAAAATGCCTAAATGGGCAAATACCTTCTTTTATAAGCCAAAATTTAGAATTATTGATTTGTTGACTAATTGTTGAGTGGGTGATCACATCTTAACTTGGTGATAATTCTTTTTTTCTTGTCTCAATCAAATGTCATTGCTAATATCAGAATTCATCAGAATTTGAACAGATTGTCTTCATAAAAGTTTTAGAAAATTATCTCCGCTTTCCAATAAAAAAAACTCAGTGCATTTGAACATCTAGAACTTGAGATATGCGCTGAATGTTGAACAGTGTTTGGACTAAGTACATATTCGGATTTTTCCATTGTTGTCACATTTGAACTTGAAAATAATCTTTTTTGAATCTTGGACTCTTCATGAAAGTTTTAGGCGTATGTCTTAACTTTTCATCCATATAAAACAGACTTAAATATAAGTTTTACAGTCCAGTTGTGATCCAATAATTGAATAGTGTTCTATTTTGGACTGGACTAATATTTTTTTTTCTAATCTTAGCTTTCTTTTTGTTTTTTTTTTCTTAATTTCAGTAGTCAAGTTCATCAATTAATCCCTTAATTTATATGATAGGCTTGTATTTAAGATAAACATTTATTATAAATTAAAGGTATCTTATATTATTAGATATATTATTATAAAACATGTTCTAGCTAAGAAGTTATTGATATTTCAAATATAAAATAATAATATAAAATATTGATAAAATATTTTTTTAAGTACTAATCAAGAAATTTAAGTTTACTGGAGCATATTGATAAAAGAGGGATCAGGCTTGGTTAGCCATCTTGAAAAGGCTATCTGCTATAGTAAGACTGGGAGGCATGTAAACCCTAAATGTGTTTTTTGCAAAGGAGCAATTGAGGACAGAGATCACTTCTTGTCCAGAAATGAAGAGCATATGCCATTCCATTTTCAGATTTTTAGCATCCAAAGGTCAGTAGTTGATTGGAGATGTGAACTTCTTTTTGCAGTGACTTATTTTCAGTAGAGTTTTTTCAGAACTACCGTGATGAGGCTTGCTTGATGCACTATATTTACTTTATATGACAGGAGAGAATAGAAGAACACATGAGAATAACTGCTCTAGTACTTTTAAAGTTGTGATGAAAATCATTCTATAATATGTTGCTCGAATTGCTGAAATTTGCAGGAGAAACGTTTAGTGCATGTTGCTTTTGATTGTTTGTTTCCAGGACTATTCATGTATTTAAGGCTACTGTGCACTCTCACCTTTTTTTTCTTTGATAATGAAGTATTCATCAGAAAAGAAATAAAATTCAATAGATAATACAACAATAATATCCTCCCCTTAAGCACCCTCTCATACAGTTGGTATGAGGCCAAGATATGGATAGATTGCTTCTCCATATTAATTTTTTTTACTTTTAGGTTTAGCAGGTTCAGTATTCTATTTTCTCCAGGAAAATTGCAGCAAACACATGAGCGGTAGGCTTACTCAAATACTGTATTCCCTATACAATTTAATTTTCAGTTCTGTCAAGACAGAGGGTTCAGCAGGTTTACCCCATACCTAGACAGCCAGGTATTCTTGCAGGTGATCCCCTAAGAGTAAGAAGGCAACAAGTTCATCATCGGCAGAAGACAGAAACGAAAGAGACAGAGATTAGTGAGCAGAGATGAGCTCACATCCTCTGATACTACTATAGTGTCTTGGGACTCGCACCATTCAGCATTACCACGATAATCCAAATCTTCTCTTTCACTACACTTCTTATCTCCTTTGGCCCCTGCGACCTTTAGATTTGCATAGCACGTTCATTTCTGTGACTACTGTGGGTGACAAATGTTATGCTAACTTTTCAGATTGTATAATGCATAATCTCCTATTTGCTATCACACTTTCTCTATTTATACAACACGATCCGGAAGAAAATGTTGAAAGATAGAAAGACAAAGCCAGACTACAGGAAGGATCACCATGTTTCATTCTCAATAAATTGGCCCACCGTGAATCTTGGATAGGTAATCTGACCTCAGAACTCAAACCAACTGACATATTTAACTTTAAGTGCCAGCATCACTAACAAGAACAAGATGATCGCCATCTCTAAGTACCTCCATGTCTTCAATTTCAGCACCTTCCTTCGTTAGAATCTTGGAGGCATTGCACCCAAATTTTTTGGAACCAATATCAAGTAGTTCTTGGAGTGAATTTGGTAAAGCAACAATCTTTCCAGCAACCTCACCTTTATCCGGGCAACTGAGAGTCACTCTAGCACGACAGTTCAAACTTGCGAAGCCAGTAAAACGGGCTGGGGATGAAATTATGTCATTCTCACCTGCAAATTTTGAAATTTTGAGTTTATTTAGAGTAAAAGTTGGCAAATAAAGAGACTTATTTGTTCAAGAGTGTATAGCAATTGGATGGTTTCTAGTTATCTTTTCAAGGACTAAGTTAATTACAAACTTCCCAATTGATAGGGCGGTCTCTATTTTCCTGAGTAATTCAATACCTCGCAAGCATGCCTTCTTTTTCCTCCTGATTTTCCTGACGTGAAACACATGGTTGACCACTATAATTCTTTCATCCAGAAGTCATACTTATGTCTTGGTATTAAAAAAAATTCAAGGTATTGCAAAAATAGAAGCGTTCTTACCAGTACTAGCAACTGACATCATCCCAACAAGAGAGTTGTGGAAATTGTCTGCCCTTCTCCTTCGAGGTCTATCAGGCCATGAGACTTCAGGAACTGGTGGCATAACATCATGACGAAAAGAAGGAGAAAATGGAGGTATTGTAGGTTCACTATTATACCTTGCCATGGGCTTCCTACCAAATGGCACCCCTGGATGCTTTGGGATTGTGGAAACCCTTTTTTTATTCGTATGCGTCCTATTTTCGAACAAAGCTTGAATTTCCTCTTGGCCCTGATGATCAGCCAAAGCCCTTGGTGTCCATCCATGGAGATCTGGCTTATCAACATCGGCTCCTTGGTCTAAGATGAACGTGACCATTTCAGTGTTTCCTTCAGAGATTGCTGTATGAATGGCAGTAGTTCCACACCTTGCAGGCAGTGTTACATCTCCACCATATTTGACAATTTCCTTGAGCAAATCCACGTTATTTTGCCCAGCAGCTGTATATGCAAATTGGCCCACATCACCAGAAGTTATTGTTGCCCCATTGTCTGAAAGAAGTTTAAATACAGATTTATGATTCCCCTGTAGCGCTTCCCATAGAGGAACATTGCCCTCTGAATCTGCATTAATAAAATGAAATTATTGTTAAATTTATTTTGCTAGATGAGTCGGAACAATCGTTAAGGGTCTTTATGTTTGCTTATTCCCGAGAGAATACCTTTGATGTTAGGATTTACTCCATACTCCAGAAGTAGGACTACACAGTGCTCATTCCCATTTGAAGCTGCAATATGCTGTGTATTCCGAGTCCATACAATAAAGGAATCCGGGTAAGACAATAACGTTATGAGTACAAGATTTATGCAATATGTATGAAAGAATATTTCCACACCAGCGCAGTTCGTCCATTTTCGTCCGACTCATTTGGATCTGAACCTTGCTTCAGCAACTGATGCAACAATAGATCATCACCCCTCATTGCTGCGATGCACAAAGTAAGAGGTAAATCCATTCTGTCCTGAGTCAGCATGTGCTCTGTGTGTTGCAAAATTCCTTCCATCTCTGGATCATTCAGCTCTTTCAAATGCTGCATCAACCAAAAGAGGCCGTATCAAGTAATTAGCATCTGTTAATAACACAAGTGGTATTGAATTTCAAATTTCAGAGTTATATCTTGGAAGCATTTGGAATGGAGTGTAATCATGGCCTATTTCAGTACAGAACCCAAAACAACATAATGGAAGCACTCATGTTCATGTTGAATTACGTTACACGTCACAAAAGAATGAGAGATTTTTTACAACAAGCAAATCATTAGCAAATGGCTTTCTCGATGCATTTTTCTGATATATTTGAAGGAAATAAGGTTCCACACCATAAAGCATGCTGTAAAATAAGCCTAAACCAAAATCTCATTCATTCTATCAAATAATGAAAGATGTCGATACATAAGATAATTATGAAAGAAAATGCATGCTTAGCACCAAGTTCCTATTCTTAATTATGACAACAGGTGGTTGATTACAGAAAAATAACCAACGACTAAAGATAGCTAGTTTTTTAGAAAATGACAGTATAATATTTATGTATGGTGACAGTATTTGAGAAATGTTGTTGTTAAGAACTTTTGCTGACCTGAAGAAGGTTGTTCATGATTACTGTCCCATCTCCAACATTTGATTGGACAATATTTAAGAACGCAGTTCGATTCAAACGTAGGAGCTGACTCAACCGTTTGGTTCGAACTGTGAATAACTGTGGTCTGTAACATAGCAGACCAATCTCACCAATAACATCTCCAGTTGCAGCCTCACCAACAACCTGCAATCTTCAATTAGAAAAATTTCAAATTATTTATCATGGTAAGCATGCTCCAATTTAATTTCTAGCTCAATACAACTGATGGAATTGGTGGAAAGAAATTAGAAACGTTTAAATCACTGAACTTGCCTGCTCTATTCCATTCCTGCGCACGGTAAGTTCCTGCAAAGTAGAATTGTAAGAATAAGTACATAAAAATGTCCCCTAGAAAATGGAGATCTCAATTCCAAAAAAAGTCGCACAAAAGGAAAGACTGTCATTCAAAATCAATTAATGGACTCCGACCATGATATGTTCACACCAGGGAGGCATATTGAAATCGTGTTCTTGACCAATCATAAATTGAAACCACATGGAACATGAAGAGGGCGTGGAAGGGAGTTTTAGTTAATTACCACCGCGCCAGTGACTAAAATATACAGATCTGTTGGTGCTTCATTTTGCAAAATTACATCTTCTCTGGGTGGAAAGTACTCAGCTTTCATCTCTGTGACCTTCAATATTAAACAATTTCAAGTTACAGAGATGGAACGAAAAATCAGATAAACAAATATGAGTGGCCAACAAGAGGACATAATCTTCTCTCTTTTTTTTTATGAGCATCAAATGAACACAATTAACGGCTTCCTCCACCTCTAAAACAGGAAAAAGTTTCCAAATTTCTTCCATAATCCATCAAGAAGATGAAGTAAAAGAATTACCAGCTGAAAGAGCAGGTCATTCGATACCCCACGAAACAAGTACACTTTATCCACAAGTGAATAAAAGAGATAGTTAGAAATGCTCGATCGAATTGCTTTAGGAAGAGAACCAATGGTCTCTTGTTGATGCAATCCCTCCGAGTCGGTTCTGTACTTCAAACATAAATGAGCAAGCATCTGTTCTTGTAACCGAATCGGAAGGCGGTTCCTTTGTGCAAAACTTGAGACAGCTTGGATAGTATCTCTCTGAAAATTCCATGCAAGTAATGTCAATAGTCTAACAAAGCTTTAATACACTTGAAAACCAAATGATTAAGGTAGAGATAATTCATTTAATCAGTTACAGAATCTACCACAGGCTTGCTAGGCAAGCAAAACACAGATCGTAAGACAAGTTACTCACAAATTGCCTTGTTCGGAATGTGGCATGGACAACCAAATTGGTCATGTTTCCAATCAAATACGATGTCAGTCCAAGATTAAACATCATGTAGAACATGACGAATATCATCTCCTGCGGATTGACAGCATGCAAATCACCATATCCAGTGGTAGAGAGCGTGGTTGTAGACCAGTAAAGTGATTTGACATAACGAATCCACAGGCTCTCTCCATGAAAATCTTCCCAAACGGATCCGATCCATGTTTTACTTGGATCCTTGTAATTTACAGCAATGCGATAGTAGAAGCAACCGGCCATGTGAACTACAAATAGAGTAACCTACAATTACATCATGATCCTATAAGATGGATAGTTTTTTCAAGAAGCTCAAATATTTTATCAAAATTACCGAATTGAATTTTTAATGAGTGTATATACTCACACATATGAGCTTCACGCATCGAACCACAAAGTAATTGTAGTTCCTATCCTTTTCCAATCTGATGTAATTAATGAGAACAGTGAGAACAATGCTTAATATATTCAATTGCAGCTGTAAATGAAGCTGAAGGCTGAAGATAGCATTTAATTACCTTGAAAAGAATTTACTAACTCGCCGGAGACGCCAGAGGCGAAGCATGCTAAAGTACCCGTATGACTGAAGTTTATCAGGCAATATTTCCCTGATAAGCTCAGATGGGATTGTGGAGATAACATCAAGGACCAACCACGATTTTGTGTACCTCCAAGCAATCTTTTTCCGGTTATCAACTAGTAGATATGAACTTTTGTCAAGGTATGCAACAAAGAAGGTCAAAACAATATCAATGGCAAAAAATCCGTTGACAACATTATCTGTTATGGCCAGACCCCCACTAGGTTTGCTAAGGTAACCAAACTCAAACGGAGACACCCATGCCGTGTAGAAAACTAGAAATACCAAGAAAGTATCCCATAATCTGCATTGTCAAACATTAAACATTCATTGTTCAGCTATAACAAAACATGGAGAAGGGTATCACAAATTAAACCTGCAATTCAAGAAAAAAAGGCGTTGATCATTAGCTCAACTATAGGAAAGAACATTGAGAAATATCACAATTAAGAGCAACTAATTTCCAACCACATAATATCTCAAAATTAGTGGTAGGATAAATGATGATCCGACCTTGTTCATGTAGACCAAACCCATCACATTACTCGAATCATTGCAACAACAGTTTTAGTCCACATTATATATCCTATGCATGAGGATGGGTGCCTTCATATTTTCATGAGATTTGAAAGTGTAGGACCATCATGGTTTTGGATTGTTTTTGCAAAACCATGGTTTAACACATCTTGGAATTCCAAAACCACTCATTTTTGTTATCATTATGAAGTTTGAAATTCCAAGGCATCTTTCTTCTGATTCAAAATAACCAGATACTTTTTTCATTATCATTTCATAATTAAAAAAAACTAATGCAATAACCTGTAGCGAGGGTCGAAGGGAGAGAGAATGTAGCGACGGAGAATGACCCGGCGGTTGCTACGAGCGGTGGCACCTAGAGAAGGGAGAATCTCACCGGTAAGGCTAAAATGGCTGGCATCGTCTCCTGATAATTCATCATGTTCTTTGTCACGTATTCCATTATTCCCTTGTTCACTTCCGTGAAGGCTTCCATTGTCCAGCCCCCCTTGACCACAGAACAACACCCTCTTCTTCGTCATTCAAATAACGTTAGAATCAAGAAAACTTAAAAGAAAAGGAAAACAAGAAGAGCCCAACAACGCCCTTTTCTTTGTTTCTTTCTTGGAAAGACATACGTAGTAGGTACAGGGATTTGTGCTAGGACACTGCCATTGTTGTTGTTATTGTTTACAGGTCTCTTTCTAACTTTGGGTGGCTGCGTGCTGTATTCTCAGTGTTTTTTATGGATTGGTGGCAGCGGCCGTCGTTACTGGAAATCTTTCCGTTTCACCTGCACTTATGACGCTTGTCCCTCCATATTTATTATATTCAATTCTTGTGATTGTTTTTTTTTTTTAATTTTATTTAAAAATATATTAAAATAATAATTTTTTTAATTTTTAAAAATTATTTTTAATATTAACTCATTAAAATAATCAAAAATACTAAAAATATATTAATTTAAAAAAATTAAAAATATTAATTTTTTTAAAAATATTTTTAAAATACAAAAATAAACATGACTATATTCTTTCTTACTAATAAATGGATACATTACACATTATTCCTAATCCAAATAAAGGTTTTTTTAAAAAAAAAAAAGTTAGTTAGGAATTGATGTAGATTAATCTAATTTACCTCATAAATTAATTTATTATTTAGTCAATTTGATTAAAATTTTATTTTATTTTTTAAATAAATTAAATTTATTTTAATTTATTTAGATAAATCTAAACTAACTCATGAGTTTATTTAGAAGTGTGATTGTGATTATTTTTCAAAGTGTTTTTTATCTAGAAATGTATCAAAATAATATTTTTTTTATTTTTTAAAAATTATTTTTAATATCAGCACATCAAAATAATCTAAAAACACCAAAAAATATTAATTTAAAATAAAAAAAATAAAAAAAATCAAATTTTAAAAAAATAATTTTTTTTATAAACACTTTTGAAACGTGAAAACAAACATGGTTTAATCTTATTATCTGGATCTTAAATCAAATCATGAATTTAATAATTTTGTTGTTATATTATTATTATTATTATTATTATTAAACATTTATGCAAATATTTAATTTTATCACAAAGAATTATTATATATATCAAAAATTAATTGTCCTCCTCCATCACACAACGAATAATAGAGTTTGTTAATTAATTGAACCTGAATAAATTTACTATTAATTACAGTAATTTATTAGCAATGGTTATAATAATTAAATGATTGGGTATCTGCCCAAAAATAATGGTTAGATGAGGGTTAATTTATGTAGATAGAGATGCCGTGCTTTAATTCAAATTGGAAGCAAAATATAGAGTTTTCAATAACATTAATAAAGTCTAATAGAATTAAGAGTTTTTAAAATAGAATTATCTCCCAATATATTAACATTAATTTTTTGGATACTATTCTATGAGTATCCAAGAAATTAATGTTAATATATTGTTGTATATTCTCTTTATATATTCTTGTATGGCGGAAGCAGGGGAGGAAATTTTTTTCCCAGCCCCCTCCCCTGTAAATATTGTAAAAATAATTAAAAATTTAACTTTATTCTTTTAATTTTTAATTTGCCCCTCTCAGGTTTTTTTTCTAGCTTCACCCCTGCATAGAATATATAATTACTAGTAAAGGTCATGACGCATACAAGAATATATAATAATAGGTTTATTACTGATTAAAATCAAAAACCTTAAAAACCAAGAATGTTGAATGTTATAAGTATAAAGAGACTTTTATAAAATAAATAATTTTTATTCATCTTAGTCTTTCTTGTCAAAAAACTATTATAATTTTTTATATTAAAAAAACTCTAATAATGTTGAATACAAAAAAATAAAATAAGAAAAACACTTCCTTTAAATATAAAAAAATAAAACTAGAATAGCATAATAATATAAAAATAAAAAATAAATAAAAAATAAAATTAACTAAGAAAAATATTTATTTTCTTTAAAAAACTATTGCATTAGTCTTTTCAGGTTGGAAAAAACTCATCTTCAAGTTCTAACCTTAGTCAACAATCATTATCCATCATGAAAATTTTTTTATGTGTTGTCCACTTCATTATAAGTTCTTAACACAATATTTTTATGTGAGTTACTTCATTGTAAATCCTTAACATAATATTTTTGTATGATCCGTCTTATCATGAATCTCATTATTAGAATTTTTAATAACAATAGCTAACACAAACAAAAACAACACACTAGTTCTAGTATATTTTCTCTTTAATAAGGAATTTTTTCATCTCTTTATACATTTAAAATCTCTTTTAAAATCATGGTTATTCAATAGCTCCAATATATATCATTTATGATTTCTAATCAAAACCATCAAGAATCATTGAAGTCTAATATCAACTAATATATATAAAATGAAGGATAAAAAGATCTAAGTTAAAATTTTCATAGAACATAAATATCATAATTATGGATATAATGCTAGATTAAATTGTTAGGGTGTTAGATTATAATTATCATGGGACTTTATGAATGTTAAAAAGTATTTATTTTCTTAAAAAAAAATAGCATGAGGCCATATCGGGACTAAGATGAAAATGCACCTAAAATTAAGGAATTAAAATGATTTTTTATTGGTTATTTTATATGGATATAATGTCAACATTGCCCCAGAGAGATAATAAATGCACTATCTAAATTCAATTTTATATGACTTTAAAATATAATATAATTTTTACATAAAGCATTTTTCAAAGAAATAGTAATTTTATATGGATACAATAATGTCAACATTTCCCCTAAAGGGATAATAAATATCAATTAATAAAGTGGCAAGTATAAAATTTTATGATAGGTTTGATAAGATTTAATTTTAACCAATTTATATTAGAATAAATGACCAATAACTCAATATAATTAACTCTCAAAACAAAATCACACCCTAATTTCCATAACTTATTGCAAAAAAAATATAAATAAATAAATTTTTAAAAGAGAGATGTCAAGTCAAGGCTTGCATCATAGTAGCAATATTTTATGTGTATGCCGTATTAGTTCAAACTAATCATGTTATGATTTAGTATATGAATCAGTTAGACAATGGAGTGATTAAAATTATTTTGTTCTATATAAACCTAATTTATCTTGTCATTATTCTCTTTTCAGTCTTCTTGTTTTGTTTTTTTTTTTTTTACAAATAAGTGAATTCAAATTAAATTGAATTCAACTTATGATGCGGTTCCAAAATATATAAAAAATATATAAAAGTAAAATTACTTGTTATATTTTAATTTTGGAGCTATTTTCAACTCAGAGTTATTAAACTAATTTAGCCAGCATTAAACCTAATTTAAGGTTATATTAATATTTTGAAAAAAAATAAAATTTAAAATAATTAAATTAAGTTTTAATCTGATTAAACACAGTCGGTCGAACCCTAAATTAACCCATAGAACTTTTACATGTTAAGCATTGTTCACCAACGAATGTTACATATTTAGTTTTGGAATTAATCGAACAACTTTAAAGTTAACATGGGGAAAATGGAATGATGGTCCGAATTCTCAACCAGTACTAAAGCTTTGCCTATCTAATCATCTGTTCGTGGATCAATAAGCAAAAGAAGCATTGAAGTACTGCACTCCATAGAAAGCTTTACAATAATAATAGCTTTGAAGTACTATTGTTTTCTCCAAACACTGATCAAGTCGGTGTTGATCCGAAATCTATCATGCGGGTCCAAACCAAGACGTGGGATGTTGAATTATATGAATGCTGCGCAAACTTGATTGGCCGATGTTGTTGTGATGTCTAAAGCATGCCCTTTTAACTCTTTATAAAATCTTTTAAAGCCATAAAAAAAATTAATGGAGTATTTATTTGTGTGATATAACCTGGTTTTTAAAGTGTTTTTTATTTAAAAAAATATTAAATTAATATTTTAAAAAAATACTTTAATGTATTAATATCAAAAATTAATATATTTTTAATTAAAAAGCATTTTTTTAAAAATATATTATAATACCAAACCAAACTCAAGATATTATATATGAAAGTAGCATCAATAATTCAATTTCATTCTATATAAAAAGAAAGTTAAAATCTCACATTATAATCTACAGGAGTAGATCGACCCATAATTATGTTAACTCACTGAGGAGAACCTTGCATCTGAACGCGGGACAAATTCAATTCCTTTTTTCTTTTTTATTACAAAGTACGAGCTCTTCCAACATTGTCCATGTCGAATAGTTGCTGTGATTATTTGTCTTTGAAGCAATGCTTTTCTCAAAGGCAGCCAACAAATCGGATCCTTAAATCTTTCATGGGCCATCGATTTTATAAAGCTGTCTGCATTCAGTCAAATGTGACATTGGTAGACAGCATTAAATCAATGATAAAGGTGATGCTCTTCCACTGTCAAGGCCTCCAATCAGGAGAAACATGTCGTGGACATGATTTCCCCTCTCCAAACATGAAAGTGGCCTCTCCATTTCAGTCACGGGAAAGTAGTAATTACATTAAAATTTGCACTAATGCGTGGATACTGGTCGTAGGATTGTCAACTCAATATACAAGTCACAGTAACAGCCACGAGAAGAAGAAGAAGAAGAAGACGAAGAAGAAGAAGAAGAAGAAGGAAGAAGGAAGAAGGAAGAAGAAGAAGAAGAAGAAGAGCTTGGCTGATTGCCCTAGCTAGCAATCCTCTGATATTGGATACTTACGTTTCTTTGTATATGGGTTATTATAAAGCAAAAGTTATTCATGCATGCAGCAGTATGTTCAAAACAAAACAAAGCTAAATACCAAACTGGCAAATTATATCTAGGAACAGTGGTTGACTACATAGGTTAATTACATGCGATGCATGCAAGTCAGATCAGATTTAACTTAAAGTAAAAAAGTAAGATGTTTAGGTAATTATAATATTTTTAAAAGAGTAATTTTTTTTTTAATAAGTTAAATAAACTTTATTAATTTAATAATATAATTATAAAAAAGATAATGAAAATAAAATTAAAAACAAATCCCAAAAAAATAACATCAATGACTAATAAAAAAATAAATGTTTAGTAATATTTAAAAAAAAAATATCCTATAAATACTTGTAAAGGGTCTCAATAATGTTATTTGAAAAGAATAAGGGATGAAATAGAAAAAAAAAAATCTGACTGTTTATCAAGAAAATAAAAAAAAAAACCAATAAATTATTTGTCTTTGGATGAAAGAGCTCGACGCTTGTGTTGTTTTGCATTGGAACTTTGTGGTGATTGTGCGTTGCCAGGATCCTCACATGTGCTGCTGTTTATCAGAAGAATCTTTCAATTCTGTTCGCTGAAAAAAGAATCTGCCATCGATTCGTTCTGTTTTATCTTGAAAGGAAACGGCGTCGTTGACCATCATTATCTCGGCCACGATACCGTGAAGATAGGGCCATTGCCGACGAAAAGTTTCTGCTGCTGTCGTCTTTCACAGCCACATGAGATTCTCACGACGATTTGCCTTTAGTTAAGGCTCCCACCTATATATATATTAGTTTTGAGAGAATTTAATAAAGTTTATATCCTATTTAAATAATTTCTATTTATTTAAATCAGGTCGGTATCACTAGGTTGAGACTTTTGAAGCAAGGAGCCGTCTTAATACACATGGAGAATAAACTGAACTATGGTCTTCAAATGGGCCTTTCTTTATTGGGCTCGTTCAGCCCGTTTTAACAAATTAAAATTGGGCCTAGAAAATCTCCAACGAACTCTACCCGATTCTTCCAGAAAAATGAGAAAAAAATAACTAAAAATAAAAAGGAGAGAGGAGGAGCTTTGAAAAACTTGCAGCTCCAAGCAAGAGGGAGAAAATACAGGAACCTTCCAGAATGGCGTCGTTTTTGCAATCGTTCATAGATCCAAGAAAGAACTGGCTTGCCAAACAACACATGAAAGCTCTCTCCTCTCGCCTTCGCAGATACGGTCAGTTGCCTTTTGCTTTTATTCAAAACCCTAACTGTTCTTTTCCCACGCAATGCCAGTTACAAATTCAAAGAATTATTATTTTTTATTTCTATTTTTATTTTTTTAATTGGATTAATTCAGGGCTCCGATACGATGATTTGTACGACCCCTATTACGATCTGGATATCAAGGAGGCGCTCAATCGGCTCCCGAGAGAGATCGTCGACGCGCGTAATCAGCGACTTAAGCGTGCCATGGACCTTTCCATGAAGCACGAGTATCTCCCTGAGGACCTTCAGGTTTATTATTTACTTATTTATTTATTGACTGCTAATTACTATTACATTTTTGTTATTAGATGATATTTATCTTTTCTTTTTTTCTTAGAATTGTACTTTGATTAATGGTATTTATATTTGGATTTTTTTTCATATCATTTTGCATTTTTTATAAAAAAATAATTTAAAAGGTATATTAGTTTATTCTGCATCTTGTGGAATTCAAACGTGTGATTACATGACGAGGCGTGGTGGTGTGGGCATATGTGTTGGATTATAAATGTATTTGGTCGAAGGATGCCGATGTTGTTGTCGCTGTTTTTTATTTGGATTTGGTATGCATTATGTTTTATTTGATGGTAATTTGAGGTCTTATGGGTTTTTGCGTGTTAGGCAATGCAAACACCATTCAGGAGCTACCTGCAAGAAATGCTGACCCTAGTAAGTGTTGTGTGAATTAAATATATCTCTATCTATTCTGTATAAATTTCCTTTTCTTTTCATTTCTTTTTAATTTAACTCTGTAGATTGCAGGTGAACCATAAAGTGTTTGTATTTTTTAAAATGGTTTTGGGTGTATGCATATACCTGATATGAATTATTTAAGCGTACAGTCCTTAAATTGCAATGAATTAGCATCCTTGTCTATTGCGTGTGTAATTTTACTTTGTTTGAAGTAGGGTATCAAGTCATAAGCTAGATGAGTAGATGATTGTTTTCATATTTACTTTACTTTCCTGTTGTTGAGCTCTTTTGCATCAGGAGTTGTTACATGCTAGATAAAACAAAAGCGTGGTGTTTCTTTCATGTTGCTTTTCCATAAAAAAATTTCCTGTGACTCTTAATTTATAATTACTTGTTGCTCTCCTGTGTCTATTTCACTGGCAATTAGTAACGAATGATTCATTACTTGAAAGAATGGTGGTGTATTTTGTGTGTGGACCATGTTGCTGCAATGAAAGAAAATACTCTTCTGGTAGTGGTGGTTCTTTGATGAAAGTAGGTTTCTCTCTACAGGTTCTTTACTATTACCTTAATGCATTAACCTGCTTATCCTATATTTGGACCAAAATGACATGTAGCTGTGTTTATTCTCCCATTGAAGTTCTGATACTTGCATCTTTGTGATGTGAATTTATGTTAAATGAACATTGTGGTGCATGTTAAATTTTAGAAGTGGTGAAAATGTGTACTGTAAGCTAATTATTGTTGGGTTGGGTACTAGTTTTGGACACGACTTCACTCTTGGACTGCGTCCTTCAGTCCATAGAAGTGTCCTACTGATTTTAGGTGCTCGGTTTTGGTTTACTTTCTTATGAGTATGCGCAGGGTATTGCATCTGTGTTCGATCTCAAGAAGATTTTTCTTGTTTGTCTCGATGGTTTAATTTTATAATTGATCAATTGCTATCGTGCTTGTACTGCATTGAATCTAATCCAGCTTCTATGCTATGGATTTTTTATATAGAAGGTAGCAAATAGAATTTGATCAGCTTTGCATAGAGGTTATCTTAAGTTGCATAAATTAGGAATATTCAGAAAATTCTATCATGTCGAGCATGAATTTCTTGGTCATAGATGGATTTGCCTAAATTTGGAAGCAAGCTACACCAATTGATCTATAGCTTCATTCAATTTGTTGCGGGACCACATTTGAATGATATGGGAGTTGTTCTGTGAAGCAGTTTGGTGCCCAAGCTGCTGCTTTGAGCTTTGAGCTTTGAGCTTTATGATACTCAGTTCATTTAGGAATGTGATGTTGCATGCATGCTGGATGCATTATCTTGGATGGTGTTTGTGTTACATCATCTGCTAAGATGTGGATTGGTTAAGACAAAGATAGTGTCAGTTTTGCAGATTTTGGCATCATTTTTCATCATAATATAAATCAATCATCCAATTTTAGATCAAATTTATGAAAACGAATAAGCTTGAAATCATTTTGACAATATTTTGTTGCACTATGGATTTTTATCCTGCTTTCTTTCATGAGGATTTTGTACATCATCTAGATGATTTAGCATTTGGTTACTGATGGTCTTGTTCACCTAGGCAGATTGCTAGAGTTATCTCGCCCTTCTCAGAGAAATGGGATGAGGGGGCTTGTTCGTACATTTATGAAAGCATAAGGTGCATGCAAGTACATGGGAAACATTGTTAATAATATATAGAAAAATTTTAGGAATTAAATAAGCTTGGGGTAGAAATGCTTCCATTTATTGCTTTATTTTGGGGAGTATGATTTGATGTAAATTTTGTTATTGCAAAAACAATAACAAAACAGTTGTTAAATTGGAGACATTATTGAAGAATGTCTAACTTAAATTAACTGAATCCTGCTTCACAAGCTGTGTTAAATGAGTTTTTTAATCATGTTTTGCAGGTGAAGAAGGAGAGAGCAGAACGTGAGGCTTTGGGAGCTCTGCCTCTTTACCAGCGCACCATTCCTTGAGTTTCTTAGCATTACCCGTGTCCATTTCATATTGAAGTAAATCTTGTTGAAATTTTTTTCCTATATGTTCTGCTTACAGAAGGGAAGGGCAGATGTATTATGTCTCTGCTTGATAAGTTGTTCTCCCAATCTTTTCGTGATGGTGGTGGTTAAATGTTGTCACTAGCTGTCTTTACCGACACCTTTTCCAATAATCATGTAGAACCCTGCTATTTAACTTTTACTTCATGGTCAACTGCAATAAAAAGGATTGTCTTTTACTTTTACTTGTAGCTGACATATGATCTCGGTTGATAATTCTTGAAACATCTGTGGTTTTTACCCAGGAACTAGGCTATGTAGGTCATGATTTCATTTGTGCCTTATGGCAGCAGATGCTGGCAAAGAGATAGTAGGTTCGGTATGGACATCTTGGCATGGTTGCTCCATGGTCACATGCTAATGGTTATAATTCCCCCCTTCCTTTCTAAAGGTTAGCAGATACGTGCTCGTTTTATCTCTCTCTTTTACCTGTACAATAAAATCACAAATCTATGTCCATATATGCGTACAGAAGGGGTGTTGGGAAGATAGTAATGGATTTAAGTAGCTATTTTATTTTACTTTTTGGAATATGGTGTTTTACTACTATTGCCGGGCTATAGTCTGATAGATGAGATCTTAACACTGTTCCTGCCTAGGGTTAAAGTTAAAACGATTATGGTTTCATGTGTCAACTTTGTACACGGCACATGTAGGAAATTTGAAAGCTAAAGGACACAGTGGTTCAATTCTCAAAGGCATGTCCAGTTTAGTCCTTTCCCTAACCCCAATACTTCTTAGAGCAGCGGTTCAATACTTCTTTGGTGGATCTTACGTTTGAATAGTTCATAGTGTTGTTTTATTTTATTTTTTTATCTGTAAACATGCACAAACGGCTAGGGGAAAGAAAACTCTGCCGCATTTCAGAAGAGTAAATACATTTTGCTTCCTGTTTAAGCCTCCAAAATCAATTGCATTCCGCAATAGATGATTTTTCAGACCATGATTTTAGACCCCATCACCTGGAGTGGTAACCAAAATTACGTCCACAAACTTCTTTCTCACATCTTACGGGTTTGTCTCCATAAATGGGACCATGTGCAAGCTTTCATGTTTTTTCTGCCTTCATGTACCTACCTGGAGGTGACTGCTTAAGAACTTAAGATTTAAAAATCGATTTATTAAACAGTGCCATTAGCAGCTGGTGCCTGGTAAATCCCATATAATTCCATGTGGCTGCATCATCTGAAGGACGGCCATAAATGTTTTTGTAGGATAATTGTATGTTGGGGGGGACATGTTATTCTGATTGGACAAGAACTTGCCAAGTGGAGAGCCTAGGTGGTTCTCTTGTTGTGTGATAGGTACACGTCTTTTGTTACCCACCTTCTGTCTCCTCCATGAGGGTTTTCTCCTTCCTGCAAATGAACATTTCCATGTGATAACATGTATCCATGCTTTAATGAGAAGGCTGGTCTTGCAATAAAATACCACCTTCCTTCTTGTCTCTTGACCTCTCATAGATTATCTGGTAACACTGTACTGTCGGGCACAACTTGTATGTGTCAAGACTCACTGGTTATAAAATGAAGAGGAAGCTCCTCAAAAAAGATCATTATAAGTGAAAGTAATCACTTTTTTTCATGTAGATAAAAAATGGAGTCCTAAGAAGTTCACCATTTCAGGATAAGGAAGAATCTAAATGCTTAGACTGAAGATAGATCATAAAAATCAAAGGAGATTGGAGCTTTAAATTTGGAACTAGATTTGTCAGTTGGTAGAATGTTTATCTGAAATCATTAAAAGTAGGATGATCTTCATCGTGTTAATAAATCTGAAATACAGTGGAGATCCATTTCATGTGGGATCTCAATCCATGTCCTCGCAAGTGTTTTTTCCCCCCCTTCAATCACCATTTATGCAACACCGACAAGAAAAAATGAGTCTATCATGTTTCATTTGATTGCCAAAGGTAGTTAAAAACAATCATCAATTCAATGAAATTTTCTATTTCACAATTATAGAGATGGTGTCTAGGGTGTTCAATTTAGATTATCAAATCATAGGTGACAACATGTTATTTGATGTGTCTAAATTAGGTTTTGAGTTGGGAATTTTGGCAAGCGATTTGCATTGTATACATGAGATTTCTGAAAAGCCTGTATTAGGGTAGCATGGAATCACATGAAAATCTTTACATCCTCGTTCATCACTAGAGCTAGAGCTGTCCGCTTGAAATTTAATATGGAAGGCAGATACAGAGACCACACATATGAACTAGAACTACCCCTGTGTAGTTCCATTATCGAGGTAGATAACTTGAATGAACCCTTTGCAATAGTTTGCAGGTACAGTCCATTGCCCGCCCGGCCACATCTCAAGTAATTGTGTGACCTTCAATCTCAAATAGAATGCTAGATAGTATTTTCTTGACGAAGATCAAAGCAATAATTAACTACTTTTGTATTTCATAGGTTTTTTTTTTTAATTGAAAAAAATTATTGATAATAAAAAAAGAAGTTAACATGTACCTAGTTGGTATATATTTAAATAAAAATAATAATTTTGTAAATAAAAAATTATTAAATTCAATAAAGTATATGGCTTGAGTTGTGGGTCGGTCTTACGGGTTAACTTGAATTTTTTTTTTTTTTTATCTTTAATATTAAGTTGATTAAAAACTGGATAATATAGTTTGTTTCAATTTATTTTTTATATAATTATTATGATTTTATAACTTAGGTTATAAATTTAAATTATTAACTCATATTTATCTTGATCAATTTAATATATTCTCGTGTTAATATTTTTATAAAAAAATATTGTACAATATATGTTAAATTTTGAACTCATAATTATTATTTTTCTTTTAGAAAAATGCTTGGATGTTTTTTTAGCATTTGAAAAAATAAACTAATACAACCATGTTAAAAAATAAAAAAATAAAATAATACATAGTATACTTTCTAGAAAAATTTTATAGTACTATTAAAATAACTTGTGTCATTCTACTGGTTATTTCTAGAATTCATTTTAAAAAATATATATATATATACAACTAAAAAAAAATAGATGAAGATATTCTTAATGGATCATAGATTTTATTTTCTTTTTTCTTTTTATATTTATCTTTATTGTAATATAAGCTAATAAAATAAATAATAAGATATTATAAATTAATATCTAAAATTTTCCTAATCTTCATATAAAATTGGAGTTGAGTTGAATCTTCTAGATAGCATATAAGTGGTAAGAACTTGAAATTAAAAGATTTATTTTTTTTATTGTTTTAAATTTGAATTTTTATTTATTTATATAATGATTATTAAAAATTTATATAATTATTAATTTTAGAATTTATTAAATTAGTTATGATACATACAAATTAATTAAAACATCCACGTTACTTTAAAAAAATAAAATTTAATCTTTATGGCTGTGTAGCCCGATACAATCTATGACTCCAACATAATATTGAGCAAATTAAGTAGAAGTGATTTCTCTCTCTAATGTCAAATTGTCAGAGGGCCAGAGGCCAAGAGCCCTTTTTCCAGGAAGTGGTCACGTTCAGAAAGTTATCAAGAGACAATATTAATAAATGCAAGCCACGTGGGCAGTTGAGACAAGACGGTTGGGTGGGTCGTCTGTCTCGATAGGAAAATCCAGCGAGAGATTCTACCAATTGGACGTCATGTTACTGTTTTTCAAAATAGTTTATTTTTTAATATATTAATATAATTTTTTTAAAAAATTATTTTATTTTTTATCTTTTCATATTAAAATTATCAAAAACAACACTAAAAAATATTAATTTAATATTTTTCAAACCAAAAATACTTTTAAAAACCATTTAAAAATATAACCAAAATTATGCATAATATTTCATTGTAACAATTAATTATTTTTATTATATATAAGCTTTGATTTTTTTATTCTATGTTATAAAACACATTAATAAAACATGTATATTAATTATTTTGCATTAAAAAAATTATTTAACCTATAATAAAAACAAATTAAATAAATAAATCAGCACTTTATTTTTTATATTTATTAATATAAATAATTCTTCATGTGTTTAATTAAATAGCAAATTACTAGTCAAATAACCAGTTTCTAACCTAATCTTCAAGTCCGGTGGGAAGAATTTTCAATAGGATTTCTGTGTACCCTTTTGGCACTAAAATGCATATGCACAAAGCACTTTTAAGTGTCACTTCATCACAATTAAGGGAAGAAATTATGGATGTGATTAGGGTGACAACCTTGTTAATCGCGAGCCATTATTCTGCCATTGTCTTATTAGCCGCCTTATGATCTCCTACGTGTTTGAACAGTATTTATTTATTTTTTAAAAATTTTAACTATTTTTTAAAATTAATTTGATTTTTTATGTTAGAAATAAATTTTAAAAATAAAAAATTATTATTTTTATATATTTTCAAATAAAAATCACTTTACCATATGTGTTTAGTATTATAATAATTTTTAAAATAATTTTTTTATTTTATTTATAATATGACCACATTAAAAAAATTAAAAATACTAAAAAATATACGTTTTTATTTTATTTATAATATGACCACATTAAAAATATTAAAAATACTAAAAAATATACGTTGACAATAAAAAAAAAGACTGTAAGAGGTGAAAAATGCTTGAAATTATTTCTTGCAATTATTTAAGATAAGGGGAGGGCATATGTTGGCACCTCGAAGGGCAAAATTCATTGAATATTTGGCTGTGGGATCCTTGCAATGGTAGTCAACCATACAAGAGATGCACGGAAAGGAATAATAATAATAATAATGTAGCTATTTAATTTTATATTCTGCTGTTTATTCAGCCATGTTCGGATGCTTTTCACAAGGGTAGAAGTTCCGAGGCTTGTCCCATGCAAATCAGAGAACATGAACTTAAACTTCACGTTGACAGTTTTGGATCCATTGATTCAAGTCATTCTGCGTATGTTGCAGCAGGCCTATCCTTACCATCTGAAGCAAGGAAAAAAAAAACAAAGAGAGAAAGGGATCATTGCAGCTTATATGATGATAAGAGCACTTGTATCCAAACCTTGGGACTCTAACACCGAATTGAATATCTTTAGCTGTCATGCAACATCATGATTGTTCCTTGCATAACTCTGAGTTTGTTGATGTACAGATTTCTTTTATAGTTCTTGGATCCGCATTTCATTAGGGTTTGGATTATTGGATTGTTGAGTTAACTTATGAGTTTTCGAGTTGATTACACTTATTATTTTTATTTAAAACTATTTTATTTTAATTTTTTTTTAAAAAAACCCCTTAATTTTGACATGGTTGAGTTTAAAATGGGTTCAACCAAATTAACTAGATACAAGATTAACATGCAAACCAATATAAAAATAATATATGAAATGAAACTCCAAAAATAAAATTATGTTTAATGAATTGAATATCTTAAGCTGTTAATGTACTAGTTTCTATAATTTTAATACTCATACTTTATTAGAGTTAATTTACGGGTTTTCAAGTTCAATTACATTTATTGTTATTATTTAAAGATATTTTATTTTAATTTTTTATAAATCTCTTGAATTTGATCTCATTAAGTTAAGAATAGATTTGACTAGATTAACTAGATAATAAATAAAACTTCAAATCAATGTAAAAAATAATAATTTGAAATTAAACTAAACTATGAGTCTCAACACATTATTGGAATGGTAGGTTAAAGAAATGAAAAGGGAATATTATTTTGTTTTTCTTTAATTTCTGAGTACCCAAACCAGCCGACAAGACCATAAACCTTGAACAACCAAATGCAGATAATCCAGATCACAGAATAATACATAAAAAGTGTGTTAGTAACAACCAAAAATCAGGGCATATCCCTAAAATTCAACACAAACTACGTAGATCTGAGTTGTGGACCATATATAGAGGAAAGAAAAAGATATCCAAAAAGGAAGAGGACGGCGGTCCCTCAAGACCTGCGGCCTGAGCACGGTCGTCCACATGAAGATGATCAAGGAATAGATGAGTCTGATATTGAAGTAAGGCCTACTCTCATGCGTTGTTCATTATTATTATTTCGAGCTAGAAGGCCCACATGCCCTCTGTTCTTCTTGTTTACCCTTGCCCCTCTTCTGCCGGGTCCCTCGACTCCTGATCACCTGGCCCTCTTCCTCATGGCATGTTTCTTTCACTCCTTTAAACATGGATCATCTTTTTAATTCTACAGGCACCTCTTTGTTTGCATCCTGGGGTTTTTTGGTCTTTTGGGCTTAGGGCATTAGGCATTCAAGGAGATCTTTGTTGATTTTTCAACTGAAGTTTTTACCTTTGCTGGTTCGAGAATGCAGGTAAGAGGCAAGGGGTGCTCATGAATTTTATATATTTAAGTTTTGTTTCTTGGCCACAGCATGTTTTCCAGCATTGTTGTGTGAAAAAAATAGTGTGATTGATCAAAGAATCTGGTTTGTACAAGAGCAAACTAGTCTATTACAAGTTAAAAACGTTCAATATCAAGGTTTTAAAGCACAAAATTATTGCAATATGAAGAAAAGTTCACAGAAGAGACAAAACCCGCCATCTTTCATAAGAACAAGGGATTAACAGTGACCTAGTGATAAAAATATGGGATTAAAAAATTTGATTTTTATTGATTAACAACAAGGAAGTAATGTGATCACTAATATAATTGCTACTAAAAATTTATATATTTGTTAATTTTAGAATTTATAAAACTAGTTGAAATATATATATAAATCAATTCAAACATCAATAATAATTAAAAAAAATAAAAGACATTTGAGTTGATTAAAATCAGAAAAAATTATAAGAAAATATAAAAAAAGAAAAATAAATTGGGGAAGGCTGATTGTTCACATGGTACTGGGTACTAGGTTACTTGTTTACATCTTACAATTATGTCAAAGCCAAAAATTAATGATAAGCCACACGAAAAGGCAATAAAAGATATTCTAAATTAATATTTGTAACGTCAAAGGATTGGTCTAGTGATTAAAAGAGTTAACGTACTTTTTTTTGTAATCACTGTCATTTAAATATCAATTTACTAGAAACTCCAATTAAGTTTTAATTCCGAAATGATGAATGGTTTGTTCTATATTGGATTATAGAAATAAACTTTGTTTTAATATTCCAAAGATGTCCTAAATATTAACAACAAAAAAACTAAAATGGAATGGAATGGGATTTTACTTCACCCTTCTCATAAAATATTATTCATCTTAATAGTATTTTTTTTCTAATTTATTTTTTATTTTTATTTTTTAATATTAAATTTATTTGAGAATGAGTTTCATAATTATTTTTAATAAAATTGTTTTAGTTTTATAAACTTGACTGTGGATTTGGTTAATTAACTTAATTGACTTAAATTTTTTAATTTTTTTATAATTAATTTTTTATCTCAATTTTATTTTTTAATATTGAATTGATTGTAAATTATACTTTGTGATTTGTTTTGATTTACTTTCTATCAAATTATACTTATCTTACGACTCGAGTCATAAATGTGATAGTTAACCTATATTAACTCAAGCTATTTTTTGTATTTTTTTAATTTATTTTTCATTTTCAATTTCAACTACATTCTTCAACATTAAATTTATTAAAATAAATTTTATAATTTATTTCAATTTACTTTCTGTTGAGCTATCTCAATCTTATATTTCGAGTCATGAGTTTGAATGATTAACTCCAGTTAACTCGAGTTATTTTTTTATTGATTTTCTTTTTATTTTTATCTTTTAACATTAAGTTTATTGAAAATTGAGTTTCATGATTTGTTTTAATTTAACTTTTATACTATTATCATTGTCTTATGATTTAATATTTAAATTAGTATGTTAACCCAAATTTATTTAAATCAATCTAATATGTTGTCATGTCAATATTTATAAAATAAATTTAATTTTAAATATTTATTATAAATCAAGCTATACTTGAAGTTATTATTTAAATAATCTTCAAACTCATAAAATTGATTGCGTGGTATCCGAGTAATTACATAGATAAAGATTTGTTAGTTAATCAAACTAATAACATGTTCTTCTCTATCGACAAACAAAGACCAACTATTTTTTTATTTAATTGACTAATGACAAACCCAATTCATTCCCATTTTTCCTAACCGATTATATTTCATGTTATTGTGAAACTGTTCTTATAAATATATTATTAAATATTCATTTAAAGATATGGGTTTTGATCACATTTGACCATCAAATTAAACTACAAACCCTTCAGAAACTCTAACGCATTAATTTATCTTTATTAAATTCTACGACGGGATATTTATTTCATATATTAAGACATTCACTTAGTTTTTCTAATGGTTGAGATATTGGTTTTTGGATTAATCTTTATATAGTAAAAATACAATTTTCCATAATTAATTCATAGATTTTCTACACTCATATACTTTGAATTAAAAGAAATTATAGTCATCTATTTTCCCATGATAAATTACAGGACGAAGATACCGTCCAACAACATTTAGATAAAAGGTGGACATCCATGTCTTGGCTTGCATAAGCTATGGGAAGGGAAATCATGTGACCATGAACAGCATCTGTCTTCATCTTCTACCAAAAGACACGTCAAGATTTTGGTTTCGTTATCATAAAACAATTAAAATGGATGTATGATACATGTCAGTCTTGCTATTTCTTTCAAATCCAAGGGCTTTTTTGCCTCACGGCATGCATATAAGCTCGTGCTCTCTCCCTCCTTTGCACTACATGCCTCCTCCTCCTCCTCCTCCTCCTCTCTTTCTTTCCCTCGGACAAGAAATTGTAAAGGACTTGAAATGAGAGGAGCCGCCGTGTTGTTTTCGGTGCTGCTGTTTGCCACTAATTCCCACTTTGCCTTCTCTTTCATAGAAGGTAAGCTTCAGAGCTCGAAGACACTTGCATATGTCTTCATGATGTACATTGTTTTCACAACCTTAAACATAGTAGCTACTACCCACCATGATGTTCCACCAAAAACCCACCTGGTTTCATCGTGTTGACCCTTGATAGGATCATCCAAAGCATTTTGGTCCTAATTAATATAGTTGGCAAAGTCTGTTGTGCACAAATCTCTAGGTAGGTCTCTCACAGCCATATTTTGCACCTTGTTTGCTATTATCTAGTCCCTAGAGTAGTGATTAATCGGTACCAATTCATCTTTTTTCACCATTCTTGACCTTATAAATTGCTTAGCCACACACAGTCTGTTCCAGCAAAATTTAGAGGTTTCGATTCTTGCAGTGATGAAGATGTTCAAAAACAGAGTCGCCATTAAGTTCAATAGATCAAAATACTGGTTTTTTCTCAGTGGTTTGGTTCTGCTTCAAGTATATCCATGGCAGTTTTTGTTTTCACGGTACAGCTATATTTAAAAAAAAAAATCTATTCTTTTATGGCAGCTTTTCTTTTCTTCAGATTATTTTTTAAAAATCATTTTGAATTGCACTACTGTAGCTCATCTTTTGTAGAAAGCATAAAGGACGCTGCATTCCAGGCTGAGCCAGTGAGGCACGTGATCCTTAAATTGTATATAGCACCAGTCGTACCACCTTCCGATTTATAGCTTATAACACGTCACTCGTCCCTTTACCAAAATATTTTACACATTTTTTGCTCCTGTCCTTTTCTTACTTTCTAGCTTCCCCCACTCCCTTTTTTTACTAAGATTTCACATATAATTTAGATATTATTCAATTGAACATGACCTAAGATGGTCATGAGAGAGACATGGAATCTTGTATTTACAAAATCGTTATGATTTAATTATATAACATTACAAAATGAGTTGAATGCAAAGAATGTTTTTGTCGGATAGTATATAGCAGGGATGATAGTTGAAGCACGCTCCACTTGAGAAATTAGACCTTGGAATCGAGCCACCGTTTTCCACCACCATCATTGTACTGAAAAGAATTGTGTTTTTGCATGTTTTCACATTTATTTTCTTAAATGAACATCATGGTCTCATGGTCTTTTAAGTTTTTTTTGCGGTAAGTTTTCTCAAGAAGTTGAATTTGTTCATCATAATGCAGGGCTAGTAGAGAATGGCAACTTCGAGAACAGCCCGAGGCAATCGGATATGAAAGGAACACAGATGATCGGACGCTATGCATTACCAAATTGGGAGATTTCAGGCTTCGTGGAGTACATCAAAGCAGGCCAGAAACAAGGGGACATGTTGCTAGTAGTGCCAGAAGGAGCCTATGCAGTAAGGCTTGGAAATGAGGCATCAATTAAGCAGAGACTGAATCTCACAAAGGGAATGTACTATTCCATCACATTTAGTGCAGCTAGAACTTGCGCTCAAGAGGAAACATTGAACATTTCGGTTTCTCCTGAATGGGGTGTGTTGCCAATGCAGACATTGTATAGTAGCAATGGATGGGACTCGTATGCTTGGGCATTTAAAGCCTTGATCAGTCCTGTTGAGTTTGTTATTCACAATCCCGGAGTTGAAGAAGATCCTGCTTGCGGTCCACTTATTGATTCAGTGGCAATTACATCCTTATATCCTCCTAGACTAACAAATAGTAAGTTCCTTGTAAATTTTCTATGCATCAGACTTATGGGTTGCTAGGCATCAAATCATCAAGAAGGATACAGAAATATAGGACAAGTTGTTGATGTCAAGTTAATGGGTCCTCATTCAATTTTTCCCCTCAATGCCACTGCAATGAGAGACCTACAGAACACTTTCTCAACTTGATATTTAGCCCTTAGTAAGTAGCAGGGCACTCAAGGACTATCTTCCCCGGTTGCCCCACAATATTTATGGACTGGCCTTTAAGTATAGAAATTTGGTACCACTTATTTTCTAGTCGTTCTCACCAGGGGACAAGTATAGGAAAGTAACAGGACTAGATTATCAAGAGGACAATGGTCCAAGTAGAGAAAAGGATTGGAGAATAGTATAGGTAATGTTTGCTTTGTATGACTGATAAGTAGTCTTAAATTCAGTTCTAAAAATGTTAACCTGCAAGTAGTCTGCAGATTAGCTATAATTAACTCGGCTCAATGGATTTAAGACATTAAGATGCTTCGTAACATTCTGTCAATGAAAGAATCCTAGCGGTAAATAGCTATAATTAACTTGGCTCAGTGGATTTGAGACATTAAGATGCTTAACTTGCGGCCTGCAGATTGCAACTTGACCTGTGCAGAGCCCCGTATTTAATGACTACTTGATGCTCGGGTCCCATTGCAGTTGTTCCTTTCTGTTTGAACTTTGAATCGTTACTCAACATGGTTCTCAGTTATTGTGTCCTGCTATAAGCACCAAAATGCTGAGTTAATGCTAAACCACTTACGATTTTATGCTATATTTTGCAGAGAACATACTAAAAAACGGGGGATTCGAAGAAGGTCCTTATGTGTTTCCTAACACGACCTGGGGTGTCCTAATCCCACCCAACATTGAAGATAAGCACTCTCCACTCCCTGGCTGGATGGTTGAATCCCTTAAAGCTGTTAAATACATAGATGTAGAACACTTTTCAGTGCCTCAAGGACGACGTGCCGTAGAACTTGTAGCAGGCAAAGAAAGCGCCATTGCACAAGTAGCCCGTACCGTAATCGGCAAAACCTATACCCTCTCATTCGCAGTAGGAGATGCCAGCAATTCATGTGAAGGGTCAATGGTTGTCGAGGCGTTTGCCGGCAAGGACACACTCAAAGTTCCCTATGAGTCTAAGGGCAAAGGTGGATTTAAGCGTGCTGTGCTCAAGTTTGTTGCTGTTTCTACTAGAACAAGAATAATGTTCTATAGCACATTTTACACCATGAGGAGTGATGACTTCTCTTCTCTTTGTGGACCTGTTATTGATGATATCAAGCTGTTGAGTCTCCGTGGAACATGAATCATTAAAAGCTAATTAAGGTTATTGATAAGTCTTTATTAGGTTGGATGTATGAATTTCGTTGTCACGGTTATACTATGTATGAATATTTTTGCTATATAAGAGAGGCAGGCAGGCAAGGGGTTTAAGGGTGAATTTTTAGCATGATATATCAAGAAAAATGAGAGTATATATTTTACTAATATCAGGGTAGTTTATAGTAGTAGTGTGATTTTATGAGAGTGGGGTTCTGTATTAGTTTTAGCAAAAATAAAATGAAGTTTTATAAGTATTCTTGATATGAATGCCTGGTGAATGTTCATCTCCCAATGCTCTTTGACATTACAGGACTAGAAATGCTTGAATCTTGAGCATTTGATGATAGTTTTTGAAAGATGAATCAGTATCATTCCAGGACGAACAGTTTTCTGCTCGGTAGAAACAAGACTTGCAAGCAGCTAATTTCCGGGAGAGGCCAAAGGCTCAAAAAATAAGAGTTACCACACATCCTGCTAGACGCCATCCCCAGTTGATCATCTCTCATGTCTAGTCCCATAGGCATTACGAGGAAGGAAACAGGAGAGAGAAGAGAAAGTGCCCTGCTTCAAATAACCACCTGTGCTAGCTAGGCAGCCAATCCACTCGCTGGCTTCTTTGTAAACTTGATAGAGATGCATGGTTACCACCCATTCTCTATCCTGGAACCAATCAATCTGCATATTGTTGATTGGAAATCCATCAAATGGACTTCAAGAAGGTTTAATATTATTGCACCCTCCCGCGCGGTATTCGATGATAATTTTTTTTTATTCGATGATGATTTTTTTTTTAATAATTTGCTTGATTAATTTTTCAGAGTCTCACCAAATATTATGGTCACTAGAAAACCTAATTGGTCTTTCGAAGATTCTAAGACAAGAAACTGATTGTGTAAAGAAAAGATGTTAGCACTCCTAATATGACAAGGAACTAGTTGCGTAAAGAAAAAGATGTTAGCACTCCTAATATGCCCTATCTAAGGTAGAACTGCTTAGTGTTTAGTTTGTCTTATAATTGTTATGGTGTTAGTGTTTTCTAATCCCATTTTTTCTCGGCTTTACAAGCTCATTATTCCTTTGATATTTCAAGAGTTTACGACTCGTAAATCGCAAGAAGGAGGAATAAAATTTTAGAAATCTATGGTGCTTTAAATGCCTATTTTTGCCTTAGTATTTTATAATCTCACGGCTCGTAAACCATGAAATAAACAAATTGAAATATCTTCGATTATAATCAAGGTTTCTTTCAAAGATGTGTTGGATACTTATCACTCTGGGTTTTTTTATCTAAATATTAACAGTGAATAATAACAACTTATTCCCAATAATATTTTGGATATTCGTCCTTTAAGGATTTCTTTATCCAAACATTAATGGTGAATAATAGATGAATTCCCCCCAAAATAAGATTTTTATATTTTTTTTGAAATATTGGCCAATATCCTTTGGAGTTTTACAAACATGTTGTAAAATCCAGAAATGTAAAAAAATAATTTTTTTTTGTTTAAGAAATCCATGCGAAAACACATTTTCAAAACTTCCAATATTTTTTGTATTTAAAAAAACATTCAAAACATTTTAGAGTATTGGCCGTATACAACACACAACAAAAAAAAACATTTTTTTGTATTCAATCCAAATCACAAGCATCGCAATTAAATGCAAACATTACAATAAAAGTAGCAAGCCATCATATATATTGTAAGATTTACCAAAAAAAAAAACTTAAAACAACTCAAAAAAAACCATTCAAAAGCCAACTAACTTAAAATCCTATAACTGAAAATGGAATACTTTTGTATGCGCAAAATGGAGCCAAGGTTCTGACACCAAAGTTTGAGCTAAAAAAAATGATGCAGTGCAGCCATACTAATTTCATGCGAAAGGAGAAGAAACTAGGCAGCATGCTCTATTCCCTGTATGTTAAAGACTAAGACTAAGGCCGGGTTGTTTGCAGGAAAGTTGTTTCCTTTTGGAAAGTGAATTCCGGGGAAAGTGAATTCCGAGGAAAATGAATTCCTTAAAAGTAAAGTATTTTCCGATGTTTGGCAGTGTTATGGAAAATGAACTGAAAAACACTTTCCAGTGTTTGGTTATGTTATGGAAAATGAACTGGAAAATAATTTATTAATATTTCATTTTTCTCAAGTTTATTAAAATAATAAGGAATAAATTTTACAAATTAAAAAGTTGAATAATAATAAAATTGAAAAAAAATAATTTCATAAATTATCTCAAATAAAATAAATAATAATCAAAACAATAAAGATCAAATCTTATAAAAAAAAGATGAAGAAATTAAAATAATAATAATTAACATTTCATAAAGTATTTCAAATAAAATAAATAACAATCAAAAGAATGAGGACCAAATTTGATAGAAAAAAATTTCAATAAAAAAATAATAGGAGAAAAGCAAATAACAATTATAAAAATAAGGACCAAAGTAAATATAAAAATTAAATTTTAAGAAATTAAATTGAAAAATAAATATTTAAAACAAAATATATATAGCAATCAAAAGTTTGAGGATCAAATTTGATATAATCAACAAATAATGACATTTCTAAACTTTTCACAACTTCCGGAAAGTGTTTTCCTCCCAAATTTTTCAGGAAAACACTTTCCTGAAAATCAAGCCAAATTTTCCTTTGACTGGAAAGTGTTTTTCGTTTACCAACTTTACTAACAGCAAACAAACACAAGAAAGTTCGGAAAGTGATTTCTCAAAAACCACTTTCTGAAAAACAAACACAAGAAACTTTGGAAATTGTTTTCCCGGAAACCACTTTCCAGAAAACAAACACAGCTAAAAGGAAAACACTTGCCTGAAAATCAAGCCAAATTTTTTTTACTAAAAAATATTTTCGTTGACCAGAAAGTGTTTTCCGTTGACCGGAAAGTGTTTTCCGTTGACCAACTTTTCTAAAGATAAACAAACATAGGAAAGTTTGGAAAGTAGTTTCCCGGAAACTATTTTCCGGGAAACAAACATGGCCTAAAGAAATAAATGGCAGCTACCTCGTTTTAAAGAAAACATAAACAAGTTCTTGAAAAGAACGAATAGCAAACTCCAAATATACATACGGTAATGAAGAAAAAAAAATGGAGGCTCATACTTATTAATATGGCATGTTTTAAATGTAAAAGATGACGTGCAAGCCGATGGACAAAGCTTGTGCCTTCTCGCCTCAAACATCCACTAGGCAGTAGCCTTCTGATTCTTTCTCTTCACTCTTCCAAGACTACCACCTCCAAGTGGACTTTTGAGAGAAAAATCAATGTGTTTCTAGGAGTCAAACTTGTTCATCCTACGGAGAAGGTCTTCACCTTCGAAGATTCAACGTTGGTTCTTCTCATCCAGGGTGAGAAACATTCTTACAGCATTACTGATGCGGCTCAGGGACGCCGTGTCCTCAAGAGAGCAAAGTGAGTAAAGACTAACAAGGGTAAAAGGTCTATGTTTATGAGAGGGAGAGGGAACAGTGTGCGTCCAAAGAGAGAGATCTCTGTTTTCTTTTTAAAATCAAGGGGGCGGCTGCTTTGTTTTTATAAAGATAAGAGGGGGGGAAGAGCTACGGCTTCTTTGATAGAGAGGATAGGTTTAGGTTTTTCTTTGTGTTTTCCCTCTTTTCTAAAAAATTGCCCTCCCTTTAAGTATGTTTCTCCCCCCATTTAGGTCTGAGTATGTTTCTCCCCCCCATTTAGGTCAGCAGTGGACGCTTCTATATAGCCTATACATGGTTTTATTTAGGAAACAAATATTACATTAACTCTGAGGTGTAATATTGGGTGAGCAAAAATAGAAAACCAAAATATTTGATTCTGATTTTGTGATCAACAGTGATTTCTTTCCTAGTTACAGGATGGTGCAGCTCTTTTATTTCCTTCCATAGAGTCAGCTGCTTTCTTTGAAATGAGATAATAAAAAACATGGTTTGCAACTCCAAAAATCAGGTGTGATGAGAAAGGAAAACAACAGATAAAAAAGGAAAAAAATCAAATGGAGAGTGTGGCTACAAAATCTTATTTTCCTTATTCGGTGTGGTAAAACTCTTGTCATTTATGATGATCCAACCCCACTCTCCAGCTTTCAATATCCTTCTTCAATGCAATCCTTTATTTTAACACTTTTTGATTCAGTCCTTGGTTAAAAAAAATCCTTCAAATCAACCCCGCGAACTTGGGCAATATCCTTCTCGTGGCAGAATTCTCTACCTTCACGTTAGATATTCAAACGGGAACATCTTGAGCCTCTGATATCAAAATCAAGTGATTCAAAAGCTCAAATTCATCTACGCATCTAGGACTACAACTTTGATGAAAGAATCAAAGTGAGATAAAAAAAAAATTATAGAACAGAATCTAGCAGTGATTTGGTTGGTTGAAAGGGATGTCCGGGTCTAACTCAAAAACTGACGAATGCCAAAAATCCTGATATGACTGAGAGTATGAACTAGGAATAAAAATCACAAAAACTGGGCCAAAAATAGAGATTTTTTAGTGCAGAATTGAGTCAATATCCTTCTCGCGGCAGAATTTTCTACCTTCACGTTAGATATTCAAACGGGAACATCTTGAGCCTCTGATATCAAAATCAAGTGATTCAAAAGCTGAAATTTATCTATATATCTAGGACTACAACTTTGATGAAGGAATCGAAGTGAGATAAAAATCTTTTTACAAAATAGAATCTGACAATAATCTAGTTGGTCAAAAAGGTTCTTGATCTGACAATGCTAAGCATTCAAATCTGACTGAGAATCTGCCTTAAGAACAATGATCCCTAGAACGTAATAAAGGTATAGGTCAATTTCTCAACATGTCATGAGTGATAAAATATAGCTAGGATGGTCAAATATCGTACGAAACCAAGTCAGAATCATAGCCTAAATTGGAACAAAAAAAAATACAACAGCAGCAGAACTATTTTTTTTAATGAAAATTCTGAGAGATTTATCCAATTTTAAAGATTAGATAAAGAAGGAACGAATTTATTATTATGAAGACTCCTGATCAACTTAAGAAAACTTGATGATTTTGGTATAAAGGGGTAGGATAAAAAAAAAATAGAAAACAACTCAAACAAGGTTTTGAAAAAAAATATTTCTCTATGCTTTTATCAATATTTTGGTGAATATGAGTTAAACTCCTACACTTAGTTCAAAATAGATATACACCATCTCCAACACGTGGGTTACAAAATTGAGTAACAACAAATATGAGCTGCTTACTGGAAATAGATTGCACTGGTTGTTTGGTGGCTTCGTATTCTGCCGCCGATCAGACTAATTTTTTTAAAATATAAAAAGAATATTAAGAGAGATAAGATTTTTTATTTTTTACAATGTTATAAAACCTGGTCAAGAAGGTAAATATTAAAATAGTTTGACTTTTTATTTAATTTGAGTTTTATTTAAATTATGTGGAAGCTAATTTGATTTAAATTAATTGATTTTATAGAATCAAATATAATTTTAATGACGGGTAAAAACACAACTTAACTTAAAAAACTTTAGACGACAGCTTTTTAAAAAACAAATATTGAGATAAAAACAAATTGAAGCGACCTTGATCCCCGCGCAACTCAATTCATGAACTCTATTGAATTTAATAATTTTTTTATAAATATTTTTATTTAATTATATGATAAAAATAGATAATTATAAAATTGAGCATCAATATAAAAATAAATATTTATTTGAAAACGTGATAATCTTATAAAAAGCAAACAAAAATAAATCATGTAGTCTATTTCTCAACTAATTCAATATTAAAAAATTAAAAAAGACTTATTTGGTCAATTGGTAAATTCGCTAAACATGTGAATCGAGTAACACGAGTTAACATGTTAAACTTGTGAATCAGATTATGGACATTATTGAGATTATAATTTATTTTATTTTGAAAATGCTTTTTATTTAATTGTGTAATAACAAAAATAGAATATTATAAAATTAAACACAATTTAATACTCAGACTTTTTTAAGACCATGATAACATAATAGAAAGTAAATCAAAATCAATTATTAAACTAAATTATAAGTAACTCAATATCTAAAGATGAAATAAAAAAATTAATTAATTAAAAAAATAGTTATACTCGTCAGATCAGCGAACCAGGTCAATCAACCAGACTTATAGACAGGTTTATGAACTTTATAAAGTTTAATAACATGAATTTCTATTAAAATAATTTTTTTAAACTATATAAGAAAAAATAGATGATAAAAAATTCAAGTTCAATTAAAAAAATCACTTTATCAACTTGTAAATCAAGCAACCTGAAGTTTAATAACATGAATTTTTTATTAAAATAATTTTTAAAATTATATGAGAAAAAATAAATGTAAAAAATTCAAGTTCAACACTTCATCAAACCTGTAAATCAAGTAACCTGCATTGCCCGTATAAATCACAAATCACGTTAACCTTATAGAAATATAAAATAACAGGAAACAAATTATAAAATTAAATTCTTGATCACCTTAATATTAAAAAATATAAATAATTAAATAAAAAATTATAATAAAAATTCAATAACAAAAAAAGAATAAAATATTATATATTACTATTATAATCTACGATGCTGCATGTGTGAATAAAGAGTGATTTTTTTATACCCTTAATGTTTTGTTAACTAGATTTTACATGGGGCATACTTCAAAGCTAATTTTTATATAAATTCTGACAATTAAAATTAAAATAAATATATGGAAGAGCTTGTAGTGTTTAAATTGAAGAGAAGAATATTTAATTTTTAATTCGAAATCTCTACATCTTATTTATGCAAGATGAAAAAATATTAGTATTAACAATGTTATTTTTTAATAAAAACACAAAATATTTAATATAACTATTTACAAGAATCCTGATAATTTAAGTTAAAGAGAGAAAACAGTTATTTCATGAGACAAAATATCATTTCTTTATTACTTTATTTTTTATAATAAAAACATATCTTTTTTCTATGAGTAGCATGTTTTATAAACCAAAACCTATTATATTCTAAAAAAGAAAGTTTCAAAAAACAAAATCCATGTCTTTATTGTTTTTACTAATTCTAGTGTTCGCCTTACGTTGCAAATTAGATCATGTAAATTAAATTGTAAAAACAAAAAAACAATTGTTCTTAATTAAGAAAAAAGTTCGTTATTTTTTCAAAATTTTAATTTTTTTTTCCCTAAAGTCAGAATAAATAGAAATCTATAAGTCTCTCCATGCTTGTAAAAGTTAAAATTAATGAAAAACTGGGTACGGACCAAATCACAAGGATTCAATTGCCTAAACTGAAACTAGAAGGTTGTTTTTGTAGGAAATTAATAACATAAAAGTAACTTCTGGTGTCATTAAACCCCTGATATTCAAACTTTTATTGAAATGGTAATGGGAAATTTATATATTTTGAATAGATCCCCTCACCTCACCTTTGTCTTTCAACAGGTTCCTAAAGATTCAGTTAGTTTGAGAGAGCACCCCCATGGCGAATATGTTACAATAACTATGAATAATTTGTTAAGAGTTCGTGATGCTGTTGCGGCAAGTCAATTTTTTGCCAAATGACTAAGGCAATTTGATTAAATGGCGCAAATCCTTGTTTGCTGTGGAAATGGTGGTGATGGGGATTGCTGCCATCAAGTTTATTGTGTTTCAAATTTGGTGGTATCACTGTTTTGAAAGCCCATTTGTTGATCTTATAGTCTGAAAAAGGCATGTTTCGTTTGAAACGGTTCTTCCAGGCGAAGCCACGTTACTGTAACAATATAACAAGATCACTTGCAGCCTCTAGGTTTTCGTTTATTGTATTAGTCTATAAAATGAATGAGAAGCCGCCCTGGTTTTAATTCATTGCAAAAAAAAACGAAAAAAGGATGGTATAATCAGCACAGCGCTAGAAATTCAAGGACAGAGCAACACCAGGAGCATCCAGCATAGATTAGTACCATAAAAAAGGATGGTATAAACAGAGCAAGACACCCCCTGCAAAATGATGAATGGGCAACTCGTGACGAACAGGTCAGTGATAGACCTGAAATCATTCAGTTTATACCATATCTTCAAAACCATACAATCAAAGCCTCTCAGATTCCAACAAGGACCATGTCTCTTCTATTCTTTTACTCAAACGCATCATCATCGTCATCTGGAAGAGGTTGGCTAGCAGCAGCAGCAAGTTCAGCTTCATGCCTGTTAAAAGTATAGGAAGCAAGAACAGATGTTAAAAAAATAAACTGATGATATGAATATAAATGACAGGATATAAAGAGAAACAAGTCGTGGATGATTTGCTGTATCAACTATTTAAAGAAAAAGAATCCAACGGACACAGATTTGCAAATATCCATGGAGAATAGAGAGCAAAAGACTGATAAAGGATGGTTAATCTTAAACACCACAAAATACTTACTGTGCTTGTGCTACAAGGTCGATAGGCACTTCTGGGGGAGCCAAGGCTGGAGTCTCAACAAAATGCAAGTTAGGATCCCTACAGTCACAAAAGAATCCCAAATATTATCACTTCGCGTCAACAGGGATTACAAATGGGTGAACACATTCAGATTGAAATTATGATGATTTTTTACCCAGCAAGTTTTCTAGCAAGGTACAAGAATGGCTTCTCAAAATTATAGTTGCTCTTAGCTGAAATCTCATAGTATTGCAGGTTCTTCTTCCTGTGAAAGGTAACCTGCTTTGCCTTCACCTGCCTGTTCTTTACATCCACCTTGTTTCCGCAAAGAACAATAGGAATGTTTTCACAGACCCTGAAGAGTAGACAGCAGATAGTGGTAAAAAAAAATGTATGAGATGAGCTTGACAATAAGAATTTAATTTAATTTCAGATCAGAACAAACAACTCTAACACACCTGCAAAGATCCCTATGCCATGTAGGAACATTCTTGTATGTCAACCGAGCAGTAACGTCAAACATGATTATAGCACAATTACCATGGATGCTGCACCATAGGTACAATCATAATGCAGTTAGTCACTTCAACATACCAAGAAACAAAATTACAGAGAGGGTCAGGAAATAGAAATGAACCTAGTACAAAGATAAAGGTTTGCCAAAATCCAGAATAAACCCTCTAGGCATATAAACTAATCCATTAATCCATGCTTTAAAAAAGGTTTAGACTAATCAATTCACCCTAGACAAACTAGATCTACTGCTGTAAAGAGAAATGTTGTTCAGATATTCAGGTGTGCAAAACAACAAAGCGAAACTAAGACATCACTCAGAATCTGTGACATCAACCAAGATCCTAAAACCTGGAATATAACAATAACATGAACAATAACCTTGAAGACAAATCCCCCATAAAAAAAAACAGCAGAAAAAAAAAATCTTCATCTTTTTCATAAATTAACACCACACAATCAGCACAAAAGATTAAACATGGGATATCTAAAAAGATCTTGCAATTAAGCACCAAATCATCCTCGTTGCATAAATCCTGATAGTTGAAACCCACACACTTTGTTTACAAAAATCTAAAATTGAAACAAAAAATCACTTACTAGTATCCATCTCTAAGACCACCAAACTTCTCTTGACCGGCTGTATCCCAGCAATAGAATCTAATTTTACCACAGTTAGTGAAGAAATCCAAAGGATGAACTTCCACACCAATAGTTGCTGTATTCACCGAAAATATGTAAATAACTTAATAACTAGCGCACTACAAAACCAAGACAAGCACACAAGAATCAATCAAAATAACAAAAGTTAAAACTTACGCTCATATTTCTTCTCGAACTCGCCAGTCAGATGCCTTTTCACAAATGTTGTTTTCCCTGCATTGAGCAAACACCCAGAAGCCAAAAATCAAAAACCCCCTATGCTCTTAATAAAATAAAATAAAAAATCAACACCCTAAATCCAAAAACCAGTCAAAAACCAAAACCCTGAATCCCTTCCAACAAAACAAATTTGTTTTTCTTTTTCAAATACCCATGTTCTTCAATAAAAAAGAATCAAAACCCAAATCCCCTTTTTCACAAATATATCTCATTTTCAACCCAGAAGAAGAAAATCAAAACCAAGTCCAAAAAACACCAAGAATCAATACAAATCAACTAATCCAGATCAACAAACTTCAAAAATCACAAAAAAAATGACAAATTTAACCAAAACAGAATCTCAAAAAGAGATATACATACATACCTGTACCACCATCGCCAACAATCACAAGCTTGAAGCTTGGATAATCAACAGTTTGCTGATTCGGCAAAGCCTACACCAATTACCAAAAAAAATCATCAAAAAGAAAATAAAAAAGAAATCCTGAGATTATTGCTATATAGAAAATGAGAAGTGAAAACATGGGCTTTATTTGCTCACCATTTGAGTTTTAAGACTTAGAATTGAAACAGAGAGAGCTACCGCTACTACTACTATTGGATTTGAATTTTAAAAGGCTTCTTGTTAGGGCTAAAGGGGCTTTTTTATAAGGAGGAGAGAGTAGAAAGATCTGGGATGTCGGTATTTGTGGGCTCTCTTTAGACGGTGTTGATCCAGGGAGTGGAGATTATAACGTGGCTTAAAGCTGCCGCTGAACGCTGCTGAACATAGGTAATGCTCCGCTTCACATTTTGCCCGTTCGACATGACTTTTTTTAAAAGTAATTTTTAAATTATTTATTATTTAAAAAATAATAAATTATTATTTTTATCTATTTTTCATGATTTTAATATATTAATATTAAAAATAAAAAGATATTAAAATAATATATTTTCAATTAAAATATATTAAAAAAACAAATAGAATAGAGTTGATTCTTATGCGAATGAAATCAGACTCATTTGATATGTTTTTAAGACTATGTTTATTTCTTGAAAAGTCGTTTTTGATAAACCACTTTCTTGTATTTGTTTATCATTAGAAAAGTTAGTTAACGGAAAATACTTTTCGATCAATAAAAAATATTTTATGGTAAACAAAAAATACTTTTCAATTAAAGAAAAATTTGACTTACTTTTTTGAAAAGTTTTTTTTTTTGCTGTGTTTGTTTTCCGAAAAGTGGTTTTCGAGAAATCACTTTCTAAACTTTCTAGTGTTTATTTGTCGTTATGAAAGTTGGTCAATGGAAAACACTTTCCAATGAAAGAAAAATTTGGCTTGGTTTTCAGGAAAGTGTTTTCCTGAAAAATTTAAGCGAAAAATACTTTTTTAAAATTGTAAAAAATTTAGAAATATCATTATTTGTTGATTATATTAAATTTGATTCTTAAATTTTTGATTGCTATATATATATATATATATATATATGGTTTTGAATATTTATTTTTTAATTTCATCTCTTAAAATTTAATTTTTATATTAACTTTGGTTCCTATTTATAATTACTATTTACTTTTTTCTTATTATTTTTTTATTGAAATTTGTTGTTTATCAAATTTGGTCCTTATTCTTTTGATTGTTACTTATTTTATTTGAAATAATTTATGAAATATTGATTATTATTATTATTTTAAATTTCTGCATCTTCTATTTTTTAATTTTTTAGATTTGATCTCTATTATTTTGATTATTATTTATTTTATTTGAGATAATTTATGAAATTATATTTTTTCAATTTCATTCTTATTCAACTATTTAATTTGTAAGATTTTTTTCTTATTTTTTAATAAACTTGAGAAAAATAAAATATTAATAAGTTATTTTCTAACTAATTTTTCATAACATAACTAAATACTGGAAACTGTTTTTCAACTTATTTTTCATTACACTATCAAATATTAGAAAGTAATTCACTTTTTTGAAATTTATTTTTCAAAAAAAAAATTACTTTCTAACAAACAAATGGGATCAATAATTGATTATTTACAAATGAATAAAGTAAAATTTTTTTAAAAAAACCAAAATAATTAGTTAGTTCTGAAGTGTAAATGGAGATAATATTTGTTTTGTAAGGTATTTTTTTATTTAAAAATATATTTAAATAATTTTTTATTTTTAAAATTTATTTTTAACAGTAAAACTATCTAAAAAAAAAAAAACACAAACACTTAATTGGATAAGCTAGTTGGATAAGCTAAGTGTTGATTCTTTTGCTAGTTCAATGAAGGAAAGCTTTCTCTCTTTATTTTATTTTTTCCCCTTGCAAAAACACGATGAGAAACAAAAACTAGGTAGCTGGCAGCCTGCATTAGCATATAGTTACATAAGATGGAGATTTAACGAGAAAATTCAAGGTCCATTGAACATTTCATTAACCAAAGAATTGAAATGGGAAATGGGCTTACATCTTGAGAGTGATCCGAAGCTTCAATCTCAATAACCTAGTAAAGGGAAATGGGCTTACAACTTGTTTCGACAGTTGGAAATCTTGACGAGGGCATTGCTGGCCATGGTGGATGCTGCAGCTGCTTCAGCATGCTAGGGTGGCCATGGTGGATGCTGCAGCTGCTTCAGTGTGCTTGGGTGGCCATGGTGGCGTTCAGGATGAGGCTGTTGATTAACGTGATTGGCTTCCTAATTCTTTGGGATATAACCTGGTTACTAGGAGCTGGGTTTGTATTGAATTCTAGGGTTTTCTTGTCTGTGTTTGTGAGGTTTCCAGCGATACCGGAGGATGCGTGAAGTCTGATGTTGTGGGTGTTTTTGACGGGGGATGTTCTTGTAGAATCCTGAAATATCAGTGTGTGTTATTGGAATATACAGAACAGTGTGGAGTTTAGGAATTCAGGCCTTGCAAGGTTCAAAAGAAGAATTCTCAGCCCAGGAATATTCTGAAGAAAACAACAGTACTAGTGTTCGGCATGTAGTTGGATTTAGAGAAATTTTAAATTTTAAAAAAAAATTAATATTTTTTTGATATTTTTTTATTATTTTAATGTGTTAATATCAAAAATAATTTTTAAAAATAAAAATATTATTTTAATGTGTGTTTGGAATGAAAAACATTTTAAAATACAACCGTTATTATACTTCCAAATACAAAGTGTCTATTAATAACTACCTAGTCCGTTACAGATAAAACTAAAATTTATTGCTGATAAAAATCAATAACTAAATTAGCAACAAATAGTATCCTATGCAAATAATAAATGCTAGTTTTTTAGTAATGAATTATCAGTTGTTAATTTTTTTTAGCAATAATTTATTTGTTGTTGAAATTCAGTTATAATTGTATAAATCAACAATGGATATTCCATTGCTAATCACCATTGCTGATCAGTAATGGATATTATATTGTTGATCTGTTGTTAATTTTTATTTGTTATTGATTTGTCCAATAATTATTTTTTAAAACATATTTTTTTTCCATTGATTAAATTTCTTATAATTATTTGTGCATATTTTAAAAATTATAAAAAAAATATATAAAGAACATAAATTAATACTATAAATTATTTTATCAATAATAATAAGTCAAATAGAAATAAATATCATGATAAATTTCAAAATCTTATTAAACTTACAATAAGTCACAATTTAATAAATATGTCTTAGTATAGAAATGGTGGTTGGAGTGATGATGGAAATGAACCAAAACAATGTTAATCATTATACGATGGGATCAGTATATGGTGGTCGAGGTCTAGGTCGATATACTAGATTAGAAGATGTGTAGGTATCGTCATTTGTGGAGCTATATGTGATGGTATAGATAAAACAATAGGTGTTGACATGTCTTGGTTCATATTTGATGTCAAAGCTTGGCATCCCATGTTACCAAGAAATTTTTTGAAAACAGTCATCTCCTGCTATAGTGATAAAATATGACCATTTCTTTTTTTTTATTTGCTCTTTCAAGGCTTAAATTGATGAACTTAAAGGTGTTGATTCCATCATATAAGATTGTGTTAAAACACTCGTACTAATTATGGATTTTGACATACCAGGTGCACCATATATTTTATCATTTGTAACTCTTTATTTAGCCACACACCAAGCTGCTCCATCAAATGAAGGATGATTTTCTCGATCAGTTTCATATCTTAAAATCATCTTCTTCTTTTTTGTAATTCTTCTACAATAAAATTAAATATAATAATAAATTCATTTTAATTTTAAATAATAATTAAATTACATAAAAAATACTTACAACAACTTTTTTAGACTTATTATCTATAAAGGTTTCATGCTGTTTGGCACTCTGATGCAACACTGAAAACACATCATCCCATAGAGGTTCTTTTCCACTTGCTTTTTCTTGCTATCAACCAAAAAAAATATTAGAAAATATAAATATAAAATTTTAAAGTCCATTGTAACAAATAAAAAAAAATCATTATCATACTAACTCAATATGATGCAAATGATACTATATCTCCATAATGCTTAATTTATCATTTATTTCAGTTAACCGATTATTCCTTGTAGATTTTGATCTCCTTTAAAATTTAGAGGTGGACCAAATATCTTTAATCTTTTGATTTCAATCATCATTATTTATCCGAACAGAATCTTTATTAATGCAATCCATAATATTTGTAGTATTTCTATCTGACATAGCTCTTTTACGAGCTTGAGTCAACTGCTGATTCAAAGCAATTATAGTCTTATCTTCTCAAATCTTATAAATAATTAGTTCACCGTCTTTAGAAAATATATATTTTTTCTACTAAAAAAATAAAAACAAAGCTTAATATAATTGTCAACTAACCTCTATAATTACAATGTATAAACAACCAATAGCCAAAAAGATAAACAATAAATATTATTAAAATAATAACTTCTTAACTATATCATAAAATAGAATTTAATTTGTTTTGTATTCTTATTATTATAATATTTTTAAAATATAAAAATATATGAGTTGGTTTCATATAAAGAACCAAGGTCATTAAAATGACAGGCAATTAAGATTGCTAAATAAAAAATTACGCAAATTAAGATCTCTACTAATATGTCATCATTCAATATTCAGTCTTACACCAAACAAAAGTCTCGAATGAAAAATACTCATTAAGAACAAAAGAAAAATCATGAACCAAAAGAATGACATGGGTTCACAGTCATGCAATCTAATTACAAGTAATGATGCCCTATACAAACATTAAATTCAAACAATTACAGAATTTTCATGGTAACTTAACTTGTATCTTTACAAAGAAATGCCATAAATAAGTGCTACATGTATTAATAAGAAACGCATCACCAAAACAAAAGGCAATCATGTTTTAAACCTCTGCAGTATATAGGGATAAATAATGAAAGTTCAAACCAATTATTTTTTAAATCTTAAGTCTAAAGTCTTAAGTTTCATGTTTTTTTATGGCTTTACAATAGCTTATTTTCATTATAAATAGATTTTTACATCCTTTTACCAAAATAGCTCCCTATTACATATATCAAGTCCTACAATGCTAGTTTATTTCATTAACACATAATTATATCTAAAATTAAAATACAAATGTATAATCTCATGCTTTAAACTCTTTAAAGAGTTCATCCTTATAAGTTGAGTCAACTCTTTTCCAATTATGCCATGCTCCTTTAAAATTTCACCTCAAAATAAGTTTGATCTCACACCCACACAATGAGTTATTGAAACTTAAAAAAATAACAAAGATTCATTACAACAATGAAGCTTAAAAAATAATTATAAAGCACAATAATCGTATAAATTTCAACTTACTCTATTATTTCATATAGATGAAACTTTTTTTTTTTTTTTGTAATTGGATGTTTAGTGTATCAAAACCCTTATTTTGAACCATTTGCTCGTGATGCAATGGAGAAGATTTTGAATCGCGGATTGATGAGATATCCTCTAAATCTCTAACATTACAATCGTCTCTCCCATCACCTCATCCTCGTGCATTAACATCATTTCTCTCATCTTCATCGCTATCACAATTATCATTATCCTCTCTCATGGTGTTCTTATCTATTTTCCTTAACTGTCTCACCTCTCTTAATAACTTTGCCCTTCCAATCATAATAAACCCCATCAATATTATCCCATTCAAAAGCAAATGGGTAATCTAGAGGGAAACTTTTTTGAGTTTAATGAAAATCTTGAAAGTGAAAACCCTTGTATAATTGATAATCATCCCTCCTCTCATAATCTTATTGAGTATGTGTGTACTTAAAGTAGAATTATAGCAATCATGCAACTCATGATGAATAAGTTGATGAGAATTCGATGCTTCGCTATTATACCTAGATAAAAAGCCATTTGACTTAGATGAAGTGGTCCCATTACTCCTGGAACCTAATATAGAACCACGTCAAGGTATACGTGCCCTTAGGGGCAACCTAGGCCAATATAGGAAGAACTTAGTCCTTTTTGTGTTTTTTTAATTACATATATTTTTCTCCTTTTTAACCAATTTTTTCTACATTATTTTTTTTAGTATTCTCTACACCTAATAAATTTTATCATACAATTCAATAAATAAAATATTTAAACCCACACTTTTTATTAGATAAACAAGATGGTCAATCAAGCATTGCTTTCTAAACCAATAAAGCCCACTCTCTTATTTCATAAGGAAATGATCTTTTTAGTGTAGCCACCTTGCAAGATAAGCAATAAATAATCTTATTGTTTCTAAGTTTGACCTTCATGTTATAAAAGGTAAGCCATAAAATGATTTTTTATAAGATTTAATTGTCAACAAGAAGTTAAGACTCTCATCTCTTAACCACGTATAACAAAATTACATCTTTTATCTTCTAAATAAGTTTTTACTTATTATTCTTTTAAATAAAAAAAACTAAAAAATTGACTTAAGTATCGAATAGTTGATTTGAAGATGACACTAACACAAAACACACTAGTACTATCTAGTCCATTGTTAGCCTTGAAAAAGCCTTCATCAACTTCATCAAATACCATTTTGATTGTTTTAAATAGTAAATTTGTAAGAGTTTTGCTAGTTGAATTTGAGTTGTAATATATGTTGGTCATTATTTGTGAATTTTCTTTTAGAACTAACTTTTAGTTGTTATGTTAAAACGTCATTATTGCTTTTAGTGGAGGATTGTTAGTACTCTCTTGAAATAATAATTATCTTCTTATTTATGATTCAGACCTTTTTAGTATGCTAAAATATTAGTATGCTAAAATATTAAAAGGAAGAAAATCTTTTTTTAGTAAAGACATGGAAAAGCATATAGTAGAAGTTGATGTAGTTTATATATTAATCGATACATCACCCACTACTTGGAGACTTAAAGCTTGCAAATAAGCTAATATAACTTTTTAGGATAACATTTCCTGCAAGATTGCAAATGTATCATGGCCTAACAAAATTGTTGTTTAGAAATTAACAATTACAATTTAAAAGGTAAGGTAATCAAAAATATTTTTACCCACAATAGCAAATCCACCTATTTTTAGATCTTCTCAAACTTAATATATTTTAGTTAGGGAACTATAATTCAGAACATTTTTAATTTATATTGGGTCCTTATTGGTGGGAAAAAGGAGGCCTCAAATTAATAAAAGATAATTTAATTAAATGTTTATGTTTTATTTTGTAACTTATATATATTTGTTATGGTGAGTTCTTGGATTAAAAAAAAATCAAAGTTAATGAATAAAGCAATTCATGCTTTTACTGGATTTTTAAAATTAGTTTTATATATTATAGGTATAATATGCCATGATTTTATGGACATGATTTTCTATGGTATAAAAGGAGGAATCTACACTTTACATGTGTGTTTTTTTAAAATACAATTACACTTATATAAAAAGTGTTGTGCTTTGATTCTAACCACATGTTGTCCTAATTAAATGTAACAAACAAACAAATATTTGATACAATTAAACTATATAAAAGTAATTAAATAATCAAGAAATAATTTATTACCCCATGTAAATTAGAAAAAATATTATATCTATTCTCAAATAATATTGATTGTAAAATTTTTAGTCAAGATGAAATGAGTTTTGAAAAGAGTTTCAAAATCTTACTCAAAAAATCAATAACTATAATGTTGAGAACTGACATGATTTGAAAAGCAGACATATTACATGCTATAATATCTAAATTGAAATATTTTTTTGATAAAGGGATACTAATTATACCTAGAAACTAATTGCTGAAATGTCAAGTCAAATCACTTATGACTTTTCTAATATTTAAGAGATCATAATAAGTTATTAGATAGTATACTTGATCTTCAAATATAAGTCAATCACTTATTGAATTGATAATAAATTAACTTATTTAATTTATTTAATCTTATCTTATTTATATTTATCCAACTTATCAAGGAACTTGATAGGTCATATATATAAAAATCATTGATTAAAAATTAAAGTGTGATAATTAATCAAGTGTGACTTGATTGTAAATGAATTTTATAAATTGAGGATTATAATGTAATTAATACAAGGAATTACAATTCTAGATCTAAAAAAATTAAGTAGGGACTTGATTGAATAAATTTTTCAAATTATCCTAAAATAATATATGTGATATTATTTAAAGGACAAATTGATATTTTTTTTTTCATATATAAGGTTTTTTAGGTTCATCTATAAATAAAATGTTATACATATTATTTTTTAAGTGACAGTGAGAAAATTATAGTATGTGAAGACCTACAAAATATATATATATAATGCATGGACAACTTGTGGTTTGCGACAATTTATCTTTAAAATAAATATTCAAAACAAAAAAAAACATTTAATATTAAGATAATTTTTATATAAACCCTAAAAAACTTTATATTTATTTAATGGGATCCTTAAGATTTTTAAAAATAATTTAAATTTATCATTTTTACTAAATATATATGTTTCAGGAAACCGAACAATGTAAATCTACACTTACAATAAGAATTATATCATATAATTTTCTACAAAAATAATATATAGAGCTTATCAATATATTAAAAAAATTAAAAATGAAATAGATATAAATTATTTTTTAGAAAAAAATGTTGGAGTTATATTTTATAAAAATCTTTTAATTGAGTCATGAATATATATAATTTTGATATATAAAAAATTATTAATTTATATACTAAACGGGACAAAATTTGTTATCTTTAGGTTATAATAATTTAATATATTCATTCCATGTTCGGTTATCAATTAAATATTAAAATATTATTTAATTAAAGTTATCAATTTATCATATCTAAAAGTGAAAAAAAAATCTGAACACAACGGGCATAATTCCAATACACGACCCACACGTCAAGAGATCAAACCCTAGATTCCCAAAAATCGGACGGTCTAGATTCGTGCGTCAAACTTAAGCCACCTGAACCAGTTTGAATTTTGAAAACCCATAGCTTCCATCCTCTACACACGCGTCACTCTTTGAAGATCTACCCTCCACGTAACGAAGCCCACGTTCACCAACGTTCCAGATCTTCCAAATCCCTGAACCTTACCGCACAAGATCTCCTTAAAACCTCTCTCTATAAAATCATTTTAAGAACAGCCTCATTCTCTCTCTCTCTCTGTCTCTCGAGCTTCGCTATTTTGAAAAATTAACCCAAAATGGTGAGTGGTTAGCGTTCTTTTCTTTAATTAGATCTAATTGCAATCTCTCGTTATGTCATTGATTTGTTACTAATATTATTTATTGGATTTTGGTTATTTCTAGGCTTTGCCGAATCAGCAAACTGTTGATTATCCAAGCTTCAAGCTTGTAATTGTTGGTGATGGTGGTACAGGTATAAATTTATCTTCGTCAAAGCTCTGTGCGGTTAAATCTGTCTCGGGTTTTTTTTTATCTGGGTTTTATGTTGATTTGTATTGATTTTCTTAGGCATTTGGGGTTTTGATTTTTTTTTCCTAAAGGGAAGTTGGCTTTTTCATAGAAAGATTGAATTTTTCTGTTGTCTGCAATTTGGGTTTTTGATTTTAGGTTCTTAGCTTCTGGGTATTTGATAACATGAAGAGAATGTTTGTTTGTGAAAATTGTCATTTTGGGGTTTTGATTTTTAATGTTCATTTTGTTTTGGGTTCTGACTTGTGGCATCTGGATGGTTTTGAATTGTAGGAAAGACCACATTCGTTAAGAGGCATCTTACCGGAGAGTTTGAGAAGAAATACGAACGTAAGTTAATATATATTTCGTTTGTTATTGTCGAATAATCTTATGTTTTAGTTCGTTTTTTGTTTATTGATTGGTTGATGTTTTTGTGATGAATACAGCAACTATTGGTGTTGAAGTGCACCCGTTGGATTTCTTCACTAACTGTGGCAAAATAAGATTCTATTGCTGGGATACAGCTGGTCAAGAGAAGTTTGGTGGTCTTCGAGATGGATACTAGTAAGTGATTTATTGTAAGATTTTACCTTTCTTGATGTTCTATGTGAAATTTTATGTGCTGATTGTGAGGTGTTATTTTATGGAAAACATGAAGAATGCAAAAAATGTTTTTGGATCAATTTCATTTATATGGGGGATTTGTCTACAAGATTACTGCTTGTGTTACATAGATTGTGAGATGTTATTTTATGAAAAACATGACGAGTGCAATGGTTGTTTGTGATCAATTTTATTTTTATGGGGGATTTGTCTACAAGACTACTGCTTGTGTAATAGTTGTGTAGTAGGTTTTATGATCTTGGTTGTTGACAGATTCTGCAAGATGTCCTAGTCTTGCTTTGTTGTTTTGTCAGCAATTGAATATCTGAATACATTTCTGTTTACAGCCGTTAGATTTTGGCCGTTTCTTGAGTGAATTGATTATGTTAAATTCAATTGTGATTAATGGATTAGTTTATATGCCTTGAAGGTGCATTCTGGGTCTTAACAACCTTTATCTTTGGATGTGTACTTTTATATTTCTTGATCCTGTCCTTCTGTAATTTTGTTTCTTGGTATCTTGGAGTTACTAACTGCTTCGCAATTGAATTTATGGTGCAGCATCCATGGTAATTGTGCTATCATCATGTTTGATGTCACTGCTCGGTTGACATACAAGAATGTCCCTACGTGGCACAGGGATCTTTGCAGGTGTGTTGAGTTCTTTGTTCATAATCTATTAATTTCAATTCTTTTTGCCAAGCTGATTTATTTAATACATTTTATCACTTTGTGTTGCATAATCTTCAGGGTCTGTGAAAACATTCCAATTGTTCTTTGTGGAAACAAGGTGGATGTGAAGAACAGGCAGGTGAAGGCAAAGCAGGTTACGTTTCACAGGAAGAAGAACCTGCAATACTATGAGATTTCAGCTAAGAGCAATTATAATTTTGAGAAGCCATTCTTGTACCTTGCCAGAAAACTTGCTGGGTAAAGGATAATCTTTTCAATCATTTTCAATCAGAATGCTTTGACTCTCGCAATTTCTGTGGACCCCAAGCGATAGTTTTTTGAATTGTTTTGTGACTGCAGGGATCCCAACTTGCATTTTGTTGAGACTCCTGCCTTGGCTCCCCCAGAAGTGCCTATCGACCTTGTAGCCCAAGCACAGTAAGTGTTTTGTTTTGTTTAGATTAGTTATTCTTTGTTAGCCTGTTGCTCTCCTTAGTCCATGGATCTTTACAAATCTGCATGCATATTCTGTGCATTGTTTATACATAGGCATACACAATTACACACAAAAGGGAAAAAAAAAGAATTTCTCAAATTTAATGAAAATGAATCCATATAGCACCATGACTATTTGTGTGTTTAGCAAGTATATAAGAGGCTTGTTTGATTCCTTATCTTTAAACAGATGATATAGCAAACCATCCATGCTATTTTTCTGGTCTCACTCTATTATGTCATTTTGGTAGATACCACCAGTTTAATTTTAACATTTGTTCTTGATGCCTGTAATTTCCACAGGCATGAGGCTGAACTTGCTGCTGCTGCTAGTCAGCCTCTTCCAGATGATGACGATGATGCATTTGAATAAAGAATAGAACGGGCTTTGTCATTGTTGGAGTGAGAGGCTTTGATTATATGGTTTCAAGGATATGGATTTATGTCCTTTGACTTGTATGAGTATAAATTGAGTGGTTTCAGGTCTCTGCCTGACCTCTTTGTTTTGAGTTGCTCATTTCATCATTTTCCAGGGGAGTGTCTAGCTTTGTGCATTCCATCCTCGTACCTACGGTTTTATACTGCTGATTGATGTTTGTAGGATGCTTAGTGTTGCTCTATATCCTTAAATTGCAAGCGTTGTGCTGATTAATGATTAAAATCACGGCCTTTTTAATGAGTGCACGCGATGTGATTATGGTGATTCTTTTTTGTCTAGTGTGAATTAAAACATGGCTTCACTTTCAAACATGGCTTCACTTTCATTTTATAAACCAATTAAAATCCAGAGGCAAATTGAGTGAGTCGGATGTTTGTGGCGCTAGTAAAATCCTAGCATGCCTCTACATTTTATATTCTTTAATTCCTTGGATTTTCAGCCGCAGAGGATTTGTATGGAAGCTATACAATGGGGAAGGGGCGTTCCATTATAATTTAAGGCAATAGTGGCCGGTCTAGCTTGCTACCATCTATCAATAATTCCAATAATTAAACGAATCTCGAACGAATGTCACGTGGCATGCTTTGATTTGTTCTAGTGTTGCTATCGTGCTTTGTTTTTTAATTATATAAAAATTTTAAAATTTATTTATTTATTTTTATTTTAAATTAATATTTTTATTTTTTGATGATTTTAAATTATTTTAATATGTTAATATTAAAAATAATTTTTAAAAATTAAAAAAATATTATTTTAATATATTTTTATTTATAAATGAAAAAATTAACTATAACTACACCGTTGGAAGAGGTCACAAGACAGAGCTGAGCTATTTAAACGTGTTCGTAGGCATGGCTTGATTATTAGACCTCCACATTAACCTGGCAAGAATTTGACTGGCTGCCACAACATCACCCGCTAAACTCGTAACAATTACTTCACGGAGCAACACTCGCCGTGGAGGTGGGCGGGCTCTCGACCTGTATAGCGCTTTTTGAAAGATGAGGGAACTTTGTAATGTGTGTGTTTATGGATCATATAAACAAGAAAAAACCAGTGTTTATAGATTAGATAGACAAGACAAAACCTGCAAAGAAGTTTGGATATATTTAATGATTAATTTGACAAAAACAATCATAATTTTAAATTTTAAAAGGTTAGTTGGCTGTAATCAATGAAGTCAGGAAGACTCTCCCCATCTTAGAAAACATTGTTTTTATTGTTTTAATTATTTTTGTATATGTTTTTGGATTTTATTTATTTCTCTATTTAATTTTAATTTTTTTAGATCGATTTTGCCATTATAAAAACAATTGGTGTGTTAATTTTGAAGTAAGATTATGAATTATTGACTCTAGAAAATATTATAGTATTCTCTGCAATTGTCTCTATTATCTATGGAACTTTGGCTGTATCTTTTCTTTGTATCTTCGGCTAGGAATTTATTCAGAATATTTAAATTCCCATCAAAATCCAACAAAAGTTGGAATATCCAATAGCCAGAGCTAGTTTGATGTTTTGATAATTATTTTTTAAAAAAAAATTATTTACAAAATATATTAAAATAATTTTTTTAATATTAATACATTAAAATAATACATATATATAAAAGCAAGCTATCTCATACATTATGACAACATTTTGAAAGAATAAAAATGATTATAAGATTTATTTTCTTTGTGATTTCAGATTTGAATTTTTAGTTGCTCATATGATAATTACTGGAGATATATATGATCGTTAATTTTAAAATTCGTGAGATTAGTTGTATTACACGCAATTTGATTCGAAGATCTATATTAATAAAAAAAAAAATGGTTAAAGGGGATCTGCACCAAAGAAAAGGTAATGGAGAAAAGGGCTGCTTCAACTGTTGAAGACAAAACGTGTATGAAACATAAATCAGCAACTTTACCTAGACTTTTGTTGGACAGCATAGGACGAATCCAAAACAACAGCATAGAGTGGAAACGCCTATGCTGTCCCAAGATGCTTAAGAATACTCGCCAGACAAAAATAAAATGTCAGATAGCAAGAACACGACAACCGAGCTTGAGTATAATGTCAACGTCCTCGCCGCCATCTTTCCTTGTTCCAAACCAAGCATTTGCAAATTGCAATCCTATGAAAATGGGGTCATTCTCCTGGAATCGTAGATTCCTCAAGCTGGTGCATCCTGGAGGCTTTGTTGAGATTCATAAGAATCCAATAACAGCTGCCGAGGTCATGAAAAAGTATCCAAGACATTTCGTTACGAGACCTGATGTGTTCAGATTTCCATGGATAACGATTTGTCCTGAGTCCATTTTGAAGCCCGGAAATGTCTTCTTCATTGTTCCATGGCATACCGTGTATGAATTGTTACAAACCTCTCTAATGCAGCAGCAACAAGATCATTTTCTTCCATGTGACGACGAAATTTGTCTAGCATGGCCTGAACAAGAAGTTAGGTGGGAAAAATCTGATGGATTAATTCAATTTCCTCAAGAAGGGAACTCCTTAGAGTCTTCGGTTGAGATAAGACAAGACTTCCATCTTCTCGCGGAGAAACAATCTCCTCCAGTATCCCAAGAACGAGCTAAAGTAGATTGCAAGTTTAAAGATGAATATGCTATTTTCCCAAAGGATTTAGATGACTCAAATATTAAGCAATTCCTTGAACAATGCCCTGACGGTCAATCATTAGGCAAGGCTCACTTCGAGGTGAAGACACAGCAGCATTTTGACGATTCTCCAAAGAAACTTCGCTCACCCAAGCATCGTCCGGTAGTCTGCGATTACAGAAATCGCCGGAACAAGTCGAGCTCTTCATTTCCATCACAAAGCACTTTGAGTGATGCTGAATTAGTTGTTCCACTATCAAGAGATGATGATGGAGCTTTAAATTGTAGCAGTTCTTAGGAGGAGAAGAGATTGAAATCTTGTTTGAAAAAGAACAACTTCACTAAAGCCCGTAATTTCAGAGTAGTGAAATTTGATCTTCTAGATGAGGATGAGAAAAAGTCGAGACCAAAATGTCCGAGTTTCAATCAATGTAACATGTTTAGCTTTTCTTTTCCTTATTTTTTTTGTTTCAAAAATTGATTAAAGAAGTCTTAGTAGAAAAGCAGCAACACAAGTCTATGTATACAAATTCTTAAGGCAGCCCTTTCATTGAAACAGTTTACAAGCAGAGAGGACACTGAATCCTACAGGGTTGGAAGCTTTCTAGAGTTGAACAATTATGTGGTGATTTCTATCTTGTTTGCTTGATTGACTGAAGGAGGCATCAGTAAAACCTTGAATGGTTTTGGTAGCAAATGTACCACACGCTAGGGAATATGCTTGGAGGCAGTGTTCTTCATGTATTCATCGTTTTAGCTGAGATTCTGAGGAAGATTTTAATCTCTCGTAAAATGCGTGGTACACAAATCCTTCGTGCCCGTGTGATCCTTCTTGTATTGCTGGTATCATACTCTGGTCTGCCTATCTTTGTCTACTGAGTTCGTGTTGCTTTTTTTTTTTCCTTCTTTTTTTCAAATTTCATCTTGCAGTTAGTTAGCTGTTTCCTGCTGTGTGATAGTTGAAGAGGGCGCATAGTTTTTTGATGGAATCTAATGAGCTGCCGGATAATTTGTTCTTTTTGGCGGGTTTTGCAATAACCCATGATTGTCTTCACCCTTCTGCTTCCTTTTTCAACATGCCTTTCTTAGGTTATGTGGTGTTTCAGACATCACTTGTCAGCCTCTTGTAAAACCAACTTTAATAACAAGATTTCCTGATCACTTTCACCAAAAGAGAAGCAGTAGCTATCCCATGCCTTGGAAGAGATCTGTCTAGTTTATTCTGAGTTTGTTCTACGCAAGAAGCTGTTCACAACCAACAGTTAATCTGATATGGAGATGCTGTCTTCAATATAATTTAGAAAGCTGTCAAAAATTAATGAACTTGAGGTGAATTCAGAATGAAAACCAAAAGTCATCCACTATGATGGATCAAGTTTCTACAAATTCTTGCTGGCTATGGTAAATAACGAAATAATATATTGATTTAGACTGTTGCGCAGTTGTCATTGCCATTAATTCTTTCAACTAATAAGGTTATCTGCGTAAAAAGGATTCAGCATCACTACTAAGGTTATCTGCATCAATACGACTAGCTGCTACATTATGATCAAACAGTTTGCAAAACCACAACTACCGACAGATCAGACTGCATAAGCATTTACAAGCGGAACAAGTAACGAATCACAATGGGAAATAATCTAACCACAGCCGGTGATAATCGGTTTCAAATACAGCATGCTTAATAAGGCCGATTTCGAGTGCTCCTGTCTCCACAATGGAGTAAGGGATTTCATGTCCTCGCTTCAATCCACGTTCCTCTTCTAGAATGACTCTGATCAGCTTGCTCAGCATCAGGCATGATAAATGAAGTCATAATCAAACTTTGAACTTCTCACCATAGCCCCAACAGCAACTTCAATGACCTCAGAATAATGATTGGAAATCTGGCAACAGATGAACTCCAAGCTGTAACTAACGCATCCATATGAGAGGGGAATCTATACTCTGATCAGCTGGCACAGCATCAGACATGATAAATGAACTTGTAAACAAACTTTAAACTTCTCACTAAAGCCCCAGCAGCAACTTCAATGGGGATGCTGCCTCAAAATATTGATTAGAAATCTGGCAACAGTGAGACTACAAGCTGTAACTAATGCGTCCATATTGGAGGAATCTATTTGAGATGAAAAAATTAGAAGTTAATCATTACTTCGGATCAAAGTCATATGAAAATCAATGTTTGATGAAGTTCTAACATTGTTACTTTCTAGATATCATTCAAAATCTGAATACTTGGGAACCTGCCAAATAAATCCATATACTATATAATACATCAGTACTTACCATCTGGTGCTGTGCTGTCAAAGTAATCAAGAGTATAATTTTGGGAAATAAACTTATCCTTCAATGAATGTTTCCGGATGCTTCTTCAGGAATCAAATCCTATTGTTGTTCCTAAGCCTACATTGCTGCTCGGTCTCCAGAACAGCCCAACAGACTGTCACTATTCCAGCATACATTGCCATGTCAACCAAATATTGAAACCCATGTCTAGGACCCCAACAATTCAAATAGCAAGAATTCATTAGACCCTCCTTTCCCATGGACAATATGACTTGCATATTTACTGATTTGACGGCTGATCAATCAGTTAGTAGATTTGTACTTCTTACACAAAACTAGCAGCAGCCAACTGAGTACTCCACTCCAATTCTAACAGTACAACATTATAAAACATTAACTGCCAAAAGAAAACCAGAAGGGATCCATATTTGGAAGGAAACTTGGGTTAAATCAAATTAGCAGTTAATGACATTGTAATCAGTAAGAGAACATGCATTTGTACCCAAAAAGGAAGGGCAAGATAAATCTTGTGCATGATTCAATCTTGGAGTTAAGATGACCTCCTCATGGCAGCCATATCAGAGTTCTGCTTTTAATTCATCCACTACTCTGCACATGATCCCAGCACACCTGAAACAAACTATGGTATCAGAGGAAATAATAATGATGTCAGTATCCAGCCACTAATTGGCATAATTGAAAGGAACTAGATGCAAACATTGCCCCCAACTCGCTGAGCCAGAAAAATGATGGTGAACCACAGGTCCCCAGCATCATCTCTAGACCTTTGGAAGCAAAATTCGCATGCCTCCAACTGTGGCCCTGGAAAATGTAGGGATTCATCAATAACAACCTCAAAACTGTATGAAAGAAAGTTGAGAAGCAATAGGCATTCCATTGGCAAGAAGACATAAATAATATTGATGTGGGCTTCACACTCCATGACAACCAAATCTTCCAATTTCCATTCGATACAACATTTAATCATCCTGTCATGCATGCTAAATGAACAGGCTCCCTTTACTCGCATGCCAAACACCAGATGAAGAAGCGCAATTTTTCACAGACTAGATGTGAAATAGAGTAAGCACCCTCAACAATATTTACCAAATCACAGATCATAAATACATGCAAATTTAAAGATACTATATGAACTGCATTTTTGGTAGCTGCCACATCATTCTGGCATAGTGTGACTGATGAAACATCCAAAGAACAGTTACAAGTTCCTTAAAGCAAAACAAAGGATAAAGAGAGGATGGGAAAATGGAGAAAAAGGAGCATAGAATCGTAGAGAAGCATACAACAAATTAATGGGCCTGGAAAGTTTATAATATAATAAGAATCGAAATTACAAATTTTCACCAGCTCATCACCTAGATTGAAGAGTTACAATAAAGCTACAAAATGTAACAATTTCATCTTGCTTACAATGATGTGAGGTCATGAAAACCAAAAGAAAACCTGTTGCTAGAAGAGAAAAAAACCTTAAAACAAGAAAATGGAGAGGAAACATTAACAAATATGAATGCTTGTTCCAGCAGAAATTAAGTTCCTCAGCTCCATCAGATGTTCATCGTTTGAAATGTTAAGTGAGATACGGAGATTTGTCAACAATGCTTCTTGTTCCCAACTTAAGGGCCCGGAAGCATAAAACACGCCTAGCGTGCAACGATAAGCAAGCAACTCTAAACTATGGATTCTTACTCTAACATCCTCTCCTAAGGGGAGGGAACAATTTTCTTCCTTGTCTCCATGGCCATAAAAAGATTCAGCATCACTACTAAGGGTATCTGCATCAGGACTATTCCCAGCTACAACACAATTAAACAGTCTGTTTGGACTGTCACTATTAACACTACAACTACCAACGGAGCATGCATCACTGTCAGAATCATTAGATTCTGAGCTTCTTCCATAAAAAGAAGTGACAAAATTATTTGGTGTTCGCCCCTCCATTTCACAAGATCCAATTGTTTGATTGTTAGAGGAAGCATGCATGTATATTTCACCCAGACACTCTCGTGGGTAAGCAACAGCATCTACCTTTGTCAGGAATGAGGATGGGTACCCTGATATCACTCGCCGGCCCTCATTCTGTTTCTCAATTGCTCTCATTTTGTCAACTTTTTCATTACATGATTCAAAGTGAGTTGCCCAAACTGGGGATGCCCTCTTGGATGTTCTACCTGACATAGCACAAGACTCCTGGAAACCAAAGTTGTGCTCAATAGCTAAACAGGTTTCTCTTGCTCGCACTTTCCTCTTCTCACTGGCTTGCTGCATTAGAGACCTCTTCTTCTGATAACAACTGAAAACTGATGGTTTATTCAACTTCTCATTTTCAAAACTGCCAGAACCCTGGAGAAAGTAGCCAACAAATAATTATTAGTCAACACATGCAGCACATGGGAAGTGAATATTCATAATTGGCTTGACAGAAGTCCGACCAAGCAAATGAAGCAAACTATGTTAGCCAGGCTAACGAACCACGTACATAAAGACAACAAACACAAATATGGAAACCAAAAACTACTAACCAAAAATACAGTAGAGAAGAATGAAATATATCTTACCTTTCCAATTTCAACCCATCCACCATCTTGCCATAATTGGCGCATCCTAATGTTAACTTTGTCGACTCGAAGTTCTGTTGAAGACCCGATTAGCCTAACCAAGCAACAATTTCCCCTCATGACCTTCATAACTGCTGCGGTTTTCCAACAAAGATTATCGAACACCTCCACCAAATCACCAACAGCCCAACCATCTGAAACATCCGCAGGTGGAGGGCAGGGCCTAATTACCTCTCTTGACACGCTCTCCACATCATCCTCATTATTCAAACCCGACAAACCATCATACCTAACCCAATATGTTTGTCCATTCCCCGAGATAATCTCACCACACCGCCATGCACATGACGACAAGTGTGTTTTTCTTAACACCTCCACTCTACTTCCTTTCTTGAACTTCATGATATCCCCAAATTCGCCGATGTCTGAAACAACAAGGAATTTAAGTTTTAGTAATCAGAAACCACTTCAACAACATTTAAAATTGCAGAAACTTCTATGTCTCCAAGCATAAAAAAATCCGAGCCGGAAATAAATATTTTTAATCAAAACAAATATAGCCTAAAAACAGAAACAAATCATATATGTATATCAACAAACTGTTACTGTATTAACATAAACCAAAATATCATTACTCAGTGAGATGTAATTAGTAATAATAATCACAATTAATCCCCAGGTTTAGATAGTTAAAAACTTGATCTTTCTCTAAAGAAATTCTACAATTCTGCTAAAAACACAAACTTTAGTAACCTAAAAACAATAAGTCAAACCCATCAAGAAATAACCCTGAAAAAAAGAGGTTTCTTTATGCAGTCACCTTAGGAAATTAAACTCAAAATAGCAAAATACACAACAAACATTAATAAAAAAAAATCCGAATTGATGAAAATTACATGAGAAAAAAATTAAAAATTAACATAGAATACAGTGAACTGGGAAAGATAAAAAAAATTAAAAATCTCATTAGTTCAATGAGAACATAAATTTATTTTAATCATGTATAAATTGAAAAACAAAATAATAAAAATTTAAGAAGGATTAAAAAAAATTCACTAACCTTGCATTGATAACCCGTTAAAAGTTCGATCATAGAGAGATTTTTTTTTTTTTTGGGTGGGGGAGTAGGGGGGTTGATTTTCAATTTAGAAACTTTTTTTATTTAATTTTTTCCTTGAAAAAAGGTTTTATTTTCCTAAAAAGAACGGTGTTTTTGTTTTTGCATTATTTAATTGGGAGGGACGAAGGATTGATGAGAAGTTGGGCAATGTTTTATCCTCCTTTGTGACGTGGGATTCAAGATTATCTATGAAGCTCTTCTCTTCTCTCTCTACCATAACAAATTTTGGAAAACGGGACCCAGTGGACTGGACCAAATCTGTTGAAATCTTAATTTGTGTTGGAAAAGGATTCTTCTTTGATTGTTGTATTATTACCCGACTTGTTCATCAAGTTAATCTGATGATCATCGGCTTGAAATGGGCCAGGTTTCATATCAAGTTAAATGGAAGTTGGTTTTATTAAATCTAATCACCTAGGAGGTTAACTCATTATCTAGTTAGAGTTTAAGTAAAACACGATTTGATCACTTTTTTTTAATTATTGAAATGATGTTGCTATGAAGATATGTAGAGGAGTATATTAATGGTTATTTTTTGTTAGTATATATTTTAAGATAAAGTTTTTTATTTAAAAAAAATTATTTTTAATATTAATATATTAAAACAATTCAAAAATATATAAAATAATTTTAAATAAAAATAAAGTTTTTAATTTTTATAAAACACTATTTAAAATATAATTTTAAACAATATTATAGATAACACCTCAAAGTTAATTCATCTAACTTATCACTTGTAATGGATTTTGTAATTATGGTCTATAACTAGAATGGAAAAAAAAAGCTAGTACATACTGTCATTAAAAATATATAATAAGTTAAAAATAATAATCATAAAAATATTTTTAGATTAATTTAAAAGACTTAATTATTGAGTAGTGAATATAATTGTCACTCCTGTCATATTAGTTGAGGGTCCGAATCATTAAATCAATTTGAAAATTATTTAATTAATTCAAATCAATTTCATAATATTATCATTTCATTGATTTAAAAAAAAAAACATGAATTTAGACCAAAAAATAAAATAAAAATCTTGAAGTTGATATGTAACACTAGTTTTATTAATGTAAAACATATTTATTATTAATAAAGACTTTTTTATTTGTAATATTTTATTAATAAATTTAGATTAAAGATCATATTTATTATTAATAAAGGCTTTTTTATTTTTAATATTTTATTATATTTTATTAATAAATTTAGATTAAAGATAAAATTTATGAAATAATAATGATTTACATAGAAAATTGTTATAATGAGATATCTAATGCACTAAAGCACTATTTATAAAAATCATTGATTAATACTTTATTAAGATCAGATTAATTAGAACTATTGTTATATATATATATATATATATATATATATATAATAATTATTATTATTATTCTCATAAATTGAGATATGATAAATACTCAAATCTAAATTATATAAAAGTATTTAAGTAATTAAAAGATAATTTATTATTTTAAATTAATTAGAAAAAATATTATATATTTTTAAATAATATTAATTATCGTTATGAAATGAGTTTTAAAAAAAAATAAAATCTTGTTTAATAAATTAATTATTGTAATTTTAAAAACTAACATATTTAATAAAGTAAACATTCTCATTAACCCACGAAATTCTAAATTTTGTACCAAATCGTCAAACAGAGATGGTCGCCGCTTGGTACGGACTAATGTTGATCATGATGCGCTTCAGTATCTTGAAGGACCATATATCTCAGCTCAGCTAAGACTCAGCCCGAATCAGAAGCACGATGATCTGGAAAGAAAATTACAAGGTTAGATTCGAACACTTGAAGCTCCTGAAAAGAGATTTCCATCTTTGACTTTTCCATTTACAAGAATATCGTAGGTAGTCTCATCAGGAACAAGACCTTTTAATTTGTCGAGCATCTCATCGTGCTGTCTAAAGGCTTCTTGTAGACATTGGGGTTCATGCATTCCTTGTCCATGTCTTCGAAAACATTGTGTGCGTTCTCTAGCTGTCCTTTATTGTAAAGACTGCATATAAGAACACTAAAAGTTATTAAATCAGGCATGATAGATACTCTTAGCAAGCATGAATATCTCTGCGTAAAGATCTGACGCAAAGAGTAATTTACGCTTTCAGCAATCCCGAAATCAGTGTTTGTGTAAACCTGCAAATCACAAGGAATCCCCTCATCATTCTCTTGTGCAAGTCAAGTGCTGCTTCCATATTCTGGAGATTCCTGAAGCCACTAATCATGGAACTGTAGAATATTACTGTGTTAGGAGATAAGCCAACCTCGAGGAGTTAAGAGAAAAGCTTGCTTACACTTGCCATGTCTCCTTTATGGCAATATCCATCAATCAGAGCACAATACACGGCAACATCCAGTTCAATAACACAGTTGCATGTCAAGCAGGTGGGAATGAAACTCTCCTCAATAAACATCTTCAGACTATCCTGTGCTTAACTCACAATGCTTCCATCGTTTTTCCTTGCTTCATCAGGTGAGTTCATTCGAGTAGCGTTTGATATATGAGGACAAAATAACTTTACTGAGCATATTTTATGATAAAAATTAGTTCTTGTTCAACCCCATCTTCGTATATATAACGACTCTTCTCGTATAGCGCATTAAGGTAACATTTGATATACGTATCTAAACAAGACACTTTGGTGTTAGTGTTAACGTGCATATGGGATATATGATAAAAAATAATAATAAAATTGTTCAATCCTACGACTTAATTTTCGCAGCAGCATCTCATTTGGTGAGGTAGTCTTGTTCTCTTCAATCCCGTTCAGTCCTCTTTACTTGGCATACACGTAACAATAGTTAACTGGCAAGCTCGAAGTCGTAATGTTTTTCTTTTCAATTTCCAAACTACTTTTCCAAAACATAACCTTTTCGGTCCATTGATCTTTCAAAAAGGAGTCAAACCACTCTCAAAAACACGGGGAAGAAAAGCTAAATGCTAGGGAAGCCACAAAGCCACACACTACAAGTAGCAAAATGACCAAGCAAATAGCAATCTCGGGCATTATGCACTAATTAAGGTAAATACAAATTGATCTAATTAGTAGATTAACAATAACAACTCAGAAAGGCAAGGTACTTCATCGCCTGCAGAGATGATACATGAACTGCCATAGGTCTGGTTTATGAGAAAGAATATTGTAAAATGAGAAATATTTTCTTTTTGTTGGATGTATGATCACCTATTCATCTCTCGTAGCTTCACTAAGAATATATTACAACGTATTTTGAAGAAAAGTGGGATTTTTAAGCAGGTTGGGAATTGGCAGGAAGAGTACTTGGATTGGGCTATTTATTTTCTATAAAACAAATGTTTTCCTTTTGTTCTGTTGATGATTTCCTAATGCTCCTATATTTATCAAATTTGGAAAGAAATTAACAGAAGAGTGCATGGTATGGATGGGGTTGTTGTTAGTGTCGAGTTAGCCCTCGTTTGAAATTGCAGTTGAAATTCAACTTTTTAATTTAAAATTAATTTTTTAAATATTTTTTTAATATATTTGTAAATAAAAAATAATTTAAAAAATAACTGTTTTTGCAATTCCAATCATCTTCTTAACTCCACGAAACAGGAATGATGCAGAAGCTACTGTATATTGTACAAACCTTGTAAGCAATTTGCTTCAGCTGATTTTGATCAATTAAAAACTCATTTATAATTAAAAAAACAATGAAAGAAATGAAAGAAAAAGCAAGTATCTAAATCACCCACCTTGATCCCCTCTTAGTTCACCTCTTTTCTCTCTGTTTTACCTGTTTAAGCTGTAGAGAGTCCCCTGACTATATATCAAGCAACCATTTACACTTTAGATGTTACTATGTAGCAATGTTTCATGGAATTTTTTTTATTTTTAAAAACTATAAATTAAGCAATTGAATTTTTTATTTTTCAGGTTGTATTAAGATTCAAGATAGTAAATTAGATGAAGTATTAAATATCTCAACATTATGATTTTTCATTTTGCATTTGGAGGTCAAAATTAAGAAATGAATGAGCTAATGGACAATATTATATTGATTAAATAAAAAAGTCATCTTAATTCAAGAATTTAATTGATGGAGTGAGATTTCTAGAATGATTTTATATCACTGTCTAATATTTATATAAAATTTAAATTTTAAACTATATTAGAAATGTGTATATGTGTGTGTAGAGAGAGATGTTATTTAATCCTTATTCGAGAGATAGTATTTAATCTAGTATATATAATCTTTAAGAATGTGATTATCTAAAATCCTAGCACGATCTTAATAATTATGAGATATTTAGCACGATCTTTAAGATTGTGATTGTGATGCTAAAGTAGAGTAGATAATTTGAAGGATTCAAATTTAGAATAAATATATTATTAGAACAGCTTGCATATAAATCAAAATTAACTCCTATTCCAGATGATTTTAACAATATAACCTCCACATTGATATAGTAAATGTAGAAAAACTTAATAATTTCTTTGGATATTGGCCCAAGGTTTGAGTTCATGAAGTCGAGGGAAGAAATATTCTTCGTTAACCACCAAGCCAATTCTGTATAATTAATTATTTAAAATTTTGGTTTTATGTTCAGAGTAAATTAAGTATTATGGCTTAATGCGAAGTAATTAAACTTTTAAATGCAAATGAAGAAATTCTAACTTCGGATGATATATTTTATAGTGTTATTTTTTAGATTGATTTTTTTTTAATTTAATTTTTAATAATGAGCTAGTTGGGTATTATGTTTAATAAATTTTTTTAAATTTTTTTTTATATGGAGTTATTTTAGTTTTGTCATCATGTTACGAGTTTGATAGAAAAGTTCAAGTTAATTCAGGTTATTTTTTTTATTTTTTATTAAATTATCTTAATCTCATAACTTAAATCATAAATTTAGTAGATTAATTTGAGTTGACTCGGGTAATTTATTATTTATTTTTTTAAAAAAAATTATTTTTTAATGTTCAACTGATTAAGAATTATGACTCACAATTTATTTTAATTTGCTTTGTATATAATTATCTAGTCTCGTAATCTATATCATGAATTTAGTAAGTTAGCTTGAATTAACCCGAGTCAATTTAATATATTTTTTTTAATAATTTTTTTGAAATCAAACTATATTTTAACTAATTGTTTATATTGCTTTTAAATTTATCATTATATTTTTATTAATTATTTATACTACTTTTAAATTTATCAAATCAAATGGATGATATCATATCAGCTTTTATATAATTAAAAGAAATTCTACTATAAAAATATTAGTAATGCTTATAATATTTGTTTTCTACTTTAATAAAAGAAATAATCCAATTCAAAGCTCATAGCGGCCAAGAATCTATGTTATTCGCCAAGTTGAGATGGCATAGTCATTTTCACTTTTTTTTTCGGTCGGGGTTTCAAATAATGTTTATGATTCAGAGGGACCGTGCACTTAAAATGTTGCATTAACTTTCAAGAGTACAATGTTGGCCTCGTAGCTTTGTTTTTTTAGACTTGTTAGCAATACATTATTAGCTTGCCTTATGCCATTAATCGGATCAAAATTTCTTTAATATAAAATAATATTTGGACATTATTAATGCCTTTTCAGTTAGAAAAAACTTAAATGGTATAAAAATTAACTTAGTGTAATATAATCAACTTGATGATCCATAAATAATTTAAATAACTAATAAAAAAACATCATTTGATTTAAAATAAATATTCAAAATAAATTTTTTAATAATATTAAAACGATAACATCTTTGATTGATTTGAATCAACCCAAGTTAACCTGTTATTTTATATACTTAGTCATGAGACTATGATAATACTATAGAAAGCAAATCAAAATAAATTATAAAACTGGATTTTCAATAAACTCAATGTTAAAAGATAAAATAAAAATAAAAATAATTAAAAAACAACAAAATAATGACCTAAATCAACCCGTCAAACCTGTGAATCGGATTATGAGATCATAAAAACACCTATGAAAAATAAATTAAAATAAAGTATGAGGTTAAATCCCTGGTAAACACAGTGTTGAAAGATAAAATTAAAAAAATAAATTAAAAATAGAGAAAAAAACAACTTGAGTCAACTCAAGTTAATCAACTAAACTTGCGATCTAAATTATAAGAATAGGATAACCTCATATAAAGTAAATTAATACAAATCATAAAGCCTAATTCCAAAACAACCTATTATTGAAGAATAAAATTAAAAAAAAAATTCAGCTAGGAAGAGGGGGGGAAAACTCGAGTTAATTCATTAAACTCGCAATCTAAATCATAAGATTAGAAAAACCTTATAAAAAATAAATTAAAAAAATTATAAAACTCAATTTCCAATAAACCCAATATCGATGAATGAAATTAAAATTGAAAAAATAATTAAAAAAAGAACATGAAAAATGGAACTTGAAGTAGCCGAGTTAACTTATAAAAACTCATGCCTCGTTTTATGAGATAGAGATAACTTTATAAAAAGAAATCTAGAACAAATTATAAAAACTATTTCTTAACCAACCCAATATTAAATGATAAATTTAAGTGAAAAAATCAATTATAAAAAGGGAAAAAAAACTCAAGGCAGTTGAGTTAACTTGTCAAACTTATGATAGATGCCATAAGAGTAGGGTAACAATATAAAAAGTAAATTTTTTAAAAAATATAAAGTCTAATCTCCAATAAATCCAATGTTAAAGGATAAAATTAAATTAAAAAAATCATAATTGAAAAAATCTAAAATAAGAAAAAAATTTATTCAAGTGAATAGTTTTTTACGAAGATGAGTACAGTTAAAAAAAAATTTATTTTATTTTTTGTTACCTGGATTTGTGGCCCACGTAACAACATGTGTTGATCCAATCATTTTTTTACTAATTTTTCAACAAAAACAATAGGCGACGACAACTTTCATAGAAGTAATAAAAATTCAAGTGTCAAGTTAAATCTCAATTAATTTGATAATATAATATAAAAAATTAGCAATAATAACAAATAAAAAAAATATTAGATTTGGTCAAACTAAATTAACTTGCAAAACACGTGATTTACCACATGAGATTTGAATAACTTCTTAGAATAATGGAATGAGAAAACATCAATTATAAAAAAAAAACTTAAAAAAATAAATCTAATTTAAATTGTTCAAATCTTTTAAATCTATGACTTGAAAGGTTAACAAAATTTAATAATTGCAATTAAAAAGATAATTTAATTAATAAAAAATTTACCATTCAAAAAAATAAAAACTAAATATGAAAAAAAAAATTAAATAACTGCTTTAAAAATATGTAAAGAAAGGACCTAAAACCAAGGAGAAAAAAGGAAACAACATTGTAGATGCATCTAAAGAGTTAGGGAACATCCATGCACAACCGAACTTTTAAATTAATTAATATTTTATATGTGTTTAAATACTAAATTAACATAATTAAATTTAATAATTATATATAAAAAAAAACTAAGAGAAAAGGGCAAAAAAACCTCTTGTTCAACAGCAAAGACAATTTTAATTTAAAAGTTTGTGATTATTTGACTGTGTATTTAAAATGAAAAGGTTAAAAAAACTCCCCCCCTCCAGCGCTTGATTTTTTTTGCTCTAAAGGCATATTAGTCATTTCACCATAAAAAAACTATTATACCTCGCTTCCAAAGCCATTTATGCCGTGTTTATAAGGGTACAATAGTCATAGCAGTAGCTCTTTTAGTTTTGAAAGCTTGATTTCAAAAATTTGCAGTAATATTAACAGTGTAGTAAAATTCATTAAATAACGGGTGAACGCATCAAAATTTAAAATTAGTGTTGAATCAGTAGATAAATAAACTGTTAGAGAACGGGTTAAAATCATATATTTTTTAAAAATATTATTTTTTTAAAAATAAAAAAAATATTATTTTATATATTTATAATTAAAAATATTTTAAACTGCAATTATTACCGGCTAAATACACCAAAATTATAATTTATCAAAATATGAAAATAAAATGTTGCAGAATAGTAAAAAATTTAAAAAAAATATATTAAATATTTATAATTAAAAATATTTTAAACTGTAATTATTAACCATATGCTAAATTCACCAAAATTATAGTTTATCAAAATATGAAAATAAAATGTTGCCTGCATAGTATTCTTAGTAACTTTCCCTTTCTTATTTCGTAATTTTTATTCTAAATAAAAAACTCAAAAACAATTATATATATATATATATTAATTTGAATATAAATGATTTATTTAAAATCTGATTGGATAAAAAATTATCACAGTAGATAAATGTAAGTGATATCAGTTAAAAATACACGGGACACACTCGTCATTCCAAAAAGACGAGAAGCGAAGACAGCACTCAGCAGACTCAAAAACCACGAGGGTAACACTGTAATTTAGGAGAGCTAGGTTCTCCTTCGTTAGTAAGCTAGTAGAAGCAGCACGTCGCTCTTTTGTCTTCTCATCTCCACACAGAGAGTCTTCTGTGGCTCCGCGTCTTTCAGGTAAAAAATAAAACCCCAGCTCTCTTTCTCATTTCCCTTTATTTTTTTTATTTTCGTTTTTATATCTTTTTTACTCCATCTTCTAATTCGCGTGCCTGATCTAGCACGCCCTATCAAAATCTCAGCTCTGTGATTTCGTTTAAATTTCTGTGGATTTTTTTGGTAGATGAGCTTGTATATCTTTTATATTTAGTGAAGACTTAGATTTGATTATTTAATTGATTTAGTTTTTCTTTGTTTTCTCGTTCTCTAATTTGTGGGCATCTAGCTAGGGTTTAAGGGTTTTTTGTGGCTGCATGATTACTTGGTTATTTGAGCTTTTTTTTGGTTGCAAATTTGTTAAAGGTTGTAGAGAATGGAGCTACTATTTTGGTTCTAGGAGTTATTTGATGGTTTTTTTACGGGTTTTTTTGTTTTTTATTAAATGCTGGCTCAAGATCTGCACGGTCGGTGTGGGGCTAATTCAATTTTTTTTAGCTCACTGTAAAGTTGGTAATGTGTTATTTGGGTATCAGGTTATTGTTTATGGTGGCTTGAGTTTGTGATACTTGTAAGTTATGGAGAAGAAAACGGCAAAGAAGAAGAACCCGTTGGTTTTTATGGACTTGTGTATTGATGGCGATCCTAAGGAGAGAATGGTTTTTGAGGTATCATTATTTTTCAACCTTGTTGGATGCATGGGGAAATACCTGTATATTGAGTGTTGTCTTGCATTTTTATTAATTCCTCTTTGATTTTTTGTTCTGCAGCTTTTGTCGGATATTGCTCCCAAGACTGCAGAAAATTTCCGTGCTCTTTGTACAGGTAATGGTTGCATGCTATGGTAATCTTTGTAATAACTTATCTTTTGATGGTAGTGCTGTCTCTTGTCATTTTTTTTTTGTCTTGATTGACAGTTTTTACCTTGTTTCCAGATGGAAAGGCCTTCTTTTTATTCGATATTTTTCAGCTATTGGAATTTTTAATTTTTTTTTGAAGGCTGGTTTGGTAGATTTTAGAAATTTGATTTTGTATTGTTGAGTTGCTTTTCTGATGTCTTTAATCTTTTCAACTCAGGGGAGAAAGGAATTGGTCCCAAATCTGGAAGACCATTGCACTACAAGGGATCCTTTTTCCATCGCATTGTTAAAGGGTCCATGGCTCAGGTTTGTTGTCCTGTCTAGTGTCCATCTAGATTTTTCTTGCATAGGTTTACTTAGTTCTCTTGTTTGAACATGCCTAAGAGGTGGTCCATCTTTTAGTCAGTTACCCTTGTTTATGCTGTAGGGTTACAGGGCTGATGGTCATGAGTGCATTTCTTGTGATGTAGTTTTAAGGTTGTACTTACTGAGTTGTCCATCCTCAAAATTTACTATGATTCACCATGCCCAACCCATTTCTGAAACATAAACAATTTTGCTAACTGGTGGATTAACTTCTTTTGTCAATTTTGCAGGGTGGTGATATTCTGAAACGAGATGGTATGTAATTCTTGTTGGTTCATTTGGGTTGTTAATCTTTTTGATTTTATGCAGTTTATGACTCATTCATTTTTTTGTATGGATTTGAAATTATGACACTAATTGTTTTAACAATCTTACAATATTCAACTTATTCTAGAAACTTGCCACCCCTTATATTCTCATTTCCCTCTAATTTAGGGAAAATCAACTAATTTGCCCTTATACTTGGAAGCTAATCTCTGATTATCTTGTTAATTTTAATTGCAACTACCATACACTTGAACTATGATAAAATCTCTAATATTGACCTCGTGAAATCTGTTAAACTTAAGAGTTTGTGTCATGTACATGTGTATTCCATGATAAATGACTGGACTAGCTGCCATTAATAAGGGTGTTCCGTTACTGCTCAGTTGCTGACCAAGTTTTTCTTTAACAGTTTAACTGTAAAATCTAAATGGGTTTCTATCGGTCCCTATTTTTTTCTTGGATAAAAATCTGAACTACTCTTTTATCTCAAAAACTCAAATCTGTAATTTCACATCTCTGTAGGATCTGAGACTTGGATGGCAGAATTTGATAATTTTCACTAATTGAAGGCTATATTGGAGATTTCATCTTCCTCCAGAGGTATCATGGATGCAGTTGATAGTTAAGAGGGTAGATTGGAGATTAGGTTCAAAGTATAAGCGTAGATTTATAGAATTTTTCCTGAAATTTATAACATTCTTTAGATTTAAAAATCTAAATTCCTTTTTTCTAGTGAGTAACAATTGCAATACAGTAAGTTTTGGCTAAGGGAGGAGACTATTGTTTATGACATAACTCTATGATTTGCCCTTTATAAATTGTCTGCAATTGAAATTCCCTTATAATCGATGCGTTTAGGTTTTTATCAGGATAAACAAGCAATCAGAATGAAGCATGAGTTTAGATTTTCAGGGGATAATACTTCCTGATATGTTTTCGCTCTTCAAATTATTAACCATTTTGTTTTCCTGTTCTGCAGGGACCTTTGGAGAGAGCATATATGGGGACAAATTTCCTGGTGAGAATACTTGAAATCTTTTGTTCATTTTGATTCCTGTTGCAAGGAAAATGATATGGATTTGTGAGCATAGAATTGGGAAATTTTTGCATTTTATGCATAATGCCAATTGAAGTGAAATTATGAATTTGTGTACATTTTAACTATAGGTTTAGTGGTTCCTTAATAAGGGCATACTCAATGTCAATACAGAAACCCATGTCACGTCTTAAAATGTCTGAATAACTTGGCCCATTGTCCAATGATGCTAAATCACATTGTATAGGTTTTTCTTTGTTGGAATGACCTGCCCCATGTCATGCCATTTTTTTTTTATGCTAGCTTATCATATATCTTTGTACCTATAGCTTTGGAGTTTTTTATTTTTTCTGTGCCTCCTTTTAGAGGCTATGAAGGTCTGAATTTGAAGATAGGTTTGAAATAAAGAAACTTTTTCTGTGCATGTCCGGTCTCTTAAGAACAGTACCACCCTCTTGGAAAGAAATGTAATGAACAGTGCAAGAATGAAGACCGGCACTGTTATTTTGCAGATTGATTTTTGTCTGGGCATATCATTGACACGCCCCTATTTATTGATATTGACTCCGTGCAACACTTCAGAAGCAGTTTATTGTTTTTTTAATATGCTGTAATGTAAGAACTCAGAATCTGCTTTGCACTTGATGCGATAATTTCACTATGTTCATGTTTGGCCCCCCAGTGCGATTTAGCAGTGTGGGAACTAACAGTCTTGCCTCTTCCACAGGCCTTGCATTACAATTTTATCTTGATTTTCTGAGGTCTTACATTCATTGTGCAAGTTAAAGTGATCCTCGATTGAATGTGCTGACAAGTGGTTTGTGGCACTGTTGCAGATGAGTCTCCAAAGCTAAAACATGATGGACCTGGTCTTCTATCCATGTCAATTGCTGATCGTGACACTTTAGGCTCTCAATTTATTGTTACCTTTAGGGCTAATCATCATCTTGACAGGTTTGTTACTTAGGAAGCATGCCAATACTTTAAAGTTTATGCCCTTCTTTTCACTCTCTGTTTGATGTGCTGTTGCATCCATGTTTTATAGTGCTTGCTGTGGATTTTGTATGACAGGAAGTATGTGGTCTTTGGGAAGCTTGTGCAAGGAGATAAAGTATTGAAGAAAATTGAAGACATGGGTGATGAAGGGAGACCCACTGTAACAGTGAAAATAGTCGATTGTGGTGAATTCATTGAGGGTAAGTATTCTATTGTTAATATATGTGTAATGATAAGTGTGACTGGTCTGTTTGATTTCCTTGGTTTAGAGATCCAACAAGTGTATGAGGAATGCTTTCTTTCTTGTTTCCCTCTCATTCTGTGTCATCCTTTTTTACTTGATGATGTGCCACTATTTTTTCACAAGTTTCACTTTAGATACCTTTTTTTTTCCTGCAGACAAAAAGAAAGTAAATAAACTGAAAACAGAGAAGCACCAGAAATCTTCTAGAGACAGAAAGAAGAGGAGGAAGAGAAACCATTCGTCTGATTCAGAGAATTCATCTGATTCTGATATGGAATCATCGGAATCTGACAGTGATTCTGACTCTATGTCCTCATCATCTGATATTAGTTCTTCAAGTGAGGACAGACGTAGGAAGAGAAAGAGAACTTCTAAACGAGATAAACGCAGACGTGGCAAAAAACGAGATAAGCGACGTGACAAAAGGCGAAAGAGACGTGATAAACGATCCAAGCGTAGATCAAGAAGGTAGTTGCTTAGCCATGATTTTTATACCCTTAATGTTTTATGTATGCTCTTAAAATCAAGGGAAGGTTCCAAACTACTTTGTTGGTCTTTGATATTTACCCTCACATGCTACTGCAGATAGGTTAATTTCCATTTAGGTGTTACAAATGATTTGATAGAAATTCTGTGGTACAGACTTGAATCTTCTTGCTATAGAAGTATTTTAGATATGACAGTGTGAACCCATTTGTTATGTAATTAATCATTTATGTTTTTGAGTTCATTGGCTTTCATTTTTTTAACACTTGTCAGTCACTCATGTTTTATATTGTATCTTCTCCGTGTTCCATACTGAATTAATTCTTTCTTCTCTTAGATCATCAGATAGTCTAACAGATGCTGAGAGTGAGAGTGAAACCAGCTCTGATGATGATGCTCAAGCAAAAGACAGGAAGTGCAGGGGCCCTTCTCAGAAAACTGGTACGGCCTCTTGAAGTCATTCTGCATGTTTTTTCACTCATCCAAAATTGCAGCAGTGTGTTTGGATAATATCATCTGGTTGCTCTTACTTTATTTCAAATCACGTTGCATATGTGTCTTCTTTGTTGCTATGCTGGTTCTTGTTAAAATACACTTGGATGCTTGCAATTTTATATCTAATGCTAACAATATTGGAAAGATAGTGATACTTCCTGAATTGCTTTTTTATTTGCATTTTGTTCAAGTTGGCCTTGTGGCCACTCTCGTGTGATAGCCATCCACGCTGCATTTAACAAATAGTGTACCATTTGCTTCATGTAATGTTATGCAGCTGATGATCAATCTCCTATGGTTTTGGAGGAAGAAGCGGCCTCCTTTCCTCGTAAAAGGAGACAGGAACCTGATATACTTGAAAAGGAAGATGGTGAATTCCCCAAGGAAAATGGATCACGACGAAGTGATGGTATTGAGGCAGATGCTAAATCTTTTGGAAGTGAAGATAGGCAACCTGATATCAGAGATGGTCACCCAGGAAAATCTAGGTCCACTTTCAAATCTTGTGACACAGTTATTCTTTATGCTTACAGATTCTTCCAGATCTGTATTTTATTGAAAGTTGATGAGCAGGAGCCAAAGTATGAGTCCCAAGAGGACCACAAGTAAGAGTATTAGTCCCAGGAGGAGCCTGAGCAAGAGCCCGAGTGTTAGTCCAAAGAGAAGCAGTAGCAGGAGTCACAGTGCTAGTAGAAGCCATCCTCATGTTTCCCAGAGGAGTATCAGCAGAAGTCCTGTTAGAAGTGGAAGCAGCAGGAGCCCAGCTAGAAGTTTCAGCAGAAGTCCTGTGAGGGCAAAGAAGGCTAGAAGCATAAGCACTAGCCCAGTGAGATCTAGGCCTCGAAGAAGCATTAGCAGCCCTGTGAGATTACCGCCTCGAAGAAGCATAAGCAGGAGCCCTGTGAGATCTCGGTCTCAATCATTGCAAAAATCTATCAGCAGAAGCCCTGTGAGAGATTCTAGGAGCATAAGCAGAAGCCCAGTTAGATCTTCTCGGAGAAGCGTAAGCAGAAGCCCAGTTAGATCTTCTCGAAGAAGTATAAGCAGAAGCCCAGTTCAATCTTTGAGGAGAAGCATCAGCAGAAGCCCTGTCAGATCTTTTCGGAGAAGCATCAGCAGAAGCTCTGGTAGGGCTCCTTCAAGGAGAAGCATTAGCAGAAGCCCAGTTAGGGCACCAAGCAGGAATAATCGTCGCAGCTACTCAAGGAGCCCAAGGTCTCCTGATCGAAGAACTTCGTCAAGAAGTGTTTCCCCTAATGGGTCCCCCAAGCGTATCAGGAGGGGAAGGGGTTTCAGTCAACGATACGCTTATGCTCGGAGATACAGAACCCCCTCTCCAGCGCGTTCTCCTGTGAGATCCTACCGTTATAGCGGCCGTGATAGGTACTTGGCAAGCCAACCTCCTTTGTTATTTGCCCATTTCCGTTCTAATTTATCCAGGTCATTTGAACTATCATGCTCAACTACATGATGTGTTTTTTAGAATGCTAACTCACTATGATATGTTTCTAGATTTACCAGTTACCGAAGGTATTCTCCTAGGCGTTATAGGAGTCCTCAAAGAGGAAGAACTCCACCAAGGTTGGTGATTTACTTCATTTATTTTTGGCTGATTTTATTTCTCATTGGATGGTAGTGATGCTGGAAATGCTTGTTTGCTTGGAATTGCATGTCTTGTTTAGTGGGATGGTTCTTTTGAAGTATTTTATCTGTCCTTGGTTGTACAATTTTCCATCCTGCCAACCTGATCTCTCTATATGATACTTTTAGCAGATACAGAAGGAGGAGAAGCAGGACACGTAGCCCATCTGTATCACGCAGCCCCCGCTATCGTAACCGTCGTTATAGCCGCAGCCCTGTTCGCAGTTGTTCCCCAGTTGACGTGTCCAAGTCACATGTGTCTCCACGAGTTGATAGGCGAAGGTCGCCGTCTCGTAGCCGTAGCCCATCAAAATCACGATCCTCTTTGGACTCCCAGTCTCCCAAGCGACTCAGTAAAGACAGATCAAGGTCATCATCTAGAGGCCCTGGTCAGAAGAAGGGCCTGGTGTCTTATGATGATGGTTCTCCTGATTCCAGCCAAAGTTGAAATGGTTGAAGATGTGATGATGAAATCCTTTGTCCGGACAAGCTTGAGCTATCTATCCTGCATTTTGACAAGCCTTGTCTTATGATGAACTAGGGGCTGGCTTCTTTTTGCCCCCCTTTCCAGCTGGACCTGGGTCGTTTGTTTTTTTAAGAGGGGCAGACCATGTAGTCGCATATCATTCTCGTAGTGTGGTTTAGATTTATCTCTGGCATGTTGCTAGGATATACTAGCAATGATTTATATTATATGAGGAACATAGAATCATGCTGCGGCAGGTCGTCATTACTCATTTCTTGTGTTAGCTTGCTGATATTTAGGATGAAGGTGAGGAGGTGGGATAATTTATGCGCCTTGGATTGAAGACCTTGTTTTTGAAATTTGAAGTTTTGTGTATTTAAGCTGTGCGAGTTCTTATGGGGTTTGTGTTGCCTATTTATTCTCTCTTATGCGTGATCATTTTGGTGGCTAAGGCACTTAGATCATGGGTCTTCCTTTGTTCCCCATCGGGATGCCAGGCTTTACAGCAAAATGTTTGAGTCCTACACCTTTCTTCTTTTTTTTTTTTGGGTGTGGTTAATCCAAGATTTAGCAGAGCCTCCTGGTCTAGAAAGGTTTGCTTCCTAATTCTCCTAAGAGGTTGGCAAGGTATCGAGCATAAGATAAAAAATCTATTTTGAGTTTTTCAGGCGGTTGAAATTTTAAAAAAATTGATTTATAAAAAATGTTTTTATTGAGATTGAATAAAAAATAGTTAAATATATTTAGTTAAGAATATTTTTTAAATTAAAATTGTAAAATAAAATATATATATATATATATATAATTTAAATATTGTAGATTTAATTATTATTATTAAATTATAAATTGTGTTATTAAATAATTTTTTAAAAGAGAAATTTTGATTTTTTTACTAGACAAATCTGTTTGAATGTATTTAATTTTAGAATAGATTTAATCATGTAAATAATTTATGAATAATGAAAAGTATTTAATGTAAATAATGAAAAGTGAATTAATTTATTTAAATAATAAAAAATGGATTTATGAATAAAAATGTATTCTAACTATTAAATAAAAATATTACCACAAATGCTAAGCCAAATAGCTCTTTATCTGGTTATAATAATCCACGAATCCTTAAACGCGAGGGTGCGTGTGCAAGAGATTGATGGGGATAAAGAAGGTGAAGGAAGCTATCTTGATGGGGATCCCTTGGTAGCATGAGGTTGCTGCATAATTTTCTACATTTGACCTTCATTTACAAGTAATTTTCAAGTCTTCAATATGACTGTAAAACCATGGATTGCCTGAAAAAATAAGTTAGGGATGAATGGCTTGATTGCTCACTTACGGCCTGCTGCCTGCATGTTCATCAAGGGCATGGTGGCTTCCCGAGTCATTACATTTTTTAAATGGGATCAGATATCAAGGTGTCCACCACCACAGACAACCTAATATTCTTCCTGTCGTCTGTTTCATTTTTCTAATAAAATGGTTGCTTTTTTTCCTCGACAATATCAGAAGAACCTCTGTTTTAAGTGCCCGTCATCATAACCAAGAAAAGCTCAGAATCAATACAGATTTTCCTCCCCCACCGTCAATTTTATGTTCTTGAACATGATGCCTCTAGCCTTACCAGGGAGCAAGGGTCATGGTGGACTAGGGTTTTCTTCTTTTTTTAAGAAAAGAATAAATATATTTTCCCAATGGGGCATCTCTGAAGTCTATACAAAGCATAGATAAATATATTCCATTTATTTATTTATTTATTTATTTTTACCTTTAGAAGCTCGGTTTGAACTCTATGGGAGGGTATCCTACCCCTGTAAAAGTTGACGAGTTGCAGTTTATTGGTAAATTTGATTGTACATGCCCTCTAAAGGCCAAGATGAAGTGGACTTTCATTCAACTGTCATCATTCTTCTTTATCAGGTTCATCTCCCAAAACCCTGCAATCATGTGGAAATCCATGCAATCTGCCCTTTAGTCATATTCCACTTTCATCAATCCGAAAACCCACCAGCATCTCATTATATTAGCACCCATATTAAACTTCCTAACCCTGCTTCTATAGGTCAATTACTGATATGAAGAATTCATTAATTTTTTATTAAAAAATCAAAATAATATTATTTTGATTTTGTTAATCTACTGGATTAGAGATTTATATGGAGTTAGATTCAATAACTATGAAGATATAGATAGAATAGAGATAAACAAGAAGGCATACTTTGGATGCAAGTGCTGTCAACTTAAAGCAGACTGGAGAAGCAATGTAAATTACATTGCCGTGACAAGATACTCCTAGTTGTGCCAAAAGAAATGGCATCAGCATATATGTTTTTGTCTTCATATCAATGAATTGAAGTTGAAGACTTTTGGAGAAAGAGAAAGAAAATCTGCTTTGGCCCCATCTCTTGATTATTCCACAGGCAACACAGTAATTTAATATCATAACCAAAGCCATTGGAGTTTCCTAGTTTGCCGATGATTCTCCTCCATTTCAGGTGTGGGGTATGAAGAGAGTTGACATGTTAAAAGAGTTTGATTCCCCCTTTCTGAAGTTAAAGAAAAAATTAGGTATATGAAATTTTCTTTTCCTTTCTTAAAAAGAAATAAAGAAAAAGGTAATATAATTTTGAAATCTAGTCTCATTTAATGAATTAATCCAAAATATAAATGATTATGTACTGAAACCGAGCCGGTTTAAAAAAATAAAAAAATAAAAAACCCAGTATAACCTAATTAGAAATCCAATTACAATTTATTAATTTTTTTTTATTGAAAAGATTTTATTTTAATTTTGAAAAACTAATTTGGATAACTTGGTAACTTAGTTATAACCTGAATCTTAAATTGGGCTATATATAAAAACTATATAAAAAAATAGTATCTTTTTAACCATATATGTGCCACCATGTGATTTCCACAACAATACATCTCTAAAAATAATTAAAATTATTTTTTTATTTTAATGTTAAATAATTTAATTTTAATTCTAAAAAATAAATTAAGATTTAATCTGGTATTGGGGCGTGACCACATATGTTGCACCACATAGAAAGCATGATTTTCATACTTTTTGTTGTTTTTCAATGCAATAACAAACAGGCAGTTACACTTTGTATATGGAAATTAGTTCAAAAATACCATCCAACTATAGTAAAGTATTGTTTTAGTGTACTAAAATTATTATTATTATTATTAATTTTATTATTTAATATTTTCAAATTATAATGTCAAAAAATAACTTTGTAAATTGTATCTATACATGTTTGGAATAGTATATAGTCTAAAATATCAAGAGTGATAATAATTGAAGATACTTTAATTATATAACCTAATTATACACTGACCTCTTGTATTTTCATGTTCAAGACTCTTGTCATGGGTTTACAAGGTTACATAGGAAATAATCAGTAAAAGCTTGTATATTTATCCAGATTTCTTCAACAAGTAAATAAATCATATTTACTCTGCTTTTCCATCTAGAAAATTACAATATAGTCTAATGCTTTAATATTGTACATGTTTATGTGCATGCTAGTAATTTAAATTGATTTTGTTACAAGCTTAGGATAAACTCTAGTTTGTTAATTAGCATCCCATATATTTTAAATACTTTAAATTAAACAACACAATTGCAAATTATTCTTAACAGAAAAAATGATAAACTGTTAGTTCTTTCTTTTGTTTATTGAAAAAATATTTAGATTTTAGCAAAATAATGTTAGATAGTTTCTTTTTTTCCCATGAGCAATGTTTTTTATCATTTAGGATAATTTAATGATTTTTTTTATAATTTAATAAAGATTAGGAGCAATGGTATTTTAGTCTTTTTATAGAAACACGTCTTTTAAAAAAATTATTAGGGACATAGAGTTTTTTATGTTTTTTTTACAATAAAATTACTAAAATAAATTTTTAGAAAAAAAAAAGCTTAGTTTTGTGGTACTTTTCTTATTTAATAAACAATAAAAAAAATTGAATGACCTTGGTATCAAATACTTTTAAAATATATAGATTTTTAGATTATAAAGTTGCTCATATAAAGCTTCATTAAAGGAACATTTTAGTTTTTGTCTAGTTTTTTTTTAGTTTTTTTGTGGGCTTAAATGCATTTCTATCCTTTAGTAATTTAAAAATATTAAAAAAAAAATTGTGGCACGTGACATAGACATGTTAACAAGTGAATTCCTCCTATATTTTTTGGGTGGCTTGTGCAACTACTTCTAACTATTAAATATTATTATTTTTATCTCATTGAAATCATTATAAGTATTTATTTTTAATGTGGTACTTGTAAATAAAAAATAAATAATTTATCATTAATTACTATTACTTTATTTTTCTTCTCTAGCCCAAGTAAGTATTTATTAGTCTTTTTATCTTTAATATTTTAGTTTTAATTTTTAATTTTTTTTTAGATTTTTTATAAAAATTTTATTTGTTTTCAATTTAAATCTTCCATTATAATTTTTCACATAATGTTTTTTTAATTCAATCTTTATTCTTTTAATTTATTTGTTTTTCATGAACCTTTTATAAAAGATTTGTTTTTAGTTTAGATTTTCAGTTACAAATTTTCATTTATTATTTTTTTCAATTTAATCTTTATTTTTTTGATTTATTATTTTTTCCTTGTTTTTTTTGCTAATTTTTTATTGGTGTATTGTTTTTTTTCAACTTAATCCTCATTCTTTTAATTTTTTTTTTAAAGTTGTTATTCTTTTTAATTTAACCCACTAGTTGAAAATTCTTTACTGCCCTCTCATTTATATTTATATTTTAATTTTCACTTTTATTCTTTTAATTATATATTTTTTATTTAAATTCTTTTATGTAATTAATTTTTATTCTTAGTTATCCTTTGAATTTGCTAAAAATTAAACATCATGATTTTTTCTTTTATAGTACTTCCAATCTAATGAACTCGGTCTTGATTTTTAAATGCAATCGAGAATTTTTTTTTGACTCATTTTCTGTTCTAGTTTCATCATTCAATGATATTTAAGTTTTTATGAAAAAAATTAACTTTTTATTTTTTTTTAATTTCTTTTTTATTAGATTATCTTTATTAATTTCTTAAACCTGGTCGGGCCTCAAACTAAGTCATTTATTTTTTTTATTTCTTTTAAATATATTTGTGTTACTTAGACTATCACTGCCTTTTCTTTTATTCTAATTTTTCTTTTTATTTTTATATATTTTTTATTTTTTAATAATTTTTAAATTTATATTTCAATCAATATTTTTCTTCTATGATTTTTTTATGCTTATTTAGCCTTTTTTAATAGATTATTTTTACTGTTTTGTATGCATTTAATTTTTGAAAATATTACTATGATTCATTTATAATTTGTTTATGTTTTATATAAATGAAATTTTTATTAGATTTTTTTATTTTAACATGTGCATCACCGCATGACATTTTTTCTCCTTTATTTTATTCAACTAATACATGTCTATTTTTATTATAATTTGATCAAATAAAAAATTAATTTTAATAAAAAAAGTCATTGAATACAACCAAATATATTGCTTATGTATTAAAAAAAAATATCTTGATGTGCATATGCCTCTTAATTTCCTCATTTTCCTCTTTAATTATTGGTATAGTTTTTTTCACAAATATTTCTTGATTTATTTAATTAAATATATGTATAAATATTTTTAATTTAAGCTTAAGATTTTTTATGAAAAAACTTGCATATTCAAATTTATTTGTTGAAGAAAAAAAAATTCTAACCTATAATAAAACAAAGTTAAAAAGCTAATCTATTACCCTAGCCTGTGCAATGTGCATGGTGACATAATATCACCACTAGTGCAAGTGGTGACGTCCACTGGACACGCATGCACTATATATTACTATATGTATATTACTATATATTATTAATTTAGATGTATGAAATAGCTCATATATATATTTTAATTAATTTTATAAATTTTAAAATTAATAATTATATAAATTTTTTATAACATTAAAATTTATAAAATTTTAATTATTAATTTTTTAAAAATAAATCTAATTAGTTAACATGGATATTCAGATTAACCTACTAATTTTTTAACTAATCTTATAAATTTTAAAATTAATAATTAAATAAACTTTTAATTATTTTAAAATTTATAAGACCTCAACCAATATATCTAAAATTTAATTAGTTAAAACAGGTATTACCACTGACATATTTATCTATAGAAAAACTACATTCTTTCCACGAATTTGTTTCATTATAATTTACCAAACAAATGTAATAATGACATAATTATTTTTTATTAATTTTGAAATTAATGACATAAGATTTGCTGACTGCAGAAGACGCTGGCACTTGGAAATCTAAGAAAACGCAGAAGCCCCCACAATCTCTAGTGAAATGATAAACGCATACGCACACGCACGCATTCCACGGCGGACAGGACATCCTTTGACAAATGGAATGTGACAGTGTCACTCATACCTCTGAAGACAACGCTTCTCAAACGTAAGGAGGCATCAAACGTGTTTGAATTAAATATAAAAGTGGAACATTTTTTTTATCCTTTTTAATATTCAGGATGACATCATAATTTGATTGGATAACAGCTCGAAAGATGCATCCAATTTTGCTTTCGTTTGGGATTTATATTTAATTGAATACTCTAAATTAATTTTGCTTGTGCCTCTCGTTTAGATATGCATACCTTGTTTGAAAGCAACCTAGACATAACTTTAGGTGGAAGCACAATAGGATAACTATAAGCTTAAAACAAAAAATTAACAGAATTAGGGTTAAAATATAAAAAATCCCAAAATCTTATCTTATTTTTGAAATATAAATTTCATCAGATTTTTCAATTAAAGAGGTAGGCTGAAAAACTCCCATCTAGGTTAAAAAACAAAATCAAAATCCTCTAGTATAAAAAACATTAACATAAAATCTAAAATAAAATAGTAAATCTTGGAACATCCAAGAAAAATAATGAATTTGATTGGAGAGAAAACTTTTAAATGTAGTTTTAGGAGATCTAATAGTTTAATGATAGAAAAAATAGCTCCCTCGAGAAAAATAATATGCAAGATTTTTTATAAAAATTTAAACTGATTTAATGGTTGGATTTTCTATTATCTTCATTTTAAGTCATTACCCTGCAATGACATAACCATTTTTTTTATTTAGACATATTTTACTAGCCCATAAAAATATTTACTAGACTATCTACATGATTTATTGAAGATGAATCTTTATATAACTGATTGTAACCTCTAATCTCTGCAAGTTTGGATAGATCACTTCATTTTCATATGTAAAAAGCAATGAATGGAACTTAAAAAAAATACCAAGATAGCTAAAGTTTCAAATATATTTTTATGAATTTTATATTGTTAAAGAGTTGATTTATGAAAGTCTTAAAAGCATTTAAAAAGAAGATGCTCCATTGAATTAGATGCTTTATTGAAAACTTGATGTTTTAATTTTTTTTATATTTTAACACTTAAAAAAAAGGCAAAATAAAGATTTGATATGAAAATACATAAAATAAATGAAATAGATACCAAGAGAGAAAGAGAGATGCCAGACTTACAGCGTGCTTCACTCCTTAAACCACAATTTAAGTATTTTCTATTAATATATAATTTTTTTTATATGTTAGATCTTTATGAGATATACTAATCTTTTTACAGGTTTAATATTAAACAATTTTTAACTCTAAATATTTTTCAAGGATTAAAATCTTAACCAAATTTTTTTCAAATAATTCAATTGTCACTTACAGCTTCATACATAAATCATCTCTTACAAGGATTAATCACACTTCAAAATGAAAGACAAGATTACAAATGAAAAGAACTCCTTGCTGATCAGAGCCTTTAAGCAGCTTGGCATCGACATTAGAATGTGACTATGGAAAATATATGATGAGAAAATTCTCTTTAACTATTTTTTAAATGCCTGAATCAGCAATAAAAATTCTTTTGGATAAAAATTATTTTTGTAATTTCAAGCTAAATCATATAAAGACTGATTACATAAATTTAAGCTAAATTCCATTTTTCTATAATTTGAATAGTGGAAAAGAATGGTCGCATTCAATAATAAAAAGCATGCACAATCTCTATATTTTCTGGGTTTATATAGTGACCTTGTGAGAGAAAATGTCTCCTTCCCTTGAAATATTCAAATTTATTTATTTACTTATTTCCCTGGTAAGATAAACTTGTCCTGACTCTGGAAAACAAAAACCCATATCCATCCCATTTGGAATACTCAAATCTATTTACTTATTTATTAATTTACCCATTTTTGATCGAGAAAAATTCTATCCAATTAAGATCATGGCGTAGAGATGCTCAACGAATCAGACAAAATTGCCATCACAATTTAAGAAAAAAATCTACATTCATCAAACAAAATACACTAATAATTCCTTTGTAAAAAAGACAAATACAAATTAAAAAATAAATTGAGTTTAAATAGATTTTTTTTATATAATACGGTTTTTTATGTTTATTTCATAGAGTATTATAGAAATTTTGCTAGCATTGATATGTTACTAATTTATATAAATTATTTTATATGGTGGCGAGAATGACAGTGAAATAATAATAAAAAGTTAATGGGTGAGAAAATGGTAATGATAATTAAAAAAATGATAATGAAATGATTGCAATGATGATTGAAATAATCAGATAATATTTTAAATAAATTATTATTTATAAAATATTTTATAAATTTTATGAATTGAAAATATTTTTTTTATTAAATATATAAATTTAAAAATTAATTGTAAAATATTTTTTATTGATTATTTTTTAAATAACATATTTATATAAAATAAATAAAAAATACTCTACCAAAACCATCACTGAAAATATAAAAATTATCTTCCTACAAAATATAATTTTAGGCAAAACAAGCAGATACTAGAAATAGAAAAACATTTACTGGTAGATTGAAAATGTAGATACGATAGAGGGGCAATCTGGTCATAGTAACAGTGGTCGCTGGAAAGCCGAAAGAGCACCCCTCTTATTTTGGAGACAAACGCTAGTGGTTTCGGGGGGTTCCACTGTCAGCATGAACAAAGCAAACAATACAAAGGTTGAAAGAGAGGTTCAAGAAGAAGAAAGTTAAATTTGAAAAAAGGCCTCATGCTTTTCAGGGTTTTATTCCTAACCCAGGTTGGTTGCTTGGTTGGTACCCTTTATGAAAGCTTAAACCCTGCATTTCCATATGTTTTTTTTTATATCTATTTAATGAAGTCAGATCTTTGTAGACATGCTTGTAACAAGCGAGTTCATGCTTAAACTAAGTTGAAGTTTTCAACTTCAAGATTTGTATGTTAATGGGTATGTATTAAGCGCTTAGAAAATTTAAAACGATGGGTTCTTTTTGTTTTCTCGAAATCGTAGAGAAATATTTACTATTTGCTGTTGTGTATTGTAGATATTCTTGGGTTGTTGTGGTTGAAGCACTTTAGTTGTACACTGTCCACAAAGAATAGATTCTTGATGTCTTTGCATTCCTAACTTGAAGTCTTTGTTATCTCATTTTCTGCATGTATGTGCTAATTTGATCTATGTGGATTCTTTGCTCATCAAAGGTTGCTGCTTTATTTGTTTCTCTGTCACTTTCTTTTATCTTTCTTTTTATCTTCTTTTCTAGAGTGCCTTTCACTTTCTGGTAGTTTCTCTCTGTGAGGTGTTGATGTGACTAAGAGGTGTTGATGTTGATTTGTGGGTTATATTCCATTGCCACCCCTTATATGGTTATAAATAGATGTGTGGTCAATTTTGATTTTATTCATTGCAGGAACTCAAGAACTCAGCTTGAACATTCATCAAGAATCCTGCTTAGCTTAAGTTTTCTATTTTTTGTGGGATATAATGAGCTACAATACCTCTGCTGTAGGTTCTGGTCAGTCTTTGTTGCCTTTCTTGTTTATAGTTTGTGTCTGTGAGGATTGTGTGGTCTTTAGTCTCTTTTTTTTTTAACTCTTTCAGGCAGCAGGAATACTACAAGAACATTTGAATTTGGAAGAACCCATGTGGTGAGGCCTAAAGGAAAGCACCAGGCCACTATAGTTTGGCTGCACGGTCTTGGTGATAAGGGCTCAAGGTAAAATGCTAGCTTTATTCTACTGAACTGGTGCTTGTATTGCTGTTATTCTTTCTCTTCTCAGTTTCCATTTGAAACTTTTTTTTTTGCTAGAGAGCTCACTTCTTAAAGCTGGTTTATTGATGCAATTGAGAGCTATTGATCAAGTTAGATTTTTTCTTAACAAAATGCAACTTAAATAAATGTCTATTGTTTGAATCGCGGATTATTTGAATGTGCATGGAATGACAGTAACCAAGATTATGACCACCAGCCTTTTTTCATGGTATCTAGCTATCTATCAGTATCAATAAGTGAATTCCTGCTTTATGAATAACAGTTGGTGGAATTCTATTCCTTTATCTTTATCTCGAGCACATGCCTTATATGGGAATGGACTTGTTTTCCTCCTACAAAACCAAAGAGAGAGTTATGGAATGTCAATATCTTGTCCAGTTCTGCTGAAACTTTTTGGCATTTGTTTAACTTATTGAACTGTCCTTTTCTACAAGATCCTTGTCAAGATTGATTGGTGAGAGAGGGCAATTGTGCAAGAATTGTTTAAACATGAGTAGTGTTCTTTTTATTTTTTCCATCTACTTCCTTGATCTAAGCTGTGCTGGGGCTGCTGAACGCCAATATGTGGATATGCCAAAGCTTAGAATAGGGGACCACTCTTACACTAGCTTGTCCTTTTAATTTGCAAAGAAATTACTAATGATATAATAACCTTAACCATTTAATGTTCCATTTTTTAGAATATTGTTACAGAAAATCAAGATACGAGATTGCTAATGTCATATAATAAGATCTATACTATCACCATTATTGCTGAGGCCCGGTGCTCTACTTTGAGTGTGGTCCCTAAACGTTGGAGTGTATTTCCTAAGTTATAATAAAATGCCTTCAAACTTCCTGAATAGTGTAATGGTCCATTTGCAATTGGGTTTTGATGTGTTGTTGCGGCAGTTTTGAGAGTACTTCACAGTGACTGAATGAATTCCCCCCTTCTGTGCTTTGTTTTGCAGCTGGTCCCAGCTCTTGGAAACTCTTCCTCTTCCTAATGTAAGGATAATTATTATTTTAAGTTACCACAGAATTTCTACTTGCGCATATGCAACATGCATCATTCTGTGCCTGAATTCTTCCATGTTCAAGAAAATGTAATTATAGAGGACAAAATTAACTTTTCCATGTGGTTCTGTTCGAATTTGATGTGGCAGATTAAATGGATATGCCCAACTGCTCCAACCAGGCCAGTAGCAATATTTGGTGGATTTCCATGCACTGCTTGTAAGAACTACCTTGTGGATTTCTTTTCTTCCAGTTCACATAATTTAAATGGCTGCAAGCTCTGTTAATTATCTTGAGCTAACCTCACATGAAACTAACCTGCACCTGTTTTTATGTCTCCTGTCAAAAAGAAAATCTCCATTCAAATAACTTTAGCTATTGTGCCAGTAGAGAATATGGTCTGAATAGCTTGTCTATTTTATTCCAGGGTTTGATGTGGGGGATATTTCAGAAGACGCCCCTGATGATTTGGAGGGGCTACATGCTTCAGCAACACATGTTGCGAATCTTTTATCGACTGAGCCTGCTGATAGTAAGTAGCTTTCTGGTACTATTTAGCCTCTTGTCCTGCTTAAGGGTTACTTGTGGTTGTATACTTGGAGAAGCTTTACTGGATCAGTATGGTGTTAATTTATTTCTCCAACACAGTCAGTGCGTCAACTAAAGGTTATAATTGAGAATATGCTGCAAATTCTTCTACTGTTGCTCTCTACTTTGGCTAGGTGGGGTTGGGTGGTTCAACTTGTAATCCGAGGGTGCTTCAGGATTTCAGCAGCCTCATTACTTTCCTCATATGATCATTGTGATGTCATAATTTTTTTTTTTATCAAGCAATAAACTTCATGTGTCCATGAATTTTTTGGTATATCAGTCCTGTTTGCATGTTGATTTGCCACACATCACCAGGAAAAGGCTGTCAGATGCTTGTTGAAATGTGCTTCACTGAATTAGTTGTCTTTTTAGTCTGATTTCAGAAAGTGTGGCACAGTACTTTGAAAGAGGTATGAGAGCTTCGCGTGCATGTCAAAGAAAGCATGTTTTCTTAAATTGCTTGGGTGTATTGGTGTCTGTATTCATATTAATTGCTCTTCTTTTAGCATGTTACACAGTAAATAACCAGTATGATTTTATCTTTGTTTTTCAGTCAAACTTGGTGTAGGTGGCTTCAGTATGGGTGCTGCAACTGCCCTCTACTCTGCTACATGCCACGTTTTAGGGCAATATGGGAATGGAAATCTGTACCCCGTCAACTTAAGTGCAGTTGTTGGTCTAAGTGGCTGGCTTCCGTGTTCAAGGTTTACAGCAATTCACATCCTTACCTATCCGTGTTCTGAGTTCTGTTGTGTGAACAGACACGATACCTTAACCACAGTTAGACACATGATAAATTACAACAATTCACATGGTGGTCAAGCAATTTATTAGAAAACCATTTCTTGTCTTGTCTTGCAGGACCTTGAGGAGCCGGATAGAAAGATCAGACGAAGCTGCAAGACGTGCTGCATCCTTGCCTATCCTGCTCTGTCATGGCTCAGGTATGGCTTTCATCTCACAGCTTTGAATGCATTCATTCTCAGGGATGCCTTCATCGAGAATCTGATGGACAGATGAAAACATGTTCACGTTATGCTATCTGCATTTCTAATAACTTTGGTATAATATCATATTTGCATGTAGTATAGGAAAATGTGATTGTTTGAAGAATGCATGTGTTTTGCACAAACTTTTTGTTTCAATGAAGCAGCTAAAAGCTTCTTTGCATCCTTGTACTCTTAATTTTGTACTGGTTTTCCCCTTGTATTTTTATTTATAGTAATGTCTACCCTCTACTTTCAAAATCATCTTTGTTTCATCCTTATTTGACCAAAAGTTCATGTTGCTCTTAAATCATCAGGTTAAATCCCATCATATCATGCCATGTATCAAAATAAAATAGACTTGGGACATTTGTCATGATCTGGTTCCATATAATCTAATGATTTGAGAGAGCAACAGGATCTTCTGGTTAATTAAGGACCAATCAAAGATGATAATAGAGGGTTGACATTAATACAAATAAAAGTAGAAGGGACAAACTAGTATAAAATCAATTGTAGAGGGAACAATAGAAGCTTCTTACCTCATTGAGGTAAAGCATACCATTCACATGATCAAACAAGATGATAAATATGTAGATATTGGGCCATGCTTCGCTGAAAACCTGATCTATCATTATCTGGTTCCAAGAAGTGAACTTGCTGTTCTCTAGGATTTTTAACTGCTCATAGGTCAATACACCTATAATAGTGCAATCTCCATTCAGCAAGCTGTACAGAGTTCATATGTTACTTTCTGGTTGCAGGTGATGATGTGGTTGCGCATAAACATGGAGAGAAATCAGCGCAGGCATTAAGTTCAGCTGGATTCCGAAATCTTACATTTAGAAGCTATAATGGGTATATCTGACTCCCTCTAGGCATTAGCATATCTGACTTCTTAAACATTTTGTTCTTGGCATTAGCAATGATAAAAAAAAATGCTTTTCTTCAATGCAGGCTTGGTCATTACACAATCCCTGAAGAGATGGATGAAGTATGTAATTGGCTAACCACTAGGTTAGGGCTCGATGGGTCATGGTCTTGATGGCGAAAGAACTGTCAAGGAACAAGGGTAAGTGGGGTTACAGAAGAATGTATAATGGATAGCAAAGGCATTCCAGGATATATGCATGGTGTGGGGGTATATGGTATAGCTCATGGTTCAATTCATTATTCCTAGATGTCATTTTTCTTAATTAATCTCTTTACTGTCTGTTGATTTTCTTTTTTCGTTTGGGTTTATTATCATATTGTGATGCTAGCAAGGGTTTGATGTTAGTATTTTGTTTTTTTTTTCTTTTTTCCCCCTAGAGAGTTGGAAAGGGATACAGACATGGATGTTCTCTTGCTCTGAATCCAGGAAATTTTAGTAGTCTTTTGACTTGGAATAATGTATCTGTGAGGTTACCAGCATTAGATGTATTTCATGGTACATAATAAGAGCTCGATATGGGATGGCTTCTCATTGTTGTCATGTTGTTCATATCATGTCAATATACTATATATAGAGATTATTAATCAATTAATTATGATATACTAATCAAACTTAGAAAACAAATCATTCATGGCAACGGTTTCTGGTTTTCCATTGCAAAGCCGTCTATGAGCAATGAAGGGCTAGCAGCCAGCCAAGCTCCCGGAGCCCAAAGATATATGCGCTAGGGCAGGCATGCAACCACAAGGTACCTCGAGAATCAGGCTAACCACCGAGTTTGGGTTTACAAGGGATTCTAGAATTGACCCCCTAACAATAACCGACCCCGCATCAAGCTTGATGGAGCACAAAGGCTCATGGATCCACCTTGCGCGAACAGTTTGAACTCTAACAAGGCTATACAACAGAGCAAACATTAAAGATGCTGTGAAAACCAACAATAACTTTGTAACTATTCTGCCGTCAAACGATGCTGAGAAAAATTTTACGACAAGTTACTCGTGCATCATAATCTGTGAATGGAGACAAGAAACTGGAAATGGTAGAGAGCAGGAAGCAGTCAAAATGACTCGAGAAGATTGGGGAGCAATGAAAAAAAATTGTGAACCCATCCACCCTGGTTACGGTCAAGAGAATGGAATTTTTATTTTTCACCGATCAACAATGAAAGAAATGCTAGGGGTTGCAGAGGCAAAAAAACAGGAAAAAGAAAGGCTAGAGAACAAGAAGGTTTTGGTTTAGAAAACTTTCTCAAGCTTCGTTCACTATTCATATATTCTGCTTACATTACAAAGAGAAGAGGAGGCCTATATATACATGTATCAGGGCTAATGAGTCAGCCTGTCCGATACAAAGGGGATGATTCCCACCCCAGCTGCATGACATGCTGGGAGCCTGAAAGGAAGGGAAAGAGGGAAGAAGAAAAGGACAGAAGGGCATAGCTGATAGCAGCGGAAAAAAGAGCAAATAATTATCCTTTCTCTTCCAATAACTTTCTATCCTCCTCCGTATTCTTTAACAGGCTCCACAAGATACAGCATAGTGGTTTACGATGCCCATCTTGAACATGTAAAAAGACAATGAGCATGTAGGTAGAGCTTTTATACGAACATTTGCAAGTTGAAATTTTGTAGAAATACAATTGTCAAAATGCCTTCTTGGATTATGTCATGTTTGGTTTACCCTATTAATATATATTTATTAATATTTTTTGACTAGTTTTATATAAAAAAATTTATAATTCTTGATTGAGTTATTAAAACATTATGATAATTTGTGTGGAGCCCTCTAATATGATGCTTTTAACTTGGGTTAAAATTTCAGAATTTTTAAAAAAATTCAAAAATTTGATGAAAAATCATAATTTGACCAGTTTTATATTATTGGATGTAATTTTCAATCCAATTATCAGATTGAATTAAAATTTTACGAGGAATCTTAAAATATATTGAATAAAATCTAGTTAAAATAAACGGAGCTTGGTAATACTAACAAAAAAAATTGTCAAATAAAATCAAAACGACTCATTAAGGATAAAATGGTTATTTGCCATTAAAAAATAAAATAAATCAGCTCTTCCTTCTTTTTATAGTTTGCTACCTAGGTAAGAGCAGAATAGGAAAAGAAAGAAAAGAAAAGGTAAGAGAGAAAAAAAGAAAATAAGGGAAAAACATTAAAAAATCCAAGTAAAAAAAAAAATGAAAGAATAGTTTTGTAAACTTCAAAGTTTAACTTATGAAACATTAATCTAAGAAAGAATCAAGTGAAGGAAGGAGAAATTCAGAATTTAAAAAATCTAAACTTATGAAACACTAATCTAAGAAAGAATCAAGTGAATGAAAAAGGAATTGAGAATTTAAGAAATCCAGGTGACAATGAAAGTATTACAAGTATTTAAGAGCTTGTTTCATCTTAACACACTTACGAACATAAAGATAAGAAGCAAAGGGTCTGGTAGAAGGTGAAGTTATGGAAATATAAGAATATTGATGATTTGAAAAGGCAACAAGATCTGATTATGGTGAGTTGGTTTGAATACTTATGTCATGTATGTCAAGAGAAATGTTTTTATTTAAAGATAGGTCAATTAAATTAGAAGGTGAGCAAAAAGTGTCGAGTATTTGATAACAAAAAAATAATGAGAATTATGTTGTTATGGTTGTATCATACAAGTTATTATATCAGAAGAAGGAGTTTCAAATACATGTGTTTGGAAAGGAAAAATTTATTTATGGAAGTTTACATCTCTGGACAACAAAATTTCATTTGTTTTAAAGTTTACCAGTTTATAACCTTTCACCCTAAAAAAATAATCAAGAAAAATATATCCTGTTTTGGAGTCAAACTTCTTCCTTCCTTAACTTATAGTGGTGGCAAAATAAAGGCATCCAAAGACTCTCAAATAATGATATATGGGATTAGTTTTAAAGATGGCTTTATAAGATGTCTTGTTTTATAGTAACGCTGTAAGGATTTGATTTACAATATAAGTGATAGTAAGTATATAATCATTCCATAACTTAAAAGGTAAGTTAGCTCAGAATCTAAGAGCTCTAGCAACATTTAAGATGTGTTGATGTTTTCTCTCAACTATCTCATTTTGTTAGGGTTTCTACACAAGTTCTTTAGTGAATGATACCATTTTTCTGGAAGAAGTCTTACATTTAAAACTTTGCTTCATTATCACTTCTTAGGTATTTAACCTTAGCTCCAAATTGAGTATTAACAAGATTATAGAATGACTCTATAGATTTTTATGTGCTTGACTTATTTTTAAGTAAATAAACTAGGGTACTACGAGATAGGTCATCAATAATGGTCAAGAAATATCTATTTCCACCATAAATTTCCACAGAATATGGTCTTAATAAGTTACAGTGTATGAGTTCAAAGTTGAAAAAAAATTTGTATAGGTTTTTATCAAAATAGATTCTATGTTGTCTTGCCAAAGGATAAAAATAGCAGAACATGTGTAAACTCTGATAAAAAAAAAAAGAAGAAGATTTATCTATGAAAGTTAGATAAGTAAAGGTATTAGACTAGAATGAAATAGAGCTTCGAAATAAAAAGATACCAATGATTAAAATCTTATGGAGGAGCTCTCAAGTAAAAGAAGAGACCTGGAAAAGAGAATCAAAGATAAGAAAAAAATATCTTGAATTATTTTAAGATCCAGGTATGACTTAAATTGAAATGGGCAAGGCCCATGAATCTAGATTTACTGTACATCCAAGAAGCACTAAGATATATAAGGATCTGAAAGAATTTTATTGATGGCTGAAACTGAAAAAAAAAGAGTTGAATATGTGACTAAATATAATGTCCTACTAGGATTTTAAAAATTAAAGTGTGCTTTTAGAGAAGAAAAAATAAAGCTTAGAAAGAAGTGTAGAGGAAAACTTGATTCCACTTATTTTGACTTTTGCCTTTTCATTCCTTAAAGCTAAGACAACTCCCCATGATAATTCAATGTGTTCCTTTTCAGGTTTGTTCTTGGATTGAGTAGAAGTGGTGTTATGTAAAGGTAGGTTCTTGAAGTTATGGTGGTTTAAATACATGGATTTATGTTAACGTGATTTTTTTTTATTACAATAGAGTCTTTAATTAGTTGTAATCTAGAGTTGGAAATATAACTTAGATGAAAATGCCATAAATTATAATTATGACTGGTATTTGTAGCATAAACAGAATGCAAATGATAAGTGTCAAGATACTTGGATAATTTACACATCAAAGCAGGAGAAGATACTTCTATATGTTAGAGATGATAAAGACCATTCTTCATTTCATTCAATCTAATCATTATCCACGATATGAGATCATGTATAAAACAAGCATTTGACAAGAAAATAAAATGATAAGAAACATTTTTAGTTCGTCTCAAGAGTAAAAAGAAGATTGAAAGAAAATAAAGAAACACATAAAACATTCGCAAGTGTGATTAATTTGGAGAGTTTAACGGTGCTTATGTACATGACTAGAACCTCTTGGCCATTAGAAAGTTTGATATTATAAGACATGATAACAATGATTTTTATAGAGAATATGGTGCTATAAATCATATGATTTGTAGCTCCTGTATTTATGATCCAAGAAACATTGTTAATGTCAAAACATTTATACGAGTAAATGGAGAGATAGGTTATGATTATGGACATAGATAGAAGACTTGTGAAGGTAGCCATAGGGATGATTGAATTATAAGCCATTGAAGGATGAATATCTGCTGGATTGTATTTCTTATAAAGTAATTATAAGATTTTATGATATTAATTTGAGATCAAATTCATCTTGTCAATCTGATTCTTTAGAAAATTCTCAGCTACAATCATATTGGACTATCTGGTATGCATATTTGGTCTTCTTTCTTTGTTATGTAACTTATAACTAGGGGAGTATCCCATTAGCTTGTAACATTTCTCTACTAAATAACCACCCATATAACAATGACTACAAAAAGGAATAGAGGTGATCATTTTCGGTTTAGTTTGGTTTTTATTAAAAAAAACCAAAACCAAATTAAAACCGGTTCAAACCGATCGGTTTCGGTTCGATTTGATTTTTTAGAAAAAAACCTATTTGGCTTTGTTTTCTTAGTTTTTTTAGTTTAGCTTGGTTTTTCTAGTTTGACTTGGTTTTTTTCCGGCTTAGCTCATTCTTTTTAATTTTTTTTCAGTTTGGGTTCAGTTTAATTTGATTTTTTCAGTTTTTTTACTTATAAAACTTAAATCAAACTGAACCAGCTGATTTTTTAAAAATTTAATTGATTTTATTGGTTTTTTTATGATTCAATTTTTCCAGTTATTTTTTTTACTCAATTTAATTGATTTTTTGATTTTTTTACTCATCTTTAAATGAAAGGTGTTGCATTCCCCGCTTCGAAACAATCCTCTAAGAGATGCCCCTGAATCTTGCAATGCAGACAATAAAATATGTTAAATGTCTTGAAGATTGTGAATGTATTTCTGGTAAGAAGGACCATTGATTCAAGAGTAGATGTATAAGATAACATCTAATATTATTTTTCTTGTTGTTGAATGAGAAAAAAAACCTTACTGACTTATGGTATTAACATGATATGATCTTTTACATTGGAATATGTTTCATTCAAACCCATGAGAAACTAGATTATATAATCTTGTTGATATCAATCAATCAGGACCTTTATCTATCTTGGCATAAGATAATGTGATGTTAACTTATCCCAAATTGTTTTTGATTTTTCATAATAGACACCGACTAAATCATTCCCTCGAATCAAGTTAGCTAAACCCCTTTTAATTGAAAAATCCTAGCTCTTTTTATTGAGTGAGTCTCTTACAAAGTTCATTCTAAATCTCATATGCATTATTTACAAGGATGAAAGAGAACTTTATGAAGGATTTACAAAGTTATCAATCCAAAAAACAATTATATCCTTGCATCTTTTCTAAGCTTCCAAAAAGAGTTCGTTAGGATCCAAAGGTTTTATGATACTCTCATCAACAAAACCGAGCTTGTTCTCAGCTCTAAAAGCCTTTTTCATAACTCTTACTTAAATGACATGGTTTTATGTGGTTAGGAGATTAGTCACCAAACTGAGAAATGGTATGTCATCATTATCAAGATGGTATGAGCTATTTTGATCCAACAGGTTGAGGAAACATGAGGTTGATTTTACAGCAAAAGATGATGTTTGTTGATTTTCGGATTCTTTCTCCATAGTTACCTAAACAACCAATAGCTCTGATATGAAGAAAGAAATGCTAAAGGTTGCAGAGGCAAAAAAAACAGGAAAAAAAGGAAAGGCCAAGAACAAGTAGGTTTCGGTTTAAAACGCTTTCTCAAGCTTCGTTCATTATTCTTATATTTTGCTTACATTACTATGAGAAAAGGAGGCCTATATATATATACATGCATCAGGGCTAATGAGTCAGCCTGTCCCATGCAAAGAGGATGATTCCCACCCGAGCTGCATGACATGCTACAAGCCTAAAAGGAAGGTAAAGAGGGAAGAAGAAAAGGACAGAAGGGCGTAATTGATCGCAACGGAAGAAGGGGAAAATAATTATCCTCCCTCTTCCAACAACTTTCTACCCTCCACATTCATTAACAAACAAGGTCAGCCTTCAGTTCCTTCCACCAGCCATGAATGAAATCAAATCAACAGTAGAAACATCCAATTGCAAAACAGAAAGATATGAATTGAAATTGAAAAAAGGAGCAAACATAAAAGATTGAATATGATGATCATGCCTGGCTACATCTCTTGCATGAGTATACCTGGAACCTGTGGTCACTTGACACACCTACTTAAGAAAGATTGTGACAATCAAGTATCTAACTTATCAATTAAGAACCATATGAGGTCCATGTCGGAACCTGATCATAGCTACATATGTACTTTCCTTGAATGAAGTATATCCAACATCACTGCAATACAAAAGAGCAAATTGATCAATCAAGGATAAGTAAATAAATCAATAATTATCACAAATGGCAAGAAACATGAGCAAGACTCACCTAACAAATATCTATTTTTCTAGTATTTCTGTTGGGTGCGATCTTTAGGATCGATACAGGGAGTGAGGGGAGGGAAAGAAGGCACAGACTTCAATACGAACTTGCGCCCACTTTTCAAGCCTGCTGACGAGCTTGATTGAAACTCATGGATGTGATCACGAGGAGGAGAAACTCGCTTTTTATGAGGAGAACTTGCTTTAACAGATGTGAGAGGGGTAGGAGATTCCTTAAATATTTCGAGTGTGTCGTCTTCCAGAATGTCATAAAGCCCACAACCAGAGTCAAGTGCTTGAGTTTTGGTCTCAACTAACTGAGTTATTGGCGTAATTGGTGAACTCCGCCACTGAAGAGAACCAGCAGATGAGAGACGACCATTTCCATGATACAGACGAAGCTGTGAATTAATTGCCGTGTCCCGCGTTTTAGATGAAGACGAAGCCATCATGATGGGGGAAGGATTTGGCAATGGAGTATGATCAGAAAAATCGGCTAGTTCATCAAATAGTGGTGAGAATTGTCCCATTGTCTCAGTGATGTTATAATCCAGTTCCTGGCCGTGGGAAACTACGTCTAGGGCTTTACTAGTTTTGCGAAGCTTGTCATTGGCATGTAAATTGCTAGAAGAACTTGTGGATTTTGCATAAGATGGCAGCATGGAAAAATCAGGATCGGACGATAGAACATACCTACCGGGAAGGAGTCGGGATTTTGCTGCCTCCTTTCCATGGCTAAGAAAAAGGAACTATAAGCAATTCAAACAAAAAGGACTTAAATATTCTAATCTCCCAAGAAAAAAAAAATCTTAATAAAAAAAATACCTTGAGTATTCGAATGACGGTGTTGGTGGTGTGAGGCTGCGCAGATCATATAGCTCGGCATGTAAAAATTTATTGTTTGCAATCATTTTGAATTTGTTATCAGCCATACTCTCTACCCTTTCTTCATTAGCTCTATTACTTGCTATTTCTTCGGTCATACCATATTCTGTAAATACATCAACAAATATCATTCATCATTCCACTGATAGAATATTGCTTTTCTTCTTTATGATGAAAGAGTAATGAATTATTCACCACTTCTATTTTCGGTGCATCCAAACATTCTATGACACTTCCAGGTTTTCCCTAAATTACCTTTCACCAAACCACCAAAACAATATGTAAAATTTTCCACATGATATATAGTCATTAAAATCAATGTCTTGTAAAGCTGAAAGGAGAATCCAAAGGCTGAGAAATGAATTTTCAAATTTCTTGTAATTGCTAAAACTCTTATCATAATTTGTGGCAAATGATGGCAGCTAAAGAGTTGATTCAAAATTTAATTTCTGTGTAATTTCTCACCTTCTTTCCTACCATGGATATTTTTGCACCCTTCACATCGACAAGCATTGGAGCATCCAACATTAGCCTTTTAAACATGACAGATAGAAAAGTTAGAAATATTGAGAACTGGTTATTGTGACAAAGATGATGGCAAAATCTGATATGAACAAAATACTACACCTGATAGCATTCACAATATTTTTTCACACACATTGACCTTTTGCAATTGCATCCTGTCTTATGCCTACCTGAGGACGGCGTAAACAGGCCTGCATCTTCCTGTGATAAGCAGACATGATTACCAAATTTCCCAGTCAAAAAATAAATTGCTAAAAAACCAAATGAGGCCTTGGTACCACATTGATTGCATGAAACTCAGTCACGTGCTGTACAATCTTCGGAGCAAAAGCAAGTGGATTATGCGATTCTTTTTGTTGCCGTGCTTCAAGAACAGTATCCTCGTATTCAGGCCTGTTAAAGCACCCATGGCAAGCACAAGTTTCGGCACAATAGATTCCGGCCGCAAAACAATCACAATATCTGGACAAATAGTTGAGAGAGTTAAAAAAACAAAAGATAAACACATTTAAATAAACTACAAATATGTGAATATGACTATTACCAAGAAAACTTGAAATCACTCACCGTTTCAAACATCTTGTCTTCTTACAGTTACAACGTTTGCAACCATCACCATCGGTGCTTGATACTTTCTTCCTGGAGATCATAAAAAGTTTAGAGAGAGAGAGAGAGAGAGGAAAACAAAAGTTGAATATGAAAACTATCACATAATCTTGCCTTTTCTTCTTGGGGCTTGATTGGTTGAACTCAAAATTGTCAGCATGCTCTGAGCTAAATCTCCTCTTATTGTGTGGGGTTACCTGATGCTCAGGTGGCTGCAACTTATTTAAAGTTTCCTTGGTGCGAAGAGACTCGGAAATGGCAGATCCTGTGGCAAGTGAGAGCACTTCATCTTCCGCAGTTGAAGAGACTCTTTCAACTAAATTGGGTAGTTTGGAGCAACTAATTCTGTACCCAGCTGAATGGTGGCTCATGATAGGTTCCGATGCACTGCATCCTATTGGCAAAGTGTTGACAATGCTATTGAGATGCAAGCCAAAACCGGATGGCTTGGACACAAACATCGTTTGCTTCTTGCTGGAAGAGCCGGGTAACTCCACCTGAGATGAATCCAAAATCTCCAATTCTGTATTGGAAGAAGATGATATTGAACCAATTATAGTGATTGCTGAATCAAGAGAATATGTGCCATCCATAGGTGTTTTCTGTTGAGCTTCTTCAAACTGAAGGCAGCGTCTACTCATGCCACGTTGGAGCTGACTGACCTATATTTAGTATTGAAATCACTCTACTAAAAAAAATCCTGCTAAAATGTGATTGCAAAAGAAATAACGAGGGCCACTAGTTTCACGGTGGATGTGTGAAAATGCACCTGGCTTCCATTAAGTGGCATAACCTATAAATTACATAAACCACGAGTGCTCATAGGTGCGTGTTTTTATCATGCAAGAATAGATTAAGAAATGAGTAGAGAAGTCATCATATGGACTCAAATAAGCAGAAGAATAGCACAGCAAATCCACAACCTTAAATGGCATAGACTATCTGTAGAAATTTTTTTCTCCAACGTCACTTAAAAAACACAAGAATCACCACAATTTCCCCATATCAGTTTTTTCTAGATGACCATACGCACGTATAACTCCTCAACTGTTAGAGATTTGCAAGCTTCATAAATTTAACTTACCCTTATTATTAAGGTGAGGGCCAATAAACTAAAACGTGATTCATAGGAATGTTACTTGATAAAGTGGTTCCTAAATATGTGATCAGGAAGCACCACCCAAGTAAAGCATGCTACTTGATAGTGTGCATTTTTTCATAATAAATTCTCAGTAGCTATAATTTTAACTGAGCGATGAATTGAAAAATCTCATTTGAAATACACATGATTCATCAACCACCCTGCTCTGAGAACGCCAACCTGGAAGATGAGTTTTAAGATAGACTGATTCATACCTCTGAACCATGGTGTGTTATGAATTGAACAGGTCCATGCAAGACAGTTACCCCATCCTCACCATAATCTTCATGTGGAGGAGCAGCCTGAAAGGGTTTAGGCAATAGTTGAGCGTAAATAGTTAACTTAAAGATTACTGGGCTCACATTTACATCTCTTCACATCAGGGCTCAGGGGTTCTACACTTTTACTCCTAGTTTCACAAAAGAAAACAAAAGCTGGTATTACCTGAGCCCCTAAAGTGTCACATTGTTGTTGCCTGGAAGCATGATCCACAAGCAAGTCAGACACAAAATTTGGGCAGACATGAGATGGTTGTTCAACAATGTTTCCTTCTTCTTCAATTTTTTCCTTCTTGGTTTCAGTTGTTGACTGCTCCTTAGGATCCTCTCCATCTTGCTCAGGCATGGCCTGAGACGCTTCCCCTTTCGTCTCCATATCAATTATGCCATCTGATTCTAGTATAGCTATTTTCGAGTTGGTTAAATTACTTTCTGATGACTGATGTGCATCGTCAGATCTTTTCACAATTTGGCTTACCGAATTAACCGAGTCTGCACAATCTACATCCACGGGATCAGTTAAGTACTCATCAACGCACCCTGAGAAGCTGCCAGGTTGGTCTTGTTCAGAGTTGTTGTTGATATTATTGCTCTTCTGGACATCAACAATCAGCCTGCTATTCAAATAGGTGCTAGATTTCCTCAGGTCCTCTGGACCATCAGCAGATTTCTTGCTTCCACCATCATTCTTGGATATCTCTGCCCCAGATATCTGAGGACATTGAAACCTGGAAAGATATAAACTTGCCACGTAAACAGTCTTTAAGCCCTAACTCATAAATTCAAAACTGCAAGAACATCAAAATCAAGCATCTCAAACCTTCGCAGGAAATTTGTTTGGCGGTCTGATAACATCCGTGGTGACGTGAAGACAAGTGGAGGAGAATTGATTCCTAGGAGTCCTTGTGCTACATGTGAATCTTTGACAGGCTTAATAGGGGATAGCCTGCTTATGTAATTAGAAAACGGGGATTCCTAGAAACATAAGAGACAACGTAAACAGGATATCCGCAATCTTTTCTCTCGAAGTTTTTTTTTTCTTTTTCCAATTGAGAATATCCACAGTTCTTGATAACACGTACAGGACACTTTCTGGAGAACCCTCCATTTTCATCACATCAACAAAGCATCCAACAGCAAAAAAAATAAAATAAAACAATCAAACAGATTCCAATTACTCACCCACAAGTTGAAGTGTAGAAAGCCAGAAACAGAACAAGAGAAAATCAAAATCTTACACTCTCCACCAACTGTAATTCCAAAAGAGAATTTCAATACAACACCACACAGAAAAAATAATAAAATAAAGTAATCATCACAGCCTCCACAACATTTTTCTCTTTGATGGGTCTTCATTTAACACATAATACATCAAAAAACCATAATCCACGTACAGGCAGGTCCGATACAACTCTTTGTACTTGAACAAAACTAAATGCCATAGAGAAACAAAGACATGTTTGCAAAACCAACATATTCAATACATCCCTCCATCAGAAAGCCAATAACACCACCATTGTCACTTCAAAACCTATTCCTACAACAACACCAAAATATGATCGCAAAGTCTACAATCCCTATGAACCAAATATCTTCAACTTTGATCATCAATTACTAAATAGAAGCAATTTCACATTTCTCCACCAGCATAAAAAAAAATGCATCCCTAATTTTAAGCCCTTCCACTGAAATTGAACCAAGAAAAATCACAATCAGATCCTTAAAGGCACACATATGTAAAATAACCAAACAAAAATCCTTAAAAAAAAACATCAAAAAAATTGGAGTGAATTAAATTAAAAAATAAAGAAATGAAGTTACTTGAACTGGAGGAGAATCTGCTAAACTGACAGCGGTGGTGGCGGAGATGGTGGTTGTTGCGGTGGTGATGGTGGTGGTTTTAGGAGAATCCATGAAATGAAACCCTATTTTAGTTTAGTTTCTTGTCTTTTTTTTTTTTTTAATGCTTGAAATCTTTTTCTGTCAGGGTTAAACTGAAAGTAGAAAAAATTGTTGATAGTTTTAACTTTTTTTTAAAAAATAAAAATAAAATTTGTTGAGAGAGTGAAGGCGAAGAAGATAAAAATAAAAGAGACGTAAGGCTATTTACTCGGTTTTTTAAAACAGAGCGGGAAGTTTTTTAACTGCTTTTGTGGGCCTCAAAGGTTTGGGCTTTTTCTTAGTGGGCTCTATTTGTATTGATGAGAGAATACTTTTTATTGAGAAATAATCCGGGCCCATCCTTGCAAACACCCATCTCGAGTTATTAGGGAGAAACCATACCCCAACTTACCGACCCCGAACTTTAAGTGCATGGTAATATGATGGATATGTTATTTTTAATTAAAATATTTTTTTATAATTTTTTTATTTTTAATATTAAAAACATTGCTTATAATAAACACCCTAAAAAAATATATATGTTTGATTAAAATTATTGTAAAATAATTTTTTGTTTATGAAATAAACGAAAAGTGTGTATATATTGATGAAAAACATATTATAGATAAAAAAATATGTATTTAACTTTTATAAAATGAAGATTTAAAATACAATTGTATGTTGAGTCGGTTTAAGCGAGAATTATTTAACTAACAATATGATTTTTTATTTATGAATTGAAAAAAAATAATTATCACAATATCAAACTATATATCTTTTCAAGTATAATATCAAGAAACCCATGTATTTTCTTATATATAATGCATGCATCTAATAATAAAATTAATGAAAAATAAAAACAGGATCTATCACAAATATAATTCAAGGCAATGAGTTTGGTCGGAATGATTATCCGAGTGTCCGGACATAATATAAATATAAAAATTCATCAAATCTCATCAATTAAAAAAACTCTGTTTTTTCGTGAGTTTTGAAAGATCTGTATTATTAAATTATGTTAAATTACGTAATTAACAAAATAAAACATAATAAATATCAAATCTTCATTTATAAATCACATTATCCTGAAATTAAAAAAATCAAATTGATTTGAGTTTTAAAATTATTGTTAAAAATAATATATATATATATATATATATTGTTTTTAAAATTAATTAACTCAAGTAATTCATCTAACCCGTAAACTCCTTCTAGAACTAAACCGACTTTTAATCATTCTATTCAATCCAAAATGAATATCATCAAGTTGGGCTTAGCCTTTATGGACACAGCGGGCCCAGTTGTGTAGAACAAAACTAACGTGGTGTTCTTTATTGTTTGTTTATCAAAAAAAGAAAAAGTCCCTTGCCTACAAAGTTAGACCGCGGGCCTTTTATGGGTAGTAGTCCAGTCAAAATACTATTTGTTTAGGATTTGAATGTTTTATTTTTTTTAATACTTTTAAATTGTTTTAATGTATTATGTAAAAAAAATTAATATAATAATAATAATAATAATTGAATATATTTTCAATTATACATTAATGCACAATTACTCGTAATTATGTGATTGTTCTCTCACAGATATATTAGGTCTTATCCTTAATATTTAACTATATCTTAACGAAAAATAAGAGTTTTATTAATAACAATTAAAGCCAATAAGAACATAAACTTATAACAAATTCATAATAAAATAAACTCTAGATAAGAACTATAACCGTATAATAATAAAATCAACTCGCTCAAACTCCTTGTTAATTTGCTAAATACTTCGCAACATAATTGTTTTTTAATTAAGAACATGCTCAGAAAACACATAAGCAAGTTACTTCCATGGAAGATATCATTAAATTTATCTTGTAAATACGGTCACGTAATGGTTTCACCTTAATCAAAGTAATAGCATTGTATGAACTGCATTTTCTTCTTACCCTCAACTACATATACACGAGCTTGAGAAGCTGAAATTGATTCCTATATATCTCTAATCTGCTTTGCTCATATTGATGAAATCAAACGGAAATGAATCACTAAGTTACTAGCTAACCACATCAATGCTTTGCCCACAAGTTAGTGAGGGTTGTGCCCTAAGGAAGCCAGAAGGTTTGGCTGAAAAAACTATGAATGGTCATTTTTGGGCACTCTGAAGCACAAGGGAAAAGACATTGGAGGGCTAAAAAGCAAAAGAAAAGAGGAGACTTTTATCATCTCTACCACCTCACGTGCATGGAAATCCTAACACTCATCACGTACAGCATTTTCCTATATAAAAACTTCCAAGGTTTTTATCCCTTCATAGTTCACTAGAAAGAAAATAAGTTTACTTTGTTCTAATAATATTCGTCATATATCAATGTATTCTCATGACCTTAACTTCCATATTTATACCATCGTCGACCTCTTTTCTACTGGAACTTAATCACACCGTTACATCTAAGCGGCTAGCCATACAGTTCATAGTTCATATAAAGTATTTATCTTGTTCTGTTTGCAGGACTTAATCTTTAGGGATAAAATTTGGATCCGAAGACAAAAGCATATGTTAAGAAAGAAATTGTATGCACCCGACAATGCTAAAAACGAAATATAAGATGTGCAATTAGATCACACAATCTTGAACAAACTGATCAATCGAATGGAGTAATTTATAATCAGATAACTTTCATCCATTCGTATAGCAGGAGGGACCAAAAGAAAGAAAAAAGAAAAGATGTCTAGTTTTTTACTTTTTACTTTTACTTTTTGTTTAGAAACTATTTGTTTTATGTTTGGAATTGTATTTAGTTTGAAAAAAATTAATATTTTTTTAGTGTTTTATGATGATTTTAAGAGAAAATTTTAGAAAAATAATTATTTTAATGTATTTTTAATTGGGAGAAATACCTTTAAAAAATATGCATATATTAACATTAGATAAAGTTTTGGACACACACAAATACGTACGTAGACATGTCACGTTTAAGAGAGAGAATGAAACTGTTTTGAAATGTATGGATGAAACAAGAAGAATGCATTTAAGTTCTTGTTCGAGCATGGAAGCTGGCATCTTGTAATTAATGGGGGGAGTAAAAAAGAGAAAGTAGAAGGAAGAAAGTAAGAATGTATACGCTATGGAGCTATTGAGGGGGGGTTTGGTCATGGTCATGCATGGAAGCATTTCCCGAAGAGAATCGAATCCCCCTTTCTTTTTGCTGCTTTAACACAGTTTTGCTACAGCCTTCTTTAACATTCCCCAAGAAAATGATGGGTGTGTTGCCTTTCATGGTGTTCTAATTTCTATCGCTAGCTCGTAGTTGTTTCTCTTCTCTTTCTCTAAAGGGAGGAGAGAAAGAGAGAGAACGGGCAATCGAGAATAAAACTTAAGAGGGGATTGAGAATATTAATTATGAGAAGCTACTGCAAAGGAAAATGACAGTGAAAAAGCCATTACAGTAGTGAAGAAGAAGAAGAAAGAGGAAAAGAAAAGATGGTCAAAATCTGAAACCTCGAAGACTTCTCTTCCATCATCAGCTTCGACTATCTTTATCGAAACTCTACCATTTATTTTCTTTTTCTTTAATCTGGACCTTGTTCTCTTAATCAATCAATTAATTACATCCTCCCTCCGAACCTTCCAATCAAATACTCGACATAGAAGAAGAGATCGAGCTCGAGAGCTATAGCCCCATTGCTCTTTTTTTCTTTTCTCAAGAAATGTGAGTAGAATATTTAATTGAATTGCAAAAAGACTTTCCTTGAAGTTACAACTAACCCTGGAACTTTTACTTTTACTTCAACTATGTTCAAAATATCAAGCTTCAAAGGTCGTCTTGTTGGCAAGTAATATTTATGTTCTTTTCCTAGTTATCAACAAAGGCTGAATTTACATAATCAAGTTTAGTTAACAATATCCTTGCACGTGATTCGTTGGAGGTCGAGTTAATTTTTTTTTGCTGTAAAAAGTTTTTATGAGTGTTGTTGATGTGTTTTTTTAGCAAAATAAAAGGATTTAAACTACATCGAAAAAGACAATATGAATGATTTATAAAAATATAATTTAAAAAAAAATCAAATAAATTCTTTTTAAAAATAAATAAATTAAAATGAAAACATATTAGGACAATTCAGATTAACTTGGATTAACTTGTCAAATTCACTATTTAGATCATGAGATCAAAATAACACTATAGAAAGCAAATAAATTTTGTTATAAAACTCATTTCTTAATAAACTAAATATTAACGGATAAAGTTGAAAATAAAATTCAAATTAAAAAATGAGCTGGGTCAATCCTAGTTAATTTGTCATACTTGGATTATAAGACTAGAATAAAACTATATAAAACAAATTGAAATAAATTATGAAGTTCAATTATCACTAAATTTAATATTGAAGGATGAGATTAAAATTATCAATTAAAAAATGAACATAAAAAAATTAATGAGTCACTTGACCAAAATCATGATTAGGATCACGAGATCAGGATAACCTTATAGAACTTAAATTGAAATAAATTATGAAGTCTAATTTTCAATTAACCTAATATTTAAGGATGAAATTAAAAAAAATAGTTAAAAAAAAACAACTCAAGTCAACAAGTCTAACCTGAAAACCGAGTCATAAAACCGTGATAACCCTATAGAAATCAAATAAAAAAAATTATAAAGTTCAATTACTAATTAATCTAATACTAAATTATTAAAATAAAATAAAAAATAAAAATTACTCAAGTCAACTTGGATTTATTTGTCAAACCTAGATTAGGAGACCATGATAACTTCATAGAAAGCAAATAAAAAAAATATTATATAGTTTAATTCTCAATTAACTCAATGATGATGGATAAACTTTAAAAAATCATTTAAAAAAGAAAAAAAAAACCTAAGTTAACCGGACTAATCTGTAAAACTCGCAACCTAGATAATAAGACTGTGATAACTCCATAGAAAAAAAAAAGATTAAAAAACCCTAAGTCAACTTAGCTAACCTTGGTCAATTAAAAAAAAAAGACAAAATGAAAACTTGAGTCAACCTAACTAACACATAAAACTTACGACACAGATAATGAGATCGTGATAACTCCATAGAAAATAAATTAAAAATAATTATGAAACTTAATTTTCAATCAACTCAATATTAAAGGATGAAGTTGAGAAAAAAAAATTAAAAACAACAAAAAATAACTCAAATTAACATAACTAACCCGTAAAACTTGCAATTTGATTTTTGAGATTATAATAGCTTCATAGAAAGAAAATCAACACAAATTATAAGTTCAATACTTAATAAATTCAATGTTAAAGAATAAAATTAAAAAGAAATTCTAAGTTTGAAATGAAAAAAAATCCTTAATGAAATACCAAGACTTTTTAATATATGTTAAATATATACTTGATAAATTATTATTTCTTAGTTATCGTTTTAGCCATCTTTTATATATGTAACTTTTTTGAAATACAATAAAATTCAAATTCTACTAATTATTATTTTTTTAATAATTTTTCGTTCATAGTATATATATATATATATATATATATATATTATTTTTCTAATATTCAAGATAATCAATTAATATATTTGCTATTAGCTAGCAACTTAATTAGCAATAGTTAAGTACTAAGAAGTTAATTAAAAGGAGATGATATCTCCAGTTTCAAATTCTACAACTTGTATTTCTTAACTTACATGTAAGTGTTTAATCGCTAGAGATCTTGAGTTGACAAATTCTTTTCCGTGACTTTGTTCTTGAGAGTAGTCACCAACTCTCTCTCTCTCTCTCTCTCTCTATATATATATATATATATATATATAGCCATTCTTATATTTAGATGTAGAATTTATTCGTATATACCGGTTATAGAGGATATATAGAAATCAAATTTCAATCTTGTTCAGTGATTAAATTAGTGTAGTTTCGTATTACAAGTACTGTTGTAAAAGTTAATCAAAGCTTTCATATGTAGCCACAATTCAAAGAAAAAGAATTGGGGTTTTGCATTTGAATCCTTTTGACTTATTTTCACAATCAAGTCCCGGGAAGTACAAAATAAAAGGAATATTCAAAATTGAAAAGTAAGCACCATTTTTCCTATATAGTGACTGCTGGCATGCAGGTGGTACCTCTCAGATTGTTATTTACGATAAGATCACACAAGAAGTGGGGTCATCTCCTGGTTTTCTTCTTTCTGTTCTCTCTCTATTTATTTATTTTTAATATGTAGAATATCCAATTTATTAGTAACAAATGGTGAATTTTTGCTCCTCCTTATCCAATCCTGACTCGCAAACTTAGGCCATTCAATTCCCAGATCCCCCTACTCGCATGAATCCCTTCGTTCTAATTGTAAGAGACAAAATATCATCGAGGGCCCTAAATTGCCATAGTCAAAAGGTTTCAATCTCCTGTGGTTCATTGTTTACAGGGACAAAAAGATGTTGATTCGGCTTTGTTGTGGTGACAGGTTACAATGCATACTTTGTGGGGACACAGGGCAGATGCAGTTCTAGAGAGCCTCATAAGCTCCACAAACTCTTCAATTCCAATTGATATATATTCTGATATGCATGGTGATAGGTATAGACATGCAGGCTAACTTGAAGCAAATATTATATATCTATCAACCATAGAGTAACAAATAAATGGGACAAGAAATTACATCAATGGAGTTCTGATGCAATTTTACAACTGCATATTTTAGTGGATATATACATGTTTATACTTTATACGCCCATACACGCAGTGAGACTTGATGATTGGTTATGATCATGCCCTAGCATAGAAGGGATTAGCGTTCGTGGATGTTAGTTAATTTGGTTCTAGAAGAGGTGATCATCGTGTGATTGAATTAATCATGATAAATATGTATGTCCATGTAATACTTATTTGGTCTCAAAGTGTTCCATTTATCATATTTAATTTCTAGTGATTCCATTGTTCAAGGAAGCAAAGTGAAGAATATGAAAAAGAAGGCCTCACCCTCCTGCCTACCTCAAGCTTACCCCATTATCGAGGTCTAAAACAAGTATAAAAACAGCCTTAGCCCCAATACGTAAATCACAAGTTCCTTAAACAATCTATTGCTCTTTCAACTACTAGGTTTCCCACTTCATTTCTGTGTCTACTGATTCTCCTCTGTTTCTACTTTCTGCCTTCTCAAGGTAAGGCCCTTGTTCTCTTCTAGTGTTCAGATATTCAAGCCGTTTAAACCATTTCCATACTATGATGTTCATAGAGTAATAATAAATTAATGAAGCATTAAACCATGTATAGTATGCTATTCTAATGCAATCTTCGTAATCATTTGTAGTATAGAATTTCTACTAGAACAATGCTGGTTATAAAAATTGTAGCATCTTAATGCACTGATGACTTGCAAATGTGAACATCTAGCTAGCTAAAGAAAGGGAAGATGAGCAGACCAGGAGATTGGAATTGCAGGTCATGCCAACACTTGAACTTCCAGAGGAGGGACTCGTGCCAGCGTTGTGGGGACCCAAGGCCCGGAGAAAGAGATCATTATGGAAGTTTTGGTGGAAGATCAGGGGGCTCGTTCGGATTTACGGGGCCTGATGTTAGGCCTGGTGACTGGTATTGCTCGGTTGGCAACTGTGGAGCTCACAACTTTGCTAGTCGTTCAAGTTGCTTCAAGTGTGGTATGTCAAAGGATGAATCCTCTGGTGGTGGGCTTGATGCTGATATTTCGTGGATGAGAGGTTATGGCTTCGGCGGAGGCAGCGCCTCTAGCCGCTCTAATTGGAAATCCGGTGACTGGATTTGCACCAGGTTGATTATTATTTTTTTTCTCATTTCCCCTACATGCATATTTATTTGAACCTTTTTAAATCTGAAAATATTTAATTTGATATTATTTCATGTTTTTTAAATAAATTTCGCAGGTCAGGTTGCAACGAGCACAACTTTGCTAGCAGGACTGAGTGTTACAGATGCAATGCACCAAGAGAATCAGGCAGCAACAAGTCTTCGTATTAAGCATCAATATCGATCGCATTTTTGTGTGAGAAATTGCATTTTCTTAATACAGGCCCTTATGTGCGTACAGTTTTCAGTTCATTAGGCTAATATTTGCTGTCCATGGCTCAAATTTTAGGTACTGCAGCCTTCAAGGAGAGAATCAATCAACAAGGTTCCTGAGAAATCTTGGATTGACCAGCTTTTCGCTCTTAGTGACCTCTATTTTTATTCATTTGGATATCTGTGGACTTGTGCTGAGGAGCTTTAGAAGGACGATCATGCATTGCTGGGAAGTGAGAGATTAAATTCAAGCAGAGCTATGTGATCACTAGTTATTTATCTGTCAGGTTTCTTAAATATATATAGACATGTAGTCCTGTGCTGGTATCGTTATTATCGATCGATCTTTGTGCTTTGAGACAGTTTCAAGCCCTTCATTATTCAGTCTAAGGTGTGTTTAATTTATCTAAATTAATGAAATTCCTCTCCTTGTTGATAGAGTTATAATATGTTTAAAACCCCCCTTTTTTTTCTGTATTTTTGGCATTGCGATGTTTCTAGAATAAGGTTTATTATTACAAGACTGCTTTTTCTTGCAGTGGTCCAAGGAATATTTGACTTAAAACTGTAAATTAATTACCAGCAATCTCCATCTCTACGTACAAAAGCAATTGAAAGGAATTGTTTCATGGACCACAACGGGATCTTTTTGGTTAAACCAATGCAAGAGAGTTAATGGATCTTGGATTCAAAGAACATGTTCTAAAATTTAATTGATTAGCCTTGATTTAACCCATCCGTAGGGATAATATACTCATCATATATATCTTCTAAAGAAAGAAAGATATTCCACTTCGATATTATAAGAGAATTAGATGCATGCAAACTGCAGCTTCAAGAATATACAGGAAGCTAAACCAAAGCCATAATAAAATCCCAGCTAGGTTTGAATGCCTTTGAGTCACCTGTGGAGGTACTTCTCGGAATTTAGCAAGAATTAAAACCAATCAATACTAGCATAGCCTATACATCCAGGTCTTTTATAAGAGAATTAGATGCATGCAAACTGCAGCTTCAAGAATATACAGGAAGCTAAACCAAAGCCATAATAAAATCCCAGCTAGGTTTGAATACCTTTGAGTCACCTGTGGAGGTACTTCTCGGAATTTAGCAAGAATTAAAACCAATCAATACTAGCATAGCCTATACATCTAGGTCTTTTTATACCAATATAGAAAAATGCTGTTCCTCAAGGATGTCTCCTCCTTGAGGAGAACACTTCTATTAATTTTAGAAAAATCAAAATGGACCGTATATTCTATGAGTTCTAGCTAGGCCTAGAACATTAATCAATGGATCGATGAAATATATATTAATATAGAAGCTATAGCCATAATTGTGACAGTAACACTAGAAAAAAAAAGAGTTCAGTAAAAAGTATAAGGAGAAACAAAGTAATTATCATCTAATTAGACCACGTCGGAATATTCTGAGTCTCTATACAAATCTATGCTTGTATGGTTGAAATTGAAATTTTTAATCTTCAGCCGTAAAATTAAGTGATATCAAACTTGTTTGGCAGTGTAATTTTATTTGTTTTTCAAATAATTTTTTATGTTGAAATAAATATTAATGATTTTTTTTTATTTTTTAAAAATTATTATTAATATCAACATATTTTTTTTAAAACATTAAAAATATATTAATTTTAAATTAATAAAAAATAGAAAAATTAAATCTTTTTAAAAATATTTTTAAAACACATAAACAAAAAAGCCACTAGAAATTAACCAACTAGTCTGAGAATTAATCCTGAAAATTAAAACTATTCCGATGCAACCAAATTCTCCAACTGATACAAGCATAAAAATTCTCCAACCAAATTCAAGTTGTGCCCAGCTTGAAATCTTTCTTTGAACAAAAACTTCTGCTAAAACAAAGCTTGATCAATAATATATATAGCATGCATCATTAAAAATCTAAACATCCCACAAATTTATTAATTCCAAGATTACCAAGACTCCATACAAGTAAAAATAAAAAAGAAATAAAACATTTACCTGACCGATCAAAATTCATTTTGCACTTATGAACTAAATATCTTGATTCATTAACATCTTCTTGGTTTCTAAGCTGGCTAGCTGATCAAAAGAACGAGACAGTGATATTTTCTTCCTTGTTATACAACATGGTATTTATGTTCTTTTCTTCCTTGTTAGACAAGATGATGTTTTCTCCAGCCGTTTCTTTGAGGTTTTTGTTCCTGTTATTGCAATACTCTTATACTCATTTATAAACCCTAAGCCTGCCTTCGCACATTTGATATCACTAATTGTCCAATACATTATAAATGATATGTTTGGTTTAAATGAGGAGGAATGAGCTTTACTATTTCTATATTATTATTATTATGATAGAATTTTGTATTCGAAATCACTTAGAGAATAATCAGTCAATATTGACAGATTCATACATAGCTGGTTTAAAAATCAATATGATGATGGTATAAATGGTCTCATTATAATTGATAAAAAGGGAAAGTTGCTGCTCACTCTTCTACCCTCGTAGCAATGGAAAAGTAAGATATTAATTTATGATATGCTTAGATTTTCTTTAAGAGGCCCCCCTGCCAATATATATATATATATATATATACACACACTCAACTTTATGGGCTTTAATATTTAACGGATAGGGTTAGCTTTGTATAATCTAAAGAACTTCGAATTTCAGCAGAGATTGGGTGAACATATTAAAAAAATAAAATAATTCACATAGGATTCCAAAGCTTTTAAGCTAACCTTTCATGGGTTCCCTCATTGACCTGATCTTAGGTATATATTTAACATGGAAAACATCTGATTGGTCAAAAAGTAACCACGCATTTATTAGTGTCTGTTCCTACTACACTCCATTATATAGCTTTTAGCAAGATTCTTTGTTACCCTTTAAGCATGGCTTTATGTTACTTCGTATGCTTTGTTGATATTAGTGAAGTGTACTTACCCATTTAATCATACAGCCTTGGTGCCCAAACTGGCGTAGCAATTATTTGTAAAGGGTTTCCACTGCCCTGCCATGATTGACCACACTAGTTTGCTGAAGGTTTCAGCTGTGTATGGAGTTCTTCAGTAAACATTATTTGGTTTGAGTTTGAAGCTTGTCAGGTGATCATAAGAGAATGGATTGTTTAGTTCTAGAGAAGACGTTTGATGGCTCTCTTTGATCTGTTACATAATTATATGAAAAAATAATATCGTTTTTACCAGAGATTAATTAGTAATTAACATTGTTATTAGAAACTCAACTGCTTATGGAAATGCAAATTTTTAAAATTGTTTTTGTTTTTGAAGTTGACAAGGGCAGGACATGAAGTACTAGATCCACTTTCTTTCCTTTTCTTTTTGAAAGATGAGACACAAAGCCAAATTTTATGATAAATGTAAAGAAATTAACCTTGGATGATTACAAGGAAAAAATAATTCATGGAGAAGGAGGTTTGGTGGTAAATAATCCATCCCCTCATTAAAAGATTGCTAATACATGGAAGTAATAATTTCATGATGAATTAGTGAATTATGTATTTTCATTTTATTTTTTATATATAAACAAATAAAACAACCATCATATAACCAAATGTAATGGGTCAAGGTGGAAAAATTAATTTTTTTTTTATAATAATCATGATATTATTGATGAAAAACAGTTTATTAACATTAAAAAATGTCTAAAACACACTTGTTGAAAAGACTATCACAAAGAAATTAACCTCGGGCTAAAAATGAGCCTAAGAATAGCCTTGGTTAAACCAAAAAACATAGAAAAAGTTTAAATTAATTACTCCACATGGTGAAGTAATTAATGTTCCTAGCTCCCATGGTTTAAAATTTGTCAATATCCGACCTCAAACTCGTCAAAAGAATTTAATGTGACCCTTAGATACCACTAGATAGCCACTGACAAACTAGCAATAGGATAGCAATTCTGAGCTTTCATGTAGCGTTTTCAAACTTTCAAGGACTTCTGTGAAACTCAATCATATCCATGCATATATTGCCATGGAGAGAATTGGAGAAGGCGAAGGAAATTTAGAGATGGAAGAAATAGCATTCCATCAAGGCGTCAACTTGTTGATATTATAACATTTTAATATATAAAAATCAAAGTGAAACGTTATTAAAACATATATAGGGGCTAAAATATAGTCTATCCGATGAATTATAACAAAACAACAGAGCATGGATGGCTTGTCGGAATCATGCAACTCAGGCCCCAAGTGGGGAAAGTCTTCGGTCTTTGGAAATTGAAGAACCAAGATTTATGATCGCCAACATATCAATGTATTATTTCCAACATTGCAATTCAATCTAGGAATGAAAAGACAATTGATGGGTGCTATTTGCTCATAAAAGAAGAACATCAACATCTTTAATCATGATTGCTAAATGTCAGCTGGGCCCTAAAAGCTATGAAAACTATACAATTCGCTGGATTATTAAGCTCCATTTGTTGAAATTTAGATCACGTTTATTTTTGTTTTTCATTTATTATTTTATTTTAATTTTAATTTTAGTTTATGTTTTGAGATTGTTTTCGAATGCTAATTATATCAAAATGAATTTTAATAAATAAATAAAATATTATTTTAATTTATTTTTTCTGAAAAATATATATATAAAAAAAACATATGCCGCCACACACAATACTCATGAAGAACACTGTGATGGTCAATGGTAGCAGAAACGAGAACTTTGTATCCAATTCAAGGCACGGGAATTAAATGGCTTAAACTTTCGTAAAAGTTTTTCCTTTTTATTGCTTTTAGATAACCAAGCATGCTCGAATCGTATTAAAGTTTCTCCCTTTACTTCCTTTATAAACCAAACATGTTCTAGCAAGTCTTTTTACACACCTTGACAACTCGGCCATTGCATGCTTAATTCGAGGAAACTTCCCCTTCCTTGGTAATCGAATTCTATTTATGTACACTTCTTCTATATATATATATATATATATATATATATATATATATATATATATTAGTAGGGGAAAAATAATATAAATATATAACTATGTTAACTAAGATTCAAAAAATTCAAAAATCATAAAGTTTAAAAAATTACATATTACATAAAATTTTATTTCAGGTTAATCAAACTATCATTCAACTAATCATCTTCATAACTAATTATAAATTATTTATTTCAATTGTCCAACTTATAACAATAAATTATTTTTTTTATCAATTGCTCATTTTTTTTCAAGTTACATTGAAGATTCCACTACAACTAAACAATATTATTAAATCCATTTTAATTCTTATCAACACATGTTATACATACTAAATACACCTAACTAAAAATTATTTATTTTGGTTTCAAAAATTCTCATTCCCCCTTTAGATAACAAGCTCTACTTTCACTATAAAAATTCAATTTTTCTTCTTCAATTATGCTTTATTTAGAGTCATTTACATCCTATTTTATTCTAAAAATGTTATAAATTTACTTTTTCTCAATTTAACATTTGAAAACACAGGTTCAGAATTTAAAAATTTCATATAAACTTTGTTAATCTTTATTTAAATTTATATAATTAAGTTTATAATATCATATTGATAATGATATGAACTGTAAATATTAACTAGTCAAAGTTGTCTAGTCTTCCTTTTTCTTTTAATGTTGTGAGTTTTTTTTTCTACTTTATTTTCTTATTTTTTTTTAATTATTGAATTAGATGTGTTTAATAGTTTCTTTCTTATTTATTTTGCCTTAAATCTTAGTTTCTCTTCGAGGTTTTTGTGAGGAAGCTCTCATAATTATTTTTTCTCTTCTAATTTTTCTCAGCACTAAATAACAATTTAAAGGAGAAGAAAAAGCTAAATTTCTAATTTTCCTAGCTTATTTATGAAAATATCATTAATGAGCCTCTATGTTATTTTTTATTTGATTGTTGATATTATCGCATGGTCTTTCCAAACCTATAATACCTTGAATTTTTAATCCAAAAAAGAGCAATGTGTCAAAAGGCTTTTCATAAAATTTCAGTCCAATATGACAATCAGAATAAGAATTATGTTGAATGCGTAAAACTGATCAATAAATGATTTAACATCAAAATCCAACTTTTTGTATTCAATCATTGCTAAAAACATATCAATTATTTTACTAAGTTTCTAAGACCCATTTTCTTATTCTAAAATATATTTATTTTTTATTTTCATCATCTGTATTATTTACAAACTTACTATAATTCTATGGTAACATTATTGATTTTTAATTAGATTTTACATTAAAATAATTTGGTATAGTTCTTTCTTAATTATTATTTCTCATTTATGTTATAATTTTTTAAAATTATTTTTTCATTCTCAGAATAGATCTATTTTAATTTTTTTTAATTCTTTTATTAGTCGAAATCCGTTACCAATTTCATCATAATATATATTTCGTTTGATTTTATTTTATTTTGGTTGTGTGGGCAATTGCCTAAAGTACCCACAAGGTGGATCCCTACATGGTTATAACTTAGCCGTACATATAAAACATTAAGAATTATAAATAGAGTGGTAAAAAGATATGTCCTTTAACTCATCATGTGATAGGTTCGACTTTCACATAAGGAGAGCTCATGAGTTTGGCTCTGGTATGATTCTTCAGTAATCTGTAATCTAAATATGATAGATAACGCTTGATTATTTTCTTATAATAAAAAGATAAAGATGGTTGGAATAAAAATGTATTTAATTAGAGAATTTTTTTTTAACTCTATTTCATAAATAATTTTTAGCTAATTTTTTGTTTATCTATATAAAAAGGAAGGACAAAGAGGTGGCGTAGAGATAAAACCAAATTATTATTATTACTTTTTTTACAAATATCCCTTTAATAGCACACACTCATCATTATTTTAGTTTAAGAAATTATTTTTTAAGAATGTATTCATATAAAAAGCTTGGTTTTTTTATCTCATCAAATTAATGGAAAAAAAAATTGCTTAGTATAAACATTTATAATTTTATACAATTTGATAATTCATGATAATTAAAAAAATGAATTAGAGCAAATTATTTTTTTATTAATTGAGTTAAATTAGTTAACTAAAGATTATTTTTATCAAAAAGTATAAGAAATAATTTTTTTATCAAAGGAGTGAATTTTTTTTAGATTATGAAAGAAAATGAATATCATTATTTAAGAATTAATATAATAATTAAACCATGCATAATATAGAGAAATAGAATTTGGTCACGTTTTCAAAGAAATTGGATTTGATGATGAAGAGGATCGAATGATTACTAAAAATATGTATTTGTGATGAAATTATTATCTTATATTTCTATAGATATTAGACGTTAGCTTTGTCTTGATGCAAATATTTTATTTCTATTATATTATTTCTTAGCAATAGGATGTAGAGTTTGATTTTAAACAAATAAATTAAATTAAATTCTTAGTTGTATTTAAATACGCTTTCCACTATATTTTCAAATCAAATTATTTAAGTATTCACAATCTCACTAATATATATATATATAAGTGGAAACCATAAATATTCACGAATAGGCATATCAAGATCATGGGCCAATACCTGCGCCATTCAGGGCAATATTTGGCCCATCCCAGTATCATGAACCCAGATGGGCTGGAACAGAAAAATCCGTAATATAAAAAAAGCCCATATTTTTCAATTCCGAAGAAATCAGGCAAAATCTTCCACAACCGCCATTTGCTTCAAAACAAGCAACAGCAAATTTAGTTCAAGTTTCTAAGCTGTTTCTTCACCACTAATTTCATCATATTTTAGTGTTTCTTTAGCACATGATAGTTCACGATGAGTTTATCGTCCATTTTTCTTGTTGGATTTAAGGCCCACTACATGTTCGATGAAATGTTCTAGTTGAAAGAATTCAATATTTAGCGGTGAATGTTTAAGAGTGACAGAAGTTTGTCGATGGTGCAAAGTGTGTTGAGAAAAAAAGAGAAATGGTGCTATGCACCTGAATTTGATGTTATATCATTCATCAGGTGAAACCCTATAAGAGTTTTTACCTTTGGAATGGTATGAAAAGATGTTTCTTTTTTCTGACAACATATTAAGCATCAGTGCTCTGTTCAAAGTCAGGTTCTTATCCAGTCTCTTTTTTCTGTCATGTGCATCTGTTAGTTGAATGGACTCTTAGAGAGTAATATAAATCTCATCTAAAATTTAAAATTATAAGTTGAAGCGGTTCCTTGACAAGCGCTAACACAATAGTATACGAGGGTGATCTTCAGCTTTTTAATTCGTACGAAAATATAGTTTTTTTTCCCTTCACCTGTAGGTGTAAATCTTAAGCAATTGCTCTTGTGACTGTAGAAGGAACGGATTAAACCGTGATTCTATTGTTTTTCTTTCATGGTTTCAACTTGCAAAGCCACGACTAACGTAAGAAATGTCTCGAGGACATGGATTCTTTATTTGCTTCATTTTTTTTTATGTGCCCTGCTTTGCAAGTATACTTATCATCATTATTGAGGGTGCTGGTATTGTTCCTTCTCTTCTTACCTTGTCAGCTTGTAAGAGAATAGTGTTTTTTGTTCTGTTCATATTCAGAATTCCTTCTAGATCATGCAAAAACTACTTGGATCATTACTGACAACATATTGAGCTAGTTGATTGCAGTGTTACAGGAACAGAGTCATCAGACAAAATCAACGTTGACAACAGAATAGAGACTGCAATCACAAGGTAAAGCTTCGCGGTCTGCTCAACCAAAGCAACTTGAAACACTATGAAAATCAGTTTGGTAGCAACTACACTGACAAAATAGAACACACTGCTTGTATAGTAGTGAGTACAAGTAGAATGACAGCAGCGATAAATGAAATGATGGACCATGGATTATTGAAGTAGTGTTGTTTTAAGGTTGCCTGCCACTTGTGCCAAGGTTTTCTGCAGTATGCATTCAGCTTTTCAACCAGACCAGAAAAATAGAAATCGTCGATGATGACAGAAGTCTCTTTGACAAGGCCATGAAAAAGAGCTGATATCCCTTCATCATCCCAGAGCCAGTTCTCAACAATTCCTTCTTTAACAAGTAATTCCACATCCTTAGCCGTGTTGACAAGGTGATTGATAATGATGACATAGTCATTTATGTAGTTCTTAGAACAATGGCATTGCTCAAATGCCAGCAGATTTCTGAATAACAGCTCTGTCGCACCGACTATTTCCAATCTGGGTATCTCCAAAATCCCATTCTTGAATTTTATGTCAAATAAGTTTTTGCTTGCCCCCAGCTTGAACTTGACCCCAGCCTGATGGAGCTCTGTTGCACTGGGTATGCCCAGAGTTTTAAGTTTCTTCTTGGATTTCGACTGAGGAGGTTGATGGCAAATCCACAAAAAGTCAACTAGATGATGTACTTTAGGGGGTTTGTTTTTCTGAGATTTCTCCTCCATTTCCTCCAAGTCCCACAAATCTTTTGAGAACTCATAGGCAAGCTTGGTGATTGAAAGCGTTTGATTTTTGCCAGACGGCAAGGTTATTCTTGCAGGATCAAAAAGATCCTCCAGAATAAAGAAAGGAAGCTGATTTTCAAGCAACCACATATCTTTCCTTATATCTAGTATCGCCCATGGTTTATTATATACTCGATCATTTTCCTTTTCATTTCGCATTGGTTTGGAATGATACCTCAACAAGACTTCAATGATGAAGGCAGCATCCACTAGAATCATTTTTATGAACTCATCACTGCTAAATCTTATGATTTCCGCATAACAATCCCGTAGTTTTTTCTCATTTTTCCCTATGACTTTAAGATAATCCACCAGACTCAACTTTGTCCTTTGAAGAAAATCTTGAAGGTACCTCTTTTTATGCTCTTCCATCGGTCTTAGTTCTGGTTTGCCATGGTGCAGTGGCCCAATTGAGACCAGTTGAGGAGTGTAAGCCTTTTCGTTCAAATGATGCAGTCGCTTAGGAACTGTGTAGATGCAACACTTTGAGGACAGAACAGGCAAGCTTTCTAACTCCCCTCTCATTGAAGCTGCTAGTTCGTCGATATTGACCGAAGTATCATTGGTTATTTCTGCCATCTATTCACCTCACTGCTTCAACAATTTCCACACTTGTAATCGAAGCAGAGGACTCTGACCACTGGCAACACAATGAACAAAACCTTTACTTGTAAATCTGCAGGTAAATTAAGAAAGAACAGCTAAATATTCCGTTATCTCTCGACATTAATTCTTACTCTTTCAGTGCCTGTAAGGAAAATCGAGTAAATTGACATGGTGGGAGTAATAGTAAATAACAGTTATGCTGAAGGAAACTTTCTGCTGTGCGTAACTTTACTTTTTCCAGAACCATGAATGGTCAAGTCGAGTATCAGCACAAGGAAAAGAGAACATCTTGAAGGCATACATACACAACAAGATACAGATCCAAAAATAAAGGAAAAGCCAAAGCCCAATAATGCACACCAATCTTCCTTACCTACAAAGAGGGGTGAGATCCTACTTGCGTACCTGGAACTCTCGACTCAAGCCCTTGAGGAGGTAGCTAGCTCAATTGTCTACTAGATTTCTGCTAGTCAATAGCTCAAGTTTCCAACTCTCAATGCATTATGAGAGAGAGCCCTACCTGACCTCGCAAGTCTTTCTTTATGCCCTATAGCTATTGACTTTGCATTTCGAATCGTTTTTGGTGATTTGCTTTTTTTAAAAAAAAAATTTGATAAATTTTTTATTTTTAAATTATTTTAATATAATAATATTAAAAAAATTAAAATATATATATATATATATTATTTTCATATATTTTGAAGTAAAACTTATTTTTAAAAATAGTCTTTATTACATTTTTAAATACCATTTTTAATCATAAATTTATTATTTTATTATATTTTAGTGTAGAAATTACTTTGATATGCATGTGGTATGGTTAGTGTTTTAAATTAATTTTGTTTTTAAAAAAATAAAGATGTTAACTTTATAATATGATTTTTAGTACTATAATTTTTTATTAAATAAAAAATATATTATATATGTTTAATAAAATAATTTTTTAAAAAAAAATAATGGATAAATTGAATTTTTTTATTAAAGTTAATTAAATTCTAAAATAAAAAACTAATCATTACAATAAAAAAAATACATATCTAAATATTTAACTCCAACTATTTTTTTTATTTTTATTTTTTTTTATTTTAAAAGTTATTTCTTGTTGGCTGAACAATTAATTTTTATTTTAAAATAAAAAAATAAATTATAATAATTTTTTTCCAGTATTATATAATTAATATAAATTTAAAAGATATTTATTAAACTTAGAAGGTATTTAGAAATATGATGGTAATAATTTTTAAAATATTTTTATTTAAAAATATATCAAGATGAAAAAATTATTTATTGACAGTAATATATTAAAAAAATTAAAAATATAAAAATATAATAATTTAAAAAAAAAAAAAACCTTTTCTAAACACAAAACCAAACAAAGATGAATTTGCCTCTGCTGCTACAGGAGAGTTGAGATAGAAGAAATGGCGTTTGCTTTATTCAAATGCTTCAACGGCACTTGAAAGGTTAACATAGACACACTGGTGGCCGGGTCCATCTCATGCCATCCAACTTCCTTCGGCCACGTCACTCTCTCCCCTCCTCCGCTCTCACTTTCTCCCCCCGTCGAAACAACAACTCTGCATTCACTTCGTCTTCAAAGAAAAAGAAGGCCAGATTAAAATAATAGTAATAATTAAGTTGAAATGGCCGGAAAAAATGAAAATTTTGATGACCCATTTGTTTAAAATTGAATTTTTTCATAGCCCATTTGGGATTTTTCACTGTATGATAGATAATAAGATTGCGAAGGGTCATGGTGAAAGCGTGTGTTTGGTTACTGAAAAAATTGAAGGAGAAGGAATGTGGAGGAAAGTAGTTTGAGTGAAATTGAAGCATTCTATTCCTTTCAATGAATGGACTGTTTTTTATTTTTGTAATTAATTCAATTGTATCCAGATAAAAATTGCGTTTATTTTTTTCGAGTAATTTTAATTATTTCTTTATCTTATTAATTTTGGTATAAATCTGAAGTGAAGATTTTCATTTATATATATATATATATATATATATATATATATGTTTTCCTTTTCCTTTTCTTTTCTAAGAGAGCAGTGAGGAAGGGGGAAGATGCATTTGAGCATTGTTTGATATGTTAGAAGAAGACCTTGAAAATGATGAATTGTCTGTGGGTGATGGTGATGGTGATGGTGATGGTTTAGCGAAGAAAACCTTGAAAAACTTCAACGTGGGTTAAGAGGAGGCACCAAGACTTGGTGGAGATGATGATGATGAGGTAGAAATGTTTAATTCAGTTGGAGATGATATTGAGGATGAAGATGGTGATGAAGAGGAGGAGGAGGAAAGATCCATGACACTGAAGAATTGGCAACTTCGGAGACTCGCACGAGCTTTGAAAACTGGGCACTGCAAAAACAGTGCGCGTGTCATGACAGCAATGTTGTTCAACAAACTACAAAATGCAGGGACATCTGTGAATATTTCTGGTTTCTAAATCTCTTCCTTTTCTTTTGCAGGTTAAAAGTCTAGCTGCGGAGCTTTGTCTTGATAGGGCTGTTGTTCTTGACTTGCTTCGTGACACTCCTCTAAATCTTGTTATGATGAGTGCCGCCTTGCCTGACGAACCTGCACCTACACTAGTGATGCTGGAAACTATACCAATTGAAATTGTTCCTGAAGAAACTGGAAACGTGGATGTCACTGGGACTGAGGTGAAAGTGCCAATTCATGTTATGCAGGGCAGTTGGTTTGCTCGAAAGAGACTGAAGAAAGTCCATGCTGACACTCCCGAAAGTGTCCATAGAAGAACTAGGAGACCCACTGTAAGTCCAGTTTTCTCTACCTTCTTGTGAAAAAAGTTGTCTGAGCGGATATTGCATTTTTTGTGCTATGAAAAATGTGGAATTAATAGTTTAAGTTATATAAATTGCTAATGAATTTAAGTAAATGGCTTTTATAATCTATGTGATGTACATGTGAAAAATCTCATTACACAACCAAACAGAATTATGGATTTCCAGAGAGTTTGGAGACGGTTTTAGCCTCCAATAATGTTACATGATGTGCGTATTGTCAATACTCAAACCTTTATCTCAATTGAGGATATCAATTATTATGAAACCTTGCTCTAAACTCTTTCTAGATTAGTCTCCAGCTTATATTTATGAACATTTCATGATTTAATGAACTACCTGGAGAAAAACAAGAGGATGAGGTATTTCTTGAGAAGCTGCATCGATATAGGGAAATTCTGGTTCCTTATGCCGTTCGTGTATATAAACAACGCAGAATTCAATGATTAGCAACATTGTACGTCACAAACCTGCCTCGGAAAAGGGTGTGGAATGGTTTGAAAATAAACGTGCTGAAGACAGTGTTCCTGAACATCGACGCCCATTTCAAAGGTCTGTTCCTGAAACTGTATCTTCAAGTTGAAAAACACTGTAAATTTGTAATGTATCTGGGAATGGCATGTGAGGGAAGATAATTAATGCATCAAGCTTTTGATCTTTTCCATGTTATTTTCAAGCTCTTGCTCTTTTCCATATGTAATCCTTTCTGAAAACTAAGATTCATGTGGTTGTTATCATAGACAACACAAGCTGCTATGTGGTTTATGGAAATTTGACGTGCAAGTTTGACAGGCAGTTACAAAGTTTCCGGTAAGTTTTCCAGATCCCAAATTGACAAGTCTTAACATGTATTAGCAGGAATGCGGCGATAAAACATAGAAAGAAAATCTCTATATAACATAATGTTGTGTGTAGTCTGTATCATAATGGTGGAACCACTATATTAATTAAGAAGAGAGGCAATTGTCTCTCTTTAAAAAAAGAACGCAAGTTAACTATTCATAATAAATTTGAAAAGAGAGAAAATAGAAAAGAAAAAAGAAGGAAGAAGAGGTAGTTATACTTTTTATCTTTATGTTTAGATTCTCAGCTCATTCACCGTTGGATCAGGCTGAGATTTTGACAGCAACTTCTAAATACATTATTCTTCATTTTAAACGGTTGGATAGAAGATTACTGGTGTGGAAACTAGCCGAGTTTACAGAAAACAGGGTTGTCAGTATTGTGAGTTTTTCTCAAATACTTCTTCTTTAATCTTGTTGTATTCCAAGAATAAGTTGTTCCTGATGTTATTTATGTTGTAGCCCTTAGTTGAATCTAAGAAATAACAGTTGTAAACCTAGTATTTGTTGATAGTGGAAGATTTAAGTGGATTACCGTCTCGTGGTTTTTCTCGCATCGAGCTTTTCATGTTAAAAATCCTGGTATTGACTTGTGTAATTATTTGCATTATATTTAGTCATTGTTTGATTTTATTTTACTGCACAAAGAGGGAAAAGGATTAGGACTTGTAAATTATATTCTATTGAATTGATCCAGGTAAATTGGTGTCCGGTTGTTCCTAGTTTTCCCAACAAAATGGTATAAGAGCATTGGTTATGTAGATGGAATTTCTTGTGCAGTTAAAATGAAAAAGGAATATTCAGGCATGATAAAGCTTATTTCCTCAAATTATTTTCTATAAAAAACAGTGATGGAGGATCACTTATATTGCTATGATTTGGCTTTGCCAATTAAATGTAAAGGAATAAAGCCTAATGAAATGGATGATACAAAATGGAATGAGCTTAATAGAAAGGCTACTCCTAATGTTAGAAAATGGGTATCTTCCAAGTCCATTAATCATATTTCTCAAGAACATGATTGTTATACAATTTGGAAGATGTTGGAAGAAATATTTGCTAAGAAGAGTGTACAAAACACGGTTTTTGTAATTAGAGACCTTGTAAACTTGAAGTATAGAGATGGTGAAGTGCTTCAGTGCATATAAATGTATTCTAAAGGTTCTTGAATCAGCTGTCATTGATGAATCTTGAGTTAGCCGATGAAATGCAAGCACTAATCCTAGTGAGTTCATTGCCAGATAGTTGGGAGACTTTGGCGGTGTCACTTAACAATTCTACTTCGAATGGAAAGATCACTTTGAAAACAGTGAAGGATTGTATCCTCAAGATAGAGAAGAGGAGGAAAGGGACAAGCACTTCTGAGTCTCATGCACTTGTTACAGAAAGTCGAGGGAGAAGTCCAAGCAAGTTCTCTCACGGCAAGCAAGATAGAGAATCCAGTAATAGAAAAGGCAAATGGAAGCCTAAAGGAAGATCTCAGTCAATGAAGGGTTTTAGGTTGATGATGAGTTTGGTTATAGGTTGTGGGATCCAAAAGAGAAGAAAATTATGAGAAGCAGAGATGTTATCTTCTTTGAAGATCAAACCATTGAAAACTTTAAACAAAAAGAGAAAAAAGAGTCTATTGTTTTTATTCCTTCTAATTCAAATCCAAGACCTACTCTATAGTTACCTTTGATGCCTACTAATCATGGGGGAGATTTGCAAAATAATGATAATTATGGTTTTCTTATTGAGCCATTAGTTGGTGATTTTTGAATTAGTTAATGATGATATTGATGTTATTCCTGAACAGGTTATGTAAAAAGCTCCAGATAAGCCACAATTAAGGAGGTCAACTAAACCTCGCTAACCTTCTACCAGATATTCTCCTTATGAGTATGTGCTAGTTACTGATGGGGGAGAGCCAAAATGCTTTGATAAAGCTATGTCATATGAGAAGAAAAATAAGTGGTTGAAAGCAATGCAAGAAGAGATGAAATCCTTACATGAAAACCATCATTTTGAGTTAGTGAAGCTTCCTAAAAGTAAGAGAGCATTTAAGAACAAATAGGTGTTCATGTTGAAAATTGATGAACATTTCTCACAACCAAGGTATAAGGCAAGATTAGTTGTGAAAGGTTTCGATTAGAAGAAGGGTATTAATTTTGAAGAAATCTTTTCACCAGTGATCAAGATGTCTTCAATCCGAGTTATGCTTGGCTTAGCTGCTAGCTTGAATCTTGAAGTTGAACAACTTGATATGCAAAATACTTTTCTCCATGGTGATTTAGATGAAGAGATCTACATGGAGCAGCTTAAAGGGTTTGAAGCAAAAGGTAAAGAGCAGTTAGTTTGCAAGTTGAAAAGGAGCCTATATGAGTTAAAGAAAGCTCCAAGACAATGATACAAGAAGTTTGATTCTTTTATGGTGGATCATAGTTATGACAGGACCACTTCTGATCATTGTGTATTTATGAAAAGGTTTCCAGATGGAAACTTTATTATTCTCCTATTGTATATGGACGATATGTTAATTGTTGGTCATGATGCTAAGAAGATTTAGATGTTAAAGAAAGAGTTGAGCAAGTCCCTTGCAATGAAAGACTTAGGACTGGCAAAATAGGTTATTGGCATGAAAATCACACGTGATAGGAAAAAGAAAAAACTTTGGTTATCTCAAGAGAGATATGTTTAAAAGGTACTTAAGAGATTCAACATGAGTAACTTCAAACCTGTTTGTTCTCTACTTGTAAGCCACTTTAAACTAAGTTCTAAGTAGTGTCCTTCAAGTGATGAAGAAAAAGATGAGATGAAAAAGGTTTCTTATGCATCTGCTTTTTCATCTGCAGTTGTTAGCTTGATGTATGTCATAGTTTGCATAAGGCCGGATATAGCTCATGCAATTGGTATGGTTAGTCAGTTTCTCTCCAATCCTGATAAAGAATACTGATTAATAGTGAAATAGATACTCAGGTATCTCAAAGGTACTTCTAGTTTCAGTCTATGTTTGGTAATAATAAACATATGTTGGATGGATTCACAGATACAGATATGGTTGGTGATGTTGATTCTAGAAAGTCCATATCAGGATACTTGATGAAGTTTGTCGCTGCACGACGTCGGGCAACGTCTCCACTCCTTTTTTGTTTGTTTTTTTAAACAAAAAAAAATTAGTTTTTATTTGATTGGGGAAATAAAGATTTTTATTGGAGTCACCATCTAGTAATTTGAGGGAACTAGAAATCCAAAATTAGACACTGGTCCTAGAGATTCGGGTACTGAGTTAGTTATGATTAAGGGAAGGTAGACACCACCCTTAAAATATCCTTTCAGAGAAAGGTTACCTTTACTTGTGTGTTTTTTTTATTTTAATTCAAATGCTATTATATTTTGAGCTTATTTGTAAATTTTTTTTAACATGGTTAACGTCGGTCCCTAAAAATAAGAGACACGTTAAAAATGACATCGGTCCCTAAAATTAGGAGACTTTGTCTAAAATGTCGACGTTTATCCCTAAAAAGGAGAGTTACGTCTGATTTACCAAAATAAATAATAATGGACATAATCCATATTTGGTATTTAAATTTTTGACATCGGTCCTTTTTTATAAATAAAAGAGACGTGTCGACAAATAATATTTATTTTATAAAATAAAAATTATTTTGATATCATTGACAAATAGATATATCAATTCTTAAAAATTAGGTTTTTGACCCATGAACAGTGATATGATAAAATGGGTGTTGAACCCGCGTCGTTATTTATTTTGGTTTATTTTTGTTTTTTTTTTTTGCACATGCAAAAATTTACAAGTATTTATATATAAAAATATCAAAAAATACCATAAAATATCATAGAAAATTACCTGAGTACCCCTGTATAGGAAAAAGACTGAAATACCCTCGGATTTATTGAAAATTTATGAAAATGCCACTGGCGGCGCGTGTGGCTCACGCGCGGTTACTGTTGATGGCGGCGAATTTTTTCGGTGAGATTCCGGCAAAAAAATGGTTGATCCTGGTAGATCTGAGGACGAGGATTCTGATGGTGGTGGTCTTATTGGTCGTTGATGGCTACGAGGATTCTGATGGTGGTGGTCTTATTGGTCGTTGATGGCTGAGGAGGGAGAATCAATGACTTGAAGGTTGATTTGCCGATGACGGTGAAAAAGTGTGAAACGGCCAGGGTTTTTCTTCGGAGGAGGCGATGCACATTTCTGTGGTGGTTTCACGGCTTGAAACGGCCGAAAATGGGAGATCGGTGGAGAGAGAGGGAATCGCCGGCGAGAGGAGAGAGAAGCTCTGGGTTGTGCTGCGGTGTGGACGGGTGTATAGTGTGCTCCTACGTCTGAAGGCTGTGAACCGTTGGATCTCGGATGAACAGATCATGCGGCTGTGATTCGTTTGATCTTCAAGTTGATCGGACGGTCAAGATTGAATGAGCTACGATCTGGTGTGGCGCAGTGTGCCGAGTGCTTGGTACACCGGCTGACGTAGCGCAACAGGATCGAAAGGCAGATTATTTGAAAGACTGAGATTGATTTGGGTTTTAATCTGGTGTGGTAAAGCCTATTGTATCCTAAGAAATCAAAGGCTCAAATTTAAACACTAATAGATCTAACGGTTAGGATATTTTTGATATTTTTAATTTGTTTAAAAAAAAATTTAATATCTTACTAGTGTAGAAAAAGTATAAGAAAAATAAATAGTACCCAAATAATAACACAAATAGTAATGCTCGAATTCAGAATTCAAATTCAGAATGATTTTTTTTATTTTTTCCTCCTCCTTTGTGTCTTGATTTCATTGGCTATTTATAGCCAATGAAAACAGACAACAAATCACATAATTATGAAAATAATCATGGGATTGCTAAAATTTTCAACGTGCACCGATTACCATCTGTTTTATTATATATAATAATACTAAATAATAATAATAATAATATTTATTTATAGGGGTAAAAATTAAAAATTCAAATCAGTATTATAAAAAGTTTTTCATCCGCTAAAAATCAATTTTAATTACAAAAAAAAAATCTTTATACGGGTATCAACTCGGCGGACCGGGTTTTTTGACCAAAAATAGTCCGAAACTCATTTTTTTATCGCGGTCGTCATGGTGGGACCTGTATTGACCCGGTGGACTCGGTTTTGACCGAAAATGACGGTTTTGACCCGAAACAGCCCGAAACTCATTTTTCATCCCAGTCGACATGGTGGGACCCGTATTGACCCGGTAGACTCGGTTTTGACCGAAAATGATGGTTTTGACCCGAAACTCATTTTTCATTACAGTCGATATGGTGGGACCCGTATTGACCCGGTGGACTCGGTTTTGACAGGAAATGACGGTTTTGACCCGAAACGACCTGAAACTCATTTTTCATCCTGGTCGACATCGTTTAACCCATATTGACCTGGTGGACTCGATTTTGGTAGAAAGATACGGTCGACTCGAGAAAATATATTTTAAACTCTTTTTTTCTTTTTTTTTCTTTTTTTTTTATTTATTATATTTTTTTGTCATGAATAATAAGATAAAATAGCATTCAAAAAATTTTAGTGAATCCAAAATTGGGTTACAACAAAGTTTGTAAGGGGAGCAATCTCATGGCAATCAAGGTTGCAAAAATATATTGCATTATCCACTACAAAGGCTGAATATATTGCTCTTACTGAAGAGGGCAAAGAGTTATTATAGATGAAAAAGTTATTACATGAACTTGGCCTAGTTCAAAAGAACTTTGTGTTGCACTATGATAGTTAAAGTGCAATCCATCTCAGTAAGCATCCTACTTTTCATTCTCGATCGAAGTACATTGAGGTTAGATATCAATGGATTTGAGATGCTATGGAGATGAAGTCATTTGTTGTTGAAATGATCCATACCAATAACAACATGTCAGACATGATGGCCAAACCTCTACCGAGAGAGAAGTTTGAGTTTTGCAGAAAGGAAGCAGGCTTGTTAGAGCTTCCTAAATTGAAGCTTATATGTTAATCGCTAGTATGACAAATTCCTCATATGGTGTGCGAGGGGGAGATTTATTGTATGTGGTCTCGTACTATGTGATGGTGGGATCACCACATTAATTGAGAAAAGAGGTAGTTGTCTCTCTTGAAAAAAAGCATAAGCTAACTATTCATAATAGATTTGAAAAGAGAGAAAATAGAAGAGAGAAGAGAAAAAAGGAAGGAAGAAGAGGCAGTTGTACTATCTGTCTTTATTTTTTGATTCCCAACTCGTTCACCGTTGGATCGGGCTGAGATTTTGACAGCAGCTTCTAGACACGTTATTCTTCATTATGAATGGTTAGATTAAAGATTGGTAGTGTGGAAGGTGGACGTTTTTACAGAAAACAAAGCTATCAATATTGTGCATTTTTCTCAAATACTTCTTCTTTAATCTTGTTGTATTCCAAGAATAAGTTGTTCATGATATTATTTATGTTGTAGCCTTTAGTTGAATTTAAGGAAGAACAGTTGTGAACCCATTATTTATTGATAGTGAAAGGCTTTAAGTGGACTACGGTGCCGTGGTTTTTCCTGTATCGAGTTTTCCACATTAAAAATCTTGGTGTTGATTTATGTGATTATTTGTATTATATTTGGTCATTATTTGATTTTGTTTTACTACACAAAAAGAGAAAAGGACTGAGATTTGTGAATTGTATTCCACTGAATTGATCCAGATAAATTAGTATCCGATTGTTCCTAATTTTCCCAACACATAAGCTTAGGAAGGTTGTAGAACATTTCTTGTAAGAAGATGAGCATACAAATCAAGTCCTGCTACTTTCACACAATCAAAAGTGATACAGAGAGTTCTCTTTAATCTTGAGGTCCAGAAAAGCCCAAGAGAGTGCTATCAAGTCTCAATTCTGAATGTTTAATGCAATAGAGCCGAACAAGCACAACCAACAAAAAAAAACCAGCCACGCCTGCACGCAACCTACGTACCGTCAAACTCGTGTCATCCTCTTTCTCTAGCACACCGAACACTCATGCCAACTATAAGCTATCGTCCTCTGTTTCTCATCCTTCCATCCAAGCACCTTTTTATATTTAAAAATAACGTTGACTTCAAATTAATGTAATTTTTCTGAGTAGGAAAGAGTTACTACGCTGAAAACATTAGATATTATGATAAAATCTTAATCTTTTAGTTATTTGCAATATTAATTTTCAAATATAATTTAAAAAAAATAAGATTATTTGTAATTTATTAAGATATAATTTTGTGAGATGTTATAAAATTTTCTAAAAAAATAACCTTTTTTTTTCAATAAAATTAATCTATGTACCTAAACTTGATGGGAAAGAAAATCTTTCACCCGATTTAACTACGTATATATTTATTAAGTACAAATAAAGGTTATAAATGAATAAATCCACTGTAGGTATATAAAAATTCAAACTCTGACTTAAGTATTTTTAGAAATATAGTAGATATTATGTTTTAAAATATTTTTTATTTATAAATATATTAAAATAATTTTTTTATTTTTAAAATTTTATTTTTAATATTAACATATCAAAATAATTAAAAAAACATAAAAATATTAATTTTAAACAAACAATATTTTAGCAACAATACCAACGCTGCCATAATTCTCAAATCTCACACCTTCAATGCACGAATGAATATCTACTTTCTCACCTAACCTTCCTAAATGGGGACAAAACTATCTACTAGATTTCTTATGCCAAATATAAGAACATCAAATCCTTTGGCTTCAACAAAGTGAAAATACACTAAGAATACCAAATTTTGGCAGGAGTGCCAAGCTTGATAAATTGTTTAGGAAAGTGGATTGTACACTGCGGCTTGTCTTATATGCTTAGAAAATGTCCTCCAGTACTTGATTCGACAGAATTCAAGAATAGCTACAAAATTTCCCTCGACAATATCGTAGAGCTTTTGCTGTTTCTAGTGAAAATTGCTCGGTCTCCATCTTGGTAAAACAATGGCTTTGGACAAGGGTGTTCTCAAACAAGATTTGTACTCTTTTTGTTAGTCGGCATGGCAAAATGCTTTCCCCTCCTTGGATCCCATCTTATGGCCTATTTACTTGTAATTCTTAACTTCAAATTGTCTCTGCCACCATCTGCTATATATGCTTAAGACAGCAACTATTCTCGTATCAGAATCTCCCAATCCAAATACAATAATAAGAGTAATCAAGAAGTAAGGACATGGCAACTCTGCAAAGGTCGACAGCTTTTAGGAGGCAGGGCTCATCGGGAGTGGTATGGGAAGATATATACTTCTTAAAGGAGGACAAGGTGTGCTACAAGGAGCTAAGGCCATGCCAGAGTGCGAGAGTTGTCAGCATGACAGATCCCGGCAAATCGAAGGCGGAACCCACTGCTTTCCCTCGCAGCTACTCAACTGCCCCCGTCAATCATTCTAAATCCAAATCAGAAAAAAGAAAACTGTTTTCAAATTTACTTTTCAGCAGCAAGTGATTAATTCCTTAGAAAGATCGATGGCTATGGAAGTTATGCATGCTGGTATTTGCGTCTTTCATTTATTGATTTGTTGCTCTTTACATTTCTTTTAGTTTAGCAGCCATAGTAGTGGCATTCTCAAAATTGAGCCATGTCTCTTTCTCTCGTTTAGTAGAAGAGAAAGAGAGGATTAATACCTGCTGGCAACGATTGCAGTTACTTTATGTTTAATGTATTACATTATGGTTAAATATCGTTGTTGGAAGCTGGCATCTCTGTCGAAAGAGGAGACTGTCTAAACCCTTAAACCAAAATAAACTACCCCCAGAAACATCATGATTCATATGCATGGGCTGATCAACCTTGAAGCCTGAAAGTGTGTGCACAGCGTTTCCCTTCAGAATATCGTTGATGCATTTAGACCAAACTTATAAATCATTCGCTTTCAAGTTACTGCAATAATTTGGCAATTCGTGGAGATGTCGAAAGAAGATTCTGCTTTACAGGTGATGGCCATGAATGATGGCCTTAATCGTATCATACTTGCAAGATTTCTACCACGAAATCTTCTTAACTTCCATACAGTTTTCTTGCCCAAATATCCAAACTGTGGAAGATACAGTGTACCTTCACCTTAATGATCATCACAAGCAAATCACAAGTTCATATCATTTTTTTTCCCAAAAGCAGTCGAAAGAAGGCAGGATGCATACAAAGTTTTATCAGGATATGAAGGGGTAACAGAGTGGATAAGAGAGTGGAGAATCACTGGGATGTGAAAACAAACAAGTGTAAAAGCGAGCCTATATATATTACTTCGCTAGGGATGCAAAAATCAAGAGCATATACTCCTATTACTGTAGAAATAGACCATTCAAGACTGGGAAAAAGCTAAAACTAGATGTTCATCTTAGCAGCAAGACTTGTCATGGCAAACTTTCGAAGTCATTGTTTAAAGAAATATGGTTTAGATTCCACCTGAGAAGAGTTTAAATTGGATGAATTGTTCTTTTTTATGACGTATGAGAAACTATAACATGATTTAATCCCAAAACTATTAATATTTTAGAAATGCTAAGCAGTCAGTCGCTAGTGATGGAACCCTGCTCGTCCAATGCACTCATGCACTGAGTAAGCACATAATATAGTTATAAAAATACCTAAAAAAATTCCGATGGTTAGCTCAACTATTCAAGTAAAAAAGAAAAATTAGAAATCAAAGACAAGGCTCGTATTATTGGTATAGTAAGTCAACTCTTTGGGAAAAAAAAACAAACAAAAGCTCTTAAAATCGTGATTTTTCGAGAGAGAAAAAAACTTAAATGATGTTATTTTAAAAAAATGGGTTTTTCATTATTAAACAGGCTAAGACAAGATTTCAAGTGAATGTTTTTTTCTAGAATTGAAAAAATGATGGTCTTAGTTGCTGTGTGCATTGAATGTTTTTTTAATCATCTATTAATTATTAAAAAGTTGTTTGGGAGTTACAATGTATATTTTTTCAACAGTAAAAATATAATTTTATTTTCAAGATTAATAAAACTTAGAGCAGATAAACAAAAACTTTTTTTATTTTTCATAAATTTTTAAACAGTAAAAATATTTATTTAGCTTTAGAATTAAAAAAATATTGGGTTGTGGGGCAAAAGGTTTTTTTTTAATTTTTCATAAACAATAAAGATATGAATATGACCTTAGAAAAGAAAAAAAAAAACAAGGTTTTCATTCCACGGCATTTTTGTACTTTTATATACGTTTTTTGGATAATTATCAAAATTATAGGGATAATTTTATATTTTTATATTTAATTTTTAATTTTTAACTAGAAGAGTTGTTAGTGTGTATTAGACACACTTTATTTAGGTAATACATTCAACATTATTAAATATTCTAATTCAACATTATTAAATATTCTAATATCACATTTTCTCATTTCTTTCAATATATCATCATATTCTATTTTATATGATGTTACGTGTAATAATATATAATAATTGAATTATCGCTGATGGTTATTTTTTTTTCTCTCTCCTATAAGATAAAGTATATGATCATTCTTTTTGTTTTTTATTTATCAATTTTAGCCTTTATTTTTTAGTTTTTTATTCTTTTTATAAAAGTTTTGTTCTTTTTTTTAACTTAGTCATTCAATTACAATTTCTTATATGTTTTATTTTTAATTTCAGTCATTATCCTTCTGTTTTTTAATTTATTTCCTTGACCTTTTTATTAAAGTTTTTTTTTTCCTTTCAATTTCATCATTCAATCAAAGTTTATGTTGTTTTATTTTTTATATAATTTGACTTTCATTATTTTTTTTTTGTTAATGCTATTTTTCAATTCAATTTAACCCTCAAATTGAAAATTTTTATTTGCCCTCTAGTTATTATTTTTTTTATTTTCACTCTTATTTTTTTTATATTATTTTGTGTGATTGATTTTTTGTTCTAATTCATCTTTCAATATTTAATTTCTTAAGAATTTGATTTTCTAAGATCTTATCATCCTGCACTATTTTTTTAACATAAGTTTTGTGATTATCTTTTTTTTTGTAGATTTATCCTGAATTCATGACTTAAGGTCACGGGTTTTGTGTATTTTTTAATATAATTTTAAAAAATATTTATGTTTAATTTTTCAAGATAGTATTCTAATTCATTTATAATTTTATATTTATAAATACATGAAAATGAACATTATGTTAAAAAAATAAAAAAATAATAATTTTTCAGTAGTCATGAGACTTTCACGTACAACAATTCCTTTATAAAAAATCATATAAAAACAAATGAAAAGAATTCAAATAAAACATAATTTGAAAAATAAACAAATTAAAATTAACAAATTAAATTTTAAATAAATTAAAATTTTAAAAAACTGCATACGCATATCATGTAAAATATAAAACTACACTAATACCAGCCTTTCTTTTATAACCAAAAAAAAAAAAACACTACTAATAACAATTACTTCAACGTAATTATTTCTCCAAACGGCCTCAAAACCAAAAGAAAGGTAGTGATGAACATGCTTCAACAATGTTTCAAGTTCTTCCTTAAAAATATTTTTAAAAAATTAATTTTTTAAATTAAATTAATTTTTTAATATTTTTAAATTATTTTAATATATTGATTTTAAAAATAATCTTTCTAAAAAAATATTATTTACATATTTTTAAAAGAAAAAATACTTTAAAAAATAATGACACAAACAACTTGAACTAAATTGAGAATTAGTTTAAATAATTTGAAAACACTAAAAAAATTTAATTGAAATAAAAAATAAAACATTATTTTTAAAAAATACTTTTAAAATATAAAAAATTATTTTATTCAAGCAACAATGCATTTTTTTATTCATCCATGGTATCCAAGAAGAACTTCAAATCAACTTTCATAATTATGAAATATGGTAGTATGTTTGAAAAATATTTTTAAAAATATTTAAAATTTTAATTTTTTTATATTTTTAAATTATTTTAATGTGTTAATTTTAAAAATAATTTTTAAAAAATAAAAAAATATTATTAATATATTTTTATAAATAAAAAATATTTTAAAAAATAAACATAATTACACTTTTAACCATATAATCAAAATGAGTGGTCAGTTTCCAATGGAATGGAGATTTGGAATTTTGAACGAACCCTAATTTTAAGTTGGATACCACGTGATTGTCACAAGTGGTCATATCCAAATAGCGAACACAGATAGTCTCCTCTCCTTCATGGCGTTGGCAGGCATGTATTGGTCAAATTATCAACACTCAAATAAAACTGTTGTTTTTTTACAGAAACCAAGAAACACCACGAGGTCCCAATCTCCTCTTTCAACTTCCATCCCAACCATCCGATCAAACTCAATCCAACACTCCACATTCCTCCACGATTGTACCCTACGATCCTTTGATTCACCTAACTCGGCATGGCTCATATGCTTCCACGATTTCTATGTTTCCATCGACCGATTAAAATTAATCTAATGGTTCTCAATCACTCCGTACTCTTTCTCTGCACAATTTGCTACATATTGCATTAATATCCCGCTCTTTTTTCTCTCTCTAAAAGCCATATATATATATATATATATATATATATATATATATATATATATATATTTCTATTTCTATTTCTATTTCTATTTTTTTTGTTTCTATCTGATTTTCAAAGGGAAAAAAAAATGCAAGAACAAACAACGAGTTCAATTCCTGCTAATTCTGTGCCGTCTAGCAGTGAGCGATCTTCAAGTTCTGCTCCTCAACTTGAAGTCAAAGAAGGTCTTATTTCCCCCTCTCCTTCTCTCTCTCTCTTTCTCATTTGTTAATATTTTTTTGACTTTAAAATGGAAATAAAGTAGTTTCTTTGTTAAATTTATTTAATTTTTCAATATTTGATTGTTTTTCTTCTTTATTTCAATTCAAGTTTCAGAATTCTTATCTGGGTTTTTTGAAATGAAAGCTTTTCTATTACAGGTAGAGCATACTTATACAAAGTTATAATATTTATTTATTTATTTATTCATTTCTTCAGGATCTTCAATCATCTCAAAAGTTGCCAATCTGGGTTCTGTAGAATCGTTGATTTTTCTCAACTGGGTCTCCAATCTTACTTCAATTTTCTCATTAGAATCTCTTAAAATTCAAACTTTATATTTTCATATTACATTGTTTGTGTTTAGATTTTTGAATTTATTGTGTTTTTCTTTGTTGATTTTAGGTATGGAGAGTGATGAGGAAATTAGGAGAGTTCCAGAGATGAGCGGCGAGCCATCAGCCTCCGGTAGAGAGACCGGTTCAAACGCCGGTCCAGACCGGGTGCAGCCAGCAGGAGAGGGCCAAAGTCAGAGAAAGAGAGGAAGGAGCCCAGCTGACAAAGAAAACAAAAGGCTGAAGAGGTAATGTTCTGGTTTTACTCTTTTGCCCTTTCTAGCCGTTTAAAATGGAGCTCCGAGGCATTTATGACGGCGATTTGTCGATAATTAGTGTTTTTGGTGGGGGGTGTTATTGGGAATTCCTAGGTTGCTGAGGAATAGAGTGTCAGCACAGCAAGCAAGGGAGAGGAAGAAGGCTTACTTGACTGAGTTAGAAACAAGAGTTAAAGATTTGGAAAAGAAGAATTCTGAGCTTGAAGAGAGGCTTTCTACCTTGCAGAATGAGAATCAAATGCTTAGACATGTATGTTTACATAATCCCGTCATTATATCGTTCTTGTCTTGTTCCAATAACTGTTCATCACTAGGGAAATATTAGGATATTATGAGTTCGAAATTGAAAAAAAAATAAAATCGTTAGGACCTTATTTCCTCGTACTAGAAAACAGATTATGCTCATAAAGAACATGCATGGTTGATGATTGCCTAATTGTAGTTATAAATTATCAGTTTTTATGTGTATAGCCAATTGATTGAGGCATATATGATAATAAGACACATGGTCTTGACATCTTGTTTAAGAGAAGAAATTGAAAATGAAAGGCGTTGCATGAAGGATTAAGAAAGAAAAGAAAGTGTGGTACAGAGGTAAAAGGCTGGGAGTAAAGGGTTTGTTTTAGACTTAGATTTGAGCCTTGTAGTTGTTAGTATTAATGGTTATTAAAGATTTATTTAATTGTTAATTTTATATCCATGAAGATTAGTTAAGATATGTTCAACTTGACTTGAAGATTTCATATAAATAAAAGAAAAAAGAAAGAGAAAAACAGAAAAGAAATTTTATGAAGTTATAATTATTAGGGTGTATGGGTTAGCCCCATGAAGCATATGACGAAAAATAAATATATAGATTCTCTCAAAGAGAATATATCATGCCACTTGGTCTTGTCCAATTGCCATCACTGTAGAGCATGTGCATCTGAATGTCATCACTGTCAATTATTACCCATCTGGATTTTTCCCCCTTTTCAACCACCCCTCTAAGAAGACCTAGTTGGTGATGGTTTATCGTGGTGGGCCAATTGTGAGGAGGGGTCCATCATTTCAGGCTGTAAAATTTCAATAGGGCTGGATTTGGCAACCAAACACCATATGAATTTTTCATAATGGCCCTGCTTTTGGAACCCATTGAATAGGTGCATGGCTTGTCTGTTCCGAGGACATCCAGAAACCATATTGCATGGTCTAGTCTCTTATGTGCAGGATTTGAAGCTAAATTCTTTCTAATTAACTGCACTGAAATCTATTTATGTCTTTTGTTCATTGGTCATAAATGATTTGACACTGTTGCAGATATTGAAGAACACAACAGCGAGCAGGGGAGGAGGCAGCAGCGGTACTAATGCAGATGGGTCTTAGTGAGGGATGGTAATGTACAAGAGTGCTTAGCAGAGAGGTACTTTCAGATAATATTATCCCCTAGTCGATTATCATGCATGGAAGTAGTGTGACTATACCATGGCCATTTTGCCTCTTAGTTCTATTCCCCCCCTCAAAGCTTGCACCATGGCAAATTCATTAATTTTAGATCTACAATGGGATGTGCGCACTGTGATGCAGATGGTGCATGCCCTAGATAACAAGGATGTATTCTTTCAGCAGTCTGACCATGTTTTTCATACGCTGAAAGTATATGAAAATGCTTTGGGGCAGCATGTGAATTTGGGAAAACAGAGTTTACATTTAGCCGAAATGAAACATTCGCTTTTATGGGGATGGTAATGTCAATATACGGCATCTGAAACTTCTGGTGTTTTAGGGTCAACCATTTGATTTTTTAATTCAGCATTATGTGTCAACATGCGGCATCCTTCCCTGTCGGGATGTGTCAAGATATATTCAGATGTGGCCGCCTTGAGACGTGGTAGTTTTGAACTGGGTGCCTTGGTGTGTAATAATTCGGGAGAATTCATGTGAGTTATTTGTTGTAAAGGTCCTGAATATGAATGTTCTGGATGATCCTAGGGGGAGCTTCGGGTGCTCTGCAATGTTGCCACACCAGCTTTTGATATTGGATATATCAAGAGTTCAATCTCGTTCTTTGTTATATCGATTTGGTTTATTAAAAAAACACTTTTAATTATTATATTAAAAATAAGGATATGGTTATTTTTTAAAATGTTTTTTATTTAGAAATATTTTAAAATAACATTAATTTATTTTTTAAAATACAATCCAAAAAAAAAATTGAAGAACTTCTGTTTGGGCCGCTTCCAATTTGGGGGCTAGGTACGAAGGTAAGGGAAACATTGTTCCCAACACCGATTAGCATTGCGGAGTGAGTATGTTTTTTTAAAAACAAAAAACAAATTGCCCTAGTATTGATATTAGAAAAATATTGGCGTGGTTTATTTTTAAAATATTTTAGTGAATTTTTAAAAAATTAAGTTATTAATTTTTATAGAGTTAGTAACTCAATTTATGAATTTTACAAGATAAACTTAGGGTTTTATTTTACAGGTTTAATAAGGTATTTTTTTATATTAAACTTGATTATGAGATTGTTTATTATTTTTTATCATATAATTAAAAATATAACCTTAGAAAAAAAATGTTATTAAATATTAGAAATTTCATAGGCCTCTTTATAGATTTGACAAGTTTAAATTTTTTTTAAAAAAAAAATAAATTTTAGATATTGGATTTATCAATAATTGAATTTTATAATTTATTTTGTTTTATTTTTTATAAGATTGTTATGGTCTTAAAAAAAGGTTTGAGTATTAGTTTGACACTTGATTTTACAAATATTTATTTTTGTTATCATATGATTAAATAAACTGTAATTTGAAAAAAAATTTATTAATTTCAATGAAGTCCATCACCTAGTTAACAAGTTTAACTTGTTGATCTAGGTTACTTGTTTTACGGGTTTAATAGGTTTATCTATCAAACTTGATAAGTTTTTGTATTTAGTTCTTAGTCTCTAGTTTTTCTAGTTGTTGTTTTTTTGTTTTTTTCTTCTTTAATATTGGATTTATTAAGAAATAAAATTTCTTATTTATTTTTTTATTTTCTATAAAGTTATTACAATATTAAATAAATATCTTTTTTGGGTTGATACTTAATTTTGCAAGCATCTAATTTTATCATAAAATTTAAAAATAAATAATTTATAAAAACAATAAAATTATTAAACTCATTGAAATTCATGACCTCAGTCACAGGGTGACTAAGGTAGATTCTTGACATCGTCTCAATATTTAAAAAACAAATTGTTATCTTAAAGTTTTTCTAAAAGTTATGTCATTTTTTTATTGATTATCTAAATTGTCTTTAAACCCATTAAATAGAATGTTTCACTTTAGTTCAACATACTGTTTAATTCAAATTTCGAGTTAGACAATGAGTTGGGCTGACAAATTTTAAGATGGAATCATTTGATTGGATTCAATGATGTTGCCAAAATAATCTCTATGCTTTTAACATTTTTTTAAAGTTTAGAAGAAGAATAGTCCAACCTGTAGCAGAATACGAGCGAATGTAATAATATCTTTTTATGATATGTTTTTTGACTTTACCATATATTTGCAATTTCTTAAATTTCAAAAATAAAAAGATAATTAATTTTGAATACCTTTACTTGCTTCTATAATCATATATACACCTGTCATCATTAGAGAGAGTAGAAAGAAAATTTTGTTGAAAATTTATTGTCACTCTGTCATAAACATTGCTTCACTACCATACAAAGTTCATCGAAACGGTTTTAACATTATTATGAAAAAGCAAACAACAACATCGAAAGAGACCATACGTGTTGTCAAAACAATGATCCAGAAAGTGAACTAAACACAATATCATTAAATGAATATATCATACTTATATTTAATCAATTAATCTAATTTAACTACAAAAAATTAAAACCTGAATTTAGTAAAAAATCTTATAGAAAGAAAACAAATTGAGCCCAATCTTCAATTGAATAAATATTAAATAATAAAATTAAAAATACATGAGTCTAAAAACAAAAAGGGAGGGACGAACCTCTTAAATATATGCTAATATTTAAAACTTACAACCTGAAAAAATTCTAGACTTTGGCTAAATAAGAAAGCTTAATTCTTAAAAAATTCAATATTAAAGGATTAAATAAATAATAATAATTTTAAAAAATAGCCAAAGAAAATTGAACAAATAATAACAAATAAAAAGACATGAGTTAAGTCAAGTTATTTTCTAAATCAATAAGCGAATTTATAGTTTTTAAACTCAATTTGATGGTTGACCTATAACAAGTTTTGGATTAACTTGGATTAACTATTTTTTTGTTATTTTGTAAAAGAATAAAAATGACATTATTTAAAATAAAAATTAAAAAAGCCAGTGGGCTCTCACCAAAATTTTCTCAGGTTGACCAAGTTACAAATTAATTTAAATTTTTGACGGGGCCATACTAGGTTATTCCACTCACTATTTTTTGTAAAACCCGACCCTACCTATACCTTTAGTCACCTAGGTTACGAGTCGGGTTTTAAAACAATAAAAAATAATAGAAAAGGCAAATAAATAAAAACAGCATAGTTCAATCTCCAATTGAATAAATACTAAATGATAAAAATAAAAAAATATAAATTAAAAAAAATTATAAGCAAACTATAATAGACCTCTTAAATATGGATTAATCTTTAAGACTAGAAATCCATGAAATCCTAGATCCGGGCTCTATCAAAAATCTTAATTCCTAACTAGTTAACATTAAATGATGAAATAAATAAATAAATAAATAAATAAATAATTTAAAAATTTCTCAAAGTAAAACATGGCAATAAAAAGAATAAATGTCAAATCTGATGGGAAAATAAAACATAAAGAGGGTAAGATTGTAAAAAAAAAAGTCAATTTAAAAAATTATCTAAAAATAACAATAAAAAAAATAATGATCAATTTTGAAATTAAAAAAATTAAAGGGAATAAAATTGAAAAAGAAATTATAATTTTAAAAATTAAGCAAATGAACAAAGATCAATTCCAAATAAAAAACAAATTTAAGTGGTATTTTAAGATTTTTAAATGTTAGGTGTGAAAATTAAAGAAAGTGAAAAACAAAATGTAATAAATTAAAGCTCTTTTGGTCACACATGTCATCATATTAGAGAGGGACATCTAAGATGATTCACACACCTTTATGAAAAGGTGACATTTGGTTACCAAACAACGCCAAATAAGTTGCCTATTTTTTTGTTAAATAAAATTTTTTTAATAATATTTAATGATTATTAAAACATAAAAATACTTCTAAGTCAACTTTATAATAATAAAAAAAATACAAAGAAAACTCCTTAAAGATAATTTAGCAGATTTTATTTTTAAAGATAATTAAGTTATTTTATTGTGCTAAAAAATTGAAATAACTTAAAAGCCCTTGATGTAAGTTTATTCTTTTTATTTCGAGGGTATTTAAGTTGATTTATTATGAAAAAAAAAGAAAAAAATACTAATTTATACCTATATAATTTAAAAAATGACAATTATATTATAAAAAGACCTAATTATCTCTAAAATATAGTTCAAAGGTTTTATCATTAAAAAAAATCCATCATTACACTATTCAAATGATATTTATTTGAAAGTAGATGTACAGTAATTCCATAAGGAATTTTAGTATTTTTTATATATAGTTTTAAAAAATAGATTATTTTATATTTAAAAACAGATTTGCACTTTTTTGATTTCATCATCATTATATTTCTAAACAAAAAATGCATGCATTGAACACTTATTTTTTGTTGGCACATTAAGGAGTAAAACAAAATTGTTAATGTCTACTATTTGTAATTTATAATTACTTGCTTGTTGATACGAATACCATTTTCATGTGAAATTATTTTATATTTAAAAAAACTAAATAAAAAGGGATTGTACTGTACATTTCCTCATAATTAGAATAATACTTGCTTCTTTCTTTTTTTTTTAATTTTTTTTAGTTTTAATTTTATTATTTAATATTAAATATTTTAAAGATTTTTTTATGAGATTATTATAGTCTTTTTAAGTTAGACATATGATTGATGAGTTAACTTGATTGATTCAAGTTTTTTATTCTTTTTTAATTGATTTTTTTTTAGTTTTATATTTAAATATTGAGTTGATTTATAGATTTCATAATTTATTTTGATTTATATTTTATAAGGTTATCTTTATTTTGTGATCTAGGTCATGAATTTGACGAGTAATCTTGATTAACTAAAGTTATTCTTTATGTTCTTTTTTAACCGATTTCTTAATTTCATTTTTATTCCTTAACATTAAGTTTATTGGGGATTAAACTTAATAACTGTTTTAAATTTATTTTTTATGATATTGTCTCAGTTTTAGGACCTTATCTGTGGGTTTCACAAGTTAATTCAATTGACTTGAGTTTTTTTTTTGTTTTTTAATTGATTCTTTTTATCAATTTCATCATTCAATATTGAGTTTATTGAGAATTATATTTTATGTTTTGTTTTGGATTGCTTTTTACGAGGTTATTTCCATTTCATCACTTAGATTTTGGGTTTGACCAGTTAATCATGCTAATGTAAGTTTTTTTTTTGTCATTTTTAATCAATTTTTTTCTCAATTTGATTTTTAAATATTGGGATAATTAGGAGTTAAGCTTCATAAATTGTTTTAATTTATTTTTTATTAGGTTATCTCGATCTCATAACTCGAGTTACGGGTTTGATAGGTTAACTTATGTAAGTTTTTAGGGTTTCTTTTTTAATTTTTTTAAAATTAGATTGATTAAAAATTAAAATTTATGATTTGTTTCATTTTGCTTTTTATTAGGCTATCCTAGTCTGATGACTCGAGTAGCAAGTTCAGAATATTAACTTGAGTTGGTTTGAATCATCTTTTTTAGTCTTTTTTTTTTAATTAAGTCATTTTTATTTTTTTATTCAAAATTGAATTTATTAGAAATTGATATTCATAGTTTATTTTTATAACTCGACATGCAGTTTGACAAATTAACTATGGTTAACTTGAATCGATTTAATATATTTTTGTCTTAATATTTTTTTAAAAATATTTTTTAAAATATTTATTTTGAGTCAAACTATATTTTTAATAACCATCTAGATTGTCCTTATACCTATTAAGCTAATCGAATCATATTAGATTAATCCCCGTATGATTTGTTTATTTTTTCTAGAAAAAATAATTCTTTACATTAAAAAATTAATTTGATCTATAAGGCCTGATAGTGATCTAGTTTAAGGTTTTACATTAAAATACTTAAAAGCACACAAGCTGTTATTGTTAATTATATAATATATGTCCTTAAGGTTTTATTACATGTTACTTGGTGTAGACCAATATATGCAATCAACCTCTTAGGATTTCAATAACTACACTTTTAAAGTATGCACTCACTTTAAAAACAAAATGAACTCGAAAATGAAACTCAAAAGCTTTAGAATTGAGTAAAAGGATGGTCTAGAGGCAAAATAAGTTAAAACAATATAAAAAAAAGGAAAGAGAAGTTTTGCTAAAATATACACAACATCTTCCCTTCCACCCCTATTTATATTGATTTTTCTAAACCAAAACTAATAAAGAATTAATTTTGATAACTACTAGAATCAATTCTTGTTGTTTCACCTTAATAACATGCCATAAAATAAAATAAGAAACTTCTATTTTTTAGCTTTAAATCCAAACATTTCTTTTGAAAAAACTATTCAGAACGATAAAGAAAAATAATTGTTCAAACTTTTTATTCATGGGATAAATATTTATAAATGGGTTGGTAAACAATAGTTTTTAATGGCGTAAAGAATTATTTTATAGCAAAAAACAAGCCTCAGTTCAAGGCTTTGGCACATGTATGAGAGTTACCCATATCACTTTACTGAGGTTCATTTGTGAATCTTCAACTTTCCACTGTATAAACTAAACACGTTATTTATAGCCAATTCTCTACTATAGTTGAATTTAATTATAGTGTTTGATTAAAAAAAATTGAATTCACTTGTTTGAAAAAGATAAAATTTAATTCATTTTATTTTTTATATTATCTTCATCACTTTCATCTTATTTCTTTAAAGATCTTTTTTTTTTAAATAGGGCTAGATAAGTATTTTAAGAAAGTTAGTTTTAATATTAAATTTATTTTTTTCAAATTTTAAATTAAAGGAGCTGACCTCTAATTTATTTTTATGGTATTTTTAGAAATTAAATTCTATTTGGAATTCAATTATTAATACTCAAAAGGTTTCAAACATGTTGTAAAAAAAAATTTCTTTTCTATTCTATATAAGATAAAGAGTTTTGGGTTTTACAAAAACATTCGAATATATGATTTTTTATATTAATTTTTTTTATATATCTATAATTGTTTTTTAATTATATTGATATTTTAGATTAAATAACTTTTATTAAAAAAAAATTAGCACAAAGTTTTAATCCTAAAACTGAGTATAACTCATTTTAAATTTAACCTCAAATGTATCTATTGACCATGTTATTATAGAAAACAAATTTCAACACCAAGTAATCGAGCATGTTATTGTCCCTAAGGATTTTAAGGGGTGGACTGACGGGACAATGGACACTACTCAATGGTGCTCAAACTTGTAATATGTTGGGAGCTTGAATTGTTGACCATATAAAAATGAGGAATTTTTCTCAATGGCCTGACTTTTGGATCACATTAAATAGATGCATATTATGAATCATCAAATTTCATGGTTGATCCCATTTCAACACTATTAATATTATCACATGGTATTTCCAGACATAAATTATACGGAATGTTTAACTTAAGATATCATAATATTTTAAGAAATTCTTTATAAAATTTAAGCTCAATTTAATAATTAGATTAAAAATTATGTTGGATAATATAAAATTGATTAATAAATAATTTTATATCAAATTTATTTTTTTATTCAATCATTGCTAAAATCCCATCAATTATTTTACTAATTCCTTGAGATAATTTTTTTATTCTATAATATATTTATTTTTTCTTTATATCATTTGTTTTATTTAAATACTTCCTAAAGTTTCATAGTAACATTGCTGATTTTTAATTAATATTTACATTAATAATTTTTTTTATGTTCTTTTTTTTAAAACTTTTATTTGTTATTTTCATTATAATTCATTTGAATTATTTTCTTATTCTCTAAATACATTTAATTTATTTTTAATTTTTATATATAAAAACCATAGTTTTGAGACCCGATCCGGTGATCAATCTAGTTTAATGATTGAGTTACGAGTTAGAAGGGTTGACCCTGGTTAATTCGAGCAACTCAAAGAAGAAACAAAATACTTTCAGGATGATGAAATTTAACCAGGACAACCCAAAGGAGAAAAAAAATACTTTCAAGATGATGAAATGATAACAACATATAAGCAACCAGAGAGGAAGAAGATTTAAAAATACTTTCTGAATGCTGGCAGAAGATATGATGGAGCAGTTTCAAAAACAGATTAAGGCTATAAGAACTGAAGGAAAAAATGTAAAATGAAGCAACCGGACTTATATTGTAACCAATAAAGGCACAAGATGACTAGTACCCAGGCATTCTGAACATTGTAGCTCCCACAAAATTCAAAGCAATCCAGAAAAATCTAAGACAAGTTTTTGAATTCCAACATGAATTAGCATCAACAGAAATTAATTGTCCTAAAAAAAGAAAACAACTGAAATAATATATACTAAACTAGGATAATTAATTTCTGTTCTTAATCAGCATTACAAATTTACTACTTTTTAGCCAAATCTCGCTACAGATCAAAGCCAACAATAGAAACCCATGTGAAAATAAAATAAACCCTATTAATAGAAATGAGCATAAACCTCCTCTTGATGCCACTGTTTCGAAGAATGGAAGATAGTAGTCTTTTCTCATCTCTCTCTCTCCTTCACAGAGATTATGATCCAGGTGTTCATAAATTTTGTAACTTAACAAGTTTCTTGATCCAGGTGTTAAAAAAATCCTACTTGCCCTAAAAAAACAAGAATACAACTGAAATAATTCACCATTATCTTTGTCCAAGATGATTCAGCCTTGTCAATTTACTCAAAGACGTGCATGTAAAAACCTTAAATAAAGATGTGCAGAAAAGAAAAGAACAGAGAAACATACCTGTGGGTGTGAATGGCGAATGAATTGATGTAGAGATTAAGAACTGCGAATAGATGCCAGAACTGCAAGTTAAAAGAAAAAAAAACAGAAAAAAGAAAAAAGAGAGTGAAAGAAAGAGATTCGTGTAGAGAAACAAGAGTCTAACCATATTAAAATCACCTTTTCTTTATTGATCAAGAGTTTTCTGCTCCTCTGTTCTTCTCGATTGAAATCGTTTTCTCTTTAATTAGGTGTTCACTCTTTCTGCAATTCTGCTCTTTATCTTCATCGTTTTACGTCTTTGTATTAAAAAAAAGTCATGTCTCAGCCGGGTTTATCCGGGTCAACCCGCTCGGGTCGACCGGGTTTTGCAGGGCCAACTCCTAAATGAATTTTTATTTAAACCTAGACCAGTTCCAAGCTTAGGTCGCCGAGTTCCGAATCAGATCACAACCCTTTATCAATTTTAACATGATTTGATTTTTTTTTTATCAACTTGGGCAAGTGGCACGTTGCCTTCATGGTGAATCCGTCCATGCATGTGGGCAATGCGATGCAGATGGTGGTGGCCCTGTGATGGGCGGTGCTCAGGATTTTGCAATATATATATATATATATATATATATATATGGTTGGTATAATGGTGGTTAAGCATTGTTAATCTTGTAATTTGGAAAGTGGTTGAAATGGCTAATAATTTAGTGAAGCACGAAAAGTAAGGATCTATTTTGTTATCACACCATTAATAATTGGTGCTTATGATTTCTCCACACTTTGTAATAAAAATATGCTTTTCATGGTGACTATAGGAATGTTACTTTTAGATGTGAGGCTGATTTCTATATCTTTTTAAAATGTCATAATTTTTCCTCATTTTTTCAAAGGAAAAGTCAAATTTAGCAATAGCACGTAGAGATTAAAAAAAACTAAAAAATTGATTGAATTGAAATAATTAAAAAAAATAAATTAAAAAAAACTAATTAGAATTTTTTTAAAACTAACTAGTTTGATTTTGATTTTGATTTTAAAAACTTGAAATCGAAAAAACTAAACTAAATTTAAATCTAAAAAACCAAGTTAAATTAAAAAAATCAAGTTAAATAAGAAAAATTGAGCAAAAACTAGAAAATTAGTTTTTATTCTAAAATAACAGAATTAATACTGGTTGGTTTAAACCGGTTTTAATTTTAAAAAAATCAATTTAATTATTTTTTTTGATAAAATCAAACCTAAAAATATTATTTATTTCTAATTAGTACATGATTGTGATCCGATTCAAGACTTAAATTATTAGTTAGGTAAATTAATATTTTATTATTTTATTTTTTAAATAATTTTATTTTAAAACTAAATTTTTTTAGATAAAGATAGATTTAAAAAACAAAACTTATTTGGGTTATAAATTGATAAATCAAGTTAGCTAGATTCAACAGGTGACAATGTAAAAAAAAACTGGTCTAAATCTAAAGCTAGTAGCTGAATGGATCAAACCACTACGAATTTAAAGATTACATCGGATCTTAAAAAAAAAAAAAACAGAAAAAGAGGAGAGAAATCACAGGGCATTAATCAAGGGAGGAGACGTGTCAATTCAAGAAAATACCAAACACAAAAGAAATCATTCTAAAATGGGAAAACATTTTAGAAAATTTTAGGCATGCACAAATCGAGTCCACCGACAGCCAGCCACTAGAGTAGAAAACCGAAGCTACCGACAGTTATCGGTAAATCATGAGGCACAGCCTGTTAACAGCAAAGAAAATATTCAACTAGTGTCGCTTTCTTGACAAACAATATTCCAACGGACACAGATCAATACGTGTTAATATAGTATTGGTTTCATTATAATAAAGCCAGGATCTTTTCATTGTAGAGCCAATCACATCAATCCATGTCATCGAGCTCATGGAAGTTAGTATGCTAGCTAGTTAAATTGGAAAGCGACGTTCTAGCTGTTTATGATGTGGCTCCAGCTAGCTTCGACTCCGGTTTAAGCTTATCGGCTTTCTAACCCACAGTCCAGCTTTCCCATTTACGGAAGAGGCTAAGTTTGGAATGGATGATTTGATTTTCTTTTTATTATTGCTTCAATAGAACCAATCCTCTTCCAAAAATATAGACGATAAATAAAATCTAAATGTAGCTTGTGATCAAGTTAGTTTGTATTATTTTATTGTTTTTTAATTGATAATAAAATGTGTTCTGAAAAGAAAATCATATCATATCAAAAAATAAAATAAGATTTGTTTATAAAAATATTGTGTTTATAATTTTTTTTATATAAATAAAGTTTTAATTTTGAATTGTGAATGATTATAAGAAGGACTAAAGCAGAAATAATAAAAAATATAATATTAAATTTAAATATAAGCATGTTTAATAATATAGTATAATGTGTTTTTTAAAATATTTTTTAATTAAAAATATATTAAAATATTATTATTATTATTATTATTATTATTATTATTATTATTATTATAAATTTAAACATCAAAACCATTGAAAAGTATATTAAAAAATTAATTTGATATTTTTAAATGAAAAAAGATTATTAAATATTTTTAAAAACTTAAATTATAAGAAACAGACATTAAAATTATTTTAAGAGTATTCAAGAGTATTAACGGTTATTTTTTAAAATAAGTTTTTTAGAAATGTATTAAAATAATATATTTTTATTTTTTTAAAAATTAATTTTAATATTAATATATTAAAACAACACTAAATTATAAAATATATTAATTTTTTTATATAAAATATCATTTAAAAAATCAATTTTAAATACCGCTTGGTATCAGTATCGAGCTTGAATTTTAACTAAAAAGCTAAGGACATTATAGATTTTTTGTTTATAACATGGGTAAGTACACGTATAGTTTTTTCAACGGAGTAGATAAAAGGGAAGCCAAGGTGAGGCTGAGAGGTGTAAAGGACGGCAAGCCAAGCGGGGTCGTTAGATTAAAAAGTAACCGGTTGACCCGGTAAAATAAAATAAAATAAAATAAAATATCTTATTACATAAATAAACAAAAGAAAGACAAGAAAAAAGATAATAAAAAGACAGGAGCAGGCACTTACACACAACACTAGACAGAGAGACATCCGGAGACAGGCAGCCAGCTAATAAGCCCACAGCAAGAGAAAGCAAAGGCAGATTCAGAGATGGCGTGTTGAGTGGTGCGAAGAGTTCCACATTAATCCTTTCTCCTCATTTCCTTTTCATTCACAGATCCATTTCTCTCTATCTCTCTATGTTTTCCTTTTGAAGAAAAGAAAGTAGGGAGTGAATTGATTTTGAGAGAAAGAAAGAAGTTAGGAAAAGATGGAAGCGAATGCTGGTATGGTTGCTGGGTCTTATAAGAGGAATGAGTTGGTTCGGATTCGACATGATTCCGATAGTGGGGTTTGTCTTCTTTTCTTTTCTTTTTTGGGTTTGGTTTGATTTGGTTTGGTTGCATATCTGTGTGTTTGTGTGGATCTGAGTGTTGAGTTTTGTGAGAGTAATATTTTTCTGGTAGGTTTTTGTATTTCAACAATGTTTTGTTTTGTTGACTGACAGTGACTAGATCTACTTGTTAGTGTTTGTGAATATGAGTGTTCAGTTTGATCTTGATTGCTTGATTTCTTTTAAGAAGATTTGACCCTCTTTGTTATTCTTAATAGTACATTTTCCTTAAGCCAGGATCATAGTATCTCACATCAGTGATATTTTTTACTTGCTTTTCTAGCCGTGTGATTAATTAGATCCATCTCTATCAATCAATGAAAGCTGATGTTTTATAATTATTTATTTCTGAGCTGAATTAAACTTGATAAAGTGACAATTGCAATCGTTTGGCTTCAGAGGATGTATGTTCTTTCTGTTTGGGATCTCTCTTAAATGCGTTAAGCAATATCAGGTTACTTACGTGATGTAAAATGTTAAGAGGGGGCAGCAGTTCCATAGTCTAATATGTCAAGAAGAAAGAATTCACGTTTACTTTTCTTGATTTCCTTTTATTTAAGAAGTAAAAGCACTCTGAATTGATCTCACGTCCTGTATTTTGTGGAACGTGTGGCTTGCATTGTGTCTTGCTGTGGACTTGATTGCTACCTTTAATGTGCGAGTAAAATTCCAACATTGCAGGCTGTGAGGGTCCGAAGTTATGAAATCTCTGATTGAATACAGTTGTAGAATGCAATATTTTTCTTCTTTTGATGCGGCATGTGGAACAGTATATTTGTTTTCTGTATTCTAATCACTGTGTTTTTTTGTGAAATTATGCAGCCCAAACCCCTCAAAAATTTGAATGGACAAACATGTCAAATTTGCGGGGATAATGTTGGAGTTACAGAAAATGGTGACATCTTTGTTGCATGCAATGAGTGTGCTTTCCCAGTTTGCCGTCCTTGTTACGAGTATGAGCGAAAAGATGGAACTCAGTCTTGCCCCCAGTGCAAGACTAGGTATCGAAGGCACAAAGGTTAGCTTGTTTCTTCATTTTTCTTGTGGGTTCTTTTCTGTTGTGTGTTGTGTAGTCATTTTGTGATGTATCAACAAATGGGGTTTTATGGGCATGTCAGGGAGTCCTCGAGTGGATGGAGATGAGGATGAAGATGACGTTGATGATCTGGAGAATGAGTTCAATTATGCCCAAGGCATTGGCAATGCAAAGCATCAGTGGCAGGGTGATGATATAGAACTTTCTTCATCCTCTAGACACGAATCTCAACCAATTCCCCTTCTCACAAATGGGCAGCCGGTATGCTGAGCTATCAATTTAGGGTTCATTTACATGTGCATGTTGGGTACTGCAAAATAGATTGAATAACAATATATGCTTCTAGTGACCCACATTATTTTACACGTCCTTATGAAATTTTGAACCTTATTCAGATTAAGGTGTCTTTGGCATTGATACATGTGGTCCAAGACCGCAAACACAGTTTTAGCTGTGGTTAACTCAAGCCCTCGCTATTGATGCTTTGATTATTTTTAAGCCCCATCATATATGTTTGCAGTGCAAGACCACAATGCCAAGCGCTGCTTGACTAGTCTGTAAAGTATTAAAAAAACTCTTGGCTTTGTAATATACTGTCTCATCAATCTACTTGTTGTATTACAATTACAAACTTTGCACTTGAGAGCTTCCAGTTTCTTTAAAGTCAGGGGTCTTTCTGATTTTCTTACCTAGAGATGTAATTGAAAGTGAAAGTTCCACTAATTCAAGTCCCTCTCTCTCTCTCTGGAAAAGGGAATTCATCAGGCTTGTTTCCTGTTTAGAAGCTAGCCAGCTGTAGATATTCTCTCTCTGGAAAAGGGAAATTCATCAGGCTTGTTTCTTGTTTAGAAGCTAGCCAGCTGTAGATATTTAAAAATTCTTCTCGTCTTGGTGCATTATCAAGTGAACAACATGAATGTTAGGTGTTATGATTTTGCAATATTTTGCTTATATGGATGTTATTGTCAGGTTTCTGGTGAAATTCCCTGTGCTACACCTGACAATCAATCTGTACGAACTACATCTGGTCCTTTGGGCCCTGCTGAAAGGAATGTTCACTCATCTCCTTATATTGATCCAAGGCAGCCAGGTAGTCAAGCAACTGAGTTTGAGCATTTATAATCCTTTCTATTGTTTGTATGGCTTTGAGTTAATCATTTTTCCTATTGTTACAGTTCCTGTTAGAATTGTGGATCCATCAAAGGACTTGAATTCTTATGGCCTTGGTAATGTTGACTGGAAGGAGAGGGTTGAAGGTTGGAAGCTCAAACAGGACAAAAATGCGATGCAGATGACCAACAGATACTCTGAAGGAAAGGGGGACATGGAATGTACTGGTTCAAATGGAGATGAACTTCAAATGTGAGTTTCCTTCTTAATGATTTAGGTTGCATCATTCTATCTTCTGGAAGCATATTACTTGCAATCTCTTATATTGAAGCATGGATTAGCTTTCAGATTCTATTAAAAGGATGGACTAATCTCCTTAATGCACTCAATTAACCATTTTGTGTCTGCATTTCTTTCCCTGCATCACAGGGCTGATGATGCTCGACAACCTTTGAGTCGTGTGGTGCCCATTTCTTCATCTTACCTGACTCCATATCGTGGTGTCATCATTCTGCGGCTTATTATTTTGGGATTCTTCTTACAATATCGTGTTACTCACCCAGTGAAAGATGCATATGGATTGTGGTTGACATCTGTTATCTGTGAAATTTGGTTTGCCTTGTCCTGGCTTTTGGATCAATTTCCAAAATGGATGCCTATCAATCGTGAGACCTATCTTGACAGGCTAGCATTGAGGTAAGTTAAACACATTTATCAGTCAGTAGAGTTTAGTGATGGAGTGATGGCTCTTATTGCTTGGCTAACTGCACTCTATATCTTGCAGATATGATCGTGAAGGAGAACCATCTCAGTTAGCCCCTATTGACATCTTTGTTAGTACTGTGGATCCCATGAAAGAACCTCCTCTTGTAACAGCAAACACTGTGTTGTCCATACTTTCTGTTGATTACCCCGTCGACAAAGTATCATGCTATGTCTCAGATGATGGTTCAGCAATGTTGACATTTGAAGCCCTTTCTGAAACTGCGGAGTTTGCAAGGAAGTGGGTGCCTTTCTGCAAGAAGCACAGTATTGAGCCTAGGGCCCCTGAGTTTTATTTTGCCCAAAAGATTGATTATCTGAAGGACAAGATACAGCCTTCTTTTGTCAAAGAGCGCCGAGCAATGAAGGTGAGTCAAGAAAAACAGGATGCCTTTTGCTCAAACTTTTGTCAGCATTTTGCATGGATTAAGTGGGTTCTTGTGTTTTTTTAACTTGTTTTCAACATTATACATGAGCATGAGCATAACTATGTGTCACAGAGAGAATATGAAGAATTCAAGGTGCGAATCAATGCTCTTGTTGCCAAAGCTCAGAAGATGCCTGAAGAAGGTTGGACGATGCAGGATGGAACTCCATGGCCTGGAAATAATCCAAGGGATCACCCAGGAATGATCCAGGTATTACCATCCTTCCTACATGTATCCATAATCATGTCTGCCTTTCCTTGTCTTTACCCTACACTTTACACTTTCTTCCATATGGTGGAGAGCAGGTGTTTTTGGGTCACAGTGGGGGGCTTGACACGGATGGAAATGAGCTACCTCGACTTGTATATGTTTCCCGTGAAAAGAGACCTGGATTCCAGCATCACAAGAAAGCCGGAGCAATGAATGCGTTGGTTTGTCATCATAATTTCTTGTAGAATTTCACCCTTTGTTTCAATTTCTCAAATTCATTGCCATTCATCACAGATCATGGTACTATATGGGTGCTGCTTATTAAAGGACAGTTGCTTATTTATTTTTCCTTAATTATATGGAAGCTGACACTTGTGTGTACCATGGTTTGGTTCAAGATGATTGATTTCCTGAACTTAAGACGCCTGCACCACAATTATCTGCTAAACATCAACATGTCCTCTAACTTGGTTTTTCTGTTATGCAGATTCGAGTTTCAGCTGTACTGACCAATGGTGCTTATCTTCTGAATGTCGATTGTGATCACTACTTCAATAACAGTAAAGCTCTCAAGGAAGCCATGTGTTTCATGATGGACCCTGCCTATGGAAAGAAGACGTGCTATGTACAGTTCCCACAACGTTTTGATGGCATTGACTTGCACGATCGATATGCCAATCGCAATATCGTTTTCTTCGATGTATGTTTTAGTTGATCTATCATCAATCTGAACAATGTTCCTTTCTGTGTATTATTGCTATGGATGGCTCAAGTTTTCTCATTGTCTCTTGCAGATCAACTTGAAAGGTTTGGATGGCATCCAGGGGCCTGTGTATGTCGGAACTGGTTGTTGTTTCAACAGGCAAGCGCTATATGGTTACGATCCAGTTTTGACCGAGGAAGATTTGGAACCAAACATTATTGTAAAGAGTTGTTGTGGCTCAAGAAAGAAGGGAAGGGGTGGTCATAAGAAATATATTGACAAGAAGAGGGCAATGAAAAGAACGGAATCCACCGTCCCCATTTTCAATATGGAAGACATTGAGGAGGGTGTTGAAGGTTGGTTTCTGCTAGAATTTATTTTTCTGTCACCTGTCCTTTTCAATCGAAGCCTTTTACTGGCCCTGCATCTCTGTAATTTGGTTTATGATGGAGCATGCTGGTCCTTATATATGCATGGTCACTATTGTTTTGATTACTTTTAACTTTGTTATATATATATATATTTATTTTTCTGTCACCTGTCCTTTTCAATCGAAGCCTTTTACTGGCCCTGCATCTCTGTAATTTGGTTTATGATGGAGCATGCTGGTCCTTATATATGCATGGTCACTATTGTTTTGATTACTTTTAACTTTGTTATATATATATATATTTATTTTTCTGTCACCTGTCCTTTTCAATCGAAGCCTTTTACTGGCCCTGCATCTCTGTAATTTGGTTTATGATGGAGCATGCTGGTCCTTATATATGCATGGTCACTATTGTTTTGATTACTTTTAACTTTGTTATATATATATATATATATATTATTTACAGTATCAAAGGTTTCATTTTCCAATGCCAAAGTTATTAGCAATGATAAACTACAGAACACTCAGTTTGAGATTTATCATGATTTTGATAAAATGCTGTGGTGGAATCTACAAATGATCAGAGAAAAGTTAATGTGGCATCTTCTAACTGCATTCCTTCTCTTTTCAGGATATGATGATGAGAGGTCGCTTCTTATGTCGCAGAAGAGTTTAGAAAAGCGTTTCGGTCAGTCACCAGTTTTTATTGCAGCTACCTTCCAGGAACAGGGAGGCATCCCACCATCAACCAACCCCGCAACTCTTTTGAAAGAAGCTATCCATGTTATTAGCTGTGGATATGAAGACAAAACTGAATGGGGCAAAGAGGTCAGTCTAGCTTTGTACTGAGTAGCAATACTTTAGTCTGATCATGTTTAATTTATACCTTGGCTAATCCTTTTCATTTGCTGCCAGATTGGATGGATCTATGGTTCTGTTACTGAAGATATTTTGACTGGGTTCAAGATGCATGCTCGTGGCTGGATATCAATCTATTGCATGCCTCCTCGCCCAGCATTTAAGGGGTCTGCTCCTATCAATCTTTCTGATCGTTTGAACCAGGTTCTGCGGTGGGCCTTGGGATCTATTGAGATTTTGCTGAGCAGGCATTGCCCCATATGGTATGGATACAGTGGAAGACTAAAGCTCTTGGAGAGGCTAGCATACATTAATACCATCGTTTACCCACTGACATCTCTTCCACTGCTTGCTTACTGTATACTTCCTGCCATTTGCCTAGTCACTGGAAAATTTATTATTCCTGAGGTAAGTGATGTTTCCATTTTGTTTGGTACCAGTTGATCATACGATTTAGATCTCAATTAACAAATCAATGATTCTGCTACGATTTCTTTTCAGATAAGTAACTACGCTGGCATGTGGTTCATTCTCCTTTTCATCTCCATCTTTGCTACTGGAATACTTGAGCTTAGATGGAGTGGAGTTGGTATTGAAGACTGGTGGAGGAACGAACAATTCTGGGTGATCGGTGGCACCTCAGCTCATCTCTTTGCTGTCTTCCAAGGGCTTTTGAAAGTGCTTGCAGGTATCGATACCAACTTCACTGTCACTTCAAAAGCATCTGACGAGGATGGGGATTTTGCAGAGCTTTATGTGTTCAAATGGACATCTCTTCTCATCCCTCCAACCACTGTCATTTTACTGAACATGATGGGTATTGTGGCTGGTGTGTCCTTTGCCATAAACAGCGGATACCAGTCATGGGGTCCACTCTTTGGCAAGCTGTTCTTTGCTATTTGGGTCATTGCCCATTTGTATCCTTTCCTCAAGGGTTTGTTGGGTCGACAAAATCGTACACCAACAATTGTCATCGTCTGGTCTATACTCCTTGCTTCCATTTTCTCCTTGCTATGGGTGCGCATCGACCCCTTCACCTCAGGCACCACACAAACCGCCGCAGACGGTCAATGTGGCATCAATTGCTAGATTGTTCCCCGAGACAAATGCCATCTCTCCTCGAAGCCTACCCTCGTGTATATAACAAGAAACCAAGGCACTGGACAATATCAATTAATTTATGTAGAAGGGGTTAACCCTAAAGAGATGTACTACTGGGAGGCACTGAAGGAGAGGGGCACATTAGAAGAAAAACCCTTTTATAGTATCATCCTTGTTGTCGTCACTACCTCATGGTGTTTCTATCCATCCCTACATGAGCAGATGTTGCTGGACTTTTTACGTTTGTTCATGCCATTGTTGTGCAGTTTTGTGATGCTTTATTTTTTTGGTAAAAGTTTATAGAAACATTCATCCATTGTCTAGAAGTACTTGGCTTAAGAATTCTTTCTAAAGTGTACGAATGGTTATCATCGAGTTTCAATATATTACAGATCTTTGTCGTTGCAAATTCGCCCTCGATTTTTGTTCTGCTGCAGGTTCTGTCACTTACTGATCTTCTGGAAAGATGGTAAAACCGTGTTCTTTAAAAGTTTTAAATTGTTAAATTTATTTTTAAATTTTTTTAAACTGATTTGATATATTATGTTCAAAATAAATTTTTTAAAAAATAAAATTTTAATATATTTTTAAATTAAAAATAAACACACTGAGGATTGTTTTAACATGCTATAATGATTAAAATGATATTTACATTAGGACCCAGCTCTCGCAAAATAACCATGTTATCCCCCACACCATTTTGAGAATAATGATGTTTTATTAACCACTGATCGGATTAAATGAGTTAATTTAAAAATTCGTGATTTATAATTTAACTGAGTTATATGTAAAGTTAAATATAAAAAAAAACACCATACCAATATAACTTTATTGAACAGATTAAATTTAAATTTTATTTTAAAAAATAAAACAATATTATTTTAATAAAAATAATACTAAATCAACCTAGTTAAATTTTTTTCCATGTCAAAAAGAAAAAAAAGGTGAAAAAAGAAGCCCAATTAAGGATGGGTGGGCTGGTCTTTGAAACGACACCGTATCAATCGCCAGCAAACCCCTAGTAAAAAGCAGGGTAGAAGGAGGAGGAGATGCGTGGGTCAAGGGTTTTGAGTATTTATAACATAGAATCCCTCTCACCCTCTCTCGCGCCTTCATTTAGAAAGAAAGCAGGCAAGAGATAGCTAGCTAGAAAGAGAGAGAGTGGAGGAGATTGGAAAGTAGTGTTTTTCCCTGTCTAAAAAGAAAGAAAGAAAGAAAGAAAGAAAAGAAGTAAAGCAGTCAGCAATGGAAGGAATCACAGAGGGTGTTACCAACTTAAACATCACTGTAGCAGCAGATTCAGGCAACAACAAGAAGAACCGAATCCAAGTTTCTAACACCAAAAAACCTCTTTTCTTCTACGTTAATCTCGCCAAGGTAACTTAAAGCATCCAAACGGAAACCCCCCTTAATGTTTCAATTCTCTTCTTTGTGTTTTTTTTGGATAAGCTAGATTTTTGTCTCTTATACGGGTTTAACGATCTATTTAGGGTTTTAAAATTTAAGGGATTTTTTGCTATTTTCCTGTTTTATTCGTTTTTCTTGACCTTTTCTGTTTAGGGTTTTTCTGTTCTTTTCTTTTTATGGGCTCTGTTTGGATGCTGGGAGAACTGTGGATGAGAAAACAAATGAAAAATGGAAGTTTGTGTATCTTACTATTGCGTTGAAGTTAATTAAAACATGGTTGTATCTTCTGAATTTGGTGGAGGGTTTGTAATCCTTGGCTTGTTAGAGAAAGGGAGATGGTTTTAGTGACGTTATTATTTGTATTTCTGGACTGTTATGTTATTTAGCTATTTAATGGTTGATTTTTTGCAGAGGTACATGCAACAGCACAATGACGTGGAGCTCTCTGCCCTTGGGATGGGTATTGTCTCTTTATCCGCCTGTTGATTTCATTTATTTATATATTTAGTTCTCTTATACTTATGCATTTCTTGCCTGTTGAAATTATTTATCCGTGTTGAATTCCCCATCAAGTGCTGACTTAGCTAATTGTAAGTCAGGGGAGTCATTGCACAACTTGGCTGGGAGTCTGATTTAAATACACGCTATTTAATCACAAAACATAAGATGGAAGTGCGGTGCAATGTAGTCATACGACCTCTCTTTTTTCTGAAAACTGAAGAAAAGTATTTTGGTGCCGCCATATTTCTTGTCATTGTAGGTTTTGAATATAATTTGATTTTTATGTTACATGTACAGCTATAGCCACTGTTGTTACCATTGCTGAGATCTTGAAGAATAATGGTCTTGCTGTTGAGAAAAGTGAGATTTCTCTTCCTTTCTTATGTCTCCCTTTGTGATTCAAGCTGATGCTGAGAACCTGATCACTTATTATGTGTTGTGTGTATGCTTAGAGATCATGACGTCCACAGTTGACATGAGGGAAGAAACAGGAGGGCGTCCTGTTCCGAAAGCTAAGGTAAATCATCACATCGCTTTGTGTTGGACAACATTTGTCAGACATGCTGTTAGGATATACTTGCGGTGGCATGCAGCGGATGGAATCCTCCCAAATAAAGATTTCCCCAACTTTGGGATTTTATCTGCACTGCTTTCTTTGGGAAACCTGGGATTTAGGGATCATATTAATCCAGAGATGTAGCTTATGGTTAAAATTTATCCAATCTAGCTATAATGCGAGGCCTCTGCAGAATCGTCCTTGTGGGTGTGTGCGTAGTATTTGTACCCGTCTGAGCTAGCTCCTCTTCACTCTTTCTTGTCAATAATTAGTAATTTTTTGGGTTTATTTCTTTTTCAAGAGTGAAGGACTTGACAATCTGGATTCGTTTTCTTTCAGATTGAAATATTGCTAGGCAAGACAGAGAAGTTTGATGAGTTGATGGCTGCCGCTGCTGCAGAGGAAGCAGCAGATGCAGAGGAGCAGAGCTGAGCTTGAAATGATGAATTTACAATTTAGCTTGTTCTCTTGAGTTCGTTTATTATGGACATGTCACCCGCCTATCTTAGATTCGAACTATCAATGCTTAGTTGCTGTGATGATATTTCTCTTAGGAGATGTTGTAAAAACAATGCCTTACCAAATTCAAAATTCAAAATTGTTTCCTGGTTCTTATATAGCCGATGGAGCATTTCCACGAGTCGCTCACGGAATGTTCGCTGCCATTCATTCAACTAACGGGCCAGAAGGGTATGAGAATCTCAACTGAGAACTTGAAGATATGCCCCAATTCACAGTTCGTCTTAAAACAACAATTCACTATGCTAATCTCGTTTCTCAAAGCACGTTACCCAATTCCTAGCTCGAAATCGTGTTTCAGTTGTAGAAAGAGGTGGAACTAGTTTAATCGACCAAGATTTCAGAGGTAGCAATCGAATAATTTTCAAGTTCACTAACATTTTTTTAAATGTAAATGTCCGATCAATTCAATAAAACCAGGAAAACAAAAGCGATGTATGTTTTCTAACCTGGCAAACAAGTTTATTGGACCGTTTCCTAAAATAAAATCAACAGGGACAAAAACCCAAGATATGCTAACTTGGTATGGATAAAAATTACTAAAACCTCAAATTTCCCTTCTGCTTAAGACAGAAACACTCAGGCTCGTGCTCCTTTCATGTTTTTTCATCATCCTCTACAAGTATCCTTTTGCATGCTTCATAGCACATGAAAGATATCCCAGCAGCAGGAACCAACTTCATGCAACTGGGTCCCAGCCCTTTATATAACCCCTGGATACCTTCTTGTTCCAGTATGCAAGCTAGGGCATGGATCACATTCTTGTATACTTGTCTTCCGCTGAGAGCTCCTACCTGCATGTGCTTGCGAGCAACTTCAAGCGGGAAAGTTGCGCTACTTGATATGGCACCAGCAGCAGATCCGATTAGAAGAGTTTCAATGTTGCCAATCTTCTCTTGCTTAAAATATTTTCGATAGGCTTTCCGTAATGTGTCATAGGCAAAGTAATTTGTAGCAGCGTATGGAATAACTCCAATGAGGCTGGGAGCAAGACCTCTGTACAGTTCTCCAGGGCCCTCTTCATGCAGTATTTTTAAGAATGCATGTACTATACCATTATAAACATCTCTCTGCAGAATGCATCAGACGCCATGAGAAACTGAACAGCATCAGCACCCAAGATTTCAGTTTTTGTTCTAGGTTTTGCACATACCTGTATAGTTAATCGAGTTTTGACTAACTCAAGCGGATACATACACAAAGTAGAGCTCACTCCAGCACAAGCACCAGCAATTAAAGATGCAGGAATTGGAAGCTTGGGCTGCTCCCCCGGTGCAGGTGACAACTTCTTGTTTACTGTGTCATATGCAAAAAGCTGCAGACACAGAAGCCAGTTACCTGTAAGATTATGTACCTGGAACTGGAATGCTACTTAAAATATGCAGAAGTTGCAGAGCTTAATTATTCCTCTCTAATTAGAAATAAATGAGGGCAGAGGAGACTATAAAAGGCATTGTTAATTAGTACAGTAAAGGTTCTACACTCCATGGCTACACAATACACTTCTCACTCTCTCACTCTCTACATAAAGAAAAGACAAGGACAGACAACTGCATGGATAGGTAAGCTTTTAATTTAGACCGCTGAAGTTCAAATATTTAATTGGTTACCTTTCCAATCAATTAAAGAAGATTTATTTGCAGAAGTTCAGAATTATCATGGTCAGCTAGAGCCAAACTATGAGTATCCAGAAGCTCTACCAACCTACAAGTAGACACCTGCCAATCTCCAGTCTCATTACAATCCACGTAGGACTAACATCTAGCAGCCACTTCTTTAAAGCCCATTGTTGAAAACAGATGGAAGTTAACTTGACAAGTCAATTTAATCGTGATAAATGGAAGTCTCAATCTTTGCTTACCAGGTGAGATGCAATCCAAACAACGAGAATATGCCAGGCAAGTACATGCTGGAAGCTAGCTCAACCTCTGTATTAGCATCCTAAATTTTTTGTAGTTGCTCAAAAGATGTAACAATAGGGTGGAAGATATCTACTTAACTGAACCAGAGATTAGCTTGCCTGGAATTATTTATTTTCTTATGGGCGAAGTTGAAGCCATCAATCAAAAGAGGTAGTCAAATTGGGCACCACTAACTAGCCTATACTCTTCTGATCAATTTTACCCTCATCATAATGTAAGAGCTCTAGTTGATAGCTATTAAAGATTTATAATGCACTTAAGAACTCATAAAAAATTAGACGCAACCTCTTCCGAGCAAAACAAAACAATAAAAATAAGCCAAAAAAAAAACAAGGCTGAAGGCAGAATGAACAATCAAAACCAGATAACATAATTTAAGAACCTGTATGAGAAATTGGCATACAAGCATCGACAAGACCAAAACCAATCCAATAGTGCACAACCTAGGAGTTAGGAATAATTGAATAATGCGAGGTAAATTATTGTCTTATAAGAATGGAACCGCCATTTTGACTATTTATACGCATCAAACTGATTGTTTACAAATTCTTGTTGAATGTTTGTGTCTAATTTCAAAATTAGTTTTGATTCCAGATTAGTATTTTCAATCTCACAAGTGTTAAGACTTCGCATTTCAATTGTACTTTAAGAAACCAGAATTCTAAATTCACTGCAATAAACAAGTAAGGTAGCTAATAAGCAACGATCATGGACATTCATGGTTCAACTATATAACATCATCAAAACATTACAGAGCTGAACCAAAAAGTTATCAATAGCCAGGCAGTTTGCAACCATACTAAAGCATACGATCTAAGCTGTTCCGTGAAGCAATAATCGATGTTGACACTCAGAAAAACATATAAACCATCAATGAACTAGAAGCAAACAAAAAGGATGACATCAAGAAAACAGAATCGAGGAATTCTCACAGTAATTCTTCAAAAAGAGAACAATAAATGCCTACAGTAAGCACACAGCTTCCTTCAGATCCTCAGATACAAGACTGCAACGCACGAATCGGGCAGTACACAAAACATCCAACAATAACAAAACCAATCAAGTAACCCAACAAAACTCACACCAAACAATGAATTTAACCACGATAACATCTCTTTCAGATTGAGTAAATCATAAGCAAAAGATACGTTTTCCTTACCTCAATGGCCTTGCTAGGTGCAACACGAATCACATTAACCAAATTGCCTCTGAACAACCCTTTCCATCCATCAGTCTGCATTATATTTTTAAAAACCTCCGTTGTACTATGTCCGCTACTCCCCACCATCAAATGAGTTCTAATAGTCTCCAAAGGAGCCACTGCAGTCCTTGAAATAGCACCAGCAATCCCTCCACTAATCAGCCTTCTTAACGAAGGATTTTTAACCTTAATCTTCAACTTAAGCCCACCTTTCTTTTTCTTCAAAATCCCCTCCTCCTCTTGAAGACCAACAAAGGACAAGTACCTAACATACAAATCATTGTACAAAGACTTTAAGTTGCCGTTGTCCCCCATACCCATTAGATTAACACTAGCAAAAAGACCTCCTTTAGGGAGATACTGCACATCCTGAACGTTACCCCATTGAGACCCCAAACAGGCAACCGAGAGAAACACATCTCTGCTATCATCAAACAACTGGTTTCCACCCCTACCCATGAATCAAAACCTTTTAACAACTTCCTATGCTTTGATGAATACCCAAAATCCCATACCAGATGTTTTAGACATGACAAGATTCGAATTTGAGCGAATGGGAACCTAAAAAATCCATTTTTGAAAGCTGGGTATGAGGTGGAATTGCAAAAAAAAAAAAAAAAAATCCGCGAGGGAGAAGTAGCGGGGAAAACAAGAGAAGGGAAAAAAAAGGGTAGGAACTTTGAGCAAGAAATAAAGTTAAAATGTTATTAGAGAGAGAGAGAAGAGGGGTTGGTGAGTCTCTCTCTCTCTCTCTCTCCTCTTTCTCTCTGCAAAATCTCGTGTGCTTAGTTGTTATATATACAAGTACATGGATAGCATGGATTTTCAAGGTGGTTTGGCGGAGTTGAGGTTAGGTTTTTGTGTTGGGGAAGACTGTTGTCTTAGGAAGTGTCTTTCTATTCAAAGATTTTTGAGTTTTTTTCTATGGTTTTGTCATTTATAGGCTTTTTGGTATTTTGTGAATTTCTGAGGATATTTACTTTGGACCATTCAAATGTTTTTAACTAACAGAATTTGGTTTTGATTTAGTAAATTACTATATTTAATAATTTTTAGAAAGAAAACAGGTTGCGCTTAAATGAAGAAAAAGCGTTAACTATTTTTATGCAAATTAATTACCAGATTACATGGATATTAAACCCAATTTAATAATTAATTTAAGACAAAACTTGTGTTACATGTCAAACACATTAATATGGATGAATCTATTTTTTGAAAAATAAAATTTCAAGATAACAAAAATTATTAAAAAAATTTAATTGAATCAATTCCTAAATTTATAATTAAATTATATTTAAATAATTTAAGTAATAGTGGAGTCGATTGATCCATTACATTGCATGAAATTTAATAATTAGACCTCAATTCCAATAAAGATTGCTTTTATTTTTTTTATTTTTGGTAATTATATTTTTATTTTTAATTGTAATAGTAGTAATCTCACATATTTTTGTGTATATTAACAAAAAAGGTTGTTTCCTAATGTTTTGGTAATTCATTAGATTTTTTATTTCTTATCATGATCTAATGTTTCGTATTTGGAAAAAAACTCCCAATAATCACTAAAATCATGTTTAGTTAATATTTCAAAATACATGTATATGTATGAAAAAAGATGTTTGATTGGAAATGGATATAAAAATATAAAATAAATATATTTTAAAAATAATTTTATAATGAATTTCTTCGCTTTCAAACACATAGAGTAAAAAACATGTCTCATCCAATATAGTAACAATGTATAACCTTTGCTTTCCATTAATGTGCACCTTTGGATTAGAAAACATCATTGCCTGACTCTAAGGTTAGATGGCCATTTACACACACTCTATTTGTACTATTTGATTAGTTTCAAGTAAAACAACTAAAAAGAAAGAAAGAAAACAATTTTTTTACTTCAAATTATTTTTTAGGTGTTTTTGATTTACACACACTCTATTTGTACTATTTGATTAGTTTCAAGTAAAACAACTAAAAAAAAAGAAAGAAAACAATTTTTTTACTTCAAATTATTTTTTAGGTGTTTTTGAATTGTTTTGATGTATTGATATTAAAGATTAAATTTATAAAATAAAAAAATCATTTTAAAATATTTCCAAGTAAAAAAACATTTTAAAACATAATTAATATCACAATAACAAATACTACCTTATATCTCTATATATTCTGCCATAAAAAAACTAAATCACACTTGGATTAAGAGTGTTTGAAAGTGTGGTAATAATTATTTTTTAAAGTATTTTTTGATAAAATAATGTTTATTTTTTAAAAAATTATTTTTGATACCAATATATCATAAAAATTTAAAATTTAAAAAAATAAAAAATACTAAATACTAAATATTAAAAAACACACTCTCAGCCACGTTCCCGAAACGCTACTTAGTTAATAACAATTTACATTGATTACATAAAGAATGAAGGGGTCTAGCGTTCACATGTAAAAAAACAAGGGACCTATTTAAAAATTTGTCATGACCTAGAAAAAGGTCCAATGAAAGGTTGATAAATGAACAGTGCATTAAAAAATAGCAAGGAGACCACAAACCCAACAAAATAAAATCCCCTCCCTGCTTGATGAGCTCTTGCAAGTTGCTTCTAGCACCTGATACCAAGGTATTTGATAGAGTGGCCAGAAAAAAAATAAATTATTGCACTACGTGTGTCACATATATTATTTATTACGTGGTTTTTCTTAGACCAAAGTTTTTTTATACAAGTGGACATATAGTTTAACAGTCATGCATGGATGACTTGCTTCTATTAAATAAATTCTAGTATTGATTATAATTTATTTATTATAAATTTTGTAACGTGGAAGAGCTACTCCCTTCAGTCCAAAAGCTACAATTACCTTCTGGTGAATAAAAAAAAGAAAGTAACAGTGTATTTTGGAGCTGCTCGAGAGTCTAGTAGTAGTTTATTTTTTTTAAAATATATTTTTAATATTAGTATATTAAAATAATTTAAAAATAAAAAAAATTAATTTGAAAACTTTTTCAAAATTTTCTAAAAAACCCATGTTAAACCACATACATTCCACCTGGCCAGTTGCCATCCACCAGCAACCCTACTTGCTCAAGCCTGTGTTTATTCCGACTCCTGACATATGCTCTATTCTGTTCTTTGTTTATCACATGAAATCCTTTTGATGTTCAACATCTATATGTTGTATACCTGTAGTGTCCTAGAAAATGCAACGCCAACATATGAAAGTATAGATTCCTGTTTACTGTTAGAAAACATGGGATTTACACAGCCAAAACTTGTTAATATTACATGTTGCTGAGCCTCTTGTCGTAAAATCAAAACTGGTAATCATTTTATAAATCTTCAAGTTATTAGATATTTATATAACCATTAATTTTAAAACTTATAAATTTAATTGAAATACATATAAGTTAATCTGAACAACATTGATAAAAGAGGAGGACCAACTCACCTTAAACTTTAATACTAGATTAATGATAGCACGTATCATAGCATGTCAAAATCTTGCTAAGATTTATAATCTAGAACTTCATGTAAGATTTATAATCTAGAACATCATGTTCTTGTCACCTTTGCTAATTCTCCTAGTATGGACTGGCCTAGGAATGGATTGATGAAAAAACATTATAGTGCTACGATGGGCTTCATTATGGGAACAGAACAATGAAATGAACAACAACTTCAGTTTTGGCCCAGAGCATGTCAATAAGCTCTTTACCTTATAAAGAAGCACCCCACCTTTTACTATAATTAATTTTTTTTCACAGATATAATTGTAAAAAAAACAAGTGGAAAAATATTGTATTAAAATAAAAATTATATAGAAAAACATAATAAAAAATTATAATGCTTTTTTTAAAAATTTACTAAATAAAATTCTTAACTAGCTTTGATATAAAAAAATAAAATAAAAAAGATTATTTTGCAAAAAAATTCATAAAAAAAAAATTTCATGTAGGAAATATTTTTGTAATATATAATTTTTAAAAAAAAAAATTAAAAAATTAAATTTTCAACCAGTTTAATATTAAAAAAATTAACAAAGATAATTTTAAAAAAATATAAAAAAAGACAATCTTGAGAAAAAAAGAAAAAAAATGCAAAACTCAAAAAAACAGAAAGAAAAGGAAAAAAAGTGTGAGGAAAAAAGAAAAAAAACACAAAAAAAACAAAAAAAAAACATGTAATACAAGAAAAGTTATAGTACTTTCTTTAGGACTTTTGGAGTATTAGTTCATAAAACATGATCTACCTGCAAACCATTCCCTTTCACCTCAGTCGAGGATAATAACAAATAAAGCCGTCCAAAGATAAACAAATACACGTCTTAGGCTTTTAGCCCTTTACCTAAAAACAAACAGATATGGCTGATCTTCATCCTTTTCTTATTAATTTCCACCAATTAGGAACAGTATTCATGCAGGGAATTAGGCTTTTTTGCGATCTAACTAAGCATTGAACATGCTCTTCTTATTTTATAGATGTTGTCACTAAACACTAAACTCTAGATAATCTTCTATATCAACATCAAAAGATTTTCTCAAAGATTTTGTCATGTTACCATCTTATTTGAATTGAAGAAAAGTTAGATGAAAGAAATATTTTATAAATATCAGTAAAAAAACTAGTTTCACTCAGTTTTTGTCATGATCCGAGTTCTGGATTCATGATCGACAACATAGAAGTGATGTTGAAAGGACGCCTCATCTACATTAAGCCTTAAAACAAGTATATTAAAAGAACTAGTTATTAAAAAATACGCAACATTTTATAATTTTTAAAAATATTATATTATTCAAAACTAATAAAATCAAAAGATAGTTCAAAACTTCTCATTAGTAATTAAAATAAAAATAAAAATTCATAATATTTGTTATATTATTAAAATCCAAACTTAATTAAAAAATAATAATAATAGTACGTCTAAAACATCAAATTAAAACTAAAAAGAAAACCTTATAAAACAAGTAAGACATACCAACCAAAACTAAAAAGTAGAAACATTTAACAAAATCCATCTACTATCAAAAACTAAGAACTTGAAATAATATTATGAAAATGAGGGGCGAGTTTAACCAACTCAGTGAGGGAATAACATTTAATATACATTTTAGATATTAATAGTTTGCGAGTTGATTTATTTTGATATATATATATATATATATATATATATATATATATATACACATACTAAACATATTATCATAAAGTAGTGGAATACATATCAAAGATCAGATAACACCAAAGGTGACTTGGACTTGTGTTTGAATTAAAAGTTTGGGTCATGCAACGTTACTCTAGAAAAACTTCTATATTAATATTAGAAATCTTCCTGAATAATCTTATTACATCCATCTTGAGTTTAGTACAATAAATATTTTTTTATAAATATATATAAACTAATGAAGACCTTATCAGGAAAATACCCCCTTCAATAATAGAAAAGTTAGAGATTTTTTTAGCATATTTTTTTTAAAAAAAAGATAAAGTAACACAATTAAGAAAATAATTCAGGAACAGATACACTTTCACGAGTCACAAATATCATAGTGACACCTAACTCATATAAGGTATCTCCAATTCATTCAAAATTTAACTTCGTAGACAATTTTCTTTCCCTTTATCTCCTTTTCTCCTTTCTCACCCTCTTTCTCCATAACCACCCTCCCTTCCCTTTTCACAACCGCCTATAACCCCCTCTCTAGCACTAGATCGGTACCCATCTCTCTCTCCACCACAACAACTCTTCATTTTTTTAGCCAAAACAATTGTAGTGTGTTCATGAACTAGTTTGTAGATAATATATATGTGAGAGATATCACCAAACATTTGTAGACCACAATTTGTAGATGGTATTTTTCTGACCAAAATTAAATACCAAATTAGTTTTATTATGGATGATAAATGCTAATTGATTTTTAATGCATATTTATAAATTAATTATTTGGCATGGAAAGCTCAAGAAACAACAATGACTATCTGTAAAGGTGTCGATGAGTTGAGATATATTGTGGCCAACACTAAGCTCAATTTTTATCATGGTGGACTTCAAGAGGTTAGAGAGGTTGAATGTCTTGAAGTGACATTAGCAGAAGATGAGATTACTTATTCTGGGAGTGTTAAGGATGTTGGTCCATCCACCTGCGTTCCAAGTTCGTCCACAAGATGAGATGATATTGTTCCTCCTCACACCTGCATGGGTATTATAGATCCGTCCTCGAGTTGGACGAGTTGGGGTGATGCTCCAAACTTGACGATGAGTGCATGCTTTAGGCACATTTACTAGTGTTTAGAGTATTTTTATAAGTTGAGGTGATTATTAGATATAGTTATATGTTATTATATGTTATTATATGTTATGAAAATTATGAATAGATATATATTTAATTTAATTTTAATAAAATATTATATTAATCATCACTTTAATTTTATTAGTTATGATTAAAGATGATATATGCTATTTATATGAATTGTGCTTTGATATTGAAAAATTAGTATTTGATTGCGTAAATTGTTTTCTTAGAAAAAGAATTAAGGCTAAAAGAATTGTTTCAGAATGAGTTTGTTAGAAGGGGGGTCGCAAATCCTATATTCAACCCGAGTGTCATAATTAATATTTACAACACGCGAGTAGCAGATAAAATTTATAGTAATAAAATTATAAATAATATCTATAACTCGCAAGATATAGATATCAATTACAACTTGATTAACTATGCTAAAATTTTAAATATTTTTTTGACTGCGTTAACTAATTTTTTTTAGTTGTGCTAATTTTGCAGAGCACTTAAAAAGTTGGATAGAGATGATCGATCATTAAAAACAACTTTTTATTTATTTATTTATTTGTCACACATGCATGTTTGGGCTTGTAAAGTCAAAATTGGATAGCTGCCACTTGTAGCATTCCTCTCAGTTTCTATAAGAAGGCAAACCAACGTAGGCAACCACTAGCTGATCATGATACATGACTATAGATATCAGTGGATGAATGCAGCTGCTTTAGGGAAATAACGGTTTATGAATTTTTAAGTAGTATTTAAATAGTTTGATGCCATGCCATGCGGATTGTTGATTCATCTTCTTACAATGTAATCAAATGGGATTAAAAAAGAAAATATTATGCCGCCTTGACGTATATAGATTGACTTCTATGATATTTTCAAGATATATAATAAGTTTTTTTTTTAAAATATGACCTGAAAGAGAAAAATCAATGTTATTGGAATATAACTAAGTAGAAAGTTCTTAGATAATGTTCGGTTCTTTGTTAGCTTTTATATTTTTTTTTTGTTAAACTCAATAATATAATATTTAGTTATCTTTAGTAGTTGTGTTTTGGCCATAAAATCCATGAAAATTTGAAATTTCACATGTAGTTTTGTGCAAATAATTTTTTCATGTCTCTTGTTGTGTTTTTATAAAGTGAAGAGCTGCACTCTCTACTGTTTACATAAGTGAATAGTAGGGGGCAGCTCCCACTGTTCACTTATGTGAACAGTAGAGTGTTCTCGACCGGATCGAGTTCAGTTCAAAATAATACATTGAATCTGGTTCGACCAAGTAAAAAAATAAATTTTATTAATTGTGTTTTATTTAAAAATTAGAAGGAGATCGCTTAATGATGTAGCATTTGCAGAATTTAATCGCAATTCTAATTTTGTTTTTGCCAGGTTCGATTCAGTTAAAAAAATTCAATTTTTATTTTTTATTTTTAATTTTATTTTATTCAAAAAATTAGAAGGAGCTCGTTTGATAACGTAGCATTTGCATTGATCGCAATCTCAATTTTATTCTTGATAATATTTTATCTGATGTTGTTGTGCGCTTAAGAAATTATGGAAAATATAGTTCTTATTGGATAAATTTCGTATGTGATGAAATTATACATAGTTTAATAAAACAATAAAAAATATTTGATATCCATATTATTTATTTAATGATGTAATAGTATTAGTTAAATTTACAATATAATATATATATATATATATATATATATAATCTCAATTAAAAAGCATTCTTTTAACCAAACACATTAAATTACTTTTTTTTAACATTAATTTCAACCACAATTTTAACCAAACATATATTTTTCCAAACTAACATCAACTAAAAATACTTTTTATAAATTTTTTTTTCAAACCACAACCACAACAGCTACCACAATACCAAACACACCCTTAAAGAAGTTGATTTAGATGTCTTGTTATATACTTTTTTTTTTAGGGTTTATTATGCTTATTAGTTTTGTTAACAAATTTTTAATGTTTTGAGTTCTTTTTATTTTTCTGACCGTTAATTTTATTAAATAATTATCTTAAATTTAAAAGCTTAAATTATTATGTTAGGTTTTAAAATATAATTTGTATCATTTTTAACATATCCTTTTAAATAAAAACTTTTTGGGCTTAAAACTTGCACAACCTCATATTATATTGTGTTTAATTTTTATCAAATGAATGAGATGGTGATATTCAAACTCATGATCGTTTGGTCATCAAGACTCTAATATCATATCAAAAAACCATCTCAACTTAAAAATTTAAGCTATTAAGTTACATCACAATACATAATTTATATTATTCTCTATATACTTAATGGATGTAATAGTTAATTAATAAATATATTGTATTTTATAAAAAAAATATATAAAAAACTATCAAAGAATTATCTCAATTCAATAGCTTAACCTTAAAAATGAGATCTCAATATATAATTTATATTATTCTCTAACATACTCTGTCAATGATTCTTGAACTTGAAATTTGCATAGATCCATACTATATTATACTTAATTTTTATCAAATAAATAAGGATGTGAACTTGTGACCGCTTGGTTATTAAAACTCTAATATCATATTAAAAAATTATTTCAACCAAATAACTTAATATTATAAAAAATTTTTAAATTATAATTTATATTATTTTTTATTTATAACAATTAATTAACTAATATGAGAAAGTGATTCATATTATCACTGGACCGGCCCTCACTTTTTTTTTTTTTTTTTTTTAGATTAACGTGGGTGTCCGGGCCAGCTTACGCGCACCACGACTAATCCCACGGGCCCTGAAGTTAACGACCATGTAAGACTCCAGTGGCCATCATATGGACCGGCCCTCACTTTCAAAAGGGGAGTGGGGTATAAATTGAGCATTTGGGGGGCAACTACTAATTAAGCAAAGTTCAAAGTTCCTCTCCCTGGCTCTCTCAAACCATGGCACTCATGGCCATAGTAATTGTAGCCACCAGCTTTCTCAGCTATGAAGTAGGCATTGTTCTTGGGGACATTGGCACTGCTACTTCGTATAATCCTCCCTATCTACGTGAGTAAATGTTTCATGTTTTCCTTTTACTATTTCTTCTCTAAAAGTTCCTTCAAGCTTGCTTTGTCTGATGGATTTACTGGGATATATTTTTGTGCAGCTACCAAGTGTCATGGCAATCGACAGGATCAATTCCCACCAGGAAACTTGTTTGTTTCTGTGAGTGAAGGTTTGTGGGATAATGGTGCTGCCTGTGGAAGGCGTTATAGGTTGAGGTGCCTAAGTGGAAATAACAGACCATGCAAGGATGGGACTATTGATGTTAGGGTGGTGGATTTCTGCAGAAAATCACCATGCCCTTCTACTATTCTCTTGTCAGGTGACGCCTTTTCTGCTGTATCACGCTCTCCATCCGCAAAAATCAATGTTGAATACATCCAGTATGTATCTTCTGCTTTCCTTCTGTACTCGTAAATGCTCTCTCTCTCTCTCTCTTTTCATTTTCTTTTTCACTTACATCATAGCTTTTTCCTGCAGGATATGATGGTACGATCGAGATATGTTGCTGAACTGTATCACGCAATTCGATTGATAGAAGTGAGGGGAAAATGGTGTTTCTGATGTTAGAAGTTTTTGGAAATTAGTTTGTACTTGAGTTCTCGTTATTCCATGTTGTAGCATGAATATCTATCTCCAATAAAATCTTGATTAGACGGATCATTTGCAATATGTTCGCACAGCCACAGCCCTCCTTGTTTTTCCTTCTTTGGAAGAGGCATTATACCGAGGATGTCATCGGATCTCATTTTCAAGTCTTAACCACTCATGTTCTTGAGGGCTGCATGTTGCTTCTGACTTGAATATTGGTGTAGGATATATACAGATGCCTTGCTTGAAGTAATTAACAAATAATTTTCCGAAGTTCTTATAAGAATCTACTAATTACATAGTAATTACTTAATGAAGGTCGAAAACATCACAAACTAACTTGTAATTAGCAACTGCAATTGCACAATTTTCAACTTGTTTGGACGCAACAGAAACTATATAAGAAATGGTTGTTTTCCATCTTTTCTTCTAGCATTTCCTTTCCTTTTACTATCCTAATTAAGCAACACTAAGAACATATTGTTGGAAAATTTTCTTGTGGAAAGTTGGACAAGTTATCATATCCAAATGCGAGGTTGCCATACCATGCATCAATAATCAAGTGTTAATAACCTCATTGTTATAAGCTGCTTTTTTCCTAGATTTTCAGTGCCAACATTTATAATTATTTAAGACTATTAAGGAGATAATCAAGATAAATATCCTTGATTAGTTTCTAATCAATTAAAAAAAGAGATCAAAGATTTGAATCATAAATTTATTTCAATCATCTAATCAAGAAGATAATGAAGTATTTTCTATAATTTTTTTTATTTTTTTTCTTATATGTCGTGTTATATAATTATATAAACTCTAATGAGTTGAAAGTAAATTGTACATTAAATTATCAAATAATTAAAAAATCCTCTTCTATTTTAAATTTTTTTCTTGGTATCAAAGCATGCCCATCATATCTTATTATCTTATTCTACATATTATTAGCTTTTGCTTTCATAGAAGAGTGGTTTTGTGCCACAATCACTTTAAAACTTTTTGTTGTCCTTATTTTTTATTATTTATCAAATATTTTATTTATTATTATTTTTTAATAATATATTAACTCATGATAAGAAGAAATCTCGAGATCTTAACCATCTAGGTGGTGGCCAAGTGGTAAGAACTTGAGATCAAGAGGTTTGCTCCCTCTGTGGTTTCAGGTTCGAGTACTTGGTTGCTCATATGATGACCATTGGAGGCTTATATAGTCGTTAATTTAAGGGCTTGTGAGATTAGTCGTGGTGCGCAAAAACTAGCCCAAACACTTACGTTAATTTTAAAAAAAAAAATCTCAAGATCTTGTTGGTAACCAAGACAACTGAGACCCTACATCAAGAAAAAAAATATAAAAAATAAACAAGAGAGACTTAGTATAAGTTATAAGGTTTTGCACAAAAGATAAGGTGGTACAAAAAAAACCACCTATTAAAAAAAAAGAGTTCTTTCTAAAATAGAAGAAGTCATCGTAAAAAAATGCATTACTCTAATGTAAAGTTAGACAAAATAGAATGATTATTTGAAAAATCAAATATAAAAAAACAAATAATTAAATTTTTATAATTTATTTTATTTCATTTCCTTATATATTGTGTAGTATGAATATAAAAACTCTAAATGTAAAATAGATATTAAATTATCAATGATAACACCCCGAATTTTCTTCTCAAACAAGGCCAGGACAGATAGATACACATATTTAGCAGCTCGCAGTCGTCCTTACAATTGAGGCCTCTCCTTTCCACTGACCCAGGAGTGTCGAGTGGGATGTTTAATCTGTCCCACAAAATGACATGGTCAAAGCTCAGCTAGGCGACTATCCTTGAAGAGGACAGTCTTACTCATTCAGAACATCGATACCTTTTTCAACAACTCTTCAAAGGGTTCATATTGGAAGTTACGAGTGCGCATGATCATCGATCTTTGTCTTGTTCTCGCATGCGTCCTACTTAACTATAGCTCCATACAACTTCTGACTGATGTTTGGCTGTAATTCTAGCATCAATGAAACCTATCTCTCGAAGCTTTCCACCTATGTATTCATAGAGCTGTCAAATCTTTGGCTGTGCGCGCGCGCGCGTGTATATATATATATAGATTGATCATGGGCACCAGTAAACCAGAGTGACTCCTCAATCATGGCTATCTTATCACGTAGTTAGTGGTAGAATAGTTATCGCATATATAGTGGTCTAACACCTTATTGAAAATGTGATTTTTGACATCACATTCGAGTCCTAATCATAAAGCATAATGCTTTGGGTAGTGAGATCCATCATTCTTAAATAGCAGTCATTCAAATCAAAGCATCATCCTAATGGGGATCCCCTTCTAGCTGGCTAGGGCATATTAATATGCACAAAATCAAGTGTAGCATGTCACACCTAATTAATTAAAGACATGCACGAGGAAACATGGGTGAGGTGGTAGAGTACTTTAAGCTATATTTTTAAAGTACAAAACTAAAATAAATGGGACAATATATACCTTCAATCAAGTCATAATATAAAAATCAGTAGCCAAATCCTCACTAAAAACATAAATAAATAAAAATTAAAGGTAGCGAGAGAATCAATAACAATATTAGTTACTTGTAAGGATTGAAATTTTTAATCTCTAATTAATGCAGAGTGATGCATGCTATTGAAGCTGGAATGTAAGAGTTCCTCCACAGCTGAAAATGATATAAAACACTGGTTAAATAAGTAGTTAATATTAGAATATTCAAGAATTTAAACACATATAAATTTATATGGTTCAACAACTTACTTACTCCACGGAGCTACTGGTTTATATTAATCAAGCTTAGAAATAATACAAACAACAAAACAAGGAGGAGAAGAAAAAACTTCTCTACTCTACTCAACTCTTCTCAAGCTCTCCCTCTATGTTTCTCTTTATTTCGTGTTATCTTCAACTATCAATTGCACTCTCTATTTATAGCTGATATGGAAGACAATTTTTTTCCTTTGATCAATTATGGTAGGCACCATTTTCTTTATTTAGGCACCCACCATTGACTCTCACCATGTTAAACATGGCTGTCACCAACCATATTGTGTCCATACATAACAATCTCCCACTTGGACACAAATGGTGCTAGATCTGTCTTTTAATCTTGAAGACCAACTGAAGCTTTACACAGCTTCAGTTTATCAAGAGTAATTTTTTTGGTTAACATGTTAGCTGGATTCTTACTTCCACAAATCTTTTCAAGTAACAATTGTTCATCGTCGAACAATTATTGGATGAAGTGATATTTGATCTGTATGTGCTTAGTTCTAGAGTGAAATGTTGGATTTTTGACAAGGAAGATTGCACTCTGACTGTAGCTATACAAAGTATCCTTTCCATTCATCTTGTCCAATTCTTTCAAAAAACTCTGAAGCCATATTATCTCTTTTGCAGATTCTGAAATTGCAACATATTAAGCTTTTGTTGTTGAAAGAGCGACTATCTTTTGCAAGGTAGAACTCCAAGAAACAGCAGTGCCTTCTAGAATGTATATATATCCTGCAGTACTCTTTCTGCTATCAACATCTCTTGCTAGATCAGTATCTACAAAACTTTCAAGTTTCAAACCACCAATTGTGAAGGTAAGACATGTTTTCGATGAGCCTTTTAAGTACCTCATGATCCATTTCATTGTCTCTCAATGTTGCTTTCCAGGATTGCTCATATATCGGCTTACAACTCCCACAATATCCAATGGTTGTCCATCGGCCAGATAGACTACACCGTAATCTCCAGCAATATAGTTTTGTATCATTTCATGGTGTGGTGTACAATGAAATGAAGCACCAGAATCAAGAACCCAATCATCAATAGGACTATGTACAACAAGAATCAAAGCATCTTGTACCTCGTCTGTAGTGGCGTTTGCAGAATCAACTTCAGGTTTTTTCGATTTTGTGCAACTCCTCATGAAATGACCAGGTTTGCCACAATTCCAACATTCAACCTACTTTTTGGGTCCAAACTTGCTTTTACTTCTGTACATGGATTTTGATCTCCCTCTAGATAAGCCTCTGTCCTGTCTCCTCCCTCGAGTGTTGATGTTTAGAGTTGAACCTGAACTTGAGCTTTCACCCGAGTCTTTCCTTCGTACTTCTTCAGCTAAAATCAGGTCTCGGATGTCATCATATTTCAATTTGGATTTTCCGGCTGAGTTGCTTAAGATTGTTCTCATACCTTCCCAACTGCTTGGAAGTGAAGCTAGCAAAATAAGTGCACGGATCTCATCATCTAACTCAATCTCAACATATAACAATTGATTTGTGATGTTGTTGAAATTATTGAGATGTTGTGTAACAAAGGTGCTTTCTGTCATCTTCAGGTTGAACAACTTCTTCATCAAGTGCACTTTGTTATTTGCTGAGGGCTTCTCATACATCCCAGACAAGGCTTCCATCAATCTTGCTATGGATTTCTCTTTTGTAACATTATGAACACCTCTTCTTGACAAGGATAGCCGGATAATGCCAAAAACTTGTCTATCAAGAATTTGTCAATCTTCTTCTAACATGTTTTCTGGTTTTCTCCCCAATAGAGAAAGATGAAGTTTCTTCCCATATAAATAGTCTTCAATTTGCATTTTCCAATATTCAAAATCTGTTCCATCAAATTTTTCAATTCCCGCAGTCTTTATTTCATCTGTCATTTTTAATATTTCTTGGATTCAAATATGCAAAATCTGACCTTACAGATGTGTCTGGAATAGCAAAAAATATTGGAAACAACACTGAGATCACCCAAATCAGACTTTGGATGACTCAAATTTTATCAATCAAACTTTTAGATCACTAGACGCTACAGATGAAGCCACGTGTCAGGAGGAATAGTCAATGCGCCACATTGGATCAGAACCCAGACTGCTGACGTGTCTGCCACATAAGATATGTGATCCCACAATGATGACGTGGTAGATCCATGCAGATTTCTTGATGACATGACGATGGTGACGTGGTTGATGAGGTTACGGGTGACGTGGCAGATGACTGTGCAGAGCTGCTTGCATGGCTGCTAACGTGTCGGGTCAACCCGATTCAGATTGCAGGAAATCGGGCGAAGATGACCCGTGAAAAGCGTGAGGCGCGCCGATGCGCGTGGGCAGTGTAGACATCGACGCGTGGAGGCGCGTGCGGGCATGCAGGACGTCGGTTCTTCGCCGGGTTTTCACCAGTGGATTCCTCTCGTCTTCCTCTTCACGATGGTATGTTCAAAAACACGTTTTGAGAACTTTGATTTTTGAGTTTGAATCAAACACCCTCTTTTTCAAGAACATGCTCTGATACCAGTTGTTAGGACATTCAAGCATTTAAAAACACATCAATTTACACGGTTCGGTAACTTGCCTACTCCACGGAGCTACTGGTTTGTATTAATCAAGTTTAGAAACAATACAAATAACAAAACAAAAAGGAGAAAAAACTTCTCTACTCTACTCAACTTTTCTCAAGCTCTCCCTCTGTGTTTCTCTCTATTTCGTGTTATCTTCACCTATCAATTGCACTCTTTATTTATAGCTAATATTGAAGACAATCTTTTTTCTTTGGTCAATTATGGTGAGTACTATTTTTTTTATTTAGGCACCCATCATTAACTCTCACCATGTCAAACATAACTGTTACTAACCATATTGTGTCCATACATCACAGTATCACAGTTGAATGCATAAAGAATCAATAACAATATTAGTTACCTTGTAAGCATTGAAATTTTTAATCTCTAATTAATGCAGAGTGATGCATGCTCTTGAAGCTAGAACGTAAGAGTTCCTCCGCAGCTGAAAATGATAATAGCAATAAAACACTGGTTAAATAAGTAGTTGGATGCATAGCGGATTCAAGGGTTTTGATCTCGAATCATATGTAAGCTAACTTAGTGAAATTCTAATGAATTCTTCATCTAATCAAATTATTCAAAACAAAATTTTGTATATTTATAAAAAAAAATCAAACAAATTAATCTGTAAAACCGGTTCATCCATCCAAGCCTCAGCCAGGTCTTACGTTGATTCGTATGTTGTGTTATTAATTACTATGATCGATTGTGAATTAACAAAGAGTTGACCGTGGAATAAAGAAGGGCTGGTTTCAGTCGGAGATGAAAATTCGTAATTTATGGCGTTTACTTTTAGATCAAAAGATCCCACAGAAGAATCCTTTCAAGCTAGTTCTAGAAAAACTGGCCTCCTTTTGCAGCAGCAACCAACCAATTTTCTTATCACATCACGTTTCTCTTCATGATAATCAAATTGTGTGAGAAACATTGGGTGGATCAGTCACCTTCGGGTCAAGAGTGCTCACCTTAGCAGCAAGGAAAAGACAGGCGGTGTTACCATTTAATTTATGGCCCTCATAGATGCTGCGATTGAAATGGAACAGTACCAAAAACCTGTTACAAATGGAGATGAAATGGTGCAATTCGATCTAACCAACGATATTTCATGCTTGAATCATGCCAGGGACGACAAATAAAAATGCTAGAATCATGTCAGGGACGACAAATAAATTTACAGCCCTTGTCTATAAAGAGAATTATTAAAAAAAAACTACTATATATTCTAAGTGTTTCTTTTTTATAATATTTCTTTTTTAAAAAATATCAAAATCCTAATTAAATTAAAAATTCTAAACTAAATATAAAAAAAATCTGACATAGTAGCTTACGATCTTAATTCAAGTATGAAAACAAAAACAGCTGGAAAGCCAACTACTGCCGTATAATTATACCTTAAGAATTATATGGCAAGATTTCAATTATATAAACCATTATGTTTGTTTTTATGTTAGACTCGTTCAACACTTCTTAGAACCTAAAAAATCTTAAAAATTAAAATTTTAATATAATAAAAATAAAAATAATAAAGAAAATGATGTAAATGAACTTGTAAAAATTAAAAGTTATAAGCATTCAAGCGAAGATATAATATTACTAGATAAAGATTTGACTGCAACAGACTATATACATAACCTACTATTAGAATAAGTTTAAGTTCAATAGAAGATTTGGTCGTACTATATTATATTAATATCTTCAAATTGAGATAACAGGAGAGCTAACGGTTAGATCAAGTTTAAATTTTTTAGGTGATTTCAAAGTTTTTTTTTTTGTTTGAAGTCATTACATCACTTATTGATCTGTTAAATCTTTTATAATCAAGTTTTAGGTTTGGATGCTTTTATTTGGTTCAATTTTGTTAATTTTTTCTAGGGTGTTTCTGATTTATTATTATTTTTTATTGTGGATTCTATTTTTAATTTCCTTATTTTTTTTAGATTTTATGTTGGTTTTTAGAGGTAGATTTCCTTAGCATATTTAAAAATCTTTTAAATCTCTTAAAAGTGACATCTACCATATATCTAAATTTCAGAGATAAACTTATAAATTTAGATATTATATCTCAACTCTTTTCGGTTATTAAATTCTTGTGTTTTTCATGTTATTGTTGTTCTATTATCTTCAGCCTAAATAAAAAAGTTTCCACATCAATTACATCATCACATTCCTTTGTTGGAAGGGCTAAATATGGATTCCAGGTACGATTACTTAGTTTCCAGGATGATGCTCGAGATTGTAGATTGCTTGAATGATCATTTCCAAATCCATGGTGTTGCTTCTGGAATAAGGATGAAGACTACGAACACCTTTGAATCTTGATCAAACAAGAAACCTACATAGACAGCTTGTATGTTAATGTGACATGCGCAACAAATTCTTTGCTATTTCAGTCTACATAAACAGCAAAGCATCAATTGCCATACAATCTAAATATTAATGATTATAAAAACCCCAAATGTGACATTCTATCCAAAATTTGCAGTAGGATGACAGTGGGTGGCTGACGCCATTTAATTTAATCCTGCCTCCTCTGAGCATCTTGTATGAGTGGCAGATAGATGATCATATCATAAGCTAATGATAACTGCAAATACATTGAGGCTCTGAGTCTCGAACTTATGGCCTGCCTGCTATGGCGGCAGTCTGTTCGTTTTCTGGGCAAGATCCCCACATCTGCAACAGAAGGAAAGCAACACCGCATGCATTCATAATGCAGCACGTACTGTTGATTTCAAGAGAACCCATCTGCTATATCCCATTCCTGGAAGTCTCGTTTAGTTTAAAATTCCCATTTCATTTTTGACCATTTTGGACTCTGCTACCTAGCAGCTTGCATTATAGGAACAAAGCAACGGTTCATGGCGTGTGGAAGCTCGTTAAGTTTTTACAGTTTTTATATTGTAACGATCCGTCTCCAATTAAGTATAATATTTCAGCCCGTACTTTTATATATCTAATAACAGTGTTTCTTTGAGAGAGGAAGGGGGGCATAAGCATGACAAAGAGGAAGTTTTGTTGAAAGGAAGTGGAACACAACTTACAGCTATGTGGAAGGCAAACATCTCTTCTTGTCTAGATAGCATAGAAACTGATGAATATCACTGTATTTTTAATAAAAAAACATTGGATTAGAAAAAATTCACGAATATAAATTTTATGGAACACAAACACATTCTAATAAAGACATATTATATCAAGTGCTGGCCAAATCCAACCATAATTAGACTTGATAATACACCAAGCCTCGAGTGTGTTGGGTTTGACATTAACCTGATCCAATTATGATTGGGCTTGACAATATATCAAGCTCTTATCCGTGATGAGATTAACAGTACATCAAGCCCCGGGTGTTGGTCCTACGTTGGCCAAACTTAAAACATGATTGAATATAATTTATCAATTCTATATATTTTTATATAAAATCATAAAGAAATTATTTATCAACAAATAGATTTAATTAAACAACTTTATACTCCACCAAGACCATTAGATGTATTAGAGTCTTTCACTATCATTTTTTCATCTTTTAGCTAGATAAAATGAATGGAATATAACTCATAATGTAACTTAAAAATATCTCAAAGATGAAGTTACTTTTGTCATAATCCAATTCTGGGTTATTCCCCAAAAATTAATTTTTTAAAAAAAATAAAAAATAAAATAATAACTAGCAACGTGGAGAAAGCAGACTGGAAAATCAAGTTGCAATTTAGAGAAAATTCAAGGCCTAATTGTACCTCATTGTGCCAAGAAATAGAAAAAAAATACAAATTTAAGATCAAATTAAATGATTATTAGACGAATTTGTATAAAAATCAAGTCCATGGACATAATTAAATTTTTAATAGGCCAATTTGATTTAATCATGGGCCAAATTAAATTTTAATTATGTTTAAAAATTAATTTAGGTCCAATTGAAGGATTTAATTAAGTGTAAGGACTTAATTATACTTTAAAATGGGTCAAATTAATTTTATTTGGGGATTAATTAATGAAAAATTAAGTTTGAGAGCCTAATTTGGGCTTAATTGAGAAGATTGGAATTTTAAGAGATCAAATTTAATTTTTACCATGTTAATTGATTGAAATTAAGGGCTAAATTGTAAGAAAATTGAAGTTTTGGGGTAAATTAGGGGCCAAATTGAATAAATTCAAAACCAAAAACTAATTTTCAAAATCCGACATAATTTAGGGGCTTAATTGGTAAAAACCGAGGGCCAAATTGAAGAAATTAAAAGTTTAATGATCAATTAGGGGTTCAATTGACAAAATCCAATGTCGAGGACCATATTATAAAAGGTGCATAACTTCAGGGTTTCAATTGAAGTTTTTCAGGGGATTAATTGCATTAAATCAAGAATTTAGGATTAATTAAGGATTAAATTGAAATCAATTGAAAGCTGTAGGACTGAATTGAAAATAATTAAAAATCCCTAATTAATCCAAAATGATGCCATTTTGAAAAGAAAAAAAACAGACGACTCATCGTTCGACGCTGTTCATTATCTTCCTTAATTTTACCTGAAAATGCTACCTAGGTGGTTACTTTTCAGATACATTTAATGCTTCATTGCACGATCAAAGCTAACAAAACATGCATGAGAGTGATCCTATGCAATTTCTTTACAACAATGACTGAACAGTTTAGTCTGAATGGTGATAAGACGGTGCTGGCCTAAAGAGGCCAACTCAACAACCTTTTCTGCAGATTGAACAACTCATGAGGCACACTTTGAGCTAACGGTTGGTATGTTTCTCGATCGAATCAATGGCTGAATTTTTTTTTTTATGTAGACGAGATTATCCTCTTCCACCGACTATAAATAGAGGTGAAGTTGATGGCTCAAGGGAGGAGAAATTGGGTTCCAAAGTAAGTAAAAAATCAGCCCTTCTGCCCTCGTTTTTATTGTTTTTCTTTCCCTCTCTCTCTCCGCCATTCTAGCCACCAATCGGAGCCACTAACAGCTTATCCGCCATTAGCTTTGCCACAGAAAGCCACCTACAAACCACCGAGTGCCACCATGAAGTTTTCTCTCTCCTCTTTGCAGCTCCTCCCATTCTCTTTTTCTTTTTCATTTCTTCTGCCATTTGCAACCAGTTCCCACTACCTACTCCACCACCGCACCTCATAGCTGCTCCTCCATCAAACTCCTTTTTTGGCCAACCATTTTGGTTGCATGCAAAACATGAACACTGTTCACGTTCTGCAAATAATTCATTTTAATATTGGGCTGAGCTAGTGTTGGTCCAACTCGGACCTAAAAATTTTCTAGGCCAATATCGGTTCAACCTTTTTAGGACAAGATCATCCCATTATTCCCTGGGCTTATTGACTGGGTCGGGCCGACACATATTTTTAATAATATTTAATTAATATATAATATTATATTATATATTTCCTTTAAAAATTGAAAAAATTCCAAAATTTTTTCAAAAAATACTTTAAAAAATTTGTGATTTTCTTAAATATTTTTCTATTAATTTTTCATAATATCATGTTGTATATTTACATTGTAAAATATAAATCCGGTATTAAAATTCTTGGTTTTCTCCAAAATATTTCAAAAAATCTCAAAAAAAAAATTTAAATCAATTTTAATTTTGAAAAATTATTTTCATGCATATGGCCAAATCCTAAAAAGTTTCCAAACATATTTTCATAAAAAAATTGTATATTTCTCATGTTTTGAAAACCCAAAAATGGATATTATAACTAGTTTATGATTATCCATTAGGGTTTGACCATGATATAAAAAAAAATTCATTTTTTTCTAGGATCTAGATGTAGACTTTAATATTTGTGGTGTAAAATTACACGATAAAGTACACTCTCAGATATTAAAGATACAAAGAGTAAATAAATGTGATGCTAAAATTTAGACTTTAGAATGGTTAGGATTTCACCCGATAAGGTAGAGACTCTCTCATGAAGAGAGATGTTCCTTGAGCTTTAGATAAGACCAATAAATAGAAATTCAACCTAAAAAATCAATCAAACAATAATGCATCTTACCTTAGGTAGGGTGCACTAGGGGTGATGCGTCTTTTCCTTGCACAACCAGTTCCTTACTCGAACTCTAGCAGACCATAGGTTACTAGTGACCATAATATTAAATGGCGCCTCCAAAAAATTAATCATAATTTTTTCAATACACAACACCCCACAACAGGAGGTATGATAGAGAGTTTCTGTCGTTGCCAGATGACGTCGCCCCACTACAACTTTCCAACTTCTTTTCTCTATAAAAAAATAAAACTCATGAGCTATAAATACATTGTGGGATTTTAAAAACAAATATTTATAATTTTTATTTTCTATTGCATAAATATTTTTAAAATATTTCTGTTTAGAATATTATTGTATTTTTTTCTTTAAAAAGATACTTATTTAAGCATCAGAGAGTTCTTATCTCTATTTAAAAAATCTTTTAAAGTAACTGGTCATAAACCATATTGACCTAACAAGCATTAAATATAAGATATTAACTACTTTAACTAGAAAAATTAAATAAAATTATTAGAATCAATTAATTATTCAATTGAAAACCTACTTAAATTTTTTCTCTATAAAAAAATAAAACTCATGAGCTATAAATACATTGTGGGATTTTAAAAACAAATATTTATAATTTTTATTTTCTATTGCATAAATATTTTTAAAATATTTCTGTTTAGAATATTATTGTATTTTTTTCTTTAAAAAGATACTTATTTAAGCATCAGAGAGTTCTTATCTCTATTTAAAAAATCTTTTAAAGTAACTGGTCATAAACCATATTGACCTAACAAGCATTAAATATAAGATATTAACTACTTTAACTAGAAAAATTAAATAAAATTATTAGAATCAATTAATTATTCAATTGAAAACCTACTTAAATTTTTTTTCTATAAAAAAATAAAACTCATGAGCTATAAATACATTGTGGGATTTTAAAAACAAATATTTATAATTTTTATTTTCTATTGCATAAATATTTTTAAAATATTTCTGTTTAGAATATTATTGTATTTTTTTCTTTAAAAAGATACTTATTTAAGCATCAGAGAGTTCTTATCTCTATTTAAAAAATCTTTTAAAGTAACTGGTCATAAACCATATTGACCTAACAAGCATTAAATATAAGATATTAACTACTTTAACTAGAAAAATTAAATAAAATTATTAGAATCAATTAATTATTCAATTGAAAACCTACTTAAATTTTTTCGGACATCATCAGAAAGTATCTCAGACGATGCGCCTCCTGATCCTACATTGCCTTCAGCTAAAACAGTTGTGCCAAGTTTTCCACCTTCTGTCTCTATTTCAAATTGGAAACTGGAAACCATAAAAGTAACAGGCTCATGTGATCATGAAGACATCCTGGTAATAATGCAGTGATATAAAATAAAGTGGAAGCTCGTTAAGTTTTTCCAGTTTTTATACTGTAACGATCCGTCTCCAATTAAGTATAATATTTCAGCCCGTACTTTTATATATCTAATAACAGTGTTTCTTTGAGAGAGGAAGGGGGGCATAAGCATGAAAAAGAGGAAGTTTCGTTGAAGGGAAGTGGAACACAACTTACAGCTATGTGGAAGGCAAACATCTCTTCTTGTCTAGATAGAATAGAAACTGATGAATATCACTGTATTTTTAATTAAAAAAAAACATTGGATTTGAAAAAAATCATGAATATAAATTTTGTGAAACATAAACACATTCTAGTAAAGATATATTAGATCAAGTGTTGGCCAGATCCAACCACAATTAGATTTGATAATACATCAAGTCTCGGGTATTGGATTTGTTACTAACCTGATCCAATAATGATTGGGCTTGATAATGTGTCAAGCCCTCAACCGTGATGGGATTAACAGTGCATCAAGCCCCGGGTGTTGGTCCTATGTTGGCTAAACTTAAAACATGATGGAATATAATTCATCAATTCTGTATATTTTTATATAAAATCATAAAGAAATTATTTATCAACAAATAGATTTAATTAAACAAGTTTATATTCCACCAAGACCAATAGATATATCAAAGTCTTTCACAATCATTTTTTCAAGATAAAATGAATGGAATATAACTTATAATACAACTTAAAAATATCTCAAAGATGAAGTTACTTCTGTCATAATCCAATTATGGGTTATTTCCCAACAATCAATTTTTTTTTTCAAAATAAAAAATTAAATAAATAAATAAAAAATAAAATAATGGTTGACAATATGGAGAAAGCAGACTAAAAATCAAGTTGCAATTTAGAGAAAATTCAAGGCCTAATTGCACCTCATTATGCTAAAAAATGAAAAAACAATACAAATTCAAGGTCAAATTAAATGATTATTAGACCAATTTGCATAAAAATCAAGTTCATGGACATAATTAAATTTTTAATAGGCCAATTTGATTTAATCATGGGCCAAATTAAATTTTAATTATGTTTAAAAATTAATTTGGGTCTAATTGAAGAATCTAATTAAGTGTAAGGACTTAATTATACTTTAAAATGGATCAAATTAATTTTATTTGGGGTTTAATTAGTGAAAAAATAAGTTTGAGAGTCTAATTTGAGCTTAATTGAGAAGATTGAAATTTTAAGAGACCAAATTTAATTTTTACGATGTTAATTGATTGAAATTAAGGGCTAAATTGTAAAAAAAAAATTGAAGTTTTGGGGTAAATTAGGGGTCAAATTGAAGAAATTCAAAACTAAGGATTAATTTACAAAATCCGACATAATTTAGGGGCTTAATTGGTAAAAACTAAGGGCCAAATTGAAAAAATTAAAAGTTTAATGGTCAATGAGGGGTTTGATTGACAAAATCCAATGCCAAGGACCATATTGTAAAAGTCGCGTAACTTCAGGGTTCCAATTGAAGTTCTTTAAGGGCTTAATTGCATTAAATCAAGAATTTAGGGTTAATTAGGGATTTAATTAAAATCAATTGAAAGTTGAAGGATTGAATTGAAAATAAATAAAAATATCTAATCAATCCAAAACGACTTCATTTTGAAAAGAAAAAAAAATAGACAACTCGTCGTTCGATACTGTTCATTGTCTTCCCTGATTTTTCCCGAAAATGTTACTCGGGTGGCTACTTTTCAGATACATTTAATGCTTCATTGCTCCATTGAAGCTAACAAAAAGTACATGAGAATGATCCCATGCAATTTCATTACAACACCGACTGAACAGTTCAGTCTGAATGGTGACGAAATGACGCCAGTTTAAAGAGGCCAACTCGACAACCTTTTCTGCAGATTGAACAACTCATGAGACACACTTTGAGCTAACGGTTGGTATGCTTCTCGACCGAATCAAGAGCTGAATTTTTTTTTCCTTATGTAAATGAGATTACCCTCTTCCACCAGCTATAAATAGAGAAGAAGTTGATGGCCCAAGAGAGGAGAAATTGAGTTCCAAAGTCGGCCAAAAATCAGCTCTTCTACCTCCGTTTCTACAATTTCTCTTTCCCTCTCTTTCTCTCTCTTGTTCTAGCCACCAACAGCTTATCCACCACCAGCTTTACCACAGGAAGCCACCTATAGACCACCGTAAACTTTTCTCTCTCTTCTTTGCAACTCCTCCTGTTCTATTCTTCTTCTCCGTTTCCTTTGCCATCTGCACCTAGTTCCTATTGTCGGCTCCACCACCGCACCTCATGACTGCTACTCCATCAAGCTTCTTTTTTTGAACAACCATTTCGGCTGCATGTTGAACATGAACACTGTTCACATTCTGCAAATAATTCATTTTAATATTGGGTCGGGCCAGTGTTGCGCAGCTCGGGCCTAAAAATTTTCTAAGCCGATATCGGCCCAACCTTTTTAGGACAAGATTAGCCCATTATTCCCTAGGCTTATTGACTGGGTCAGGCCAACCCATATTTTTAATAATATTTAATTAATGTATATAATATTATATTATATATTTCCTTTAAAAAAACAAAAAAAAATTAAAAAACACTTTAAAAAATTTGTGATTTTCTTAAATATTTTTCTATTAATTTTTTATATTATCAGGTTGTATATTTACACTGCAAAATACAAATTTAGTATTAAAATGCCCGATTTTCTCCAAATTATTTCAAAAAAAATTAAAAAAATCTCAAAAACAAATTAAATCAATTTTTATTTTTAAAAATTATTTTCATGCATATGGCCAAATTCTAAAAATTTTCCAAACATATTTTCATAAAAAATTGCATATTTCTCATGTTTTGAAAACCCAAAAATGGATATTATAACCAGTTTATGATCATCCATTAGAGTTTGACCAAAATATAAAAAAAAAATTCATTTTTTTCTAGGATCCAGATGTAGATTTTAATATTTGGATGGTAAAATTATACGATAAAGTACACCCTCAGATATTAAAGATATAAAGAGTAAATAAATGTTATTCTAAAATTTAGACTTTAAAATGGTTAGAATTTCACCCGATAAGGTAGAGACTCTCTCATGAAGAGAGATTTTTCTTGAAATTTAGATAAGGCCAATAAATAAAAACTCAACCTAAAAAAATAATCAAATAACAATGCAGTTTACCTTAAGTAAAGTGCACTGGGGGTGATACGTCTTTCCCTTGCACAACCAGTCTCTTACCTAGACTCTCGCAAACCATAGGTTATTAGTGACCATAGTACTAAGTGGCAATTCCTAAAAATTAATCATAATTTTTTTCAATACACAACACCTCACAATAAGAGGCATGACAAAGAGTTTCTGTCGTCACCAGATGATATTGCCCTGCGATAACTTTCCAACTTCTTTTTTCTACAAAAGGATAAAATTCATGAGCTATAAATACATCGTGTTGAAAACAAAGATTTATAATTTTTATTTTTTATTGCATATATATTTTTAGAATATCTCTTTTTAGAATATTATTATATATTTTTTAAAAAATACTTATTTAAACATTAAAGAGTTCTTATCACTATTAAAAAAAATCTTTTACAGTCATAAACCATAGTGGCCTAACAAGCACTAAATATAAGATATTTTGAAAAATTAAAAAAATTAAAAAAAATTATTAGCATCAATTAATTATTCCAATTGAAAACCCTACTTGAATTTTTTCGGACATCATCAGAAAGTATCTCAGACGATGCACCTCCTGATCCTACATTGCCTTCAGCTAAAACAGTTGTGCCAAGTTTTCCACCTTCTGTCTCTATTTCAAATTGGAAACTGGAAACCATAAAAGTAACAGGCTCATGTGATCATGAAGACATCCTGGTAATAATGCAGTGATATAAAATAAAGTGGACATACATCAATGGAGGTTTCTTTTCACTTTATTTTTTGGATCATGTATCTACTAACTGCAAAAGATTGGAAAGGGACACAGGAAATCTCACAATCGAAAGAAGATTTAAGCTGTAATCCAGAAATATATCAGGTAATCACTATTAAGCTACACAAACCTTTAGAGGAATGAATTATATGCAGAAAATAAAGGAAATGACAAAAAGTAAAAAGAAACCATGATTTAAGTCCCTCGATGCTCGATTACTGGAGGCCACAAGAACAGTTCAAGTAGTCTGCAATCTGCTTAGAATTCCAGATAAGGCCACAATAGCAAATACGTAAACAGTCTGTAATACAGAAGCAGAAATCTTAGGTCATATAATGAGCTGCAAATTCAATAAGCTGTTTTTTCCCTAACTGGTCGTAGCAGCAGATAAACAACTTCTTTAAATAATCCCCCATTGGATTTCTTGCTAGAATCTAGAAAGGCAATCCAGGTAGAAGTTTGAAGAAAAAAGTTAGCCAGACTGCCATAACATTCAACAAGATGCAACGAGATTCTCAACCAATAGCATATCATGAATTGATTCAATGGAGACCTATGGCTGCAAAAGCACGAGTTCACAGTTACAAGTACAATATGCAGAAACTCCCCGGCGATAGGGTATACATCGAGGAATATAGAAATACAGCTTAAACACCGACGAAATATTTCGCAGATGAAAATCATTGTTTTAGTCATGAATAAAAGGATTAGAGGTAAGGAAATATAAATGAATTTCTTAATAAATTTCTCATGTTATCTGTATTTCATCAAAGCAAAGAATGCTAGCCCCTCTTTGATCTGCTTGCTGGTCTATGAGAAACTCATCTGCTACAGCAGCAAGTAATTATTTATAAGAAATTAATTTTTGTCATGAACTTATTTGCTACATTCCAATCCCTGTAGATTCCGAGATGCTCAACTTCAGCTGTATGCATGGTACACCGTTTATCAATGTTAACCCTCAATTTCTCTTGAAGTTCTCTTAATTAATGTTTATAAGCTATATTGTTAACGTTGAAAAACGTTTAATTGTATATAGGTTAAAATGAGATATTTGTTAATTTACAAGGACCAAAATATACTTTACCCCATCTATTTAAGCCTTCGAAGCGGTCTTCGAGCCCTCTTTCCTTTCAAATGCAAATCCAAAACACCAAAAGCAAGGGGTTAAATCACTGCTAATCCAGACAACAACCAGCACCACCAACCACCAAGGCGGCCGGAAACACAAGAATGGCGGGGCAGAGCTGTCTAGGTTTACTTCTAGCCTGCAAAAGTCTCTCATAACTTACCCAAATCCACACTCACATTCTCAAATCAGGTCTCCAAAACAACCCATTAGTCCTCACCAAATTCACTGCCACATCCTCTGATCTTCAAGCCATGAACTATGCTACTTCTTTTCTATTCTCACCGGAATCCGATACCAGTCAATATGATATATTTTTATACAATACTACCATCAGGGCATGTGCCCAAACTAGTGATTAAAGGCTAAAGCTATTGATTTGTTATAATGTCATGCTTGAAAGAAAAAATTGCCCCTAACAAATTCACCTAACCTTTTGTTCTTAAGGCTTGTAATGGTATTGGGGACTTGAACTTGGGTAAATCGGTTCATGGGCTGAGATTTAGGTTGGTGATGAAGTTAACGTGCAAATTACTTGGTGCGCTGTATTTGTTGTTGTAGAGAGGAAGGAGGGGTAGTTTCCATGAAAGGTGCTCGATGAAATGTGCAAGTTGGATTCCGTTTCATGGAGTGCGATGATTGGTGGGTGCGTGCAGGTGAGGAGGTCTAGTGATGCGATTAGTTTGTTTAGGGAATTGCAAATCGAGGTTGTTTGTCCTGATGAGATCATAATGGTTTCAGTTTGAGTGCGTGTATGGGTTTAGGTGTGCTCGAGTTAGGGAAGTGAGTGGAGTCTTACGGTGAAAGGGTAGGGTACAGAAGAGTGCTGAGCTTAGTAAAGCGTTGATTGACATGTTTGCTCTAAGTGTGGTGATGTTGATAATGTTGAAGTAAATTCAATCCAGAAAGTCAAGGAAGGCAGCTACCAGCCGCCAGCCGCCAGCTGCCAATCGCTGGCCGTTTTCACACCGTCGGCCAAAAACCGCCTTCACACTTGAAGGTTGAATTTTCTTGTTTTGATTTCGTGTATAAATAGATAGCTAAACTTATGCAATTATGTGTGGAGAGATTGAGAGAAACACTAGAGAGAAAGAGAGAAAGAGAGAGGGGTTGTTGTAAGCTTTTGTTTATGTAATTGTAAGCTTTGTTCTTGAAATAAAAGAGTGTGTTTTATCCCCTCCGAGTGTTTCAAAGCCACCACAAGTGGTTTCTCCCACCAACAATTGGTATCAGAGCCCCGTTCGTCAGAAAACAGAGGTATTTTTGGGAAATATCCGAATTTTCAAAGTTGTCAAAAACAAGTTTTGATCATTCCAAAGTGTAGAGCTCATCAATACGAACTCAACGGTGCAAAAATCAGATCAATCGGAGCACGGGGTGGACCACACTCTCCGTCTGAAATTTCAGCACTGTAGCCCACGCGCCCCGAGGAAGAAGACGAGTGAGCCACACGCGCGCCATATTTGAGCCGCGCCGAGCCAAGCCTTAAGCCGAGTCGCGAGCCGAGCCACAAGCCATATTTCGAAGCCGAGCCGAGCTCCAAGCCATATTCCGAAGCCAAGCCAAGCTCCGAGCCATATTCTAAAGTCAAAGTCAAAAAAGAATATTCCTTGGAATTTTCCCGGTTCAACCCAGCAAACCACCCGAATTGGTTTTTGGACCGGTTCACCCCATTTTTGACCCGTTTTCTACAAAGTCAGACCGGTTCCCTACTATTTGGACCATTCCGGATCCATCTACGGTGTCGGTTTTGCCAAATTCAACTCCAAAAAAAGGTGATATAGTCATTTAAAGAGCAAAATGACTACAGAAAGTGCACAAACACTCATCCCGAAGCTAACCAAAGACAACTATGATAGTTGGTGCATCAGATTGAAGGCATTCCTTGGTTCACAAGAGTGTATAGACATTGTGCAATATGGTTATGAGGAACCAGAGTCCAAAGAATCAGAAGATGCTCTACCAGAGGTACAGAAGCAAGTCCTCAAAGCCAATAGAAAGAAAGACAACAAAGCAAAGACCATCATTTATCAAGGTCTTGATGAAGCGACATTTGAAATCATTGCTTCCGCAGAAACATCAAAAGAAATATGGGAGGCTCTCCAACAAAAATATAAAGGTGCTGACAGAATAAAGAAGATTCGTCTCCAATCTTTGCGAGGTGAATTTGAATTATTACAAATGAAGTCCTCAGAATCCATTTCTAATTATCACACAAGAATTATGGTGATAGTCAATCAGATGAGAAGAAACGGAGAAGCCCTTTCAGGTGCTCGAATTACTGAGAAAATTTTGAGATCCCTAGATCCAAAATTTGATTTTGTTGTTGTCGCTATTGAAGAGTCCAAAGAGGTGGACAAGTTAACAGTGGATGAACTTATGAGTTCTTTACAAGCTCATGAGCAGAAGATTATAAAAAGAAATGGAGATAAGGCAATTGAGCATGCCTTACAAGCAAAGTTGTCTCTCAAAGACAGATATGAGCAAGGGGAGACTTCAACAAGTGGATACACCACTCGAGGAAGAAGTCAACAAACACGAGGAGGATTTCAACGATTTCAAGGCAGAGGTTCTTGGAATACAGGTTTTAGAGGAAGAGGTGGTAGAAACACCACTAGAGGAGGTCGAGGACAACAAGCATTCACTCCTAGAGGAAGAGGAGGCGGTTACAATAACCGTGATAAGAGGAATATTAAGTGTTATAATTGCAATCAATTTGGCCACTATAGCACTGAATGTCAAAAGAAAGCTTCACTGGAGATACGTGAGCAAGTCAACTATGCAAAGGAGAATGCCAACAACAGAGGAGCAGCTGCATTATTTGTCCAACAAGGACTTGACAAGAATCAAGAGAATATTTGGTATCTTGATTCTGGAGCCAGCAATCATATGTGTGGCCAACAAGATTTATTTGGTGATCTAGATGAGACCATACAAGGTTTTGTCACCTTTGGAGATACCTCAAAAGTTCCATTCAAAGGTAAAGGCAACATCCCAATCAAGTTGAAGAATGGCAATCATAGCTACATCGCCGATGTCTACTATGTCCCAGCCATAAAGCAGAACTTGGTGAGCATAGGTCAACTTTTGGAGAGAGGCTATACACTTTACATGAAGAATTGTCATCTGACAATTACAGACTACAATGGGAGATTAATTGCCTATGTGAAAATGTCCAAGAATAGGATGTTTCCTTTAAACATCCAATATGATGCAGCAAAGTGTTTGAGTGCCATCACCAACAGTGAAGAATGGCTTTGGCATCTGAGGCTTGGACATCTGAATTTCACAAGTCTGAAGATGCCAGCAAGCAAGAAGATGGCCAAAGGTATGCCCCACATTGATCATCCAGAAGAAGTCTGTGAGAGTTGTGTCCTCAGCAAACATCACAGATCCAGTTTTGCCAAAGAAGTCAACTGGAAAGCAAACGAGCCACTAGAGTTAATACACACAGATGTGTGTGGTCCTATAAAGCCTATGTCGACTGGACAAAATAGGTACTTCCTCACTTTTATTGATGATTTTAGCAGAAAGACATGGGTATATTTTTTGAAGAGGAAGTCAGAAGTGTTCAATTGTTTTAAAGATTTTAAAGCAATTGTTGAGAAGCAAAGTGGCTATAAGATCATAACCGTGAGATCTGATCAAGGTGGAGAATATACAGCAAATGACTTTGAAGCCTTTTGTACACAACAAGGCATCAGACATCAGACAACACCAGCTTATACACCACAGCTGAATGGTGTAGCTGAGAGGAAGAATCGAACAATTCTTGATATGGCAAGAAGTCTACTCAAAGCAAAGAAGCTGCCCAAGCAATACTGGGCTGAAGCTGTATCATGTGCAGTATATTTGCTGAACCGCTGCCCAACCAGAAGTTTGCAAGCTATCACTCCACAAGAAGCATGGAGTGGTCACAAACCAAGTGTTACTCATCTTCGAGTCTTTGGTTGTGTGGCATATGCAAAGATCCCAGATGCAAGAAGGACCAAACTCGATGATAAAAGTGAGAAATGCATCTTTGTCGGATATGGTGAGAGAAGAATGGGATACAAGCTGTATAATCCCATCACCAAGAAGGTAATTATGAGCAGAGATGTTATCTTTGAAGAAGATAAAACTTGGCAATGGAATGATGACCAAGAAGCAGTTAAATGGATCAGCACTGATTTGATCCTTGAAGATGAAGAAGTACCAACAGTACTTGCAGAAGGTCCAATAGTACCAGAAGATGAGCCACAAAGTCCGGTACACAGATTTCCTGTATTCAACAGGAGAAACACGCCAGAATCATCATCAATACCATCATCATCAGCATCCTCATCAGAAGGACCAAGAAGGATGAGAAATCTAGAAGAGCTGTATGACGCCACTCAAGTAATGGAAGATACAACTCTATTTTGTTTCTTTGCAGATAGTGACCCACTTAGCTTCAATGAAGCTATCACAGAAGAGAAGTGGATAAAAGCAATGGATGAAGAAATACATGCCATTGAGAAGAATGATACCTGGAAGTTGACTTATCTACCAGAAAACAAGAAAGCAATAGGTGTCAAATGGGTCTATAAGACAAAGAAGAATGCAAAAGGAGAAGTGCAAAGATACAAAGCAAGATTAGTGGCCAAAGGCTACAAACAGAGAGAAGGCATTGACTATGGAGAAGTGTTTGCTCCAGTAGCCCGGCTAGAGACAATCAGATTGATGATCTTACTAGCAGCACAACATAGATGGAAGATCTATCAACTTGATGTGAAGTCAGCATTTCTGAATGGCTTCCTAGAAGAAGAGATCTATGTTGAACAACCACTTGGATACATTGATGATGAAAATGAAGGCAAAGTATACAAGTTGAAGAAAGCCCTCTACGATTTGAAGCAAGCTCCGCGTGCTTGGAATACCAGAATTGACAGGTATTTTCAAGATAATGGATTTGAAAAATGTCCATATGAACATGCAATTTATGTGAAGAAAGAAGCAGATGGCAACATATTATTTGTGTGCCTATATGTTGATGACTTGATATTCACCGGCAACAATCCTACCATGTTCGAAGACTTCAAGAAAAGCATGGTACAAGAGTTTGAGATGACAGACATTGGTCTGATGGCACATTTTCTTGGCTTAGAAGTGGTGCAGAAAGAAGAAGGGATTTTTGTATCCCAAAGCAATTATGCCAAAGATATTCTTGAAAGGTTCAAGATGGAAAGCTGCAATCTGGTATCAACGCCAGTCGAGAATGGAGTGGAATTGAGGAAAAGTAAAGTTGGAAATGTTGATCCAACTTACTTTAAAAGCTTGGTAGGAAGCTTAAGGTACTTGACATGTACCAGACCAGATATACTCTACGGAGTCGGACTGATCAGTAGATATATGGAGAAGCCAGACCAGTCTCATTTGAATGCAGCCAAGAGAATTCTTCGCTACATCAAAGGCACAATAAATGAAGGTATGTTTTATACCTCAAGTACAAATTTCAATCTTACTGGCTACTCGGATAGTGATTGGGGTAGAGATCTGGATGAAAGAAAAAGTACAACAGGGTTTGTATTTTTCGTGGGAGATACATCTTTCACATGGTCATCCAAGAAGCAATCAATTGTCACGTTATCAAGCTGTGAAGCTGAGTATGTTGCCGCCAACTCAGCTGTATGCCATTTAATATGGTTAAGGAATTTGCTAAAGTTTTTGGGATTTCCTCAAGAAAATCCTACAGAGATTTATATCGATAATCGATCAGCGATTGCATTGGCAAAGAATCTGGTGTATCATGAAAGAAGTAAACATATTGATACACGTCATCACTTTATCCGAGAGCATGTAAAGAACAAAGAAGTCGAGCTGATATCCTGCAAGACAGATGATCAAGTTGCTGATATCTTTACCAAGCCATTGAAAAGAGAAGTATTTATCAGATTGAAATTCATGCTTGGAATGACATCCCTCGATTGAGTTTAAGGGGGAGATTTGTTGAAGTAAACTCAATCCAGAAGGTCAAGGAAGGCAGCCACCAGCTGTCACCGCCCAGCCACCAACCGACCAGCCGCCAGCCGCCGGCCGCTTTCACACCGTCGGCCAAAAACCGCCTTCACACTTGAAGGTTGAATTTTCTTGTTTTGATTTCGTGTATAAATAGATAGCTAAACTTATGCAATTATGTGTGGAGAGATTGAGAGAAACACTAGAGAGAAAGAGAGAAAGAGAGAGGGGTTGTTGTAAGCTTTTGTTTATGTAATTGTAAGCTTTGTTCTTGAAATAAAAGAGTGTGTTTTATCCCCTCCGAGTATTTCAAAGCCACCACAAGTGGTTTCTTCCACCAACAGATAAAGCTTTGAACTTGTTTAGGAGTATGAGAGCGAGGAACACTTTTTCATGGACTTCAGTGATTGGCGGCTTAGCACTGCGTGGTCGTGGTGTCGAGGCTGTTGAGTTGGGGTGGCCACGCATGTTGTTGTGTTTATTGGATTGCTTTCTGCTTGTAGTCATTTCGAGTTAGTTGGATATTTTTATTCAGTGAGGAAGATTTTGGCCTTGTACGGAAGATTGAATACTATGGATGCATGGTAGATGTTATGCAGGGAAGGATTTGATCCTAACCGTGTCATTTGGCCTACCCTGATTAATGCTTGCCGTGCTCATGATGAGCTCAAGCTTGGAGAGAAAATTAACAGGCAGCTAATCAGAAATGAGCCCATGCATGAGTCCAACTACGTACTACTGTCCAACATATGCACAAAAATGTACGATTGGGAAAAGAAAACTAGGATTAGAGAGGCAATGGGCATGAACGGAATGAAGAAGATACCTGGGCATTATTTCTGAAGAAACAATTTTTCCATGTTCATAACATAGGACAATGTAATGTCATTACAGTATGCTAACCAAACCACATCTGTGGTCGATTAATAAAGCCTGCAATTGGCAAAATTGGTGGTCCTTGTATGGTTGTAAGCGATCCCAGGGGACATCGAATCGCAAGGGGTGGATATTCAAAAGCCAAAAACACATGGTCAAAATTCTAAAAGCAGGGAAAAACATGCATAAATCAGTTTCCTAAGGCGTTATTGGGGCCCTCGTGTGGACTTCTTGTTCGATCCAACGGACCAAATCCACAGGAAAAATCGATCAACCAATACTTCAACAACGAGGACTCCTTGACATCTTTAGCCGGTCAAAAGAAACTTCTCAGCTGATATGGGTTGATCGAATAAACGTGGATTCCATGTGCTGGAAACGTAAGAATTTTCCATGAGCTGTATATGGAGGTACTTCTATGAATCAGCTATCAGCATATACAATGGAGGTACTTCTGTTTTGCAGCTTCCGGGGGGAAATGCTGCCGGCATGAGTTCACTTCCGATTATGACACCAAGTTAATACCCCTTCTGCGCCACGATTGTAGCAGATGAGCTAGAGAGTGAGACATTTTGATCCAAAAGGGTTCATCACTGTCATCATTATTTCACATATTAGATTTAAAACTGTTAATGGTTTTAACCTTTGAAAATTCCATTTTCATAAATATGAGTTGAGAGAGATTAGATGCTAGGATTATCATCGCACACATTTCACTGAGTAAAAATGGTTACAGCCCATAGAGTCTAAGACAAGAATGATAAACCTTGAAATCCCCTAGTATTTTTCTTTGAGAATCCTTTTTCCCATGTGCTAGCATGTCAGAGGCTCTAGCATGGCAATTTATGTCTCTAAGCTGATGGGTTTGGGCTCCTAGATTGATCCTTTTGTCTCAATCTCCGGAGTGGGATGTGCAGCAGCCACAGGACAAATTCTCCAATTTATAACATAAAGAAAGCATCTCTGGTTTTCAGGAATAGCGAAGGGGTGTCCTCTTTTCTCATAGAAGAAACTTCAAACACCAGCCACCATAACAGAATGTCTAGGGCAAAATATTGCAAAAACTAGCAGAAATTTTGAAATTTCGTTAAAAAAATAAATTGTTGAACTTGGTTGAGATTGTGCCGTCTATGATGGGTATATAGAGTAGAATTAATTTGTGTTTGATAGTATGATGTATGATATTTTTTTAAGTAATTTTAATTAAAAATATATAAAACTAATTTTTTTAATTTTTAACGTGAAACATCAATATTAGATTAAGTGCACTCCTGTTGAAATATAGAAAAACTACATTCAATTCTCTAATTCAATATCCATATAATGATTTTTTGAAGATATTTATTACATGTAATTATTAAAATATGTTAGTTTAAAATAGTATAATACACTAACATAGAAAATATAGAAATCTCTCTAAGTGGTGAACACATGTATGTTTTAAGTGGACTCTGCAACTTGGAGTGTATATATATATTAAAAGAAGCCAAGTGTGTGGAAATACCACCATAACTTTCTTTATTGTTGACTTTTTCAGAAATTATTATGGATTAATATAGTGATTTAAACAACCTAAGCCAGGTAGAGAAACCACCATAGCATTTTTTTTTTACTGTTCATTTCTCATAAATTACAAAGTGATGTTTTTATTTTTAATTTTTAATTTGATGCTAAAACTTCCTTTTGTGAATTGAGCTCTTTTGAGTACATATTAGAATCTAATTATATTATTTTTAAGAAAATATTAGAATGAAAAATAGTAGATCAAAGTGAAAATAACAAGTAAAATAGATGATAACTTTAAATTTTATTTGAAAAATTTATTTTAATTCTTTATTTTTTTTTAGTTAATGGATGGTCGACCCCTTTAGTTGTTCTAAAGTAATTATAGTACAAATTTTTTTTTTTATTTTTAGTTTTTTTTGTTAAGAGAAGAAAAAGACTCACTGCATTCTAGTATAAAGAGAGAAAATAATTGTTCTCAACTATTCTGACTATAAAAATATCAATATTAGTATTAATAAAATTTATTTGATAATAAGAGTTTCATCATGATGTTTTTTTTCGCTTGATGAAGTAAATTTGATTATGAGAAGAATTTTAGGTTTAATTGGTTTCGGGTTATTTTTTGATATTTAGAGGTCATGAATAACTTTATCAATATTTTTAGGGTGTTTTATATGTGTTTTTTTTTATTAAAAATAGATTGAGAAACAAGTATTTTATATTTAAAAAACCAAATATGATTTTTTGTGCCCTTAAAAAAAAGAAAATAGACCCATACATGTGGGTTGTGCTCTTCTTTTTTTAATGTCGAGGCCCACATTATTGGGAATTTTTGTTTTGCTATTTTATATTTGGTTAAAAAAATTAATAAAATAAATCATTGAATTCACTTGAATCTATTTTCAAGTTACAAGTTTAACATGTTAATCTACAACATCTAAATTATTATTTTTTTGTTCAATGTTTTTTTATCTCTCAATTTAAAAAAAAATAATTTCACCATTTATTATTGATAATTTATTTTTTTATTTAACTTAAATCTAAAAAAATGCAATGTCACCCTTTGTTATCAATGGACACCTTTATTCTCTTTACCTCATGCTTCTATTACAAATTTTTTTACTTAAAACAAATGTTTCATGCAAAAACAATTATAAAAAATATATTTCACTAAATAAAAATAATATTTTAAGCAACATAGTTGCTAAACACAATTAAATCTCATGTTACAAGACTAAATATCTTAATTTTAATTATTTATTAATTAAATATCAATTTAATTAATTAAATACATATATAAATATTTTAAATTTGATTTTCTATCAAGAAATTTATTATATTAAAAAATATAAAAAATTATATATTTATTTATTTAAAAATAAAATCACCCCACTACAGAAGACATGTACAAAACTACAAAACTTGTACTTCCTAATTGTGATATAGAAATATTAATTCTCAAACCCTTAATTTTCCGAGTTCCCTTTAAGAAATTAAAAAAAAAATAACCCAAACACGTGGGTTATGCTATTTATTTTTTAATGTTAAGGTACATATAAGTAGGTTTCTTTTTTTAACTATTTTATATTTAATTTGAAAGTTTGAAAAAATAAATTATTAAATTTAATTTTATTAATTTTTCAAGTTATAGATTTAACAAGTCAATTTGTAATATGTGATTTTTTTTTCTCAATTTAAAAAAAAATATAATTTCATTATTTATTATTTTTTTATTTAACTCAAATCTAAAATAATACAATTCACTTTTTTATATCATTGACTACCTTTATTTTCTCGACCTCGTGCGTTTATCACACTTTTTTTTTATACTTTTAAAAAAATATTTCATACAAAATAATTATTATAAAAAATATATTTCACTAAATAAAAATAATATTTTAAAAAATATAGTTGCTAAACATAATTAAATTTGTCTTACAAAATTAAATTTTAATCTTAATTATTTACTAATCAAATATTAATTTAATTAGTTAATTAGATAAACATATAAACATTTTAATTTTTACTAGGATCAAGAACTTTATTACATAAAAAAAAACTTGCATAATTATTTTTTATTTAAAAATAAAACCGCCCCAACGCGGAAGGCGGGTACAAAACTTGTACTTCCCAATCGGGATACAGAAACGTTAATTCTCAAATTCCCAAATCTGGTGGCAAAGCAGTGGGTATGATGTAGTCAAAACTTGAAGGAAGACTCTTCATCTTCAAATCCCACAAGGAAGTGATCTTTGCACTCGTTACTAATCAAGGAAAATATCAATAAATAGAACCAGTAAACGCACAAGCATTGTCGGCGAGCAAAGTCAAGCAAAAGAAAGGAAGGACATGTCTCATTGCCGTGGACAAGTGAAGTTGTTTTTTCACCTGCGTTTTCACCTTCTCAGTTTTTCTGCCTTTTGTTACAGTAATTCTCCCCCAAGTTCTTCCAAGGACAAAATCAAAAGACATGAGTAGTTGTTTTTGTACATGCTTTTTCCTAAAAGGCAGAGAAAAGTGAATGAACAATCCTACGCTTTTCCATGAGTCAATTGACCAAAGCATCATGACATACAGGCTCTTTCTGGAAAAGGGTACAGAAATTGCTTGGAAATTTTACATTGCTGGGGAGTTCTTGCCTCATTGACGAACTCCTATGTCATTGGCTTCACGATTCATGCATTGCCCTAGAACATCGATGACTTGACTATTCCCTTGCACTAAACAAGCTACAGCGGCATTAGTCTAGCGGTTAAGGACTCAAGTAGAGGCCCCGTGAGCTGGAAGGTTCAGGTTTATGGATTGGAATGTGTACATTTCACTTTGTCAAATCCATTCCTTTATTACGCGTAGCAGATGGTTCATCGAAGATATAAAAATGCTTTAAAATTCCATAATCGAAGCAACTTAAGATCAGAGTAAAGATGCACATCTGATCCAGCACATGTCAGACCTTGCAATGAGCTGGGGTTTTACCAGGGCTATCAAGTTCCAGGAGATGGGAACACTCATCTATAGACATGACAATTGCCAAAACACAGTCCTCGCCAGAGCGCCCATCTTCAGATGCAAGAAAATCTCATTTGGCAAACCATGTCTGATTTCCATGTTCCTCGTTCTGGGTGAATTCTTTCACTGTCGTTTTCCTACAAAGACTTGACTTTCATCATAGATAAATTCTTAGTTCATACCGAACAACAATGCCATTTACCATGGTTAGAGCTTCCATTCTGAATCGATGATTTCAACTTGATATGGCAAGACAGGTGTGCCCGTGTTGCCGATATCAGCATTGGCTCAACTTGGCTCGTGGTAGCCTAGTGTCATGTATGCCCAAGTTGGGCCAATCTAACCTGTGTGCAAGAACAGCTGGCTGCAAGAGTCAAGGTGGCCAGCCTCCAACACATCTAATTGCAGACCTAAGGCATTTTCCCATTGTTGGCAGCAAAATACGTTGATCCACATGCAATTGACTTTAGATAAATTAATGGTTTCCTAGCAAAAACAGTGATTTGTCTATAGAGTACTAAATAACTCCACAGTTCACAAAGATTGCATTTTCGCATCCCCGAAGATGCACAACTTCAACTGGCAAAATTGCACAGATCAATGCACAACGCATCTAAAAGAAAGCAAAATGCGATTCAAACCACAATAGGATCCACCTGTTATATAAACACAGCATCTCCACAACAGCATTGTGTTGAGAAAGGAAAAAAAATCCATGAGAAGTATTAAGAATAAACAAGAAATAAAAATAACATCATCAATAAAAGATGGTTCCTACATCAACACCAGTAATATAAATGATAAAGAGGTAAAATAAACAAAAAGTAAAATACAGGCATTTGAGATTCATCCTCTGTTGAGAGATGTAATTCGGCAAAGCCAGCAAATGCAGATCTCAAATCCCTAACATTTAACTGACTAAGACTCATAACTAGCATATGACAAACATAAACCTAAAACCAGCATCCCGAATGACCAAAGGCAAACAGAAGCACAAAACTCCCGTCGTTTCAACACCAATCCTTTGTAGTCCATATCTCCCTTCTGCTCTTATTTTCATACTCTCTTCATCCAATCCTTATAACTAAATAAACTCTTTATAATGAAAAGTTAGTTTTCCGATTCAATTCTCTTCACATTTCCCTCAACTTCCCTCTCCTCCAACAACCTTCCAGCCTCCTCATCAGCCTCCTGGGCCTTCTTCTGTGCATCTTTTGCCTTCATAGCCTGCAACTTAGCGTGATTGTAGTATGCGACACCCAAGAATGCAAGCCCGTAGCCAAACAAATTGATGGGGGTCACGGTATCCTTAATAACGGACCAAGAGAAGGCGATCAACAACCAATCCTTAACCACACCAGCCACATTCATGGTCAAAGCCGAAGTCTTTCCCACAAGCAAGAACACGGCCAGATTCAAGGCAAAAGCACACAAAGAATTGGTCCCAAAGATGACAAAATCAAAATGAAAACTTGAAGTCTCCTTCAAAACAGGATATTCCACAAAAATCCATGGGATAAACAAGAAAACCAAACAACAAGGCGCCACATAGTAAAGAGAAGTAATTGGATTCAATGTGATTCCTTTAGATGTAAGCAAGATTTGAATCATTACCAATCTTGTAGCCTCAAAAGCTACAGCACCAAGTTGAAGAATAACCCCCCAAGTATCAAATCTAGCCTCACCATAAGCAGCAATCCCAACCCCAAAAGAGATTGACAACATATTAGCCATAGTATTACTCTTAAAGTTCTCTTTCTTGAGCAAAACCCCAATAGAATAAACAGCAACAGGCATCAGGGCTTTTAACATCTGAATGAAAGAAACAGACAAGTAAATATAAGCAGAGTTAGAAAGCCAAAGACTGAGAGAATATAAAGCACCAATGGGGACAACAGATTTGAGATAAACATCTCTTGACATAGAGACAGGTTCAACAAATTTGAAAACTTTAATGAGAAGGATAGCAAGGGTAGCACAGAAAGACATGTGGATCATGGTTAGAGAAATTGGGAATGGCCAATTATACATCTTTTTGTCAAGGATGTATTTGTTGTAAACAATAACAGTGAAGGAGAGGAAGATCCAGATGGCTACATAGGTGTAGGAAAGCAAGATCTTTTTCAGAACACTGTCACTCAGGGATCCACCCTTGCCCATTTTGGCGGATTTAGTGAAGCTGCCGTGGGACGGCGGTGTAGAGATTTGGGAGGAAAGGTGTGGCCGGGGAGAGAATGGTGGTGTGGAGATGGAGAAGGAGAGGGTTTGGGGTTGTTGATGTAGAGAAGAGAGAGGTGGCAGTCTTCGAGTGTGCGCTTCTACCTGATGTATGGATTGTGGGCTTGGGCTTTCTTCTTTTGACTACATTTCTGTAATATTTTTTATTTTTACTAATATTTTTTTATTGTTTTTACTTTATAGTATTTAATAATAGGATTAATCACTTGTTGTAGGGTTTTTCATATAAAAAAATAATATAAAAGAAATGCTACATCTGTGAGCATTAAATATTTTCAAGCCAATCGAAACTTACATTAATCAAATATAATTATTATTTTTATAGTTAAAAAGTTATTTTCTTAGCATTCTTTGGCAAAAAAAAAAGAAGAAATTAATTCAATTGATCACATAATTATTTTTACCATGATCCCATTAAATTAAATTTAATGCAAAAAAGCCCATTTTCTAGGGCAAATTTTGTTTGGATAAGAAGAGTGAAAATAAAATTGAAAGTTTCAATCAAGTCCTTAGATTTGGAAATAAAATAGGAAAAACATAAGAAATAAAATTGCAAGTTTCAATCATGTAAGGCAGCATCGTATGCGGTGCTGACTATCCTTACAAAGCTAGTGAGATGTACGCGTATTAAGTCAAGAGTGACCGACTCTTCGTTAAAAAAAAAAAGAAATGAACACGAAAAGCCTATTTTCTTTCCTAATAAACCCTCAACTTTCCCTTTGATTACAATTCTACCTTTAAAAAAAACAAAAAAAAATTATTTATTGATTGAAAGTTTAAATGGATTAAACAGATCTTTATCTTCCAATCAATAAATAATTTTTTCCAAAATAGAAAATAAAAAGTTATGTTTTAACATCTAATAATACATGTTGTTTTTCCAAAAATAGAAAGAAAAAGACATTAAAAGTTTTTTAAGATTGTGTGTGTGGAGAGAGAGAATATTGTTAAATACCTAATTTATCAAAATATATTGTGGGTAAAGTTATTAAATTTGTTCTGTCTAATTGAAATTCAACAATGTAAAAATATATTAAAATATCAACTTGAGTAAACAGTGTTGATAATATCAAAACTTGATTTTTTTTATACAAAAATAATATTATTTTTATTTATTTGAATTAACTCTTCAACTTATGATCTGGGATTTGATGTCAAGACAGGTTTAATTAGTGGGTGCTAAATTGTGAGTTTTATATTTTTTTTAAAGTTTTTATTCGGAAAGAAAAAGAAGCAGGCATGGTAACTCGTGCGAAGGCAAAGCGAGCTTGTATGTAAATAAATGCCATTTAATAATGCAAGTGTGTGACCAATCAATTATAGTTTTCAAATCCAATTTGATCCAAGATTAGGATTTTAGATTTTGAGTAGATTAACAGATATTTTTTAAAATTAAAATATTATTATTTTGATATAAAAATAAAAATTAACGAGTTATAATTAAATTTACCAGGTTATCAAATCATTGTATTAGATTAGCAGCATCATACCAGTCTTTTTTTTTTAACCTGATCTGATTCCAATGCTATATCGATCGAGTCATGGATTACCTGCTTAGAAAACCAGATTTCAAAACTATTTTATCAATGGCTTAATTGTATAGTTTCGAGCTTAAATGTGGGAGGACTTAGCAAACTTTTGCTTGAAACCCGGCATAGTTTCCTTGTCACGAAACCAAACGAAGGGAGGTGGGACCTCGAATGGTTGATTTCAGAAGGTAACCATGCCTTCACTCGACTTATCGGATTCTCGTACGCAATGTTCTTGCAGCAAAAGTTAGCAAATAATCTTGTTTGGAGAATTATACTTATTTACAATAGATAATAATGTATTAAAAGGATGTTTATTTTTGTATTTAAAAAAAAATTATTTTTTTTATTTTTTTATTTAAAATTTATATTTTTTTGTGTTTTTAGATTTTTCTAAAGTGCTAATATAAAAAATATTTTTTTTAAAAATACTATAAATTCCTAGGTTAATATGAATATTTTTAAATTTTATTTTCATTGTTTAATTAAAATAAAATTAATTTATTTGATTTAGTTGAATTTATAATTTGAGTTATATAATTTTTATTTTTTTTAAACATGTTTACAAGTATATGAACATTATTTTCGATGAAAAAAATGAACCGACGGGTCCACAAGTAATCTTTTCTAAAATACTATAAATTCCAAGAATTTTAAATTTTAATTTCGAAGTTGTCCTTGGTGATAAAACCACGAGAGATCTAGTATGACAAAAATAAAAACCACTTGCCGTATTAAACCTTCGACGGGCACTTTTATTTGGGATCTGAAGCTTTCTGTCATGACTTTTTGTTATCCCTGCCACTAGGTTGACGAAACTTTCATGCTGCCAAACTCATTAAAGTCGAAAGGTCATGGAAACATTGGAAAAGCTTTGTTTCGGGGCGGGAATGGCGGGACCATTTTGTACGAGAGGGAGGGAAGTTGTAACCGGGTCCATGTGTTCGTAATCACACCATAACTTTTCCTTTTAGAATAGAGCAAGATCATTTCCCATGTTTTTATGTTGATGGTCGGATAAAAAGAAATTGGATGTTAAAAAGAAATCTAAGTATTATTAATATATTTAAAAAAAAAATTAAAATTATAGAAAAATTTATTTGATATAACCTTATTAACTTGATAAATAAAAAAATAATTTAAATAACTAATAACAAGATAATTAATTAAGATAAAAATTAAGAGGATTTCTTTATTTGAATATTAAAATAATAATATATCGAATTGACTCTGACCAACTTGAGTTAATTTGTTAAAGTTGCTATCTAAATCATGAGACCCTGATAATTTATAAAAAAATTAAAAAAAAATTAAATATAATTTTTAATTAACTTAATATTAAATAATAAAATTGAAAAAAAATTAACCTGAAAAAATAAACAAAGCCAACTTGAGTTATACTCTTAAACTTGAATTATGAAACTAAAATAACCTTTTAGAAAGTAAGTTAAAATAAATTATGAAGTTAAATTTTTAATCAATTCAAATTTAAAGAATGAAATTAAAAAAGGATACAAAAAACCCAAGTTAACTAACCAAACATAAGACTCGGGATATGAGATCAATAACCTCATAAATTGAAAAAATTATGAAACTTGATTCTCAATCAACTTAATATTAAAAAATAAAATTAAAAATTAAAAATAAAAATAAAAAAACCTGAGTTAATTAGCCTAATTCGTGACTTAGGTTATAAAACTATAATATTCCTATATAAAGTAAAAAAATAATAATTAAAACTCAATTATTAACCAACCCAATATTAAAGGATTAAATTAAAAAATAAAAAAATTTAACTCAAATCAATTTAGATTAACTTACCAAACTCAGGTCAAGAGATAAGGATAGCTTCATAAAAAGTAAATATAGAAAAATTATAAAGTCTAATTCTCATTTGATTTAATATTAAATGATGAAATAAAAAAACAAAAAAAAACCTAAGTCAATTTGATTAATTGGCTAAACTTGTGATCTAAATTAAAGGATCACGATAACTTTATAAAAAATAAATATAAAAATAATTATAAAAATCAATTTCTAATTAATCTAATATTAAAAAATAAAATTAAAAAAATAATTTGAAAAACAAAAACAATAACTCGAGTTAATATAGTTACTCTGCAAAACTCATAACTTGAATTACAAGATTAAGAAAACTCAATGAAAAATAAATTATAAAATTTAATATCCAATAAACCCTGATATTAAAAGATATGATTGAAAAGAAAATTAAATATTTATTTAAAAAAATTCTAAAAAATATTGATAACTGATTAGTACTTAAAAGTGCATTTTTATCATGGTTTTATATCATCATTTTGCACTTGAAGTATCAATAACTCCTTAACTAAAGCATGTTTTATAATAATATATCTAATAATATAAGATACCTTTAATTTATGGTAAATATTCATTTTAAATGCAGGTCTATCACATAAATGAAAGGATTGATTGATGACTTGAAAAACTTAAATTGCAAGGATAAAGAGATGGTCAAACTTAGAGAAGAGATGTCGGTGCAATCCAAACCGGAACACTGTTCGGTAATTGGGTCATATCTGGAGCTACAGATCTCAGATTTAGATCCAATTTATATGGATGAAAAGGTAAGACATATACCTACAACTTTCATATGGAGCCCAAGATCTAAAAAGGCCATTATCAAGTCCAAATTGTAGCAACAACAAAGAAGCCCGAATCTGTCTTTCAGCCCGAGCACTGTTCGGTATTTTGGCCATATTTGGAGTTCTAGAAGTCCAAATGAGCTGAATGTTTTACACAAGAAAGCTGAGACAATTGCCTACAACTTTCATGTTTACAACTGGCTCCAATTTTGACGTTATCAATGACGTTTTGGGCAGACAAGAGAAGATAAGGATTGTCACCAAGTCAAAAGTTGGCCACCCACTTATCAATTAGTCATCAAATCAATAGTTCCCAATTTTGGCCTATAAAAGGAGGCATTTGCCATGCATTTAGGCATCTTGATTTTCAGATCAAGATCATGCTCTTCCTTTCTCTTTTGTATTCTTTGTAATGTTTATGCTTTGCTTTCATTAATATCAAGTTTATGCCTTTCATTTCCTTTCCTTTATTTAGTTAACTTTTATGTTCTTATTTTGTTTATCTATTTTGCTTTCTTTCATTATGTCTAGCTAAGTTAGTTATGTCAAGGTGAAAAGGTTACACTAATGGTGTAAGAATAAGTATAATGTAAACTTAATATGGACTTTAATTTTTGATACTAACATGTTTTATATTTGTTATCTTGTTCACTCTTTAATACTTTGCTTGTTAAATGACTAATCTTGATTTATGTTGTATAACACTTGGTACAACAAATACTTGGTACTTTCATAACCCATAATGTATGGTATAACCGACACCTGAGCTATGAAAGGAACTTGATTTGTTGTTAACATAAGTTATAATTATGAATACTTGACGAGATTTACAAGTATTAACATTAATTGAATAAGATGACTAATGTAATCATGTTAACAATATATAATCTGATTGGAACCTCCTTTGTGTGTAGTTTCCAATTCAATAATAAGAGTTTATACTATACTTGTTTGATATACCATTAGTGGAACCTCTAACCTTGACATTTGTTATTATTATTGTTTAATCCTTACTTTAATATTTCATCTCTAAGTTCCTATCATCATCATCTTCTTCTTCTTCTTCTTCTTTATTATTATTATTATTATTATTATTATTATTACTATTGTTGTTGTTATTATTGTTGTTTTATAATTGTTGTTTATAATTTGTACAATTAACCTCCCTGTGGTTCGACCCCGGTCTTGCCGGGTTATTTATTACTTCTACACTTCTATACTTGGAAGAAGACATCAACCTTTTAGTCGTGTCAATAACTAAATAAAAAATAACTTAATATTTAATGAGTAATACATGTTAATTTACAATCAAGACTTGGCAATCCAATGCGCGGAACGTGGAAATACTTAAAGGCATGATTGGTGTGCTTCCTTTTCTTTTAAATGGAATACACTGCTCAAGCAAACGCTGCTTAATGAATGGATTGTTTAGGAATTCTTTTAAGACTTGTGAAAAAAGAAAATCTGTAGATGTGAAAAAAGAAAATCTGTAGATGCCCACTAACCAAATTCCGACATGAAATCATTAATGCAAAACTATTAATTAAAAAATAAAAATAAAAATAAAAATAAAAACTGCGAAGATAGGGTTGTACTTGTAAATATTTGCTAGAGCATATCGACTGTTATCAAGTTGAATATTGCCCGCAGGGCTGATTCTGAATTAATTAAAAACAAAAGGGCTTGGTAAAATATTCCACCAAAAATACCTAACAAAGTTAAGAATTTAGACTTTTTCATGCGTGTGGTCTCCACCTCTCAGGCTTTGAGTTAGTCTATGCTCTATTGGTTAGGAAAGAGACAGACACTTTCCTGACCCTTTTTTTTGGATCATAGCAAAAATTGGATTGGACCCATTTTAGGCCACTGGCCATTTCTTCAACGGTTGGACGAAGTCGATAGAGACCAAGACGAAAACCAGTTTACACGTATTGCTAGTCAAGGGACCATGGCTAAAACCACTTAGCCATGGCCGGCGTCCACATTTCGATCACAAATGGATCACAGGGAACCCATTGATTCGAATAAATCATGCTGTGTCAAGCACACTGCAATAAATTTTATTTATAAGAGTCTCTTTTGGCTTTGAATACAGTGATCTTAAGGCTTGTAAATTATGCAATTCGTGAAATTGGGTATAAGCTAATTTTGGGTGCCCCGCTATTCCACTTTTTTACAATCTCATATATATATATATATATATATATATATATATATATATCTATATCTATATGAGATCGGGTTTATAAAATTAAGTAAATAATTGGTTTGTATTATACTCGTGGTTAGAAAAAAAAAATTTAAATATTAATAATATTTTTTTAATAAAAAAATTAAAATATATAAAAAATAGTTTAATATAATTCAATAACGGATAAAAACATAATATAATTTAAAATAAATATTTTAGATGAATTTTCTATATATATAAATATTGAGACAATAATATATATATATTGAATCATGAGATTATAAATAAATTTATAAAAAATAAATTATAAAAATTATTTATTAATAAATTTAAAGTTAAAAGATAAAATTAAAAAAATCAATAAAAAAATAAAAAAATAAAGAATTAGAAAAAGCCCAGAACTACTGTTTTACCTCGTATCCTCTGAAATTCTAACTCTTTACTGTTAGATAATGACCAAAGAGCAATTCAAACAACATCTAATTCAGACGGTAGCTCTTGTTCATATTCAAGTAACCAATCAAAGACACTGACATATTTATCATATGAAAACAATAGACTCCCTCACCATCTTAATATGTGTTTTACTCCATGTCTCACACGGGCTGCAAACCTAGGAAGTCATTCTTCCACCCTAGTTTAAGCCTTAACAGTATGTTTGACAACAGACAAAAAAGTATCAGAACATCAGATATTCACTGAAGAAACAAAAATTAGTCTTAGATTGCACTAATAATCAATCCCAAAAGCAAAAATCATTTCTCTTACTGGCCTGGTTTTGGGATAAACAAAATATCTCCTCCCTAGATTGTCTAGCCTATTCAATATCGCAGTCCTAGCTGTGTTAGCTTTAAACCGAGAACATGTTGCAAGAAGTGTATCTCCATGTTGAACCAACTTGTCGATTACCATGTCTGCATTGTTAGAACAGCCACATAAAAGATCAAGAGTCACTACTAGCGATGGAATCAACACCTTTTCTGGCATTACAACTAACAGACGAACCAAATCTCAACGAAATGGTCTCCCAATTAAGTATCCCCCGTTTAGACCTCGTAGTCGAAGTGCCAGGTGAAGAATTTGTGCTCAGCCAGACAGCTGCAGTTTATCATAACCAGAAAACCATCACTAGTTCTCTTCGCTATATCATCATCTACATTGAATAATGAAGCTGTTTCATCGAGACTCCTCATCGTATTCGGAACATGGTACAATGAAGCAGGGCATTATGCACCACTTACACGCGTTGCATTGCACTGGAGAGACGTGAAAGCCGTGGCAAAAGCTAAAGAAAGAGGTCAAAATTACAAAACTAACAAAAGTGTCCCTGCTTACAGAACATGGGAAACGCATTTTCCCAGTTAGTAATCAAACTTGCTCCTCTCCCTTTTATTGATCACTACCTCAAGCAAACATTAAATACCAACTAGTTAAATTGAAAAGTACAGGAGAAAGTTTGTGTTCTTTCTCTCGAAGAAATAGCAAAAGACATCTTCTTTTCATCAAAATAATCAATGGATATACACACAAGTGAAAGGGTCTCAAGTGCGAGGGAGCGGGATGAGGTGTTACATGGTGGGTGGTTAGATAAATGACGTTGGAAGGGAAAAAAAGAGACTTGAAAGGTAGTCTATAGCCAAGAATTTGACTTGGATTTTCGAATTGTACTTTGATGTCATTTACTCTTTTTTTGTACAAATATTTCCAACATCCTAATACTGCAGCCGGCCTTTGCTTCCATGTCTGACCGTTTATTTCCGAGCATACTTTTGTATATTAAATACATATTAATTCAGGAAACGGCAGCAAGCGTTTGTAGTCCAACGGTTAGGATAATTGCCTTCCAAGCAATAGACCCGGGTTCGACTCCCGGCAGACGCACTTTTGCATTTCTTTTTTCTTATTTGATCTCCCTAAACTCTTCCTTTAAGATTTTTCAAAACATTTTTAGTAGTTCAGTTACTTTTTAAATAATTTTTTATATTAATATTTTTTTTATTTTTTAGAATTATTTTTAATATTAATACATCAAAATATTTAAAAATATATTAATTTAAAATTAATAAAAAAATTAATTTATTTTTAATTTTTTTTTAAACACAAAAACAACATACAGCTAAGACGTCAATTACGACGACATCATCTTTTTGAATTTTTTTTTTGTTTTATATTTTTGAACTTTCAAGAGTTCCAAACCTTATGAGAAGTACCATCGACATGTACTGGGTTTAGATAGAAAAAGGATAGCAGGAAAAAAATGTTAAAAAAAATAGCATTTTGGTAAGTTGTCTCTAACTTCTTTTCTTATACATTTGTGAAGGAATTTTTTTTTTTAAAAAATATTTATAGAAAAAACATATCATAATTTATTATCATCATCAAACAATGTCATTACAGCTACAACAAGTGCAAAAGCCAACAACATCATCAAACCAAACTTTAACAACAAAAGACAGAATTGGAACTTGTCTAAAACTTAAGAGTTAATATTGCAAGATCTATAAAGTGTAAAATGAAAGTATTTTATATATATAATTATTTCTTAATAAACTGATCTATCCACAAATCTTAAAATTAAGTGAGTTGGGTGTTCCTTTTTAGATCAAAGGAATTGTACGTGTGTTTATGGAATATATTTATTTTTTTCATCCAATTTTTGTACCTATCAAATTGGTCTTGCAGGCAGTGAAGCAAGGAGACACCATTTTTGCTGGTCAATACTTCTGTATGGCTGGAGCCTGGAGATAAGAGAATTACATCTGTTGCTAGTCTTTGATTATAGTCTTCTGTCTAGTTCTTTCCTAGTGTAAATCTTATTTAATCCATTGTCTGAAGGGAAGCGGGATTCTTGCTTGCTTATTTATTAACTATTTCACAATGGTCTTAGTTTGTTCGGGTGATTTCATGAAGAACATGCCTTCTCACACATAAGCATGTCTGGTTACAAAACCATGTAGTATATTTTTACATAATAATATAAATTATATTTTGATATTTTATTTAAAATATTAAGTTTTTATAATAAAATTGTTATTTAATATAGTATCAAAACTTTGGTAACTAAATAATCACAATTTTAAATTTTACCATTTCTATTTATTAAATAAAAGTCATGCATAATTTAACATGAATATGTACAAACTTTTAGTTCAAATAATTTTTATTTAAGAGGATATATTAATTAATAATATAAATTATCTCTTAAAAATTTAACTAAAACTTCAAAATTTTAAATTAAGATATTCTTTAACATACATGACTAATAAATATTTTCCTGGAATTGAATTTAGTAGGTGAAGGGCACTGATGTGGTCTGTATTATAAAGAACTCAGCAACTTCGGCTGGATCTTTATTCACTTTGCATGCCTCCCAAATTCGTATTGAACTTCCTACTCTTTCAGATAAAGATAAGGAGGTCAGTCCTGGAACTAATTTTTTTTTTATTAATATAAATATTTAGATTAACTTATATATATTTTAATTAATTCTACGTGTTTTAAAATTAATAATTTGATAAATTTTTAATAATTTTAAAATTTATATAACTTGAATTTATAATTTTTAAAAAATAAATTTATAGGACAATCAGTTTAGCTATATTCACACCGGTTGCTACAACTACTTTCTTTAATTTAACAGTGAATGTCATGTAATATTTATCCCTTTTCTTCTGCGAGTTATAATAAGAAACTTTGTCACTAAACAATTAGAAAAATATATCAATCTTTTCATTATTCATTTGAACAGTGAAACCAACTTTTAGGGTTCTACTTGTGCTTATAATTCTGTTTCTATCTTTCTTTGCTACATGGGAAAGAGTCAGTGTCTTTAACTCCAAACAAACATTAACTTATTTAGCATCCTGTCCTCTCCTGCCCTTTTTTTTTCACACCTATACAAGAATGTACAAAGAAAGATGCATGATAAAATTAACAGCTGAACAACATACACAAAATGCAGATGGAAATAAGGAAATGGAAGTAAAATTCTATCTTCAACACCCACAAGAGACAAATTTTATATGTCAGAATCTTCATGGTGGACAACAATCTCATCAAGGACCATCTCTTCAGGGGTTGACCGCAACAAGATATCGTCACTTTTAGACCCAAAATCAGTTGCAGACCTTGTGGTTGAAGCAGAGGAAGAAAGTGGCACAAAAATTGCATTTGGCCTCGATTCTGGCACCTCCATCAGAGGCTCATCGGGGTTCAAGAAAATCTGCTCTACTTTTCTAATAGTTGGACGACTCTTAGTGTCAGGATGCAAGCAAGCAAGTCCAACAAGTAATGTCCTCTTCACTTGTTGTTCATCATACTTGCCTTCTAGCTTTCGGTCAACACCTTCGAGCAATGTTTTTCTTCCATGTAAACTCCATACATAATCTAGTAAACTATTTTCTTCGAAAATACCCCTTGACCGTTGTCCTGTCACGACTTCTATTACAACCATGCCAAAGCTATAGACATCAGATTCTGGAGCAGCCTTTCCTGTGTAAGCTACTTCAGGAGCCAAGTATCCTGGAGTGCCAGCAAGCATTGTTGTAACTGCAGAATCGCTTCTGAGCAATCTTGCAAGGCCGAAATCGCCTAAATGAGCATTGAAATCGGAGTCCAACATTACATTATTCGGCTTAACATCTCGGTGAACAATAGGATGGCCACATTGCTCATGGAGGTAATGTAATGCTGATGCCAGGCCTGTTAATATTTTGTACCTAGTGTTCCAGTCAAGAAAGCGCCTGCCGATGTAGCAATCAAGGCTGCCGTTGGGCATGTATTCATAAACCAAAAGAAGTTGCTCGCGCTCGTGGCACCAGCCTTGGAGTTGCACTATGTTCTTGTGCCGCATACGCCCTATGGTGCATATTTCTGCCAAAAACTCCTTTTCACCTGCTCAATAATGCACTGGGAATTTACTGATGTTTCTGATTACAGAATCGTTTGGAAAATTCGAGGTAATAAACGAGTAAAGCTTACCTTGTCTTGAAGTCGCTGAGATCTTTTTAACTGCCAAGATCATGGGAGGATCCGAGGAAATGACACCTTTGTAAACACTTCCAAAACCACCAGTTCCTAACAGGTTTTCCTTGCTGAATTTAAGAGTAGCCTTTGAGAGTTGTCTATATGTAAACATTTTGGGTGCATTTGCTGCTCTCATTGACCGGCTTTCAATTTCAGCTCTCCTTTTACTCCTCTCTTTTCTCTTCCTTAAATCCCTTAAAGCAATCGGTAAAGTGAATAGTATCAGCACCCCCAATCCTGCCACGACAATTGCAACAGTCAAGAGGAACCTTTTTCTATTTTCTTTCTCAGAAGCTTTCTTCAAGTCTGGCAAGGATTTTGACTGGAAAGTCCAATTCAGAACCTCATGAGCCTCTGAGAAAGGCCCTGTAGCGGCTGTGAAGCCTACATAAACAGAATTCGGAACCCATTTTGACATGTCAATAGACTGATTCAGGAAACTCACTAGTGGGTTCCCTGCATATGCAACAAATATTTGGAGCTCCTCCGTCGAGCTATCGTAAACAATTTGAACCGTGATATCTCTTCCACTTGTAAGGTAAATGCCTGTTCTGTTCAGACTCTTAGCTACTACTGGATTTGTTATGCTGGTTGTATCAATGCCCATATGGTTTCCATCTGGATCGAACTCATTCGGGTAAGTGTCAAGCTCCACAGCTATCTGTCGAGTAACACCACCTGTCTCATTTCACAGAGAAAATATTCTTACGAATTAAGCTCCTGATTAGGACCAATCAATTATTGAGCTACATTAATTTGCCTCCTGATGCATTTAGATTTGTGATGGACTAAACTGTGCAGACGCTCAACATCAACACATGATTAAAAAACTTATATATGCATGTAGTTTATAGTGGAGATTCACCTTCTGTTGACTTATCCAGGACTCCAAGATATGAGCCCTTGCTTTCAGGTGGAGAAGGACTGTTATTCTGAGCCATTATAAACGTCATCCCATCTCCATTGGTGGTCGTATTTGGAAAGGTAAAAATCCTGACTGTGAACGTTGTATTGATATACGCGGGCCATGCAATCACAGGCTGATGAAATAGAACCCTGCCTATCTGGTCCTTCAGCACAGGTTGTGTCGAGTTCGAATCGACTGGCAGTGGTTCTGGTGTAAGTTTCAAGCGCCTGTCGCCAACGCTTACTGAGCCCATACATATCAGGGTAGTATTGCAACTATCAGCATCAAACGAGGGGTACGAGAAGGATGTTTCCTTCACACTGGGATCTAAAGAAGCTTGGTTTAGAGCTGCTTCATTGAGAAGGATGCAGATTAGGAAGAGAAGAATACCCATTGCTGTGGCTACAGAATAGAGCCCAAGATTTCTGTTATTTTTCCTACACATATATAAGTCCTGACTCGATTCTACAGGCAATTGAAGTGTCTGTTGTAATGTAGTGTTGTTTCCTAGTTGAAATTAAACAGTGATGGTTGAGGAGAGATTCGGATTATTGGACACTATAAATTCCTCTTTTTGTATGCATTTGGAAAGCTGTGAGTGGCCGGCACTATTCTGAAACTGGAGACCCAAGAAATGCAATTACTCCTAATCTTCTCACTTTCATTGTTTTGGAAAATTGACAATTGATGTAGACAAAAGCTCATTCAACAAGTAGAACAAATTTATTATTTATTTCACTTGGATCTTATCAGTTTAGAATGAAGAACTATTAAGAACTCCCACAGAATTTTTCCTCCAAGAATGCAGAGATACTCGTCGATTTGGTTCATTTTCTAGAATGCACAATGAATCAAATTTTATGTTCTATAAGAACATGGTGTCATTTACCAAATATAAAATACCGACGAAATATATAGGAAAGATTTTATCGGCATTTTTCCATACCAACAAAATGGATAATGTAATATTGTCGTCAAAAACTTGCTCGTCAGAGTTTTCTACTTTGTCAGCATTTCCGTTGTTGTTTTCATTTATTTATTTTTTAATCTCTGATGCTATCAGTAGTTCCACATCACCAGCATCCATCTCATCTGATTCTTCTAAAGATTTTCAATACGTACAAATGGATCTTTACACCCTAGAGTATTTGTAGCTGGCTGAAATCAAGCAATATACCTCTTCAAATCCTTCTTTGAAGTTTTAAAACAAATTCTAATTATATTCAATCCACCAATCCGTATCCCTTTTTATATCCTCAAAGCATTACAACAACTTCATCCTCTTGCCCAGTACCCAATAATTTAAATCTTGTCTCATGTTAGTTTAAATTAGGTTTTAAAACTATAATAATAATAATTTTTATTTATATATTAACTCGAGTTAATTTGGGTTAATCGTGACCCGACCCTTACCCTAATTAACTCTTAAATTAGATTTTAAAATTATAATAATAACTATTTTTATCTTTACATTGATTCGGGTTAATTCTCCTTACTTTAGAACCTTGTATTTCTCAAGTCAAATCCCAAATCAAATTTTAAAATTATGATTATTATTTTTATTTTTATATTAACTTGGGTCAACTAGATTGACCCTCCTGATCTATGACTCGGGTCTTGCCCTCGGTCGACCATTAAATCAGGTTTTATAACTATATTAATAATTATTTTTATTTTTATATTGACCTGGGTCAATATTTAACCCGACCCATGACCGAGATCGGCTTAGAAAGTTAGATTTTTAAATTATAACAGTAACAATTTTTTTTTTACACTAATTTGAGTCAACTCAATTTATGATATGAGCTTTACTCCGGATCAACCCTCAAATTGAAATTTAAAACTATAATAATAATTATTTTTATATTTATTTTTCTTAATTAGACAATTTAGAAATTAAGAGGTTTTTACAAAAATATTTCAAGAATAAAAAGTTATTGTTTTTAAAGATATATTTGTCTTAATTAGACAATTTAGAAATTGAGAGGTTTTTACAAAAATATTTTAAAAATAAAAAAATTATTGTTTTTAAAGATATATCCCCTGTGTAGCACATGTTTTATTTTGGAAAAAACAGAAATTTATTCTAAAATTAATACAGAAATAGATCTATTTTTATATATTTATTTTTATCTTTAACCAATAACATTTTTGTTTTCATTCTTCCCATCCCTCTTATTATGAAATGGTAACAAAACACTACCTAAATAATATAAAAATCTTTATTTGGTGGAATTATCACACAAATGCTTTAATGACCATTGCTTTAAAAATCAATTAGAACAAATTATATTATTCATCAAAACTTGAAAAATATTATTAAATAGTCTTTTAAACTACTATATTTATATAAATAGAAGAAAACAACGGTAATTTCATCCAAAGCACATACCATAACAATTACTAAATTAATAAAAGAGGCATCCTATAAGTTGTTGAAATTGCAAAAATCAAGTCCAAGATTACATTCTTAGCAAATTACTGATTAATTCATTAGAAGCACGACCAAAAAAAAAAACCTTCCAAATTCCTTGTAGAAAAACCTTGAGGTGACCAAAACCTGAGATATCAGACAACAGAAGGGGATGAAGGTAAAAAGGAAGAAGGGCTAACAATGCCAAGAGGAGAATGTGTCAGAAAAGGTCAACATACGCAGCCATCAGGCACCTACAAGAAATAGCCTGGCACAAGATGTCTGGTTGGATCACCATGACTGTAATGGTCTGTGGTATGTTCAGTAAAAATCCCTAAAGAAAAACAGTTAAGCTCTCTTCAGTCAGTATTCTGATGCTGATAGGCAGGGCACATTCGGTGTAGTAAACCAAGATGTTCCACTAGTGTGTTCGCAATAGGCATAAGTAGTTTTTCCTGGATCCAATGAGGTTATGTTGATATTGTTCATTACAATGTTGATACAACCTCTGTCACTGCAGTCAAATCTGATTGCTTCTTCATCTACAGATGTTCCTTGGAAGTCACTGTATGTCACGTCGCTCACTTGCAGTGCTGTCGACTGCATCAGAAATCAGAAATCAGAAATCAACCATCTGTTGTATTTTCATTCAAGATTATGAGATGATTAGAAGTAATGGCCATATAGTGTTTGGCTTTACCGAGTTTCTGCAATTATTTACACCATCACAGTAATACTGATCAATTACGATAGGATTTTTAGATGCTACAAGCGTGATTTGCTCATAGGAAATCTTCCTTGCATACCCGGATCCTCCCTGAGCAAAAGAAAAGTAATCAGATAACTTTCATATCTCATTCATTAATGTGTCCAGTATCACTTTGTAACATGTTTTCTACCTGCCATGTCTTGATTCTTGCCGCGTTTTGAGTCCCTGTGAAGCTACAGTTCCGAACATGCACCTCTTCCACTGTATCATACTGTCCATCCTTTCCTAAACTTCCAACGCTGTCAAATAGCAAATTACCAGTCAGGCACAATTTTCAAGTTTGAACCGTCGTGCTTGTGGTAGCCAGAATTTTATTCTGTAAAGTGCGGTGGGGGAAAGAGAGGTTTTAACAAGCTTGGCAAGTGCAAATCAAAAGGAAGGTTTTCCACAAACCTAATGCCATGGCCTGGTCCACAGGCAATGTTGGTGATGTTGATATAAGAGCAGCCACCATTGATAGCAACACAGTCATCACCTACATATGCAAATGCATAAATAGCTATCAGCCAAATGCATCAGAAATGAGGAGGCAATAGAGAGGCATAAGTTTCTCCAATTCAAAATCACCAGTTGCTATCATAGAATCTTGAATATGAACATTGGTCGATCTAGCCATGTCGATTCCATCCGTGTTGGGGCTGTTTTCAGGTGCAGCGATATTAAGATTAGAGATAAGGACACCATTGCAATCAGTGATTCCTATATGGCCTTTTGGGCTGTCAACATGAGTTAGACCACTAAGCTGAAGATCATCACATTTCTCGAAGTTCAGAGCCTGCAACGTTCTCGATTGCTTTTTCAGTAATTTGACAGAAAATGAACCTCGGCGGTGCAAAAAATCCGAGAACAAATATGTTCAGCTTTTCAAATATTGAAGAGTTGATTCCCAGAAAAGAAAACTTCAATAGGAAGAGGTAAACTTACTATACGGGGAGGGTTGCAGGCTATCCTACGGGCCTGAAGATTAACAGAACAATGAGTTGATATAAATTTCAATCTGATGAACATTTCAATAAACTGAGAAAGAATTCAGGAAAGTGAGTGCATTTAATTAGCAGTAAGTTTAGACTATGACATTTAAGCTGTTGGCTTGCATGGCACGCATCCACCAAACCGAACCCTGGCCATCAATGAGTCCTGATCCATACATATTGAGATTGGCTACGCCTACAAAGCCTATCCAGTAATCTGCTTGACAGTTATTCCATTCCTCAATGGTGTTGGGAGCGATGATTTTCCCTTGAACCTGTACTCTTAAGAGATGACAACACAAAAACATAAATCCAGACTGCAAGTTAATGGGCAAGGTCAATTTCACAGGCAGTGTGTGACCTGAAAGTTTTTACCTGGACATGAACAAAGACAGACTTGCAGGGACCCTGGAATTTCACAGGCTGCAGTAAAAATGTTTTCCCTTCAGGAATCTGAAGGAAAGGTGTACCCTGAGCTACATCATCTCCACACAAAGCTTGCCATGCAGATAGAAAGGCCTGAGCATGCACATAATCGATAGTTAAGTGACAATAATGAGATACTTGAGAAATCCCTTGATTAATCCGTCTTCCATGGCAGAAAGAAGAGATAGAGAAGGACATAGAGACATAAAATAAATATCTCTAGAACAGTTTCGAATGAGATCTCCATCTCTTCTGTCCAAAAACAATAACCAAACATTACTTAAAAAACAAATGGCAACGGATTATTGAGCAATTATGCATGCAAGAAGAGCTAAAGTATATACATTGGTATCATCAATCTGGCCATCTCCTGTGGCACCAAAATCAACCACATTGAAAACCTTTTGGCCATGTCCAATGCCAAAACTAGACGCAGCAATGCAAAGGAGCAAAAAGCTGAAATAAACACCCTGCATTCAAAAACTGCAATTGTGAACAGTAATGACAAAAATAACAGTAGCTTCTGCGGCGGCGGCGGCGTTGCAAGAACATGGAAGGGAGATCACCATGAATTAAGCAGTTCTTACCATCATCTTTACTCGAGTATTATAGCATAAAGCATTAACTTGATAGATAGCATCTTCTTTATTCCAGTATTTATGTATCTTTTGCAAGCAGTAGACAAACTATGTATAAAATTAATGCATTTTTAATTATACTAATTAAATGTCATACTTAAAGAATTAACTAACATTTCTTTCCTATATATGCATGTATTTCATATTCTTTAATTGGTTGCTGTTGCAGACTAGGAAATCGGAAGCCAAAAATCTTCTATTTATGAAAAGTATAATATTTCCTATTAGGATTAGGAAAAAATATATCTTTTCTAAAAAGAAACAACTAACAATTTTTTTACAGAGAAATAATTAACAGATTCAAATTATGACTTTCTTATGTTCCAAATATTAAAAGCGGGGGGGGGGGGGGGTGCGGGGTGCTCCATCACAATTGCAATATTAAATCAATTGAGATACAAAGGATTAGGCCTCCTGCCTCGCTTCAGCTCCACATAGATATACTCACATGCCAAGCTCGTTCTTCCCTTTATCCCTCCTTTCTATAGTTTTAAAATCTGGCCCGGTCCGGTGGGTTGATCCGGAATCTGAGGCCGAAACCGGGCCAGGTTGATAAAAAAATAAGATAAGCTATAACCCGGCGTGACCCGGTCAACCCGACGGGTTGACTCGGAAATCTGGATGACCCGACAAAACTAGGTCAAAAACCCGGTTACAATTCATTGACTTTTGTTTTTTACTAAAACGACGTCGTGTTGAATTTTTTTAAAATAGAAATTGACCTGACTAACCTAGCCGACCCGGTTAAAACCCGATGACCTATCAAAACCTAAAACCCGAATCTTAGACGGGACCAACCACCAAACCAGGTTTAAAAACTATACTCTTTTCTTCTCTTGGCCTCTCTCTCTTCTTAGCTTTCTCTTTCATCTTTTCTTTTTCTAACTCTCCACGTGTTCCTTTTAAGTTGAACTCTGTATCAACTTTCCTAATATAAATATTTTTTTCACCAATAATTTATTTTTAAACATCAATATATTAATTAATGACAAGCTAATACATCAATCAATGACTCGCTTTCTAAGAAATGAGATATTCGTTTTTATTTTTTTTTTGCCGCTAGGTAAGCTTATATAATTTTTAATATCTATAAATATCATATATTTTCAGGTAGAAATATGGATTCATTCAAGCATGCTCGACACTGTATATTACTTTCTATGTTCAGCACAAACATTATCTCCTCACACATTTCTTTTTTCCTGTGTATTTCTCTTACATTTGTTAACTTAAACAATTGAGAATTTTTTTATCCCGATAAAAAACTTATTTTACATATCAATCACTAACTCGAGACGTAGCCCAAAAAAATCACAAGATTTAATGCTACAAGCCTCCAACTCAAAATCTCATTGATTTTCATATCACAGGCTTTCTATATAATTGAAATTAATTTTCAACATAAATTATCATCAATTTTTATATGAATTAATTAATATTTCAATATGAAATGTAATGAGTTAAAAATACAGTTTAATATTCATTATTACAATTGAAATTAGTTTTCAATATAAATTATCATCAATTTTTATATGAATTAATTAATATTTCAATACGACCTATGATGAGTTAAAAAAACAATTTAATATTCATAATTACAATTGAAATTAGTTTTTAACATAAATTATCATCAATTTTTATATGAATTAGTTAATATTTCAATATGACCTATGATGAGTTAAAAAAACAATTTAACATTCATAATATTTTTTAAGAATTATTTACAATTAAATAATTGGTCATCTTAAACATCCTTGTCACATGATAATTGAAATTAAAAGCAATTTAATTCTTTATTCTTTATATTTCTAATCAAATTTTTATATGAAAAATATTATATTCATTAATAAATAAATCAATTAGTTCTAAATTTTTTAATATATTCTTGTCAATTTCATTTCTTAATTATAAGGTTTCAAAATTCTAGTAGTAAAAGAAGTCCTTTTTTTTTATATATAGTATTTTACATTAGGATTACAAGACATTTATAGTATAAGTGTAACAAGAATTCAAATGTAAGATTACATTTAAATATATTACAATCACGATATCTCTCTAAGATCAAATATGATCCTCTTCCATCATATCCTTATTGACTTGGTCTTTAACAATTGTTTTTTGATCTTGATTTTTAACACACCCCTGTAATCATAAAGGAGGGTGGCGTACCTTAAGGTTGGTTTTCAAAAAATAAAACCTTGTAGTACTCATCAACTTGATAAACAAATCTACAAGTTAATTTTTATTTGAAACAAGTTTAACTTGAAGACAATTGTTCATCACCTGATTTCATATAAAATGAAAATCAATTTCTATATGTTTTATGTATACATGATACACCATATTAGAACACAAATAAATTGCATTTATGTTATCATACCATAAAACTGGTGTAGAAGATGTAACAATATGTAATATGTAATTCATTCAGTAGTTTTTTCAACCATTAAATCTTATACAATATGAGCTTACAAAGCTTATGTCATCACAATCTCTCTATCAATCAATATCTGAAAAACCATGAAGTGAAAAATCTAGACTTTTGCTAATATATAATCTATTTGAAATAAAAAATTTAAAATAACTTAAAATTTATTTAATAATAGTCAATGGTAACACGTGGCTTGTGCATAAATTTTCTCATCTTGAGTATAGCAAATTTGAAATCATGTCTAATGAAGAAAAGATATTGTAGCCCTTCAAAAATACTCTTCAAAAAAAATTTACATCATATACTTAGAGAGAGGATATGGTAACCATTAGAGTTGAGCAATGCTTGGATCTATTATAAAACTTCGTTTAAGAATATAAATAATATAATATTTTTATATCAATAATAAAGCACCAATACAAGCACAACTTTAACACCCAAGAAAAATCCTAGAGACCGGAGATGTTTCAATGCAAAATATAAATTTATCTTATATATTAATTTATCACTAAGAAATAAAGTTGGTCTTGTAATAATTATGTTATTAACATATATGAGAATTTATAGAATGATAAAAAGGGTATTTATCATAACTCATAAAGAGACTCCTTATAAAAACAAAGATGATTTAGATATTGAGGATGTTAAAATTCAGGAGATTGAATCACATATTTTTTTTTTGTAAGGGTCTATAAAAAAATACATTTGTATATACCAGTTACAGGTTATAACAAGTGAAAGAAAATTACAAATTGCTTTTCGTTTGATTTTAAGGCTAAACATCTCATTGCAATTCACGTCATGTTGCTAATGATATCCTTAATCAATAATCATGTTTTGTAACGTGTAATTTCGCTATTTGCATTCTGATACCCATTTGCTACCTATAATATTAATGTTAGGTTTCAATGATATGCAAATCCATGTACTATTTCATAGCAAAGCTAGCAAAGCACCAAACACCTTATTTGTCATATTTTACCATTAATGATATTTAGAAGGTATAACATGTTTATTCAAAGACTTTTATAATAGTATATTTTAACATTAAAAATTCCTTTTGAGATCAAATTTAATTTTTAATTTTTAAGAATATTTTAGTTATTTCATAGTACTTTTAATTTTTAATTTATTTTTTATTTTTATCCAAATACAATTTCACCTCACATGATAATAATTAAAAAAATTATTTTAAAAGTATCAAATTAGCCCTTGATGTTAGTATTGAAATTTTTGCTTTAAAGGGCTTTTATGCCGAAATCAATTTGAAAAATTACTAATACACCTCATGAAAAGATATTAATACCTTCAATAACTAATCAGAGGTTTTTTAGAAGAAGAATAAAAATATCATTACATTACTCCAACATAGCACACATTTTCTGACTTTAATTGAAATATAAACAGACCGAATTTAAAATGGCTATAACTTCTTGCACAAAAGTTCAATGCAATTATAGTTGGATAATCTGGAAAGATCACGTTTTGAACTTGAAATCCACCTAGATTAGTCTTGTCGAAGCTCCCACTTATCCTACACCTCTCAAGTCATTTCAAAAAGTAAAGTAGATCTAAATCTGAGATCTATAACTCCAGATATGACCCAATTATCGAATAGTATTCCAGTTTGTATTGCACTGACATTTCTTTTCTAAGTGTGGTCATTTACTTCAAATTTTAGCATCAGCTGGCTTTGGTTGGATTATTATATGTCTAGAGTAAAAGCAATATAGTCTGAACTTATTTTTTTACATTGCTCCAACAAACATTGCCAACAAATTTACAACTATAGTAGTTTCCTTATTAGTTTTAGCTTTTCTTAATACAAATTAATTACTTTGAAAGTTCTTTATAGATAAAGTAGTAACTATCAGGTAATGTTTATTAATTAGACTGCATATGAATAAATTGGATAAATAATTATTTTCTCTTATCTTTTGTTGTATTTTATTTAGCATGTAGGATAAATATTCTAATTTGTGTTTGGTAAATATTGAGTAAGACAAAATAATATATTATAATAACAATAATACTTGAGTGTTGATATATATTATTTTTTATTTTAATTTATATTGAATGCTAAAATTAATATCGGGATAGACCTTATAAGTCAATCTAGGACTTAACAAATCCAAAAATTAGATCTATTCAAGTTATAAAAAATAATAAAGAAAAAAATTTACCAAACTTGACTAATAAAATAAATTCAAGTTTGTCTGTAACTTGATCAAACTGAGTTAAAAACTTGATATATTTTTTAAAAAATATATAAAAGAAAAATCAGGTCAAATCAAATGACCTGGACCTTACCCTTAATCAACCCCTAAGTTATATCTTAAAACTACAATAATAAGCATTTATATCCTTATCTTGATCAAGTTGATATCTAGATCAAGACCCAAGTCTTTTTTAGATCCCTTGTCTAATTTCAAAACTATATAAAAAAATTATTTTTATTATTATATTGACTAAATTAACACGAGTCTACCCTACTGATTCATAACTCGTGCCTTACTTATCAACTCTCAAATTGTTATTTAAAACTATAATAATTTTTATTTTTATTTTTAGACTCAATCCTTATTCTAAATTGATTAAATGGACTTGTAAATCAAGTTAAAATTATAATAATAATAATAATAATAATATTTTTTTTATCTTTATAATAACTTAAACCTTAACCCTATAAAATAATGATTATTTTTATTTTTATATTGATAAACAATTCTATCAACCACAATTAACTCAAACCCCATTATCATTATCCCTGGTCTATTACCAAATCCAGCCTTAATATCCCTAGTCAATTACCAAGCCAGGTCACCATTACTCAATCAAAATTAGACTAATTGCAATTGCAAGTCTTGGTTTTCAAAAGATATTATATAAAAAACATAAATAGTAAAGAATTAATTTTGTCTTATCTTTTTCAAGGGTCCTATCCCTTTTAATAGGAGAAATTTATCCACTAAATAAACCTTGACATTATCTACACACACCAAAAATATCTTATTTAGTCTGTCATTGTCAAGTATACTACTAAACACTTGGCTAAAGACTTCAAAACTAAATCTTAGCTTGATAGAAGGCCTCCAAGTCATTAGATGTGAACCTAATCTACTAGCAAATAATCATTTTAATCAAAACATAGCCATTCAAATAATTTGGATGCTAGAAAATAATTTGAGTCCAAATCAATGATTTTAATCAAAACAATCATTAGCCCGACTATAATGCATAATTTTCTCAACTCAGCCCATCAAAAAAGAGTTCAACAACAAGTTTTCCATATCAACTCATCAAGAACAAAGGTTCGATAAGCAAGCTTCGTATTAGTAATGATGATAAATCCTCTAGTTTAGGATTCTTGAAAGGATGAAAATATAGGGGAAGATCTGAGGAATTTGAAAGTCAAAACACATCATTCATTTCACCCTAATATCAAGAGTAAAAACAACATATTATTACACAGGCGTGACTTTTTATAATTAAACAGAATCAGGACCCGTATTTGATTGGGTATTCAATAAAACCTAATGTAAAGCAACTACTACTATAAATCAGACAAGTAAAGGAAGAGTAGGAGTCAATTCTGAGATGATGTGATGACCCCATGACCAGATTGGACATGCTTGACCATAATAATTTTTTTAACACCTTGTATCCATTTAATCTACATCTTCATCTCCCATGCTGAATCTCTATATGCTTGGCCTATCTCACCTCTACCTATACATTAATTACACGTGTTGCTCAATCCATTACTAACACTACCCAAATAAAACCAAAGCACACTCGCGCTCATGTTAACACTAGCAAATCCTTTATATAGAAAGAACTTTATAAAAACCTTGCCAATCAAAAGCCACCAAGGCTATGTTAACATTAAAAAAGCAAAAAAACACTAAAAATATTTCACTTTTAGCTTATCTAAAACATTAATACATATGATAATATGGCGCTCTCCTGCAAATCTAAACTACTTATACTACAAATAGTTATTGTTGTACCAATAATTCATGAGCAAGTCTAGTAAGCTCTACATCCAAAAAAGCACGACCCCAAGAGTTCCCAAAGGCTACAGGTAGTTCAGAAGTATCATACACCATTGAGTAGTTTCACCAATACAAACTATTAGGCACTATACAGAACAAATAAGATAGAAAGGGATTACCACCATATGCTGATTGAATCTCCTTTATGATGGCATTGCAAATGAAAATGTTTGTAAACAATGAGGAGCATATAATGCCATATTATTCCAATAATGCCATAAATATAAAAAGTTAAGGAACAAAATTGCAGGCTAAAAAGAAGAAGGGTAAAGCCTATTAAGATTGCACGGTTGCTCTCATAATCCCCAATTAAATAGTGAGCACCAATATAGTATTGCTGGTTACTATTACTATCCCACAAGTTTAGAAAGGAGAAAATGATGCCAACAAAGATAGGAGAATGGAAAGCAGGGTCTGTTCTTATTTGCTTTTTGGATAAACATAGAAAAAATATAACAAAATAACGAAGAGAACAAATTCTTACAATTATTTTTTTTTAAAAAAATATGCATTAAGAAACTTACTATATATAGATGTATCAATCTACTCTGGTAGCTCCTTTATATCCACCTTAAACCTCTCTTGAACCTGCAATCAAACTAATAAGTTCTAGAAAAAGCAAGAAATTTAAGATAATACAAAATTGATGAAACAAAATTAATTGCAAGACCTGGTTGAGAACATCAAAGTCAGAAACCGATAATACAAAGGTAATTGTAAGGCCCTTTGTGCCAAACCTACCAACTCTACCAACCTGTCATAGATTATTTTTTTAAAAAAAGCATAATTGTAAGACATTTTAATAAATATGATGCACCGGAAAAGAAAACTAGCAAGTAGATATGTTGAACAAGTTCAATTGAATTTACCAGTGCAAGTAAGTGCCATCAGGGTATGGCATGTTATAGTTAATAACAATGTTTATACATTCAATATCAATGCCCCTATCAACCAAATCAGTGGCAACAAAAATCCTTTTATGACCCTCCTTGAAACCATTGTAGCGCATCAAACTACAAATAGGATATATTCAGTATAGAACATATTACTACTAAAACTATATTACAACTACATTACACTTGCCAACCAAGAGCTAGAACAAAAGTGCATTATATTATTGAAATTAAAATACACTCAAAATGACAATCACTTTTAAGATAAAAACCACAAACAAAATACAACATCAGATGCATATTAAAAAGTAAGGTGTAATAGCCTAGAAAGAAGCCAAGTAAATTTCAATTCCATGTCAACAACATACATTCCATACACAATCAAATCCATACCAAAGAAACAAACCAATACAATACAAAATACAAGTTTACTATGCATATTCTAGCTTCTCAAATGAGATTTTCAAGACTATATCCAAAGCAAAGGAATATATGAAACACTCAATTTTGATTTTTTCAAAACATAGGTTTGCAAAAACAAACTAACAACATTGTTTCGTTGTTCTGGAACATCCAAAATCATGGTAATAAAACATAATCAAACACCAAAAACACGATTCATGCACCAAACCCAACCCAATTCTCAAATGACCCTAGACTGACATTAATAGAAATACCATTGACACCAATTAAAGCAATAAATTTTATCCAAAACAAATGCACCAGCAAACCAAGTTAACCAAAGGCAAAACAAAGTAGATTACAACATGTGGGGAAAAAAGACCATGAATAACTGCAGCAAGGTGTTGATAATAATATAATATGTAAAATCTACAAACATTTCTTCTTGTGACATGCTAGAATGGATGCAAATAGAGGGGGAATTACACTTCATAAGTAACTTGTTTCGCTCAGCTGCTCTGCTCACACTTTTAACAAAGATAACAATTTGATTGAAGTCCAATGCATCAAAAAGATTGTCAACTTTTGAATTTTTTTTCCAGCTCAGTTAGTTTGATAATTAGATGAAAGTTGAAAAACTAGTATGGTACTATCTTGTTAAGAGAAGAAGAATTATAACATTGGCATGGCATTACCATCCGTTAACCAATTGGATTCCTTAATGTGGAGCATTGTTTTAAATGTTCAAAGATGAACATATTTTTCACAAAGAGCCAGACTTATCCCCAGTGAAAAGCTAGCCTCAATATAATTCTTTTATTTCATACTTGAGACCTTATTTTCTTTCATTAATCTATATCCTCTCTTCATATAGTAAAACCATATCTCTATTGTTCATCTTCACTTATTCTACATCTTTTTATAACATCTATTTTATCCTATCTCTCTTTCTCCTTCCTACCCTCTTATTTCTTAACCTAATTTTGTCCTTTTCTCACTATCTTCTCACTCAAACCCCAGCTCTATAGCATTGTAACCTGGAACTGTCTAGCTCTTTTAAAACCACTGCAAAACAACAATACAAATCTAAATGCATACCTGTACAAGACCATAGAGTGTCAACTTGGCTTCATCATCGACATAAATTTCCATTGGCTAAAAGGAACAAATGTCACAGTAAATCATATTAAGACTTTAAAATTCAAATAGAACTGACCATAAGACATTACATCTTGCATGAATGTTTTTGCAAAATAGGTGGATTTCTTTACTGAGTGTTGTAGAAAACATCATAACTTGCTTATCATAAGGAGTCATCTTGAAGATCTCCTGAACATCTCTCTTCATGTCTGCAGAAAATATCAATTATACAAAGATATAAGGGATATGCATGATTAAGACATTAATATCAAATTAAGATAGAGAATGGAGGGCCTCGGGGCCAAGATTTTAGGATAAAAACATACCGAGTGATTCTAGCATTTTGTCACATTCATCAAGGATAAAATGCCTAGCATTCTTTAAAGGTCTTTATCTCTAGTTAGTGCTAAGATTCTTCTAGGAGTTCCAACAACAATATATGGGCATTCATTTTTTAGAAGATCTTTGTGAGTTTTGACATTGACACCACCATACAAAATAACAACTTTTGTATCGGGCAAGTAAGTACTGAAGCTCTGAAACTTGTGACAAATCTATTAAGTAAACAATAGTAAAAAAATGAGGAAAAATGAAATGCAACATGGAACAAATGTAACATAAGTAAATGGAAAGTCCAGTTTGTTACTTTAAAATTACCTGGTAAGCCAACTCTCTAGGGTGACATAGAACAAGGGCAATAACTTGTCCAGAGGTAGGCTCAATTTGCTGAAGAGTAGACAGAACAAAAATAGCAATCTTTCCCATTCCAGATTTAGCTTGGTAGATGACATCCTTTCCGAATATGGCTTGGGGAATACACTCATGTTGCACTAATGAATTACCCAAGAAAATTATATGAAAGGAACCCTTGGTAAGTAAAACATAACCTCTCTGATCCTTTATTTGAAAGGGTTTACCATAAAAGAATACAACTCCAAAATCAAGATTGTGATAATTGTATATTACCTAAAAAGATAAACACCACAATGATTAAGGATGCAAAAAAAACATCAACGAATATGGGAAAACTACAAAATCAATTAATTAAAGTGTTGGCACATTCAGATAAAAGCATAAAAATAAAAAAAATAGAGTTGTGCATTCCACTCAAATTTATATATTAATATGCATGATGTCATTGGAAACTATATACTTTTTTGGGCAAACAGTGAAAGTTTATTAGTGATTGATACTTAAAAGTGTAGTTTTATCAAGGTTTTATATCATTATTTTGCATTGGAAATATCAATAACTCCTTAATTAAAACATGTTTTATAATAATATATCTAATAATATAAGATACCTTTAATTTATGATAAATATTTATTTTAAATATAGGTCTATCACATAAATGAAAGTTTGATTAATGAATTTAAGAACTGAAATTGGAAGGACAAAGAGATGGCTAAACTTAGACAAGAGATGTCGGTGCAATCAAAACCGGAATACTATTTAGTAATTAGGTCATATCTGGAGATGTAGATCTCAGATTTAGATTTAATTTATATGGATGAAAATGTAAGATATGGGCCTACAACTTTTATATGGAGCCCAAGATCTGAAAAGGTCATTTTCAAGTCCAAATTGTAGTAACAACAAAGAAATCTGAATCTGTCTTCCAACTCAAGTACTGTTTAGTATTTGGCCTATATCTAGAGTTCTAAAAGTCCAAATTGTAGTAACAACAAATGTTTGACACTTTCATAGCCCATACTGTATGGTATAACCGACACCTAAGTTATGAAAAGAACTTGATTTGTTGTTAACATAAGTTATAATCATAAATGCTTGATGAAATTTACAAGTATTAGCATTAATCAAATAAGATGACTAATGTAATCATGTTAACAATTTATAATCTGATTGTAACCTCCTTTGTATGTGGTTTCCAATTGAATAATAAGAGTTTATATTATACTTGTTTGACATACTATTAGTGGATCTTCTAACCTTGACATTTGTCATTATCATTGTTTAATCCTTATATTAATATTTCATCTTCAAGTTCTCTTCTTCTTCTTCTTCTCTTTCTTTATTATTATTATTATTATTACTACTATTATTTCTATTAGTATTGTTGTTATTGTTACTATTGTTATTATTTATAATTTGTACAATTAACCTCCCTCTGGTTCGACCCCGGTTTTACCGGGTTATTTATTACTTCGACACTCCTGCACTTAGAAGAAGATATCAATCTTTTAGTCGTGTCAATTAGCACGGCTAAAAAACACAATTTCAATATAAATCCTTTAAAAGAAGTAAAATTTATACATTAAAGACAATACTAATTAAAAATTAAGAAAAATCATTAAAGACAATACTAATTAAAAATTAAGAAAAATCAGAAGAGCATAGCAATATATTACCTTTGGAAGGATGCTTGAAACCCGAGTCAACAATGGATCGAAGAAGCTTAGGCTTTAAAAGCAAGTCTCTAAATCCCGAACTGTAAATTCCAACATATCCCCTGTACACCAAAAAATAAAACACCAATGTAAATAAAAACACAAACAAAACTACAAGAAACAAGCTTGAACAATTAAACTATTAATCTCCATCAAAACTTATAAAAAGCTAACCTTTCAACACAAAAAAAAAAACTCACTTCTTAATGGCTTTGTCGTTAACTTTAGCTCCGACAGAGTCAGGTGCTTTTTCATCTTCTTCTTCGTGGTCGAGAAGCTCCTCCTTGTAAGCATCATTGTCTCTTGTTTCACCCATGATTTCTACAACAAACAAACATAAATCTCAAAATTAGTGTCAATGAAATTAGGGCTTTTTAACAAAAAAAGAATATAGATCTAATAAATTAGGGTCTTGCAATGAAATTGTGTTGTGAATTGGAGAGAGAAAGGGGCAATACCTGTGAAAATGAAATGAAGAAGGGGTTTAAGAGCTTAGGGTTAGGGTTTGCTGCAAAGTAAAACGATTACAAGAAATTAAAAAAAAAACACTTTTTTTAAGAGAAATTGAAAGAGAAAGAGCAAAGGCCCAAAGCGTAGAGCTCAACAAGATAGAAGTATAAGGCTCTGATAGTAAATGATTTTTATAGTAAAGAGAGTGTGAGAGAGGGAGAGAGGCTGGGAGATATTTTATTTGAGTTGACCTTAATAGCCTCGTGGTTCGTCGTTAATTTCAATTAAGTTTTTTGTTTTTTCAATTTATCTTTTACACTTTCTTTTTCTTCTTTTTTTTCTTTAGCCAAGATTGGATTTTAATGCGATTTATTTGGCAAAGTCTATTTTTGCGGTTATACCTATATTTTAAAATGTTAAATTAATATTTTTCAGTAATTTTGATACAATGACATAAAAAAATATTAAAAAATATTTATATATTTTCTACATCATAATACTAAATTTATATAAAATATATATATCTTTCATCAATTATGGTTTGCTTTTAAAATAATATTTTATTTTTTAAAATAATATATATATATATGTATTGTAATATTATTTCAAGAATCAATTATTATTATTTAAATGCTACTCATTTATTAAATGCACCATAAGAAATGGACTTTAGCATATGTTATTTTATATTTTTTTTAATCAATGGATATTCCAATTATTTTTCTTTATAGGTAAACTTTTTCCCTTTCAGCATCCTCTTAATTATAAAGGTAGCTATATTATATTGGATGATCTTTTATATGCCTATATGTGGTAAGAGTGGCCATAAGAATATTCTTTTAAAATTCAAAAAGCCTTTTGTTTTTTGTTCTTTTTTTGGTGAGAGTGATCATTATTTTTCATTTAAAAACAAAATTCCTTTGATCCTCGTGTAGTTTAGTTTAGTTGCAATAACATTTTACTTTTATAATTTTGAAAATTAAACTTTATATTCTATAATATATATATTTTGTATAACCCTTATGCAAAAAAATTCAATAAATATATATTTAAAATTTAATATATTAACTCAAGTTAGATTTTTTATCTTATTTTTAAAATTAATTATTTTTTTAATTAATCCTCGAAATTTTATTTTCTAATAATTAATCTTTATTTTTTTTATAAAATTATCTCATTTTCATTTTTTTGGGTTATTAAACAAGATTATTGATATCTTTTTTAAATATTTAGAGAGTATTTTTTTATTTTATTCTAGTCATTATTTTTTTGAATTTTTTATTATTATTATTTTTTAAAATTATATTATTAAATTAATTATGATTATTGAACTCTTTTAAATTAATAAACCGAGTTATAGATTTTGTACTTTAAAAATATTATCTTTTTTTCTAAAAAAAATTCACGTGGAAGCTAATTTAGAATTCAAAATAGCCCAACCCACCAAGGGTCCAAGACTACAAGAAGCACATTTATTCACGATCTAATCCTCATGATTGCCAACCGCTGCCAAAGCTGTCTTCATTGGTCATGGCTTCATGCTCACCATTTGTTCTTCCAATTAGAGCCAAGCAACAAGATTCAGGTAACTGTCTCAAACATCCATATACGACATGTTCTTCAAGTATAACGTTATATATCCACTCTGAATCTTGTGTTTCACAGGAATACATGGAACCAATTCTGGTAAGCAAGAAATTAAGATTCTTGGGGTCCATGATTTTTTTCACAACTCTTCAACTGCTAGACGTTGCTGTGTTAGAGTTAAGGTCAGAGTTCATATCATTCATCCTGTTTAAAATCATAAGTCTTGCTTATATTATGACTCTCTGAGCTCCACTGGTGGAGGTATTCAGACTTGCAAGAGCATATAAATGTTCATTTGTTGCATTAATTTTCTTGACGGCACACCACATAGGCTAATCTGATTGTTGGTGTGATGATAGGCTGCTCCAGGTAATCGAAAAACGAAGCCGAATAGTATGATTTGTGCTGACTGTGATGGAAATGGTAAGAAAACTAAAGTTAAGTAGCCCATCTTAGAATTGCGATAGAAAATGCATGCATGCGGCTACTGATTTAGAGTTTTGTTTCGTTGTCCAATTACCAGGTGCTGTTCTGTGCTCTCAGTGCGAAGGCAGTGGAGTGAACTCTGCTGATCTTTTCAATGGCCGATTTAAAGCTGGTGATTCATGCTGGCTTTGTGGGTAAGTACTCATACAGGCTTTAATTATTACTTGATCTTGTGGACTGTGGCACACATGAATTACTTCTTATTTATTGAGTTATCTTGCAGTGGCAGAAAGGAAATGCTGTGTGGGAATTGCAATGGAGCTGGATTCATCGGTGGTTTCATGAGCACTTTTGATGAGTAGAAGCATCTGTATGATACAATTGGATGGAGATATTCATGTAAATGCAGCCAGTCATGTGTGTAATCTGTTTAAATGGATAAAAACAAGATCCAATATGGGCTCCCTGACTGTTTCTGTACAGGTTCAACAGTATACAATGATATATGTAGATATCATGTTATTCTGTATTGATGTCAGTGGTTATTAATTTGCATAAGATACCTTGATATTTCTTGAAACTGCTGATGTACAAAACCAGACAGATCAGTCGGTAATGGAAGGAATTGAGGTTTCTACCTTTCACTGTAGCAGGTGGAACTTCATAATATCTCTGAATATTTATTGCGATAACAATACTAGCGAATCCTTCATCACATGGCTACCAAATCCGAACAAGACTAGAATTTTTGCATACTAGCTGGTGGCAGCATGCACATATGATCTGGGACACCATCTGAGATGCTAATGTCTCCTCATGAACTCGCTCATCTGTTGTCGGGGCGAAGGAGTTGCCTCAGATTCAGGACAGAGCACATGAAAATTCATTGCCATTCAGCTTCAACCAATTCCACTTCTTTCACCCCTTTTCTTGCCAAAAACTGTGCATGCATCACTCCCCTTTCGTTCAAGAAATCCAAGCCAATCACAGAAACTACAACCGCTGGAAACTCACTCCATTCACCTGCTGGTACATCTTGAAGAATCTCAAAATTACAGCCAAAGTAGTCACGGTTTGATCATTCTCGTATGCTTTAGACCCCAAAACATATCATTCATCAACGCGTCTTCTCTTTCTTAGTCCTTTTCTCACTCCCGAAACAAGGATGAATCAGCACCAACCCTTTGGTTTTAATAAGACAATCTCCTCTCCTCATTGTTCTGATTGCAACCTGGCGTGTTATGTTTCATCCAGCACTATCTCCAGAAACAAACAATCGGAGAAAAATCAGCCTGCTTAATAAGCCAAGGGTCAGAGCTTGCATTGTTACCGAGTCATTCAAGTGAGCTGAAACAATCATCGTAACCGATCGGAAGGCGATTCTCCGGTGCCGAACGATAGTCAACAGAAAGGACAATGGACTGAGACGCCACAGATAAATCTCCAGGGAAGTGATGGAACCCAAGCCATGTGGTTGAGCAAAAGCGAAAGCAACCTCCGTGAAAAAAAAAAAAAACCTCAACCGGAAGCTGAATCATGGAATCTGGAGCATCAGGAAGGGACAATCTTGCAGTTATTTTCTTAGATGAGTCAATGGTCACATCTTTGAACTTGAATCCATTGGAATATGATTTGGATGAGGTGGGGCAAACCGTTTTACCAACCCATCAAAAAAGACTTGCAGGAAGCCAGGTATCTCTGCAGCTATAGACATTTTGGTTAACAAAATGAAGGTGATTAAGGCCCTGATATCTCACACAAAGCAATGGAGAATATAATGTAAGGATATAAAGGATCATATGGCTATGCTGATGAGTAAATGGCAATGTGCAAGGTCAGAGTCAAGAGGAATAGGATGATCATTTGAGGTTGCAATGCATTGATTAACAGGAAAACGATGTTAAATAACGTGATAACATGATGGGCAAAGCTGACTGGAAGATGCCATGATTACTAACACCAAAAAATGTTAGGTTGGTCATCTAAAGGAACCAGCCATCTCAGGATATACAAGAGCCAAAATTCATGAATCATGTTTCTTTTCTTTCAGGTTAAGAAACTGTTGATGCACTTGATTCTGTGTTCTAATAAAATGTTCAGAAAAAATAAAGGGCAATTGGCCAAATCTTCTGGTGTTTCTTCAAAATTGCTGATGCACTTGATCAGTCTGTTTTATTTTAATATTTTCTCTGAATAAAAGCCAGTAATACAAAGTCAGAAAGATCAGTTAGTTGAGGCAGGAAATGGAGGTATGGGCTATGGCAATAAAAGGTTCAAGATGTTCTGTGTTGTGACACCTATCACCATCAGCCCTTTGGAAGAAACTCTGATAAACCATTTGTGGATATGCACTTCATTGAGAATATTTATTTCAATCCTTATTTATTATAATATCAGAGCTAGAGATCATTCCTACTAACATTTTATCATTTTCTATGATTTAGCAAACTGGAAGCAGGCACCTGTGATCTATATGAAAGACTCCTGAGATGCTAATGGATCTTCATAAACTCACTCATCTGTTGTTGAAGAATGAGAGTTGCCTCAGACTGGGGATAAAACACATGAAAGACATGATTTTGCCCCTCAGCTTCTACCAGTGTCACTTCTTTCACCCCTTTCTTTGCCAGAAACTGTGCAAACATCACTCCCCTTTCATTCAAGAAATCCAAGCCAGCCACATAAACCGCCACTGCTGGGAAAGCACTCCATTCAGCTGCAGATACATCTTGCATCTCGAAGTTACATCCAAAGTAATCTCGGTTAGACCCTTCTGGTATACTTAGACCCCAGAACATGTCATTCATCGCCACGTCCCCTGGTGCCCCTTCAGACATCTCTTTCTTAGTCCTTTTCTCACTTCCAAAATAAGGATGAATCAACATCAATCCTTTGATTTCAACCTGATAGGTTTTACTCCTTAATGCCTTGATAGCAACCTGGTGTGTAATGTTCCCTCCAGCACTGTCTCCAGATAGAAACACTCGAGAAAGATCAGCCTGCTTAAGCCAAGGTTCAGAACTCACGTTGTTACTTAGCCATTCAAGTGAGCGGAAACAATCATCGTAAGCAATCGGAAGGCGATTCTCCGGTGCCAAACGATAGTCAACGGAAAGGACAATGGACTGGGATGCGATGGAGAAGTCTCCAAGGAAGTGATGGAATCCAAGCCAGGTGGTTGAGCAAATACAAAAGCCACCACCGTGAAAATAAACCACAACTGGAAGCTGACTGACAGACCCTTGAGTATCAGGAACAAACAACCTCGCGGTTATTGGCTTCGATGAGTCAATCACCACATCCTTGAACTTGAATCCATCGGAATATGATTCCGCCGAGGCAGGGACTGTTTCTGAGGCAAACCGTTTTACAGAGCCATCAGAAAAGACTTGGAGGTATCCAGGTGCTTCTGCAACAATGGACATTTTTGTTAAAGATGGATGTATTCAAGGAGATCAAGGCCTTGAAGTTTCACAGAAAGCAATGGAGACTGAGTGCAGGGATATAAGGGATCATACGGTTCTGCTGAGATATAAGTAAAGGTGATGGGCAGCAGTTCAGAGACAGAAGAGGAACAGGATGGTCATTTAGAGGGCATTAGGGAATCAATATTATTATTATTTAAGCGGAATTGGCATGGAAATTTCATTCAAGAAATAAAGAAGAAGATGGAGTCTCTGTTAGGTTGATCACATAAAAATGTGCAATTAATTAGTCAACCTAACCTTCTCAGGTGCAGCAATAACCAAATTCATTAAAAATAACAAAAACTATAGATTTCATCGCGCCAGATAGGGGTCGAACCTATGACCTTCTGCTTAGGAAACAGACGCTCTATCCACTGAGCTACAGGCGCTTGTTGTTACTTCTGCTATGAGTAAATATAATTTTTACGTTTTTTAGTACTCATAAAGAGAACATCCCACTTTTCAAAAATATTAAAATAATGTAAATTTATTTTTAATATTACCCGCCCAAAACTATTAAAAACACTTAAAAATAATACTAATTCCATGTTTTTTTTTGTACTTTACAAAAAAAATAAGTTAAATCACATTACCAAATACCCCGTGATGGCAATATGGATATTTTTAAACAGAACTTAAAATTCAACACAGATATATACAGGTGTATGTGTTACACAGCATTGGTATATATAATATTTATTATTTTATTATTTAATATATGCATACATGCATGCATACTGCTCTTTTATTTTATACCGTATAATAAATAATATTCAGTTAATAAATAACTGAATAAATATCAAGCTATCTGAATATATAAATATAATTAAAACAGCACCATGAATATTCATTTGTTACTAAAAGCAAAAACCATCTTCCCAGAAATATAAAATAAAAATTGAGTGAAGCCGAAGTACAGGATAGATACATTTTGAGGTACATAAGTTGATAAAAATGATGGGAAATTAATTGGTTAACAGCGAGATAGAAGTCAACCAAATTTTTATTCCACAAAAAAACAAATAGCAGGGCATCCTTCTAATATTTAAGAATTTACAGGAATAAAATGAAGAGTCACTAAGCTATGATTTAAGCACACCAATGTCACGGTATCAGAATCCATGTGTATAATATAAGAGAAAGAGAAATTAACAAGTTAGCTTTTCTGATTTTCTCGAAAAACAGTATGAAGAAGTCTATTTGGCTGCTTGTTCCAAGACATTAACTTTCTTCCAATCCCCCTCCTGTGTATTAACTTGCAAAGGGGGCAATGAATACACGCTTACAGTTGAGCTTCCACTCCGAATATCCTTCAAGACGCGAAGTGCTGACAGTGTTAGCTTCACGTACATGCTTTCCATATACTCTATCTCTGGGAGTTCGCTGGGGACTCTGAGCGACCTCTCTGAACTCTCAGTTGAAGTTTCGGTATCAAGGCCGCTTGTCTCATCAGTTATTTGAGAAGAGACTGATGGTTCTTTTCTAGAGAAAATATGATCCAGCATCGTCTCACACGCCTTAATAAGTTTGTTAAGTACATGAGTTGTGTAGAATGGCTGTTGCATAATCCTTTGGATGAAGGGCATGCGGACCAGAGCTCCGGTTCTCTTATCATATTTCTTCAGTATCTTCACTAGTCCTGCAAACAGAACGCAAAGATTCAGAAGAATAATTTCAAGTTGTTGAATGAGGAAAACCTCAATTCCAAGCACTTCTTCGACTTAGGCCTGGTTTAGGATAAGTAGCTGCCTCAGTGGCAGGTTTCTTTGTTGCCCTTTTTTTCCTCCCACTAAACAGGTGACCCTCATGCACGCAATACCAGAGACTCATCTCTATACAAGTCTAATCAATTCCCATCAAGTGGCACGACTGAGCTCATGTCAACTTAATATGCATTCTTATTTGCCATAGTCTCTCGATTTGCATGCCATTCACCATAACATTGACATAGTCACCTAAAGGCTAGTTGCTCACAAGGATATAAATCATTTTCAATGAACTGTCCATCACGCTCAATCCACAAAGATCACAGGACTTCACCAACCACAGAAAAGGGAGACAAATACCTGTATAGTTAAGGGCACTGTAATTCTCCAACAACACCATCTCTCCATGAAAATCCACTATCTCCCTCCCTATTTTCATCAGCTCTTCATTTGAATCCTTCACCTTTTCTGCTCTATCTTGTAGCTCCTGCATTGCAACCACAGCCAAAAAATCACATTTCAATTAAAATACATGTCAACTCAACCACATTCTCCCAAATCCCATCGCTTTATAAAAAGAAATGCACTTCAAGTCTATAAATTTCACTCTTTCTTTCATGTTCATGTCGACCAATCACTTGAATTCTACATCAACAATTAAACACACAAATTCCTATCTTCTAAAAATACAATTCAAACCCAAAAAGTTTATTCAATACACTCGATATCACTCGCATGCAAACGAGCCCTGAATCCAGATTACCCCCCTCTTGCATTCATGTAGGACCCACTTGAAAAGGAGGGACCATGATCCATGAGATAACTACTTTCTTTCTTTTCTTCTCTTCTTCTTCTTCTTCTTCTTTTTTTCCATATACTCACTAGCAATTTCATAAAAACCGCAAGAAAAAATATGTTTTCTACCCAAAACCCAATCACTGAAGACATATTAATATTGAAAAAAATAAATAAAAAATAAACATGTAATATCAATTAAAAAAAGGCCAAGACCAAACAAACAAACATGAATTACAAAAATAAAATCTAAATCGAAATTAAAATTCAAATAAGCAAAAAAATATACCTTCCATTTGATAACATAATCCTCTTCTTTCTCGACAATAAAAGAATTGAACTTCTCCATCTCATCTTCCAAAACCCTAACAAAATCAATTACCTCCTTCTCCACCTCACCACTTTCCATTTGATCATCATCCAATCTAGGCCGTTTATTCAGTGGCTTATCACCCTCCTTAGGATAAATTAACTTCAATTGTTTCTTCAGATCTTTATAAGATAAGAACTTATCTCTCCAATCTGGCAACGTTTCCTCCATTAAATTACTTAAGCTCTTCCAGAACTTCATTGTTTTCCTCACCGCACCAGTTCACTGCCGCTGGAGAAGACAATCGTTAAATGAATGGTGATGGTAATTATTTATTTAACTTTTCTGATTATAAGAGATAATTTTGAGAGAGAGAGCGAAGAGGAACGAGAAAAGAGAGGCGGCTAAGAATGCGGGGCTTAAAGCAGAATAGAATATTCGTAGGAACTCGAATATCCTCTTTGTGCTTGTCTCCCCAGAGAGTGAGAGGACATAATCTTTTCTGATGACTACAAACTGATCCCTAAACTATAAATTATATTTTCATAATGCCATCAAAGTTTCAATATTAACCGATTTTAGTCTTGAATTAGTAGGTTTTAATCAGTGCTGTCCTTATCTGAAAAATTAACAGAATTTATTTGTATAGTAGGAAGCAAAAACAAATTAAATTAAATTATATGCATACAATGACCTTTCTCATTTTTCGGATAAGTTGGTTTTATCATATTTAAATAAATTATTTTATTTGATATGATTTGATAAGTTTTTGCTTTTTTTATTCAAAAAAATAGTATATAATATCAAATTTTTTTTTTCTTCTCACATAAATATAAAATTTATCACAAAAACTATTTATGAATCCCAACTTTGTGTGAGAAAAAGGAAAATAATTCTTGAAATACTAAATAATTAACAGGGTAAACGTCAAATTTCAAATTAAATTATATGTTTGTTATAATTTTTTATTTAGATTGTGCACGTGTATAATAATGTGTTGTTTTATTTGGTGATTTTCACAAGTACATGTTGGAAGTTGAATAGTTTGGTTTTGTGGCAATGGGATTAATACTTATATGTTAAAAGTATTTTTGAAAAAAAAATAAAAAATTTTACTATTTTACTGTAAATTAATATTTTTTTAGTGTTATATTATGTAATATTAAAAATAATTTTTAAAAAATAAAAAAATTATTTTAATATATTTTTAAATAAAAAACATTTAAAAAACAATTATTAAATTTTGATAATATATATTATAAATAATTAGTGGCATGCCACGTGCCTTTGTTTGTAACTGCATGCCCAACCAAAACTTTTTTATGCGAATATGACAGTTATATAAAAAAAATTTTAACATAATAAAATAAAAAATATCAATGAAATTATAATGATATACAAAATAAATTATAATTAAAATATTAATTATAGTACATTATTGATAATATTTTTTATTATTAATTATTTATTTCATTAAAAAAAATTTAATGATACCAATAATATTATAATTCAAGCTTTAATATACCTATAAATTTTTATATTTTTTTTTCCTCACATATATCCTATTAACTCTTTTTAAATGACATTATTCTAATAGTTGTAATTATTTTTTAAAATATTTTTTATTTAAAAATATATTAAAATAATATTTTTTTATATTTTTAAAAATTTATTTTTGAATTCAATGTATTAAAATTATTTAAAAATATTAAAAATATATTAATTTAAAATAAAAAATAAAAATTAAATTAATTTTTTTTAAAATGTAAAAATAAATAAGAACTTAAATGTACAATACATTTTTTAATTAATGCTTTTTCAGTAATTTATTTAAACTGTATTACTTTACTAATATGTTTTTTTAAAAAAAACATGTTAATAAGCAAAAATAGCAACCCCAGGCGGGGAAAAGAGAAAGTGACCTCAGCTAAAGAAAAATGGTCTCTTTTTCTCGGAACAACTTTTTCAAGGAGGTAAGCACAAGTACAAAGTTACTTCACATGCAGGCTGATGACCAAGACAGCTTCACAAGCAAGCTGATGACCAAGACAGCTTCCCGTACAAGCTATTAACCAAGACACATGCTATATATATATCACCTTTGTTCTCCTTGTTTAGCAAACTCACTGAAAACACATGAAGATTGTCTCAATTCTAGCTTGATCAGGATCGTAACTTTAAAAGAGATAAATAGAAAGGTTAGTACTTTTATTTTGATGATACATTATTGTGTGATTCATTTTGATTTAGATTGTGCATGTGTATAATAACGTGTCCTGGGTTTTGCAATGGGGGAACGGGTTCTGTTTCATGAAAAGGGGTGATGGGGTTTGATAAAATGGTTTTTTTTCGTCATCTTAATAGTATATGATGCATTGGTTTAGATTGTTCACGTGTTAGCAAGTGTGTCCTGGGGGGTTCTTTTTAATGAATGGGTTGATGGGGTTTGTTGAAATCCTGTCTGGTTGCTGAGAAGGTGTAAAGAGAACGGAACTAAGGTGTTTTTATTTTATTTTATTAAAGCTGCAAACTTTCGCAAATGGATTGTTTCTATTTGGTAAACTTGTTACAAGCATGGGAGAGTGCCCTTTTTTTTCAGTTTAATAATCTATGATCATGTTTTTCACTGGTTTAGATTGTTTATATGATAATTAGTTTGTCCCGGGTGTTGCATTGGAAAAATGTTGTTCTTATATGAAATGGGTTGATGGGGTTTGTTGAAATTCTGTTCGGTAACTAATAAGTGTTAAGAGAATTGGAATTTGGGTTTTTTTTATAAAAAATATAAGTCAAGGCCCCAAACTTCTCAATTGAGTTGTTTCTATTTGTAAACTTGTTAAAAGTATTTTGCTTAGCGGGAAAGAGCTTTTGCTTTGTTATTTTGATGTATACGATATTTGACACGTTTGATTTATTTTGATTATGTGTTAACTAGTGTGTCCTGGGTTTTGCTGTGGACCAATGGGGCTTCTTGTGGAGCACATTAACATGGCTCATTTGAAATTCTGTTTGTTACTGAGAAAGTGGAAGGAAAATTGAAACAGGCACGGTTTTAGATTAAAGCCCCATGTTTTCAAATGAGTTGTGTCTTTTTGGTGATTTTCACAAGTATTTGAGACCATGTCTATGTGGGAAGTTGAATACTTTGGTTTTGTGTTAATGGGGTTAAATCAAAATTCTGTTACATTTGAAATATGCAGTCAAAGAATGAAATTTTGATAGTCTGTGTTGTAAATGATTAGTGGCATGCCATATGCCTTTGTTGGTAAATACATATTTAAGATTCTTTCTAGAAAAAAATTCCAGTCTTGAGCTTTATATTTCGTTTGTTGTTGGCACTTGTTGTGAATTTGTTATTTCATTCGTTTATTTGAGAGAATGCGTCGGGTTGATGTTCAATGTGTTGCAAGAAAGTATTAGCTTTAATATCTCTTTTCTGTTTGTCATGTTTTCTTTAACAGGTTCTAGGTAGAAGATTTTGCTATAATCTTTAGCAGCAGGTGAATCTTTAACAATAGAATGGAGGCAGAAGGAAGTGCGAAGGAAACAGTGGTAACCCAAGTTAGTGTTGGTGGGTTTGACATTCATGTCACTGCAAAAGATCTTTCGGAATACTTGGACAGAGCTATTGGACTTGTTTGGCGGTGTAGATTGAAGACTTCGTGGACTCCTCCTGAGTCCTATCCCAACTTCGAGATCACTGACATCACAAAGATCGAAAGGACAGAAGATTATAGGAGAGTGGTGCCCCATGCATTTGTGCATTTTGCCTTACCTCAATCACCAACTTGGGCTATGAATGCTTCAGAGCGCTGCGAGCTCTTCTTGAATGACAAAGCATTGAAGGTTAGCTTGGGGCCTAAAAATCCTTTCACCTTGAATCAGCAGAGGAGGACAACAACTCCCTTTAAGCTATCTGATGTGGGCTTTGAGATAGGGAGCTTGGTTAGTCATGACGAGTTCTTTGTTGGTTGGAGAGGACCTCCCTCTGGTGTTGATTTTCTAGTAGATCCTTTTGATGGAACATGCAGGTTTTGTTTCTCTAGAAATACTGCTTTCTCCCTCAAAAGTACATCTGAACATGCTGTTATAAAATGTGATTTTAAAGTGGAGTTCCTAGTGAGAGACATTAATGAGATCATACAGTACACTGAAACATCATGTCTAGTTCTTTTGTTGCAGCTGGCTTCTGCACCTTGGGTCTGGTATAGAACTGCTGATGATGATATTGAAGCATGGGTTCCTTTTGATTTGTTGGATGATGATGATCCTTGGATCCGGACCACAGATTTTACAGCGAGTGGGGCTATTGGTCGGTGCCATTCTTATAGAGTGTCAATCCCTCCTCGTCATGGTTCAAAGTTGAGAAAGGCTGTGAAATATCTCAAGGAACAGAGGGTTGAGGTCCTTCAAGAGGAAAACCACAGACGACGGATCAGGATTTTGGACGAACCGGACTTTGGAATGCCCATGTCAGATCCATTCTTTTGTATTCATCACAAGGAGGGAATAGCTTTTGAGGTTTTGTTTTTGGTGAATGCTGTCATGCATAAAGGCATATTCAATCAGCATCAATTATCAAATGACTTCTTTGACTTGTTGAGAAATCAACATACTGAAGTCAATGTGTCTGCACTGAAACACATCTGTACTTACAGACGCCCTGTGTTCAACGCTTATAAGAGGCTTAAAGCTGTCCAAGAATGGTTGCTGAAGAACCCAAACCTTTTTAAAAATCCAAAACAGTTGGGCGACATTGTAGAGATTAGAAGGCTGGTCATCACTCCAACTAAAGCCTACTGCCTTCCACCTGAAGTCGAACTCTCCAATAGGGTTTTGAGGAAATACAAGGATGTTGCTGATCGATTTCTCAGAGTTACCTTCATGGATGAGGGCTTGCAGAGAATGAATTCAAATGTTCTAAACTATTATGTTGCTCCTATTGTCAGAGACATCACATCTAACTCCTTCCATCAGAAAACAAGAATCTTCAAACGAGTGAGGAGCATTCTGTCTGAAGGGTTTTATTTATGTGGTCGGAGATACTCCTTTTTGGCCTTCTCAGCCAATCAACTGAGGGACCAATCTGCTTGGTTTTTTGCTGAAGAAAGAAATGTAAGTGTGCTGGATATTAAAAGCTGGATGGGGAAGTTCACCAATAGGAACATTGCAAAGTGTGCGGCAAGAATGGGTCAGTGTTTCTCCTCCACTTATGCGACTATAGAAGTTCCACCAGAGGAGGTTAATTTTGATCTTCCTGATATTGAAAGGAATGGCTATGTTTTCTCTGATGGCATTGGCATTGTCACTCCAGATCTTGCCAGGGAAGTTGCAGAGAAACTCAAGTTAGATATTGATCCCCCCTGCGCTTACCAAATCAGATATGCTGGTTGCAAAGGAGTGGTGGCTTGTTGGCCGGGGAAAGGTGACGGTGTCCACTTGTCTTTGAGGCCGAGCATGAACAAGTTCCAATCAAACCATACGACTTTGGAAATCTGTTCTTGGACTAGGTTTCAACCTGGTTTCCTAAACAGGCAGATAATTACACTGCTCTCAACTCTCAATGTTCCTGATGCAGTATTCTGGAAGATGCAGGAAACCATGGTCTCCAAACTAAACCAAATGTTTGTTAACTCGGATGTTGCATTTGATGTCCTCACTGCATCATGTGCTGACCAAGGGAATGTTGCTGCTATAATGTTGAGTGCAGGTTTCAAGCCTCAGAAGGAACCTCATTTACGAGGAATGCTAACTTGTGTAAGGGCAGCACAGCTTTGGGGCCTTAGAGAAAAGGCTCGAATTTTTGTTCCCTCAGGAAGATGGTTGATGGGCTGCTTGGACGAGCTAGGGATGCTTGAACAAGGCCAGTGCTTTATTCAAGTGTCAAATTCATCTCTGGAAAAATGTTTTATCAAGCATGGCGCAAAGTTTAGTGAGGCCAAGAAAAATCTTCAAGTTGTCAAAGGGACTGTGGTAATAGCTAAGAATCCCTGTCTTCATCCTGGAGATGTAAGGGTTTTGGAAGCGGTTGATGTCCCAGGACTTCACCACTTGTATGATTGCCTTGTCTTCCCACAGAAAGGTGAGAGGCCCCATACAAATGAAGCTTCTGGAAGTGATCTTGATGGGGATCTCTACTTTGTCACTTGGGATGAAAACCTAATTCCTCCCAGTAAGAGGAGCTGGATACCCATGCAGTACGACGCTGCAGAAGCTAAACTTCTTGCTCGTCCTGTCAATCATCAGGTATCTATGTGCTTTATTCAAATATTACCTCTGAAGTTTGTGGAATATTGTAGTGCTTGTAATGTTATCTGCAAATATATTTTTCACTCCTGTTACCTTGAGAGAGTTTCTTCATCTCCTTTACGCTGTAAATTGGGTAGCTCATACATGTCCCTAATCTTAAGCATAATACCCATGTGAAGAACCTTCATGCCAGTTTTAACTTTCATAAACATACTGGGAGGATTTTTTGTATTTTTGTCTCTTTTAATCCAGGATATATGATAGCAGTTCTCAAGTTCAGTATCATCGAACTTTCTGAGCTGCAAGTCTTGTATCTGCACCTTCTCTAAACCATTTGCATGCATCAGACATCAGGGGCAACTAGTTCATGCAATGTTAGGAGTTTGAGCATTATAGGAGTGCAGGTTCTGATTTTAATAGAAACCTGTCTGTGTAAAAATGCTGAAGGATGCCAGTTTCCAAACTCCTTTTCCCTGGGTTCCACCTGAAGGAAGGTTATAACCGGGTATTAGCCTTTTTCTTATAAAAACAAGAAAAATTTTGCTGCATCATTCTAATTGTACTATGTTGCTGAACTGGAACAACAGATATGAGGGGAAATCATGCTTGGCAGAAACTGATATTTTGTATCATGTATACATTTCTGAATACCGCTGAGGATTCGGATTGGAGGTCATTTAATTATTTTGTGGTTGGGGGATAAACCGTGTAGAATGCCATGCATGCCACTGAGTAAATTACTAATGTTTTGTATTTTTGTCATACAGGATATTATAGAATTCTTTGCAAAAAACATGGTGAACGAGAATTTAGGGGCAATATGCAATGCACACGTGGTTCATGCTGATTTGAGTGAGCATGGTGCTATGGATGAGAAGTGCCTAACGCTGGCAGAGTTAGCCGCTACAGCTGTCGATTTTCCCAAGACTGGGAAAGTTGTTACGATGCCTTCGTATTTGAAACCAAAAGTGTACCCAGATTTTATGGGGAAAGAGGAATACCAGTCCTACAAGTCAGAGAAAATTTTGGGAAGGCTATATCGCCAGATAAAAGATGCTTATGATGAAGATGTAGCTGCATCTTCTGAGCTTAATCTCGTGCCTGGTGATATCCCTTATGATTCTGATCTTGAAGTGGTGGGAGCTAGTGATTATATCAATGATGCCTGGGATCAGAAGTGCTCATATGATGGGCAGTTGAATGGCCTTCTTTCTCAGTATAAAGTGAAGAGGGAAGAAGAGCTTGTAACAGGGCACATATGGTCTATGCCGAAGTACAGCAGCCGGAAGCAAGGAGAGCTGAAAGATAGGCTTAAACATTCTTACAATTCTTTAAAGAAAGAATTCAGGCAAATCTTTGAGAAAATGGATTTAGAGTTTGAGCAACTTGAGGATGGTGAAAAGAACAAGCTTTATGAGCAGAAGGCGTCAGCTTGGTACCAGGTTGCCTACCATCCTCATTGGGTGAAGAAGTCTCTGGAGTTACAAGATCCAGATGGTGCTGGTACTTCAGTGATGCTGAGCTTTGGTTGGATTGCAGCTGATTACCTTGCTCGGATCAAGATTCGGCATAAGGAAACGGGAAATGTTGACTCTGCTAAACCTGTCAACTCACTGGCCAAGTATCTTGCTGACAGAATGTGACCAGCATCTGAAAGTGTTACCTAGTTATGTATTGTGGCCGTGATACTTTTTGGCTGCAATGCCACTCTGCTATAATATTGTTAATACTAGTAACTGTCGTGTTTTTGTTATATAAGATGCTGGATTTTGAACTGGTATCATCACTGTTGCTAATAGTGTTCTCATGTTGCAATGACAGTCCTTTGGAATGATCTAGTGGTTTTATTTCCTACGATCAGGTCAGAAAGCTTGGAAGTCAGTTTTTTCTTTTTCTAGACATGAATATTTGCACCAGACACAAGTAGATATATCCTAGCAGTTGAGGTTCGGAATAACGTAAATAAATAGAGCCCTCTCCGGGCAGGAAATGATCTATTGAATAGAGAGAACTCCACCTCTGGAGAGGATACAACACATTGAAATAAAGGAATTGGTTGATCTCTCCCATCAGACAGATCAACGGCACCGGGCACAGTCAGCTAGGAAGCACTAGCTAGGCAAGTCATACTGGGAATGCTGTTCCACACATTGGCTCAATTCTACCTTCCACATCAAATTCTTCCTTCGCCCAGCTGAGAGGACTTTCTCTCTTCCTGAACTGGAAATACACGCTTTTATTTATTGAGGCTTTCAAGACTTAGTACCCACCCCCCTTGCGTAACCCCCTTACCCTAGCGGTTGTATATCTGTTTACTTTTTGTGAAGCAGGTTTGAGTTACAATGATTTCAATTTCTTTTGTTATTATCATGTAATGGGGAGGATCCATCCTCTATAGTGTTGCCTGAGTCTCAATGGGCCTACTTATGATGTTGATTCGGTGCACAGCCTGGAGCTGCAGGACTGAACTGCAACCATACACTTTCATGTTTCTGGTTTCAATGGAACTTTTATGATTATTATTATTATTATTGAAACTTGGTTTTTCACAAGTTCATATAGCATATGATGTGGATTGCTATTGTTCAGGATTTATAATTTTTTAGAAGCCTGGTTAAGTTTTCCAATTAGTTCTTTTATTCTGCTGCAGGAACCCAGAAACAGTTCTATCATACTAGCACGAAATTAAATTAGGATCTATCAGTTCTTTTTCAGAGATGGTTGGCTCTGTATGGTAGTTGGCTGCTCTACTCTATCCTGATATACAGAGCAAGAAGAGAGGATTGGTCAAATTGTCAACGTGTAGTGAAGCTTTTCTCAGTTCTGTTCAGTCCCGGATCAGGAATGAGAGAGTGTGCACTTGATGCCGAATTGCTTGCAAATTTTTTTTTGTCACGGTAAAATATTATTCCGTTGATGTTGGATATCCAAATTAGAATGAATATTTAGATTTATATAAAAATAAAAAATATTATTTTTAAGATTTTTTATTCAAATTATAATTATATCAATAACATTATATAATTATATTAGAAAAAAATCATAAAAAATATAATATTTATAAAATATGATCATAATTCAAATTTTATTCCATTATATGTTTGTACAGCTATAGAAACTAGATGCTATCTAAGATTAAAAGTAATTTAATGGAGTAATAAAAATAGGACATTAATGTTATGTTTTTTATGATATATTAAAAATTCAATACTCAATAATATAATTTACAACTATAAAATTATTTCATATTATTTTTATTCATTTTATTATAAAAATTATTTTAAAAATATTTTAATTAAATATACTATTTTTTACTCAACAACAATTTTAATTATAGATTCAACCAAATACATATTTTAAGCTAACAAGTCACATCTAAAAAAAATTTATAAAATTTATTTTTCTAATCACTATAAAACTAAATATTCATTAAGAATATCAAATTATTATTATAGACCACAAAAACAAATTTTAAATGAAATATAAAGTATTTATCATAATATATTTTTTTTAGATTAATATAAATGTTTGAATTATCTTGCGTACATCACAACTAATTTTATAAACACTAAAATTAATGACCATATAAATTTACAATGATTATTACATGAGTAATCAAGAATTCTACTTTAAAATCACATAAAAAACAAATTCTTTAATCTTAAGTTTTTATTATTAAATTACCATCTAAATAGTTATATGATTCAATATGTTTTTATAATTAATTTTATTAAATTATTTTTTAGGTAAATATTTTTCATGTTATAATTTTATTTTTATTTTTTATGGGAAGTTTTCTATCCCAAACATGCTAATTTTTACGAGGCAGAATTAATTTTCCAGAACTTATTTTGCCGACAAGCATCTCTTCCGGTAGATGTCTACATCGATCCTAGGAAATTTCAAGCTTCATCTTTATTCTTGGAAAAGTAATATAAATTAATATTTTGTAGAAAAACACACGTATATAATACATTATTATCACAATGGCGATGGTGCACTTTCATTAATTAATTGTACGAAAAATGCTTTAATGATGTAAAGTGGCATCAGGCTTTCTGTGCCATACACCAAATTAATTAATGTTTTGTTTCAAAACAACCTTGTATATGTAATTTTTTTTATTATTTTTAATTCCATCGCATTAAAACTATTAAAAATAACTAAAAAACACAAATTTTATGTTTAATGGAAATGACTAAAAGAATATTAATTTAATGTAATCTCTTTGTACTTGTTTCACAAACCTGTTTTTTTTTTTTTTTTTTTTAATGAAAAAAATGAGTGCCAATCTTACATGGCTTATCATAAGCCAAGTACTCTAATCTTTTGTACTAACCATAGGGGGTTAATTCTTGAGTCTTTTCTAACAATCAATACAAATGAAAATACAGCAACGTATTCTTCTACAACTTCATTCTCACATGTATTCAAGTACTTGTATTTTTATGATTAAATTCGCACACCTATAAACAGGCAGGTAGGTATGCATGCCCCATATCACGCTCATCTAATGAATACTCGAGCCACTCTTTAGAAAAAGTATATAATATATGTAGCTTTTCCACGACTGCTGCTGCAAATGCACAAAATCACAGATGAACACCATGTGAATTCACCATGTTATTGGCTGATCATTCTCCTTGCAAATCCGGCAAACTGGTTTTATAAACACTCCACAAGTTATATCTAAGCTTGTGGCACCTAATCAACACAACTTGCATTGAGAAATTGTGTAAGGGTTCAAAGCAAGTGATTATTGGTTTGTACAATATTTCCAGTCACCAATCACAAGAACAAATAAGTTCCTTAAACCATGGAGATTATGAGGTGGGATTCTGTGATTGGCAACTATACATGGAGGAATTGGACAAGAGATTGGAGAAGGGATTCTTATACTAGCTAGCTACCATGGAGGACATGCATGCATGGACAAGGGTCAAGGAAGGTTTAATGTCTAAACCCCACAAGAAATAGAGGTAAATTAATGTCAATTCCGATTAAGCAGTTCTTCTATCATTTGCATAGCAATTCTATCCTCGTCCTCCGTACCATTTTCCGGCTCAATCTCAACCGTCGACGATGACTCTGTCCTCTTGTTGTAATTTCCAAGCTCCACCTTCATGACCCAGTTTGAACTTGAACGAGAACCAGCTTTCTTCTGCCACACACCAATATGAGAGTTATCATTATCAAGCCTCAGGCAAGTGAGTGAAGGAGAAGGGTCTTTGCCGCAACACTTTCTTAGCTTTGAGTTGAGAAGCTCAGCCAGTGCCTTGGCAGGCAAGGGGGAGTTGTCATCTTTGCCAAGATTTGTGTCTTGATCAAGGCGAGTACTTGTCGGGAAATTGGTCTTGGCACTCTGTCCATTCATCAATATAGCTGCTTGATCATACGCTCTTGCTGCTGCCTCAGCTGTCTCAAATGTCCCCAGCCACACCCTCCTCTTCCTGTACACAAAATAAACAAGAAACATTGAATTAATACCCCAAGCTAGCCCATATCACCACCTTCTCTCTACATTAAAGAGAAATGCCCATATCATAATGTGGCTAGCTTGCTAGCTAGCTAGGTTAGAGGTCTTTATATTTCCCAAGGAGGTAGATGATCTTATTAATGAAGTGAGTGGGTGAGGGGGAGAGACTTACAGTAATGGGTGGCGAATTTCAGACACCCAAGAGCCCCACTGGCGTTGCCTGACGCCTCTGAATTTCTTTGATTGTACCATGTTTAGGGAGAGGCAATCTAGAAAAATATTGCAGAGATCATAATGGTAATGGTAAGTACGAGAGTGATCGGAGAGAAGCGAATGTGTTGTGGTGAAGAGGTAAATATGAAAAGTGGACCTTGCACTTAATATGTAGACAAATTTATGTGAATTGTCGGTGAATTGGATGGGAAAAGTCTAAAGCCGCAATAAAGATTTCACCTACACATGAATTGGTGTTATGGAAAAACTTTGGCTACTTTCATACCAACTAGAATAAATGATATCATATACTCATTGATTTGCCCAGCTGAGCAACATCTAACATGATCTACCTCTAACATGATCTACCAATTAAATCAAGAGCAGTCCTGAGGATATAGCTTACCTCGTCAGGTTTTAGGTTTAATTTTTAAAAATATTAATTCGAGTTTCACAAAAATCTCAAGATTACTAAAAACTTATATAATAATTAATTTTAAAATTTATAAAATTAATTTAGATATACACAGACTAACTTCAATATCTATATTAATAAATAAATAAAAAGTAGCCAAGGAGCTTATATAAATATCAATACCAAAGTACACATGCATGCAAACATTGTGCATACTATGTATTGCTAGAGAAAATAATTTCAAGGGTGAAGAGTGTAGTTGCAATTATTTTTTAAATTGTTTTTTATTTAAAAATATATCAAAATAAAAAAAAAATTATTTTTAAAAAATTATTTTTGATATCAGCTCATCAAAATGATTTAAAAATATCAAAAAAAATATATTAATTTGAAGTAAAGAAAAAAATAAAAAAAATTCAATTTTTTTCAAAAGAGCTTTTGAAACACAAAAAAATAATAATTTCCATACTACAATTATACAATTATGTTTCTCAAAACATAAGATTCTTATATATTTAAGTTAATAAATATAGGAGAAGAAATAATATGCAAAGAAACATAAGGAAATAATATGTAGAGAAACATAAGGAGTATATGTTGTTTTATGAGTTGGTATTTAGCAATGTTTTACCTAGCGATAATAAGTATTTATAAATCTTAATCACGTCAACTTGCCTCGTAAAACATGAAGAGTGGTATTACTTATATCTTAAAGTGCATATAGAATTATGGGTGCCTCGTAGTGAGTGAAGAAATATGATATAGAGTGACCTCGTTATGAATGGAGAAAAAATAAATATCATTTGTAGTAGGGTTGATACTTGTTATAACTTATTTTGAATTCCTAAATTTTTTTCTAATTTTTAAAAATATTTTAGTCAAAAAATTCTCAGAAAAAAAAATGGTTTCAATTCGTAAACAAGTAATATGAGGTCTTGTTGAAGAAAATTGGAAGAAATAGTTGAAATAAGTCAAAATTGCACAAATTAAATGTCCAATTAAACCAATTAAAGGCTTAATTAAGAAGAAAAAATAGGATTGGGGTAAAATTGATTAATTTTGCAAGACAACGACCAAAATAAAAGAGATGGAAAAGTTTGGGCATTAGTTAATTCAATCAAGGATTTAATTGAAAAGAAAATTGATTTTTAAGTTCATTTTGACTAAAATTGCATAAATTAAAGAGTCAAGATCAAAAATATAAAAAACACCAATACTGAGGAATTAATTTAAATTCAGTTAGGGGTGAGATTGAAAGATAGATTAATTTTTAAGGTCAATTTGAAGAAAATTAAATAAATTAAAAACCATTGACTAGGTGTAATATACAATGACTAATTTAAGTTCAATCAGGATCGAATTGAAAGAAAAATTATGATTAAGTGAACCGGAACAATTAGAAGTACAAGGAGCAAAATGAACATTGAAAAAAAAAAGATTAATTGAAACAAAGCATTTTGGATAAAATGGCACGGTTTCGTGCAATGAGCAATAAAAAAAATCTATTTTTATATTGATCTTGAAATAGTTTTTCTTTAAACCATTTGAGGTTTTAACAAAAAAAAAATATTCTTATAATTTTAATTAGAAATAATAAGATAAATTTATATATTTTGCATTTAAGTCAATAATACCTAAAACTTAATTTGAGGTATCGTTAAATGCTTATACATTTTTTCAACCAAAACTAACATCATTTCAATAAAAAAGTCGGCCATGGTGTCCAACCTTCATGGCATATATGTTTATAGAAACTTTTACTGTAGAGCCATTTACTTTTATCTCTTTTACATGTTATTATGGATTGTAAAATTTTTATTTAGTTCTTAAACACTTTATTTATACAAGTAAGCTTTTTTAAGCTCAAATTGAAGTCCAATTACATATTTTTTTAGGGCAGAGGGTTGAATTAAAATATAGAAGACTAAACTGAAAAATATAGGTAACATAAGTGGCAAATTTGAAATTTATTTTCAAGTTTCTTTTTCATCCCCGTTTTTTTTATATATTCGGTGATGCTACCCTTATAATTTTAAAAATATATATTTTGATATCAAACTTTTTTTTATTTGTTTGGGTGGAAGAGAGAGAAGAGACCATCGAAATTCAATTTAAAAAAAAAGAAGTTATAATTGAGAAAGATTTAGGTCTTTAAAATAGTCTAATATTATGTCAAAATATTCTATATGATGAGGGGATTATGATTAAGTATATTTTTTAACCTTGAAAATACATAAAAATCATATTTCAACTCAGTAAGCTTTTTAGTTTTGTAATATCTTTAAATTATAATGTTATGAAATTTTAAATATTTTTTTATTAATTTCAAGTATTGAATAATATGTCTAAGATTGTGAGATTTTTTTTTTGAAAATTTCAATAAATTTTTCTTTATTTTTTTATGTTACCAAGTTATTTATGATCCCCCCCCCCCCCAAAGATTTTACAAGTTCTAGGTTAGTTTTGGATTTTAGTGTGATTTTTTTGTTTTGTTTTTGGACATCATGAATTCATTTAACAATATTTCTAGAGTGTTTTTTATGTGTTTGGGTAAAAATAAAAATTTAAAATGAGTTTTGGGTTAAGAAAATCTTGTTTTTAGTCAAAATAAATAGTTAACATCTTATAATTATGCCATCTTTTTTATCCAATCAAATAAACTTGTTAAAAATAACTTATAAATAAACTTGTTAAAAACAACTTAATAAATGACTTGTATTGTAATATTAAATATGTTGGTTTATATTCATCTCTTAGTTTTTCTAAGTTTTCTTTTAATTATTATTATTAATTTTTTTTATTTACATAAATTATTATTGATCTATTTGATTAGATACTTGCATGATTATTTTAATTTTTTTAAGAAAATAGCATACATACTCAAGGCATTTTTTAAAAGAAAAATTTACAACTCACGGTGATGTGTGAGTCATATATCTAGTGTGTATATAAAAATCAACGTAACTTCTAAAATAATCCAGTTTTGTATCTAGTTTTTTTTATTTTGTTTCAATAAAAAAATTGGATATTAAAAAAAAAAGTTAAAGCACGTAGAAAAGTTCTCTTAAAAAGCATAATAGATTCTGTAATGATTTTCTAATATGTAATGTTAATAATTAACATTGATAAATAGCTAGAATACATGGTTTTTTTTATCTTTTCTGTTGCTAACACGTGTCTCAACAAGTTCAAGTCTTAAGTTAGTTAAGTTTAAGTGACTTATTGGTCTGGCTAAGTTTTAAAACTTTAACTTTAACATATGATTGTTTTTATTAATTTTTTTTATTTAATATTAGAATGGTTAAAAATTTAGTTTTATAACTTTAATTTTTTAACAAAGCAAAACTAGTGATTAATACATTATTCGATATTAATTTTTTAAAAATATATATTTAAAAAATATTTTTTTTAATTATAATTTCAAAATTTAAAGTAAAAATTAAGAGATCATGGAAACAATCTCAAAACAAATCTCTTATGTAATCTTACTTTGTTTTGGTACATGTTTGATGTTATAGTAAATATTATTTTTTAAAGTATTTTTTATTTTAAAATATATTAAAATAATTTATATGTTTGATGTTATAGTAAATATTATTTTTTAAAGTATTTTTATTTTAAAATATATTAAAATAATTTATTTTTTAAAATTAATTCTTGATAACATTATAACGAAACAATTTTAAAAAAAAAAAGAAAAATAATTTCAAAAAGAAAAAATCAAAATACTTGAAAACCTCGTTTCCGCCGAAAAAACAAACATGCACTTATTAATCGACAAGGACATGAATAATGCGGCATGACTTTGGCTCATGAGAGCTGAAATAAATCAAAATCCAATGGTACTTCATACAGCCACGGCAAGGAATGAATTGATGAAGCAGCAGCTGGTTTAATTATTTCAGTTGGAAGTTGATAGATAGGTAATTGATTTTAAACAATCAGTTAATATTATTTTTTATATTAAAATAATATTTTTTGATATTTTAAAAAAATTAAAGAAATATTAATTTAAAACAAAGAAAAATTAAAAATATCAAAAAAATTTAAAGCACAATAACAAACAAAAATAGGTCTATGAATTAATTTGTGGAAGAGGACCAAGCCCTACTCTTGGCCCTGTACTGAGCAGTGTGCCTTTATCCATAATAGGGACACCTGAAATGGTTGAGACTTTTTGGTTGGTGCGGATGCTGTCAACATTATGGTTAAGCATTTTCATAGAGAAACTAATGTCGACTATGGTGATTGTTCTTTGCTTCTTTTTGACAAATGCTGTAACCATTAATGATCTCTCATCTCTTCTGAATTTGATTACTGATTGTGGTGGCCAATTGAATATTTTTTTTTCTTCCAAATATTATTTTTAAAAAAACCCATTAAAATTATCTTCGTTAGCATCCAAGAACAGAAAAAATAAATATAAAACGGACATAAATGTATTTGGTTTAAAAAAACTATAAATATATACATATATATTAATAAAAAAAACATCTATTTATTTATAAGACTCTTATTGTATTTTAAATAATAACCAAAGAGCTGGTGAAGCCTAAATATAACTAAAAAATATCACTAAATTTCTTTCCCCTGAATAATAAGTTAAACATTAGCCGGCGCCGCCGTCATCTCATGTTCCTCGTCTTCCTCCTCCATAACAGGTAAAACATATCTTTGTATACAAATCTGATCACTTTTTAAAGCTTTTAGTAAATAAATTTTTATTATTATAGAGCACTGCAGTATCTTTATAACGGGACTTAGTTTAGTGGTTGAAAAGACTTGTTTTTTTTCACTGTATCTGGATTCAAGTCTTTACATATATATTTATTATTCCTGTGGTATCTTACATATCTACTAAGTTTACAAAATATTTAATAAACCGTAAAATTAATCGTGATACACGTAAACTGATCCGGATATCCATATAAATAAATAAAAAAGATTTGATCACTTTATTGGCAGATTACCCTTCGCTTCTTGTATAAGTTTTATCAACTCAACTTTTGATGCTTGTGTTAGCGACTCGCTTCGAGTCATGATGGTCACCGGAAAAAAATAGTTACCGTAGAATCCTTTGAGCGATGGAGGGTCCAAGAGCTTACAACGGCTTGCAGAAAACAAGCTTGACCTCAATATTTTGCTCAAAGTCTACAGCTGAAGTTTGAAATTTCCATAATGTGCCAGCGACGGCTTCAAACGTGGAGAAAACTTAGCCAATTGAATTCTGTCTGTTCAGAATTATACTGATGGTTACGGATTAAAATATTATTTATTTAAAAATATATTAAAATAATATTTTTTATTTTAAAAAAAATCATCTTTAAGATAAATTTTAAAAAACTAATAAAAAATTAAAATTTTAAAAAATATAATTTTAAACACGTTTTCAAATACACTATAATCGTTATACATACCCAACAAGCACATTCTTCCGGCTATAGAAAATAATGATATTTGTCTAAGGAGAACAGCTTGATTTTACCAATTTTCTATTCAATGACTTGCATTGATTTCGAAACCAGACTCCTTGCAATATCAGCTTCTACTCAGACAAGCAGCAGGACTTCTAGATTTTCAAAAAATAAATAAATTGTAGTCTGCTAGATAGATTAGTGATTTTTTTTTTCATCAAAGTAATTTTAGTAAATATTGACAAGTTTACCAAAATTTTCGAGTTTAAACATGAGTTATTTGCTATTTGATATCTTTTATGATATGACATTCAAGATTTGAAGCTCGTTCTAGGAGAAATAGTGATTTAATTGGAGAAAAGTGGAGCAGAAGTGAAAGAAAATGGTTGTCACGGCTTGTTTGTTTGGTGAAAAATGATTTTTTAAATTATTTTATATTTATTTTTTGTAAATTAATCAAAATAGTTTAATTGACTTTTAAAATAGTTTACACATTTTTTGTAAAGTGGAGAGAAGGTGGGGGTGGAAAAAAGAGAATGAGTAATGTGATAAAAGTTAATCTTAATGTTTTAATATATATATGAAAACATTATGATTATTTTGTTAGTTTTTAAAATTTACTTTAACCCAGAATAAATTTTAAAAAAATCAATTGCAAAGTAAAAAAAAACAAAAGAAAAATCAAACAGTGATTTCTTCTTGATTTAAACATGATTGTCTTATCTATTTTAATGATTTGAAAGAGAATAAGGAAGCTTGTTATTTCCAAAAGGTAGGTAACAATGGTGATGTAACACGGAGATGATTTTTCTACCATCAATAAACAATTTCTAGTAGCTTATTCCATTATGAACGACAATTAAGACTTCTTTGTTTCATATAAAATATTTCTTAGAATTTTTTTTGTTAATGCAAAATAAATACTAAACAATAAGTTAATAAAAAATATTTTTCATTTAATTCCTGAATGGTGTCAATTTAAAAAAATATATTTTAATCTTATAAAAAAATATTATCTTTAACATTATTAACTTATAATATTTGCCAATATCTTTTATCCACCACCACTATAATAGCTTTTTTATTATTAATATAATTAATATTTTATAATTATTTTATCATAATATATCATTATTATAACTATCATAATCCCCACCGCCAAACCAACACCAACCACTATTTTATTACTAATATAATTATCATTATAACTACCATCGTTTTATGTCTAACAATATTGTTTTCATCATTGTTATCACTTAATTATCATTTTATTTATAACTATAATCATTAATCATCTCATGCCTATTATTATCATCATCAATATTATTAGAATTATAAAAATTATAACTATAATCATTATTAACACTATAAAAAATGTGGGTCTGATGATTTTAGATTTCAAGTGCTTTAAATGGGGTTGAATTGGACTCTGTGCATGCCAATAAATAGTCTCTTAAGTTCATTTCTAGTTTGAGTAGATGATTGTCGATAAGAACATGTGTCTGATGATTTCTAATGGTGTGAGAAACTGGTGCTATTAAATCTCTCTTTGAGTTATTAAAAACTGATATTTTTTATGGTATATTTGAGACTGATTCATGATGCACTAGAAACATTCTCCTGAAGAACTTGATCGTCCTTGTTATGCTACTTTTCACTGCTTTGGAGCCCGTGTCTGAGTTAGTTTAGTCACCTAGACCGCTCTATTTGCAACATTTTAATTATCTGAATCAAAACATCAGAGGGCGACTGGTAGCTTTTCAAAAATCTAAATCAATTTCAGTTCTGTAAATTTAGTTCTGGAAAAGAGTGTTAAAGGACATCTAGAGTCAGGCTTCAGGTTTCATTTTAGGTTTTCTAAATGAAAAACCTTTATATCATCTACAAGTGTTATCCTTCCAGGATGTTTGCTTAGTCCTTTTCCTGCATAGCCAATTAGTAGGGGATTGTTGATGAACTCAATTCTCAGAGGATTTTAGATTTGTAACATGAACTTGTTGATCTATTATGTCTAAAATCCTTTTGCACTAACTCCCCCTATCATTATGCTTTGTTTCCTAACAATTTGGAGACTAAAGGGTTTCAGAAGTTTGGCATGCAAACGATATCTAGTAAACAGTCAAAAAATCAGTATCTTGCCTGTCATTAGAGGTATTCCTTCTCTCTTTCGCGGCAAAACCACCTCTTTTTTTCTGAGAATTTTTAAATGACTTCGTTGTGTGTGATTCTTGTTTATGTATTATTATTGTAAAATTAGGAAGAGATAATTGATGGTTCAAGATTTCATGTGACAGTTGATATCATTAAAAGAAAATCAGCAAAAATCAACAAAATTACCGATATAATATTTTTATCTATAAAACTTACCAACAAATATAATTCTGTCTCCAATTCTGACGGTATATACCAACAGACAATACCCGTCGGTGATATGGTCTGTATATATCGACGAATACATTCCATTGGTATATACCGACCGTATCACTAATAGATTATATAGTTTTTTTTACAAGTTGCAAAGGTGTGATGATGTGAATTTTTTTCAAACAAGTTTATCAATGGAATGACCGAGGGATTCAAACCAGGATCTCCATACAGTGATACAATCACTAGCGGAATCATCGATAGGTATATCAACAAAACATATCTATCGGTGATTCCATCAATAAAAGCTAATATATACCTCCTCTACCGATACTCTCTTCTTCTATTTTTCTTTTTTCTTTTTTCTTCCTCTTTTTCTTTTTCATCTCACCTCTCCCTTCTCAAATTGCAGCCAACCACTCATACCAACTCTCCCCCTCTTCTCAACACAAGTATTCATATATTTTTGTGCGTGGTCACAACATCTATTCTTATGGATTTTATTATTTTTTATAAGTAAATCTATCATTTTTAGTTTTAACATTTAAATGTGAAATTTTTTTTAGTATATGTATGTTGCTAATATATGTACTTTTTTATTGTTATTTGTCAAAAAAACTTGTAGTATGAATGTATAATTATATATTTATTATAGTTTGTTTTAGATTTTGTCAAATTATATTTGTTTGTAAATTGTTAAAAATTTGTTTTAATTACACCGAATTAGATGTGTTATAATAAAATAAATAATAGCTTGTTTAACGAGTCTGTTTTAATTTTTATTAATTCTATTGTGAAGTTGTGACTCCGTAAATTTATATATGTATAAATTTGTATGGATGTTGATAGTTAATTGTTGATAATTGATAATAAATATTTAACATAAGTGGTTTTTTAGTTTGTTGGATAATGTCGGGGCAAACCAATATTTTGTTATTTTATTGACGTAACATAGTTAATTAATATATGTTGTCGTTATAATTTTATGGAGGTTTGATAGAAGTCATGGATGATCATTCATGGATGTATCAAGACTTACCCTAAGGATTACGGAGGATGGATTATTGTAATGGGGTTCGGGGTTTTATTATGTTCGCAACATCTATTTTAAGAAATTTTCCTAATAGCGGTATTAGGTGTTCATATAGGAAGAGTAAAAATAAAACGTTTCTGCAACATGTTGTAACAATGCATCTTCTAACCAAAAAGTTCACGGAGGATTACTTGTATTGGTATGCACACGTAGAACTATTTGTTCCTAATAAGAGCATTATAGAAAAAGTGGTAGGATCAACTTCTAGTGCTAGCAACATACATAAAGTTGGAAATGACAATAGTAACCCTTACAAGAATATGATTATAGATGCAATGGGAATAAGTAAAGGTAATGTCAATGAATGTCCAATCGTAAAAGAAAAACCTAATACAAATGCAGCAAGGTTTTTTGATCTGTTGAAAGATTTTGATGGCTACACGAACCACGATAAATTATTAGTCGTAGCATAGGTGCTCACCATCAAGTCAAATCACAGGTTGAGTAAGGCCAATTATGACAAGATTATCGAATGGGCAAGAAGCATTTTACCTGAATGGAAGAGGCTGAAAGAGAGCTTCTATGCTGTCAATTCCATAATTAAACTCCTCGATTTAGGATACTAGAAAATTAACATGTGCTCTAATTTCTGCATGTTACACTACCTTGAAAATGCTGAGCTGACCAAGTGTATGACATATAGGCATTCCCGTTACAAACCTAGAACCAACAAAGGAAAGACTCTCGTGGCATATAAAAAACTTAGATACTTCTCAATCACACCTAAACTGTAAAGGTTATTCATGTCACTAAGGACTGCTGAGCATATGGCATGGCACCAATCATATCATGTGGTTAATGGAGTGATGGTGCATCTTTCTAACAGTGAAACATGAAAATACTTTAACAGTGTGCATCCTCACTTTGTAGCTGAATCAAAGAACATATGTCTTGATTTGTGTACAATCAGATTCAACCTATTCAAGTCATTTATTGCTCCTTATTTTTGTTAACTGGTCATATTGAAGGTTTATAACTTGCTATCGAGGATGTGTATAAGGTTAGAGTTCATATTTTTATTTGTGGTCATACCAAATTCAAGCAGTTAAGGGCAAAATATAGATATTTGTCTTTGATCATTGATTGATAAGTTGACGCAGTTGTGATCCTCTAGAGCTTTGACTTATGATATCTCGAGGAAACAAAAAAAATTTATAAGAGCAACTTTGATATAGACTATCAATGATTTTTCAGTTTATGGAATGGTTTCTAGTTAGAGCACGCATGGAAAATTAGCATATCCATACTATATAAAGAACAACAAGGCATTCACGCTAACAAACAGGGGTAAAGCTTCTTTTTTTTTTTTTTTCTAATGTCACCATAATTTTTTTACCACCAAATCACATGTACAAAAAGAACAGCATGGATTTTTTTGTTGGTAAAGTTAAAAAGGATATTGCACCCCCGTGTCTTTATAGTAAAGAATTGTATGATGTTGTGTCAGAATACAATGACAATGTGTTTGGTATCCAATTAGATAAGCAGAAGTTTCTTGGTTTTGGTTTGATCCATAATTAGATGAAGTGAAGTATCTTTTAAAAGCTTGTTTTTTGGAAGATCAATCTTCTCCGCCATAACCTTGACTTCCTACACATTGAAAAGAAAATGTTTGAGAATATTTTCAACACCATCATGGATGTAAAGGGAAAGACAAAGGACAACATCAAAGCTAGATTGTATATAATATTTTTTTATAACCATAAAAATATAGAGTTGGTTTGTGATAGGTAATGGGTCGCAAAACCAAGAGCAAACTTCGTATTAGAGAAAAATACACAATTACTAGTCTACAAATGGCTTAAGAGTCAAGTGTTTCCCCGATGGACATGCCTCGAACATATCAAGGCTGATTAATACAGAGGAATGCAGATTATATGGAATGAAAAGTCATGACTGCCATGTGTTTGTGTAAATACTCATCTCATTAGCTTTTCATGATTTGTTACCAAAAGGGATATGGGATGCACTCACGGAGATCAATCATTTCTTTAAAGATATATGCTCTAGAAAGTTGAATGTTAATCACATTAAAATGCTTGAATGGAATTGTCGAGACAACATGCAAACTTAAGATAATATTCCCTCCATTATTTTTTGACTCAATAGAGCATCTACTCACACATTTATCATTTAAGGTAAAAGTTGGAGAACCGGTCTAATATAGATAAATATATCAATTCGAGAGGTTAGATATTACAATTGCTATGTAATTTATAATTAAATATTTTTTCATTTTTTAATTGATAATTTTATATTAATTCTATATGTGCAGGTACTTGTTCAATTTATATATATATATATATATATATATATATATATATATAAAAGGTTAAGAATAAGACATATGTTGAGGTGTTAATATGTGAGACCTATATTGTTGAGGAAATCTTAACATTTGTCTCATATTATATTGAACCTCATTTGAGAAAAAGGATCAATCATGTTTTACGGCATGATGATAGTGGTGAAGTGTTATCAAGTAGGAATTTGTCAATATTCTCTAATCTTGGATGACCCGCACCTAGAAATGCTTTAAGGGAAAGATATTTGTCTGAAATAAAGTTCAAACAAACATACAATTATGTCTTATTTAATTGTGATGATCTGAGATCTTTTATTAAATAAGTAGATGTTCGACTTAAACTTTATCAAGAGTATATTATTTATATATTGTGATACTATAAACTCATATAATTTGGAACAACCTTGCATGCAACATCGATGATACTTACTGTCCAATAACTCACAGCTAATTAAATCCCAGATCTTTCAATTACGAGATGAGCAATTTATCACATGGTTTAGAACACATGTAAGTCCTACCACGAACTTATTATCTTATGCAATGCAATTAATTATATGTTAATAATACATAATATTTATTTATTGATTATTTTTGTATTTGATATACAAAGTTTATTAAATGGGAGGTAGTATTGTTATTTCACTATCTTTACTAAGCATGGGCTTTGGAAAAAAAATGTCAAGTGTTATAATAGGTATTTTGTTAATGGATATATTTTTCATACTAAAGAATACAAGCATGGAATAAAGACATAAAACAACGATATTTGTATTAAGGAACTAACTTCTAGTGAGTTTGAAGTTGACTACTACGGTAGATTGCAATCAGAGTAAATCCTCACTATGGTCTTATTGAAATCAACTCAAAAGCTAGACACTACACCATAAACTATGTCTTTGTTTTTGCAAAGCAATGCTAACAAGTTTATTACACAAACACCCCTTCTTTTAGAAATGACCAATGAAGAGTTGATTGGTTATCTATTTTAAAAACCAAACCCTAAGGTCGTGTCGAGGTTGTTCAAGATGAGAACGAATACACAAGCGTGATAGATGATGTCTTTTAAGCTAGTGAGTTGGTTGAACCATACTAAGTTGCTCCTTCGATTGACTTATTCAAATGCTATTGGTATGACACAACTGACAGAGAAATCAGAGTAAATCCTCACTATGGTCTCGTTGAAATCAACTCAAAAACTAGACATTGCACCATAAACTATGTCTTTGTTTTTGCAAAGCAATGCCAACAAGTTTATTACACAAACACCCCTTCTTTTAGAAAGGACCGATGAAGAGTTGATTGGTTATCTATTTTAAAAACCAAACCCTAAGGTCGTGTCGAGGTTGTTCAAGATGAGAATGAATACACAATTATGATAGATGATGTCTTTTAAGTTAGTGAGTTGGTTGAACCATACTAAGTTGCTCCTTCGATTGACTTAGAAGAAAATTTAATTTTTTGTGTTTTCAACGATAATTTTGTTAATGTTGATGCAAAGGAGTTGGATGTTGTTTGAGCTCTAATGGACTAGAGAATATTGATGAAGAAGATGATAATCACATTGAAGAGTGTTGATGGCCCATGTATGGTATTTAAAAATAAGAAAAATCAAATGGTAATTTCTTCTTCTTGAGTTAAACATGATTGTCTTATCTATTTTAATGATTTGGAAGAGAATAAGGAAGCTTGTTATTTCCAAAAGGAGGTAACAATGGTGATTTAAGATGGTGATGATTTTTCCACCATCAATAAACTCTTTCTAATGGCGTATTCCATTATGAACAACAATTAAGAGTTCTTTGTTTCCTATAAAATATTTCTTAGAATTTTTTTAAGTTAAAAAGCAATTCAAATGACTTGTAAAAATATAACTTAACTTATAAAAAAAAAATAAGTTGAAACTAATTTTTTAAATATTAAGATGATGGCTTATTAGATGACCCCAGTCATTTCGCGACTCGATTCATGAACTTAATTGTGTTTAATAAAAAAAATTCTTAAATAATTTTTATATAATTGTATGATAAAAAATAGAAGCCCGTAATTTTAAATATCAATCCTTAAATAGATGTTTGTTTAAGACTGTAATAACTCTAAACAAAGTAGAAAAAACAAAAACCACTTATAAAGTTTATTTCCTGACCAATCCAATATCAAATGATAAATTAAAAAAAATTAATTATTATCAATATTTCTTAAAAAATGAAAATGTCCTTGAGATCATAATTAAACCATTTAATTCTGAGATCATAATTAAACCATTTAAGTTGAGCTTTAAAAGTGGAAAAGGAAAAAAGTTAGATACAAGCTAAGCATTGTTTTACTTTTAAGGATATTCTAATAATTTAACTTTGTGAAAATAAGTAAAAAGATAGTAGTAATATGTATTATAAGAAAAAAAACCGGTAAATTTACTATTTCAATTCACAATAATTGACATGTGCAAATATTCTAAATCTAGGTTAATATTTTAAATTTATAACCTGAAAAATTACATATGCAGGTTCAATTAAGAAATTCAATTCTTAATCAATTTAATATTGAAAATAAAATTAAGAAAGAAGATTCCCAAATTAAAAAAATCACCAAAAAAAAACAATAAAAAAGTGAGCATCCAATATGAAAGCAGAAGAAAAAATAATGGGGGAGAAATTGAAAAAAAATAAAATCAAGATGAATCTAATGATACAGTGAAATAATAGTTTTGATCACTGGTATCAATTGCACATGCTGTCTAAAAATACTAAAGTAATGCTCGTATCGACAATTTTTTATTTTAAAAAATAAAACTTGAAAACTAAAAATTATTTAAAAAATTACTGCAAATAAACTCGTTTAGAAAATTTAAATCTAAAATTAAGAAATTTATTAACCTATAGCAAAAATAAGAAGCACCTATAAGAAGCACCCAAGAGACCCTTAGCTCATAATAAAAGGTTTTATTTTAATCTTTTAAGAGTAATAAAGTGATTTCATTGTATTAAAAATTAATGAAAATACCAAGATGTCTCTAAACTATTATAAAAAAAATAAATAAAAAAAAAAAGATCATTTTACCCCTTAAAAGACATTCCATACCAATTTTTTATAGTGTAAAATTATCAATTCATTTTTACAAGTCATAATGAATAAAGAAACATGTATAGAAGTTCTCCCATGTATATTTCAGCATTTTCTTTTAATTTTTTGAGCATGTTTGATATTATGATAATTATTATTATTATTTAAAATATTTTAAAAAAATATATATTAAAATATTTTTTTACTTTTTATATCAATAAATTAAAATAATTTAAAAACATCCCAAAAAATATAATTTATAAAAAAAATCCAATACTTTTAAAAACAACGTTGTATACACGGTACCACCCACTCTCTTCCTAGGTAATAATTGTTCTGATGGGCCTCTATCGGTGGTGGCATTGACTGGGCATGGTATTGCGGTGTCAAGATGTGAAGATGGAAAGAATTCCATGTGCTGACCCAGAAGCACGTTCATACAGCTTGGCTGAAGAGAAAATGTCTTCTTATGATTGATGCTTGTAGGGTCATCATGGTTTCCTCTTGTCCTTATGCCAGAAAAGCCATCGACAAGGCCATAGGTTTAACTCAGGCAAGGCTCATTCACCACCATTGCAGAAAGAATTTAAGCAGCAGGCTTTTGTCTTCTGTCAAAAGCTACCTGAGAAAGAACTGAAGGCGACGTGAAGACTAAATCCATTTTTCACAGGCTTTCACGGCCTAGTTCTCGATTGAAAAGAGAGAAGAAGAAAGAACAGAAATCTAACCTGTGGTGGGGAAAATATGATGATTTATACGATCGTTTTCAATCGTTGAGTGTAGTCGGCATCTCCTTCCCCATGTATTCATTCATTCATGACGAGAAAGAAAGGTACCCACTTGTTATTAATGAATTATGATTCCACTCATTGCAGGCCCCCATTTTCCAAAGCAAGCTGATGGTAGAATAAGAAAATTTAAAGCATTAATAGCTGTACGTCAGTATCCCATTTGTTGTGGTTAAAAATGTTTTTTATTTGAAAAAATATTAAAATATTTATATACGATTATAAAGTATTAATAAAAAAAAACACATTCTCATTATAAATACAAGTTGAGTCTTTAATTATGTTCAATAGATAATTCGCAGGTAGTATTTATTTTAACAGTCTAATTGTATTTCTAAACTTTTAAATATTTTGCTTTTCTTAATATTTTTTGATCATTTTTATATAAAAAATATATTATTTTAATATATTTTAAAATAAAATATATATTAAAAAATAATATTTATCATAATTTCAAATACATTTAAAATAGATAACTATATTTAAAAAAGGAAAGTCAAGTTTGGTAACTATGTTTAAAATAGATAATAAGAGATGTGAGTGTTTGATAAAATAATATTTTTTATATTAACACATTAATATCATTTAAAAAATTTAAAATTATTAATTTAATACTTTTAAAAAATATATAATTCAAAAAACAGATTGTAATATAAAAACAAATATTCATGCATTTTTTAGTATTGTCATGCACCTACAAGTTGCCCCGCAACAACAAACATGATTGATTTTCATTTTATATGCGTAAAATATTGTGGTGAAATATGTTTTATAAAAGTATTTTTATTTAAAAATATATAAAAATATTTTTTTATTTTAATATGAGCATATTAAATTATTTTAAAAATTAAAATTAATTTTAAAATAAATATATTTATAAAAAAAAAACATTCAGTAGCGTGATGTTTTGGTTGCGAGGCAACGCAGGTTGCACGGCAGTAACAAGAGTGCACTGGCTGCAGCCAATTAGCAGCGTCCTGCCGTGGGCCCCATTAAATCATCAAAATCTGAACGGTGATTAAAGAGTACAGAAATCAGGTGTACCAAAAATTGCATATTTTACTGCCACGGATAAACTTTAACCTACTCCATCCCTCTAGACCAGCCCTCTTGTGCCAAAACAAGAAAAAAGAAGGGGAAAAAAAAAAACGGAGACGCAGAACCCTTTGGTTCAATCAATAACCAGAGGGGGGGGCAATTTGTTTACAGGAAGGAGAGTAAAATCCATCAATCAATTTTCTTATCCAATTAAGTCATGCCATTTTTGAGGTAATCATACCAAACCCATTATTTCTTTTCAATTTTTTTTTGGAAATTGATTTTATTTTTTTTTAATTATGGGTGCAGGATTGATAGTCCTCTCCTTCCTGGATTCAGCTTTTGGCAGCAAAATCCTATCTTGTCACGCTTGTAAATGCGATTGTGTGGACTTCTTCCTCCCTGGATCTGTCATCTCTTTGCATGCATGGGGTAAGTTTTTTGATTCCCTTAATAATACATGGCGGCCGGCCTGATATAATTTTTTCAGTTTTCGCGAAATTTTTTTATTTGTTATACTTTATAACACATGTTTGTTTACTTTGTGGAGAATTTTTCATTTTTCTTGAAAGTCTTTCAGGAAAATTAAAGACAAAAAGAACTGTTGAAAACTGTGTTTATTAGTAAAAGCTGAAGCTTTTTACAAATATTGACACTTGATGGGGAAGGGGCACTTCTTCTTCTTCTTCTTTTGTATATTTTGGTTTGCCTAGCTTTCTGGGTCGCTGGAATACATGGATTTTAAAATGTCTGTGTGGTTTGACTTGTCTTTTCTTTTTTTTTAAAAAAGGTTTGGAATCTTATGTTGTTCTGTTTACTTGTCTTGTAAGCGAGCTTTATGTGGAGTGAAAAATAGAAGCATGTAGTGGCTTTTCAGATTTGCCATTCTTTCCTTGAAGTAATGGCTAACTGGATATAGTATACACAGGGCTGTTCTTTTGAATAGGATTTGTTTTTTTCTTTTTTTGTAGGAGGTATGTATTCTAGGTGTTCTTTCTTGACTCAAACTGGGAGAAGCTTTGGGAAGAAACCTTTTTGTTCATTTGCAGTGTTTTCCGGGGCTTATTTTCGTGCTCTTTTGCTTTTGGGGATGGAATCTTTTAAGAGAAAATGCAAGGCTGTTTTCAATGTGAGGAGATTATTTCATTGTTTTGTTTATCTGTTTCTTCTTCTTCTTTATAGTATTAGCTGAGAAATGAACTAATGGTTTGATTTGGAATCACGCGATGCTTGTATTATGAGAGTGTTTATATATGTTTAGGAATTTGTACGTGTGCCATGTTTAGAACTGTGGTGTGAACTGATTTCATGTCAAGGGTATTTGTATGGTCAAGTTTGTGTCTTTTCTGATGAATGATTATGTGTTCTGTTTGTTTTGATGGATTATGTACCTGCAGATGTTTCTGAATATTTTTTTTCCCTTTAGCTCCATCAATAATTAGTCACAGCCTTGAATTATCCAGAAGATGTATCATATTTCTACATCTATGATTCTTTCCTTTTCTCTTTTTCCTTATTTTGTTTCTCTTAATGTTCTTCTTTATTTCTTTGTTTTTTTTTAAAAAAAAAAAAGGCACTAGGAAATTATGGTGATGAGAGCTTTCTATCATGGAAGGTTTCTGTAAATGCTGAATGTTCTTTTGTACATTGTTTCCTAGGAAATTATAAAAAAGTTGTTTTGTCAACTCAATATTGTAGCAAAATATAAGTAATCAGATATGCAAGATCCATGATTCTTTTCAGACACTTCGTCTGGCTCTTTTTTTAGAATTTTACCTTGGTTGGTATCTGTGCTCATCATCAGGTGAACAATTAAAATAATTTGATGTCATTGTTCTTTTCCTGCAAACCAATTTCCAACTATTGCACAGTACCCTCTGTATCTTGATTAGGTCACCCTTTTTTGTTGCTGTTTATTATAATAAGCTTTGCTTATGTTTTGAGTGAATTATTGGATGGTTCGTTTGCAAGTCTGAAATTGATTTTTTATTTCTTAGAATAGTGTTGAAGGCTATCTTATTTATTTTGCTTTTGTTGGGGAGGGTATGATTCATTTCTATCTTATAGTTCTTTTACATTTCTTCTTTTTCGGTGCTTCAACGTTTTTTTACCTCCACTGGAACATTTGACCATCAAAGTATTGATAGCTGGTGCTAATCATATCTGTGGTGAATCCTGATTTGTAACAGAGCAGAGGTTGTTTTGGATGCTGTGCTAAAACCCCAACAATTGTTGCGATAGATGCGTCATCAAAGGGACTGAGAGTTCAAAAACGATTAGTAAAAAAGTCAAGCAAATCAAACGATTTTTGGAGCACTAGTGCTGGTGATATGGAGAATAGTACAATGCATTCCCAAGGAAGCCTTTCATCAATTAGCACATTAAACCAGCAGCTTGATCCCAGTAATGCTGGAAGCACTAGCAACTCTTCTGAATTTGTTAATCGTGGCAAGTTCAAGTCTTTTACTGGCCAAATATTTTGCTTAAGTTGATTATTGCCTGCTCTGTGTGAAATGTGTGCACTTCTGCGGAGTTCTCAATTAACATGCCACTTTAGCCTTTTTTTCCACTAGGAACTTGGCTTAATTGTAACAAGGCTACGGGCTGTTACAGCCGTCATATGAGTTTTGCTGTTCTGTGTGTGTTCAGGAATTTTGCAAGTCCTTTTCTTCTTTCCTTTCATTTCGCCCTTCTCTTTACCTAGGCATCCTTCAAGTGAAGTATCCCAATAACAGAAGCAGTATTGACTGTAGGTCTTCTTCTCTGGAACCAAACAAGGCAGCAATGGCTTGGAAATAAAAAGACTCAGAACAGGAAGCAAGTTCGAGAGCCTACAATAAGGTGAAATATCTTTCTTTGCATTTGATGCCTCAGTATGTGAAGCACTAATTTGTTGGCATGGAGCCATTTAAATACCGTGATTTTCTTGCAATTTTCTCAGTTTGGGCGGTCCATGCTGCAAGTTAATTATATGAAATTCCAAATACTAACATGAGATTTTCCATGTTTTGACGGTGGCTTGACTTTCAAATTCTTAGTTAATCACATTTTAGATTGTGTCCTTGTGAGGTCTATCTATAGCAAATGCAACAACACCTTTGTGGAATTTGTCTATCAGACAGCCCTTTCAAGAGGAGTAATTTGTCCAGCTACAACCCTCGCAACAACATCCTTCTGGAATTTTTTGTCTGCAATTATGTTATAGCATTCGTATTTTCCTTTTGTCAGCTCATGTTTTCTTTACTCTTATGTTTTGCAGTTGGAATGCCACCTACGAGAGTCTACTTGGGAGTAACAAGCCGTTTGCTCGACCTGTCCCTCTTGCTGTAAGTCCCTTCCCTCTCAGGTTTCTGCTTTATTGTTTGGAAATCTAGTTCACTATTTCCCACTGCTTATTGGATTCAAATGGCAGGAAATGGTGGATTTTCTTGTTGATGTATGGGAGCAGGAAGGCTTGTATGACTGAATAAGCCCAGAAATTTCAATGAATCCATTTTTATTTGTCTTGATTTGCATACAGTTCCTTGGTGCAAATAGATTTATAGGTGCTTGCCTTTTTCTTTTTTTCTAACCTAAGGTTGGACAGACAAAAAACTGTAGTGCATTGTACCTTTACCAGTACCAGTTTTCGTAAAACCTATCGAGGCATCATCATTGTAGCAGCACCCTGGCTTTCCATTGGCGAACTTGGGTCCAATTTATAATATTAGTCTTCATCCTTGAATGGCCTCCCTCATCCGCGAGGGCTTGTTTGGATTCCTCAATGTCTCCAATGAAAGTGCATCTGTATGCAAGTTTGCATCAAAACTAAAGCAGCCCTCAATGTCTCCAATGAAAGTGCATCCAATGAAAGTGCATCTGTATGCAAGTTTGCATCAAAACTAAAGCAGCCCTCAATGGAATTACTTGCCACAGGGAAAACTTGAATTGTTTTTGCACATCTAAAATGAAACAAAATGCATGTGCCAGTTGATCTTTGTGGTTAATTTTGTATGATCCCTCTAGTTCCAGGTTTACGACCTGCCATTGTTGTGATAGAGATTTTGTGATAGAGATTATGCGCCTGATGCCAGATCACCCTAGGAGTGATCCAAGTTTGCAAATTACGGCCTAAAAATTGGGCTGAAGACCGCATCAAGCTAAATGTTAGATTTTCTGTATTCGATTACTCATTTCATCGAAGAAATCCGAAGCCAGTTGTATGTTTAATAATGCATAAATATATATGTTTTGAAATTGATGCCAAAAAACTTGCAAGTCTACCTACAGCACCGCCTCATCGAAGACCTGCTAGATAAGGGCCCTGGCTAAATGGCATATTCCCCTCATAAAAAAACAAGAGGGAGACGATGAGCCCAAGTTCGATGGTGGTGATCGGCGGTTGGTGGGCAAATGTCAATTGTCAAGTATAGGACAAGGTCAAGCCGGCATGCCTTGGTTTCGAAGGGATGCTGTAAGGATTACGATTGCTTTTTTTAAAGAATAACATAAAAATTTTAGAAACTCAACACTTAATCCCATAAAAAAGAAATAATTAAGCAAAAGCTAGGGATGGTTAACTTAACCAGGACAAGAAAGTATATAATATTCATGGATGGTTGGAGCCGAGATGTGTACAAGAATAGTCAAATGGAACCAGTACATGCATTTCCATATTTGCTGAGTTGGTGACACCATATAATTCAAGGGTTTTGAGCGTGACAAAAATGCTTTTATATTGGCCTCGTGGATTCCATGAGAATGCATATATGACAAAGTTCAGAGAAAATTATTGTCAAGTGGATGCTTAAGGAAGGGGCAGGCAGACGGGGAAGAGAGCGTCACCGAAGCCTGGTGCCTGCTTTTATGGGAAGGCATGGTCCCTGGCTTAGTCAAAAAGACATGGATTATATTAGATTGGATAAGTGTAATTTAATCCTTCAGATTTTAAATTTATATTTTAAAAATTAATGATTCACATGTTATAAATCTCATAACTATTAAAAATTTAAATGATTTTTAACTTTAAAATTTTAAAAAATTAAAAATACACCTAATCTAATTTAGATATTCATAATTACTAAATGTATGGGTGTTATTTCTCTCTTTTTTTTTTAATTTATGTGCGATGTTCAGGTAACTTATGCATATCATAACTAATCTTCATGACCCACTAAATACCCTGCAAACTCAATAATTATTTAAAATATCACGAGAATATCAAGCATGTATGTCAGCTAGAATCCATGGTAATGAAAGGAGATAAGCTCGCTGTAATGAGGGTGTTATTCCTCTTGCATTGCCTCTAGATTGTTAACGTGTTTTTTAAAAATATTTTTAATTAAAAATATATTAAAATAATATTTTATATTTGTATAGTAAAATCATTTAAAAGGTTTCCATGCCCCTTCTTGACCTCGACATGAGCTCCCCACGCCTCCTTGGTTCCTCTCTCACTTATTATATTGCATGAAATTGCAAATTGCTAATTATAAAAAAGAATTATACATGCACAGGAACATGGGATGCTGGAGTTTCAGTTCTGCCTTGAGATGGCCATTCCATGTACATAAATAATAACTCTTCCTTCCCGGAAACCGGTGGACGGATCATCCACGATGGTTTATTATTTTTACTTTTGATTTTTTCTAGTTTTTGTTTCTCTTTTCGGTCATCTTTGGTCAGTTTGATTTGGGTAACATGTCTTTGTATTTTTTTAAATATACCCCATTGTATTCTTATACAGTTTTTGCTCCTATTTATACATTTACTCGTATAAAAAGAAATTTTTAAAAAAAAAACACCTCTTCCTTATTAGATAATGCATCCACGTTATCATCATCCTTGTCTTCCACTTTCCCCAAACTGTGCGAATAAATTGGGCATGGAGGTTCTCACCATGCCTCACAACATGCCTTTGTGTCCAAAGACAATTGGATGGTTGAACCAAAACCCCATGGCACAACTACACAATATTCCCTCCGAGCCAGAAATATTAGTTTGGCATGGAAAATTATACTCTTGGAAATAAGGGCTTTGTTTTTAAAAAAATAAAATAAAAGGAATATTTTCATATTCCAGGCAAATGCCTGGGAATTGGATGCCATGACACGGGTGTGTAAATAAAAATGGATCTATTAATTAAGGTAGATATAATAAGCTCAAGTTGGGGGATAATTACAAGCAAGGTGGGCTGGGGAGGTGTACCAAAGTTGATGAAATGGACTAGATGCTCGTACGGGGGACTATTAAATTGTGTGAGGTGGAGACATTAGGGAATTAATTAGCATGTTGGATCATGGCATGTACAAGAGAAATCATGAAGCAAGATCCTCAAGTTGTTCATTATCTTATAAGTTAATTAACCAAGTTGAAGCTTTGGCAGATGAGGATGTAGAGAAAAGAATTAGATAAAACATATATAATATAAAATATGCTACAAGGTATGTTGTCTATTCTAATTTTTTTAAAAATTATTCGAATATATAGTCTATTTTGATTTTTTTATATATATATAAAAAATTCAATGTGTAAATTAAAAGATTTATCCAGGTATTTAATAAAATAAGTTGATAATTATCTATGTAAATAAGAAAATTTGTTAACAATAACTAAAAGAAAAACCAAAAAAATTAAGAAATAAATATAAATTTAGATATTTTACCGTCTAAAATGAGACATTTATATGTTTGTGCCAATTGAATTTGTTTATTAAAATTAATAAAAGATAATAAAAACACAAACATATGTGAAATTAAGTGAATAAAAAAAGGAAAAAAAACACTACAAAGGTGAGACATATTAGAAATATTTTTTAAAAATATTTTTTTTTATAAAATAAAACTTATTTGTTAGAGGGCATAAAAAAAATTTGGAGAGTTAAATTGAAAAGAAAAAAAAACTTTAACAAAAAAAAAAGAAAATCAAAAGAATAAGAGCTAAATTAGAAAAGATAAAACTTGATTGAAGTATAAAATTGAAAACCAAGAAAATTTTAACAAAAAAGCCAAGAATAAAATAAAAATAAAAAGAATAAAAAGCGAATCGGTAAAAATAATATATGACAAGTTGTGATATAAAAAATAAATTGAAAACATACAAAATTTTCAAAAAAAAAACCACAAACAAAAATAAACAAAAAAACATAAGGAATTAAATTGAAAAAACAATAAAAAGAACAAACATGCAATTTCTCTGATAAAAAGAAAAAAAACAATTATCGATAATAAATTGTTTATCATCCTTTGTTTAGCGTCATACTAAAAGGAAGAGAATGTAGTGGTACTTTCAATAACGCAACAGAAAGTCAGGTTTGACTATCGAATGGTATCATATAAGCCGTTCAAAGAGCATATAAATGCCACACAAGTGCAATGCATATAAACGCTCCTCACAACCCTAGAAATTACAAATAAACCCATATGAAATGACAAAAACACTCTTAAATACACACCTTATTTTTTTTTGTCTTTTCTAAGATGAAATATATATATTTTAACTATAACTTAATAAAAAAAACAAAAAAACTCTTGATCGACAACTCTATTTCTTTTTACCTTAAAGTCAAAGAAGTATTTTTATTGTTTTAAAGTTTGTGAAAAAAAACATTTATAATCAAGGAGATCTAAATTTTATTGATTTTGAGATAAAAATATAATTTTATTGTGTAAAAAATGTAGAGAAGACTTGGATGCCCCTGAACAGTCCAATAAATTACTGAAAAAACACTAAATTACCCCAAACAAGGACCGATATTTTTCCACTCAAGGATAAAATAACAATTTTATTAGAGCAACCTACAACAAACAGTGCTAGTAAAAATCACACAGGCAATATATTTTGTTGAATTAGATTTATAATTCGGGTGCCTCGTCACTCAAGTTCCTAGAACTTGCATGTCATTACCTTGAATGAAGTGTCTCTCAGGAATATAAATTTTATTGATATAAAAAGGCTTCTTATATCATGATTAATTGAAGTCATAGCACTATATATTAAAAAAAAAAATAGGAGGAACTTTAATATCATATTCGTACGATCAATCAAGAGCATATAAAATAAATTATATGTTAAAGAGGAAGCAGGAGTATTATTAGTCTAAGGTCCTTCAAGAGGGTACAAATTTATTCTCCATTATGTTATTTAAAAAATAAAAAATATTAAAAACTTTAATTTAAAACCAGAAAAAAATATTATTTTTTAAAAAAATCAAGTCGACCGCAACACCTAGCATCCTTTCCATGAAAAAGAAATATTTTACTCATTTGTTGTGGGAGGTTAATATTCTTCTACTCTATTTTAACCTTAGCTTCCTGGTCTTTAGTCAAAGTATAAATGCCAAGAACCATATGAAAAGGAAGCAATCGGGGGGTCGATTTTTCAATGATACCCATCATATATATATATATATATATATATATATATATGAAATGTGTTCTTTTCAATCATCACATTGAATTTAATTTATTTATTTAATTTTGTGGTGTTGATTATAACTTTTCGGTTAGGTTGAATGAATTTAAAGTATATGGGACTGATTAAAGTAAATTCCAAATTATATCTGACAACGATGGTTGCCTTTTCTCTTTATAATTATTATTCTATGTTACGTGATAATAAATACGTTTGTTTTTATATTTATTTTAAAAGTATTTCAAAATAAAATAATTTTTTATTATTACTTTATATTTTTTTATTTGTTTTGATAGGTTGATATTCAAAATAGATTTTAAAAATATTTTAGAAAATCACATGAAAGATTTTGATTCATGCAATTAACGGAGAAGTTGAATTACTTGGAATTTGCTTTATTGGTAATGCATGTCGAAGTGTCGAGGCAGTGACAGTCTAGGCTTAAGCTTGGTGCATGTGGTCTTAAAATAATTAGTTGATCCAACCATAAATGGGAAGAAATTAAGTAGCATATATTACTGATAATTTACCAGAAATTAGCTATGAAAATATAATTTTATATACACATAGTACTAGTTAAAAAACTCCATCTCGTTGAGAGTTACATCTATTTGTCTATAGTTACTAAATTTATTTTAAGTTTTATGGATTGATGTAGATTAAGTTGGATTAGCTCAAAAATTAAATATATATATATATATAAAGCTTTACTATTTTATATAAAAAAAATTTAAAAAAATTAATATAAATATAATCTGTATATATTATAAATAATGAATTTTAAAAGAATATTTTTTTAAAAAAAATATTTTACATTAAAAAGATTTTATGTTAAGCTTTTAAATTGAAGTGTTTTTTTTTAAATTATTCTACATTGCAAAAATAATTTTTTCTTTAAAACATAGATTATATATACTAATAAATCTCAAATCTCGCATTAAAAAAATATTATTTTTTTTATAATCATATAATATATGTAAGATTTAAATCTTATATTAAAAAGATATTACGTTATCTTTTTCAAGTTGATGTATTTAAATCAAAAAGTTTTTTATTCTAAATTAAAAAATCTTAATTTTTTTTGGAATATATAATATATATACTAATAAATTTTATATTTTATATATTTTTTTAAAATATCTTGTTTAGGTTTACCCAGATCATGGGTCGACTTGTTGGTTACACTAAGTTTTGTTAGGTTGTTATCCCAACTAATTTTTTATTAAACCCAAATTTAACCAATTATTAAATCAACCCACTAAGCCAAGTATAGTAATTAAATATCTACCATAAATAAAAATAAAAATAAATTAGAATAAGATCAAGAATGAGAAGGAAAGGATTTCTTTAAGATTGATGTTTAAGATGTATACTGATTCAAAATAAGTAGATTTATTTATGCAAGGTACTCCCACATTTAGATTGGTTAAGATTAAAATTCTTTGGATTCAAATGAAATTACAATTCCTACCTTTTTAAATTAAGATTTATTTTTAAATCCCGGTCCTTATTCATATTTCTATTTCTAGATTTATATAGTGAAAAATTAATTAAATAAACAAACAAATCAAATAATAGAATTAAATAACAATTCATAAAATAATGTGACAAAATTGATCAATATTCTATAAATATTAGTAAAAAATTTTAAACAGAAATAAGTAAAAAATTAATATATTAACCACAACGATGATCATGAATCTTGATCGAATTAAACAAACAAAAAAATATTAATTACTATTAAAAAATAATATAAATTATAAATTATAATTTTATTTAATAATTTAAATTTTTAAATTAAAAATACTACTGGATACATACAATATCAAAATCTTATTAATTAAACAATAATAAATTCAAATGTTAATATCCTTGTTCTTTTAATTAATTATACAAGATAGTAGAGACCTATATAAATTTTAAATTTAAAAAATAAAAACTTTCATTTGAATGAATGTGATATAAAATAATATAAATTATATAGCAGCTTGTTTATTAAGATATTTTTTTAACAACTAATTTATTTCTTTTATAAAACAAGATTTAAACTAACCATAAAATTCTAGTTCAAGCTTTGTTTCTAAATAAGTGTTATAATATTTTAAGAATAACTATTAATATTTATTTCACATGAAAAAATAAATAAAAAAGGGACCAAGAAAAAAATTAAAATATAAAAATTGAAATATTTTTATCAATTTTTAGTAGATATTATTTTCTCTATCATCTATATCTTTTTAAGATGGGTTGATAGAGTAAAAACCTTCCTTGCTTTTCTTCTCCACGTTATTATTATTCAAATATTTTATTTTATTGAATGTAATTCCAAAAATAGAACTTCCATTTCAACATCTCATCTCAAACATGCCCACAAACATTATTATCCAAACAATCCTAAATAAATAATAATAATAATAAATAAATAAATAAATAAAGCAAAACCGCCATGTGGTATCTTGTATTCAACGCATGATAAAGTGGTAATAGAATATTAACATAACGAAGCAGCCCTTCCTTCTCTAAGGTGCAAATACATTGCATGTGAGTTGTACTAGGGTGTATTGTCAAGTACCAAGACCCATAAACTCTTTGTAATAAAATCCCTTCATCAGCTGCACACACTTGTTCATTCATTTCTTTCCCTTTTATCTTCTCTCTCTCTCTCTCTCTCTCTCTCTCTCTCTCTCTTTTTTCCCTATCTAATAGGGTTTCCATGTCCTTGTAGCTCAAACCTCTCTCATGAATTCTTGTTTTGAAGATACTTACAGTTTTTTGTTGGAGATCATCTTTGTGGGTTCTCTCTTTTTTGCTCTCTTTGGAGGGTTTTTTGGTGGATTTTACCTCTCAGGGTTTTTTGAGCTGTACCTATGTCTAAGGTCCTTGAATTTTCTGGTAAATAACCTACCATTTGCTTTTATTTTCTGAAATTTCTTGTTTTGTTCTCGTATCTGAATAAGTTGTATAGCTAGCTTCTTCTTTTTTGGTAATTTCGTGGGGGAATTTGATGTAAAGGCTGAAGCTTTGAGATCACTTTGCTTTTGATCACAGGGAATCATATATATTTCAGACATAAAAGTTTTTTTAGGATTATTTTGCTGTTGCTGACCATACAGGTTTTATTGAATTTTGGAATGGGAGAGGTGGTTCATGTTTTGGTCTGGGACACATGGACTGTTAGAGCTTATTTTTCGAGGTTTTTTAAAGTTATAGACTTTCTAGACATGGTTTACTAGGATGTGTGCTCTGTTTGAAGTTAGATCTTGAACGTCAAGGATTCTTGTTGTGGTAAATATATTTTTTTATAATTTAATTTAATTTTTGTTTTTTTAGCTGTAGATCAGGTATGTGATGTGTTTTGTGATGAGAGAAATTGTTCTCTGAGATTTGATGATGCTATCTATTGGTGGATCTAGGTAGTTGAAATTCAATGTGACTTGAACTGTTTGTTCTTGTTTTAAGGTACATGAGCAGATGAAATTTTGTAATTATTTGTTAATGAATTTTAGATCGGGATTTGACCTTTTCTTACAGTTTAATAGTGGAAAAGGATGGAATCTTTTAGATCTTAATCCATGACTAATTGTTGATTGGAATTTGCATGTTAGATCCAGATTGGAAAGCTTTATTTGAGATATATGCATGTTGTTGTTTGACAAGAATCATTTTGTCACTGTTATAAACTTGCCTTGTTTGTATGATTATTTGTCACTTTCAGTTTCTTTTGTCTTGAAACACATAAAAGGCCTTGGTCTTTAGCTGTAGAAGGAATCAATTATCAACTTAAACACTCGTGCTTTTGGGTTCTGGAGAATTCTGATTACAGTAAATTTATTGTATTTCGTCGACATGTACTAGCTGGATTTACTTTATTAATGGAAGTTATTGATTTTGGTTTTCCAGGTGAAAATGATTTTTGTCCTGGGGGGCCAATATACACTAACCCCAAGGAGTCGAGCCTCTTCTTGTCCCTTGGTCTTCCTGTGGACGTGTACTTTCCTTCACGCAAGAGGTCTCGCATCAGTGCTCCATTTGTCTTTTCTGAGGAGAGATTTGAGCAGAAGAAGCAAGCTTCTATTGAAGTTTTGCCAGATGAATGCCTCTTTGAAATTTTCAGACGTTTGCCCGGGGGTGAAGAGAGAAGTGCCTGTGCCTGTGTTTCAAAGCGTTGGCTTATTCTTCTAAGCAGTATATGTAGGGATGAACTTTGCAGCCAGAATAGATCAGCTGTAAAGAACACTGGGGTGAAAAGCAAGATTGAGGATGAGGAAATTGAAGGTGATGGATGCTTGTCCAGGAGCTTGGAGGGGAAAAAGGCCACAGATATTAGACTTGCTGCTATGGTTGTTGGAACTGCTAATAATGGAGGATTGGGCAAGCTTTTTATCCGTGGAAGCAATTCTAGTCGAGGAGTGACAAAGGTTGGCCTCAGAGCAATTGCCCGTGGATGCCCTTCTCTGAAGGTTCTTTCCCTGTGGAATTTGCCTTCTGTCGGGGATGAAGGTTTATCAGAGATTGCCAATGGCTGTCACATGCTGGAGAAGCTAGATCTTTCCCAATGCCCCGCAATTACTGACAAGGGTTTGCTTGCAATTGCAAAAAACTGCATCAATCTGACTGATCTAGTGTTAGAATCTTGCTCAAACATTGGCAATGAAGGTCTGCAGGCTGTTGGCCAGTACTGCACAAATCTGAAGTCCATTTCCATCACAAACTGCCCTGGTGTTGGGGATCAAGGAATTGCAGCCCTTGTATCTTCTGCCTCAAATGTTTTGACAAAGCTGAAGCTCCAATCACTGAACATTACTGATGTGTCCCTGGCTGTGGTTGGACACTATGGCAAGGCAGTTACCGATCTTGTTCTGACAAGCCTCCCAAATGTCAGTGAGAGGGGCTTCTGGGTCATGGGTAATGGCCAAGGGTTGCATGAGTTGAAGTCCTTGACAGTTACATCCTGTCTGGGAGTGACAGATATTGGACTTGAAGCTGTGGGAAAGGGTTGCCCAAGTTTGAAACAGTTCTGCCTCCACAAATGTGCTTTCTTATCTGACAATGGACTAGTCTCATTTGCAAAAGCAGCAGAGAAACTGGAGAGCCTGCAATTAGAGGAGTGCCACAGGATCACCCTGCTTGGGTTTTTTGGTTCCCTTTTGAACTGTGGTGCAAATCTGAAGGCTATTTCTTTGGTGAACTGCTTCGGGATCAGGGACCTAAAGCTGGATTTGCCTCAGCTGTCTCCTTGCAATTCCCTACGATCATTGTCTATCCGCAACTGCCCTGGTTTTGGTGATGGTAGCCTGGCGTTGTTGGGTAACTTGTGCCCACAACTGCGGAATGTGGAATTGAGCGGGCTTCAGGGAATAACTGATGCTGGGTTTCTCTCAGTACTTGAGAACTGTGAGGCTGGTCTGGTGAAGGTTAACCTTAGTGGGTGTATCAATTTGTCTGACAAAGTGGTGTCGGTGATGACTGAGCAGCATGGTTGGACTCTTGAGATGTTGAATCTTGATGGATGTAAGAGGATAACTGATGCAAGTTTGGTGGCAATAGCAGAGAATTGCTTCTTGCTATATGACCTTGATGTCTCTAAGTGTGCAACCACCGATTCTGGGATTGCAGCCATGGCTCGCTCACAACAGCTCTGTCTGCAAGTCCTTTCTGTGTCAGGTTGCTCTATGATATCTGACAAGAGCTTACCTGCCCTTGTAAAATTGGGTCAGACCCTCTTGGGGTTGAATCTCCAGCACTGCAATGCTATCAGCAGCAGCACTGTTGATATTCTTGTGGAAAGGTTGTGGAGGTGTGATATTCTTTTATAAGTGGGCAAAGGATGAAACTTGTTCCAAGATTAGGGCAGTGGATGCATGGTCCGGGGGTTCAAGTCCGGGGGTTCAAAGTAAGCAGGAAGCCTCATATAACAGTCAACTTTTGCGAGTAGCAGCAGCTTCGTTAGTTTTTTGGGTCCATCAGCTATGGGTCTTTCCATTTCCACTTGCACTTTGGGTTCCCTTTTCCTGGGAACGAGGCCATTCTCTCTTTTTTTCTCAGGTTTCCATTCACTGGAGATCTGTTAAAAGTATTTTAGCTCCCCTCCCAATATTGGAGTGCTAATTTCTTCGCGGCCACCGTTCCCTGAGAATACAGTTGCCAGGTTCTGGTTCTAGGGTTTTTTTTTTAATTTATTTCATGGTGCTATCACTTGGTGTTTTAAGTTCAGTCCCAAGACATTCACGCTTGGCTGAAGCTTTTCGTGAAGTACCAGTGTCAAATCTGTCCATTATCAGGTTTTCAGTCCTTTAGTTTTTGTAGTCATGTTTATGAACATGGTGGTTGGGTCGCTGTTTTCCTCAAAAGGGTAGGTTACTACTACTAGTCAGTCGTTACGGTTGCTTTTGGCAGTTCAAACTTTTTGGTCTGTTTGGCGAGGGTTTTGGCCGTGGCAACAAGTTATACAGTCTGCCATGATAACCTCCTCTTTCTAGAGGGGTTTTTTTTTTCCAAGCCCTTGTTTTTTACAGGCTCCATTTCTTCACGAACTGTATCACGCAACCTTTTTATCATGTAATGAAATAGGCATCTACCCTTTGTGATGCATGTTTTTATCTTAACGGAATGCTTATAAATAAAACCTGTGTATTTCTTTATTATAATTCTACTTGCTTGTTTCCATCCCTTGATGGTTTTTCTTTCGATGATCAAAGGAAGTCATTGCCCAAGTATCCTAAATTTTCTGTTCTCAACGTTTTTTGCGTACGAAAATCGTATCATCTGCTTCTGGTATTATCAAGGTCATGCCATATTTAATGAGAGCTGGATTCTAATTTCATATATATATATATGAGGCATGTTGCTTTCTGTGGGGGCGCATGTTGCATGACTAGAAATTTGGTTTTGATTTGTTAGGTGTGACATCAAGCTGAGGTGTGTTCAATGCATCTAGCAAGTGAACTGAATTTGCTCACCTCTTATCTTTTTTTCTGATCTGTGGTTCTGGACGTTTATAGGAAGCTTCATAGTTGTCGTTGTCCTTGTATAATGGTTGGGAAAAGCTTAAGGAAATTTAAGTTCTTAGCTGAAATTGTTGACAAGATTATCTGTTAACCAAAACTATGAGAACTAGTCACAGAGATTAATATAATCAAACAGATTCAACAATTCTCTGAACCCTGGATGCAAGTTCCATTGATTTGAAGCCACAGCTCTGGATGATATCTCCCAGCTCCAATCGATGATGATGTTCAAGTATATGGACTATAATCAAGAATGGACGTGAGAAATCTAGAGTGGTTTGCTATCAATACAATTAAGTCCACATAATCTCATGGATGATCATGGTGAGATGTGTTAAACACGCAACATAATTTCAATTTTAGTGGTTAGCAGAAGAATCTGATAAAGTGAGAACCCGATATTGTTGTCTACCACTCTTCCACCATCTCATTACTAGTTTTTTGACTGGAGATTCTCTTCTTTTTTCATTTTTTTTTTATTGGGTTTGGTTAACTATTCAAGTTATCAAATCAATCACAAAGAATCCATTAAAATAATAAAGAAGTGTTATTGTCAAAAGATCCCATCATCAATCACAAGATATCTCGTGTCCCCAAGCACCACCCATGGTGAAATTGACCTTCATAAATCCTACCATGGAATTTGGATTCGACAAATCCTATCACTTGAGAAGAAGAGGCTCCGAACTGGGCCCTCCAAATTTGATAGGGCCTTCCATTCCAAGAATTTTGGTTCAGCTTTCTTGTATCATAATTAAATGCATTTTCAACTGGGTTTCAAGTAGTTCATTCATGCATGGATTGGTGCATTCACAAGAAATCATGTATTAAGAAGTGAAAGATTTAGATTAGGTTTCAAAATAGAAAATTATTGATTTTTTAAATTAGCAAATTAATAATAATAATAAAATAGATCAAATTTAGACTTAACCGTGCACAAAAACAATGTCCACATACTCATAATTCATTGTTCATTTATTGTGTGTAAATCTCAAATTTTTATATTCTAGTCCCTTTAATTTGTATAGATTTTATCATTGAACTTTATTTCTAGAAAATTTATAAAATAAAATTTTCGATTTTTTTTAAAAAAAATTAAGAGATTAAGGATCAAATTTGACATAATATTAGTATTTTTTATGATAATATTAAAAATTATTTTTTGACTAATTATATATGAATCTAATGATATTTAACTTCCTAAAATATTTACTCATGAATATTCAATAAGAATGAAATATTAGTTTTTTGTATTATAAAATATTTATATAAATTTTCATAAATTTATTATTTTTAAGTTTTCTAATACATTCATGTCAAATTATCAATTAATTTTTTTTTTAATTAAAGTTGTTTTTAAGGTTGTAATGAATTTTTATTTAAAAACAATAAAAAAGACATTTTTAATCAATAAAAAAAGAAGAAGAGAAAAGGCGCACATAAATAAGGTAAGGGGGTTTGATTAAAATAATTCATTTTTACTCTTTATTTCAAACCATTATTTTTTTTAAGATACTTTTTTAATTGTCTTTAGTTTTCATGCAATATACCACATAGCTAAAAGAGATGTGTTTTTTTTTTTAAAGAAGAATACATTAATAAGAAAAATAAGAATTTAGACTAAAAATTCACATTTTTTCTATAAAATCTAAACCATTATTGTTCATGTGAAAATTCATTTTTATTGTCATATAATTAAATATAAAAAATTAATAAGCTTTTTTTTATAATTTATTTATTCATATATTTTTTCAATTCATTTTATTAAACTCGCGCATCAAATTCCCAAGTCTTGATTAGATTTCTCTAAGATATGAACACGTGTATATTCTTTTCTGGTGTATAAAATTAATTTGAAATTCTGATGGGCTCCGAACAAATTGTTCCTCAGACAACAAGCATCTGCACGTAGGAAAAAGGCACACAAACAGAATTAAAAGCCACTTCAATTCATATGCTTATGAAGATTCTTACAATGCACCCATGTTCTTGAGACCAAGGACAACCCCGACACCAATTATGTGGCCAACAGCCCCACACGCCAAGGTATCAGCTAGAGTGAACCCAGCTAGATCACCGGTTTGTAAGCCTGAGTCCCTCACCTCAAGCTTCAATCCTGCTGTAGCCTTCCTGTTTGCTGATGGAGCTAGCCCAAATCTTCCAGCAAACAGCATGAGGCTTGTGCTTGTCACCATTATCTGACAAAATGGGATTGCGTAAGCTCATGAGTCCATTTTCCTGTCCCACCATTTCTATGAACAGAAAGAACATTCATCTTTAAAAGAAAGACGTTCGATTTCCTTCAAGAAATCTGATACGTGGACCAGTAAGATTCTTACCAAATTTGTGGGTGAACCGATGAAATCCATACGAGCACCTAGAGCTCCATTTCCCTTTCGCCTCACTGGTTGAACAGCTGCCTGCGTGATGTCCAAAATATTTCAGATTTTGATCAATGTATATACATGTTCAAGAGAAGTTCAACATAATTAACCCAAAGAAAGAAAGAAAAATAGAAAGTAAACAGAAGAAAGAACTCTTATTAGCAGCACTAACCAGGGGTTTTACAGGGGCGGCTGAGGGTCTTAGGCCATCGAATCCTGGGAGGGTATTAGCAGTCATAATGGCGGCGGCTGCCATTTTGCTTCTTGGAATGCGCAAAAAATGACCAGAGAAAGCCACTCTCTCTTCTCTTATAATTCTTCATAATACAACTTGGGATCCAAAAGACCTTGCATACCCACATGAGCAATTTGTGGCTTAAGAATCTTAGAATTGGATACGCTTGGATACAGGTAGCTGACTTGGCATTATGCCATAGGACTGCCCAGTTGGATAAGGTCTTTTTTGCTGAGATTGTTTGCAAGCTCTGTCTGCCCAAACTATGAAAATTAAATTAAGGAAGTTAAAAATATATAAGCAAAGTTTACAAAAAATCACGAGAAAGTGAAGAAAAAAATGATGAATGTCTGAATTCTAGTCACCTTAGTGGTAATATCCTAATTTGATGGATAAAATAAGGAATTAATCCCTGATTAACGTTGCGGTAATCAACACACATCCTTCAAGTCCCGTCCACCAACACTATACAAGACGAGAAAGGGCTATGCTAGATTGAATTATACACCAGTATCCAGCATTTCTTGAACCAATTTCTCGATGACATATTTCTGAGTATGTGGATCACGATATAGCTTAATATTAACTAGCTCAGCTCCTTACTTGAGCACAATTCTGTGATCATGGCTACGAGAGGGAGTTGATTCCTGAGGTTCTGCAGACATATCACCAAATTCTTCCAACACGGCTTACAATTCCTTAGCTATTTCTACTGCCAACTCCGTTTCATGCAACTCAATATTTTCTTTCGAAGGATTCAACAAATTAGTTAATGGCAACCAATTTAACTCTTGGCGATGGAAAAGTAGCGTATCAACCTCCTCCTCAACTCCAACGCCTGGTATTTTGCGTTGGCCTCCCCTTCAATTCTATCTGTTTACCCTTCCACCAAAACTTCATCCACAGTATCTTGAAATTCGACCCCAGATTATATAACCATTCTATTCCCGGGATCATGTCATAAACCCCAAGTTGCAATACAAATGCTCTTGTATTCAATGTATTGTATTGCATTTTCCATTCAAAATTATCACATATGTTCACAAATAATCTCAGCTCCATCTGCAGCCTTAACATTCACAGGCTTGATTTTAACTCACTGGTAGTATCCACCAAAATATTCATTCTGCTTTTTTTCCTTTTCACTTCTAACCTTCACTGTTCTATATTGAGCCCGGCCAAATCTAGCATTTAGTAATATCCGACATAGCTCCCCAGAATATTCTTCTAACACCACATCAGTGAAATCTGCTAAAGATAGCTCTCGATCCCCTCTTTCTTCCTCTGTTTACTCCTCCTCTAGCATAAACATCAGTCTGTTTTCACATTTATGACCAGGGGAATTGTGGTTATGCATTGGATTCCAGCCATTAACAAATCCTATCAACATGGTGAATTCTGGATCATATTCTACTCTTTACAGTCTAGTACTGGCCTGATAAACTGAATTATGATCATGCACTGGATTCCAGCCATTAACATTACCAAAACCCATCAACATGGTGAATTCTGGATCGTATTTTGGGCTGAATCTTGGAAGCATGCAATCAATGACAGTAGCAATTGTGCTGCAGCTAATACTTGCAAATTTTGGGCTCATTACTTCCTTCTGACCACGCCCCGTGGTGAAGCTAATGCGCTTTGGGCTTAGGGTTTATAGTTTATAGACCGGTGTTGATGTGGTTTGGTGGTGAAGCCATTCTCCATCTCTCACTTCACTCTCTTCTCCCAGTCGGCTGTCTTCCTTGTATATATATATAGAGAGAGAGGGAGAGAGAGAGATAATGACTGTAAACAAACCACAATCAAAAAACAGAACGGGCTCACAGTTCACACAACCAAATTCATCTTAACAAAATCCAATTGCGCACACATAGGAGGTTCGAAGGGACAGTGCAGAAGAGCATGGCCTATCTAACAGCAGACTTCTCCAAAATTTTGCTAAATATTTTCAATTCAGCAGGCAAATAAGAAATAACATGTAAAACTTCAATAACTTTTGCAAGTGACAACGTACAATAATGCAAGAATGTAGAACCCTAACGGAAAGACCAGCAACCTGAAATCATGCACACAACAATCAATGCTGCTGACTAGGGACAAACACAACATCACAATCTATCATGCAAAATCCTTCACGCCTTCATTGTCCAATAATCCCGGTCTTCCACCTTTTTTTTTATTTACGCACATGGATTTTCCTTCTTTTTTGTGGTCAAACTGCCAAAGCTATGGGACCTTTCATCAACGTGGCAGCTTCCTCTTGAACCACCACCTCCTCTTTTGGGGGCAGAAATTCACTTGCATCGTTCCTCGGAACAGCTTCCTGCTCTTGGTTGGCGGATACACCTTCATTTTTTTGATCAGATAAGGTGGTATTTTCCTCATTTGATGCTTTAGGCAATTTACTTTTTTCATCATTTGCATATAAGTTGATCTTTTCAGAAGGCAGTTTGGGGAGGGATTTCCTCAGCGGTTTCTTTGGATGGGCAGGAGAAAGTCCTCTTATAGGAATCTTAGAGGATATTTTCTCATCCAAACTCAGACGACCTGATCGACAGCTCTGGCTATTATTTCCTTCAGAGTCCGCGGGGGATGGGCTCTTCTTTCTGCCTAGCTTGGGAGATTTCGCTCTCGTTGTGGGTATCTGCATCAAAGTAACAACATCAAGGCCAATGCAATTTCACTTGGATAACAGTCCTGCCAGATATATCAAGAACAAGATTACTAAAAGACCAAAGCAGCCACATAGGAGGCAGAAATTGCCAAATAATATCATCTGAGTCCAATGGTAGTGCACCCATTGGAAAATGCAAAAGTACACTTCTACAGGACTTTAAACACAGAGCCATTCATGTAGAGTTAACTAGGATGAATACAATAACAAGGATCTCGATAGCATTAGAGGGCTCCCTGAAAAATCTTCCCAAGTATAACCTCTTAACTGAGTTTTGGTCATGAGGAGATTCAACAGAAGAGATATTGACAAAAGAAGAATAAAGATTGTCATGACATAGCCTTTTAATATTGGTAAACAACAGTGTTGTCCAACATTGGCACAAACAGTACCTCCACCAGGGAATACTACAATATCACTGGTGCATCTAAATGGTGAGACCCTAATAGTATTCCACAATGCAAGTTTTGTTGCCACTTTTCAAAGAGTGACATGGTAAAAACCTGCAGTGTGCAGGTAGCAAGGAGTAAGCACACAATCATTGGTACAACTCCAACACTAGTTGCAACAAAAGGCCAAATGTTACAAGCATGGACCATGGAACTACGAATCTGACCAAGCAAGGATGCAAATGGCAGCAAGATAATCATGGCAATGACAAAAGCACAAATGATAAGAAAATAATGATCCATGATAGTACCTAGATATGGTTACTTCAATTCAAACAATCAAATTCTAAATAAATAAATCTGAGACAGATAAAAACAGAGATGGAAAAACAGAAAACAACACAACCCAAAATAATTGGCAATCGGATGCAATTGAAGGGACTAGTGGAGTGCAGAAATGTATTCAAGAAATGCTCAGATAGCAATTTGGGACTGGAGCATCCTATAACCCAGTCTATTTTGCATTCCCAAAAACTGCAGTGAATGCACATTAACCCAAATCTTGCATGAAAGCAAAACAAAACAAGAATGCAAGAGACAAACAAGCATGCCCTAGTAATAAAAGAACAAATGGTTACCTTCTTTAGCTCTACCTTCAGTGGTGCAGGCTCCTGATAAAAGCTGGGCATAGGGGTTGCTTTAAAAGCCAGACTTTTCCTAAACAACTTAATCTCAGCTTCTTGGGTTTCCTGTGAGAGGACTGAATGATTGCCAAGACGAGAAACAAATTCAAATAGAAATTACAGTCCATAGAAATTATAAACATTTATGTACCTTGGACTTAGCTTGCAAGGTACTCTTTTCCACTTCCTTTGCATGAATCTTTTCCTCAAGCTTAGTGTAGAACTGAACAGCATAACATTAAAGATATTATGTTCTTTTCCTCAAGCTTAGTGTAGAACTGAACAGCATAGCATTAAAGATATTATGTTCACACCATACCTGCTGCGGGGAAGCTTAAATGAATAAAAAAGAAGGTTCAAGTGCAAAACTAACCTCCTTTCTTTTCTCAGCTCGTTCATCACACTTAAAGCTGAAACCATAATTCGGAAGTGTACCGAACTTGCGAGGTTTGGCATCTTCTGCAGTGGGACTTCTACAATGAAATTAAGGGAAAACATGTGCACTCCACAGATAAGGGTAGCCTAAGGACATATAGCTGAAGATCACACTAGTTCTGCTCAGAAAAAGAAACAACATTCAAACAAAAAAGGATACAAAGTAGATTCTGTTTCTCCTTCAGCTTTCACAACAGGCCCATTCTTCAATGGTTTCAGTTTCGCCTTCTCCCTGTATATAGCAAAATCACCATTAACAAAAGGCTCGAGAAATAAGCATTGTGGATAAATGTGATTTAAAAATTCAGATAAGACACATTTTGGATCAAATTTAACCAGTTAACATTTAGTAATGACTGACATGCAAGTCCAGGGCATTAAGGTAAAAAAAAAATAAGATAAAGAAAATGTGACAAATAAAAAAAAAATACAAGCAATACATACACCAGGCCAGCAGACAGCACTGCATCAGACTTCCCAGACTGCTGTAGCAGACAAGAGCAGAAAAATGATTAGCAAATGTGAAGATAATGACCAACAAGTGGTCTGAAGGCAAAAAGCATTGTCGACCATACCTTGGATGCCTGACCCTGCCTCTCGTTGAATGAGTTACTTTTCAAAGGCTGTTTTAAATGTGAATTTACAGCAACAGAGCCATTTGAAACAGCAGTTCGAGCCACAGCATCTCTTCCATCCTTACCCTTCGCCAGAGTGGCTGAGACATTTTTTGGGTTTGAGGGCTTTGCGTTGCCGCTCTTTCCTGAACCCTTGTGTGATCTAGCTTTCTCTGAATTATCAGCATCTTTCACTATGGCTTCTCCTTCCTATGTGATAAAAACACCAAGTCTAAAATCAGGCTTAGTTTTAGCCGTTGTACAAAACACACAGGGCCAGACATCTCCATACCTTAGAAACAGAAAATCCATTGATTCCCACATATACCTTTAATTCACCCTCGACTTCCCTGGTGGAAAGAATATCATTAGTACAATCATCGACCTTAAAAGCATTTCCCATGCTCTCACTTAAATTATTCGAAACAACACCATCCTCTCCAGCAGCAGCACTTTGCTCATGAACACCATTTTGATGGACAGTCTCAAGCCCATCATCAGGGAAAAGATGATAATCAGAATCCATCACACTCTGCAAGGAAGAATAGTTAAATAAATAAAACAAACTTAAGCAACTAAAAGATGATTAGACAAAACACAAAGCATACACTGAGCACTAAAAATTAAACTGCAAAAACTGTTTCTCTATTTTCATATAATAACTGAGTCATAATTACAAACCCAATGCTATTAAACATCGAAAACAATCCTCAATCTCACCCTCCTTCGTTGTCCACACAGAAACAAGCCCCTCACAAATTTCATTGTGCTTCAAAACCCAAAATTGCACTCATTAACCAGCACAATTTTCAGAAAAATGTCTAACAAACTGTGTTTACAAAACACTAGATTACAAAGAAAAAGGATGGCTAGGTAACCTAGTCAACTCCATTCAATCTATAACACTTTAACTAATCCCAACCATTTTTCCCTCTCCCACTTTCTCTGCAGCCATACAAGACTTAAACAAATGAATTTCTAATCCTCAAGAAAAGCAGAGTCAAATCGGTACAAAATCCAATATTTCTCAACAAATTAATTAAAAGAATGTCAGCATTTCCAAGTCTCAAATCTCTCCTTTCAACACTGATCTGCTCATAGCCAAAAAAAAAAAAAACAAGCAAACAAAAACCAACACTCCGTTAAGTACCGAACAAGTTCACCAACCACTCAAATCTAACTCTACAGTGAGAGAGAGAAAGACTAGCTTGAAAAAGCTTTCTCAGCAACCAAACAGAAAAAAACAACGAAACTCCCGACAACTTCCTTACCTCGAAACGCGTGCAGCGAAAATCAAAACTTCATCAATCAACTAGAAGATAGTGACAGATTTATCAATGGCTATGAAGGATCTGGGATAAGACTGGGCACAGTGAACCCCAGGATCCGACCCGAAAGAGTAAGATCGATCTCTGTTCGGATTATTATTCTCTAGAAATAAAAATAAAATTATTTTGTAGTGTATTTTTTTATGTTTTAGGATTCCGAAGGCTAAAGACTCCAATCCATTTTATTTCCTTCCTTCCAGGTCATTCACTCTACACCCACGCTGTATGCTTAAAAGAGAGGGGATGGGGGTATGGTGTACAGTATACGTAGAATTATACGGTTATAGAAGAGTAAGTAGATAAGGATATACGGTTATTTTAAGTAACTGATTAATAATTAGTGGACAATTAACAGTTGCTAATGGAGTGGCTCTACCTAGGATGAAATTTATTAACCACCTTTTATTTTAATTTTATTTGTGATTATTGGGTATTTTTATTATGAAATGGGAAAGATATACGGGGAGTGGTGAGTGTATGTTTGCCCCCCTATTTGTCAATACATGCACATTTTTAAAATTTCAAATTGGATCTTATTATAAAAAAATAATTAATTTCATCCATCGAGGATAGTGGGATGGTGTTGTATTTTTAATTCTTTCAATCATCAAATTTCAAATACTGTGGTTAATCTTATTTCACTAATTACAATATTTTTTTAATTTAAAGTTTTAATTATTTGTGTAAACCCCGTAAATATGTTTTATTGATGTTATTATAATATTTTAAATTGATTAAAATTTGAAAATTTCATCTCAGTCAAAATAACCTAAAAGTAAATCTTCATGCTAAATTACCAATTGAAAATCACAAAAATATATGGTGATTATATATATATATATATATATATATATATATATATACATATATAATTTGACACTCGTAATTTTTTAATATTTGATTATTAGTGCTCAATTGACCTAAAAAAGAGTACCATTCTAGCCGGTTAGGTTTCCATGGAATTTTTAAATTGATTTTTTTGAGACTCTTTTACGTTAAGTAAGGTTTATTGATCTTAAATAAAATTAAGTTGCAAATTCCGTAGATTTTTTTCTAATATGCATTAATTGTGGAAATTTATAAATTAAGTTTTGATAAATGGTTTGAATTATGCTTTAAATCTAGAGAAGATGTGACTAGACATGATAACTTGGCTGTAAACTTTTTTGAGGTTACATGAAACAGCCTGAACAAATGTTCCATTGTCCCTTCTACAGCCAAATCATCTCCTTCTTGCATCTATTCCTCATTTTGCTAGTATCATCTATGTATCAAAATTAAACGTTTTAATATTTTTTATTTTTTTATTAATATGAATAGATTAATTTACCTACATTTTAACTAATTATATAAACTATGAAGTTAATATCTATATAATCATTTAAATACTGTGACCCTGAATGAATTTAAACACGTGACTATTGAGATAGAAATTCAAAACTTAATTAAATAAACTACTTATTTTATTTAATATTACAAAATTTATTTTGATTTGATGAGTTAATTCAAGATATAATTATAATCAAATAAAAATTAATTAAATAAAACTCAAATGATTTAACTAGTTACCTCATAACTTGATTAATTTAGTTTAAATTCATTTTATTTTTTTTTTAAAATATTGAAATAATTTCATTTTAAATCCTTCATTTCCATTCTGTTCCAAGTGAGTTTTCTTTTTAAATTTACCTTTTCCTACTAGTGTTGTTATAACTACAATTAAATGCAAAGTCCTTTGTGATAAAGAGGAGAAGGGCCAAACACACCATCTTATCATGCTAGTTTTAAACTTGAATTTCAGTGGGACGGTTGAGAATTTAAAGAAGGGGTCAAAAGGGGAGGTTAGGTAAGCAAATTGGACCCAACATAAAATCTAACATGTCGTTAATGTAATTCAAAGAGAGAGTTACTCACAAGTTACAGGATAGAAACTCTATGGGGTTTCACGTGCTAGCTTTCTCGCCTTTTAATTACAGATCTCATTGTTTTGTGTTTTAAAAAAATTAAAATTTATTTATTTTAAATTATTTTTTATGTTTTTTTATTATTTAGATGCCTTAATGTCCAAAATACTATTAAAAACATAAAAAAAATTATTTTAAAATATTAAAAACCAATTTAAAAAAACCGTAATTATATTTTTAAAAACCCCAGAGTCCCATCACAGTTGCATAGATAATTAGATAGGAGGAGAAGGTCGATGGATAAATTTAAAGAAGGTGGGTTGCTTTCATGGGGTGCGTTTGGATCACCTTCATGACAAGAGAGACAAATACTTTTAAGACAAGTTGGGTAGGGATAGATAAGATTTTGTGCTGTTTGATGGTTTCGTCAACCTTTGACATTGTTTATCCACGAATCAATGAGTACTATGTTGTCACAGCGGTTCCATTCTTTTTACAATATTTTTTTCACTTACAAATGATAGTAACAAATAACAGATTTCGGTCTGTTCAAAGTGGGTGGGTGCAGTACTAATAAAATGTTGTTTATTTATATAAAATATAAAGAGAAAAAACGCAAATTAATTGAAGTTACGTTTGACTTTGAGATCGTGTCTGTTTTTATTGTAGTATTATTTTGATATATTGTTGTTAAAAAAAATTAAAAATTTTTTATATATTTTTATAAAAATATTTTAAAAAAATAATTATTATTATAATATCAAACATCTCAATTTTAAAAATAATTGAGATAATTAGATGGACTTTCTTCTTACAGATATTTCCCTACTTGAAGGGCATTTCATGAATAAAGTCAAATATTTCATTGTTTTTTTTTTAAATATATAAACAAAAAAATATTTTGAAAATTTGGAAATAACTTAATGTAAATTTGAGAAAAGTATTTCAATAGTGATAACAATTATTATTATTATGAAGCTGGACCTAAACCATTTTTTTCAATAATGAAAGTATTCGTTTTCTCGTAATTAATAATAATGTAATAAGAACAATAAAGATAGTAACAAAGCTTGGAATGGTAACATGATTTTACCAATATGCTTTGATTCAAGAATGTGGATCTTTAGAGTTGGGTTTCCACTGGCACAATTAAAATGGTAATAGAATTAATTCTAAGAGTGTAACTTAACTAATTATTATGTTATATATTTATTTTTTATAAGTTATTTGTTTGAATTTTACAAAATTCAGAGTTATTAGAAATTTATATGATAATTAATTTTAAAATTTATAAAATTAATTAAGATATATATAAGTTAATTATAATGCTAAAGTAATTAAAAAAAATGGTAATAAAGGTTTTTTAAGGAAAGAAAAGAAAAGTGATAATACCGTATAATTACAGAATTTTCTAACAGTCAGATGGCTAAGGAGTGGGCACGTGAACATTCCAGAGGGTGAGCACCCATGAAGAGGCAATGTTGACACCCAGAGCTGCTTAGCGATGAATGCAAGTGTCCTTCCTGAAATGTGAGCCCTACTACACCAGATTGGGTCCCGACACGTGGCATGTTTGAGGGTCAACGCAAGTCAAAGGCAAGTGTCATCAGTTTAGCTAGGCCTTGTTGCTTGCCTGCATTCTTTCTACTCTTCGAACACACACACACACACACACATGAATGGCATATATATTGGGTCATACCTTGCTTAGATTTTGAATAAATTATCAATCCATTCATCCACACCATTTTTCTCACATTTTTTTTCTTTTTATTTAAATTTGAAACAATAATAAGGTGACCAATTTTATCAAATATCTATTTAGAAATTTGATGAATAATATTTTTAAAAATATTTTTTGTTTTAAAATATATTAAAATAATATTTTTTTATTTTTTAAAATTTATTTTTAATACCAGTATAACACATCAAACTAAAAAAAATTAAGATTTTAACACCCCCAATCTACTTCAAAATTCATGAGTTTAATATTGATAATTGATTAAATTTGCTAATCTTGAATTTCTCCAAAATAAATAATACATGATGGGGAATTACTTACTTGCTACTCTTGATAAAATAAAAGATTTGTGGTGTCTATTTTCAATCTTAAACGTCTAATTATTGTTTACTTTTAACCCAAGGTTAGGCCTACAAAAATCCCTATCTCATCATTAATTGTGGGGAAACTCTTGTTGTGGATTATGATTGAAAGAGACAATAAATTGAAATGTAATTTTACAAGGAATTGTCCTTCTCAAAAAAGAAAAATATTTTTGCCATCCACAGAAGCAACAGTTCAGTAGACAACAGGCCCGACATCTTTTTGCGTATTAATAAATGTTTTTTTATTAATTTATAAAAATAATTATATTTTACAAAAAAAACCCGTAATCTAGATTTTAATCTTGAATAAAATAAAATAATATTAATTTATTAAAAATAATTAATTTGATAATTCAAATTTCTTTTTAGGTTAATATTTTAGTCAGATATGCTAATTGTATTTTAAAGATTGATAAATTTATTAAAAAAAAAATAATAATTGATAAGAGACTCATTATCTCTTATTTATCGGCAAAAGATACATTGAACCATACGAAATCCAAAGAGTTAGACCAGTCGCTATTGAGTTCTTCTTCGTGGCTTTAAAAGCCGGAGAAGATTATATACCGTTGACAATAATATATATGGAGAATATTTATTTTTTTCATTCATTTTAAACATGGAATATGCCATGTTCATCATTATTTTCTCAGTTTATGCTGCAAAACTATGATATTAGGAATATATTGAAATACTATTTTTTATTTTATAGAATTTATTTTATATTAAAATGATTTTAAAATATATAAAAAATTTAAAGTAAAGAAAAAATAAAAATTATTATTTTTTAAATATCTTGAAGAGCTGGTCAGGATTTTCATATTAATTAATGATAACATGGAATAGAAAACCTTTAGCTTTGACTTTCTTTAATTCCCCTCTTATTTGGTCATTATTTGTTTAATTCTTTGCCATATAAGTATGGAATAAAGTGGCATATAATGACATCAGATCAACTTTTAGGCTTGACGCAGAAGCACATCTCTTTGGAGTTTGGATTTTATTTTTTATTTTTTATTTTTTTAAATTAAATTTATTTTTATATATTTTAAATTGTTTTGATGGACTAATCTAAAAATAATTTTTTAAAAATAAAATTATATTTAATATATATTTTTTTAAAAAATAATTATAACTACATTTTTAAATATTACAAATACTCAATACCTTGACGATAAAAACAGATTTCACCATTTTTCTGGATACCAAACATAAAAGGAGTATTTATTTTAAAAACTATATATATATAAACTATATTGATAACTGTGAAGAACCTAAAAAATATGTTTTCCAAACTCAATATAAATTTAAAAAACTAAAAAAGTAATTTTTATGTTTTCATGGGTGAATATTGAATTTCCTCCTTTTCTTTTTACTCTGGTTTTCTAGAAAATTAGAGTATTATTTTGTTTCTAAATAACCCCTAGTTTTTTAATTTTTTTGGATGGAGAAATATTGTATTTAAACATGAAGTTCTAATTTTCCTTTTCCTAACTCTAGTTTTTCAAAAAAAATAAGAAAATTATTAGAAAAAATCACTCTGTATTTTAACGAGTTCCCTAATCTTTGTTAGTATTAAACAGTAGGGATGTGACAATATAATAAATATCACACTTAGAACTTAAGTTTATATATGATAGCCTATGAGAACTTAGCTACATATTTTAAGTTTGAAAGATAAAATATTAGATTAATTTTGTTTGGTTTTATATTTTAAAAATATTTTTTTAAAAAAATTAATTTTTATTTTCAAACTCAGTATAAATTTGAAAGGCTAGAAGGCTCGTATTAGATGGAAAAATATTGTATTTGAATAGGTAGTTATAATTTTCTAGAAAATTTAGGTATTGTTCTGTTCACAAACAACTCCTAGTTTTCTAGATGGTGAAATATAGCATTTAAACGTAAAGTTTCAGTTTTTTTTTTCTAATCTTAATTTTCCCAAAAACTGGTTCATTACTCTCTTTTTTAACAACCCCTTTGTATTTCAATTAAGTACTCAGGAAAGAAGAAGAAGAAGAAGACATAAAAGATAAATATATGTTTGTGAATATTGAACACAAGATTAGTTACTATAGTGTTGAATTCTTGAATATCATATATGGAATAAAATTATTTAAAAGGTTTTAGAAACCTATTAAATAAATATAAAATTGTTTTAAAGATTTATTATATGAAAATTTGATTTTTTTTAAATTTTAAATAATTCTTTAAAAATTACATTGTTATAAATCATGAGTTATTCAATTGTTTAGTTTTTAACAGGAACTCTCATAAATCATCATTAAAAAAAATCTCTTAAATTTCTATTTAAAAAAGAGAAATTGCTATAAATAGAGTGTTAACTTTTTATTTTATAATTTATATAATTTTTTTATCTAACAAACAAAAAAAAGATATAAATTTATATTTATAGAGGATTTTAAAATTTTTATAGATAATAAAATATTTATTTGCCCTTAAAATTGAACTCAAGATTAGTTATCATAGTGTTGAATCCTTGAATATCATATACATAATAAAAATAATAAAACAAAATTATTTAAAAATTCATAAGAACCCATTAAGTAAATTTAGAATTGTTTAAGAATTTACTAATTGAAGATCTATTTTTTTTCCGGCCTTACAAGCCATCCAATTATCTAATCTCTAATAATAACTCTTAGTAACAAATCTTATAAATTTTTATTTAAAAAAGAGAAATTACTATACTTAGAGTGTTTTGTGATTTATATAATTTTTATATCTAACAAATAAGGCACACCTTTATATTTATAGGGAATATTAAAAACCCTATAAATAATATTTCAGTATTTAATTTCTAAAATTATGTATAATATCTATATATTATTTAAGAATAATTTTAAAAATTTATTTACTTAAATCCCTACTTGATTGATTATTTCAGGATTAGAATTATAATTACTAAATTAAATATATTTCATTATTTAATTTTTAAAATTATTTTCAATCAAGTTATATTTAATTAATTATTCTAGTTTATTTTTTTATTGATGATTTGTGACTCATTAAATTTATAATATATTAGCTTAAATATAAATAATAATTCTAAATAAATAAAATAAAATAAAATAAAATAATTTAATTTATTAATAATTCAATAACTAATTAATTTATATTTAAAAATAAAATATATTTATCTAGCAATTTACATCAACGTCACTTTTATTTTTATTATTTTTTTTTATTTACGTGGGGTGTCCGGGCCAGCTTACGCGCACCACGACTAATTCCTACGGCCCACTGAACATCCTGCAAGCCCAGTGAGCAGGTAAGGCACCGCGGGAGTGACAGGCGTGCATGGTGAGGTTCGAACCCAAGTTTGGAGGAAGGGGACAAGCCTCTCCCACCACTAAGCCAGAACCTCACTTGCCGTCATTTTTTTTTTTTAATATCACATGCATGATGTAACCAACTAATTATGGTATTAAACTAACAAATAATATTATAATTAAATTTAGAACTGACGAGATTTATATACGTTGCTTTATAATAGTGTTTTAAAACCCAGCTCGGTCTGGTAGGTCGATCTGAGACCCGACCGGTCCGAGGTTGAAACGGGCCGAATTGATGAAAAAAGAAGATGAGTCATGATCTGGTTGATCTGGAAAAACCCGGTCAAAAAACTAGTTACAACCTATTGACTTTTATTTATTTATTTACTAAAATAATATCGTTTTAATTTATTTTTAAAATAAAAATTAACCCTGTCAATCCAATCAAAATCTAATGACCGGGTTAAAACCTGAAACACGGGCCATAGACGGGCCGACTTCTAGACTGGTTTAAAAACTGTGGTTTATAAAAATTTAGGTACATTGTTCGAGTTCGAAAAAGAAGATTCTAGATTATTTAAAACTGAGATGTTGTCTTTCGCTTTATCCTATAAGGAATTGTTAGAATTTAGAGATACAACAGTCTCGAAATACTACTAGGATCTCTATCACCTATTGCGAAAAGCAATAATAAATCTTTCAAATATGCCTCAAAATGACTTGCAACAATTCAAGGATATAACAATCTCTAGACTACTACTTGGATATCACCCCCCGTGAAAAGCAATGAGAGGCATTTGCAGATTAAGGAGCATCTTCAAGCGCAAAGCTCAACTTAAGAACAGGTATCGAGGCATTTGCAGATTAAAGAGCATCTTCAAGCGCAAAGCTCAGCTTAAGAGCAGATATCAAGGCAGATAATTTACATGTCAAGAATGCAATAACTCGCACTTGAATAACACAAATAACTCCATTAAGCAACCACTAATCAAGGACCCCAGTTGAAGCCTCAAGTCTTATCCGCTGAAATCATCTAAAACTCAGAATGAAAGAGAACACAAATCCAAATCAAAACAACTACTTGTCTATTCATTAAACTTTCTGGGTTGCTTTAGCATCAAAATCGTCAACAGATTCATGCGGACCCAATTGAAAAGGTAATGTTGATATACAGACAAGCAATGCCCTTCCACTTGACAAGCAATCATTTCTCTCTCCTGCAGACGAATAAGACTCGATCAACATCCTATTTTGAATCCATTAACCGACTAAGACGCGCTCGAACAGGAAAATAACAAGAAGAAGAGGTTTTGCTTATACAGCAAACAGGTAATTAACCAGAACCATTATCACTGTTAATGGAGGGAAAAGCACAGGATTTGAGGGGCGTGGCTCGAAATTTGACCGTTGAGGAAAAGGGTCGTTGCGATTTGGTGGGAAATTCGAATTCTTGAAGGGAAGAGGATGAGAGATTGGAGAATAGAGGAGACGAGGGTTTGGTTTGGTGGTGTTGAGGATAGTTAAGGAACCCATCTCTGATGGATGATGTTAGAGAATGCTATTGTTTTTCTCTGTGGAGTGCAGGGAGGTCTTTTAAGTTGCAAAGATAATGATCCATCCTACTGGTTAGTTTCTTACACAAGTGTAAGGCTTGGTGTTTTTATTGGTTGCTGGCTTAAGGTCTGAGCTTTGCTTGAAAGAATTTTTCTCGTCAATTCGTCATTGATGGCTTGACTAGGGTCCAGCCGAAGGAAGTACAAGGCTTGAGAACATTCAGACAATGGGGAAAAACAAGGCAACTAAACCAAAATTAAAGGAAAACTCTGGAGATGAGTTTTCTTCCCAACGAGAACGGTGGTGTATGATTGTGTATGCCCAGTAAACCTTGGCTGTAAGATTGGGCAATCATTTCTCCTAACTTTTATCAGTTACAGCTAGTCCCTTCTTTGAAATCTTGGAATCTAGTTAAAAATAAGACGGGATTCAAAGTTTCGAGTCAAAATTCTCTGATCACTTAGTCTTAATCAACACTCTTCATTTACAGATCAACTTACAAGTGATCAAGCTTTACCAATGGCTAGAGTTACAAAACTTTCAAGTACTATAAAAAATATACAAGAACTTGACGGGAAACACACGCAGGAACAGCTCAATTCTACATCTAAACATAAAAATTCCACCAACAGTCAGCGAATGTTATCTTGGGCCAGAAAGCTGTACTGCAGAGAGGTAGGCATCACTATTGCTGTCTGATGGTCCTGAGGAAGTGCCTTCCCCACTTAGAGATTTGAAGAAACCCGAATAAAGGCGAGGGCCCAATGGTGATGAAGTAGGTGGCAGTGGAACTGGGGAGAGACCTTCAAGCATTTGGACAACTTTGGTCATTGATGGCCTGAGATGCATATCTTCCTGTATGCACCATAACGCAACTTTGATAGACGTGGAGACCCTCACATCGTCCTTGTCAAACCTCAGCTTCGAATCAAGGATTTCCCTCAGTTTCCCTTCTTCCATCATCTTGAATGCATAAGAAGGGAAATGGGACTTCTCTGAAGATTCAGTTGCAATAAAGTTTTTTCTTCCACCGATGATCTCAAGCAACAGCATGCCATAGCTATAAACATCACTTTTCTCTGATATGGCATAATTCGTGATCCATTCTGGTGCAAGGTACCCTCTGGTGCCTCTTAGTGTTGTGAAAACATGGCTTTGCTCTCGATTCATTAACTTAGCCAGGCCAAAATCTGAGACTTTGGCAAGAAACTGATCATCAAGAAGCACGTTCTCCGGTTTTATGTCACAATGAATGATCTTTACATCACAGTCTTCGTGCAGGTAAGCTAGTCCTTTTGCTGTTCCCACAGCAATATTGAATCTTGCTTCCCAATCCAACAGGAACTCTTCGTTGTTTCTCTTGAAGATCCATTTATCCAAAGAGCCATTTGCCATGAACTCATAAGCGAGGAGGCGATGAGTTCCTTCAGCACAAAAGCCTTTCAGCCTAACCAAGTGGTGATGATGGATACTACCAATGATGCTAACTTCAGCTCGAAACTCTTTCTTTCCCTGACCAATGCCTTCCAACTTCTTCACAGCCAGTCGGGTTCCATCTGGGAGAGATCCTTGATAAACTGAGCCAAATCCTCCTTGTCCAAGCTTCACTGAGAAATTATTAGTTGCAGTCTGAAGATCTCTGTAACTAAAACGGATCGGCATCCCAGATAAAGTCTCTAAGAAGTTATCCTCTTCTGAGGTTTCGTGGGGAGACTCCGGCATCTTCTTCTTTCTCCTGTGATAACGAAATGCCAGATAAAGAAGACCACAAATGGTAATCAATGTGGCAATGACTATTATCACAACAATTGGAAAGCTTTTTTTGCTGCTTCCACCCCCTCCAGCGTTGGAACCACTACCTCCATCGCTCAAAACTTTAATGTATGCAACAAAACTAGGGCCTGCCTTAGAGTTCTGGAAACTTCCTATGTCACTGAACAGGAAGCAGTTCCCAGAACTGTTTTGGAAGAAAAAGGCAAGGCATGAGCAGTTACTCTGGCAAGCGGATTTGCAACCTTCCATATTGGTTTTCGAAGAGGGTGGAAGAAACCCCAGAGAAAAATAAGTGAGCCCATCCCCAGCACTTACAAGCTCTGTAGAATCATGTGAACCATCACAGGCAGAGACAATACCTGTCCGGCAATTTGAGCGGGTACTAAGACCTGAAGGGCACTGGCATACATTGTTACCAGAACAAACAAAATGTGCATCGCAAGGTTCTGGTCTGCTGCATGGATCACTTGGTATTTTTGTTTGTGAAGCTCCGCCACTTTCATCAAGATTGTAGAAAGATATAAAACCATCGTTTCCTAGAACTGCAATCCAAGTGGCATTTGCATCAACACTATCTGAGAAAATAAATTGTGACAGCAACACTTTGTTTCCATCATAGAACCTCCATGAATTTCCTCTGAGAGATGCCACGGCAACTTTTCCACCGCCTTGATTGATGGTTATCCGTCTCTCCTTTTGGACAGACCAGTAAGGCTGTGGAGTTTGGAAACCTGCTGAAAGAATCATGTCTCCGGACTTGATTTCAAGGATATGGGTCAGATTATTGGAGTTGGGATCGCTTACAAGTTTCATTCCATCTACAAAATCCTGGTTTGATATGAGTGTATTGGTAGGATGGCTAAAACTCTGCCACAGTACACTAGTGTCATTCCCAAGCAAAACCAAATTTCCTGAATCCTGCATCTCTATTGCAGAAACCCTCTTGCCACCAGTATCAGCTGCCCAAACCACATCTTCCCCTTTCTGCAAAGAGACCTTACCATCTTCACCAAAGATAAAATTATCAGAATTTGAAACTGGAGAGCCTCTATTTGCAGACCATATGACCTTCGAGCTACCCAAGTGGACGATGGTTAACAGAAATTGTGTAACATCTTCAGTAGTTGTGAAGCCAAACGCGAAATCCGAGTTGTTAGATTTAAGAAACAACCCATTAAGATTGATCCAAGTCATTTGAGACCCTTGTAACCCTGGATAGATCTTGCCCACACTTTGGATACCAGCCTTGCAACCTCCAGGAAAAAGGAGGACAAACACTGAAATGGACCCCATGAAGCGAACTAAACCCCATTGGGCCATAACCACTGAAGAAGAGGAGGGCGAATTAACTGAACAAAAGAATAGAATTCAGCTCCAAAATCCAGGACACAAAGAAAAGGGCTTTGATGGACATTTTATATTATACAAACCAATGACAAAACTCTACATTCTGCAAAGAATCTAGAATCAGTACTCCCGACAGAAACAAGCTGAACCATGGAAGCAGGTTGCTGTACATCTAAAACTAACAATTCCAAATTGAGGACAATTTCAGGTATCAGAAGAAAAGGATAACGCTAGGCAACTGAATTCTAAAGTATAGAATTGTATGAACAAAAAATTCAACATGAATATATGTGAAAGAAGATGACCCCTCTTCTAAACTTTCTTCCCTTCAATTTGGACAAAATGACAGCTGATTGAAAGGGTACCAAATCAAAATGAAAGAGAAACCAAAATGGCCAGTCAAGGAAACAAGCCAATAGACACAGCCTATGTACCCTCAAGAACAGGGTACATAGACAACTTCAAGTCCCAGGACCACTCATGAGAAACGCCAAATTCATAATCAAGAATGACAGCTGATTGAAGGGTACCTTTCAGGTATGAAATTTGAGAAGTACCAAAGGAGGAGGAAGAGAACCGTCAATTTTCATTGATGGGCACTCTTCAAATCGACCATAAATTCAGACCAACATCGTTGTACGACAGACAATATGTGAAAGATGATAAGGGGGTGCAGATTCAAAGAAAGCTGAGTTCTTTTGTTGAGCAATAGCTGAAAGGACGAGAAACGTGAAGTGTTGGAGAAACAGAGAGGTTGGTAGGTGCAGCTAACACCTCATTTCTGTTGTTGTTGCAGAGACAAGAGGACCTGCAAACATGAGTCTTATCTGTTCTGGCTGGCTGGCTTCTATAAACAAAATGTTTTGTGTATGCAATGCCCGTGTCATCAATAGTCTAAGAGCTGAAAAGTCTTTGAAGAGATCTGAGTTGATATGGATTTTTTCTTCGAAGTTCCAAAACGTCAAACTATGGATGGTTTCAAATGGTTTGATAGATCCAATCCAGGTAGCCGTCCTAGTCTTCCTTCCATAAAAAATAATTTTACGTCCTTATTTCTTTCTTCGATTTATAGTTTGAGGGCTCCATTGACAATTAATTATGCAAGCATCACTTCACACTTTTGTACGGTTTAAAAGTTGTCCAACGTTGAATTATTGATCCAACCTGGAATGCTTCTTTTTATAATCTTTTTATAATGACAAGACGTACAAAAAGGTTACATGAGTACAAAGAGTAGATGATATTTCTTAATTTTTTTTAAATTTTAAAATATATTAAAAAATTATTTTAAATATTAATATATCAAAATAATAAATTCTTGTATTATTAGAAGTGAAAAAATTAATTAAATCAAGAAAATAAAAACAATTATAAAATAAAATTATAAAAAATTTATTAAACTAATTAAAATTTAAAAAAAATTAACTAGTTTCTTTTTAATTTTATAAGAATAAAATTAAAAAAATCAAACTGAACCTAAACAAAAAAAATCAAATTAAAACCAAACAAAGTCAAGTTATAAATAAGCTAAATTAAAAAAAAATTATCCAATTTGAAATAGTTTTTTCTCAAATAATCAAATCAAATTAAAACTTATTAGTTTAAACAAGTTTAATTTTTTAAAATAAAAATTAAATCAATCAAAAAATAACCATCACCTAAAAGTTATTAATCTAGAATCTTAATAGCTTTTGAATTGTAACACAAGACTTGTGTCGGCTTTATGATTTAAGATGTTTTTATTTAAAAATATTAATTTTTTTTATTTTTAAAAAATTATTTATTAAATTAACATATCAAAACAATCTAAAAATATATATATAAAAAAATTAAAATTAAATACTCTACAACGTCAATGAGGCGGTGCCGTGGAATTAATTTTTAGGCTTACAAAATGACCCACTTTCTATTGTTGAAGTGGAAAAAGGTGCGAGCTAAGATGTGTTATTAGAGGATGAGTCAATTTTTTTCAATTTTTCTACAATTTTTTTATTATAAAACTGTTTCAATTATAGTTGCAAACCTGAAAGTGAATTTAACTTGAAAAGGTTTTCGGTACTAATTATTTTTACTAAAATAATATTATTTTATTTTTTTAATATCTTGGTATTAAATTAATTAGGTTTAATCAGATTAGTTAAATAATTCAAAACATGATTAAGTTAATTGGTTTTTAACAGGTCATTTTTTTATTTTTTATTTAGAAAATATTATTTGAATGATTTTTGTAGTTAATTTTGTATTTTAACCATGTTTTCTGTTTAGATTCGGGTTCTTTTAATTTGATCGGTTATTAAAAATATTTGATGTGTTTTTATTTATAATTCAAGCTTTTTAGAAAATATCAAAGAAATATCTGCCTATTTTTCTATAATTTGGAACTGTTTTGCGTGAAATAGAGATGGTTCTGTCACCTTGCTAAGGGAACGGTATGGATTCTGATTCTCAGTTCTCCAATGGTAATTAATTTCTTGTTCTTTATAAATAAGTATTTCATATATTTAAAGACTAATTAATGTGCATTAAGAGACAGATAGTGTGCGTGTGTGTATAAGTATTTCATATATTTAAGGACTAATTAATGTCCTTTATAAATAAGTATTTCGTATATTTAAAAACTAATTAATATTCCCAAATAAAATGAGAATCATCCCAACTTGATATTTTAAATTGTTAAATAAAATTATTTTTTATTAAATAAATAATAATAATAATAAAATTTAAATTCATAATTATTTGATGATTAAGATTTTGATATCAATTCAATAATTTAAATTGTTATCTAAATTTATAGAATATAATTTATATTATTATATATATATATATATATATATATATATATATATATATACAAAGAGAGACAATTTTATAAATTGACACACAAACCTTAAATACAGCCAAGCAATTATGCTTTTAAAAAATTGTGTATTTAGCCTGAATTTCATAGTTTTAAAGTTAATGGACTAAAATAATAATAAAATGTATGATTTTATAAAAAAAATATTTTGCTATATACTCCAAATTACACGCAAGTATATGATTGTTATTAAAATCTCGAATTAAAAAGCTATTTCTAATAATTTAATTTTCGATAATAGCTGTTTACTTGTGGATGAATTCCAGAATTGTGCCCGCAGCATAAAAAAACAAAGCAAGGCTTTTATATATCTGATCTTCTCAACCAAATCTTTATATTAGGTGCACTTTGATTAATAATGACCATTAAATAAATTTAATTTTTCTTGTCGTGCTTCTGTCCATGGCAGGGAAGAACTTGCGTGACAGCAGATTTCGAACTTAGGTTAATATATTTATGTTAATGATTAGGACACCCTCTTAATTTAAGCTATGAGAGATTTATTTAACATATTAGGAAAGAGTAGCCAATATATAATAATAAAAACCGGGAGAAGAATATGGTAACTTACTTACGATATCAATATAATATAGAACGTATTATATATTAATTTATTTAGGATAAAGAGATATGGGTTGGTTTATTTGTGATAAAATATTTTTTTATTAATATAAATATTTGTATGTATATTTTAATTAATTATATAAATTTTAAAATTAATGATAATATAAATTTTTAAATATTTGAAATTTTATGGGATTTTAACTAGTAAAATAAAACCTTAAACTTTTATTTTTTTTATTAATATGAATATTTGGATTAATTTATTCATATTTCAACTAGGTTTATAGATATTAAAAGTAAATTTTTAATTATTTCTAGTTTTGTAGGACTTAAATTAGCAAAATAAAACCTTGAAATTAAAAACAAACATGATAAATTGTATTCTCTAATTCCTGATCATAATTTTGGTTTATCAAATTATTAAATTTTAAAATTTTCACATAATATTAGTGTTTTTTCTATCTAATTTGCTATATCTTGTAACTTTAAAGCTTAAAAATCATTGAAAATTTTATCCATGTTAAACATTGCGTCAGACTCTAAACGTTACATCAGATTCTCTTGAGTGTCGTCATATCTATGTTGTCAATACTAATTTTTCTTGCTTATTAAATCAACCAAGATCCTTGAACGTTTCTGGGTTATAAATATAGAAGAAGAAATGATGAGAAGGACTTGCAATCATGCAAACACTACTACTACAGTCTTATTCGTTCCTATCTTCTTGTGCTCATTGTCACTTACATGAGAAGAAACGATGAAAAACTATGTGTTATGTGTTGTTGTTTGTTTCATGAAAAATAATATTTTAGAAATAATTTTTTTAATTTTTATGTATTTATTTGTTATTAAAAAGATAGTTAATAGAAAAAACATTATAGTCAAAAGAAACTTTGGTTTATTTTTTTTAAATATTTTTCTTTTATTTTGATCAAAAAACACTTTTTTAAAGTTCTAAAAAATATTAAAATATCATGTTATTTGATAATTATATCAAATTAAATTTTTGATTGCTATATATTTTATTTATTTATTTTTAATTTCATCCCTTATAATTTAATTTTTATATTAATTTTAGTTTTTATTTTTATGATTGTTATTTGCTTTTCTCTTAATATTTTTTAATTTAAATTTTTATTTATTAAATTTGGTTCTTGCTTTTTTTTATTATTTATTTATTTTTAAACAATTTATAATATTAGATTTTTTTCAATTTTATTTTCATTCAACTTTTTTAATTTGTAACATCTATTTCTTATTATTTTAATAAACTTGAAAAAAATATTAATAAATTATTTATTAACTTATTTTCTATGAAATAACCTAATACTAAAAAATATTTTTCTATTTATTTTTTATAATATTATCAAATATAAAAAAATAATCAAGACCTCAAACAGGTATGCATAGATTGAGACGTGTAAAGGATTACTAAGAAACAATATAAGAATATATAGACTTTATAACCCATGTAAAATATGAATCTCCAAGAACAAGACTCCAAAAGGATGATCATAATCCAGATTTGATAGCTTCTATTTAATTATATAAATCAAGGCCTCCCCCAACATCAATCTTCTCTCTGTTTGGATATCTTCTTGTTGCAGAATCAAAATATCCAATAAACTAAAATGAAGATCCATTGTTTTTCTTTCTTTCTCCTGAAATACGGCTAGTACTGTATTATTCTGCTACATAGAAAGGCAACGTGCATGGATTATTTAAACCCTAGATCGATGCCAGAAGGAATTGACTCGGTTTTGATCCCCATCGCAAGGAGACAGGAATTCATGGGCTGTTAGTGTTTTATATATATATATATATATAGATAGATAGATAGATAGATATATGTATATGTTGTTGTTGTTCTTGATCTTAATTAATTAATTAATTAATTAAATGTAAATATTTGATCTTGTATTGTGAGTGTTTTTTTATTTTTTTTATTTGATTACATGGTAATTAAAAATATATACGTGAAAAAAAACAATGATTTAAAAAAAATATGTTTTGTAATAAAAAATATTATTTTTTATTCATGTATTTTTTTCATAAAACATATGTTTTTATTAGCAGTATAGTTTATTGAATAAAAACCGCATTATTTTGAATTGATATATACACGATAATAATAATAATATATATAAAAAAATATATTATCGTGCATGCACACGTATTCCACCCTAATTGTTAATTAATATTTATTTATTTATTTTTAGACAGGGTTTTGAGCATATTTTCTGTTCATCTTTTTACTCACTGTAGATGAGAAATATTTTTGATAAATCGTCAGCAAGAATAACAACTTTTATTTATTTATAAAGAAGTCTTCCATACCATGTTGCTTGCTTGAAATTGGACTCCATTTTTATTCATATTATTTATTTTCTTTGTTTTTGACTTCTGCAGTACCAAAACTTCCACTCAAACAAGATCAATTAGGAAGGCCTGCAGATTTGACTAACCCACTTCCCTTTCAGGTAAGAACTTTTAGGTCTAGATCATTAATTAGTCCACCTAATTACCTATGATTTTGACTCTCAGCCAAGCAAATGCCTTATTTATACATATTTTACTTAGTTTTTTAGCTCATTGATTAGCTACATTGGATCTTATCTTCTGCATCAATCCTTTATATGCGTGAAGGTAACGAAAAGAAGTCACTAGCAAGTGATGTGAGTGCAATGTGGTTGGCTAAACTTTCAATTGTTGTGAAATTAAAAAATATTTTTTACTCGATTAAAAAAAATATATTGGCAACCCAAGTTTTACATTAGAAAATGGGTTAGGTAAACCTTTTAAAAGCTTTTACCTGTATATTTTTGTATTTTAAAAATATTTTTATAAAAATTTATATATTTTTTTTATAATGTCGTATGAGATATATATATTAAATTGTAAGAGGTCTGAAAAATTGTTGTCTAGAAGTCTCTCTTTAACATTAGAAATATCAATATCTATAGATATTAAACTCAATAAATGAATAGATTCAATTTTTTTAATAATAAAAAGTCAAAACCTTACTTTAAAAAAAAATAAAAAAATATTATTTAAATCACAAGTTAACCCAAATTATAATTAAATCATATAATATAAATTCACTCAATTCGAATTAAATCTCGAATCAACCTGCCTGTGATGCTAGATCATACTTAATAAGCAGTATAGAGCAACAAACATGCGTCTGGAGATAATCTATGGTACGGTGGCTCTAATTAGTAAAATCAGCATCACGATTTCGTGTGTTTTCTCATATTAAAATTAATTTTCCCAATGAAGACGATGAGCATAAATCCTTAAACCAAAAGTTAATTATTTTAATTTCCCAGAAGGTGCGTGTTCAGCCCCTTGAATTTATTTATTAAATTATAATTACTTTCCTGTAATTTCTTGACCTAAAATCTCATAATCAACCTCCCTCCATTTTTTTTTTCCCAAATCAACTTAATCGCTTTATATATATACACACATAAAAAATTCACGATATTAATTTAATGAATATATAATTAAAGTGCAAACACTTTATAATTAGAAAAATATAATATTTTATTAAAAATAAATAAATCTTATATCAAATAACCATCTAAATTTAATAATTTAAATTATTTGATAAAATTTCAAGATATAATTTATATTATTATCTAACATACTCTTTTAAATTGAAACTTATATAAATTTATATAGGTTGAGATAATTTTTTGATATAATATTAGAGTTTTGATGATAAAACAATTATGATTTCAAATCTTATTATTTTTATTTATTTGATAAAAATTTAGCGTAAATATATTTAAGTTTGAAACTAAAAAATTTTTTATTCGAGAAAGTATATTAAAAAATAATATAAATTATATTTTAGAATATTAGATTGAGATTATATATTTTCACTCTTTATATTAATTAAAAATAGAAAAATCCACGATATCTATGATGAATTGAAAACTCCATTCTCGAATCCTGGCAGCAATCAAGAGAGGTTTTCGGCTAGGGCGGCAGCTAGGGAAGGGAAGTTTCTATCTTTCGCAGATAAACTCTTGGCCCAATAAATATAAGTGCAGCCCACACCCTTTATGGGCCATCTTATCTTACAGTCTTTTACAGGTAATTAAATTAGTGGTGCTTTTTTTTTTTCATTTTTAAAATAAAAGAGAAGAGAAATAATTATTTAGTGCCGAAAGGCCGGCAATAAATTAGAACTCCAACATTTAGGTAGTGAGAGTATTAACTAACTAGACAAATTGTTATCAAGTTTTATGATTAGTATGTATTGAATTTGATTGGATAATTTGTTAATTATATGTTGTCAATAACGGAGCCAGGAATCTTTTTTATCCTGAGCTACGAAAAAATAAATATAAATTATTTTTTAATATTTATTATTGAATAGATATTTTGGTTGTTTCTATCACTTTATTAATAATGCATGGAAAATTTTGTATTATAAATTAAAAGATAAGCTAAGAAACCATACTCTATATTGATGAGAGTTAAGCGAATGATAAAAAATATAGTAAATATGTAAAATATCATGAAGTTCACTTAAATATTTATTTATTTATTTTTATTAATGTGGATATCTGGATTAGCTTATATATACCTTGACTAATTTTACGGATCATGAAGTTAAAGACCATATAAATTTTTAGTAATTTTTAAAGAACAAACCTAGAGCTTGACCGATTAGGCTACAATCTCATAGTTAATTAAGTATTTATTTGCTACTATAAAATGAGGGTTAAAGAGTAGAGAGCATTTAGGAACGGGGTTTGCACCGCGTTCCCTTAAAATTTATATTTTTGCTAAAAATTAGTTTTTTTGGTATGTTTTGAATTATTTAAATATGTTGATTTTAAAAATAATTTTTAAAAAATAAAAAGATTATTTTAATATATTTCAGCACGAAAAACACTTTAAAAATACAATCACAACCACATTCTCAAATTTATTTTTTTAATTTTATTTTTTAAAATTAAATTTTTTAATGTTTTTCTATGAATCAAATACATATAAATTAGGATATATAAAATGAGTTCTTTTATCTGGAATAGAAAATCCTAGAAATTTATTCAATGAGAAAGAAGAAAAATTAATGGGATGCTAAAGGCTAAGAAGTCCAATGAAAAGATACGAAACTAATAAGAAACAATGCAGAGGGAATATTTACATATCCAGATTTGAAAAAAAAATAAATAAAAAGGTTATATTTATAATTATAAAATGAGGTATTTTTTTTAAATTTATTTTTTTTACCTGGACTATAGCCCACCTTAGTCTTCTATGCTCCTCCGCCCCTGTATGTTGTGTTTGATAAATACTAAATAAAAGAAAATAATATATTGTAATGACAATACACTTGTTTTGTCCAACGTTTGAAATATAAATTATGATATATATTTTAATTCGAAATTTAATTTATATTGTTTTAATATAATGATTAAATAAATAAATCGGAGTAATTTTTAATTTTTGTTGGGAAGACATTAACTTGTGTTTGATAAATTGAAGCTATAGATAAGAAGGCATGGAAGATGATAAATAAGATGGAGTTTTTATGTGGAGTTCTTAGCAAACCGATCCCATGATTAATTTTTGTGTTACCCTTGGGAAAGCAGAGAGATGAGAAGTAGGGCATGAAAGATATCTCTAAGCAAAATCAAGAAACATTTTCATTATACTTAATTTTTTTAAAATAAAAAAACAAATAGCCTTGTTTAGATGAGATTGAAAATAATAAAAGAAATCGACATGAATAATTAAATAAATAATTTTTTTTTAAAAAAAACCCTGATTTTACAAAGATAATGTATCATGTCCTAATTCTTTTTGCCATATACATTATCCCATGTTCATGTTTGCACTTCTTAGTTACCAAATAACATATCATGGGAAATCAATTGAAACTCCAACCATCTTTGATATTTATAATTTAAGATATCAATCATTATATTATGTGTTTTTTAAAAGTGTGTGTGTGTATATATATATATATATAGTGTATTAACACATGAAAATAACCAAAAATACTTAAAAAATATTAATTTAATATTTTTTTTAAGTGAAAGAATTTTAAAAAGTAAACATTATCACAATATCAAACAAATATTATGTATTAAAGGTATGTTTGGTATTGCAGTAGCTGTTATGATTTTAGTTTGAAAAAAGTTATTTTATAAAAAATAATTTTAATTGAGGTTGGTTTGAAAAAATATATATTTAGTTAAAACTGTGGTTGAAATTGAGGTTAAACAAAAAAATAGTTTAATGTATTTGGCTAAGAATGCTTTTAAAATTGAGGTTATAAAATAATTTCAAAAGATATATATTAATATTTATGGTTTTTAATTTAAATATTGTAAATTTAACTATTGCTATTACATCATGAAATAAATCATACTTTATATATAAAAACTTTTTTGGTTCCATTAAACTATCTACAATTCCATTACATCTAAAATTTATCCGACAAAAACTATAATTTTCATGATTCTTTGAGCGTGCAATAAAATTAAGTAAAATATTACCAGAAATAAAATTGAGATTACAATACGAATAAATTTAATTAACCTTAAATTATTTTTTTTTTAAAAAATTATTTTTTACATTCACGTAAACAGTGTGAGTAAAATTAATTAACTACACTGGATTTTTAAACAAATTATTATTTAAATGGTTTTTTTTTTTTTAAAATTCACATACAATGCAAGTGAATTAAAATTCACTTGCATTATTAATTGATTTTTTAAAGAAAAAACTGTTCATTTTAGTGAACAGTGCAACTATGAAGAGATGCTGCATTGTTCATTGAATAATGCAGCATGGTGCAGCCGCAAGAAGTAGCTTCTATATGCTTTCCTTTTTCATGCATTTCAAACCCAATATTTCAAGTGTGTTTGGTATTGTGATAGCTGTTATGGTTGTGGTTTGAAAAAAACTGTTTTATAAAAAATATTTTTAGTTGAGGTTGGCTTGAAAAAATATATGTTTGGTTAAAACTGTGGTTGAAATTGAGATTGAACAAAAAGTAGTTTAATGTGTTTGGTTACGAATGCTTTTGAAATTGAGGTTATAAAATAATTTTTAAAAATATATATTAATATTTATAATTTTTAATTTAAATATTGTAAATTTAATTATTGTTATTTCATCGAAATAAATCATATTTTATATAAATGTTTTTTATTATTCCATTAAACTATCTACAATTCTATTACATACAAAATTTATCCGACAAGAACTACAGTTTTCATGATTTTTTTGAGCGTGTAATAAAATTAGATAAAATATTATCATGAATAAAATTGAGATTACAGTATGAATAAATTTAATTCACCTTCAACTAATTGTTTTTTAAATAAAAATTACTATTTATATTCACGTGAACAATACGAGTGAAATCAATTAATTACACTGGTTTTTCAAAAAAAAAAACTACAAACTAATTTAAAAAAAATATTAAGTAAACAGTGCGACTGAATTAAAATTCACTTGCATTATACGTCTATTAAGAAATGCTGCATTATTCAATAAACAGTGCAGCATGGTGCAGCCTCACGAAGAAGATAGCAGCTACTTTTATTTTCCAACTTTTTAAACGCACAATTTAATGGGATTCATAAATAATAATTTATGTTTTTTTGTTTAACAAACTTTGTTGCATCTGTATTTTAAACAAAACACAAATATAATAACGTAAACAATCATGTTCTTCATGGATCCATAAAAGGTAATCTATGTTTTTTTTTGTTATAAAATATTGTTGTATTTGTATTTTAAATAAAATACAGATGCAACTTCTTAGATAAACATTGTCTAGGTAGAGGTTTGGAAGTGAATTAATTTTTATTTTTAAATGTATATTTTACTTTAAAATATATTAAAATAATTATTTTTTTTGTTTTTTTAAATTTTTTATGAGTAAATGTTAAAAATAGAAAATATATATAATAAAAAACGGTTTTTAAACAAAATTTACTTTTAAAAAACATCGTCCATCATAATACTAAACCTACACTAATTTTGAGCTATCAAATACAAGTTTACATGAGAAGAAACGATGAAAAACTGTGTTGCAATTTGTTTTATGGAAAATAATTTTTTAATTTTTTATGTATTTGTTTATTATTAAAAAAAATAATTAGTAAAAAATACATTATAGTAAAAAAAAACTTTATTTTAATTTTTTATTTTTTTTATTTTGATCAAAAAACACTTTTTTAAAGTTATAAAAAATATTAAAATATCATCTTATATTATTTGATGATTATATCAAATTAAATTTTTAATTATTATATATTTTTTTAATTTTATTCTTCATAATTTAATTTTTATATCAATTTTGATTCTCATTTTTATGATTGTTATTTTCTCTTAGCATTTTCTTAATTTAAATATTTTATTTATTAAATTCGGTTCTCATTCTTTTAATTATTATTTATTTATTTTAAAAAAATTATAATATTAGATTTTTTCAATTTTATTTCCATTCAACTTTTTTAATTTGTAACATCTATTTCTTATTATTTTAATAAACTTAAAAAAAATATTAATAAATTATTTATCAATTTATTTTATATGAAATAATCTAATATTGAAAAATATTTTTCTATTTATTTTTTATAATACTATCAAATATAAAAAAAATAATCAAGACGTAAAACAGGTATGCATAGATTGAGACGTGTAAAGGATTACTGAGAGACAAGATAAGAATATATAGACTTTATAACCCATGTAAAATATGAATCTCCAAGAACAAGACTCCAAAAGGATGATCATAATCCAGATTTGATAGCTTCTATTTAATTATATAAATCAAGGCCTCCCCCCACATCAATCTTCTCTCTGTTTGGATATCTTCTTGTTGCAGAATCAAAATATCCAATAAACTAAAATGAAGATCCATTGTTTTTCTTTCTTTCTCCTGAAATACGGCTAGTACTGTATTATTCTGCTACATAGAAAGGCGACGTGCATGGATTATTTAAACCCTAGATCGATGCCAGAAGGAATTGACTCGGTTTTGATCCCCATCGCAAGGAGACAGGAATTCATGGGCTGTTAGTGTTTTATATATATATATATATATATATATATATAGATAGATAGATAGATATATGTATATGTTGTTGTTGTTGTATATTTTGATCTTGATCTTAATTAATTAATTAATTAAATGTAAATATTTGATCTTGTATTGTGGAGTGTTTTTTTATTTTGTTTATTTGATTACATGGTAATTAAAAATATATACGTGAAAAAAAACAATGATTTAAAAAAAATATGTTTTGTAATAAAAAATATTATTTTTTATTCATGTATTTTTTCCATAAAACATATGTTTTTATTAGCAGTATAGTTTATTGAATAAAAACCGCATTGTTTTAAATTGATATATACACGATAATAATAATAATATATATAAAAAAATATATTATCGTGCATGCACACGTATTCCACCCTAATTGTTAATTAATATTTATTTATTTATTTTTAGACAGGGTTTTGAGCATATTTTCTGTTCATCTTTTTACTCACTGTAGATGAGAAATATTTTTGATAAATCGTCAGCAAGAATAACAACTTTTATTTATTTATAAAGAATTCTTCCATACCATGTTGCTTGCTTGAAATTGGACTCCATTTTTATTCATATTATTTATTTTCTTTGTTTTTGACTTCTGCAGTACCAAAACTTCCACTCAAACAAGATCCAGTACCAAAACTTCCACTCAAACAAGATCAATTAGGAAGGCCTGCAGATTTGACTAACCCACTTCCCTTTCAGGTAAGAACTTTTAGGTCTAGATCATTAATTAGTCCACCTAATTACCTATGATTTTGACTCTCAGCCAAGCAAATGCCTTATTTATACATATTTTACTTAGTTTTTTAGCTCATTGATTAGCTACATTGGATCTTATCTTCTGCATCAATCCTTTATATGCGTGAAGGTAACGAAAAGAAGTCACTAGCAAGTGATGTGAGTGCAATGTGGTTGGCTAAACTTTCAATTGTTGTGAAATTAAAAAATATTTTTTACTCGATTAAAAAAAATATATTGGCAACCCAAGTTTTACATTAGAAAATGGGTTAGGTAAACCTTTTAAAAGCTTTTACCTGTATATTTTTGTATTTTAAAAATATTTTTATAAAAATTTATATATTTTTTTATAATGTCGTCTGAGATATATATATTAAATTGTAAGAGGTCTGAAAAATTGTTGTCTAGAAGTCTCTCTTTAACATTAGAAATATCAATATCTATAGATATTAAACTCAATAAATGAATCGATTCAATTTTTTTAATAATAAAAAGTCAAAACCTTACTTTTTTAAAAAATAAAAAAATATTATTTAAATCACAAGTTAACCCAAATTATAATTAAATCATATAATATAAATTCACTCAATTCGAATTAAATCTCGAATCAACCTGCCTGTGATGCTAGATCATACTTAATAAGCAGTATAGAGCAACAAACATGCGTCTGGAGATAATCTATGGTACGGTGGCTCTAATTAGTAAAATCAGCATCACGATTTCGTGTGTTTTCTCATATTAAAATTAATTTTCCCAATGAAGACGATGAGCATAAATCCTTAAACCAAAAGTTAATTATTTTATTTTCCCAGAAGGTGCGTGTTCAGCCCCTTGAATTTATTTATTAAATTATAATTACTTTCCTGTAATTTCTTTAACTAAAAATCTCAAAATCAACCTCCCTCAATTTTTCATTTTTCCCAAATCGACTCAGTTGCTTTTTTTTTATACTTGAAAAAATCCACGATATTGATTTAATAAATATATGATTAAAGTGCAAACACCTCATAATTACAGGAATATGATATTTTATATAAAAAAATAAACAGTATGTAAATAAATCTAAAAATTTAAATTAATAAATCAAATTTTAATATATAATTTATATAATTTTTTAATATAACCTTTCAAGTTACAACTTGTACAAATTTATATAAATTTATACAAATTGAAATGATTCTTTAATATAATCATACGATCATGAATTTAAATATAATTATTTTTATTTATTTAATAAAAATTAAATATAAAATAATATGAATTTATAAAAATAATATAAATTATATTCTAAAATTTTATATAAAAAAATTATTAAAATAAATTTTTCCCACCTTATATTAATTAAAAATAGAAAAATCCACAATATCTCCGCCGCCTTATATTAATTAAAAATAGAAAAATCCACCATATCTTCGACGAATTGAAAACTCCATTCTCGAATCCAGGCAGCAATCAAGAGAAGTTTTTGGCTAGGGCAGCAGCTAGGGAAGGAAAGTTTCTATCTTTCCCAGATAAACTCTTGGCCCAATAAATATAAGTGCAGCCCACACCCTTTATGGGCTATCGTATCTTACAGTCTTTTACAGGTAATTAAATTAGTGGTGCTTTTTTTTTTTTTCATTTTTAAAATAAAGAAGAGAAATAATTATTTAATGCCGAAATACCGGAAATAAATTAGAACTCCAACATTTAGGTAGTGAGAGTATTAACTAACTAGACAAATTGTTATCAAGTTTTATGATTAGTATGTATTGAATTTGATTGGATAATTTGTTAATTATATCTTGTGTTCGATAAATACTAGATAAAATAAAATAATATATTGTAATGACAATACACTTGTTTTGTCCAACGTTTGAAATATAAATTATGATATATGTTTTAATCCGAAATTTAATTTATACTGTTTTTAATATAATGAGTAAATAAATAAATCGGAGTAATTTTTAATTTTTGTTGGGAAGACATTAACTTGTGTTTGATAAATTGAAGCTATAGATAAAAAGGCATGGAAATGATAAATAAAATGGAGTTTCTATGTGGAGTTCTTAACAAACCGATCCCATGATTAATTTTTGTGTTACCCTTGGGAAAGCAGAGAGATGATAAGTAGGGCATGAAAGATATCTGTAAGCAAAATCAAGAAACATTTTCATTATACTTAATTTTTTAAAATGAAAAAAAAAAAAGAGCCTTGTTTAGATGAGATTGAAAATAATAAAAGAAATTGACATGAATAATTAAATAAATATTTTTTTTAAAAAAAATCTCTGTTTTTACCAAAATAATGTATCATGTCCTAGTTCTTTTTACCATATCCATTATCCCATGTTCATGTTTGCACTTCTTAGTTACCAAATAAAATATCACGGGACATCAATTGAAACTCCAACCATCTTTGGTATTTATATATCAGGATATCAATCATTATATTATGTGTTTTTTCAAAAGTGTGTGTCTATATATATATATATATATATATATTGTGTATTAACACATGAAAATAACCAAAAAAACTTAAAAAATATTAATTTGATATTTTTTTAAGTGAAAGTATTTTAAAAGGCACTTTAAAAAGTAAAAGTTATCACAATATCAAACAAATATTATTTATTAAAAGTATATTTGGTATTGCAGTAGTTGTTGTAGTTTTAGTTTGAAAAAAAATATTTTATAAAAAATAATTTTAATTGAGGTTGGTTTGAAAAAAAATATATAATTGGTTAAAACTGTGGTTGAAATTAAGATTGAACAAAAAATAATGTAATATATTTGGTTAAGAATGCTTTTAAAATTGAGGTTATAAAATAATTTAAAATATATATATATATATATATTAATATTTATGATTTTTAATTTAAATATTGTAAATTTAATTATTGCTATTATATCATGAAATAAATCATACTTTATATATAAAAAAATTTCTAGTTTCATTAAATTATCTATAATTTCATTACATACAAAGTTTATCTGACAAGCACTATAATTTCTATGATTCTTTGAGCGTGTAATAAAATTAAGTAAAATATTACCATGAATAAAATTGAAATTATAATACAAATAAATTTAATTAATCTTAAACTAATTTTTTTTAAAAACTTATTGTTTATATTCATGTAAATAATATGAGTAAAATTAATTAACTGCACTAGATTAAAAAAAATTACTTAAATAATTTTTTCAAAAAAAAAATTCACGATGCAAGTAAATTAAAATTCACTTGCACTATTCACTGATTTTTTTAAAAAAAAAAACTATTCATTTTAGTGAACAATACAAATATAAAGGGATGCTGCATTGTTCACTGAACAATGCAGCATGGTACTGCCGTAAGAAGTAGCTTCTATATGCTTTCATTTTCCATACATTTCAAGCTCAACATTTCGAGTGTGTTTGGTATTATGGTAATTATTATGGTTATGATTTTAAAAAAATTGTTTTATAAAAAATATTTTTAGTTGAGGTTGGTTTGAAAAAATATATATTTAGTTAAAATTGAGGTTGAACAAACAGTAATTTAATGTGTTTGGTTACGAATACTTTTGAAATTGAGATTATAAAATAATTTTTAAAAATATATATTAATATTTTATATATAAAAAGATATTATTCCATTAAATTATCTATAATTCTATCACATACAAAATTTATCCCACAAGAACTACAGTTTTCATGATTTTTTGAGCGTGTAATAAAATTAGATAAAATATTATTAAGAATAAAATTGAGATTACAGTATTAATAAATTTAATTCACCTTTAACTAATTTTTTTATATAAAAATTATTATTTATATTCACGTGAACAATGCGAGTAAATCAATTAATTATACTGGTTTTTCAAAAAAAAAACTACAAACTAATTTAAAAAAAAACACTGTTAAGTAAACAATACAACTACATTAAAATTCACTTGTACCATGGGATGGTGCACTGTTCAATGAACAGTGCACCATGGTGCAGCCTCACGAAGCAGGTAGCGCCTGCTTTCGTTTTCTAACGTTTCAAACACACAATTTAGTGGGACCTATAAATAGTAATTTATGTTTTTTTTTTACCAAACATTCTTGCATCTACGTTTTGTTTAAAACGCAGATGCAACAATGTAAATAAATACATTTTCATGGGATCCATAAACGGTAATTTAATTTATTTTTTGTTATCAAACATTATTGTATTTGTATTTTAAATAAGATGCAGACCCAATTTTGTAGACAAACATTGTCTAGGTAGAGGTTTAGAAGTGAGTTAATTTCTATTTTTAAATGTATTTTAAATGTGTATTTCATTTAAAAATATATTAAAATAATTATTTTTTTAGTTTTTTTAAATTTTTATGAGTAAATATTAAAAATAAAAAATACATATAATAAAAAAAAAATTAAACAAAATTTACTTTTAAAAAACATCGTCCATCGTAATACTGAACATACACTAATTTTGAGCTATCAAATACAAGTTTATATTAGGCATTTACAAGAGTTTTTTTTTTTTTTTTCCCAGAGAGAGAGAGAGGAGAGAGACGGAATTTAGCAATTGAAGCATGTGACGGATTTGGAAATTGTTTTGTTGACCAAAAATAACAGGTCATACGCGTAAAACCGACGCCTTCTCTCTGTTCTAAAAATTCACACCTCCTAATCTTTAGACGCGTAGACCACGCTGTCACTATTATCTGCTTTCGAGCTGACGTGTCACCACCCCACATGCCCTCATGACTCCATCCACTTTAAACTCTAGAATTTCTACCAATTTTATAAATGTTAAATGTGAAAACTTATTTATATTTTACCTTTCGTATTAAAATTATAAAATCCCTTCTCATGTTGTCAAGATGTTTGAAATCCAAACATAATTAAAAAAAGCAACGACTAATTTTATCTTTTAAACCAAACAATTCAAAACAAATAGATTTTTGTTTATATGTAATATTAAATGACTGAGAATTAAGGGAGTGTTTGGTTGTTTTCTTAAAACAGAAAAGAGGAAGATAATGGAATTTTTTAAAAAAAAAACATGTTTTTTTTATAACTCTTTATTTAAAGGGTATTTGGCATTGAGGTTCAACTAATTTTCTTTAAAATTTGAACTTTTTTATTTTAAATTATATTTTTTTTAGTTTTTTCCTTGTCTTTTTAATAAGTTGATGTTAAAAATAAAATTTTAAAAATAAAAATAATATTATTTTAATGTATTTTCAAGTAAAAAATACTTTAAAAATAATCTTTATGGCACTCTCAAACACTCTTTTTTTTAAAAAAAATTAACTTTAAAATTGTCCTAAGAACTTATTTATATTTTTTTATCTTTGTTATTCCCACTAGATATATTTTTATATCTTTTATTTTTTATTTATTTATTTTAGGACATGAAGAAAAAACAATCTAAAAACAAGGATACTATCTTCTATTATGTCATTCAAGATTTATTTGTCCTCTTTGATAACTAAAAATAATAACAAGATATCAATTTAGTGTATAAAACTTGAAATACGAATCATACCATGATCATGATTTGGGATTATCAAAACTCTAATTTGATAATTTGGTCATCGAGAATATTCTAAATTTTTATCTCAATATAGATATAATAAAAAAATCTCTCTCTATATATATATATAGAGAGAGTTTTTTTTCCATTATATCCATATTGAGATAAAAACTATTATCCAAGTTTAGGATAACGTGTTGACCTCCAAATTTTTGAAGGAAAAAAGAAAAAGAAAAAGAACAATGACAAGCTTAGAATAGAAACTCATTCAAGCGAGAGTAACGCGACTTCGTATGGGCGTGTGACTCCAGGAAGGAGGGCTAGCTCACACGGAAACACACACGCTAAGGAAAATCAAGAAAAGTAGTAGTTATAAAGGGAAAATATATATATATATAAGCTGTCATGGAGCCAATTAAAGAACAAGTCTTTGCTGTTTCATTCTCCATTAAGCAATCCATTTCTCTCTTTGACTAACCTATAAATATATACACACACACAAACAAACAAGGCCTGAACCAAGTCAGGATGATGAGTTTTTGAGGAGGAAATCAAAACAAGAAGATAACAATGAAGTGGTCATGGATTCAGGCAGCTGGGACAACCAAGAAGGTTCATGTCAAGGTGAGGCCATTGAAGCTAGAAGGATTGTTATGTAAAGAAAAGGTTGATGGTAATGGAAGAGAAAGAAGGGTTTTTGTTGTCAAGATGAAATGGAAAGGTCCCAAGTCGTCAGGATTAGTTCCATTTTATCGAGTTTCCAAGTGCCAAAGAAATTATAGCAGCCAGAAATTCCTCAAGGAAGGGGAGTCCGATATAGAATGGAATGGTGAAGAATTTGAGAGTGTTTGGACTCCTTCCAAAGACAATTCTTTTGTTCAGTGGGATGTTTCTTTCAGCGTTTTATATGTAAGTTTCTTGTTTTGGCATAACGTCCTTTTTTTTTAATTGTTCTGGGCATGTTCACCCTTGCTTTTGTATGAATCCAGGACTAAAATGGTAATGGTGATGGTCTTTTTGCAGGGTGAGGATGAGAAATCCAGGGCTAAAATGGCAGTCTTGGGAAATGTTACGCTGAATATAGCAGAACTGGCTTCAAGGATGAATTCCCAGATTGAAAAAAAGCTGCCAATTTCTTTACATCTTGATGGAGTTGACTGCCAAGCTTATCTTTTGGTAAGTTTCATTTCCAGCTGCAGACCAAATTCTGTAGCTGATCTGTTCTGCTAAAGAAAAAACATTGTATAACTGAAGATCAGAGAGATTCCCTCTTCTCAATCAAAACTGATCTTCAGTTACACAAACTGTTTTGATTTAGAGGAAATCTCTCTAACATTTCGTAATTGACTTGTAATAAACGCCTGCATTGATTCACTTGTATCTGTAGCTACAAATTTCATAGTTATCGGCTGTTCCAAGATGGTGTAAGAACCCGATCAAAATAGAGTTTTAGATTGTCCAAATTCTATGCCATAGATAGGATTAGGATACCCTCTGTTCAATTCTATGAAAGAAACAAGAGAAATGGTGTTATTAAGTGAAATGGAAACAGCATATCTGAGCTGTTTGCACCACTTCCCTTATTGATATGGAAAAATTAGCTGTAAAAATATAGTAAAAAACCAAAGCACAGCTCTGAGTAACCAATTCAGATGAAATAACGCAGAGGTTTCGCCAGATAAGGAAAGGGAAAAAAAGAACAAAACTCAACCATCGAAAGCCCTAGTCTTCAATGAAACAGCTAAATTTAAAATAAACAATTAGTCATAGCATTTGACCTTTTCATTGTATATATTTTCCTTGTAACTTACGTGATGTGTCGCTACTATTGACCTTTTTGTTTAATATAATCTGAATTACTCTTGGCTTAAATATTTAATCAATGACTATTTCATTTCATACAGATTGATGTAAGCTTCGCTGAGGTCAGAAATTCATTTGACCAAGCAGGAACTGTTCAAAACTCGGGTGACTCAGGTACTAAGGAGGGACTTTTCAAGGGCAATACAGCTTCTAAGAACGAAATGGACAGAAGAAACCGAGTGAATTCTAGTGACTCGGACGAGTCAACTATGTTTGACTCGGATGATTCGGCCGGAACTTTGACTTCCACGAGCGACGGTAGTACTCAAGAGATGGGTTCAGGAATCGAGTTGGGTTCATCATTGGAGACTCAGTCAGACCGAGCTGCCAGGGTTGGGTTATTCTCATGGAAGAAGAGAAGGTTGAGCTTCAGCTTGTCCAGGAGGACAGTTGAGCCATTCGTTGAGAAAACTGATGCGGAGGTGGACAAATCCGATTCCACACAGGTACATAGATTACCTGACACAGAAATACCCGTGTCCGTTCATTCGATTATTTTATATATTAAGATACTCCATCACTCCTGCATTACTTGTTGAATCTCTGATAGTGTTGTGTCGGCCAAACCCTTAGACATGCCCCCATATAGTAGTGTCACGTCGGTTTCAAAAGTTAAATCTTCATAATTCAATCAATCCAAAATAAGCAATTGAAAGAACTTTTCATGTCCAGGAATAGTATGCAAGCTTTTTTAGTTGCTCTGGAAATGATGAGAGAACCTGCCTTGGAGCATAATGGCATGGTGGACCACAAAAAATTCATCATGGTCACCATGTCCCTAATTTTGTCATTTGTTATGACAAACTCATTTGCATTTGAAAGTTATGGGAAGGGGAAGTTTGAGATATAATTGGTTCCACTGTTGTTCTTGCAGAAAGACAAGTGGGAAGTCAAAGAACTAGTCAGCAGAGATGGTCAAGCAAAACTCGAAGCCAACGTGTTTCTTGCTTCCTTTGATCAACGAAGTGAAAAGGCCGCCGGAGAGAGTGCCTGCACGGCAATAGTTGCGGTCATTGCCGATTGGCTTCAATCAAACCGAGAATTCATGCCAACATTGTCTCAGTTTGACAACCTCATAACAGAAGGTTCACAGGAATGGCGAAAGCTTTGCGACAATGAGGCCTACATGAATTCCTTCCCTGATAACCACTTTGATCTTGAAACTGTTTTGAAAGCTGATCTTCGGCCTTTGACCATCTCACACGAGAAATCTTTTACTGGGATTTTCAGTCCTGAAAAATTTGAAAACTTGAAGGGAGCCACATCTTTCGATGACATATGGCAAGAAATAACCAGCGACACAAACGATTATGAGCAGAGGATATATATTGTGAGTTGGAACGATCATTTCTTCGTGTTGAAGGTAGATGCCGAAGCTTATTATATCATTGATTCGCTAGGTGAGAGACTCTCTGAGGGTTGCGGCCAGGCATACATCTTAAAGTTCGATGACTCGAGCTTGATGTATGAGAAGGTGGCGAAAGAAGATGTTGCCTCGGAGGAAATGGCAGGGGAAGAGAGATCCAAGGATAAAGAGGACATAATTTGCAAGGGAAAAGAGTGTTGTAAAGAATTCATTAAGAGATTTCTTGCTGCCATTCCAGTTGGAGAACTTGAAGAGGAAGAGAAAAGGGGTGCAGTTTCCACCTTTTCTCTCCTGAAGAGACTACAGATAGATTTCCACTACTGCTCTTCTTTGTATGCTTCTCATTCCTCCTCTCCAACATCTTCCACCTCCTTCTAGAGCAGTCACATTGTATGCTTACGGTGTAATTTTTCACCCAGTTCTAACTCTTTTTTTCAACACATTTCCCTCTTGACTAGATAGATGCCACAGCAAGAAAAGTGTACAGAGCACAGGACTCCTCTTTGGGAGCAAAATACACATTCAACAGCTTATTCGGTGCTGTCATTAGTACGGAAAAAAAGTTTGACACGATTTCATTTACAGCATAATAGTTAATTTCTAAACACCAAGTGGCTTTTGAATCCCATCATCCTTTATGTCTCATATACACATCAGTTCCCCAGTCACAATCATGAAGGTGAAGAAAGTAAAGCTTACTGAAATAGTGAGGAATGGCCTCCATCAATCTACATTTTTTGACCTATCTAACAAATTTACCAAGACCAATGGGGTCCACATCCTCCACTATGACCTTCGATGTGTTAAAGCCATTTAGTATTAGAGTTAGACCCTGAGGATAGCTGATAAGCACCCACTGCCCACAAATAGTAATCACCATTCATACAAACAAAAGGTTTTGTCCTCTTCCTCAAAAGACCACATACACAATGGGTCCACAAAACAGCCTCAAAGCATATTGACTAATAATATAATAGTAAGATTTGGCAGGATTAGACCTTCTTGTTCCCCACTAAGACAAACAAAATGCATATCCAGTGATTCAATAATCATTTCTTGCCCACTTTTTTACCAAAACCAATCAGAATGGGGGCCAGTGACCACTGACCTCAGATCTAATGATCAGGATTACTTCTCCTAATGGCTAAGTTTAAGGTTTGATGAAGAGACACGTCTTTGCCCCCACCTTTCCACATTTATACTAAGCTTTATAAGAAGAATACATTCGAAGTGCTCCTCGGAACTGCCTTTTGGACTTGTAATTATAAAGCTTCAGCTAATTGGACATGCAGTGACATAGATTACCCTACCAGCTTCTGTACATAAGATACAAATAGAATAAAGCGTGCTCTTTATGACCACTTCCATTTTCCTCTCTTTTACACCTAGTTGCTGTCTTAAAATCATTTTACACCTAGTTGCTGTCTTAAAATCAAACTTTCTCCATCCAGGTAAAAAGAAATGATGGTATGCAAGTTCTGGTCTGTGGTCCAAAAGCAACACCATGTTGCATCAAACATTTCTTCATAAATTTAAACCACATGCTTCGTATGTTAGTTCTAATTTAAACTCGGATCAATATTTACATCTAACATTCTTACAATATTGCAGCTAGCAACTCATCATTGTCAGGAAAAACTAGCAAACACTACATTGCCAAAAAGAGCTTTAGCAAGATATGCTTGCTTTAGGCATATCAAGAGTTTGAAGCAACATACCAAGCGACAGCCAGCTTACGAACCCACGCTTTTCATTCTGCCATTTAACTTATTACAAGGAAGCTTTGGCTGCCATAAAAATTGTTGATCCTCGACATGGTGATCGAAAACCAACTTGCGTTTTTTCATGGTCACATCTACAGTTACATGTTCCCTCGATTTGCTTGAATGTGAAACTAGCGGGTCAACCACATCAACCTTGGGGAAGAAAGACAACTCCTTGTCCATTTGTGGCATCCAATCACCAAACTTACCCCCCTCTTGAGAACAATCATGGCCACCGTCTTTGGCATCCTTTATTTGCTTGGTTTTCGCACTTGGCACTGGAGCTAAGATAGAGCCTAACCGCAATGATAGATCGCACTCAATTTCTTGAGGTTGAAAACAGTCCTTGTGATCAACTTGACTGGTTCTAACAGGGAAGTCCCCGTTAGAGGGGAAGAAGTTTTGCACAGCAGCCACCTTGACAGGCTCTATAGTGCCAGGAACAGTCTTAGGAAGAGCTCCACAACCTCGCTGTGGCTCTAGGCAACTACCACCGTAGTATAAGGGGTAAACAGAGCACAAGCTTGGTATACGGTAATTTTCCAAGGGTAAACATCGGTTAACATTAGATGGAGGAATGTTTTCAGTTCTAAAAAGGAATCTGTTAGAAGTGTCATTGCCCTGGCCAGCAAGGTCTTGTGATTCTGAGCCTGAAGGAGCAGAATTCATGATTGTGGGTTTTACCAGGTTTGAATAATCACGCAGGCAATGTGAGTTGGATATGTGATTTGCCCGAATTGCGTTGTGCACAGCAGCAGGTGACAAGGTGTTTGACTCTTGAGTGCTCGGACTAAGGTAAAACCTCAGATTGCAATTTCGTTGGCTCCTGGAGGCTCTTCTTGGTGTGCAGCCCAAATTGAGAGCAGCTGAGCAGTAATGAAATAGGGTGAGAAGGGTTACTCTTATAGCATTTGCATGCAGAACATTGTCCGTACAACGTATCAAACAAAGTGGAGAGTCGCATAAAATGGGGACTTAAAGTGACGGCACTATGTGAGATATAATGATGATGGTTGAATCAAATATGCTGAAAGGCACATACACTGAATCTAAATTTCAAAGTAGCACTCATTGTAATTGATTTCAAGCACTGAAAAATTGGGCCAAAAGTATTTTAAATTCTGAAGCAACAAAATCTTTATTCAAGACATGCAGAAATCAAAGACTACAATTAGCACAAGGAATAAAAACTGGCCAGGTACCTTCAATGCAAGGTTGAAGAAGCTCTCCAGTTTCCAAACTCTCATCGCGTCGAATTATGGTATTAATGGCATCATTTGCTCTGTCCCAGAGTGTCTTAAGGTCCATATACTCAGCCTGTGCAAGCATTAGAATCCAAAAATAAGCTCTACAAAAAGACAGTGATCAAATCTACTAAACCAGCAAAAACTTGGCACTGTTGCTGAGAAACATAGAAGGCAAAATAAATGTAAATTATGAATCTTTAATTCATTAAATTGTCAGCACCCAACAGCATGACCTCAAGCTCAATTTTTTTTTAAAAAAAAAAAAATACTTCATTGATCGTTAACTCTGTCTCCGGTTACCAGGAGATAAAGATGGAGATGTTCAAATTTCAATTGATGGTAACAGGATAAAAAAGAAGAAAGCTTCAACCTCGGAATTGGCTTTGGAGTACATGATTTCTTCTGCTTTCAGGACAACAACAGGGAGCTTCTCTTGCCATTCCTTGTTCTTTTTAGTAGCTGAGCAATGAGCCTCATTGACAAGTCTAAACAAGAGGCATAACCAAAACCAGTGAAAAAAGACAGACCCTTTATCAAATAAGAACATACACAAACAAAGAAAGCGGTAGGAGGGTACCTGAAGATTTCTTGAATGAGAGAACCTCTGATGGGCTGGTGTCTATCACTGTGCCACGCTCTTCTAATACATTCATAAGGCCTTGGTCCTGGTCGAGGCATCTTCTTCTTCACTAGCACTAACTCTTTGAGAGGAAGAAAGAAAGAAGATTTCTCCGTTCCTTGAGGGGTCCAAGCTGACAAAGCTGTGACCAAGAAGTAAAGGGTAGCTTCAGTTTATGGTTTCCTACCTTTTACTCTTGCTTGTGACTTATCAAGTCTTCAAAGGTCTCACACACACATTGATCAGAACAACATCATCATCATCATCATCATCATCAACAACAACACAGTGAACTAAAAAAAAAATGCAAGAAGCGATGAGAGAAGCAAAGGGCTTTTTAACATTTTTTTATAAGGGCTTTGGCTTTCTTTTTCTCTCTTTTCTGTCACAAACTCAATTATTTCAATGGGTTTTAATGAGTTTGGTGTGTCCCCCACTCATCCACATGCCTGCTTCCCCTAGCCCCAAGAGTCCCTCTCTCTATTTTTTTCCCCCATCGGTTCTGTGGCCTTTTCTCTTCCTTTTTTTTTTTTTTTTTGTGGCCTCGTAACGTTATCTATCACTCTCTCTCCCCTCCCTTCAATTTTTTTCCTGCCAAAAGTCTTGTGTGGAACTTTTACAGTTCTTGTAGAGGTTGGGGTTGCTTAGAAACCACCGACAGTGACAATATCATCAGTTCTTCTCCTCCCCTACCACAACTTGGACGGTCACCAGTGAGAAAGGCCGGCCTCATGTCCTTACCATGCAACCGCGACAAGTAATCAAAAAAATGACCTTTTTTCTAGAAGGCTGCTTGATTATGCATTCCACCATAATCACCATTTATTTATTCAAGTAATAAGATGAGAATGCCATTACAGCGGTAGCTTTGCCACCAGCTACTTAAAAAAAATAAAATAAAATAGATTTTACAAAAATATATGTATGGTTAAATTGGTTTTTATTAATGAAAAGTATGTTATTTTAGTTTTTATAAAATTAAAATTTAAAATGCAATTACATATTCAGAATAAAAATTTTAAATTATTTAACAAATATAATTTTTTTTATCTGTAGAGTGTTTAGTTAATAACTAACCCGAGTTAAGAATTGGGAGTTGGGGATAGTAAATGTATTTCTAGCAGTGTGTTTAGTTATTATTTCAAAATAAATATATTTTTTTATATAATTTACTTTAAAACTATTTTAATATTTTTATCGTTTTGTTTATATCATACTTCTATCCTATACACTAAAACTAACATTTATAAATAAATATTTTTTTATGGTTGGATGTCAATAAATATTGATTTTCTTATGAATTTAAATATTTTTAGACAGAAAAGAATCACTCTCCTTTTTTAAAAAACGGGAAGGGAGGAAATATTCCGTCCTCCGAGGGTAAAATGATGAGAAAGTGTCTTTTTTCTGGGAAATGGAATATATATTTTTTAATTGTATGTACAAAGTTCAATTTTAAATTTTTAATATTACTAAACTGCTAGAGACAAAGCTTGCTCCTTAAATTAAAATCTCCACGAACACAATTCGATTATTAATACTTGAGATTTTCAATAGGAGGTCTTAGATTGAGATTTGTTGAAGTATATAGTGGGATTTTTTAGGGGGGATTTTGCTCCCTTTATGTAATTTACCTATTAATTGATTAAATAAAATATAAGATCAAAATTATAAATATAAATATAAAACTTTGTTTATTATATGTATTTAAGCAAATCTAAATAGATAAATTTTATTGAATCTATTGAGTTCTTTTAAAAAAAAAAATATGAAGATATATGTATTAGCAGATAAAATGACTCGGAGTGCGAGTTTGAAAGATTAACCCAGGTTAATTTAAATATTTTTATTTTTTAAATTAAATATTTTTATTTATAGTTTTTCCCTTCAGCATTAAATTGATTAAGAGTTAACTTAATTTGTTTTATTTTGTTTTTTATAATTTTTATCAAATCTCATTATTCAAATCATAAATTTAATTGATTAACATGAATTTACCCAAATAGATTTAATATGTTGTCATCTCAATAATTTCATAATAAAATATCATTTAATAAGTTTTTTTTCTTAAAAAATACATTTAGATGTCTTGACATTTTTTTATCTCACTCAAAAAAATTATACAAACTATTTATGCTATGTATTTTTTTATTATTATCCTTATCTTATTCAATAAATAAATGATTCCAACTAACATGGTTAATAACCACAACCAGGTTTATCATACACATTATAATATTATATATCTTGATGTATATTTTTTTATTTATTTTTTATTTTTTATTTTTTTGTGTTGAAAAAAGAAATGATCTAATTTATGACATAATAAGCACGGTAATACAACTAGTATTTAACTAATTAGGGTACACAATTAAGCAATTTTGAATTGTAAATATAAAATTAGTCTAAAAGCTCTCGCAAATAACTGATCAAACTCACAAATCTTTTCTTATATATATATATATTTGTGTGTGTGTGTGAAAAATGGCATCATGGGATGATCAATGCCTTCGCTGGGCATTTGCTGCCTTTCGATCTATGTCTCCTCTTTTCCAGCAATCTCCGACGTTGTCGCTTATGATTGCATTTATAAAGAGGAGGGCAATAAGTACAATGGTGGATGGAATTAGGGAAACCATTGCCTGTAATTAAGGATACTGTAATTGTTGTAGAGGGCAGAATTTAGGCATTGGGATTTCATCATCATGATTATGGAGAAAGCTGACTATCACTTCAGTTGTACTTAAAAGGATGTTTCTTAAATTATATTTTGTTTAAAAATATATAAAAATATTTTTTAATTTTTAAAAATTACAGAGTGAACCTTTTTTTTTCTTTTTTACTTCAGACCGGCCTTACCTTGTAAAAATCTTGTTTCACGTTACGGTATGGTTTTTTTTTGTTGGAGTTAATTTATAAGGTGATTTTTAATATAAAAATATTATAATTAAAAAAAACTCATAAAACTAATCAATTTAGTGATTTTTTTAAAATTCACTTTTAACAATATTATCAAAAACATAAGAGATAAGATAAGAGAAAAAATTATTCTGCAAGCACAAAACACTTTAGATTAAAGCAATGTTCTCCATTTTTATGTTCTAGATTTTTTTTAGTTATTTTTGTTTTTAATATGATCCTAAAAAAATCAATTTATTTATGATTAAAATTGATAGTCAAGTTTTTGGCAATGTTGGAAAAAGACGTTGATATTATATTAATATTTGATTTGATAAAATCAGATGTAATTTTCTTGATTAAATATAATTAAAACTTTATAGATTAAAATTGATTTTGGTACAAAATGGAAGCCTACTATAGTTGAGGCACGTTTTTACTGTTCTTGATCCATTGAAGTTTTTTTTTTTTCACTTTGTTATTTCATTTTTAATCCATGTTTAAAGAGGTTCTCGCATCTTGGTCCATGACTTCATTTTATTTGCGTTTCAATTTTTGAGATATAACTTATAAGCAGGAGGAGATGTTGGCTGACTTGATTCAGAAAATGATAGAGTTTGCTCTTAGTGTTTGGGATGAATATTATTAGATTGTTTTTTTTACTTTTGTCTTGTTTGAAAAAATAGATTTGGGCTTGAAAATATTCTTGCATTTAAATTGAATTTTTTGGTTTTTTAACCAATTTTTGGCTAATCCGAGGGCATAAATGGATTTATTTAGTTTTCAATGTATTTTTGACAAAAAAAAATGTTTTAAAAATATTGTTTTTCTACAAAGTTAAAGATTAGACTTTCCAAGCACTTATTATAGACGACAGGTCATCTAAGAAAAATAACATATTGTTTATTGTTTTTTATAAAAAGAAGAAGGTTAGGCAGATAATAGGTTGTTCATCTAACTTAATAAAAAAATAAATAAAATAGGCTAGGTATGCGGACCTGTCTTTACAGGTCTATACAAGAAAGCCTTGATTTTGCGTGACAAGGGCAGGTATATTATGCTTAGATTCTTGGATTTTTTTTTAATATTTTTATTTTTTAAAATTATTATTTAAATTCATTTAAATAAAATAAGTAAAATTATCATTTAGTGAATTATTCCATTAAATATCGTTCGGTCTCTAAATTTATTTTCATGTGAGATTGTAATTTTTTTTTATATTAGTAGCCATTCATTTAGCATGGCACGTTATGATTGTTTTCTTATGCTTCAAGTATAGTCAATATTAATTATAATTAAATAAATATAATTATGTTCGAGATGTTAGTTTATTAGATATTAATTAATTTGATATTTATTTTTGGACAAAATCTTTTCTCTCTATTTTTTTTCAAAATAGTTCAAATAATAACTTTTTTTACAATATTTTTTTATTGTATACTTAAATAAAAAAATTAAAGAGTTATTTATGTATTGTGATTAAATATCTTAATATATATTACTGTTTTAATTTATAAGCTTAATTGTTTGTAGGCATCATAAACTTTTTTAGCGTTTATTAACATATATAATTACTTATTTATTTGATTAAACATTTCCATTATGTTTTTGGTTCACGATTAAAATTTTTCTTGGTAGTGAAAAATGCTTTGCCAATGCTTACATTTTTCTTTGGCGTTGATAAAAAAAATTGAGCCCAACCTACCAGGAGAACAAGCGAGCGACTAGTATGATAATAATAGATATTGGAATTAACATTAGCATATTTACTAAAATATCCAGGGTATGAACAATGTTGCACCTTAATTTTTTTTTTCAAACTTTTTTTTTTACAATAACCTAATTATATACAGAGCTAAGCTTGAAATAATAGAAAAAACACTAAATTAAAACATAGAGGACTAAAAAGTGAAACACGAAGAAAATATATGATATTTAAGTTCGATAGTATAGCATATACATATTATAATAGTGGTGTATATTTAATATGTTTTGTTAAAAAAATATTATTTTTAAAAAATTTAATTTTAATATTAAGAATCAAAATAATAATAAAAATACATTTTTTTAAAATTAAATATTTAACTAATTACATTTTAATTGTAATGCCAAACATACTCATAATAAAACTAGATTTATTGAACCTTTATTTTTAGATTGTTTTTTTCCAAGTAGTTATGGTATTTTTAAACCAACTCTATACATTTGATTCAAATGAAATGTTATGTTCATAGTACAAAAAACACTATCTGAAACTTCACTCAAGGGATATAAGATTACAGTTAATTTGATTAATCTATATTTAAAAAATAAATAAAAGTTTAATTTTTACTAACTCACTTGACTAGGATTTCTAATTTAGAGTCTGTTTAGCAATGTAATTATAGATATTTGTTTTAAAAAAATTTATGTTAAAATATATATTAATATTTTTTTATTTTTTAAAAATTATTTTTAACATTAACATGTTAAAATAATTTAAAAATACTAAAAATATATTTATTTAAAATAAATTAAAATTATTTTTTAAAAAAAATTTAATACAAACAAATAATTCCTCTGTGGTAACTCTACCATGTCGTTTGGTTGATGTTAGCCATAATATTTATATTTGAATTTTCGTATTCAAGAAGAATCCCTTCTTTTGTCTGGGTCTCGGTAACAATGGTGTTATTAGACAAAGTTTACAAATCGGAAATACAATTTTTTTTTCTTGATAAAGTTTTAATCATTAAATATGTCCAAATTAGTGCAGTTTTATAAAATTATTTTTACAGTAGCTATTTAAAAATTAAAACTTTAAATGATAACACGACAAGTAAACCAGTTACCAGCTGAGTTAGACCTCTAAAGTATGATGGTGAGAAATTACTTAATTTCTTGTGCTTTCTTTCTCTCCTTTCCTTGGGATTTACAGAAAGCAAATCTACAGAAAAATTATCTTTGAGAGCAAGTCCACCTACTTTGAGTTTTTTTTAATATATATCCTGACCCAAGCGTACATATGCCTCGGAGATAAAAAAATAATAATAAATATATATATATATATATATATATATATATATATATAAACTTTATCGGGTGAGAGATTGAGAGTGTTTTAACCGATTTATATTTTTAAAAAATTTATATTTTTTATTAAAAAATAAATTTTAAATTTTAAATTATTTTAATATGTTAATCTTTAAAATAATTTTTTTAAAATAAAAAATATTATTTTAATATATTTTAGCATAAAAAAAATCTCAATCATATTGGTGAAAATATTAACTTTGAAAGTATTGATGTTCTTTTTTTTTTTTGTAAGTTTTAATCAACTTTTTTACTAAATTTATATATATATATATATATATATGTGTGTGTGTGTGTGTGTGTGTGTGTGTGTGTGAGGGGGTAGGGGGGTTGTGTTTGAGTTTTAGCATAAAAAAGATGTGTTTATCTTTATAATAATTTTTATTATTGTTATTTTTATTTTTTTTTATCTCAAAAGAGTAATATAATTTCCGTAAAATGCAGTAAAAAAAAAACTTCATCTCGCAGCCAAAAAACTAATCCAAAATTACTGTGATTGTTATTAAAACAGTAGAAAAAAGGGTTTTTATTTTTCGGAGATAAATCTGAAGGATTGGACATGATTATCTAGCTTCTCTTCGACATGCGATGGATCAATTTCTTATATGCTATGCGTGCTCGTATAGGAAAAGATGCGAGCTTCTGTCTCCTCTTTTTTGACCAGCAATCAAGAAGGAAGAAAAAGACACGTGACTCGGGAACGAAAGTGGCTTGAATGCATTATTCACAAGAAAAGGAAAGCAGGGGAAAACAGCACAGTGCTCCCAAATCAAGAGCTACAGGAACCATACGCGCATGATATTCGATCCCTCGTTGACAGGGTTTGGTGGGCAGTGTGTGCATGTGTTTGTCAGTGCAGTGGTATCGTCAGCTATGAACTTGGCACAGTTTGAATCACTGAATGTGCACAGTCATGATTAAGTTCTGAATTCTGATATGATGATGAAGATGGGTTTTAGAGGAAAGAAAACAAAAGCAAGGCAAAAGCTGTTTTGTTTTTGTTTTTTTTTATAAGCTTTTTGCTTGATATGGATGGTTGGATTGTATGCATGAATGAGACCTTACATACAGGCTTGAAAAATCAGCCATCAACCTGCATCTCTGCTCTGTTGGAAGTTCATGCATCTGGTAACCTGAGGAGGGATCTGTGCACAACTCATATCTATTTGGTACGAGCCATGTTATATTATATGAGTCCAACAACTTGCATTAACTGGACTGCCCTCTAATTATAAGTTTTCAAATATTGTATAAATTATTTCAATGGGATCTCTAAAAAATCACATGTTTTAACTGGGTGTTCATAGAGCCTTGTAGACCAATAACTTTAGTAGAGTTTTCTTGTCTATGGATGTGAGGTTGAAGTCTTAGCATGTTAGGTTGAATTCATCAACCTGTTTTCCTCGTTTTATTATCAAAGGGTGGTTGGGTTGTGTAACAAAATACTACTAAATTATCTATTTTGTTATTAATTATGAGTTTTTTTTTATCAATTTATATATACCTCAATTAATATTTTAAAATTTAAAATTTAATAATTAAATAAATCTTCAATAGCCATAAAATTTATAACATTTAAATTAATAGTTTTTTTTAAATAAATTTAAAACATGATGAATTAAACTAAACTCCTCGTCCTCGTGATTCAGCTTACCTTTTTCTTTCCCATGTCACTATGTGCCAGCCGAAAGAGAAAATGCTTTGAACGTGACACACAGTGCATTGACTTTGTGAGACACAACCTCCTTTTTATTATATTTTTTTTTTAAAAAAAAAACTTACCAAGTTGCATGAGTTGAAATGTAAAATTAATGTGTGTGTATATATATTAAAACTAAATATTTAATATATATTAGTTTTAGTGAATTGACAAGAATTTTTAACTATTACCCATATTCAAACCAATAAAATGGTTGTCTAGTAACATCAATATAATATTTTTTTAAAATAAATATATTTTTTGAAAGTACTGAAACCAACAATTATCTAACTTTTAAACGGGTTATTAAAAACAAATTTAATTAAGTTAAAATCTTATTTTACTCCTCTTCAACCCTAACTAAATTATTTTTCTAGTGTTTTAAGTAGCTAACATGCCCAGCCAGTGTCCAATTACTACCTCTGCAAACATTAATGCTGGTGTGTCCAATAACTCATTACTGGTTCAACCATTCAACCATTCAACCACCTGATAAAATCGATAATAACATTTAGTTTTACTCAATTCTTAAATTTCTCAAGCTGAATTTAATAACTTATAACATAAATGGTTAATCAATTTTCTAACTCAACTAAGGTTTTTTGGTTCCATGCAAATCTTGTCTTTCTCAAAAACCGGTTCATCCTAGCTTTCTTACCCGTTCTGGTCAAACCAATGATTTCAAGTGTGACAACACTGCTTTGGAGCATTGAAAGTAAAATTCTTGATATTTGGTTTGTTTATTTTTATGTTTTAAAAATATTTTTTTAAAAATATTTATTTTATTTTATTTTTTATTTTAAATTAATATTTTTTAGTGTTTTTAGATATTTTAATATGTTAATTTTAAAAATAATTTTAAAAAAATAAAAAAATATTATTTTAATATATTTTAAAGTGAAGTTTATATTTACATTATTTCATCCTTTTTCGTTAATTTTCTTTTGAAAAATAGGAGGGACTTCATTCATTAAAACTAGCAAGAAAAAACTTGGGCAGTGAGATCCATCAGATCAACGAGAGACGAGAGGCTCGAGAGCTGATTTTAGAACAACTATATCCTGTATAAAATATTTTACATATACATAGTATATTTTATGATATTTTATAAACTGCCATGATATTACATATCATTAACAATATTTCATCAGTATTTAAATACTGATTAAGCTAGAAATAACTTTATTGTTGGAAACAAGGACAAACAATATCATGGATGATTTATATTATGTTGTTCAATCTGCCAATAAAATAACTATAAATAGATTTAAAAACATAAATAGCGTGCCAAACAAAAGATATATTGGCTCCAATTTTGTCATTATTGGTGATTTATGTATATTACCAACATAATTAAATTGTTTGAGAATTACATCTAACAATAATAAATTTTGTAATTTTTTCATTTTTCTATAACTTTTTGAAGAACTTATTTTGTAAGTATTGTATTTAATATTTAAATAAACTAAAATAAAAAATACAAAAAAATAAATTAAAATTAAAGCCAAAATTTTATTATTAATTTTAAAAATATTATTGCATATAATTTATCTAGTAAACAAAAGTCAGAAGAGTTGCTAATATTTGCTTGAGGATATTCACTTTTATTCTTGGACTTATCGTTTCAGCATTAAGTTGGGTTGTTCGAAATTCAATTTGTTCTCGTATAATTACTGGATGATTGAAAATTAATAGCTTGATCTTGATTGCAAGGAACCAACAGTCAATACATTACCTCCCACATATCTTCGATGGTAGTGTTAATAAACCTGGTTTTTATTGGGTCTATCGATATATCTAACCTCTTACTACAAATCTGAATAGAGTTCTAGATAGGTTAAAGGAATGTCTCTGTATCACTCATGCAATTGGGTGTTACATATTTTCTAAAAAAGACAGCAAATTAAAAATAATAATAACTTAAAAAAAAATATTGAAATCCAACATGCCATAAACTTTTGAGCTTAGTTATTCACGAGTTGTTATACCTTTTTTCGACAATTCTCATTTCTCACATGAGTTTCAACAAAAAGCTTATTCGATCTTGGATCGCTTCTGTGTACCATAACATGCAAAAGGAAGCTACTTATAGTTAAACATTTTCATATGATACAATAATTTTCTAAAAATAAATTATCTTAGAAAATAAAATCTTACAATTTATTTTTCATGAGAAAAAATAGAATTAATCTATCGATATACATGATAATAGAATCATAAATCTTCTTGATTCGATTCTTTACATCAGATTGTGATCACCTCAAAAAACACTTAGCATCACGTGCTAGATATAAATAGATTATAGAATAACCTTTACACATAATGCTATACTTATTTTAACATGTATTTCTAGGTGGTAAAAAAAATTCAAACATCATAATACATCCTTGCATATTAAACATACCCTTTAAAAATAAACTTACAAATCATATATATATATATATTTATATATATATATATATAAAAAAAACATGTACTGTATAATGGATTTTGACATTAATATCACATCAAACATACATTTTAATGTGGTTGGGACGATTAGAAATTATGAGGGCATATGGATCACGAGCTATTATGGGTGCCTTAAAAGTTTAATTTGTCAAAGAAACTGGTCAAAATAAAATCAAATTATACCATCTATTGAACAATTAGTATGATTAAAAAAATCTTTAGAACAATAATACATCTATCTCTTCATAAAAAAAATAGCATAATACATCTGATTTATTCATAAAAAGTTAAACCACACAAGGAAATTTTAAAAAAATGATTATGACAAATGAATTCAAAATGGAAGTAAATCAAACTTCAATTTAAATCACACACATACATGCGTAAAAAAAACATTAACAACATAAAAAAATTCACTTTGAAACACTATAATTATAATCAACCCAACAATTAACATTAATCTTGTATAACAAATAAAATAACAATAATGAAAGCAATATACATACCTGAAAAACAAAGTTACAATCTTAAAAGGAGAGGATAAGAGAAGGAGTGAGGACAACAAAATAAAAAGAAAAGAAAAGAAGAGAGGTTAATGGAAGAGATTAGTCTAAAGAGAAGGAGAAATGATGAGAGGAAGATGAAATTTTTAAGGGCATTATGGATTGTGTTCTTTTATTAAAGTGTTTTTTTACAAGTAGATTAACTAATGAATAATTAAATATTTATTAATTTTTAAAGACTATTTGTAATTAACACTGAACTTTTATTTTTCAAAACCCCTTAACATTTTCTGATAAAATTTTATTCTATTAGTAATTTTATCTGTAATGTTTTTTGGTAAAGTCCTGTAATTTCTTCTCAACTCTTTGAAACTTTATGAGAGATTTGATTTGTCAGTAATTTTTAGTAGTAAAGACATGAAATTTTATTCCAACTCTCTGAAACTCTTTGAGGGAATTAGTTCATTGATAATTTTGTCTATAGTTTTTAGTGGCAAAGTCATGCTATTTTTTTAACTCTCTAGAACTCTCCAAGAAAATTATTTGGTCAATAATTTTGTCAGTAATGTTTAGTGGTAAAGTTATGTAGTTTTTTTAACATTCTAAAACTCTTTAATAGAATTAATCCGTCAATAATTTTGTTGATATTTGACATTCCATCATTATAAAACAATATCTTTTTCTCTAATTTTTTTATATTTTGTATCTATCCAACTTGTAAATACAGTAAAGTTATAACACAATAATAATAGTTATTTTCAATAATATGATAATAATATCATAACAATAAACATTATAATTATGTTAACAATAGATCTTTGTAAAGAAACAACACATGAAAAGTTATATTAAAGTCAATTTCATTATGCATTGATGCTTTACATATAAAATTAGTTCAAGATTTTTGTAATTAAGATTGTCTTCTTCTTCAATTTTATCATCGTCATATCCATCATAATATTCTTCATTAAATTGAAACCCATTAGTTCTCAATATATCAATTGAGTTCTTAGCATCAACACTAACAAAAATATCATATACATAAAAATATAGATTTTCTTTTATTTGATAAATTGAGCAACTTGATATGAATCAACTAGCTTATTAAATTGAAAATATATCATTTCATGCAATTACTTTATTGTTATTGTCCTCAACAATTTCGACATGACTAGGGGATTGGTTTTCACAATGGATAACCAATCAACCCTATAATAATCGTTTCTAAATAAATGAATATATATGTAATAAATTTGTTAAAATTGCTTGACAAAAAAAAAGACATCAGCAACGTTATGAAATCTAGCTTTTGTATTAATTTCAATTAAATTTTGAAAAAGATCCACTTTGATTCTTCTATCGATGATATTATACCAATAACATTTAAATAGAAAACTTTATTATATTCATTATGATATTACAAATCATTCATCTTTTCTAACTTCTAATAATAATCAACTTAATATAAATTAAGTTAAAAATTTACATTCGGGCCTTTTAATTCAAGTTAGGCTTGTGCACATGATATATTTTTATTTTTTGTTTATTTTTTAATTAATAAATAAATTTAAAATATAATTAGGATTTTAATTTATTAAACTAGTTAATAATATATTTTAGATGTTATTAATCAAAAATCATTCAATTTTTACTATGGTTCAAATAATAGTATAATAATCTTTTTATTATATTAGAAAGTTTTTTTTTTCAAAGTCCATTAAATAGATCCTGATGAAAGAAGACACCACTGAATAGGTACTTTGATAATGTTAATATTTTTTTATTTACAGATATAAGAGTAAAAGACCATAATTAAAAAAAAAAAATGAAAAAGCCTTTTGTTTTTCATTGACGGTACAATCTAACTTGACGGCATGGGTAAGTGCGCTCTACCAGAAAATTAAAATCGCAATATATATTTTTTTGTTTATTCTTGTATTTTAAAAATATTTAAAAAAATTTAAAAAAATTTATTTTATTTTACTTAAAATAATATTTTTTTATATACCAATATTAAAAATATATTTTTTAAAATAAATAATTATTATTTTAAAATATTTTTAATTAAAAAATATTTTTAAAAATAAATACAACCACCCTACCGACGCTTAAAGCTGAAGGGAATTTAAATTCCAGCCCTTATTGATTGCGGGACCCACGGTGGTCAGTTTCTAGTACCCTGACAAGCATTGACTGGAGTTTAATTGCAGGTGTCACCCCACGTGCGTCAAAGGCGGGCCCGGATATTATCAGGGGTTTTGATAACAAAAGGCCTAGGTATGGTTACGAGGTAGGGCTCTGATTTGTCTGTGATGTAACGAAATGACCCTTCCTGTTCACGTCAATTTTTCTCCCGATTCAATCCAGCCGTTGATCAGTACAGCGAAGGAAGTCATCTTTCAAGATCACTGATGGCAGTGTTGTAAAATTAGCTGTTTTTACAGGCAATTGTATGAATATAAGCTGGGAAGCCACCCTGTGGTTTTTGCAAATTACAATATTAGCGTGTTCGAGATTTTTGTAAAAATATATTTTTAAAATTTTTAATTTTTTTTTTAAATTAATTTTTTTAAAAAAAATTAATTTTTTATATCATAACATTAAAAACACTATAACCATCATTATAACACAGCGGCCATAAATTAGATAATACAAACAACCTGTTGTTTGTTTTTCTTTTTAAAAAATAATTGGGTAGATCAGCTGCAAAAATATAAATAAAGAGCTCAGGTGGGCCTTATTAAATAAGCCAGATGGATGGGTTGTTCCGGCTTGAAAGGCCTAGCACCACCTGACATTTTAGTTTATTTTTTAAAAAATAATATTTTTTATTGTTTTTTTAAATTAACGCCTTTTTATATGTTTTTTTATAATTTTTTTATTTATATTGAGATGAATATCTTTTTTTTTATTTTGTTTAGAGTCTCTTTTAAATAACATTATTTTTTGATTATTTTGTATGTTTTTAATTTTTAAAAAGGTTTTTCTATTTTTTATAATTTTCATTTTTGTATAGATACAATTTGTATTTAAAATAAAAATACTTATTTTCAGATAATATTTCTTATATATGCAATCATACACAATATTTTTTAATTTTATTCAATCAATTTAATATATATTTATTTCTATTATTATTTAATTAAATAAAAAAATTTCAAAAGAAAATTTGACAAACATAACCAAACAAATATAACATCTTACAAGATTAAATATCTTAATTTACATATATCTTATTATTTTTTTATTTTATTGTTAGTTATCGTTTGCAATTTTTTTATTTATTAACACACAATTATCAATTTATTTAATTACATATATGCATAAACTTCTTAATTTTCACTTATAATTTTTTTAACTATAAAAACATATCAAATATATATATATATACACACACAAAAAAAGAATTGGTCCACATCAAATCAGAAGTCGAGTATCTGAAGGTAAGGTGCAGAAGCGATCAACTTCCCATATGTTAATTTTTTATGGGACAACTCCACATGACCGCTTTTAAATACTATTTTAAAATAATAAAAATGAAATATATATGTTGAACCAGGGCATCGACAATTCTTCCAGATGAAAGGGCAGTCTGTCTAGAAGATCTGCAAGGCGCGTCTCTGTTATCTGAACTGCTGAGCTTGAGTCAATGCCTGAAGCCAAACGACTGAGCTTGACGTCTGCGCTTGGTTGATTGCCATGCTTCTCATTGGCAGCTGACCCGAGAAGGATTGCAGACCAGCAGATATAGGATTACCTCCCATAGCAAACTGCTCTGTTCCACCAAAGGAGTCCCAGAATTGGCGTAGCCTAGCCTGATTCTATACATTAAAGATAAAAAATAAGAACTAATGCAATTGTTATCAATAGCAAAGTAGTTATTTTGAGGGCTCCTGAAGAAGGCAGCTGACGATTTTTAACAGTAGAATTGATATGAAAAGAAGAGCATCACTGTTCTCAAAATATAGTATTACCATGAAAAGCATCATGATTTTTAAAATAAACATTCACGAACAAAGTGATGCTTAGGATTCTATTGAGTTTCATAGGCATCCCTTGTTATTCAGCTATGACTAACCTTTTTGTGGTGTTACATTACGTGTGGTGCTTTCTAAATCTTCCATGAATCTGCAGCAAATATTAAACAAAAACAGCAAGTACAAAATAAACTCTGATGAACACCAGCTACGAAGTGTCATGCTTTGTCTAGGTAAACTCTGGTGTTACATTACGTGTGGTGCTTTCTAAAATCTTCCATGCATCTGCAGAAAATAAAAACGGCAAGTACAAAACTCTTGATGAACACCAACGATGAAATGCCATGCTTTGCTTTGTCTAGATAAACTTTGGGGGGGGGTACCAGTTCAAGTGTTGTTTTGTGTATGCTATTCTCTTACCTTTTTTATCTATTCTACAATGCTCCTTGGGCACTCAGTACAGTGGAAATTTTGAATTTCAAAGCACTCTAGCCCGCCATGGTAGAAAGATATCTCAGAGAACTAAATCAAGGGTTAGCAGTTTTTTATTATATATAAAGAAAACAGAACTGTTGTAAAAGAAACAAGCAGAAAAATTTTCATGGCATGCCCTTTTTGTAGAATCTGTGAAGTTGCTGAAGGCAGAAGCAACACGCTTGAGGAATACATCTTGACCAGTTCGATACTCACCATCTTTCTTTTACAAACAAGTTCAGGTACGAGATAAAAGAATGAATGAAATGACAATTCAGAATGTCCTGAAGATTTAAAGGATAAAGACCAACATAGAACCCACACTTGAAGAAGATAGACAGAGATTGGAAGTAATCTCTTCAAGACACACAAAAGCCTACAACCTTACTGCATCGAAGGAGGATGGATATTAGTTTTGAAATAAAAAGTCAACTGTACCAGAATACGTGTCCAAATTTTACAACTTACATGTTGAAGCAAACCAAAAACAGGACTACTGCTTTCATAGTCCAAAATTTATGTACACAAAAATCATACTTTACAGAATGATCAAATATATTGATTGAAAGTCAGGAGAATGAATCCAACTAAAACTAATTACATGAGCAAGATTCTAAACCGCTATTGCATAATTCCATTCAGTTGACGCAGGGAAAGAGAAAGAGCATACATTATAGTGCTCGGACTTCTCTAAAGCGTCTGAAAAGATAGCATGATAGGACAAAGATTAATTACAATAAGACAAACAGCCAGAATTTTCTGAAAAGCTCATCATTCTCCCCATGTTTAAGAAAATGGGACAGCTATATCATTAAGAATATGATAAAACATTCATCATTTCTCTTGCAAAATATCATTCAGATTTCATTTTTCATAAACAAACTAGTAACTTTAAAGTATATTTTCTTATAACTTCCCTTCTAGATTTCTTCTTGAGTGGGACAATAACTATACAATCCCTAAAAATTTTAGCAAACATATAGCAACCTGTTTTCCAAAATTATGTTCCTAGAATTATGAGATAATCACTGACATTATCATGAGATATATTTAGCATTAATATCTTAAATTGAAACATGTTGAATTGATTCTCATTCATTCTAGGAATGCCAGATTTTCAGTTAAAACTTTTGTTCAAAGCTTGAAAGCACCAAGTGGATAGATTCTCCCTGTTAAGAGACATGCTTCTTCAGAAGCTGGCTTTTGCTTGGACATGGTCTGTGATGAAACCCCAGTGTATTTACTCCAATTTTTTGTTGCAAGGCTTAAAGATGTAGATGCAAGGAGAAAGAAAAGTTGCATGAAGCTGGTTCACTATAGACAGGATGCACTTGAAAGCAGAAAAAGAAAATAATTTGGAATTAATCCCAAAAGTTGTCATATAAATCATTTATAAAGATACATTCCATGTGATCCCACCTGGGTAAAGAGCAAGCAATCTCAAGGATACCTAGAGTAGTTAGTTCCATCATGGATATCTTCAACTCCACGTGCATTCGCAATTTCTTCACCTGTAATTTGAGGACAGTTGATCCCCCCAGCAACAAAACAGAATTCTGCCATTGCATGATGATATAGTGCACCCCTATAAAAGCGCATCCCTGCATTCTACATATAAATTGCAAAATTGTCAACCTTTCATTGAGATTACCGAACTGTTCAACATTTAATATCAGTTGGGTATGGCAATTGGCTCATGTTTTTTTATCTGTGTCCTAATACTAATCATTAAAAAAGAATCCCCTCGTATCATGCATATGAAACACAACTGACAGACAAGAAATCATTAAGACAAATATGGAACACAACTTACACACAAGAAATTATTAAGACACTTAATGACTTAAAGGAGGAAAGGAAAAACATCCAGCATCAAGCCTGTAAATCTAGGATCTACACATAATGCAACACGTGCGGAAGGCAACATAAGGAAAAACACAGAAGTAAAGAATACAGTATTCTCACAAACTGAAACCAGACCTGCTTAAATTCATCATTGGAGCTATAAACTGAATCATGGGCAGAACCAACTCTTCCAGAAGGAAGAGTTGTAAAGAAGGGAGACCTGCCCACCGGCCACCATGAAACCATCAAGTGTATTAACTGGCAGTGAAAGGAATACTTCAACGTCAGATGAGCGAGCAAACTAGGGTATTCTCGTGTCACGCTTTATTGAGCCAACAACAGTCTTTGAGAGCTCAGGATCAATCTGTTAGCAATCAAAAAGGTATTGCTGTTTTATAGATTGTAGTAAAGATTTAAAAGCAAGCAGTCATTCCTAGGACAGACCTCAATCACTATGAATCAAATAACTTGAAACTTCACTCCAGTTTGTAAGGATAATTAAAGCAAAAATATTTGTTCCCAAGAATAGAAATTTATCAAACACCTGGAGCATCAAACAAAAATAAGTTAGCTTTGATGCTATCCAAAGCTTCTCCTAAAATTTACCCCAACTGCAATCTCAAGTAAGATCATTTCCCTCCTACTGTTCCCACTAAAAGAAGCACTATAGTTCCTTCAATCCAACAAAATCACTAACACACTCAAGTAAAAAAACTTGCATCACAAGTCTCCGAGTAGTTTCATTACTCCGGTCACTACAATCGTCAAGACGCTATATGATAAATTCTTTATGCTGCATTTTTGCTAGCACAAGCGCCTCCACTGCCCGAGCTTGACTCTGAATAAACAAATAAACATGCATACATCTCATCATCAGAATCCCACATCACAATATCAAATCCAAATTGTTAAACTCCCTTTTCAAACCTGTAATGCATGATTTTTCGACCTGGTGCAGCAGCAATAGGTACAGGAGCATCAACAATAGTGAGATTAGGTAATGCTTGTATTCCACTCTTATGATTAATTCCTTAGATGAAAATTGAAACGACTCCTTCTCCAACCTCATATTTTCATATTCAATGTATGCCTAGACAAACTTATCAATCCTACCTTGATAAGAAAATTCCAAAAAAATAATAAAAAATCGAAGTTAAAGGTAAAACCTGAATTTCATTGAGAGATTTCTCCTGGGAAAAAGTGGCATCATCATCAGAGACAAGATAGCAAGAAGGGACCTCGCATTCAGGATCATATTTCATATGGAGAACAATGAGGCGACGAGATTTGGTGCCACCGCCAACTCATGAGACCTTCCACCAGTGCGTGAGCTCTTTCCATCGGTCTGCTGGCCAACCAGTAACACCGCCGGTGCGTCAAATGGAGTCTTCAGCTCCGGTGCTAGCCCGTGTAGCTCATTATAAGCTTCGCACAGTCTCCATTTATTGCTTTTTCCAAACTGAAACTGAAGATTTTGGCCATCTGACTGTTTTCGCTCCTCTATCCACTTTTTTCGGGGCTTTGGCTTCAGTTCACTGTTTTGTCTCGTTGAGTTAATTATAAATTAGTATCTCTAGTTTATCGAAACATATTAATTGGTCCCTATATTATAAGAATTAATTAAATAGTCCATTAAGTTTTCTACCCTTTAATAACGTGGTGGGAAATGTTATTTGGACAACATTCAAAAAAATGTCCATAGGGCCAAGAGCATTTGCTTCAACATCTTGGAATCGATTTCATGAATTTGTTTTTGCTGTTATAATATATTTTTCAAAGTATTTTTAAAATTAATTTTTACAAAGAAAAACATTTAAATTTATTTTTTATATGTTTTTGAATGATTTTGATGTGTTAATGTTAAAAACAAAAACTTAAAAGAAAATATTATTTTAATATATTTTTATTTAAAAAATATTTTTAAAAATACCTTACAACAAAATAGTAAACAAGCAATGTAAGAGCTTTTTTCAAGATTCATTGTTTATTTAAAGGAGAGGCTTGAGCTTGACTGAAAAAGAAAGTTTTATCAACTAAAGGATTTTCCTTGTAATCTCTTCATGGAGTTGATGTTTCGAAAGAAAAACCAAACCATTCGAATTTATCAATAAATTTTCTTATGTGAATCTTATAATTTTCTTCTATAATGATCGTAGTATTTTTTTATATTAGTTTTTAAGCAATAAGATTAAAATAATTTTCAGATTGATCTTTAAACAGAACATTTATCCTTAAATTATTGTATCTATATTAAATTTATTTTTCAAAATATTTTTTAATACTCAGTTTGAGATCATTTGCGAGTACAAACCCATTAATGCAGTGTTAGTTTTCTTACAAAAATCGTATATTTGTTAATCTCTTATGTTTATGTTTCCGTGTGTAACAAGAAAGGTTGAGAATGTCGCAAGTCGGAACACCATAGGGAACGGTGGGATTGATGACCTGCCTCCGTCCAGAAGGACCCACACCGGTGGCAGTTTTTTCTTGCACACGCACAGCTAGCCTGGCATGGCATGGCAGCGGTTGGCATCTCAATTCTCATTTCAACAAACGTGTTAGGTGATCTTCATTACAGTTTCCCCATAATGTACATGAGACTATATGCCTAATTATCACCCAATCTGTCCTTGATGTTACCAGCCTACCGCCTTACTTAAACCAGATTATTGCTGATCTTCTGCTAATGATGTTGTATTAACAGCTTAACCCACCCACCCGAACTACCCAGGACTGACGAAAGAGTCAACGACAACAGTGGCTCTGGCAGCAACAGACCAGTCAGGCAGAGTACACCAAGGGTGTGAGGCTGTCATGTCCTTCAGTTTCTGAAACAGTCCTGGCATGGTAAAGGGTGACGGAGCTATCCCATCATTCTGCCTCGAACAGCGATGCCAGGACATAAGTGGTAGTGACTGTCTAGGAGGTCCACCCAATAAAAACAAAAAAAAAACGATGGCAAGAATATGGTGCAAAAACTTTAGCTTTGTACCCCAGCAACGCAAAAAGAGACGCGGGACATGGGTGTCGAGAACTCCTAGCGAGGAATCTGTGGACACAGTTTCATGTAAAGTTGCGATCAACGAGCCCCCCCCCCCCCCCCCCCCCCCCCCCCCCCCCCCCCCCACACTCGCTTAAAGAAGACAATAAAGTTCTTTTCAGTGGGATCCATGCCCTCAGCAAACATAAATTGACCACCAGTAGAAACACTAATCATATCATATGCTAGGGTTGTTATCAAACCTTTAATTTCAACCAAACAGTGGATTCATGATCCACGCACCACCACTCCACGGATCTCTTGGCTCTCACGTTACCAGTAGAAACCATGGCCTCGAATCTTGATGGCGGTGGTCCATGCGGCCACCGACTTCCAGGTAAACCACCACAGAATATGAGTGCTTAATCATGACAAGGAATATGAAATTGCAGGCAAGGTTTATAGAAACATGGAATCTGATACCAGTCTCTTGATACCAGCAAGGTGAAGTCATTTCAGGACCATGGATTCTTGGTTCCTAGCTCAACGCAAACAGATCCTGAACAGCTGGAATTTTTAACTTTAGATTGACGAAGTCATTTTTTCTCGGATAACTACTGTCATTTGACTCGAATTTGTATAACTATAGGAACCTTAATAGGAAAAGCAAATAAATTATCAAATGCATATAATATTTTTGGTTAGCTAACTTGTCAACGTTCAACCTTTCAATTTGCATTGAATTATACTCCATCAAAAATGACGTGGAATATCGGGGATAATGTGTACAAGCTTGGATTCAATTTTATCAAGCCACGCTGTCAAAGACACAGAATCCTCTCAAAATTTAACAGTTAATTAAGGATTGGCCTCCTGACACAGACCATTAACCTCGCTAAACATCCAAATCCAAGGAAGAATTAGAATTCAAGGCACTCCATCTAAAATGCATGACTTGATTAATTGTCGTATTAAGCAGGTCATTATCTACCTACTAGATATTAACAAAGTACTGCTTCCTAGTAGATATAGTTCTCCAAGTTAATAACAACGATAGATTTCAGCAAAATGTTACCATTACGGGTTGTATCGATATTAAGATGATGGAAATGCTACAGTCATCTCCCGAGCTAAAACGACGGCAGTGGGTCAAGTAATCAAAGTCATACCAGCTTACAGAAAATATAGACCAATCACCTGGTGGGGGAAAACCTCTCCTCACCAAATTTGGTGGAGCAACTATTCTTCCAGAATAAACATCGATCATTTTCCCAGCTCTTAAAGGTTACAACGGAGAAAGGGGACAAGCACTGCTAGGAACTTAGGAACTAAAGTTTTAATCTTTGATCACAATGCATATAGAATAAACAACAGGTGATGCGGAAGCCTCCATGCCAAATAGCTAGCTGGTAACGATGCAGATACATGGTTCATCACGACCAGCAATAAAAAAGAACAGTTCTAAGTTTTTACAATCAATAGCAAGAAGCAGCGGTTTAGATTGTGTTAAAAGTAGTTTTCTGCTGTTTCAAACCAATGATATGAAGTAAAGAAATAAAGAATAAAAACGTCAGAAAATTCTAATATTACAAAGCACAAAGAGACATCGCAGTTCCAATTACAGGTCTCCCAAACATCAAAATTCCCCAGCATCATTAATCTCTTGAGCTCGGCGTCCCCCTCTCCCAGTCACTCCCATTTTGCGCACAGATTGCAGGAACAACATGACATCATGCATTTTTAACAGAAACAAAACACTAAAACGATAGACGTGAACATGAACAAAATCTGCAGATAAATGACATTCAAATCAGTAAGGAGTGTAGTAATACCCGGCCGGTGGTGGCCCCATTCCATTGACAGGTGGCATTCCATAAGGCATCGTTGGCATAGGACCTGCATTGTAGTAACCACCACCGCTGATCTTGGCCAAACTAGCTTGACCTTGCATCCCATCCCTGGCATATTGCTGCCATGTCACCTGCTCCTGAACAAGCAATTGTTGTTTCTTCTCCATATCTGCCATTTGGACGTATGAAGGAGGTGGAACACACAGAGATGCTGCGAAAGGGTCCTGATTAACTGCCTGGACTGTTCCATCTGGAGCTGGCAGAGCTAAAACAGGTGTTGTACCATTCCCAGGCCCTGGTAACGCCACGCTACTAGCACTACCTCCACTCAGTTGAGCAGTGCCAACATGTTGCCTCACCATTCCCTGATCATACATTCCATTTAACAACAATGGATCAAACCCACCTCCCAAAGTTGCTTTCTGCTTCGATAAATTACTAGCAGTCTCAACCAATGCCAATTCCCAATCTGCCTTGCCAGCTTCAGCAGCTGGAGTCTGCCAAGCTGAGGTCACTTGGGGCTCTCCGTTAGATGGGAATGCTTCCCATGATCCGTTCCCATTATTGGCTGCCGGACCAGCAAACAAAGCCAAAGCCAACCTATTCCCTTGATCGTCAGCCGTGACAGCATCATCCCTCAAATTCACCAAATCCTCAGTAACCTGTGGTTTCTGAGGCCCGGGCTCCGTCTCCGGAGGTGGGGGAGGAGTAAAATCCTCCGGTGCAGGCAGGGCCTTAATTTCATTCATATCAGGCACAGGCTCCTCCTCTTGAGGCACAGGGGGTGCCTCCTCTTTCCTTTCCGGACTCTTAGGTCTCTTAGCTCTATCCCTCACAAACTCCTCTAAAGTCTCCAACAACTTGCCTGTAATCCTCTGCACTTCAGGGTACTCAGACGATCTCGCCACTCCAGTATCCTTACACCAATTATAAAACGCAATCAGCTCGTCAATCTGCTTCGCCGCACTAGCATAAGCATCAAAGGCCTTAACACAATCCGGATACTCCATATCGAAAAACTTATCGAGCAAAACAGCCAAAACCTCACATATATCCGCGTACAACTGAAAACTCTCTTTCACAACCGGATACAACGCAATCAATATCATCCTATTATTCTTGGCCAACCCCGTCGGCCTACATGACAAGAACCTATCCAGCAACCTCTGTAAATGTCCCATCTTCCCAAAAATCCTCTCCGGCTTCATTTCCCTCAACGGCGTTGCTGTCTTCTTCTCTTCCCTTCCTTCTCCGCCCCCCATCTCACTCATATCCCCATACGACCTCGTCCTCCTCGGCATCCCATACCCATTCCCCCCCCTATTATAATCCCCATTATACTGATCACTATACTCATAAGCTCTTGGCGGCGGCGACCTGAAATCACCTCTACCCAAATCTTCCCTGCCAAAACCACCCCTGCCTCCATAATATCTCTCAATTTCGCCACCATGAGCACTCCCCGCACCACGACTCCCACCGACACGGCCACCATCACCTCCTTTCCGTTCAAACAAGATCAATTCAAGTCTTTGATCCAAATACATCGCGAAAGTCCTAACAAAAGCCGAATGGTCCCAGGAACTCGAATGCGCTTCATCTCTAAAATCACTCATATTCAACAGCCGAGTACCTTTCCTAGTAGCATACAAAATCTCCTCTTGAAATAACGGATCTCCTTCGTTCAATAACCTATGAATAAGCATCAAAGTTTTCAACGCCACGATCCAATCCCGCGTTTTCCCTAACCTTTTCGAAACGAAAGACACACAAGCATGAACGTAACCGCGAGAATACGAAGTTAGATTCAAGATCTCGTGAATATATTTCTGATTCGGCGGATCATCGTCGTGGCTCGTTGCTTTCACGATTGCTACTTCAAGCTCTGGCGCCATGTTACTCGCTACTTTCGCGATACCTATGCTTGTTTGATCTTTAACGGTCCCAATCGCTTTTCGGATCGTGCTCGCCGCCATCTTGACCGTTGAGCTGGCAGGAGTAGACTATAAATGAGGATTTGGTTTATTTGGTTAATAGAAGTGATTAACGGTGTGTCGGATTTTGAGGTTGTTGGATCTGGGATCTGTTGAAAACGGCGTCGGATCTAATGACAATCCCTGCGCCGGGGGGGAGGGAGAAAGATGGAAAGTGTTTTTCGGGCGTGAGTTTGCAATTAGCTGTAATAATAACGATAAAAAGAAAGGTAGATTTAAAGAGGAAGTTGGGGTCCGGAGAGGACGTGGAGGAAGGAGAGGCGTTGATTTGATCAAAGATGTGGAGGAGGACAGCTATGGTAGCGGAAGTGTCTTGAGGGTGGGAGGGCTTTTGTCTGAAAGAAGCATGTCTCCGGGCTCTGTGTGTTTGTTTGTCGGAACGGAGTAAATAAATACACGAAGAAAAGAGAATACAGGAGGCCCCTCGATTGATTTGTTTTCTTCTGCTCAAAGAGGGTTTTTTATTTTTTTGCATGGTAATATTGAAGATTTAACGGACTTTCAATATATACATATAGAAAAATTATATAAAGAAATTCTTACTAGCATTAATACTATTTATGTAATGATTATTTTTTTGTTGTATGTAATTTAGGACGAATTACAGTAGCTTTTTTTTTTTTTTATGTATATATAAAATATTAGGATTCGACTTAAACTCTTTTGATGTCCAAGATTTCTTTAATTATCATTTTAAAGAAAAGGTAGTTAGATTAAAAAATCATGAGTAATTAGAGAAAATGTTTAAAAAATAAAACAAAAAAATAAATAGTTAAATTAAATTTCTTAATATATAAAACAATAATCATGCCCATTACTAATATTATTTCCTAATTCTTTTAGCATCTTATACTGTACTTTTTCTAATATGCATTTTGGGTAAAACAAAAGAAAGATTTCTGAAGTGTTTTTTAAAGGATGAAGAAGGGTTTTGTCAAATTTTTCAAAATCTTGAATGGTCTTGTATGATTTTTTTTAATTATTATTATTATTATGGATATTTAAGTTAACTTGTGTATATCTCAATTAATTTTATAAATTTTAAAATTAACAATCATATAAATTTTTAATAATTATTATATTAACAACCATAAAATTTAAACTTGAAATCATAGAAAAAATATTTTTTTTGATTCTAAGTTTTTATCATTAGTTATATACTAGATGTTATTTAGTAATTTTATAATACAAGGGTTATTATAATTTATTTTAGAATTTAAAGTTTATTAATTATTATTTGAATATATATATTGGATGAATCATCTGAAATTTAATTAAAAAAATAATTTTATTAATTGAGAATATAGACAAAAAAAATTGGAAATAGAAGGAATTTATATCAAGTTAGGAATTATCATGGGTTCGTATCTTCTTTATACAAAAGAAAAAAAAAACAACGAAAAAAAGAAGTCCACCATTGTGTGAGCTCAAGCATATAAAACGCACTTTTTAAAGAAATGATTTGATGTTTAGGCCACATTCCATTGATTGATTGTTTAATTGATATGTTTTGATAATAAATAAATAAATAATACTTTTTTCTCTCGTGAGTTTGTGGTGGAAAAAAGGCTTTTACTGCTTGAATCTTTAAAAAGCAACAATTTAGTCCTTGAAGGGCTTGTAGTTACCAAATACAGGAAGTAAAATTCTCTAAAATCATAAGATAAGAGGAGTAAAATAGCAGGTTTTGTGATTTTAGGGACTAAATCATAAATACAAGCAAATATATAGAAACATAATTTGTTGGCACCAAAGACCACGCGTCCATGTCGGTTTTCTCATTTTGTGGATTTTGGCGTTTCGGGATTATTGACGTGGCGGCTGATCCGGTTGCTTGGTCCCACAATCAGTGCTCATTGATGATTGATGCCAAGTTTGGAGACATTTGCCTTTGCAAGTACTGATTAGATTCTAACTGAGATTAAAGTATTAATTAACAATTTAATGTACGGGGTCAAAAAGGTCCCAGAAGATAAATTGCTGGCGGTGAATAACTATATATTCTTAGGATTAGAGGTGGGATTAGGCGAATGGTAATTTATTTAATAGAGAATTTGGTTGCCAACTCGCCATTAAAGGGTTGCCTGCGTCCAAACAAGGGGATAAGTACAGACAGATAATGCTGCGTATAGCACGACACGGTATTGTGCCTTTTTTTAGCTCGATGGCACCAAAATATATTTTCTCTGAGTTTTTTTTATTTTTCATTTCAATATTTTTTTGAATTATTTTTTATATAATATATTAAAATAAAAAATAAAATAAAATATATATATTATCAATTAAAAAATATTCTACATTATAACATCAAACACGTATAAACTTGTGCACAAAAAAAGTGAAGGAATTTATGGTTCAAAATTAAACCAACAGATAGACAGACTTTGGAATAATTGTTATTAGTTCCTTGTTTATCGATGGGTAAGATTAATCCATCAAGAAAATTAATTTAGAAAGGGAGTTTTGCGGATGAATAAATATAATTATATTCCAATTTGACTTCTTAGTTTGTGGCATAATTGTCGGATCTGATAGGGCCACCCACTTCAAGAAAAGGAAAGGATTACTAACTTTTTATTGAATCGTTAGATTTGGTCCTTATATTTGTAAAAATATAAAAATCAAGTCCCCTAATGTTTTAAATAAAAAATAAATCAATTTTGATCAAAAACCTCATTTTTCTTATTTTCCAGCGTTTAGCTTGACTGACGGGGGAAGAAGTCATTGGATTTTACTAATAAAAAAAATGATTAGTGACATATATTTTAGTTATTAAAATAATTGATTTTGATGTTAATAAATTCTATTTTATATAATAAGTTTTATTTAGATATTTTTTTATATTTAAATTGCTTTAAATAATTTACATAAAAATCTTGATTTTCAGTTGATTTTAGATTTTTTTTAGTTTTTAAAATTATAAAATAATTTATCAAAATATCTAGAATATTTTATTTGTATTTTAGATCAAAATGAGTTTGATGAGGCCGCATGCCTAGTTTTCTTTTCTTAAGTTATAGTTTTAAAGTTTTTCTTTGTCCATTCGATTTTTTACCTTTCTTTTGTTTTTTTTAATTAATAATTTTTTAATTATTTTCTTATGCAATATTATTTAATTTAGTGTATAACATGTTTTTTATTAATTGATATATTTTAACCCCTTAAAATTACAAAAACTTATTTCATTATTTGTTTGTTTTTTAGGTTGTCTTTATTTGATTTTAAAAAAAAATTGTTTTGTTATCAAATTTTTAAAAAACTAGATTATCTATTATTTTAATCATGTACATCGTCAATATTTTTTTTTTTAAAATTGGTGTTTGATATAAAAAAAACACATATAATAGTTGCTATATAATTGAGTGAAAAATAATTTTAAAAATAAAAAAATTATTAAATTTAATGAGATTTATTATCTAGCTCGTAGGTTTGATAAGTTAACTTTAATTATTTTAAGTTTTTTTCTATTTTTTTAAAATGAGTATTTTTATTTTTATATTTCCCTTCTAAAAACATATAAAATAAATCTATGTATTTAATATTTTTAGTAAATGTTTTTTTTATATAACCATCAACAAATAACAAGTAAAATAACGAGTCAAACTACTCGATGGCTGTGTTATTTTTGGCTGGGATAACGCGATGCATGCAAAGAGAAAAGGGCTAGGGAGAGGGATACAAAGATGAAAAGCATCCGGTCACTACTAGCTTTAGTTGCTTTATATTAAAGAAATGAATGTGGGGGGAAAGAGTAAAGTGATTAAGACGAGTGGCAAATTAAGAAAAATAATTAAAAAAATAAATCCACTTAATTCATGAACTTTGCTGTCTCAAACCCTTTGATTTAAGCATGGAAAACGTGAAATTAAAATAAAGGAATAGATCCATCCATGTTCTAATTAGTAATTACAATGTTCACTGCTTTCTCGAGCATGCCCTCTCTTTTTTCTTATTGTTTTTCGATTTTGATGAACTTTATGTCCTTTGCACCACTTGAATAAATTTTCAATTATATGATTTCATCGTGATATCATGGTTGTTAGTCCTGTTTAGTGCTGCAATTTAATCATATTTTTAAGGATTTTTAATTTTTTTATATTTTTAATTTTTTTAATGTACTGATAATAAAAATAAATTTTTAAAAAATATCATTCTAATATATTTTTAATTAAAAAATATTTTAAAAATCAATTTTTATTACATTTTCACATAATTTTTAAATCTATCATATTTCAAGTAATCTTAATCGTTAAAAATCAAGAGTCAACTACTGAAAAGATTGTATGTATTTAATGTTATGATGTTTTATATATTTTTTAAATATATTAAAAAAATATTAAGATGTTAAAATATTTAATAATTACTCAAAAAATATTAATATAATATTTTTAAATAAAAAAATTAATAACATTTTAAAAAATAAATTACAACTTAAAAACGAACATGAGGCTCTCTCGTCTCAATTCCGGCCTCTCACCACTACAAAACCTTTCATTTTCATGTAAGGTTCCATTTGCTTGCCAGCAAACAATTTTTTATAGTAAGAAAACCTTTTCTATGGGAAAAGTTGGAAACATATTCCACGACTGGGAAATTATAATTTTTTATTAATTTTTTTAATAATCAATTATTGTACCACTAAGGTACGTAACTTGATGAAATACTCTTAGTTATTGTTTGAGAATAAAGAATGGAATAATGTGACTGCGAATAAAAAAATATATTTTTACTTTGTAGGCATTTAGTTGAAATGAACTAAATGAAATCGGCAATAGAAAAGAAGAGTGGGAATAAAAATGAAAATTAAACATGGTTTGATTGCTATAAGATGTTAGAATAAAAATGAGGAATGATAATAGATTTTTTATAAAAAAATAATATATTATTTTTATTTATTGTATGTAAACTATTTTGTTCGTTATTAATATCTTAACTACTACCCTGATCTATGTAATTATTATTATTAATAATATTATTTTTATTTTAGTATTTTTTATTACTTAATATTACATAAAAGTATAGTTTTTAAATATGGTCTGATTCTAGATCCAGGTATCAAGTCACCTAGATTATTTTTTTTAAAATAAAATAATATTATTTCAATATAAAAATAAAAATCAACTAATTACAACTAAATTTTTGACTAAATTTTATTAATTTGACCGGGTTTTTTTAGGCCAATCGGGTCTAACTAAATTACTCTCAAAGTTTTTCTTTCTCTATTTATTTTAAACCTAGCTTAGTTCTAACTCTATATAAGCTAAATTCTAAATTAACTTATGAAGTTAAATTAAGTTTTAAAATTATACTTGAAAGATTGTAAGCGAGAACTTTTTATTTTATGATTTGTTTTTATTTTTACGGGAGTGAATCTTATTTAATTTCTAGAGCATTTTGCATGAGTAGTTGCCGAGATAGTATTAAGATAATATTTTTTTTTTATTTTTTAAAATTTATTTTTAATATTAATATATTAAATAAAATAATATTTTTTTAAATAGAAACACATTAAAGTGCATCCACAAACCTCCACTAAAACCAATCCAGAAATGGCTGCTCATAAAATAACAATAACAGTAACATCTACGGAAACTTTCTATATAAACAATACAAAACACTTTTGATGCGTCTCTACATGAGATTTCAACGCACATTACTCATATGATCCAACAAAAGCAACGAAGGTGATAGATGCCATAACATCAAGGAACCCTTTTCGATGAGGAAGTGTTTGAAGCATTATACTTCTTTTCAATCATGTCATCTAGTCGATTTGATTTGTTGTGAATCTCATGACTACATCCAAACAAGCCCTTTCAAAGTAAAAGATGAAAGGGAACTAGCAAAAGGTTTGCATTAAAGTAGGGCTGGGTTTCCTTGGGATGGTGGAGCTGATCAATTTGGTTCTCTTTTAACATTGGATGCCCAAAAAATGTGTTTTTCCCCAAATGTGTTCTTGTTTGATTGACAATTAATAATTCATTCCTTATTGTCGAAGGTGATTAAACAAGGCTAGAGCACAGAGAAGCATCCACTAGATACCTCCTTTTCTTTTATAACTTTTGGAGGGTTTCCCTGTAATGGAGGGGTTAGAGCACTCAGAAGTTGGCAAATCTTTGGTTACTGTTCATGTCGAATTTGCATAATTTCTTGCATGAAATGATTGATAATCCATTTTTACTACAACCTTCGGATTTCTCTACCGACAAGCATATAATAGTGCTTTCACTTTCAGAGCAATAAAACCCCATTTAGGCCATCACCATACATGGTTCTTTCCCTTGAATCACCATTCTTTCTAGGCCCATCAACAGTTCTAAACATATGGTGCAAAAAGAAAAAGAAAAAGAAAAAGAAAAAAACAATCACACGATGAATGATTCCCTGCTTCCCATTGGCATCGAATGGGGAACCTAATTCCAATTGCTGGTTTTTGCATGTAGAGATAAATTCTTTCTTGTTGGAAAACGGTCGGCTACTTTACAGAGGAACGTTTACCGGAAAGGTAATTAGCCGCACAGCATTTTTGCAGCAACCCTTGTGGTTGTGGGGTCATTAAGTTTCTCTCATTAATCATTACCTGGGTGATTAATGAATCCTCATGTGCTGAGATGAATCCTCCTTTATCCACCATAGATAAAATACAGAAGAGATGATCACAAGCCCAGCTACACATGCCATTGATATCCCAACAAGTTTTCCTACACGTTTCTTGTCCCTCTTGGAAGAGCCAGCACCATCAGATACTACAGAAATTATGCACGGTAGAGAAAGTTAGAAATGCAAAAGGAGGTTTGCAAATGGACATTTGCATGCTTGAGAAAGAAAATGTGAGGATGGATCTACCTTGAGAAACATGAATGGCTGATACTAAAGGTCCATATGTTCCTTGATATGGAATGCAGCAAGTGCCTTTTCCAGCCCAGAAGAAGTGAATGTCCATGATTGTGTTGGTGACATTTGCTTCAAATGTTTTAATCAACGCTTTTTTGGATCCACCAGCTTCGTTTTTAATGTTGAAGTCCTTAAGAACCATTTCTCCCTAAAGCCAGTCATGACATTAATGATCATCAAGCATGCACATAGATGTCTGACAGCGAAAGCTGTCTCTGTCTCTTTCTCCTGTATAGGTTTATCGATATTTCTACGTGTAAATGGGACTTTTTCAGCATACCTGTATGTAAATGTCGAATAAGCGCCTTCCGAGGCCTTTCCAAGAATGAGAGTCATCCATTCCTATCTCCGCAAAGTGAAGCTCAACCCTGTATCTTCCATTCTTTAGACCAAGGCCATAGTACCTCAGCGAGCTCGGTGAAATCCTTGCTGTCTTATATAGCTCAGAGTCCAAAGTTCCAGTGATTTGAGAACCCGTTTGTGTTAAATATTGTGGTCCGTTTGGGTTCGAAATGAAATTCCCAGTATTGCTTACTGCCCACAGACTGTCTGAGCTTGTGTACAGTGAAGCAGCTCCCATTGATTCAAAATCACTCTCATATTCTATCCCAGATGCAGATGTCTGGTCCGTACCTCCACATTTGACAGAAAATGTTTCTGCAATGGAAATAGAATGCAAGTAGGGTTGGAAAATGAACTTGTGTCATAAACAATCCTAAAAAATCTATGATGTGCAAAGCAGTTTTAAGCATGCCGAAATTCGAAAGCTATACTTGATGGAACTTTGTTGCTGCACTTGAAATCAGCTTTGAGGCACTGCAACATCCCAGAAGCTTTTCTGTTTTCATTTATGTTCACTTGGTTAGAGAAAATTCATGAGGGTTTCTCAACCAAAACTGTGATTGGAGAAAAATTATGAGGGTTTCTCAACCAAAACTGTGGCAATAGATGTTTTCCTATTGTAAATATTTTTAATCAGAATCTGATGTGACCTGTGAGTGCGATTCTGAAAGTGAAAACTTAACGTACTTTTTTATATAGAGCAGAAGATTTTCAATGACATAGTAATCTCCAGGAAAGCTTACCCCTGTAAATTGTTTGCATTAATGGAAGTTCCAACAGCATTCCTGAAAAAGAAAAGGAAAAAGAAAATGTTGCATCTTGCTTAACTACAGCATGACCACATGACAAAAACTTGTAAAGATTACTTCCAGGAATGATTGAATGAGAAGGAAACAAAGTTTAACTCACATTGATAATCCAACCCTCGTAGAATTTTGTGGCAAACTTCCAGAAAGGGGATTGAACGAGACATCTCTGCCATGAAGTGTCCTCTAAAAACTTAGTCTTAGCTAGAAGCATGATCCAATTTATCAGTATCCAAAGTACAAAAACGATTAATGCTCCTATTAATTGACATTCGTTGAGCCTTTCCTTTCCTCAGTCTCATCTGCGGCAGGTTTTCGGATTGTAGCAGACCAAGGATGAAAGAGAGGATGAACTTATCATGGCATTAACTTATGATTTAATTGTCTTATTATGACAGTAAGTGTTTTAATTTCCTTGTATATAAATTCAGGGTGGCACTCACATTGCAAATAGATTTGGACCTATGATATTTGCAGGGAGTTGCCCATTCAAGTTGTTACTTCCAAGATACCTGACATATATAGCCAACATTTCTTCAAGTGAAACCAAATAGACTAACTGAAACAAACACATTTTTCAGCTGGCCAAAATACACTTATCGGATAAAAAGGTTCCATTTTTTCCAAATCTTATGACCTGAACATGATTCATCGTAGGTATGAAAGTGGAATGGTTCTGATGAACAAGAATCAGCTTCACTGATTGCATCATAATAAAACGGAGACCGAAGTGGTAGAGTATAAAACTTACAGATATTGTAATGAAGCTAAATCTTGAAATGAGTCTGGAATTTGACCTGTTAATTTGTTGAAACTCAAATCCCTGTCATGAAAAATTTGTTTTGCACAGGTTAAAATGAAGCTCCTAATGCACAAATTTTGATGTCTAAGTGGCTTACAGTTCTTGCAACTGGGAGAAGTTTCCCAGTTGGTCTGGAATTTGTCCCGAGAGTAGACAGTTTCTCAAAATCCTGCAAAAACATAATAGGCAATGCACTTATTAGAGAATATAAAATAAAACAAAAGGAAGGGGTAAGAAACTGATGAAAAAAAGAACTCTTACTTCAGATTTACAGAAACTTACAATGTAGTCAAACGTTTCTGGTCTAGCAAGAACTCAAGAGAAGAATCTTCACCATTAAGATCACCGATTCTCCTGAGAACATACTAATATAAAACATTCTGATTTACTACATAGTGATTGATAAGTAATCCACAAACAGTGTGATGGGGACACCAGACCCGAGATATGGTTTACATGTCTATATGATCTAGGATGACGGAGGATAGCCCAACCCTTGTATTATTAGATTTTATTTAAGTTTATTTATTGGGTTTAATTTAGTTATTGTTGAATATTTTATTTACTGGCTATAAGCTCAATTGCTTATTCTAATTAGGATTTTAATATTTGTACTCTATTTTTTTTTAATTGTTAGGGATTTGTTAATGAATTGAATAAAAATTGTAAAGTTGCTAACTTCTCCAACCCTTTCTTCTCTTCTTCAGCATTTTTTTCTTCTCTTTCTGTTGCTTTTTCTTTTTTCTTTTGTTAGCTCATTACTTCTATCTTCAAATCTCTGTTGTCCCGCATCATGGTGAGGGCAGGAAAAAAACAGGAGGATCTGCAAACATTCAGCTGCTGCTAGTATATAGCCTGCTACATTTTTCGCTGAACATTCTTGTTCTGAGAGTTAGAAAACAACAGCATGTTTGATGGTGCAAGATATTTTAACTCCTATTTGATGGCCTTACAGGTCTTCCAGCTTCTTTAGAGCACTAAAACTGCTTGGAATTGGACCTTCAAGCAATGTCCCTTGAAGCCGCCTGCAGATGATGAAATGTGAAGAGCTAAAACTTTTTAACTAGTTAAGATCTTATTTCAAAGCATTAGCATTATAGAAGAAGGAAAACCATACATACAGGTTCCTGAGTTTTGTCAGATTTCCGAAGAAGGCCGGAATCTTTCCAGTGAACAAGTTATCAGATGCCCAGCTGAAATGAAGGGTACAAAATCCAAGAATTACCTTGCAATCCATCATGTGAATCTAAAAACACTCTACTACAGTACACAGAAACTGAGAGAGTTACAGAGTTCGGAGAGATTTCAGATTTGCAAATTCTTGCGGAATCCGTCCACTGACTCCACTGCTATTAATATACCTGAAAAAAGAGCAATTTTTAATCAGATAGTGAAGCTAGCAAGCAAGATAAGGCAAAATGCAGTTCCCAATTGAGAACACCCTAACTCAGCTAGTCCAATGATCCCTATCAATTAAACATGTCCATCCACCATACTATCAGAAGAACTGGCCTAAAGTCCTTCCACATGTATCCTGATCAATTAGTTACGAACAACTTACAGCTCCTGCAAGGATGTCAACTTTCCAAGGGATGTGGGTAGTGGTCCCATGAAATTGTTGGAGCCAAAATCTCTGTGAAATGTTATAAACTCATACAATCAGTATCAGCTTCAGTAAACTGAGAAGAAGTCATGACATGAAAACAACAAAAATATGTAAAAACTTGCCGATAGTACTTAACAGAGTAATCAACTTGGTTAGATTTCCAAGTTCTTGAGGCACTGCACCTGTGAAATTGTTGATGCCTAGATTACTGGTCCATCGTCAAACACAAGGGATAGCAGTTATGAGTATCTCAACAAAAAGAATTCAGTTTTTTTTTTTCATTAAAAGATACATCAACAGTTCTGCAAATATAAGATCTTTAGAGCTTGTTAGGCAATTACAGGCGTTGCATGTTTGATAACAGTTCAATTTCTGCTGGGATTGCACCATTTAGTACATTCTTACCAAAATCCCTGCATCATAATAGATAATTCAGGCTATTTAAATCCACAACAGAATAGAGAAGTGGAAGTTCTAATAAATTTGACTTTCTTACAAGTTCGTCAGCTCCTTCAGGACAAACAATTCACTTGGTAACTCACCAGAAATGTCCAAAGCATGAATCTTCCTGAACCATAATACAAATGAAAACAAAACCCTCAGCAGTAAGCAACTACTATAGCTAAGAATTGAGGGTGATTGGCACAGCAATGATGGTTATATACTGACAGATGAGTGATATGGCAGGTGTTGCTGCTGCAATCACAAGCAACTCTAGGGTTTGCTTGTTTGTTAGCCCAGGCTGCATTCTGGATGCAAGGGTCATTAGTAATATTCAACTTGTCTCTCAGATTCCAGTAATCTATCAATCTGTTAAGAGCATCCACTGAACAACAAAAGCACAATTATCACATAACAGAAACAAAAATTAGCTTTCTTTCAAAATCATAAACCTATCTAGGTAGGTACAGAAATGAAGCGATGAAGACCTTCATTAGGATCAGTAGCTTGTTGTGCAAAAACAACCTGAGACACCCAAAAACCAAGGAAACAGAAGCTCAAGACCCCCATTACAAAGCAACTACAAAGCACACACAGGAAGGGATAGTGAGAGAGGGACTACACAGGCTACAGAATTTATGAAGTATGTGGTAACCCTACGTATAGAGAATTTTAGATATTGTTTCCCTCAAGATTCACCAGCTAGTGTAACAACAAGAACAGAAAGTAAAGGCATGAGGGTCACATAATCAAAATTTATATCTTAAACATGTTAGAATATTATGAGGAGCATACTCTTGACTCTGCTACATATTCAAACATACACAAGTAGCAAGCATCATGCACGGACTTTTTTAAGCCGCCGAGGGGTTTTTTCCATTGCCAACCAAAAGTAAACTCGTGTACTCGTTCTTCAATAATCACTTTGCTAATGACATTTATAGAGGAGACAAGGACTTCGTTGTCTCCTCTCTCCGTCCATTTCTTGGTCGAACATGATCAAAGGTAGATATTTGCACAGTGAGGTTGTTTCTTGGGCTTCTTGTCCCTTGTTTAAATATGATTTAGATTTAATGGAATGATAAGATATGACAACATGCAACAGGTTGAATCAGTCAATTAGAAGACCTTAAATAAGTAGATGAGGCCGTTAAGGCAGCGGTCATATTGCCAGCAGAAATGTCAGAATAGATGAAGATTTCGGACAATCGTCATACATGAAATAAATTTAGAAATCCTCCTCTCAACCTATCTAATTATCCGCTCCTCGAACAAAGGAAAACAAAATTACCGGGCGAGGAAAATTCACGGCAGCACTACAGTTTACTCTGCATTGTAATATTGAAATGATAATAAGGTTAAGCTTAGGGGTAGAATAGTTTTTTTTTTTTTCTCATATAATTTATTTGTTATTTTTATTTTTTTTAGGGTACAAAAGTTTTTTTATTGGTTAAAAATTAAAATACCTTCACTACCATTAGAAAAAAATCTTTTCCATGTAATTTATTTGTCATTTTTGTCTTGCTTGGAGTACAAAATTTGTTTTCCTTTTTTTTAATAGTAAATTACCTTCACTACCTTAAAAAAAAAATGATATTTGATTTCTAGAGACTTTTTTGATATTTCACATTTTGTTGAGTAATAATTTTACTAAATTTCCCTCGGTTTAAAAATTAATTAAGTTTTTTTTAATTTCTATCTAGGTTTTTTTTGTTATAATTTATTTAGTTTTTTTGGAGGCATTTTCGTATTTTTCTATGTGTTTTTTGGTTATTTTTGGATGGATAGAGGGATAAATTAATCCTTGCAATAATTAAAAAATAATAAAATTTCAAACACATTAGGCGTGTGCCACACATGGTAAGGTGCGTTGAAGGTTCCATAAACTTTCAATAGCGTGTAGAATATTATGCGGTGGTAAAATCTTTTTTCACCGCATTAGTCTATTTCCCATAACACCCTTTACCTTTATCTTTAGAAGCAGCGTATGTTGATATGTGATGGATACATTGTTGCTAGAGATATATATATTTTTTCTCTCTTCTCCCTCAAAATTCTATGACATTGAAAGTTTCTTGGTAGCCGCCTTGGTTTGGAATATTTTAGTATCAAATCTTATTCTTTTGAATTTGAAATTTATTTATTTCCTTTTTTGTAAGTTTTCTTTTTAATTGAATCCTTAAATCCAACTTTTTTTAGTTTTTAGTTTTTCAAATTTTATCCCAATTTTTTCTCTTATCTAATTTATAAAATTTTAATTGTTTTTAATTTTATTTTTTAATTAAAATTTTAAATTTGTTAATTCTTTTACACGTGGTCCTTATTCTTGTCCTGATTTATTCTTTAATTCTTTTATAAAATTGATTTTGTTTTTAATTTAGTCTTTTAATAAAAATTATTCATGCTTAAATTTTTTTTTTTAATTTGATCCTTATTATTTTAATTTATTATTTATTATTATTTATTTTTTAATTTCAACTTTTAATATTTTATTTATTGAAATTTAAGCTTTGTGGTTTTTTCAATTTGGATGCTTCTAGTAAAATGGCTCAGGTTACAGGTTCATATCTTGTTTTTTACTTATTTTTTTTTTCAATTTCATTACTTGATGTATATTTTTTTTTTAAAAAAAATCTTCATGGTTTTCTTTGTTTTCCTTTTTATTGTGCTATTTCAATTATTATTTTTTTTATTGATTTTTTTATTTTATTTTTCAATATTTAATTTGTTAATAATTAGCATTCATGATTTTTCTATATTTGGTGTTTTCGATCAAGAGTTGGTATCAATTTTTTTAACTTATTTTTTTTTATCTCATAATTCATCATTGATTTTTTAAATAAAAAGAACTTCGTGATTTTTCTTATTTTTCTATCTCATAATCGACCCGTGGGTTTGACGAGTTTACCTGGGTGGGCTCAAATTTTTTTTTTGCTTGCATTTGCAATTTTTTTTATCCTTTTGCTATTTTATTTTTTTATCATTTTGTATGTTTTTTATTTTTTAAAAAATTCATCATTCAAGAACTAGGCTTCAAGGTTTTTTAAAATCTATTACTTCTAGTCAAATGACTTGACATGTTTAAAGGGAAAAGACTAATTGTTATTTTTTTTTATTTTTTATTTAACATTAATTTTTTTCTTTAAAATACGCTTACATTGACTAAATTAACATAATTTTTTTCCTTGAAATTTTGTTACCCATCCACATAATTATTAAATCCAATTTGGTTTGACTTGACAAATTCATCAGAGCAACCTATCCCTTGACCTGAGCAGGGTGTTCAAGAAAAGTTAAGAAGAAAAGTTAAGTTAGAATTGACTTGATTAAAGCTTATATTAACTTTTTTATTTTTTAAAATAATATTATTTTATTTAAAAAAATAATATCATTTGAATTAGTTCTGATTAAATCGCTTAACCAGGATCATGGGTCTGAATCATGTGTCCAGCTGGAATTAATTACTACGCTCCAAAGTCTTCTTTCCAAGAAAACGATTCCAAATAATTCCAGTAATTAATGAATCGAGCTAAATAAACAATCCTTTTGGACTGGTTTATTTGTCATATGTAAAGGGCGGGGAGGGGGATCAAGGCAAATGAGATCTGGCTAGCAAGTTGGGCAGTGGGAACACGAGAATGCCCTGGCCAAGTTGAAACTGCAATGTATAAGAAGATGAACTGCAGAGACATCCTAGCCAGCCAATGCTAGCTTACAAGTTACAAAAGAGATGATCGTCGTCAGCAAATCTTCGGCCGGCATTGGCTGTCGTGTCCCAAACATCGAAACCGTGCAAGTGAGTAAAAAAGAAACTCTATTATTCTAGGCCATTTAACACTATAATAAACTGTTCTCATCTCCCGATAAGGTCTCCTACAGAGGGAGAGATGGAAGGCATTAAGAGCTCTTTAAGCCTAGTCTTCTCCCTTGGTAACATCGTTGATAGATGGAGACTGCCGTGTTTCTATTCAAAGTACCTTGTGGTTTCACGTCACATTAACTCAAAGATCAGCAGTTCAACACTCAATTCTCACAAAATGAGATAACAATCATGCCTGGACTTTGATGGGAAGATGCCTGTAAATTTCCCTGGTGCGTATATCTGCAAGGCAAACGTGAGAGGGCGGGGATCACCTGTAGGACATTGTCTCTGATATTAGGTCAGTACTGCCCGTTCAATGGGTCTATTCTATGGCAATCGTACTAAGACAAGTTTTTCATCTATGTTCATATTGATGTCGAGCCATATGCTTCCTCAACTTACGATCAAAGACCGTAAGAGTCTACGTAGACGACCCACCATTTTCATGGATCCTGCGCAAAGATTCAAGCTTGCTATAGATTATGTTCAATTCCAAGTCAAGGTTAATATATTCCATCACAATCATGTTTAATAACTAGGTTTCAATCCATCACAACCAGCCACAAAAGGTTATTTTCTATTACAGTATTTGATATGAAATTATAATAGTGATTGCTTTTTTAATATATTTTTTATTTAAAAATACATCAAAATAATAATTTTTTTAAAAAATTAAATTTTAATATTAGAACATCAAAAACACTTTTTAAAGAAAAATAATAATTTGAAGAAAAAACTTTCAAAAATGTTTTTTGAACACAAAAACAAACACAACATACAAGAGTGAGTGTTGAGACACAAGTGAAACATCATGATTTTGTTTAGCATTAAAATTAATCAGCAATCATACTTGGTAATTTATGTTCCTTTACCCAGTATGAAAGCATGCTCTATTGAACCTGATGATACCTCCATGCACAGAATTCCTTGAGGTAGCTTAAGAAGTGAGCACCGATCTGTTCCCTGCAGTGAAAAACGGCCCTCGTGAAATGATAGTGTATTGATGACGTAAATTGTGAGTAGGAATGGCTAATGGTCTGTTTTTTTTCCTGCGTTGGAGGACACGATAAAGCATCATCTCTTAAGAGCTGCTTTCCTGCAAATGGTCCTCCGCTGACTTCTAGGTGCATCTCATCTTTCTAGCTGACATCCTTCAAGGTGTCTGAGTCTTCTTTAATGCCAGAAGCATCACACAAGGCCTTCCAGATGGGGATCAACATCTTCACAGGAGGTCGTAATTCCTGAACATGGATGGAAATCATATTAATTACGTGTACAGCCATAATTAAGAAATTGTGCCACAAAACCCTCAATCATCAACCCACTTTAGTTCTTACTAAAACCATTGGCCCGCATTCCACCACAAGCTAAATCATTTTTTTCTTCTTGAAAAAAAATATTAAAGAAGTGCTAACATGTATTTCAATAAAAATAATAATTATAAACTTAAAATATGATATATATATATATATATATATATATATATATATATATATTAAACAGTAATTTAAAAAAAAAATTGATATAGTAACATATTGGATGGCATTTGCTTTCAAAGATAACAAACAAATATCAAAATAACTTATGAATATTAATTATTAATTAATTTAATATTGAATGATGGAATTGAAAAAAACTATGATATTCGACTCGAGTTAACCTACCAAACCTATGATCTAGGTCATAAGACCAAAATAACTACATAAAAAAATAAAAAAAAAATATTAAGCTCCATTTCCAACAAATCCAATGCTAAATGTTGAAATCAAGAAGAAGAAAAAACTAAATTCATGAGATTATGATAACTCTACAAAAAGCAAATTGAAAAAAAAATATAAAATTTAATTCTCAAACAAGTTAAATATTAAAATATGTAATTAAAAAAATGCAAATTGAGTTGTTGGAGGGAGAAAATAAAAAAATTAAAATATGAAATTAAAAAAATACAAATTGAGTTGTTGGAGGGAGAAAATAAAAAAAAATATACATTGAGTCAACCTAGATTAATCTATCAAATCCACAACGCAGATTATGAAATTAGGATAACTCCATAAAAAAAAAATAAAAAAAATTACGAAGCTTAATTTCCAACCAAACTAGTTTTAAAAGATGAAATCGAAAAAAAATAGAAAAACATCTAGAAAAAAGACTCGAATTAACTTGGATTAACTTAGTAAATCTGTGATCTGGGTAATAAGATTGAGATAAATCAATAAAAAGTAATTTGAAAAAAAATTACAAAACTCTACTTGTAATAGATCTAATATGAAGGTTGAAATTAAAAAATTAAATTAAAACTCTGATATTGATATATAACCTAACATAAAGAAAATAAAGAAAAATTATAAAGCATAATTCTTAAAATAATTTAATATTAACGAAAAAATTGAAAGAAAAAAAAAACAAAAAAATTTAGTTGTTGAAGAGTAAAATTAAAAAAGAAAAGAAAAGGTGAATAGTATTTTGTGGATGTGGCTCTAATGATCCTTTAGTGATTTGTTAATAATAGGCTTCACCCTTTCTTACATGTAAGACCCAACATTTTGCAATTTCATGTAATTCAGGCCTCCTAAAGCCATTTGACTAGTCAGGGTTTTTCTTCCAAATTCAAGTCTCAAATGAGAGATATTAGTATACCTTAAAAACCAACATTAGTTCTGCTTCTCCACGCAGAAGCAGAGACAAACTCCAGTAACAAGTAATTGGCGACACACATTCCAGCAACACAGGTTTCAAAATCTTGTCAACAGGAACAAAGCGACGGACAATTCTTCCACTGCAAAGACAAGAAAATGTTTTGAAGAAGAGAAAAATGACGGTAAAATTTTTCAACTGCAGAACTCAATCTGAAAAACCACAATGCAAATTGGCATGCGATGGAAAAGGATTGGTTGGCCAACGAACATTTTTTTCTATGATAGAAACAAAGAAATATAGATGGTCCTAGAGAGAAAGAAATGCCTGAGAAATTTGGTCCCAGAGAATGAAAAATGGAAAAATCAGGAAGCTTGGATTGAGAACCTAAATATACCCCTAAAATCCTATTTGGAATCACATCAAGATGATAGCTCACGGCATATTCTTCAATTCTATTACCAACTGACAGAACAAATTGCTACAGAAAACAATCCTCTCCTTTCAGTACAACCATCTGTTCAGACTTCATAACACTGTTCAATTGTATGCTTCTGAACACAGGTAGCATATACAACTACATCTTCCGTAATCGTAGCAGTAATAAATTTTAATATTTCAACATTAGACAAAATTAGAATTTTTTTTATGTATTCATATATGCTTCAGCAATGGAATTTATAGGCAAATTTATGGACACACAATCGAGCATAGTAAAATTCAAATAAAAGAAGAAGAAATATACCTCAAATAGTGTGTTTCAAGTTGAACTCCAAAAGTTGGCATAACCATGACAGACTCTGTGTCATTCAAGATATAAACAAGTTCAGAAAGCAAATATAATTATCGACCTAGAAAGCATGTAACACAATCTATCATATTCTACCATCGGAAGTTGGCAAACTATACTGCTATAAAAAAAAAATTCAAGAACCCATCTTCACTGGTTCTTACCTTTCATGACACGCTTCCAAAACATTAGTTTGACAAGGAACACACTCAAAAAAATGCTCCACAAAAGAACGCTGATTGATTTATTCTGTTAATTGACAGCCATCACATCAGTTCACCCCACAAATTACTCAGAACACTACAAAAACCAGTGAATCTACTCATTAAATGAAACCAAATATACCTTTCCAGCAAAGATATCAAGAGAAGGACCAGGATTACAATGACTAAAAAGAACCTGGTATCCCTTCATACAGTAATCCGATGGTTTTGTATAAGGTTACAGATGCAAACATTCCATACCAGCAAATCAGTCTTATCACACTAGAACTCAAAAATTTTGTGACGATACTTAACCTCGACCAGGAAGAGCATCCATGCATTTGCTAAAACAAGATAACAATTTACAAGAACTAAAAACAACCAACTAATTCATTCCTTCAACATTACAAGAATCATGTTGTCTTAACCAAAGCATGGATATTAACTAAAACCAACAAATCAAGACTTCATGTATCACATTAAAGCTCAAAACACTAAGCTGCCTTGACGAATGCATGGATATTAATCTAAACCAACAAATCAAGACATCATGTATCTCATCAATGCTCGAAACATTAAGCTGTCTCGACGAAAACATGGCTATTAATTAAAACCAACAAATCAAGACTTCATGTTTCACATTAAAGCTCGAAACATTAATCAAAACCAACAAATCAAAACTATCTATTACATTAGACCTTGAAAAATTAAACTGCAAGAAAGTCAATCCTTTACCTTGACTAGGAAGAGATATGAAGCATTTGCGAGAACGATGAGAGCTGAAAAAAACACGATGAAACCCTTGCCATTCTTCTTCCTCACCATAACATGGTGCATATCAATTCCTTCCGGATGCCATTTCCGTTCATGTAGGTAACCATATCTCCGATTAACAATCGAAAACTCGGTCATTTTTTTATTTTTAATATTTGAGATTTAAATCATGATCAGATATACAGTGACACCTGCATTTACGACAACACATCAACAACCAACCAAACAAACAAACAGAGCGAAAATCAAGCATTTTTAGTTACTTTTTAAAATAAAATGAAAAATAGAAGCAAATAAAAATTAAATTTCTCATTCTTTAAGGTAAAGAAAGGAAATTTAAGAGGCTGAACTTTACTTTTTGTGAAGAGAAGCGGTTATCAATGGAGTTGAGCAATGGCTGAGATTCAAAACGACGGCATGTCATGCCTCCTCGGTCAGAAAGGATGTGTCATTGCCGATGAATTGAAGTGCTGTGACGACCAGTGTTATCGGACAGTGAGTCACCGGAGGTGCTAGATCAGTGGTTAAACCGGCGGTTCACTGCACCTGTGCGAACAGTGTTCTCTACATTTCCAGCATAAGATGCCTTAATAAAACTAAAAATAAAAGTAACAGAAGCTTGGTCGGCGGTATTACCTCGATTTGACAAGAAGACGATGTTCTAGTGTGATTTTGATGAAGAATCAAAGACGAAAGAGGGGAAGGAATAGGATTGGGTGCGATGCGCTGGCAAACAAAATCAAACCGGCCCGGTTACTTGCTCGGTTCGCAGGTTCTTCTGTTTAACCGAAAAGTCCGGTCCGGTTCTGATAACAATTCCTTTCCTGTGACTGTCAGTTAGCTGACGAGTCGTTACCTTACTGGATAAGTAGTCGTCGCTTTAGAATTAGTTTTCTTTCGCTGGAGGAGAAAATGAATTTGCATTAAGAGCAGGCTTTAGCTAATCCAGGCCCATCTGGAATCTTAAAAATATATAAACCATGAGACCCAAGTCCCGACTCATGGCTTTATGGGCACTGACTAACATTAACTGATATTTTTTCCCTTTTGTCTTTGAAACATAGAGTGTCTGGTCGGAAAAATAAATATAAAAGAGATACAAAGTATTTAGTTAAATTGATGAAGATAAATATATAAAATAAATTTGTTTGTAAAATAATTTTTAAATAGGTTTTCGTTTTTACACACAAGACATGGGACATGCCCCTCTATATGTATGTATTGTTTATGTTTCTTTGACTGTACAGGTCGTTCCACATTACGTTTATATATTTGACTGTATTTTAAAAATAATTAATGTTTTTTTTAATTATTTTTATTTGCTTTGTTAAAAATAAAAAGAAAATATTTTGATATATTTTTAAACAAAAAATATTTTGAAAATAATTAATGTTTTTAAAATAATTGATATTTTTATAATTTTGATATGGTATATTAAAAATAAAAAGAAAGATATTTTAATATATTTCTTAAAAAGATATTTTTGAGAAGTATTTTTCATTACCGTTGTATATTTAGAAATGATAAATATTATTTTTTAAAATATTTATTTATTTATAAATATATTAAAATAATATTTATTTATTTCAAAAAAATTCAGAAAATTTTATTGTTCACCGCAATGCTAAATAAAGAGATAATAAATAAACGCTAATGTGTGGTTCACCGGTCCGGTTAGCTTTTGATTAACACTTTTGAACCGTCTAACCGGGAGCCATTGAGTCGTTGACAAATATTAAAAAAGTAAGAAATTTGAAAAATTTAAATCAAGGAAACATTCCTCCTGCAAGCAAAAAAAAAAAAAAAACCTCGTCTTCCCTCTCGCGTACCGCGTCCAGTCCCGGTTGGAGTCGACGACTCACTCAATCACCTGGTGGAGTTGACCGTGAATCCTCATTAATCACCATTTGTCTCTCTAATTGATGATGACTTCAATGGCGGCGTCAAGTTCCTCTTCCAATCCAATCCTACCAGTCTTCGTATCTTCAATCAGCGAAGAGAGGCAAAGAGAGAAAGAGAGATTAGTTAAAGGAGATGATAAGGTCTTCAGAGGATCTTCAATGACTAAGAGAGGAGCTTATGCCGCTATCTCTTACATGTCTTGTGCTGGTACAAACCAATTATCTAACAATTTACAGCGATCAGTTTTTTCTTCATCTTTTTTTTTTTTCATTTTTTGTTATTCGATTCGTCTGATATTTTCAAGTGTTGAAATTTTATTATTAAATTAATTACATGTGTTTTTTCTTTTTTCTTTGGAAAGCATTTCTGTAATTGTGATTTAAAGCTGAATTATTTTTTGGTTTTTGTTCTAGAGAGGATTGTGTTATTAAATTTTGTGAATTGTGGATTTTTTTTTGGGTGATCAGGGATGTGATTAATTGTGTTAATTTGAGGTTTATTGGAGTGATTAAAACTGATATTTTACCGGATTGTGTGTAATTTATAGATGCTATTCCGAAATTTGGATGGCGTATTATGTGTTGATTATTTTGGAGATTTAAATGTAAGTAATGGCAAAAGTCACACTGATATGTCTGAATAATTTGAAATTCATTTAATATCATGCCTTCTTTTTGGCTTTATTCCACTTGAAAAGCGCAAGGATGAGGGGGGAATGGATTTTTTTTAAACAAGGAGGAAATGAATAATTGAAAAGGAAAAGAAATGCAAATGAAATTTATAGAACAGAAGAATGATAGTTTAATATACAGCCATATGTGATTATTTTTTTTGTTCTACATTAAGTTCAGCTCTTTACAGTTTCTGTTGTATGTCTTTTGCAGTGCTTTTGATATTGTTCAATAAAGCAGCTCTTTCTTCTTATAGCTTCCCTAGTGCAAATGTCATAACTTTATTTCAGGTAGATCTTCCTGAGCCAATATGCTGCATTTTATTATTCACCATTTTAGTTAGCATTGTTTGTATTTATGTCTTTCCTACTTTGGGAAATTCCATTATTGTCAATGGCTGTCTTGGCAATGTTATATTCACATTTCACACTTTTGTTTTGATTCTTCACAGATGATGTGCTCATGCTCTTTTTTGTATGTATTGAGACGCTGGAGGATTATCTCTTTCACTGATGGTGGATCCCTAATTACTTCTGATGTCAAAGCTACTTTTGTACCGCTGGAGACATTGATTCACACCCTACCTCTTGCATTTACTTATTTGCTTTACATGGTATGCTAGTGCATAACGTTGATAGGTTTTCTTTCCTTATTGAATTTTCACTTGTAATTAATTTCTACCCCTTCTGATGTCCCCTTGAAAGCTAGTTACAATGGAGTCTGTCCGTGGGGTAAATGTTCCCATGTATACAACCCTAAGACGGACAACAGTGGTATTTACAATGATCATGGAGTACATTCTGGCAGGCCAGAGATATGCACCGCCAATTTTTGGAAGGTAATTGGTCCTTTTTGGTATCTATTCCATCAAATATTATTTGTGGGAAATTTAAATGGTTATATTCTGCATCCAGTGCTATGACTTTGCCAAAGATTTAAGCTGATTTCTCCATTAAGGTTGTTTACCCCTACAAAATCTCCATGGACTTGCATCAGCTTGATTAATGTGTGTATTTTGTGAAGAAGAAGAAGAAAGAGCTTCAAGGAATAGAATAACCATTGACACTGTTGTGCAACATGAAATTGGAATTCTTGAAAAACTTATTATATTAGAAGTGAATATCATCAGCTTAAAATGACTTCTTTTTTTTTCATCTTAGCTTCTTCATTCATTTTGATGGTCTTGTTAATATATTGAAAATCTAATTTGATAGTCTTCAAGAAACATCAAAGTAGATTTTGATACCGAAATAGCCATTATTGCATTGTAATTTTTTTATTTCTTCATTTAACTGAAAAGGTTAAGGATTTTATCAGTGTTGGCTTGATAGTTCTTGGTGCATTTATTGCTGGAGCACGGGACTTGTCATTTGACTTCTATGGCTATGCTGTTGTCTTCGCAGCCAATTTTACAACGGCTATATATCTGGCAACCATAAGCCGCATTGGTAGTACTCACACTTGTTTTTTCCTTTTGAAATTCCTCTTCATTAGCATGACATTTCTCTTTTTATAGTGGCTAACATGTTCTTTTCCTCAGGAAAATCCAGTGGCCTTAATAGCTTTGGCCTTATGTGGTGCAATGGTAGGTGAAGATATTTAAATTAATTCATTATCTGTTGACTGTTCTAATGTTTGCCTGAACTACTACACATATTGAAATTAATTTTACTTGCTCTGGAAATTTTTGTCCTTTACCTTAAGTTGTACATTGTGTTGCTTTTTCTATTACAGGAATTATATGCGGACCAGTTTTGTTGTTTTGGACCTTTTTTCGTGGTGATTTGCAGATGACCATGAATTTCCCTTATTTGTTTTCCCCAGGTTTCTTGGTAATTCTTAAAGTTCCATTTTTTCGCTTTCTTAACCAAGCATGGTAGTTTAGTCCACTGGCATTTTTAATTCTTAAATGTACATTTAGTGTAACTTCCCTTCTGTTATGACACCTAATTCCCTGTAAAAATAGGAATTGGGTTGATAGGTGTCTGTAGAAATCTATGCTGAATAAGTTAGGAAATGAGTGAAAAAGGTCTGCACTTTTCTAGGAACCAATGGTTTGACAACCCACTGCCATTTAGTTCTTACATTTTATTTGGGTGTTAATAAAGTTTAAAGATCCCCTCTTGGCCAAGCTTATCAAAGTATAACAATGGTTTTCCAAGCATTATGGAATCTTGTCTTTCTGCCATCATGAATAATTTGAAGCATAAAACTGTTTTATTCTGTTCCTTTCTTGTTTCAGTGCGCTTATTTGTAGAGGGAATTGACAAAAGTGGCGATGTCTCTGTTTCTCTCTTGTGCAGACTGTATTGCTTTTTTCATGTATCCTGGCTTTCTTCTTGAATTACAGTATCTTCCTGAACACAACTCTCAATTCAGCACTGACACAGACCATTTGTGGTAACCTGAAGGTCAGTTAACTAACCACTCTTCATGTCTTGTTATTCTTTATGCATGGAATTGAGCAACTTGATGATGATAAAAGTTGTTACTTTCTTGGTTATATTCTAGTGCACTGAAGATACCATGTTTCAAATATTGATGAGAGTTGAATATTTGGCCATCTTTGGCACATTTCCAAGTTCTGGAAAAGTTTTTCTGTGGCCATTTAAATTTGTGTATGATAAATAGAGATGAAAATGGGTATACATGGGTGAAATTTAGATATTCATGACCTATCCATCTAGTTTCGTGTATCTATATAAATATTCATTATCTTAGTATTATTTATTATTCAATAAAATAAAACATGTGTGTGTGTGTGTAATATATCGGGTTAGTTTCAGGTTGAATTTGGCAATATCCATATCATACTCATTTAGCTAAAGTAATTATTAAAAAAAAATCCACCAGATTCAAATGAAATTTCCATCCCTGATGATAAATGTGCAAAAATGAAGGGTATTTCAGCCCCTGTTAACATCATTACAGACTTTGCGTTGATTTTGAGGAGGTTGGAGATTTTCAAATATTGTCAGCTGCTGGAAATTTTGTCATTTTGAATTGCTTTGAAATGGCAATAATGTTGCCATATAATGAGTTAAAGAAGCAGCAATGAGGAACATCAACTAGATTAACTTACATTAGTTCATTGGTATAATTCCTGAGTTGATGAAACACTTCAAGGGATCTATCACAGCACTGAAGATTCCATCCTTGCAACATCCATTATGTATACTTTTTTTAGATCTTTTGGTTATTATGTTGTTGCAGGATCTATTTACCATTGCACTAGGCTGGACTATTTTTGGTGGGCTTCCTTTTGATATTGTGAGTCAAATTCTTCTTATATTTGTTCTCTGCATAAACTTTTTTTTTATCTACTATTCTCTACATGTACTTTTTTTTTAATCAACTCTTCTCTACATGTACTACTAACATCTCTTCTACATCTGTGATTTCACTCTCTTATTGAATATTATTTTGCTTCCTTACAGTTCAATGTCATTGGGCAATCCCTTGGTTTTGTTGGCTCCGGTTTGTATGCGTACCATAAGCTCATAGGGAGGTAACAGTAGAGACTTACTTCCCAGGATGTTCAATCCTTTTGCAGGTTCTTGGAAGAGATTTAACAATGTCGAGGAGATTTAACATTTTCTACCAGCTCCCACCTTGATTACACTTCATGGCATTGCAGTAGTTTTGGCGGTTATGGGTTAAGAAAATTACTTTTATTTATTATTTAAAAAAAATATTAGGTTAAAACTGTTATGAGATTGATTTTTGCATGTAAAATAAATAAAAATCAAGTTTTAGTTATATGTGCGGTTCGGTGCAAAAAGCTGAAGCTAAATGATTAACCAAACGGTTTTTTCTCTGTGAGAGGCAAAAAACAGAAGCTACCATGGTTTTTTTGTATTCATCTTAGGGAAACTGACTACAATTTTCAGAGTTCTATCTTTCTTTTTTCGGTAACATTGCAAGCAATTTGTTGTATCACATTAGAATATGAATAAAATACTGTCCTAACTAACCATTTTTCCTTGTAAAAGACATGCATGTTCCAGTGGCTTTAACCTGTAGAAAATGCAGTGTATATGATTGCAATATGTGGTGGAGCTTGACTTCAGAGAATACCTTGTGTCAGTGAATTCTATTATGTCTGTCGCACGTATGTGTTTTCATGCCGATCATCTATCTTCTGGAAAAATATAAAGATGTATCTGATAAATATAAAAAAATAATTTTTTTTGTTTTTTATCAATAAATAAAAATAGAATGAGAATTCCTATTTATTATTTTGATTATTAAAAATATTAAATTGATCTCAAAAATAGTATATAAAATTAGTTATGTAAAGAAAAAATATTAACATTCTTAATATGTCGTATTTAAGATAAACTATAATATTTTATTTATCTTATCAAAGTTTAAGATTTGATGATGTTTTTTAATTATCGGTTTTATTTGTCTAAAATTTAAGAAAAACCTTCTATAATAAAGATGATTTTATTTTAATAGGGCAAAATCTAATTGTTTAAGTATTTAAATAAAAATTTAATATTTGAAATATGTATATTTTTTATTGTTTTTGAAATTTTGATAAATGTTCTGTTGACTTTAATAAACTGGTTATTAAAACTAAAATGCATGCTAAAAAATTATTTTTTAGTGTATGAAAAATACAATATAATTTTTTTAGTTTTGAGACACTTGGTCGTATGCACAAATATATATATAAATTTTTTAAGTTAACAAAAACCAGGTATTTTAATACTAGATTTGTATCTTGACAGTGTAAAATACTAACTAAATACTAAGCCAAATTTAGTAGAAAAGGAAAGGAAAAATTACAATTTTCAAAAGAAAATTTTTTATTGGTTAGACTCGGCCTAATCATTTTGGGCTGAGCTGACTCGATGCTGCCACCCAATTAAACATTAGGCCTTTCCATTGTTCACATGCAACGTGAACAGTGAAGAAAAAGATGTAGAAGAGAAAGAAAGAGGTGGAGGAAGAGAGGAAAAAAGACTGACCTAAAGTGACTTACAGTGCTGCTAGCGGCGATGGAGGTGGCAAGACACAATTATTGGGGCCGGTGGAGGTGCCAGTGATGATTGTGCTCACCATTTCTTCCCCTGTTTTTTTCTATTTTTTTTCTCTTTTTTTTATTCTTTTTTTCCTCTCTCTTGGTTCTCTCCTCTCTTTCTTTATTATGCTCCTTTCTTTTTATTCTTCTTTGATTTCTTTTTTTATGTTTTCTTTTTTTTCTCTCTCTTGGTTTTTTCATTCTCTTCTTTGGTTCTTCCTTTTCTCTTTTGGTCTCCCTTCCTTTCTCTTTTATGTTGTCCCTTCTATATTTATAATTAAAAACAGAGGGGAGAGAAAGGATGAGACGGTCAATATACTGTCACCCCACGACTACCTGAGGAGGCACTTCTTCTCTATTTATCCAACATGTGAAAGGCCACGGGTCAGCTTAGCAAGCCAGTGCTGTGGGTTGGTGTCTTTTTTAGCTTTTTAGAGGGAAAAAAGTAGATGAGAATAGAAAAACAAAACTTTCTATTTTCCCTGTTTTTTGCACGTCCAGGAGAAAAGGAAAGGCTACAATGCCGCTCAAAACAACACCATTTTGGTGTTTTTTTAATAGTGTATGAAATATCATCGTTTTGAACAAAACATGACATTTTATTTAAAAAAAACATGAAAAAAACGTGTCAGAATTCACATTGGTCCTCGATTTATGATTTGTTTAATCGAGTTGTCGATTGTAATTTTGATTGTAAAAATCAATTTAATTGTATCCCTGCCAAATTCAATTGCCGCCTTTGAAGTTGACTGTTTTCTAACATTGATCCTTGGTCTTGAATTTATGTAATTTGACCCTCAATTCATTAATAAACTTTTAATTTTTTCATTTTGGCACATAATTTGATTTAATTATAGCCCATTTATTTTTATATGTTTTTTATTTTGGTCCTTAGTTTCAAATTTTTTCAATTAAGTCTCTAATTGATTATTAAACTTTAATATTTATACAATTAAGATTTTGATTTCATCAAATTACCTTTTAAAAATTATAATTTGACATCAGAACTTTAATTTCTTACAAATAAAGCCCAAAATGACTTCAAAAATAAATTTTCTTGTAATAAAACCCTCCCTAAATAAGACTAAGGAAATTAGGTTAATTTAAAATTTGGGTTATAAGATAATTTTTTTAAATAAATTAAATATAATTTTTAATTAATTTAATATTAAAAAATTAAAATTAAAAATTAAAAAATATTTAGAGATAAATCAAAATACTTTTAAAATATATAAACTTGATTAATAAAACTTAATTTTATTATAGAATGAGTTGATAACTCGGTTAAAACCTTATTTAACCTGCTAAATTTTATTTATTTTTAAATAAAAAACAACATTGAAATGCAATGCCTCTCCTCTCCACTACTTCCTCTTTGCTCACTACAAACCTCATCAATTTGAGTGGCAAAGAAAGAGATAACCCCTCTGCCCAAAACCCCCTCTCCATGTCCACACAAAATCTACCAATTCCACAATCACATCACCTCTCACGCTCCTAAGGACACTACGACTCCAAATTTTGAGTCTTCAGTCATCCGCCATGGCCAACATGATCATGGGCACCTCCAAACCTCTCATCACCCTCTCATCCTCTTCCCTCCCCACCAACTCCAAGCCCAAACTCCAAATCCCACGACTTTCCTTCCCTAAACTCCTCAAAATCACCAAACCCCAACTCCTGTCTCTCTCGACTTCCACTCTCAAGTCCCTCTCTCTCATTGCAGCCACTTCTTTAACCTTCGCACCACCTTCTTTAGCTGAAGAAATAGAAAAGGCTGCACTCTTTGACTTCAACTTAACACTTCCAATAATCATGGTTGAGTTCTTGGTCCTCATGGTTGCCTTGGACAAAATCTGGTTCAGCCCACTTGGTAATTTCATGGATGAAAGGGATGCAGCTATAAAGGAGAAGCTAAGCAGTGTTAAAGATACTTCAGAAGAAGTTAAGCAACTTGAAGAACAGGCTGCTGCTGTTATGAGAGCAGCAAGGGCTGAAATATCGGCTGCATTGAATAAAATGAAGAAGGAAACACAGGGTGAAGTGGAGCAGAAGTTGGCTGAAGGAAGGAAGAAAATTGAGGCTGAGTTGCAAGAAGCATTGGCTAAATTGGATATTCAGAAGGAGGAGACTATTAAAGCACTTGATTCACAAATTGCTGCTCTTAGCGATGAGATTGTTAAGAAGGTGCTTCCTGTTCAATAAAGTTGTTATCTTGATGGTGTAGTATCTTCTTATATTTTGTGAAATTGGAAACGAATTCCATTTATTAATGTCTATATTTTCTGAAATATACTGATGTTATGCAATGAAAGGAGTGAATTGTAGAAAAACATTTCCCTCTTTTCTTTCTTGCTGCGTGGTTTCTGTTGCTCTTTCCACCCTCCTTATTTTATGGAAATACTGGGCCGAGTTGCTTTGTAAACTGGAATTCTTTGTGAAATAGCAGTATAAAGTTGTGTTTCAGAGGTTAGGATCGAGGTTAGAGAGATCTTTAACTCTAAAAGCATAGGTGTGCTATCACTTACAAAAGTATGCAGTTCTGTTTTAGAGATTAGGATAGAGTTTAGAGAGCTCTTTTCCCCTCTCGTGAACTCCCTGTTCTGGTCAGTTTGCCTCCAAAACTGATGCCTGTGGATTTCTGTGGTGCCCTATTCCAACTATTCAGCCCCAAGGGTCATCTGGCAATATGTGAACTGCCATCGCAAAACTTGAGAAGGTGATCACAACTTATAGTTTGTAGGAATGGGAGGGGAGAGGCACATAAAGATGACATTTGTTGAAATTATAAAGAAAGATCCAGGCGTCACAAAAAAAAAATGAGTTTAATTGGTCCCAGTATTAATGAAGAATGTAGGTTCTTGTAAACAAGCTGGCTAGCTTAGGATCGAGGCAAGAGCAGGCAATGAAATCTGGGTTAACTTGCTGAATCCTTTAATGCAATGTTTCTTAGGTTTGTTCTTGATCATGTTTCAATGAAAATCTGGTGACCGGGTTGAATTGCTCTATAGACTTGAATTTGTAGCCAACTTGCAGTATAAAGTTGTGATTCAGAGATTAGAATTTAAGTTTATAGAGATCTTCAACACAAAAGGAATAGGTGTGCTATCATTCACAGAAGGATGTAAACTGTATTGCAGCCTCTTTGGACCATCATATTTTTTGTCACTTGGCCTCCAAGTCTAAAGGGATGCTTGTGATTTCTTCTTGTGCTTTGTTGCCATTTGCCACTGTTAATCCATAATTTTATCTGACATTATGTGGAATGCCGCAGCTATTTTTAAGCAAATGTGTAAGGTAATGAAAACTTGGGGCTTTTAAGAACTGGGAGAGGTAAACCTAGAGTGACGAGGGTTGAGGTGATGAAGAGAAATCCAGCGTTTAGTACATAGCAGACTTCAATGAAGATGGTATGTGAACAACGGAAAAATTGGGTTAACTTCACTTGAGAACTGGAATTCAAAGCAAGCTGGCCGTGCTAATTTGTTTTTCCAGAGGTAGAGAGATCTTCAGAACTAAAGCATAGGTATGTCATTCATGAAACTTAAAAGGATACAAGTACCTGGCAGTTTCTTGTGATCATCTGTAGCTGTTTTGGTGCCTTGACCTCTAAAGATGATGATACGATGCCTGTGTTTTGTTTTATGGTGTGAATTTCACACCATTAAACCAACATTTATTTGGCTAAATGCTGATTGCCAATGGTGAAACTGAAACAAATATGAAAGGTAATTTGGAAATATTGATCTTTAGTTCAGGTGTCACAGGGCTTCTAAGAGTATGGTGAATTTGTCTATGATATCTGCTTTCGTTTCTTTCATGCCCTTTTCTTGTCACTAACTTAAAACGAATGGGACTCAAAATCTACTCAGTTATCTTTATCCGAAATGGAATAGTAATGCCCCCGGAGAATATCTTTTGCCCATCTTTTTACCTGACTGCTGATTCTGGGCCATGTCATGTTGGATTCTCCTCCTGTTGTTGTTGTTCCCTTCACTCACCCTAGTTGTACGGTGACGATGGAGAATGATCCAGAAGTGTGCATCCACCAAGATCGACTCTGGATCATAAGTGGATTTCATCAGCAGCCAATTGAACTATGAATGGATCCGGTTGCACGCACAAGGCACCGTGGTTGTGCCTATGGGAATATGCTAAAAAGTCATCAATGAAATCCAGAACTTGAAGCCAAGGGTCACTGTCATCTAAACCAAACAATCAAAGCAGTCAGCCAGCTACGTGGATGCACCCAAGTTGTGGAAGTGTTCATAAACATGTGGTTGAGAACTGCAAGTAGCAACCTTATTCAAGCTCCGAAAAAGAGAGGGATTTGGAACTCCCGCTACGGTGACTAAACACTTGTGTAGAATTAGCCATGATGGACATGGTTACTTGTGGTTCACAACTAGAGCTTCCTTGAATAAGTTTGCCATTGCCAATAATTGAGGGGTAAGCAAGCGGAGCAAAAGTTGGGGTTGCTTTCATTCTTCGAGGGGATTGGAATTTGGACACGGACTGCTTGTTGGAATAATGGTTCGTTTGGGGTAGTGGTATAATCATTGTTTTGTTAAATATGTGTTTTTAGATTGTTTTAGCCTGGTGATGTTAAAAATAAATTTTAATATATTTTTAAATAAAAATTATTTTAAAAAATGGAATATATCACTGTGCTAAATAACTCTTATGACAATTGTGTTTGTGTTTTTGTCATTGTGGTTTTTATTCTTGAAGATAATTATATTTTGATTGAGTTATTAATATTTATATAAAAATAATTGTAGATTGACATAAAATAGAGTAAAGTAGACAAAAAAAATTAAAATTATCAAACAAAAAGATCCTTTTAAAAAAATAAAAGAAGTATTTTCATACAGTAAATTAATGGAATTTTATATTATAATCAATAAATTCAATTTAATTCTATACTATTTAAAAAAAAGGTTTTAAAAAATATTTTTAATTGTGGTTTAAAAAAAAACATATTTGATTAAAACTGTTGTTAAATGAATTTTTGCATAAAAAATAAATAAAAAACAAGTTTTTGTAAATAAAAATCAAGTTATTTTAGCTTTTATTAAACCAAGATTTGAAACATGATTATTTAAAAATTCTATGCAAAAACAAAAACTATTTAGCTAACCAAACAAAAATTTTATAAGTTAAAAAAAAATCTACCATAATAATATTAAACTTGTAAAAACCAAGGTTAGAGGCTGCTTGCACATGTCTATAGCCTTGTTGCTAAGTTTCTTAAACTTGTTTAAATGCTTCTTTCAGTAATGTCTTGCAATAAGGACATTGACTGTTATGTTAGATTTCTATTGCAAATATTTCAGCTTCGTAGCGTCGCCATTTGATTTTTTAATCAAGTTGTGTTAGAACTAATTTGAGTAATTAAATAAAGGTTAGAGCTTATAATCTCGTGGTCAACTCCTACCATGCCTTGACTCTTAAGGAACACCACAATAACCCATTTAACAGACTTCGAATCAACATAAATAACGCTTAAATTTTACGTATCTTTGTTATCATCGTAATATTAACAATCTAAAATTTTGTTTGATTATTAATAAAATGTTAATTTTAATTGCTCTTATCAATTATAATTAGCTATAAATGTATTTAATGTTTATATTTTTTTTACACTTTGAGTTTTATTATTAATATTATTAATTATAAGCTTATAAATCAGTTTAAATTGAACATTTAATTATTATTAGTTAAATTAAAACTAGCAAATTAACTAATTAAGTAGGTGATTTGTAATGACCTAAAGATATTGTAAAGTTTCCACTTCAAATTAATTTTTAGTATGATAAAAATATAAAAAACAACTTGTTTGATTCTTAAAAAAATTATATATTGTTATATTAATTTTTTTCCCTTAAAAAATTATCTTAGTTCTGCCCTGCCATTTTGAGAAGAACCGAGCTTGGCCGTGAAATCTGCACATTGATTTTCTTTTCGAATGATATGAATAAACTGCAAGAGTCCGTCCAACTTGAACACAGAGAGAATGTCCTGGAAAATAATGGGATGAAAAGAACCTAATGTTAGAGGATAAGCATGGAGGAGCCTTCAATGCAAAGTTAGATTTCAAAATAATTTGATTAATCCTGTTTGTTTGTATGAAAGTTGGTTTTTTTTAAAGTGAATTCTGAAAAAAATGAATTTCAAAAAAGTAAAAAATAAATAAAATGAATTTCTTAAAAGTAAAGTATTTTTCGATATTTGGCAGTGTTATAGAAAATGAACTGGAAAATACTTTCCAGTGTTTGGTTATGTTATGGAAAATAAACTGGAAAATAATTTATTAATATTTTATTTTTCTCAAGTTTATTAAAATAATAAGGAATAAATCTTACAAATTAAAAAGTTGAATAATAATAAAATTGAAAAAAATAATTTTATAAATTATCTCAAATAAAATAAATAATAATCAAAACAATAAAGATCAAATCTTAAAAAAAAAGATGAAGAAATTAAAATAATAATAATTAACATTTCATAAAATATTTTAAATAAAATAAATAACAATCAAAAGAATGAGGACCAAATTTGATAGAAAAAAATTTCAATAAAAAAATAATAGGAGAAAAACAAATAACAATTATAAAAATGAGGACCAAAGTAAATATAAAAATTAAATTTTAAGAAATGAAATTGAAAAATAAATATTCAAAACAAAATATATATAGCAATCAAAAGTCTAAGGATCAAATTTGATATAATCAGCAAATAATGACATTTCTAAACTTTTCACAACTTCTAGAAAGTGTTTTCCTCCCAAATTTTTTATGAAAACACTTTTCTGAAAATCAAGCCAAATTTTTCTTTGACTGGAAAATGTTTTCTGTTTATCAACTTTTCTAACAGTAAACAAACACAAAAAAATTTGAAAAATGTTTCCCCGAAAACCACTTTCAGGAAAACAAACACAGCTAAATGAAAAACACTTTCCTGAAAATCAAGTCAATTTTTTTTTATTAAAAAATATTTTCGTTGACTAGAAAGTGTTTTCCGTTAACTGGAAAATGTTTTTTGTTGACTAGAAAATGTTTTCTGTTAACCAACTTTCCTAACGACAAACAAACACAAGAAAATTTGGAAAATGATTTCTCGAAAACTATTTTTCAGAAAATAAACATGGTCTAAGTGAGTTTTTGACAACATCGTGTAGACTGCGTTTTAAAATTTTAAATTTTTTTATGAAAAATAATATTTTTTATATTTTTAAATTATTTTAATATATTAATATTAAAAATAATTTTAAATTATAACCATAATCTTAAATCTGAACGGAAATCCTTTTAAAGTACTTTTGAATGAATTCAGCATTATTTATTTATTTGAAAGGAAAAACCATTACTCAAATACGAAACCAATCCCAAATAAAATCTTTAAATTAAATAACTTATTTTAAACTCGATCATAATTCAATGCTATAAAAAAAATATGCGTATAGTTCATATAGCTTAGATGAATCAACTAAAAAATATATTAAAAGAAAAGGGAGGGAGGGGGTGTATGCCCCAGATACGGGACTGAATGGTGATTTTAAAGGGGTAATCATAATCAAGAGTACTCAAATCCAGGCCCCACACAGAATAGATAGCATTACCGGTGGATCTTCTCCCACTATAATAATATCTCCACAACATCAACTAGGATATAGACAGAGTCTAGTCCCTCTTATGTCTGTTGTTGGTCTCATAATTCGCATCTCTCTGCAGACAGCAATTTTGTTTCTCTGGTGCTCTCCCTCTTACTTTCGATATTTCTTTCTTTTTCTCTACTAGATTGTCAATATTATTATTGTTGTTCTTGTTAACAAGTTTACCCTTTTCGAATACAGTTTGATCAATTCGTCGAAATTTCTTGGGTTTTTTTAAGCTTTTCTATATATTCTCTTCAGGCCTCTCTTTAATCAGTTCCTCAAGAGTAAGTATTCTTCTTCTTCTTCTTCCTCGTATGTTTTCAAATTTAAGAGTAATTTTGTTAAAGCTAGAAACTTTGCTTGGTTGCTTGGGAACTTTTAAGAATTAATGAGAGAGTCAAAGTATGAATTCTGGGTTTCGGGCTTTTTTTCATGTTCTTTAGGTGGTCAGGCGAAGCAAAAAGTAAACGGGTGAAAGCAGGATATTCAAAGGTTAGAACTTTTTTGCCTTTCCTTTAATGGAAGCCAAAAGGGTCCTTAAGAAACTGTTTTGATTCTGAGAAAAAAGAGGTATTTTTCTAGTGATCAATTTGCTAGCAATCATAGACAGCATAAATTTTGTGAATTTGGTATAAAGTCAGCTATTGGTTGCGTAATCAAAGATATAATTTATGATCCTAAATCTTCTTGTGGTAATTGTTTGATGAGATGTTTGTTGCATTTAGTTGTTTTGTATTTAGGAATATCAGAGACTCTACTGTTTTGAGTTCATATTATTGCTGTTCAATTATTTTTATTTGATGGGTTTTTGTCAAGTTGTCTTCTTTTTTAAATCAACCTGATGTTTTTTTTCTGTAGGGGATAGAATGGCCAGCAAAGTTGTTCCTGCTCAACCCGTGACTCCTTTCGAGTATGAGCTTTACGAGGATCCTGATCACCTTAGAACTGTGATGGCCTCGTCGAACCAGTCACCTCACAGGATTGATCCTGCGAAATTGAAGCTTAGACATAGAATTGGGAGGGGACCTTTTGGTGATGTTTGGTTGGCTACTCATCATCAATCCACTGAAGATTACGATGAGTATCATGAAGTGGCTGTCAAGATGTTGCAACCTCTTAAGGAGGAACATATGAGGCTTGTGTTGGATAAGTTTGATGGTTTGTTTTCCAAGTGTCAAGGTGTAGAAAATGTGTGTTTTCTACATGGAATTTCAGTTATGAATGGAAAGGTGAGTGATGCCTTTATGCTTGATATACATTGTAATGAGGATAGGTTTTCTCAATAATCCTTCGATCTTGAAAGACTAATGCTTGTATGTCATTGTAGATATGCATTGTTATGAAGTTTTATGAGGGATCAATTGGGGACAAAATGGCTCTCCTAAAAGGAGGGAAGCTCGCATTACCTGATGTTTTGAGGTGAATTTATTAATTTTTCATTAAAATCCAAGTGATTGAATTGGCGAAGGCAGGCTAGCCTCAGTGCTTACTTATTTCCAGGTATGGGATAGAGTTGGCACAGGGAATTGCAGAGTTGCATGCAAAAGAAATCCTAGTTCTTAACCTTAAACCTTGTAGCTTCCTTCTTAATGAAAATGATCAAGCAATTCTGGGAGATATTGGTATTCCTTACCTGCTCTTCGGAATTCCATTGACAAGCTCATATATGCCTTGGAGGCTTGGAACCCCAAACTACATGGCTCCAGAACAGTGGCAGCCAGAAATAAGAGGTCCAATATCCTTTGAGACTGATTCGTGGGGATTTGGGTGCAGCATTGTGGAGATGTTGACTGGTGTTCTGCCTTGGTGTGGGAAGTCAATTGAAGAAATTTATGACTCTGTGGTTAGGAAACAAGAGAAACCACATATTCCCGAGGGCCTCCCTCCTCCAGTTGAAAAAATTCTTCGTGGCTGCTTTGAATATGACTTGAGGAGCCGCCCCTTGATGACAGACATATTACGTGTATTCAAAAGGTTGGTCTTATGTTGTATGTTATTCTTTGGCGCATAAATCCTGTTGGGGGTTGGCATGCATATTTTGCAATCTTTCGTAAAATGAAAACGCTATCATTCATTACTTGCCTCTAGATATCACTTGCTTTGAAAATGCTGTTGAATGTGATAAATTGAGCTGTGGGGCTGTGTGATATGTTTGTCGTTAATGTTTAGATTTACAAATGCCCTGTTTGGATTAGCAGCCTGTTGGACATCAAACTATGATTTTATGTGTCTTAGTTCTTTTTTCTTTTTATTTTCTTTTTATTACCTTTCATCCTCAAATATTTTCAATTTTATGTTTGTATGGAAAATTTTGAAGAGGAGACAGGTTCTGTGGGATTCTGTTGTTTCTTGTTCTCACACCTTTGGATTGGACAATCTCTGATGCCACTCCCCCAACCCCTCCCTAATGCTGTTTATTTTATATGTTTGCACACTCATCAAAGTGATCAAATTTCAGAGACCAATTTATGCTTGGGGGAGCAGATTTTTTTCCGAGTCAGTTGACCTTTGCTTTTGTTTTGCTTAGACACCCCTTTTCCATAAATTCACTTTATACATGCTATTGTTTCCACATAACTATTACTTTTCTTTCTCAACCTTCATAGATATTCGCATGTTGCTCTAGTGGATATTGCACCACTGTGTCTGGTCTTACATCCTGTTTGAGTTTTTCCCCCCCTTTGAATTGCTATTTTCACCTTCAGTTATAAGGATGATTATCTGCCTTTTATTTTGGTTACTAGAATGGAAGCTCTCTTGTTCATACCTTGTACTTATGTGTGTTTCCTTGCAACACAAATTGCAGCTCGCAGAATGCAGTTTTTGTAGATGGAGGCTGGACAGGGTTTGGCAGCAGAACAATCCTGGAGAAATCCAGTGGTGCTGGTTACACAGAGTGGTTTCTGTCAAAGGATCATCTGCAAGTGGGAGACATGGTGCGTTCCAGGAGGCCACCTAATTCTTGCAAACCTGAAAATATGGATGTCCCAGAAGGAACTGTAGTGGGTCTAGAACGCAACCCTGATCGAGATGGTTTTGTTTTGGTGAGTGTTCATGGCATCCATGACCCATTAAGACTTCCTGTCTCAACCTTGGAAAAAGTCTGTTTTGGCCTTGCAGCTGGGGATTGGGTACACCTGAAGGAGGAAAACAATAAGCACTCGCCAGTTGGCATTCTTCATTCCATAAATCGTGATGGACGTGTGGCTGTTGGATTTATAGGTGTGGAAACTCTATGGAAAGGAAAATATTCAGAGCTTCAAATGGCTGAATCATACTTTGTTGGTCAGTTTGTAAGACTGAAAACTAATGTTCTTAGCCCTCGATTTGAATGGCCTCGTAAAACAGGTGGGGCCTGGGCTACTGGGAAGATTTGGTGGATCCTACCTAATGGTTGCCTCATCGTCAAGTTCCCTGGAAGATTTACAATTGGACAAGAAAATAGCAGTTTCTTGGCTGATCCAGCTGAAGTGGAAGTGGTTTCTTTTAATACTTGTCCTGGGGTCGTCAAAAAATATCAACACCTTGAGGATTTTCACTGGGCTGTAAGACCTCTTGTGATAGCTTTGGGTATATTTACAGCCATGAAGGTTGGATTTTTCACTGGGAAGAAAATACAGAGATCAAGAGTGAACAGGCCGCAGGGTAATGCAGTGCAAAGTAATGGCCAATATATGGATGGTCAGACTAGCAGCGATGGTAGCAACCAAGCATGGTTTCCACCATCCGTGAAAAATATCCTTGGTGTTAGCCCTGCTGCTGCCCGGTAGTGGAGCTTTTTTAAGTTCACAAAAACCTGTACATATTCATCTTAACTAATCTATAGCCTGTATAGAACCCTTTTAACGTTCTCATCCAAGTTGGTAATAGGAACTGGGACTACTGCTGGTGGTTATTTACTTTCAATGGAGTAAAGCCGGTTCTTGATGAATGTAATGCAAAGGTGCATGTATGCTTGTGCAGCTTTTACTTTTAGACTTTAATATCTGTTTGAACTTGAGAAAACTCGCTTTACGAAGAGGATCAAAAGCACCTGTCTTTGCTCAGTATTCCCGTGTTTTCTCAGCATGGCTTGCAAGCTAATGGAAGCACAATTAGGACACCCGTTCAATGAAGAAGTCGGTGATCATGCCAGCCATTTAATCCCAAATATAGAATTTAAAAAAGAACTCGAAACATAGAAAACCCAAATTAGGATCATGTTGATGGCATGAGCCAAAACCATACATGCTTGCAATTACTATGTTGTCCAATAGAGGCTGGTTGCCAAGCTAGGACATGTTGCCCAAATTCAATATGCAGCGAATTATAGAGGGAATCTCCTATTTATCGTGTCAAAAACTTTGTAACAGAAAGACGCTCTCAGTTCCCTCTACACAATCTAGTTAGATGCCTATTTATCAATCTTTTCACTAGCTTTACAATCTATCAGTCTGCACCTGCAGTAATACCAGCATCTTTCAACAGCTACTGGTCAACGATGACTCTGTTTTAACCTCCTTGAAACATAGTTGTTCTCTAACAGAACAAGGTCAGGATCAGAGCCCTTTTTCATGGAAGTACTACTATCAACATTAACCTCAATGCTCAAGCGTGCTTTTTTCAGAAGTTCTCGACTCGTTTCTGCAAGTTTTTGAGCATCACCGGAGGCAGCTTCAACTTCAAGTTGAACGGCCTCTAGTTTGAGTTTCTTTATAGCCAAGTTTCCAGTACTTCTCTCACCAATTCTCTCTCGTGCTAAAGAATAAAGCTTCCTCGGATCGTTAGCATCTTCAACTGCTGCTTCCTTCAAGTTTTTCAGTTCCTTTTCTTTTGTATCCAATCTCTCAAGAACTATTTTAAGCTCCTCGTGTTTAATTGTGAGAGCTCACTGGGCAGCTAGAACTCCCATTTCTTTCACTCTTAAGCTCTCTGTTTAACTTGAGTTCAGTTTCATGCTACTTAAACTGCATCTTAAAATCATCACATGGTTCACCCAATGGTTGTTGAATTAATTCGAAGGTCATGTTGTCAGATTGCCTTAGTTCATTCTCATCTTTAATGGAGATAACCAATTTGTTTGTAAGCTGTACGATCCTCTCCACTATAGATTCTGCTTCAGACTTTAACCCTTGTATTGTTCAATTCATCCTGCATAATCTGAACATGCTCCTCTTTATCCCTTAGCGTGGTGGCGGCGGCGGGGACAAGTTCTTCGTTACTGCTCGTTAGCGTCTTCGGCTCGGCGACCTCTTGGTTTACTCCACCCCCCAATTCTTCTTCGCGTTAATGAGTTGCAAATCTCTGTTCTCCAGGACAAGCTGAAGAGAAGCATGCTCAGATTTTAACTTCTGGATATCTAGTTTAGCTTCCACTTATTCTGATTCTTTAACATGAAGAAGATGCTGCATTTCTCCAAATTCAGTATTTTTCTGATGCGGTTCCTGCTGTAGAAAAAACTCCCTCTCGATTGCTTGCTCCAGAGACTATCTCTCCTTCTCTAACTCCTTGTGTAACTCTTGTATGAGCTCCTTCTCCGTGGATAATTCTCGTTCAAGCTCCTTATTTCGAGCCTCTGTAGCCTAAGCTTGACTCTCCCTCTCCACTTCTATTGTGGCACCTGTCAAACTAGTCATGTAAGACACGATACTTTTCCTCCGTTCTTCAAGTTCTGGTAGTTGCCTTTTTAATAGCTGCTCTTGTTCTTCCATGCTTTCTAGAGAATGTTAGAGATTTTTGTGAAGAAATCCGTTCAGATCTCACATCTGTAAGAAGCCTATTCACTCTTCTAAGATCATCTAAAGCCTTGCTAGTTTCTCCAACTTGTTTGGATGCTTCCTCGCCAGTTCATTCAGTTCTTCCAGCATCAGAAACCATTATCTTGTCCGATTCCCCAAACTGACCTCCGCAACTTCTATCTTCTTTTCCACAAATTTCCTTAGATTCGTAGGAGTGCCATTTACTTGACGAAGAACGAGATGTATCATGCAAGACCAAGCATATAGATATGAGGTTTTACATAATCAGAGAATTGATCTTTTTCTTTTTATGAACTATTGATTGAGAAAGTCTATCCTCTTAAGAATGCAGCTGATATGTTGACAAAGTCTGTAACTACAATTAAGTTCAAGTATTACTTCAACTCGATTAATGTCTCCAAGTACTAAATAATGAACACCTACTAATTGTTCTAAGTGGAGTTTCGTATTATGGTTTTTCTTTTTCTTTTTTTTTCTTAAATGATGAAAATTTTTTAAGATAAAAATTGTTAGAATCGTGTTGGTTTTTATATTTTAAAAGTATTTTAAAAAAATTAATTTATTTTTATTTTTTTTTGCTTCAAATTAATATTTTTTTGTATTTTCAAATTATTTTGATTTGCTGATATTTAAAAAAATTAAAAATTTAAAAAAATATTATTTTAATATATTTTCCAGTAAAAAATACTTTAAAAATAATTATAATCATACTCCAAAATAAATAAAAAATAATAGTTGATGCTCAATTTATTACCATTACCATGTACCACACCCTGCAGTTTGGTAAAAGATTATTATTAGAATTTTTTAATACCTCTTATAAAACTAGGATTTATTATAAATTTATATGATGTAACCCTAACTTGATACATGAAGAAAATTCAACTTCTCGTTTTTTATGAATGCAGGCATACAACCTAACCATGTTAAAGCTATGCATTTTTTTTCATACTATTCATTATTATTGCCGTGCATACAATTTTAACCTAATTACAAGTCTATAAAACCCTTTTCTATTAGAAAAACAATATGAGATTAACGAGATATATTCCCACTTATATTTTTCTCCCTTAATTTTTTTCAACAAGATCAAGAGGGCTCGCCCTCGGCTTTCCACCGATGAACCTCCCCTGTATATATCCTGCGTCGACCTAACTACAAATGCCTTAAAACTCTTATAGTGATGGAAGTAAAACATCATCTCGACTTGTTCATCAATAATCCTCCGCTTTTAGCTTGGAAGAAGTCATCTCAAGGTTACTATTATAATTTATATTGATGTTTTTATTATTAATTTAACCAGGTTAAAAGTAGGGTTAATATAGATAGAATACATGCTTAAACACTACCCAATATGATAGATTTGTTAAAAATGAGATCTTTTATGCAAAATTATGCATGAATAGTATTAACAGGATCTTCGGTCTAATTTATATATACCATAATTAATCTCTAAACTCATTAGTAATTATGTAATATATTATGGGTATAACAATCATATACAAAGAAACTTAAACCCTGATGTGAAAAAAAAAAAACAAGTCCTTTTTATTTGTAAGCCATAATCTCATGCATTCTAAGATATTTTTTGTTATCATTGTTTTTGTCCTTGTCGTCATTATTTTATTATCACTTTCTTTTCATTATTTATCACTATTATTAAAAAATATTTTATATATAAAATATTTTTTATTTATAAAACATTTCATGGAAAACAAACTTACCCTAAATTGAAATTCCATGAATGCACTGGATGGAGGCCGAAATGAGAGCCTAAGACCTCGGCTTAGAAAAAGAAAAGGAAAGCCTCGACCCACGTAAGAATACAGGGAAACATGCTGTGAATGGGCCACGGTGTGATGAATATGCCACCTTCTTTAGAGCCTAAACTGAGACTTTTTCTCAGCCTGGAAGTCAATAATTCCATCATCTAATCAAATAAGCTCGTAAATTCGATGTATGAGCAAACTTGCAGATAAGCTTGCAAAGATTTAAGGATAAACAACTAGAATTTGATTTCTTAATCTAAATTAATTTAATATATAATAAAAAGATATATTCTTTTTTAATAAAAAATTTAATTATTGGTGTGGTCACAAAACATCTAAGTTGCTTGGGAGCAAGATTTGTTTATTGAATAATTGATTAATTTCTTAATTTTAAAAATCTAATTTAATTAATGCATGTAGAAAGGTTTTCTTTGGAAAATAAAATATGCAGTGAAGAATTGATCCTACTATACATAAAAATTCATAGTTTATATATAACTCAAGAGTGAAAAGGTTAAAAATGTAATATTATCCTGATAGTTTGGTATAAAAAACTATAACTTATTAGAATAAAATATAAACATGAAATTAAATAGTTAGCTAAACTTAAAAATATTAAGTCCAACAAATCAGGATTCAGCATTTAGTAGAATCCAAAAATAATAAATTATTATCCTACACTTTGTCCAAGGAAGAATCCAAGAAAGACAAAAAAAAAATAATCCAATATATATATATATATATATATATATATGTTTTATATATGAAAGATGAAGTCTAGCTTATTTATAAACTTATAAAAAAACTTAAACAAACCATAATCAAGATGAGATACCAAGTATGAAACTATAAATTATAAATAATTTAAGTTTAAACTTAACCTTTGTTAAAATTAAATTAAATGAGCAAATTAGATCACATAAAAACTTGATTTGGTTTAACTGAGATCATTTGCAATCGTAAGTGGGAATAATCTTTCATGCTACATCAGTTTGATAACATAAAAGGTTGTGTATACTTATTATGATTTTATATATTTTTTTAATTATTATTGAAAATCACATAGCAAGATATTAAAGTATGAAAAATTAAAAAAAAAATCATTTGTAAATCATAATATCATAAGATAAACCCCCCCAAAAAAATATAACAAAAATAAATAAATAAAAAACTTCAAAGTAAAAATCCAAGCATAAAAAATCATATATGCATCGAGAGAGAAAAAAAAAACAAGATTGGATATGGATTGAATGAACCTGACCTAATCTTAGTCAGTTTAGTTGGGCTTTCTCCTTATAAAAACCTAGGGTGGACAGTACTTATCTGTTTTTATTATAAATATATAGATAAAAAACTCGATCTAGTTAGATCGGGTGACGCTGTCCGATAAGATTTCTATTTTTATGTATATTTGTATAAAAATCTTGCATACCTTGTCTATAGTATATAGCATTTCTTGTCCGAAAGTATCACGGTCTGAAAGAACTGAGTTCGAATTTCTTGATTTGATGAAAACTGAGTTCGTATAGATTTGGAGTTTTTGTCTTTTTCCCTCTTATTTAGAGTTTATCCTTCAACGCAGAGATTGCTCATGAATTGATCTCCCAGCCAATACAGCTCTCCGTTGGTGCCTGGGGATACCCCTGGTTTTTGACAATCTTCTCTATCAAATCAAAGGGAGGCACAATCGAATGTCTGATTGCAAGTTAATCACAAGGATTATAATCCAGAGGCCAAATCCACCCGTTTTATGACCTCAATTGCGTTTTACAGTCATAAACTAGGCGTTAATCTCCTTCTTAATTAATGCCTTGATCCCTGTCTTGTCATTAAGAAGGGAGGGTTAAAAAAGCAACAGTCTACCTCACTCTTATCCGATATATAAACAAGTGATGATTTCTTTTTAATTTCTTCCCTAACAACTTAATCATTAACGAATCTAATATAATATGAGCAGTGGATAGAGAGAAATAATCAGTGAATACAACAGCTAAAGTACCTGTCTGGTGATCATAAGCTGTAAAGTGAAGGATAAAGTTGCAATAGAGGTCAGTTTCGAGCAGGATGTGACCATGCACAGATGTCATCAACGATAACATGATGGTACGAGGTCCATGGCAAATAAAGATTAGGTGTAATAAAAAACAAAGAAAAAACATGCTGCTTTTCTACTTGGGTCCCTGGGTCCCAACTGTAGAAAGATTTTGGTTTTGATCTCCCCACATTCGTCAAAAGTTGAGAAGATGGAGAGATCTGCTATCTTGTGTATCTTTTCTAAAGTTTTAGTAAATACTAATCATGATATACATCTCTTTTCATGAGGAACAATCGATGGTTCCTCGCTTGCGGCTTCAATATGTCTAAAAATAGTAGTTTTAAAAATCAGTACTGTCCAGTGACCGGATGGATAACTTGATCAATCTAAAATCTATACCGATCCAAATAAAAAATTCAAATAAAGAAATTTGTGTAGTTAAATCTAAATGATCCGGTAAGACCCAGTTTAGTTTTTTAAACCCTTCAATTCAAGTTTCTTCTTTGTAATCCACATGTAGAAGATTTCTAGGTTGTAATTCAAAACACAACCCTCCTACGAAGAAATCAAGAGATAAACAAATGTACAAAGGAGAAAGAAATCGGTGGCTGGTGGTGACTTATGGATGGTGATCTGCTGGAGAAAGTGATGGATGCTCTTGTTTGTGTAACGGGGAGAGAGGAAGGGGATGAAGATTGTTGGTGGGTGGTGGCGACTTGTTTTACAGAGGCAGATGTAGATTTGATGGGAGAAAGGCAAATCCATAGGAAGTTGGATGAGCGGGTGGTCATTTGAAGGTACTGGGAAGAAGAGATGGATTATTTTCAAGGTTGTTAAAATTTTGATTTTACTTGTAAAATTATATAATTTTATAAATTAATATATATTTAACATATTGAATCATTTAAAAGAACTTAAAAATAGATGAAATTGAATCGAAATACATGAAATCATTAAAATTGAGTAAAATCACATAAAAACAAGATTTCATGACCATTTTAACACTTTCATCAAAAAATATATACTACCTTCAGCTTCACGCTTCACGGCTTCTTCTTCCCCATTATCAATGGTTCACGGCTTCCTTTTCATCAACAACAACAATGCTCTCCTCTTCAATCTTCAATAATGACTTACTATGTGGTGTTTATTAACAATATTTTTTTTCCATCATTAATGGCTTCCTCTACAGTCTATAGACATTACATCGTAAGTTGTTCCATTTATAATGTCATTTTGTTTCATTGTTGAGAAAGTTTTGAAAAAAGATATGACTTTTTTTATTGTTATATATTGATTAATTGAACAGAATTTAATTAATTTCTTGATAAATTATTATGCTTAATATCAGTTTGGTTTGCTAATGATTTAGAGGTGATGAAAATTTAGATTTTGATAAACCAAAAGTGGACTGTGATAAAAAAAATATATATATATGCAACATGAAATTATTTATATCAGGTAAAAATTTAGAGGATTTTATGGGGATTTTTTATTATTATTATTTCCTGCTCTATGAATAAGTTGTGATTGATGGCACTGGATTTGTAATTTATGGCTAATTGGCTTTGTGGATAATTTACTGCTTAAACTATAGTTTGAGTGTTGAGTTATATTTGTTTATAGTTTAACATGTTGATTGGAGAGGATTTTTTTTTTCTTGCCTAGATTTTGATGGTGTAACATGATTATAGTTTAGATGCACTCTGCCCAGGGGATTTATATTTCTGGCCATGATTACAGTCTTGGTTAATTTTATTGTCATTATTGATTTATATTATTGGTCATGATTATTTATGATTTAAAGTTTATTTGTTTTAACCTTACAAATGTCTCCATTGTTGGCTGTATTATTGTTGAAACACATATATTTGGTACTTTTTTTAATAAAAATTTAATTACAATCATAAAATATTTAAATTGATTACATGTTTGATATAAGTTGATTCTTAAATTGTTGAATTTATGGCGTCTAGAAAAAATTCTTCTGGTAATAGGCTTGATGTGGGATGACAACATCGTATGGATATTAATAAGAATTCTAGAAAAGTTCAGTGCAAGTATTGTTAAAAAATTATCAGTAAAGGTGTTTTTCATTTCAAATAGCATTTAAGTTGCACTCGTAATGTGTTTAAACTATGTATGAAAAATATTTACTTATGATTTTATGATCCATTTTTACTATTCAAGTTTATTTTACATTTTTCATGCCATGTCAAAATACGTTTTTGACAATCTTGCTTATGAAAATATTTTTTAAAATTATTTTTTACATAATAGATGGATCATAGGTCGTGATTTGTTGTAAGCAACATTAGTCTTTTGATATTTTTCAATTCAAAATCCTAATAAATTAATGATGAAAAATTATTATCAATCATTCCAGCTGAAATTATAAAAAAAATTAAATGACTTGGGGATTTCACGACAATTATAAACACAGATTACTATGAATTACAACAGTAAAATTTGCATGGGTATATTATGTAATTAAGAGGACCATGAAAGGAGATTTAGTATGTTCACATTGTATTTTTTATATTTTAATTGAAGAGTTGCGGGAACATGTTTCACGTGTCCTAGCGAATAGGCAATGCCCGCACCAATAAAGAGGAGCTTGAGACGCTTTCCTGTGGCCAAATATGGCCCTCCACTGCATCACTAGAAATGCAAACATACTCTCTTCCACATGGGAAGACGTATGCAGACATGTCATTGTTGAATTGCCACATGTGATCAATTGTTTGTGTTTTTTCTTTCTTTTCTCTCTCTTGATAAGTATAGTGCACACTTATTCTTTATTTATTTGTTATTATCAATTGTTTGTGTTTTTTCTTTCTTTTTCTCTTTCTTGACAATTATAGTGCATAATTATTCTTTATTTATTTATTATTTTCTTAGGTTTTGCATGGGTTGACAAACTCACACAACTTGGGTCTGACAACAATATCAAGTTCAGGAGTTTTGGGTCTAGCTAGTAACCATGTTTGGTGCGAGACACTAGCGCAGTCTGGGCCAATTCACTTCGATTAGGTCTTGTAGAATTGTCAAACCCAAGACTCTTGAGTCTAGCATGGTTGTCTGATCCAAGACATCTAAGTCATTTTTTATACATTTAATGTTCTTTTTAGATTTAAAAAAACATTGATATTGACTTGCTGCAGAGCTTAGGCCAATACACTTGTATTTATCTTAATTTTATCAATCAGGTTAGTTATATTATTTTGGTTCTCCAATGTATAAGAAGTGATTGCATCTATTTAAAGCTAATAGACTAGAGCATTGCTCAGACTACACTGTGGATCGGATTTTTTAAAACATAAAATAACTATTTAGGTGTTAAAGTTTTTTTAGCAGAAAAAATCAAACTATATAAGGATTGACCTAATGTTACCTAGTTGACTTATAAAGTTAAAAATAAAGTTTGCACGACCAATAAAAATATAATCTAGCTAAAAAAATTAAAACGATAACATATTAGATTATCTTATATAAACTTGGGCTAACTTTCTAAAATTACTATGTAGCTCATAAGATCCTGAAAATCTTGTAGAAAGAAAATAAAAAATTATTATTAAATATAATTCTAATCAGCCTAATATTGAATGATGAAATTGAAAATAAAATTCAACTAAGAAAACAAGCAAAGTCGACCTAGTTTAACCTTTAAAACTTGGACCATGAGACCAGGATAACTTCATAGAAAGCGAATCGAAATAATTATGAAACTCAATTTCCATGACCTAGATCATAAAACTGGGATAATCTTGAAGAATACAAACCATAAAAAATAATGAAGTTTGATTAACAATTAACCTAATATTTAAGGATGAAATTGAAACAAAAATCAACAAAAAAACGACAAAAAAATCCTAAGTCAACCAGCGTAACCCATAATTCAGGTCATAAGACTACGATAACCTCATAAAAAGCAAGTAATAAAAATTATAAAGTTTAATTTTCATTCAACTCAATATTGAATTATTTAAAAAATCAATTAAAAATGATAAAAAAAAACTCAAGTCAGCCTGATAAACCTGTAAACTCGTGAATTATATCATGAGACTATGATAACCTCATAATAAATAAATAAATAAATAAATAAAATTATAAAAATTAATTCTTAATCAACTCAGTGTTTATGTATCAAGTTAAGAAAAAAATTATTAAAAATGATAAAAATAAATAACCAAAGTTAATATAGTTAATTCGTAACACTTGCAATTCATATTATAAAACCGATATAATTTTATATAAAACAAATTAAATTATAAAAATTTAATATTTAATAAATTTAATATTAAAAAATAAAATAAAATATCTTAAAATATTTGAAGGGCCAACAAAAAAAGCCCCTTGAATTTCAACGTTCACTAGTACAATAAAATGACAAGTGCTTTTGGCATGCGTTGATGATTAATGATATAAATGTGATACACTCCATAGGAGCTACTTGTCTTTTATACTTTAATATAATAAATAAATGAATCTTTTTTTTTTAAAGAAAAGCTATGTAATAAATATAATTACTCTTTAAAAAAAAAAAAACCTCTCACCACCTTTATTACGGTTTTTTTCCCCATCAAAAGGTCAAAAAGAGCCTCCACGGAATGAAAGATATTTCTTCACATGAAACATTGGCTTGGAATCAATTAAAATTTAATTTGATTCCTTTAAAACAATGATGTAGGTTTAATTTATTAAAAAAAAACACATCAAATGATGTCCCTCCGAGTTAACTTATAACGAGTCATAAACTGTACCGAGTTAGTTTAAATTTTAATAACCTGCTCCAACCCGCATCGTGATTTGAATCCGAAAACTGAACTTGGATACAATTTTCTTATCATAGCTAGCGTCGAACAACTTGATTCACTAGACCATCTGCTCACAAGCATCATATGCCTTTCCTTTCCTTATTTCCATCACAGAAGATCCGTGACTACGAAGCCTGGACCACCAAGATCTTCACGGCTCCGACGTTCTAATCTCTAAACATTATATTTAATACAAAGCCTAGATCAAAAGAACAACAGTACAGCCCTCGAAGATTACATGGAACGTTCTGTTCCCTCCATTCTCCAAAACAATTCTCATTTTCACGCTCAAGATTTTGCAGCTCCCGACACGTAGCACGAGAATGATAGAGCGATGGCTATCCCCATCTCCCTCTCTCTCTCTCTCTCGAACACATGCCTTTGACCTTACATCCATAAATAAAAAAGGCAAAAATCTTTCATAATCTCTCGGAGACATCAGGACTGAGGGGTCGGGATCTTGAGCTGTGTTTGGCTTTTGCTGATCTTGGCCGCTGGGACGAGCCGTCCAGACACAAAAAAAGAAAGAAATAACCAAGAGGATATTGTAAATCCAGGAGATGTGAGAGGTAAAGGGTGTTGTTAATGATCATGCTATAATGGGTTTTCTTAGGACAACAGGCGTGCGCATGAACAGTAATCTGGTACCTTGGATTTTATTTTGTAGGTCCATCCTCCATGTCTGCGCCTCCACGCGTTCATGGCTTGCTTTTTTAGCCTCCCTTCTGTTTCGAGCCACTTGCTCCCGGGCTAGCTCTGGCTCTCACGTTGTTTCTTTGAAGTATTATTTTATACCAGGTGAAAGGATATTAAATTAATTATACCGAAATTAAAATATAATTATCATGACAGGGATCTTAGAATGGTCAGATGATTGTAAGATCATTCGAAGAGCACAGAATTTGGCTTGACATGCAAGTATTTCAATCACTACAGTAAAAAAATAATTCACTGGACATGTACAATACAGTTGTCGGATATATCACACTGATTTTATTAGATGGGACTTAAATTTAGTTAATTTCCACGATCAATATATATCTTGTCGTTTTATTACAGCTACAATGCCCATCATCATGATTAAGAAAAATAAAAAAATCGGAGTGTTTGATTGATCTCTCAAATAATAGTACAACCGAATCTCTCGAAATCTGAACTAATAAGTTGATAAATCATAAGCAGGAGATTTTTTTTTTTTACCCACCTAGTGAAAAACGAGATTGAATTTTTACCCGAGATAAAAATCTTGTGCTTCGATAGTGATCATTCATGAGAGCACGGAGGGTGTTGAAGATCATGTTCGACGGTGTTTTTTAAATAAATTTAGTTTTATTTAAAAATATATTAAAATAATTTTTTATATATTATTTTATATTAATACAGAATTAGAAAAATACTAAAAAACTATAAATTTAATATTTTTTCAGTCAATAACATTTGAAAAAGCATCTAAAAACATAAATATTTTAATCATGATGATGTTTGTTTTTGTATTTTAAAAATGTTTTATTTTTTGCTTTAAATTAATTTTTTTATGTGTTAATATTAAAAATAATTTTTAAAAAATAAAAAATAAATATTTTAATATATTTCTAAGTAAAAAATAATTAAAAAACAACTATTATTGTACCACCAAACTCTCTCTAATTCAGTGGCAGCCTTCTAAGCAGGAACCTTGGTAACAATTTGTTTTTTGTTTTTTTAATGAAGTTATCACTAACTTGGCGCCTGGAATCTCTTGTCTTCGAAGTAGCAAGAGCCATACTAATTTTGGTTCTCTTTACAGACAGTTTTTTCCTACCTCGAATGATGAATGTTGTTCTGGAATGCATATACGCAAAGCAAAGAAATTGCATCTCTTTCAATCAACATCAACCCTTTTCAAGGATAGGTAAATACCATCGACAAGGTGTCTTGTCGACGGCAAATATGCAATCCAAATACAAATTTCTCTCCATTATTTATTTAATAAAACACTCGTAAAAGTGACAAAAACATGTATCCAAGAAGAACTAGCTTGTCCCTAGTTTTATCCCACGGGAAGAGGATTGATTGATTACACGAAATGCTAACCAACTCTCGATATCCAACACTGAAAAGGCAGCAACTCATGCTGTGTTTAACGTATAATTGCGTTTCAAGTCTTGTTTTAAAGCTAGAATAATCACAAACAATTCCCACAGAATCTATAGAAAGAAACAGGGGAGGAAGGAAAACAAAAGAATTGTATTTATTGGGTGTGATCTTCACACTCGTAGCTGAAAGTGCAGGAGGGTTTGCCTTGTCTTGCACGGTGACCTCATTCATATCTACCTCTGGGGTCCATTGCAATAAAGTATCAATATATGGTCGATATGGGAAAAGACAATTTTACAGATCTTCATCACACATCTAAATATATACATGGCACATCATCATCCACTCCTCGATGATGTATCAATTTTGTCTGGAGACCCAGAACCCGATTCAAATCCCTCCACTCGTCACTCCACCTGTAGGGCTAGATCCGAATCGATCAAGATGGTGCCCATGGCCATGAAGAGGGAAAACATTAAAGGAACTCAAACCACCCCACTCGGGACCATGGCCTCTGAAATCTCCCAAATCTCCTGCAACTTGATTCTCTGCTAAAATTTAGTAGCCGTCAATTTCCTGTAAATGACGAGAATGGCCCCTGGCCTCGGGTTCCAGAAAAGGGTTTTCAATTTTGTTCTTATTTTTCTCACCAGGGCAGAGGAAAGCTCACTGTAGAGGATACTATTTGCAGAACACTCACCGTGCATGGCAATGAGATGGTGATGATAGGCGGTGTGATTAGTGAGATTTTTGGGAAACTGGTAATTGGTTAACAGCGAGGATTGTTGCTTTTAATACAATGGCTCCTGCAACATAGAATCTTCCTTTATAGATTTGAAGAAATCGTAGGTTTTCTAGAGGCTAGGTAGAGATAGATACTAGATATACTGAAACAGTGTAACCATCGAGGAGAGGAGAGTATTTTATAAGATTATGTGGAAGGATGTCTCTGTTGTTTGCCCCTCCTAAGTGCTACTCACATTTTACTGCGCGTGTTGCTTGTCACGCCCATGGATCATTAGATTATCATGTATTTTTTTTTTTATTAAAGCAGTGCCATTTTATTTTATCTTTAAATCCTGTTAATGGTGATGCAGCTAGGTTGTAACCTGGTTTTAAATTCCGTTTCATTAAAAAAATATTTTTTAATATTTTTTAATAATGTATACTGATATTATAAATAAAATAATTTTAATATTTATTTTAATATATTTTTAATCAAAAATAAATAATGTATTTGTATCTCAACCTCGAGCATACTTTAAACATGATCAGAATTGGATTTTTAAGCATTTTATAAATCAACCTTCTAGGTCAAGTGAAGTTGAACAACCTTATGATATTTTACTAGGAAAAATCATGATGATTATTTTAACATTTATCAAGAATATATAAGGTGTGGGTATTTCATTGCAATGTTGGGTGGTATGTTAGGCTTTTTCATATTTGTTGTACAATAAAAACACATTTTAATCCTCAATATCAATAAAATTTAGAGTTGTTGATCAATTTTTTTTAACTTTTCATGAGTTTTTTAAATAATAAAAATACTTTTATCTCAAGAATAAAAAATAATTAGGCTATTGGTAAAAAGCTTTTTTCATTTCTCCTTTTCTTAACATATAGTTAAAATATGTTATTAATATCAAAAAGAATAAAAAAACAAGCTTTGTATTTTGGGGTATTTTTATACTTTTATATAAGATTTTATATATATATAATAAGTAGGGCTAGAGTGTTTGATATTTTCATGTTTGCTTTTTGATCTTTTATTTAAAAAAATTGTTGATATGTTTATGGGTCAATTAGTGGAGGGTGACGACGCTATTTGAACAACATGTATAATGTCACTGGGTGTTCTACATGACTTTTTTGCCATGTTTTTGGAAGCACTAACATGTTTTGTGTGGCACATTCATGTTTTTGGAAGCACTAATATGTTTTGTGTGGCACATGATGATGTATGATAGTCAAAATATTATTTTTTTTGTTTTTTTTTCATGTCAAATAAAGTAAATGATTATCTTTTTTGTTTTTATTTTTTCAATTTCAGTCCTTGTTCTTTTTATTTTTCATTTGTTTTATAAAAGTTTTATTTATTTTTAATTTATTCTTTAAATAACAGTTTCTACTATATTTATTTTTCATTCATGTCTTTATTTTTATAATTTTCAATTTATTTTTGTGGCCTTCTGGTTAAAATTTTATTAGCTTTTAATTTTATTATTTAATAAAATTTGTTTATTTTTTACTTCTCAATTTCAATGCTTGTTATTTTGTTTTTTATAATAATTTTGTTTGTTTTCTTTCTAATTTTTTAATTAAAATATTAGAAATATTAATAACACGTGGCAAATCACGGGTTAAATAATTAGTTAGATTTAAAGTTATCCAGCATCTTAGACCTTGTTAAAAGCTGATTCATTTCAGTAGATCCGAAATACATTTCTATACATGAACTGTGTGTTTTTTATGATTTTATTTTCTCTAACCATGACAGATTTAAACTTCGATATCTGTGAATGAAACAAGTTAACAACCCTTCAACAATCATGCAAGCTTTTCAGATTGCTGATCTATCATTGGTTGACTACAGGATTGAAAGACACTAATTCAATGATTTGCAGGGATTCAGGTCAAAAAAAGAGATCTATTTTGATATTCTTCTCCAACGTTTTTTTGTTTCCTTGTTGCAGCATTGCCAGTCGCAAAGAAAATCCGGTGAATAACTGTGGATAGTTGACGTCTTTAAAGCGTAAAGAAGGTGTTTTTTTTGACTTCACACAAGGAAACAAATCATCATGTGAAAAGCAGATTACCACCAATAAATCTCTTTAGATTTATTAGATTTCGTTTACACGCAAGAGGGACTTTTTTGATGAATGAATTTCTGAATTCGAGATTGATGTACTAATTAACTTAGATTCTCTTCTCATGAAAACCATTCATTCCACACTCTTTCAAGGAGGAAGCATATTTTATAAATACGAATCTAGAATGACTTGAGGGAGGCTTGTATCACGTGTAAGGGGTTGTTGATAAGAGTTTTTTTTAATTAAAATAATATTTTTTTGAATTTTTCAGAAAAACACTAAATAATTTTGATCAAATTAACTTTAAATTATTATTTTTTTAAAAAAACTCAATTTATAATAAAAAAAACAAGTGGATTAGATCCTAGATCATCCATCGTGGATCAGGTGATGCTTGATAATAATGGGAGTAACATGTCAATGCTTCAAATAATTGTTTTTTTTTCCCCTTGCTTCTGCTTTAAGATAAGCAAGAAAACATCATTTATGGAAGAAAATTGATTCCTGAATTATATAACTTAGGATACGAATCCAACTTCCTCTTTCACCTCGGGAAAATATGTTACCTGAAACCACCAATTGACATGTTTCAAAGAATCTCAAGAAGTAGAATCATTGAATGCTTATACAAATTTCATTACATTTTATATGTGTTGAAGAATTATTTCGTATATATAATAACGTTAATCTTTATTTTCATTGTGAAATCATTAAATACTTTCGAAAAAATATACTCTATAAGACATCCCAGAGGAAAAAAAGAAAAGGAAACCTAAAAAAAAAGGATGGGACAAGATGATGGAAGCGTCAAGCAAGCAACTGGAAATGTGGGCTCAAGTTGAGGGTGACCAAGAGTGTTTTGCACGTGCTTTTATAACGCGTGCTAGCCTAGCACAAGAACAGTGCATTGGATTGGCCAACATAAATAGACAAAATAGTTAGTATTTAATACACACTGATCATCTTTTGCTCTCTTAGATTGCATTGATAAGAGAAAGATTTGATCTTTAGCTCAGTTTAGGAGGGAAAAAAGAATTTGTAAAGAATTCCAATTTGGTTAGCAAAATTCCATTTCACAGATACAGAGATAGCAGAGAAGAGAAGCCGTGACTCTTCGAAGTGTTTGGGTGCTTATATTAACACCCTCTTTCACAAGCTCTATGACCTCATTTGAGGATTCGAGAATTAAGGAAAGAGGGAGAAAGAGAGAGAGCAGAGAAACAATGTTTGCAGCAGAGAATGGACTCAAAGGTGACCCAAGACTACAAGGCATCTCTGAAGCTATTAGGGTGGTGCCTCACTTCCCTAAACCAGGTCTGATTTCTTTCTTTCTTTCTGTGTTTTCTTCCTCTTGTTATCAGTGCTTGGTTGCTAAGCTTTTTGTTGTTTGACAGGGATAATGTTTCAGGATATAACAACTCTGTTGCTGGATCACAAGGCTTTTAAGGACACAGTGGATATCTTTGTTGATCGCTATAGAGACATGGGCATTTCTGTTGTTGCTGGTAGCTTATTAGCCAACCCTCCCTTTTCTTTCCCTCTTCTTCTTCTTTTTTGGTGAGGGCTTGTTTTCAAAAAGTGGTTAATTACCGGGACAAAGGAAGAGAGGATTATGGGAATTGGTGATTTTCTTGTGTTTCATGCCTGGATTTTGGCTTATTTAATTTTCTCGTCTGTGGGGTTTTGACTTTGGCCTTTCAAATTGCATAAATAAAAGGCTGTTTCAAGATTTCTTGGTCAAAGTTTTTGGTGGTTTTTTGGAAGGGTCTTTATCACGTAGGAAATCTAGTACCACCGGGATTTCTTGGTTAAATGAAAGTTTTTGTTGACTATTCATCTAGGAAACAAGCTGTTCGATAATGATGTTTCCATTTGGCTCTATTGTTTTTCATGTTGGATGTTTTATTAATTTCTCATGGTGGCAAGTTTCGTGTAGGAGTTGAAGCTAGAGGGTTCATGTTTGGCCCAGCAATTGCCTTAGCTATTGGTGCAAAGTTTGTACCTCTAAGAAAACCCAGAAAGTTGCCAGGTACTTCCATGCTTATCTCGGAGCTGCAACTGTGCTTCTGCTGCACTTTTTTTAAAATGTTGAGGAAAGGGGTAGCTTGTTTTGGTCCATCAACTTCAATGCCGTAGGGAGAGCATTTGAGTTTTCATGCAACTTAAATCATCCTTTAAAGTTCTGTATTCATGCCTGAGATTGTATTTTAATAGACAGTAGATCTCAATTTGAAGCTGCAGCCTAGTTCTAGTTTTGAATATGGGAATTTCCTTGTGGAACAGTCCATATCAAATTTATTTTGGCTGGTAAATTAATGCGTTGTGTTGCATTCATTCCCCTCTGCTCTCGCAGAAGTTTAGGCAAGAATCTTATTGTAATAGTGTTCCAAAATGCTGAATATACAGGCGAAGTGATTGCTGAAGCATACGAGCTGGAATATGGAACTGATTGTCTAGAAATGCATGTTGGTGCTGTTGAGCCTGGCGAGCGTGCAATTGTAATAGATGATCTGGTAGCTACAGGAGGGACCTTGTCAGCAGCCATAAGACTCTTGGGTACTGGCTTGCTCCTTCTTGACCCATGAAATCTATTTCTCCTCTGATTTTGTTTGCTTGGACCAAGTTTACTCTTTGCATAACTTATCTCACACTTGATGTTAATGTTTCCATAGAACGGATGGAAGCTGAAGTGGTTGAGTGTGCATGTGTCATTGGATTGCGGGAGGTCAAGGTAATGGCTTGTCTTCTCCTTGTATTTTGTGTGTGTTTTTTTTCCTACAAATACCTCCATGTTCCGATTCTTGCCCCGCAAATATAGTAGACTGATCTTCTGAACATTGTGTTCCTTGCCAAATGAAATGGCTGTCAGGGACAGTGCAGGCTCAATGGCAAGCCACTTTATATCCTTGTGGAGCCACGCCAGATTGATAATTGTTGTTAAGGACAGGTACTCCTCTTCCTTTACTACGAAATTATTATAATTAACAAAATTTAGAAGAGACAGAATTCATTTTTAATGTATATATAAATTGACAGGAAAAGTTTGATCAATAATTATTCTGTAGTCTCTTATTTTGGCCACCGAATATTTTCCCCGTCTTTGGAGAAAGATTTTGGCCGCCGAACTTTAAGAACGACAATAACACCAATTCTCCAATCCGAGTCCCCCTCGAAAAGAATAAATTTGTTTTTCTCATGATATTTTAGGCCCCTGACTTCCATGTAGGCTATGCTCTTATTGTTAGCTTTATGTTTTTGTCGGCTGGACAAATTTTCAGTCTGCATTTGAACTTGACGAGATCTAATTTAAGAAATTTACAGGTCTTTCGAGTATGAATGTGCCCAGGCTGGGGCTGGTGTCTTCGCTGAAAAAGATGACGCTTGAGCCAACGGTGAAGATGTGTTGATATGTTTTTCTGCCGAGTTCAGGCTGCTGCTGCTGGGCATGACCCTCACAATGGTCATCCCGTATCATTCTTTTCCTAGTGGGATCATGAATCATTTTTAGGCTGTTATGACAGTTTTGAGAAAAAGAAAGTCATGAATGAAAGGACTCGTTTAGAAATTGTTGATTAATGCTTAAATGATTCCTTGTCCTGGCCCATCTTTCCATCACTCCCATATGTCTTGGTTTTTCATGTGAGAAATTTGATATGCCTGGCTAGCCCATGCCCATTCATGTGGTGGTCTAGATTAGACGTCTCAAGTTCTTCATTTTGGTGATCCCATGCAATGAAATAGAAAGGGTTTCGCTTCTAAAAGCTACTTTACCACTTTCTGTAATCAAATGATTCGACTTCTAAGTTTTCTTCGCACCAAAGAAGGAAATCAGGCCAGCCTAATCTATCATGATTTTGAACTCCACAATGCTTTCGAGGTTGGTTCCTTCCTAACACAAGGATGTATCCGAAGGACTGTGGGTTCGAACTCAGAATCGAAAGTTCAGATTCTTTCCTTTTATTTTCCCCAATTTTTAGGTCATAGCCTCACATGATTAAAAAAGGAAAAAAATGGAATGAGCCGAAGACCACCGCAATGTTTTGATTTGTTAGATGGCTTTGGAAAGGCACGCTGGCTTGTGGTTCATCAGGTCTGGATGTCACCGATCCTGACCAGGTTCTCAGTATGGTGCCCTGCCAAACTGATAGGGCTGGTGGCATCCACACACGGGAAGAATCCGAGGTCAATTTGGGATAATGAACGATTTTTTTTGCATCAATGCCACAGCCAGATTATCCATTTCTCATACTTTGAACAGTTCTCTGAGACAGACATGAATTACATTTACTTGATGTTTATTCTCTCATTCCGGTTAAAAAAAATAATAAAAATATACAGCTCTGGAAGGCAATTTCTTTCAGACAACTCAATACGTGAAACCACAATTACATCGAGTTAATCTCTGGTTTAGTGAAATGAACAGTGCAAAACAGGTCATCCATGACCTCTAATCCTATTATGGTTTTGAAAGACGCCTTTTACTTCTTTTTAAAAAAATTACAATATTTAATATTCGACCATACTTTTTATCTTTCTACATGATTATTACTTGGAGCCCCGTCATTACTCCTCCTAGAGATGCTGCCCATTTTAAGAGCACGTCGCATAGTAGAGTTCACCTGTTTTCTCAACATGGCATTATCAGTGAAGAGATTTGCCAACATATTCCTCAGTTCATCATCGGTTGATCTCAAGTTGTCGTCAGGAGCAGTGATTTTATCATCTTCAAATAATTGTTGTGCCTAACCAATAATTTGGGGAAAAAGAAAGTAGGTAAGACAGAAAAGGAATCGATGAAACCTACTTTTAAATTCATATTCAACATGTGCTTCTAATTACTAAATACAGCTTTGATAGTATTAGTAGGAGGAGATCAAGTCAAGGTATCCTTTTAAATAATGAAAGAACCTAATGGTTCTACAGTTAAGAGGATTCTGTTCACCCCCACAACCCCCCCCCCCCCCAAAAAAAAAAAAAAAAAACAAAGAAACAGATTGGAAATAGAAAGTACCTCCGTTAATAGATGGCCAATCTGATCATCAGATGTAGTCAACAAATCCAAAGCATCTGCCAGTGAAAAGTCCACAACAAAATTATCATCTTCACTCAACAAATTAACGTTGCATTCTTGCAGCTGCTCACACAGAATCATAAAATCACGTAGCAGTTTCTTCCGAGCAATTTTCCCATGCTCCTTCATTTCTCTTTCCTCATGAAGAAGTTTCTGGGGGGAAAAAACATGGCATAGAATCAGTGGAATATGAATCACTTGTAGTGTTTGGGACCAAAGGCAAAATATCAATCCGAGGCAAAAGATGTTTTGAAATGATGAAAATACAGGAATACGACTGGAAGGCATTTAGACATAACAGCAAGTTTTCTGGGACAACTGATGGCAGGAAATCATAGGAAAGTAATATTTAAAGCAAGATATACCTCCTAAATTGATTGGCTAATAATTTAATAAAAAAACAATGTATTTGGCTTGGGACTTGATAACTGACAGAAGCACGCAATGTGTTTGAATTTTGACCTGGACTTGAGGCTAGTTGTGTGAGTTAATGTAGCTCCCCATAAGACGAGAATTTATCAAAAAACTTGATATAAAGCAATGGTACAGTAATAGGAGTGCATAAACAACCTCAACTTCAGATTTTTCCTTCAGTGATTGACTAAGCTCCTGCTTTAATGTTGTCTGAGAATTTTTAAGGGATTTAAATTCTTTTGCAAGAAATTTAATATCTGCTTTGGATTTCGCTTCAAGTTCTTCATATCGCTTAGACAGATCCTCAAGTAGCTTTCTAGTAGTATCCAACTCCTCAAGTACCATGTCTTTCTCATGGTAGGTAGATGCCATTTGAAATTCTGTACTTGACTGCTCACCCTGTAATGGTTACATGAATCATAATCTGAATTTAAGTCATGAAAGGACCATCTTTCCCTTGATGCGGGGAATCTCCAAAAGAAAACAAGGGAATAAAAAACAAAAGTGAAACTTTGAAACCAGAATGATGGCTAATATGTAACCTCTTTTGACTTCAATTTCAATTCCATTTCCAACGATTTCCGTCTCAATTCTTCCATATCCCACTGCATTTGGGTGAGCCTTTCCCTCTCAATCAAAATAGCTTGCTGCATATTTTCTTTATTTTTCTGTTTGTTAGTTTCGAGTTCCACCTCCAGATCCTTGACCTGAAGAGACCCAATGAGTAATATAAAAGAATAACATCAAACGAGATGCCAAAAGTTGAATCTTTGAGAGTTCAATAGCTATTACACTCTTGCATAGAAGTAAAAACCTTAAAACCTAGTGTACAATGAAGCATGAAGTAGAAATTGCGCCCATTCAGTTCATGGTTTACAAACATGTGACAAAAAGGTGGCATATGCAAAGCTCATACAATTATGCTCAACATACCTTTGTTGTAAGGTAATCTTTTACGGCCATCTCCTGATTTAATCTTGATATGAGGTCTTCCATGTCTGTTTTAGCTGTGACTAGCCTCCGCTGCATTGTTAATAGAACCCTGTTCATTTTATGACGCTGATCCATAGGAAGTACTATGTGTGCATCACCTGAAAACTGCAGCTCTGCATTACCAACAACTTCTGCAGAGCTCAATACCTCAGCTATTCCTGGAAGGTCAAGAGATCCATCACCAGATGAATTTGGTATCCCAGTGTTTGATAATTCACTTCCTCGTAGAGAACTTCCGTCACTTCCAACACTCTCACTGGACAACTTTCTAACATGACCAAATGCCTTAGCAGGCCCTGGCTCAGAGAAAAGTTCCATCCCATTTCCAGGAAAAAATGAAGCTTTGGATGCATTTCCATTATATACATCTTTCGCTGTGACATTTTTTATATGCACACCGTGTGGTCTGTGCCTAGGAAGACCTTCTAGTTGCTCTAGAATAGTCTGTCCCATAAACAGTCCCTCATCAATGTTTGACATGCCATACTTCACAAGTTTTTCCATAGGACTGGTCAGATCTTCATCCAGTGCTAGATCCCCCAAGCCAATTCCAAAATTTTCATCCATTTCTAACCTAGGTGTTCCAAGATCAGATGTTTCATAAGCAGTATCACTACCATAATCTGATGCAATTGATGAACCGGTAGCAAGAGAACTTAAATTTGGAGGTATCTGAAGTGAGGAAGTTGAACTATCACCGGAGGGACTAGCTTCTGATGACTGCTGATTTACATCTTGGAATGCTGAAAAAATTACAGGAAATGTTAAGCAAGATTTAACTCTTAAAGGGGGGAAAAAACCCTTCGATTTTCAAAAAAGTTGAGATTCAAGTAGATTATGCACTTTTACTTAAACATACAAAGGAGGTAAAATGAGACATACAAGACCTCGCAGCAGCTTCTAATTCAAGAAAGGATGCCACTGAAACACTTCTTGATAAATCAATGTCAGACAGCAGTTTTGTCATCCACTGCTCCAAAGAGTACCTTCTCTGCAACAAAACTAAGTCTTTTAAGAATATTGGTCACTTAAATGCAAACGAAATGAAGTTTTCTTATTAACTTCCAAATAAATTAAATAAACTAAATAGCCAAGTCTGAACAAAATCCTCTTTTTCCTACAGTTTTCATTATCTTGCAACTATACCAAAATCCAGCTTAAAAAATAAGTGTTTAGATTGCTATAACTGAAAATATATAAAATTATATGGTTTTTGGTTTCCACTTATAATCAGCAACTTAAGCACAGCTAATTCTTCCAAAAGATATTTGTAATGATGTAATCGGCTTATATCAGCAGTTATGGGAACTTGCCTCTGTAGAACGAAGCGGCATTAGTGATAAGCAAAAATCAAGAATAAGTAAAAACAGATATGGTAAAAAAGTCCAAAACACATTATGTACCTCTTCCAAGAGTGCCCTGCTCTTCAAACGCAGAAGTCCCTTGGGTGGGGCTGGTGGGAGATTTTTTCTAGGAAATGCCTTCTTAAGCTGCACAAGATAGCAAATAGCAAATATAAGAGGTGCAGGACCTAAGTGATTAAAGAATGCCAAATGCCTTCTCAAGTGAGTCAATTGTTCAAGTACCCTGACTTAACAAAGTGGATTAACTAATGTAGCAAAATGGAATAGAAATTTTGTACTTACATCAGTAAATAACTTCATAAAATCATTAAATCTTCTCAACACTCCACGCGTGGTTGTAACCCCTTCTGGTGATTGTAAACCAACCTGAACCCTGTAAAACTGCCCCTTAAGAATGTTAACATAAGATGTTCAAAGCTGGTGCATAGTCATTAACATGTACTCATAAGCACGGGAACAATATACAGATACAAGAATCCAAACCCGGATGAATTCACTGAGATTCTGGAAAGAATACAGTTACATTTGGCAAATGAATTCAACAAAATACACATTATGCACTTCCCAAACAAAGAAAACTGGATATATTAAGGTAACAAAAAATGCTTTTAACCAAAAAACTAAAACCTACCTATATAAAATGAAAATAAAATAATTCTTGCACTGATGGAATGAAATATGCAAATAGAAAAACAAGGAATGCAATTAACCTCTTTAACTACAATAGCATGCTTTGGAAACTGCAACTGGTTATTCCCTACAGGAAGGTAAACCATAGTATTGGATGTCCATATTGTTTGAAGCTTCCTAGAAATAAGTAACCAATCTAAATCATTTTACAACAAATCCATGGAGATAGCATAATAACAACATCTAACCATTAGTACAGATAAACACAGGAGAATCATTCAATTTGAGTACCACTACGGGATCTGAATCTCTTGATTTTGGGACCACGATCCAGGACGGTATAGCAACACAGTAACTCCATCCTGTTCTAGGATCATGAGGCCAAATGGTTTCTCGCCCACTCTGCAAAAAAAAAAAAAATTCTTATCCTTTCATGCATTGAAAATTTTTATTGAGCAGAAGAAGACTATAAAAAACCACGTGCATTTTGTTATCACAAAATGACAGGTCAGTTACAGATGCAAAACCACATTAGAAAAAAAGAAATCAATACATCTGTCATGGAAACAAAAGCTACATAAGGGATGCAAATATACCATTCTCTATGTTGTTCACAACATGACTTGACAAATTCAACAACTTCCAACCATCATTCTATAGATTTTCAAATTTCCTATCAAGTCTTCAAGCATCGTTCCTGGTTAAAAACACCATTTTCATTTACAACCTCTTGACTTGTCGATGCATGCTGCATGGTACTACCAGCAGACGCAAGACCCTCAATTCCAACAATGAAAAATCAAAGAAAAATAAACAAATAAACAGCCAGAAATCCCATTCATATTTGTTAAATCAGCTCTTAATAAGATGCACCGGGTTCTTTAGAATGCGATACTAAACCTACAGAGTTCTCCTGTGCTCGCCATACTAAACACGCGATCCAAATTAGGACACACATGCCAAATGAAAACAACCAATTAAGCACGTGCCGAATTAAATCACAGAGTTGTTTCAATCGAGATACAATTAATAAGATTTGGCACATAAAATGCCAGTCCGGTTCGCCTAAATTAACTTCATACCAAGAATCATAACTTTCCATATGCAAAAAACAGCCAAACTAGTTCTAATTAAAACTTAATTATCCTCTTAATCAAACTCAGCGTTGACAAGATCCATCGATCAAATCACAATTCAGCAACCACTTGATCAGTTCATATCGAGATAGTAATTAATTACAAAGAATTGTAAAAAACATCCATGGAAATCTAATTAAGAAAAAAACAGATTAAAATAAAAAAATAATTTTGAAATTAAACTAAGTAATTAAATTAGAATAACAATTTTACCCATTTTCGAGGCGGAGGACTCCAATCCATCCCTAACGGAAGCGGCGAAGTCCCGTCGTGCCTGTGCTTCGGCGGACTCCGCAGCCTCTGCATCTTCCTCTATCTCTATAATTTGTTCTCTCTCTAACAGCTAAGAACCAACAAAGACTGATGCTGTGGTCCTGTTGAAACTCAAAATTTCAGTGTTCGATAAATATCTTTTTCTCTGCGGATAAGATCGGAGAAACCGGAGGAACACTAAACGGAGAGAGATCACCGGATGGTGATCGTATAGTTTTATTGCATGAATCGGATTTCTTCCCCTTTTTTCTTCCGAGTGGTAAAGGAAGACGAAGGCTCACGAGGATTAAGGGAAAGATAGACGTGGCTAGAGTGAGCGGAGAGTGAAATGTGACGTGTGAAGAATACACCTGCGGGCTTGCTTGCTTCGATTCTTGCTTTGTTTGTTGCGTCAGTTTTATCTTCTCTCTCTGTCCCGGTGGGGGAGAAAGAAAGGAAGGACACAGATGGTATACTAAGGCCACCAAAAAGACAATTCCACTTTTTTCATTTATTTTATTATTCATCTTATTTTTGTTTTTTCTGTTGGGGCTAATTTATGCTTTTATATTTCTTTCCGTTCAGCTGTCTCATGGTTACACTAATTCATAGTTATATAATTTGATCTTTATAATGATTTAAAATACTGGTTATGAAGTGAAAATATTAATTTAAAATTATTTTATTTTATTTTAAGAAAATCTGAAACATTATTTAAAAAAATAAAAAAATCAAACCATATTTTACTTGGATTTTAATTAATTGATTTGTTAATTCAACTGAATTTAACTGTATTAAACAATTTGTTTATTTTTATATTTTAAAAATATTTTAAAAAATAATTTGTTTTTTCAAATTAATTTTCTTTAATATTTTCAGATTATTTTAATACATGACTGTTAAAAATAAACTTAAAAAATATATTATTTAATATATTTTTAAATAAAAATATTTTAAAAAATAATTGTTATTACAAAATTAAATATGTTTGAAATGATATTATAAATATCCAAATTTTTAGGTAAATCCGTAAAATTTAACAACAATGCGATAATCCTACATTGGCTCAGCTTCCACCCTTGTCAGATGGTTGGTTATGGGGTTCTAATGCATTTTGTTTTTTCATTTTTTTAAGTATTAATGAAAATATATGTTTTCATTTTTTTTTAAATATCCTATTTAGTGTTTTAGGTGCATATTTAGTATTGTTGTGTTTTAAAGCAAAATTCTTTTAAATTGATCTTAATCAGAACACAATATTTTGTTAGAATATGTTTTAAAACACGTGATAGTTTCATAAAATTATTATTTTTTAAAAACAATAAATCAAATTATTTTACTGTTAAATCCATTATTTTAACAAGTACTGGCGTCACCAAACATTTATTATACTGATACTGGTTATTCTTGAAATAACAATTTTATTTTTGTTAAATTAAAATAATATTTGTTTTTATGTTTTAAAAATATTTTAAAAACTTTTAAAATATTATTTTATTATTTTATTTACTTTAAATTAATATATTTGTAATATTTTTAAATTTTTTTGATGTGTTGATGTCAAAAATAATTTAAAAAAAATATTAATATATATTTTAATATAAAAAATTATTTAAAAAATAGTTATAATTACACTCTAAAACAAGCAAGTAAAAGCATTTGGCTTTGAAAAAAATAAAAATAAAATTATTTATTTATTTATTTAAAATAATTTTAAAAACCATGATAGTAACTTAACATGAACTATTTTTAATGGATTTGCTTGAAAATTAAATTTTCTTACTACTTTTTAAAATTAAAATATAATAGTTTGACTTTCAGCTAACTTTTAAAATTTTCTTACTAATTTTTATATATATGATTTATATGTTTGTTATACTAATTCAAATTGTTGATAGCTAATTTTTTTAAGTGTTTTTATTTTATTTCATTATACTAATTTAATATATTTTGAATTAAGCTTTATTATTTAATCTTTTTTTTTAAATTAACTTTTTTTAAGTTTTCATGATATTTTTTTTAAATATTAATTTATTTGTTTTCATCACTTATTATTTTTATTGCTTGTTTAAAAAAAGTATTTAATCGAGTCTATAATGAATGAAGTCGTATTTTGTTTGTTAAAAAAAAAACATGCTTATTGCTTAATGTTATTTTTTATGCAAAAATAATAAGTGTGATATATTTTTCTTTCAAAATCCATCTTTGGATTGTAACAGTAAAAGATAATCTACCACACTTCAAAAGAGACTCTTATTTGATACAATCAATGATGTGTGGTTATAATTAGTTTTTCCAAAGAAAATCTAATTTAATTTTTTTACAAATAATTTTTTTTAATAACATGAAATTGTTGAAATATTCTTATGTCAATCACATTTAAAAAATAAAATAAAATAAAATAAATATTTTCTAAGTTTTTATTTTTTATTTTTTTATTCAAGGTTTCATTTAGAATGAATTTTTAATTTTATTTAACTTAATTTTGAACTTTTGACTAGAGTTATTGAAATATTTGATTAAAGATATTCTGACTTAATTTATAATTTGTTGTAAAATTGAATAAAATTTTAAAATTTTAATTCACATATTCTAACATATGCAGTATATTTTTAAAAATAGTTGAGCTAGTTTTATTAAACATACTTTTAACTTAAAATTGTTTATTTATAAAAAAAAATTGAAATTTTAAGCAAATATTCAAATGCTCTTTACATCAGCGGTGGATCAAAAAGAGCCCCAGTAGCCGACCATTACATTTTGCAAAACGATTTGAGCTTTGAGGTGAGGTAAGCATAACACTAGTAGGCTGATTGGGCCCTTTAGGTTTGGACAGAGGATATATGGGCTCAGCAATAGTAAAATCCACGAATCTAAGGGGTTAATAATGATTAAGAATTTGTTTGTTTTTTAAAATTTTATTTATTCAAAAATATATTAAAATTATTTTTTTTTATTTTTTTAAAATTATTTTTTATATTATCACATAAAAAATTCAAAAATATAAAAAATTAATTTTATTTCCAAAAAACATTATATTATTAAAAAACACAATTTTAACCATGTTGTGAAATACAGTTTTATTAAAACATTTTAAAACAAATTAAGCATAATTTTAATAAAATAATAAATGAATGATTTTTAGTTATATTAATTAAATGCATGAATTGATTATAAAATTAGTGGATATTGCACCAATCAATTAAACTACTTCAATTTACATAAATTAAGTTTAAATAAAAATTTTATATTTTAATAAGAAGAGTCTGGTTGATCAAATAATTGCCAAAAGAGATCTTATTTTCTCTATAGAATATTTAATTTCACGTGTCTTAATTAGTTTATTATTTCATGAATTATGACATGAATTTGATTTTTATAAATATTAATATAGAAAAGAAAGAAGAAAAATGATTTTTTTTCTTTTTCTATTGTAATTCTATTCCTTTTTTTTGTTCATATTCTTCCTTCTAGAAAAAAAAAAAAGGTAAAGGATTAGTTCGTTTCTGATAATCATTTGTTTAATTGGTAGATAGAAGCATACTTTAGATCAGAATCATGAGGCAACTCATTTTTATTTTTACTCAATTGCTTGGTAGCATTACAATAACATATATATAGACTAATCAACCAATTTTAGGACAAATGATCTCATCTTTTTATTTTTATTTTTACTTTACTACTGTACATAAGAAATGAGTCTTGATTTTTTTTACTGTAAATTTAAAAGTTGTTTTCTTTCACTCATATAACTATCTAATTTAGTTCATCAATTCAAATGATGAATAAAACAAATAAAGATATATATTCAATTAATTTCACTTTCTTCCTAATAAAGAAAAAGAGAATAGAAAAAAATTTATGTTTCAACAAATCACACATAGAGATATGGATAATATACAGAGAGTTAATGGTATTTCATAACTAATCGATTGAGCGATAGCTTGTAGACCACCTAAAAAGAAATATTTATTATTTGATCCATATCCTGACATAAAAAGTCTAATGAGAGCAATACTTGAAATGACAATTCATAAAAAGACACTGATATTTAGATCCGCTAAAACAAAGTGATAGCCAAAAGGAATTATTGAATAGCTTAATAGAGTTGATATGACTGCCATGGATGATCCGATACTAAATAAATGAGTATCTCCTCTAGATGGAAAAAGATTTTCTTTGAAAAGTAGTTTTGTTCAATCCACAATAGCTTGAAGAACTCCAAAAGGACTGGTATATTCAAGTCCAATATGTTGTTGTATCCCTGCAGAAATTTTTCTTTCTAACCACACAATTACTAGTATGCCTATCGTGATTCCCAATACAAGAGTTAAAATAGGGACAAACATCCATATAATTCCATAGACCTCGTTTAAGGATTTCAATCTGGAAAAAGAATTGATAGCTTTTACTGTTGTTGTATCAATTATCATTTCAACGATCAACTTCCCCCATAATAATATCTATGCTACCTAGTATTGTCATTATATTAGCCAATTTCATTTTTTTAATTAATTGAGGAAGAATTTGCAAATTGATAAAACTCGGTGGGCAAATTTTCCATCTCTAAGGAAAACTACTTTGATCCCTTATTAGAAAAATTCCCAACTCTCCATTTGGTGCTTCAACTCGAACATAAAGTTCTTGTTTCGGAAATTTAAAGGCAAGGGAAGTTTTTTTACTAATAAATCGATATTCAAAATCATTCCATTCTCGACTCCTTTCTCTATCAAAACTTCGAGTTTCTAAATTTTCATAAGGCCCCTCTGGAATCCCTTCTAAAGCCTGTTGAATAATTTTTACGGATTCTGTCATTTCACCAATTTGGACTAAATAACGAACTAAGGAATTCCCTTCCCTCTACACTAAAAATACTTATTCCTTCAACACGTTCTAAAAAAATAGGATTTCGCGTAATAAGTTTTTGATATTTAGCAACTCTTGTTAAAAAATAATCGCAGAAATCCAAACATTTATCTAGCCAACCATGAGGTAGATCAGTTGCTACTCCTTCGATACAAAAATAATTATGCATCATTCTCATACTAGTGGCAACTTCAAATAAATCATATAGTAACTCTCTTTCTCTAAAAATATAGAAGAAAGGGGTTTGCCCACGAATATCTGCCATAAAAGGGCTAAGCCATAAGAGATGAGAAGCTATACGACTCAACTCCAACATAATTACTCTGATATAGCTAGCTCTTTTAGGTACTTGAATATTTCTCAACTATTCCGATCCATTTATTGTTATCGCTTCTATAAACATAGTAGCTAAATAATCTCAACGTGTTACATAAGGCAAATATTGTATAATTGTCGGTTTTCCGCAATTTTTTCCATCCCTCTATGTAAATAACCTAATATTGGTTCGCAGTCAATAACATCTTCACCATCTAGACTAAGAATGAGTCAAAGAATATCATGCATTGATGGGTGGTGGGGACTCATATTGACTATCATAAAGTCCTTTGTTGTAACTGGTACATTCATAAGGGGTTCCTTGATTTATTTTTTCATGAATTACTGAAAATAACAAGAAGTTCATCAAAATTCAAGTTTAAGATCTAATAAATCAAATAATAAAAAAAAACTCTTTAAATTAACGAGTTTTTGATTCCCAAATGTTCAACTGGCTAATTAATTATTTATAACGCACTCCATTTTTCTTTGCCAAATAAGACAGTAGTCGTTGGTATTTTCCTAGAATTTTCTGTAAACCTCTTTAAGATAAATAGTCTTTTCTATATAATTCCAAATGTGAAGTAAGTCTTCGTATCTTATTAGTAAGACTTACTATTTGAAATTCAACAGATCCCTTGTTTTCTTTTTTGTCTTCTTGTGAAATAATTGAAATGAATGAACTTTTTACCATAAAATGAAATGCCCCTCCTCCTGCTTTTTTAACATAGTTTTATTTATTAGTAATAATAAATAATGGAATATTAAATAAGAATGTCAATTTTTTTGAATTTGGTATGCACAATAATCTTCAATTCGTTAGTAATTCCTAATTTTTTCAACACTAATCAATCCAATTTTTTTTTATTCAGCTAGAAATACATAAAGAATGGTATATTTCTTCCCTTACAAAAGAAAAAAAATTATATATATATCTAAAAATTTAAAACAAAAAATTGAATTGATTCATTTTTAGATCAAATTGATACATGACTAAATTCCATATATCATAATGGAATATGGGATGTAACACAATGTTTATGGACCTCTCCTTGTTTTCATATATTTCATATACTAGATTAGATATGCTATGGGATATATATGACAAATGGACCTTTATCGAATTTTTAATCGTGAACATATATGCATCCCTATCATGTTAAACCGACTAGCATTGTTGGTCTCAAAGCAATAGCGATTTATACAAGCTAAATCTTCTAATCAATAATTGGGACAAAGAAAAAGTTTTAATTTAATTAGTTTATTTTTATCTCTATCAAAATGTTTGTTTTTATCAATAATGTGAGTGTGGTTTTTTTATGTTATTATTATTGATAATTTCTATATGTATATCATTTTCATTTTTTGAATCGAAAGAAATTAGAATCCTCTATGATGTTTAGAGGATAAAAGATTTTTGGGAACAAGTAAATCATAATTATTTTTGTTTTTATTTCTAGTTAAGCTTTGATTTATTACGATAGATTCAGTAAAATTCTTTTTATCAATATAGTTTTTTTTCTGTATCTTTGATTAATTTGTTGTTTTCTCTTATGAACCAATAAAATATTTATGGTTTGATACATAATAAATTTTCCATCATTTTTTACTGACAAACGAGTTGATTCGATAATCAATATTCTCTTTTTCATCAATTTTGTAAGAGTTAAATCTTTCTGAATCATTAGAATATCTAGACTTCGTTCTCCCCTTTAAACAAAGAATATAATAATTTCTTGTGGATTTGTCAATCTAAGCAAGAGACAATATATTTTTATATTATTGATTATTTTTTATTTAAAGAATTATCCTATCTTAATAAACCTTTGAGATAGGTAGGTAATCAAGAAGGTTTCTTTTCTTACCATTCCTCACCATTTGAATTTAAACCTTGGAATTAATATTTATAGAAATTCATTTTTTAATTATATCTAATCAATGTAAAATTTATTTTAAAGATCGAAAAATATTAGTGTTGATGGATGCATAAATCAGTTAAGAAATAAAACTTTATTTGAAGTTAATTATCAAAATCAGTCTAATTTTGATTAAAGACATAATTCAAGTAGAAATTGTAATTAGATTAAACAAAACTTTGAGTTAGTAAAATTTTATCGACTCTATTAAAATATGATTGAATTAGATTCAATTGATCCAATGAAATTCAATCATAACTCGGCTAAGTAAATAAAAATATTTTCAAAAAAATAAAAAAAAATCAATGCATTTAGATTATTATTTGAAATTTAGATCTCTCATATTTACTAACTTTATCAGCTCGCCTACATTAATATAATTGATTTAATTTAGTTTTAAAGAGTAGATAATTAATTCATAAGTTGATTATTAATTTAAATATCGATTAAAAATGTAATTGAAACAACATTTTATAAAAAATAAAAAATAAACTTTTATATAGATATTAAAAACATCCATGAGTTATGCTTATATTATTAATATTCAATAAACATGAAATATAGGTGTCATAACACCCTTAATATTATAATTGTTTTTTATACCTTAAGATGCCATGACACCTCTAATTTTAGATCTATTTTTATATCTTATAAATTGAGGATTATGATTTTTTCTAGTTGGATTATATTGAGTTTATAATTTAAATTATAAATTTAAAAGATTAACTTGAATGATATCAATTTTATTTTAACAATAACTTTCTTTTTTGATTTTATAATATTTTAGATTTGTGAAGTTGCTATTTATTTTTTTTTATTTTTTTGATACGAGAGTGATCATGAGTTTGTCTATTTAGTAGGGTTTGCTCTAAACTTTTATTGAATTGATTTTTTTTAATTTGAATTTTTTCTAGTTTTATTTTTTATTTTTTTGTATTTAACTTCATAATTTATTTTGTTTTCTTATTTGTGTGATTCAAGTTGTGAGATTTGATAAACTAACTTAAGCTTATTAACTTTTTTATTTTTTTTATTTTTTTAATTAATTTATTTTTTTAAATTAGTTTTATATTAAATTTATTAAGAATTATAACCTGTATGTTATTTCAGTTTGCTTTTTTATTTTTAATAATGTCCTCATGAACAGTATGTAGTTTTTTAAGTATATTTCGGTTGAATTGTGTTGGTTTTTTTTTTTTTTCTAAAACAAAACTTGATTAAATTGAAACATATCCTTGATATTTTTTTCCTTTTAATAAACACTCTTTTTTTTTTTTACCATGATCGTTCTTTTTTTTTTTTCTCTGTTCTTTTTTCTTTAGATAAAACAAACTTATTTAATGCAGCCAAGTCGAATCACAACTTTTTTGTCTTCTTTTTCTTAAAGCATACCAGTGGCCTCTTTTCACTCTTTTTTAATAACGTTAAGATTTCTTTTCCCAGCATGAGACTTGTAGTAGTATTATTTGGACTGAAAAAATCCATCTTTAAATATCAAACAATGGTTATTGTATTCTGGCATCACTGTAGTAACTTCCAGGTATATTTTGGATTATAATGTTTATAATTTAAAGTGATTTTTATTTATAAATATATTTAAATAATATTTTTTAAAAAATTATTTTTGAGATCTCCATATTAAAATAATTTTTAATAAAATATATTTTAAATTTTAAAGAAACACAGTTACCAAACACATCTTTAATAGCCCTCTCTCCCATAATACATGCACATCTATTTATGATGATGATATCTATAAAATTAAGATATATAATAGTATGACCATAATTATATTCAAATGAAAAAACAATAACATAACCTATTTATTATCTATCATATTTTAGATATTTATTATTTTAAAATAATTTAATTGAATAAATAATGTTTAATTTTTGGAATCAATAGTTTTAATAAATTTGGTTATATAAAAAGACATGATTAATATATAAACATATCATTAACAATAACCAGATAAGTTGAGAAATAATAAAATATATCTAAAACATACATTTTCATAATATAATTTAAAAAATGGCATGATACTAAAAAAAAATCAAGGTTTGTGTATGTATTATTTATTTAATCCCTGTAAGATTACCTTTATAAGAAATTTATTCCGTTTCATAAACTCCTCACAAATCATTATCATACTTTGATAATTGTTGACAATATATATAAAGAGTAATATGATTTTTTTTCATGTGAATGTATAGAAAATCAAGTAATGGTTATTGAATTTAGGGGTGAAGATATTGATCCACCCGTGAATGCAGTAACAAGAACTACAGAAAATTACATCAAACAATCCTACAAAGATCAGGACTCTAATCCACCCATGATTGAAGCAGTAGCAACCTATCCTCCGTGAATGCAACAGCAGATAAAGACTACAAGATAGTGAATGCAGCAGCACATAAATAACTAAACGATATGATCTCATGAATTTAAAATCTACAACTGTTGTCAGCCACATCAATATATGCATTAGAAGTTGTCACCCCACACACACACACACACTCATACACACAACAAATAATTTAAAAAAGTAGTGTAATTCTCAAATACATAATTGGTTCTTATTGTTTCTTTATGGTATCAGAACGTCAAAAAAACTAACGTCTAAATGTTTTCCTCAAATTCTCCTGCAACTCCACCCCACTTTTCTGTCATTTCCATGCCTTCTGTTGCTACTGTCAAACTCAACCATGAAAACTTTCTTATCTAGAAAACACAACTTATACCATATTTCAGAGGCCAAGATCTCTTTGGTTATATAGATGGTAGCATTCTCAAACCGCCTAAAATCATCTCTGTTACTCACCCTGAAACTTTTGTTATCTCTGAACGTCTAAACCCAACCTACTTTTAATGGGTTCGTCAGGATAATCTTATTCTCAGCACTCTCAGGACTTCTTTATCAGGGCCAATACTTGCTCAAGTTGTCACTTATACATCTTCCAGGGTTGTATGGAATGCGTTGGATGATGCCTTCTATTCTCGGTCTCGTACATGTATTCTGTAAATCCGCACATAACTTGCAACTACAATGAAAGGAAGCAAGACAACCATTGATTATTTTCATTACATTAAAAGACTAATTCACGAATTGACCGTTGTTGGATAACCACTAAATCATGATGATATTATAACATATATTCTTACAGAACTCAACCATGAATATGACAACTTTGTAGCCTTCATATTAGTACATATTGATGACATTACCATTGAGGAAATTTATTCTCTATTACTGACTTCTGAAGCGTGCTTGTCATGGCATCAACTCACCCCTATCATCCAGCAACCTTCTGTCAATATTGCTAATCGACAATACAATCTTCCAAGGCATGGTGGTTTTCGTGACAAGGGGCGTGTTAATCATGATGGTTATAATTCCAACAATAAGAATCATGATCAATCATTTGTTGTTTGCCAAATATATGGTAAGATCAGACACTCTGCTAAGAAATGCTATTTTCATTTTGATTTATCTTACTAGAAAGCACCTCCTCTACCAACAAAACACTGTCTAATCGCTATGTGTAACAGTTCAAACGATATGTGGGACTTTTCATAGCATGCAGATACAGGAGCCATACATCATTTTACCAATGATGCTAACACTTTGACTCTTTAGAAATCCAACTATACTAGTGCAGACAGTGTACAAGTTGGAAATGACCAAGGTTTGCAAATCTAAAAAACTAGGACCTTCAAAATTTCCACTCTCTCTTCTACCTTTGTTCTTAATAACGTTCTTCTCGTTCCTAAAATACCTAAAAATTTATTGTCAGTGCACCAATTCTGTGTTGACAATACATGTATTTTGAGTTTCACTTATATTATTTTCTTATAAAGGATTACTCAGGGAATGTCCTTCATCGAGGCTATCTTCATGATGGACTCTATCAATTTACCAATAATTTCAGTCTTTCTCAAATATTTTCTTGTGTTCGTTCCTATAAGTGGCATTATGGACTTGGCCATGTATCTACTCTAGTGGTCAATCAAGTATTATCCCTCCTTTCTTTTCCCTTAGAGAAAAATAAAACATACAATATGTGCCCTAAATGTCAAATGGCAAAAAGCCATGATTTTCCTTTTAAAAATTTTGCATCTATTTTGTTGCACTCTTTGGATTTAATTTTCATCGATGTGTGGGGACCTACATCAATGCCTTCCACAACCGGTGTTAAATATTACATTAGTTTTTTTAATGATTATTCCAAGTTTCTTTGGTTATTTCCTATTCAACTTAAATCTGATGTTGAAATATCTTTTTAAATTTTTAGACATATGTTGAAAAACAGTTTGAAAGGAAAATAAAAGCAATTCAATTAGACAGAGGTGGGGAATATCGACAACTAAACACTTATTTTCACCAAAATGGTATTAATTATCGCCTAACTTGCCCGCACACTCACCAATAAAATGGCTCTATTGAATGCAAACATTGACACATTGTCAAAGTTGGTTTGAGCTTGTTAGCTCATTTTTAATTACCTATGATGTATTGGGAAAATGCTTTTCAAAATGCTACCTATATCATAAACAAACTTTCAACACCTATTTTACATCGCAAATCCCCCTTTAAAATACTTCATAAAAGGATCCCTGATTATCATTTTTTACGCGTGTTTGGATGTGCCTGCTGACCAAACTTAAGACCATATAACAAAAATAAACTTAATTTCAAATTAAAAAACCTACATTTTCATTGGTTATAGTCTTTATCATCAAGGGTATAAGTGTTTAGATCTCTCTACGGGGAAAATCTATGTTTCTTACAATGTTATATTTGATGAAACTCTTTTTCCTTACTCACAAACCACTATATCCGTGAGTGATAAACTTTTTTCTTTCATGTTTGTGTTTCTCCCTCATCAGATCATTGTGCCACAATTCCTATGTCCCAAGAAGTTGCAACCTAACCATATTCCTACATACACACCACTTGTACCTCTTATGTTGATTCCTACAGAAGTAGATGATTAGGCTCTGCCTAACACACTCTACAGAAATAGAACCATCTCTACACGGTGACTTGCATAAAAATATGTTTATGATTCAACCACAAGGCTATGTTCATCTTTAGTATGCCAACCATATGTACAAACTGCACAAATCCCTTTATGGTTTACACCAAGCTCCCCACTCTTGATTCTCTAAACTTTCAACTAAACTTCTATCCCTAGGGTTCAATGAAAATAAAACAGATACATCTCTCTTCGTGATTCAAAAATTTAATTATGTGATCTACATTCTTATCTATATTGATGATATATTAATTACTGGCTCAAGTGCATTTGTCATCAATAATATCACTCATTCTCTACAAACCACATTTGTTGTCAAAGATTTAGGCAATCTCATTTATTTTCTTGGTGTGGAAGCACTTTGGTGCATAAATGGTATCTACTTAACTGAATGCAAATATATTGCTGACTTGCTTAAAAGAAGCAAGATGGAGAAAGTTAAGCCCTACACCAATCCAATGGCTTCTAACTGTTGACTTATTTCTACTAATGGTACTTCATTTGACGACATTAACCTTTATCACCATGTAGTAGGTAGTATGCAATATTTGGCTTTCATAAAGTTAGCAAACTTATACACAATCCTCTGGACACTCATTGGCTGGCTGTCAAGCGTATCCTCCGCTACCTCAAGCACTCCATCTTAACAAGTTCGTTCATCACCAAAACTGTTAATTTCACATTGCAGGCATTCTCTAATTCTGACTAGGCCGCCGACAAAGATGATCGCAGATCAGTTGGTGCTTACTGTATTTACATAGATTCCAACTTAATTTCTTGAAGTTGCAAACAACAATCTCCAGTAGCATGTAACATCACAAAAGCTCAGTACAAAGCAATTATCAATGCTGCTGTAGAACTTATTTGGTTTAAGTCCATACTCTATGAACTTGGTCTGCCCCCGCAGCATAGTCCAACTTTGTGGTGTGATAATATTGGTGCAACTTATCTGACGTTTAATCCAAAATTTCATGCACGAACCAAACACATCAAGATTGACGTTCATTTCATCCATGAACAAGTTTACAACAAAGAACTCGTGGTTTAATTTATCTCCAGCAAATATCAGTTAGCCGATGCACTTACCAAGCCTTTGCCACCAGTTAAATTCAGACATGTTCAACGCAATCTGAATGTTTGTGACCTACCTTTCAGATTAAGGGGGAGTGTAGAAGATCAAGTAATGATTATTGAATTCAAGGGTGAAGATATTGATCCACCCATGAATGTAGTAACAGGAACTGCAAAAGATCACACCAAACAACCATATGAAGATTAGGACTCTAATCCACCTGTGATTGAAGTAGCAACAACTTATCCTCTGTGAATGCAGCAGCATATAAAAACTACAAAATAGTGAATATAGCAGTAAATAAATAGCGGGAAGATATGATCTCATGAATTCAAATTCTACAATTGTTGCCAACCACATCAATATATACGTTAAAAGTTGTCACTATATATATATATATATATATATATAGAAAAATAATTTAAGAAAATAATGTAATTCTTAAATACACAATAGTTCTTATTATTTTTTAGAATGTAATAATAATATTTTTTTTACAAAATAATATATCTTAAGATTTTATCTAAAAATATAAATTATTGAGTTGTTGATTCTTTGACATAACATTATAATTTTGATAATCAAATAACTACAATTGGAATTTTACTATATTTATATATTTAATAAAAATTAAATACAAAATAAAATAATTCTATATAAATTTCTACCACAAAAACTATTTACTTTAAAAAATATATTAAATAATAATATTATCTTAAACTTCACCTAGATACTTAAATTATTGGTCCAGCTTATACTTTCACGACTTTTATATTATATAACTAGTGGTCTCCGATCGAGAGGGTACACCAGATGCATAAAGTTAGCAAGAAGATTTTTTATTTTTAATCTTTTGAGCTTTACTAACCACATGTTGCCTTAATTAATTTGCAGTCAGCTCTGGAGTGAATCTGTCAAGTTTAACCATCCCATGGTATTGCAATAATCATTCATTTGTGTTTCTGCTGTGCCAATTAAATTTGTGCTGCCACTAGTTTACTTTTCCAATGATAATCTTCAACATATATCATGGATTATGTTATAATTATATTCCTGCTTGAACAACAGGAAGCTTATCGCAAATTCCTGAGGGCTTGATCAACAAGATGCCAATGGGTTATTGAGCTTGCAGTCCATTTGCATTTATTTACTCTCTTCCTTCCCTCTCTGCCTATGAATTGGTTCAACAGGCGTCTCGTTTATAATGAAGAAATTACAATAACGAGAAGCAATAAGTAAGAACAAGATGTCTAATACACGTCCAAACCCAATTGATCAAGTAATGTAAAGTAATACAAAAGAAATTGGGGTTACAGTAAACATGAAAAAATACACAAGACCTAGGCAAACAAGCTTGCCTGGTTATTGGAACACATCACACAGAATGCAACATTGCCCTTCCTCCAAGACATTAACTGTAAGAAGAAAGCATTAGAAACCCAACAACAAGATCACGCTTTGCAAATACACCGATAAGCTACACAAAACAAATGCAATATGGGCCAAAAATTATATTTTTCATTGACATTTGAAGCCAGGAGGGATAGATTTGCCGCATGCACTAACAAGTACGCTTAGAGCAACCGGCACATTCAAGTTTATTCCAAGCACATTAGCTTTAATAGCAGTGCAAAGACACAAGGCAACTTCCAAGTCAGCCAAGCCTTCAAGCAGAGGACAGCACTTGTTATAAGGTGGGGTTCCAACAACAACATTAACAAGACCAAGGATGTCAGCACAAGCTCCTAACTTCAATGTGTCTCTGGGACAAGTTGGTTCTTTTGGGGGAGAAGGTGGTGGCATGTTCTTAGGTTGGCAAGGACCGCAGGCACTGGAGAATGTTGAGAAGAAAAGGAGGGATATGATCAAAATGGTGGCAGTGAGTTTCTCGGAAGCCATGGCTACAGCAAGAGTACTACTGCTACTGAACCAAGTAGGAATTGTGAGATTTTAGGGGAGGAGTGCCTCTTTAAAAGGAGAATTGTGAGGTGGGAATTGTGAGATTGATTGAGTGGAAGATGGCATAAAGGGTTGATATTGCACAGTTTACATTTTTGTTTGCATATGGAAAAGAAGAAGCATGCTTTTGCTCTCCCTAGCTAGTGCTGAGATATTATCAGCGCAATCACTTTCGATATGAGTTTTTTACAAGAACAAACAACAAGCCCCATTGTGGGTCAAATCTTCCTCTTCCAATATCCTTAAAAAGAGATTTGGATCTCTAATTATCTTCTACGCATGCATGTACATGGTTTTTCATTTTATAATTATTTAGCCTTGTTTTTTTATATAAAGATTTATAGTAATAAGTATTTATTTGAATTTCATATGTTCTATTTAATTAATGTGGAATCACATTCCAAAGTATTTTGGAGAGGCTCAGCTTCATATTATATATTCTCAACCTCTCGCATTTGCAGTTCAAAAGCCTTACAAAGTTCCTGTGAAAATCAATTTAATCAACAAAGTTTACAATACACAAACCCAATAGTTTAATTAGTATTAGTGCATTGAAGTCTAAACATAGAAACCAAAAACGGTGTGCAGTAGCTTTTGTTTTTTATACTAAGCTCCACATATAATTATGTTCCAATAAAATAATCTATTTTTCATTTATTTTGTGTATAAAAATTCAATTTACAACAATTTTAACCCAACACATGTTATCTAAAGTTTATTTTTTTAAAACCACAATAAAAAAATAATTTTTAATTCTATATTTTTTTAATTATAACCACAAAACTACCACCTCACCAACCACGTAGAAAGGAGGCCAAGAATCCAAGTGAACTTAGGCAAGTGGCAGTACATCGAGACAATGTTATTTTCTGAATGGAATCCAGGTTGTGATCATGAACCCCTTTCTTGGGGTGTCAGTGTCCCTTAGCATTTTGTCCAGTATTTCCAATAATTGAAGCCCTATACTATACCCGTTTTAAGTCACGTGAAACCGATAATTTGCTTTCTGACCGGACCGGCCATCGTTGATTGAAATGCCTGTGCAGGGGTCTCTGTCGTCGATCCTGATTGAACACCTTTATCGTGTACTCTTTGTAGGATTATTCCGAGCTAGCTCTTCCCGATTCGTGTGACCCATTCGGATCCAACGGGCACAATGCTTGTCGATTTAATGTTAATTTATTTATTTAAAAAAAAAAAGATTTGTTCATTAATCTAGTTTGAATTAGATTTTAAATCCATGATTCCTTGATTTAATATGTTGTACCTTAAGAATAATAATTTAACTTAAATCCAACAAAAACCAACTGTAATGAATAATTATTTTTCAAATAATTACTTGATGAATAATAAATAAAATAAAATATAAATATTATGAAACTTGACTCCACTGAACCTTATATATATATATATATATATAGTGAAAGCATACAGGATATTTTAATGGAAATGAAACTCCGAGTTGTCACCATTAATGGATTGTGAATGCATACAAGTTCTGCCACAACGAGGCTCGTCATGTATGCGAATACTTCCAAGCTAATTAATGCTATATTTGTTTTTTAAAATTTAATTTTTAAAAAGTTATTTTTAATATTTTTTTATCATTAAAAAAATTGATCAATAAAAAAAAAATTTAATTAAAAAAATATTAATTTGATTTTTTAAAAAATATATTTTTTTAAAATTTAAACGAAAAATACTTGCCAGAAATTATAAAAAATTTAGAGCCATATTATTTATTGATTATATCAAATTTGATCCTCAAACTTTTAATTGCTAGACATACACACACATTATTTTAAATATTTATTTTTCAATTTCATCTCTTAAAATTTAATTTTTATATTAACTTTGGTCCTTATTTTTATAATTATTATTTATTTTTCTCCTATTATTTTTTTATTTGAATTTTTTTTCTATCAAATTTGATCTTTATTTTTTTTATTGTTACTTATTTTTATTTGAAATAATTTATGAAATGTTACTTATTATTATTTTAATTTCTTCATCTTTTATTTTTTATTTTTTAGAATTGATCTCTATTATTTTGATTATTATTTATTTTATTTGAGATAATTTATGAAATTATATTTTTTTCAATTTCATTCTCAACTTTTTAATTTGTAACATTTGTTCCTTATTATTTTAATAAACTTGAGAAAAATAAAACATCAATAAATTATTTTTCAGATTATTTTTCATGACATGACCAAATACTAGAAGGTGTTTTTTAATTTATTTTCTATTATATTACTAAATATTAAAAAATAATTTATTTTTTTAAATTTACTTTTTAAAAAATTCACTTTCTAAAAAAACCTATTTTCTAGCTACAAACGGCCAAAACAAAACAAATTCCCTATCAGTACCAAGATATTATTTAAGCACTATAAATACATGTACACACACACACACACACACACACACATATATATATATATATATACATAAATAAATGCATGCATAAAGCTGTTATCGCAACAAAAAGAAAAAAGGCTGAGATGTCAACATCTATTATATAATAGTGAAAGCATACAGAATGTCACATGGTCATCATATTTGTAAGCTTCATGTGCTAGATTGTGTCCATCCATATATCATCTCCAATCTAAAGACTATTATTTTATATGCATTTCTGGTCACCGGTGCCTGGTGGTGATTACGGTGGAGCCACGAAGTCCCTGTGAATGCCACATAGCCGTGACATGGTTGATGTCTGGTGGAGGAAACTTCATCTATCTTTTATGTGAGCTAAGAGATTTCAATCTTTATCGTGTTTCATCGATGAGCAATGGCTTTTCTTCCTTGTTTTCTTCGAAACATACTTTTTCAGAAAATGATGGATTACCTGTGATTTCTAGCAGAATCAAGAGGCTTTTAATTTTTTTAAAAAAATTAATTTCAAACTAAAATAAATATTCAATTTTTTTTAAAAAATAACACCTGTATCTCAGTTTTCCAATCTTATTTTTAGTTAGAATTAATAATTATTATTTTTTTATGTCAGGAAAAAATATGCTCTGTATGGCACGGGGAATCAAGCTAGTTTGGATGGAATCCGGTTGATACGTGGATTTGAGGGGAAGAATTGGGGAATTTAATAATTGCGTGATGTTTTTTATTTGCAGCTGTCTTCTCATGTCCAAAGCCGGAGCCTCGGTGTACATTTGCTGTCATCGGACCCCCAGTTATGTCGGCTTGGACAGCCTACCCACTTGGAAGATTGATCGAAGCTCGAAAGCCTTGCCCAGCATGATGACCTACTTGGAACTTCGTTGGGGCCAGATGAGTCATGGCTGTTGCTATGACCCCATAATAACTGTTTCCATGATAGGATGGTCTTGTTCAGAAAATTCTTTATATTTTTTAGATCATTGTACAAAAACAATTCTTGTAAATAATCTAGTATATTTAAGATTTGATGAGAAAATGAGTTAGCCTAATCCAAAAATACTATAATTTTAGGAGCGTTTTTTATAAGGATTGTTATATCATACATGTTTAAGAGAATTATATTCAGAAAATATAGACCAACAACAATTATTCCTATGAAATTTGATCTCATACCAAAATAAAAGGATTATAAAATGGGTAACCTTAAATGCTATAAAAATAATAGTTTTTGGGTGTTTCTAAAAAAACAGTTGAAATTGTATTTTTTTAAAAAATTAAATTTATTTATGTTTTAATTTATTTATGTTTTCAAAACATGTTGATACGCTAATGTTATAAAAAAATAAAAAAATATTATTTTAATATATTTAAAAATAAAAAAAATACTTTAGAACATTACCATTATATCACTCCCGAACACCCCTTTCATGATTCCTTTTATTTCAAAACAGTTTCTTATTTAAGAATATAAATCTGAGAAATTTTAAAAAATCACTTTGAAGCAAAAAACAAATTAAAAAAATAAAACTTATGATCAATCAAAATAATAAAAATATTTTTACATATGATTTTTTTATAGAGATAAATTCATAAAAAAACTAATAAAATACTACTAACTCTTGGAATAAAATTAATTTTTTTTAGAATTTCTCAGTTTATATTCTTTCTCAAGTAAGAGATCGTTTCAAAATAAGAGAAATCACATGATTAAAACTACTACCTTCTCGAGCATCTAAGGTTCCATATTTTAAGGTCTTTTTAAAATTTGCTTCGTCTGTGATCGAATTTCACAAGTGTTGTGTGTGGTCCCGTACCATATAATGGTGGGACCACCACATTAATTAAGATGAGAGGCAGCTGGTTGCCTATTTGATTTAAATGTGTCTGCTATTGTTGATGGCGGTAGTATTATTGAACAAAAGAGAGAAGAGAAAAGAGAGAAAGAAAGGAAAAGGAGGCAGTAGAGTAATCTATTTTTTCTTTAATTTATAACTTGTTCACCATTGAATTGGACTAAGATTTTGACAGTAGTTTTTAGACACGTTACTCTTCATTCTAAATGGTTGGATTGCAAATTAGTGGTGTGAAAACTGGCTGTTTTGACTGAAAATAGGGCTGTAAGTATTGTAAGTTTTTCTCAAATACTTTTTCTTTAATCTTGTTGTATTTCAAGAATAAGTTATTCTTGATGATTTGTATGTTATAGCCCTTAATTGAATTTAAGAAAGAACAGTTGTGAACCCATTATTTGTTGATAGTAGAAGTTTTTAAGTGAACTACGGTCCCATGATTTTTCCCACATCAGATTTTTCACATAAAAATTTTGGTGTTGATTTGTGTGATTGTTGCTTTATATTTATTGGTTGTTTGATCCAACCATTGGATCGGGCTGAGATTTTAACATTAGCTTCTAGACACGTTACTCTTCATTCTAAACAGTTGGATCAAAGATTGGTGGTGAGGAAGCTGACTATTTTGACTGGAAATAAGGCTGTCAGTATTGTGAGTTTTTCTCAAATACTTCTTCTTTAATCTTATTGTATTCTAAGAATAAGTTGTTCTTGATGATTTGTATGTTGTAACATTTAGTTGAATCTAAAAAAAACAATTGTGAACTCACTATTTGTTGATAGTGGAAGTTTTTAAGTGGATTATGGCCCCGTGATTTTTCTCGTATCGGGTTTTTCACGTAAAAGTCTTGGTATTGATTTGTGTGATTGTTGCTTTATATTTTTTAATTGTTTGATCCTAATTTTGATTGTACAAAAAAAAAAAGAAAACTTGTGAATTATGAGTTGATCTGATTAGATTGATGTCCAATTATTTATTTTTAGTTTTCCCAACAACAAAAAAAATTATGGTTAGCTTGGAAAATTAGAGAGGAAGGATTATAAGAAAGAAAGTTGTTTGATGGATGTCATTTCAAAAGCCATTTCGAATATTTAATTAATATGAAAAGTTTTGGTATCGAACTCGTTTCAAAATTTTATTTCGGAGTTGGAGTTATAATAAACAAAATTATTTTATATACTCAAAGATATTTATTTTTTATAAATTCATTATCTCATATTCCTGTTTCACTTAATTACTTAACCACTTAAATATTTACTGCATGTAATGTTATTAAAACGATGTATATACACACACACAAAAAATTACTTTAAATATATTCAAAATTATTTAAAAATAAAAAAAATTAATATTCAATAAATATAGAAAGATTTTAGAAATACCAATTAAAGAATTATACTAAAAATTATGAATTATAATAAATTATACTTGGATAGCCTACCCACTTAGAAGATTGATCGAAGCTCGAAAGCCTTGCCTAGCATGATGACTTGCTTGGAACTTCATTGGGGCCAAATGAGTCATGGTTGTTGTCATGACCTCATAATACCTGTTTCCATGATAGAATGGTCTTGTTTAGAAAATTCTTTATTTTTTTAGATCATTTTACAAAAACAATTCTTGTAAATAATCTAGTGTATTTAAGATTTGATTAGAAAATGAGTTAGCCTAATCCAAAAATACTATAATTTTAGGAGCATTTTTGTATAAGGATTGTTATATCATACGTGTTTAAGAAGGTTATATTCAAGAACTATAAGCCAACAACAATTATTCCTATGAAATTTGATCCCATACCAAAACATATTTTAGAAAGATTATAAAATGGGGAACCTTAAATGCTATAGAAAACGATAGTTTTTAGGTGTTTTTGGGAAAATTATTGAAACCATGTTTTTTAAAAAATTAAATTTGTTTATGTTTTAATTTGGTTTTTATGTTTTTAAAACATTTGGATGTACTAATGTTAAAAAAAAAAATATTATTTTAATATATTTTTGAATAAAAAAATACTTTAAACCACAACCATTATCGCACTTCTGAATACCCCCTTCATTACGTGATTCCTTTTATTTCGAAACAGTTTCTTAATTGAAATTTTAAAAGATTACTTTAAAGAAAAAAACAAATAAAAAAACAAAACTTATGATCAATCAAAATAAGAAGAATATTTTTACATATGATTTATCTTTTTATTTTTATTTTTTGTAGAGATAAATTCATAAAACAACTAATAAAATACTACTAACTCTTGGGATAAATTTTTTTTTTTGGAATTTCTCAGGCTTATATTCTCTCTCGAGTAAGAAATTGTTTCGAAATGAGGGGAATCACATGGTCAAAACTACTACCTTTTCAAGAATCCAAGGTTCCACATTTTAAAGTCTTTTTAAAATTTATTTCGTTTGTGATCGAATCTCACAAGTGTTGTGTGTGGTCCTGCACCATATTAATTAAGAATAGAGGTAGCTGGTTGCCTATTTGATTTAAATATGTCTGCTGTTGTTGATGGCAGTATCATTATTAAACAAAAGAGAGAAGAGAAAAGGGAGAAAGAAAGAAAAAAAAGATAACAGAGCAATTTGTTTTTTTTCCTTGATTTCTAGCTTGTTCACCGTTGGATCAGGCTGATATTTTGACAGTAACTTTTAAACATGTTACTCTTTATTCTAATGGTTGAATCAAAGATTGGTGGTGTGGAAGCTGATCATTTTAACAAAAAACAGGACTGCCACTATTGTAAGTTTTTCTCAAATACTTATTCTTTAATCTTGTTGTATTCCAAGAATAAGTTGTTCTTGATAATATGTATGTTGTAGCTCTTAGTTGAATATAAAAAAGAACAGTTATGAACCCATTATTTATTAATAATAGAAGTTTTTAAGTGAACTATGGTCCCATAGTTTTTTCCTTAAAAAACTTAATGTTGATTTGTGTAATTGTTGCTTTATATTTGTTGAGTGTTTGATCCTAATTTTGATTACACAAAGAGGAAAACGAATTGAAGCTTGTGAATTATGAATTGATCTGATAGATTGGTGTCCAATTATTTATTCCTAATTTTCCTAACAACAAGAATAATTATGATTGGCTTGGAAAATTAAAGAGGAAGGATTGTAAGAAAGAAAGTTGTTCGATGGATGTCATTTCGAGAGCCATTTTGAATATTTAATTGATATGAAAAGTTGTGGTATCAAACTCATTTCAGAATTTTATTTCGGAGTTGGTGTTATAATAAACAAAATTATTTTATACACTCAAAGATATATATATATATATATATATATATATATATATATATATATTCAAAATCATTTCAAAATAAAAGAAAATGTTAATATTCAATAAATGTAGAAAGATTCTAGAAATATCAAGTAAGGAATTATAATAAAAATTATGCATGATTACGATTGATCACATTTAATCAGTATTACTAGCGCTATATAAGTAATGAAAACTAAAGGTATGATAGAGTAAATATTTTATGATGGAAAAAAGATTGTGTTAGTGATTAAAAACTTATAGACTGAACAAAATGATTTGTAGCAATTTACAATGTTTTGGGAGGAAAGTTACAGTGTTTTTGCCACATAATTTAGCTTTTCTATTAATAAAAAGGAAAAAAAAATTATAATGCTAAATTCTTTATCAATTTAATATTAAAAAAATCAACAAAGATAATTTTGAAAGGAAAAAAAGCCACGAGGAAAAACATTGTAGCAACTGACAATATTTTGTGAGGAAAACTATAGTGCTTTCCCTAATAAAATAAAATAAAAAACCATTTAGCAAAATATTGTAGCAATCCACAGTGTTTTGTGAGAAAAACTACAACGCTTTTCTTATATGATTTAGCTTTGTTATAATTATAATTCTTAATCAACTCAATATTAAAAAAAAAGGACAAAGATAATTTTGAAAAAAATCATAAAAAAATCATATGAAAAAACACTACAATAATTTATAATATTTTAAAGAAAAAAATTACAAAGCTAAATTCTTCATTAGCTCAGTATTAAAAAAAATCAACAGAGATAATTTTAGAAAAAAACATAAAAAAAGAAGAAATTATGTTGGAAATACTGTAGCAATTCATAGTGTTTTATGATGAAAGCTACAATGCTTCCCCACATGATTTAGTTTTATTTGTAATGACTTGTAATTGAATTCTCAAACAGCTCAATATTAAAAAAAATTGACAAAGATAATTTAAAAAAAAAATTATAATAAAAAATCATATGGAGAAACATTGTAGCAATCTACAATGTTTTGTAAGAAAAGCTACAGTGTTTTTCCCACATGATTAAGCTTTATTATAAATTTAAATTATAATCAAGTCAGTATTAAAAAATAAAATCAACAAAGATAATTTTAAAACAAAATATTATAAAAAATGAAACACAAAAGAAACTAAAAAAAACCATGTGAGGAAAAATTATATCAATCCATAGTGTTTTGTGAGAAAAAACTTGTATTGCTTGTAATTGTAATTCTTAATCAGCTTAATATTTAAAAAATAAAATTGACAAAGATAATTTAAAAAGAAAACATAACCAAAAAAAAATCATGTGAGAAAAAACACCATAGCAATCCATAGTAATTTTCAATGAAGGACACAATGTTTTTGTCATATATTGTAACTATAATTTTTAACCAATTAAATATTAAAAAATAAAATAAAAAAATAATTTTGAAGAAAATCATTAAAAAAACAATGTGAAGAAACATTACAGCAATCAATAATGTTTTAAAGAAATAAATTATAAAATTAAATATTAAAAAATAAAATCAACAAATATAATTTTGTAAAATAAAAAACTATATGAGAAAACATCGCAGAAATCTATAGTATTTTAAAGAAAAAAATTACAAACAAAATTTGTAACTAGCTTAATATTTAAAAAGTAAAATCAATAAAATGATTTTGAAAAAAATAAATGAAAAAAAAAAGAAAACAAAGGAAAGTTGAAAAAAAATAAAGGAAAGTGATTTTGGAAAAAAAAAAGAAAAAAGAGAAAAAATAGAAAAAAAAACACTATGAATTATTATTGTAATCTATAGTAATTTTGGTATGGGGAAACAATAATTTCCCCACACCATTTAGAATTTTGTTAATAAATAAAATATTGAGGAATTTTAATTAAAAAAGAAATCACTCTTTAAGTAGTAGAATGGAATTGTTACGGAACAAAATGATGTTGAAAACCTTAATTGAAAATAAAAAATTACTTATGTGGTTGGAAATGTATTATAAAATATTTTTTTAAAGTATTTTTTAATTAAAAATATATTATTATTTTTTTTATTTTTTAACATTAATATATCTAAATTATTAAAAAAAAATATAAAATATCAATTTAGTGTATTTTTAAATAAAACAAAACACTTTGAGAATATGTCAAACTACAAAATATGAATATTCTCTTAGACTTGAACCAGAGAAATTAGGATGTGTTTGGTTACTATAAGAAGACAAATAAAATGGAACCATTGAAATTAAAAAAGATAACATAGAAAAAAAATAAAGACAAAATCGTGTTTGATAGTAGAGTTTAAAATAAAATATTATACCTAAGTTTACTTAAATAATAACAGTAATAGTGATAGTAATAGCAACAATAATAGTAATTGTGACCGTGATAGCAATAACAACATAATAAGAAAAAGAAAAAGAATCATAGAAATAATACCCCTACCACCAACCAGAAAAAAATAACCATGTGAGATTCAAGATGTTTAAAACTAGCAACATATGTGACTTAAGTGTACCTAGGTCTAGCAATATCCCAAATCTCAAATTACTTGGGTATGTCAAAATTTCAGACCCATGTTAGTTGAGTCTAGTAATATGTTAGACCCATGTTACTTAAGTCTGACAAATATGTTCAACCCTAGTTTACTTGAATTATAATAATAACAATAACAATAACAATAAGCACACTAATAACAACAGCAACAACCATATTTGACCCAAGCTTATTTGAGTATGATAATATACCAAACCCATGTTACTTGAGTCTGGAAACATGCTTAGCCCAAGTTTACTTAGATCTAGTAACATGTCGCGAGCACCATTAAATAAACATCTCATGAAAAGATAAGATGAAAAATTAAAAGTGAAACTAGTATTATAATTTAGAGTAAAAGATCTCTTCATCTATAGTGATTTCTCTATACCATTTAACTTTTGTTATAATAATATAAATATAAATGAACTATCGTCGTCTTGTATTTAATATGCACTAGACAAGATCAAGTGAGATTTTATAAAAAATCAATTGAATTATTGATTATTTTTAATAATTTAATTTAGTCTTTGATATAATTTCTTAGTCCTTTAATAATGGAGTACACGTACTTCAATCCTAAATCAAAATGTCTTTTTACAATTGTACCCTTGCATTTAAATATTTATTTTAACAAAATTGATCAAATCTTAGCCTATCAAATTAAGAAAAATAAATGTTTGATAAATAAATAATAAATACCAAATATATCATCAAAGGAAATTAAGTTGTATTGTGGTTTTACTATTGAAATGCAAACTTTCCCTTAATCATCTTGAATTAGAATATAAAATTTTTTAATTTAATTCTTGATCTTTTATTTGCATCATTGAATCCTTTTGAATCCAGATTAACATTTAATTGCTTTTTTTGTTTGTTTGAAGAATGAGTTAGATTGAAAGACAAAGGACTAGAGTGAAAAAAAAATAAAAAATCAATTTCAATCTCATTTGAAAAGTTTATTCTAGCCCCCATCTTTTTTAGTGAATAAGTGATTGGTTCTTTTAGTTGTTAAAAATTTAATTTTAATATCAAATCTTATTTCTTTTATTTTCAATCTTTTATCATATATAAAAAAAAGAGGATTTGAAAGCAGATAGATAAACTTATTTAGATATTGTTTTTTACTCCTTTTTTGAGGAGACAAATTTAATTGCAAAAATATTTTTAGGTTTGAGTTTATTTTAGTTATTTGAGTTGTTTTTAAACGTCATTGTTATGTTTTTGAAGACGTTTCGAGTGTTTTTTATATATTTAAAGTAATAAATCTGTTGGAATTAAGTTTTTCAGTAATAAAAAACTGAAGATTTATTTTTCATACAATCTCAGTCTTCAAATCCCACACACAAACACACACGCACAAACCCACACATATTTTTCTAATACCTCGCAGCGTACCACATGCCAATGTACTAGTAACTTGTTCACTGCCCGTTGTAGGAAACACAAACAGTGATCGATACCCGTCTCCATAAAAGAGCAACAACACCTGTTGGGGTGTCCCTCCCCCTCCTCTGGGACGTGTGCTGTGAATGATCACAGGTCAGCATCATAAATACATGAATGTGATATGCTTCTTTGTTAATTTGTTAATAAATGTTTATCTTATTATCCATTGCAGACCGGTAATGAAAGTCAAATTATACATTACCTTGCAGACACCACCTTCCCAGTTGCTTCTGCTTGTACTTTTGTATCGAATATTAAAATTGAACAAGTCCTCGTGACATGGATATGTAAGGCTGTTTTTTAATATATTTTTATTTAAAAATGTATTAAATAATATTTTTTTATTTTTTTAAATTTATTATTATATTAAATTGATTTCAAAATTTATTATATATTTTTCAAAATATTTCTAAAATACCGAAATAAATTGACTTCTAATCGGTAGAGTGATAGATTAGGAAGTATAAGTCCTTTGCAATGTTTTTTTCATTACCCTAGTAATTCATGTATTTGGAGTATAATTCCGATTAGATTTATTTTTAATTAATTTAGAAAAAATTACCCAGTTAAATTTAAGTGACTAGTAGACTTAGTTAAATTTTAATAATATTTTAAAATTTTCATCCAATTCAATTCAATGTTATTTTATTTATTTTTATTTTTAATCTAAAATAATTTTTTTAATATTTTCAAATTCACAATGATATATAAGTTAAGCGTTTGCTAAAGAGAGTTTGGTGGATGATATATTTTAAAGTATTTTTTATGTAAAGATAAATAAATTATTATTTTTTTATTTTTTTAAATTAATTTTAATATAAATATATTAAAATAATTAAAAAATAATTTGAAAAAAAAAAGAAAAACAAAGTAAATCAGCTTTCAATAGGAATTTTATGAGATATTTGGGAGCGTGTCATAGGTGATCTCAATATATGTTTTACTTTTAAATATATTAAAATAATATTTTTTATTTTTTTTAAATATCAGTATATTAAAATATCTAAAAATAAAAAAAAATATTAATTTAAAATAAAAAATAAAAAAAATATTTATTTTTTTAAAAATACAAAAAGGAACAGTTATACTGAATCGGATCCGAACGGTTGTGACAATGTCATTGTAAGAATTCTCCCAATTTTTTTAATTAACCTTTCCGCCAAAACTTCCACTCTGTCAATCTGTTATTTCCAGTTTTGACACCACACCCATCACTTTTCGCTCCTATTTCTTTCCACTCTGTCAATCAATTCAAAAGGAAACTTTTTTCAAAATCCTTAATTAGATCCCCGATGGCGATCCTGTACGCGCTAGTGGCGAGGGGATCTGTGGTGCTAGCGGAGTTTACCTCGACGGCGACAAACGCAAGCGCGATTGCTCGGCAAATATTGGACAAGATACCAGGCAATGATGATAGCAACGTCTCTTACTCTCAAGATCGTTATATTTTTCACGTTAAACGCACCGATGGCCTTACCGTTCTCTGTATGGCCGATGAAACCGCCGGCAGTAAGATTTTATTTCACTTCCCTTATTTTGTTTACTTAGATTAAATTTCGATCGATTAGGGTTTTTTAGTGTTTTAATTATGTTGCGTGAGAAATTATTTGGTACTCTCTGTGTAGTCGAGGGTGTCGGGTCTCGGAAAGAATCAGAATTTAGAGAAACATTGGATTCTAGGACTCAAAACTGAAATTGAGTTCATCTCATCGTCTGGGAATTGCAGACGAATTAGTTTCTCTATGGCTAGGCCCTAACGACAATTTAATTATCTTTGAGAGCTGCAGAAAAGACTGGATTTTAGAATGCTAGCGGACGCTACGGTGATTGTTGGAGAATGAGTGAAACTTTGCAACTTAGGTGAGGACTGAAAATGAATTGCGTGTAGGGAAGTTATGATGTTGCCGTCAAAAGGCAAGTCATTTATGCTGGGACTGGGTTAATCGCATGGTATTTCCTTGTTGTGGCTTGGACACGATTACAATTACCGTGTATTGATATTTTAGAGAGAGATGGAAACGTGATTTTTAGTGCTCGATCTATTACCTGTTTATTTATTTGACAATTAATTGAATGATTTAGGATTGATTTTAAAGTGGGTCCAGGACATCCAGGTCGTAGGATGCTTGGTGTTAGTATAGAAAGTGAATGTATGGGAAAAGTCATGGTATTGTTGATGTTATGTGCAGGAAGAATTCCCTTTGCATTTCTCGAGGACATTCATCAGAGATTTGTGAGGACGTATGGTCGCGCAGTTATTACAGCTCAAGCTTATGCCATGAATGATGAGTTCTCAAGAGTTTTGAGCCAGCAGATGGAGTATTATACTAATGATCCTAATGCAGATAGGATAAATAGACTGAAAGGTGAAATGAGTCAGGTGAGCTTGAATGAATTATGATTGCTATCTCTTGAAGGATGATTATTATGTATTTTTCAATCCATAATTGATGTCTGGAATAATGTTTTATTTTAGGTTTTGTTTCGTGAAATGTGTTTTCGATCCATTTTGCTGTTTTGTTGCTTTGTGAAAGTGTGGCGTTTTGGTGAAATGACTTATTTGTGGGCCTGAGTTCTACTTTGATATTGAATGATTAATTAATGGTATATAAAGGATATAAACTATTGTTATCCTCGTTGTTTGAGCTGAAACTTGGTATAATAGTGAACAATTATTTTACTGAATTTCCAGTTGAGGGGTCCTGCCTGAATTATTTGCTTTAAATAGACTTGTAATTTCCAAATTTGTGGTGGTTGTATAATAGGTGAGAAATGTCATGATTGAGAACATTGACAAAGTTTTGGAGAGAGGTGATCGCTTGGAATTGCTGGTTGATAAAACAGCTAACATGCAAGGAAACACCTTCCGTTTCAGAAAGCAAGCTCGTCGTTTCAGAAGCACTGTATGGTGGAGAAATGTTAAGCTTACGTATGTTATTTAAATGGAATGTTTTTGATCTATAACTACATCCACGAGTGTACTGAAGAAGTTTCTTTCAACATTGCCTCCTTGAAACCTGAGATCTATAAATGCTTTGCCCACTGACTAAATCATTTCCATCTTGCAGGGTTGCTTTGATTTTATTACTACTAGTGATCATCTATGTTGTGCTGGCTTTTGTATGCCATGGAATTACACTACCTACGTGCCTAAAATAAGAGCAGCAGTTGAGTGAGATCTGATGTGCTATCTGCTTGTATTTTTTGTTTATTTTTCTCGGTACAAGGGATTTTCTGTTTGAATTTTTTCTCTTCTCAAAGTTGTATTAAATTTTCTTCCTTTGAGCAATGTGAAATACATGAATTATCCGGGTGTGTTCACACACTGTGTATCAGACTGCCCATGTGGAAACAAACTGATGCAAGTTGTTCGTCTATTTAAGCGTTTGATTGAGTTAATATTTATGAAGTAATGTTTTGGTGCCCAATTTTGATGACTTTCTTTTCTGCTGAGGTACTATACATGTTTCTGAGTTGTTCCTTTGTCAAAAACGCCCTTCATGGTGTGTGTTGTGCTTGATAGTCTTGACGGGAACGAGAGGGGAAGGGACCTATTACGTTTTAAGAATTCTGTTTACCTTTTCTTCTCTGATTCCACTCAGAAAGAAGAACCAATCTTAGGATTGTATATAGCATTATTGTCACTAACATTCACCTGCCAGTACCCTATAGCATAATCTCGAGTAGCTTATGCTTGAAGGATAATAATAGCTTGATACGTGCCCTCACTAAAAAAGGCATGAAATTTCTATATTTCATGGTTTCTACTTGCCTTATCTCTATTTACTACTGGCAGTCCTAGCTACTGCGTGTTTGTTTCTGTTCATGGTCTGATAAGGATCATGGTGGGAAATGTGTTGGCATCCTCCCAAGCAAGCAAATGGATAAAGGTCCAATATAAGTTTTTGAGCAAATCAGAGAACCGAGGTGGTCCTCGATGCTGCATGTTTGTTTAATTATGCTGGGAGTAAAAACAAACTGTTCGAAACGGAAAAGAAGCATGTCACATTTTGTCATAGCTAAGAAAGAAACTACATAACAAATTGGAAACTCCATGACATTTGTCCCCTCATTAAGTAAGACATCTGATAGGGTAAGTTTACTTTTTCCAAGCATTTCTAGACAGTATATGCGCCAACTGTGCATTTGCTTTCATTATTAACCAATTTAGCAGCATATATTGTGATCTTTATCTGCAAGTTCACTCAGCCATCATGGGATTCACCTCTCAGCCTACTTTGACTTGATCCCTAGTTACTAGGAAGAAAAGGTCTTTCTGAGGTAATTTGATGGGTGTAAATTGGAGATGGCCAGCCACATCATCAAGCCGAATGGAAGCTGTATAAAGTGCTTTTGGTGTCTTGCAAGTCGCAAGAAGTTTCCTTGCTCGCGCAATTCAAGTAAATTTTCTGTCCTGCCTGCATGCGGATTTTGTTGGGGCAGAAAAAGCAATGTTTATTGCTTTGTCTTTTCCTTGTTCCTTTTTCTTTCCTTTCCCTCTCGGCTGCATGGGAAGGACGAGTGCAGAAGCCTGGTCCTGGAAATGACAAGGACCAGCGTGCCTTTCTGCTTACTGTGAGTAAGTAGTACTGTTTGCATTATGAACCAAGGCTATTGAACATGACACAACCATGCTCAACCAGCGCCAAAATGGAAAATAATGAATGCCACAAGGTCAAGAAACCAAAGACATGGGAAACCTCGTGTAAGACGCATCTCTTCCATTAGTAGCATGAGAAGACAGTGACGTAAAACAGACACAGCAACAGTTTTTAAAAGAAAAAAACATTTTGAATTTCTAGCTTCTTTCCAGATTAGAATTTACACCAAGCTGTCCTCTACAGGATCGAATTTGTTCGTCAACTCTTCCAACCTGGAGATCGTGCTCTCTCTTCCGCAACTGGAATGGCACATTTGTCCAGATGGGTATACCAGTACATAGGGTTATCCGAATCAACATCAATGGAATTGTGATCTAGAAGACCCCTGCGCTTAAAATCTTTGCCCCATCGTGGTAGAATGTAGCGAGAAGGGACTTCTTTGACAATGCATGTTACTATTTATCCATCAACATTCACCTGCCTTGTGTTAAAACAAGAATACATCCCCTCAACTTCAGACTGGAACCTCTTAAAAGATTTCTTTTCTGTACATTTCAGAGGGCTGCGCCTCAAATTCACATCTTGTTTTCAACTCAAAGCTTGAATCTTTGGTCTCCAGATCACCAGATCTGCCCTGGCTTCTTTCAAGTGTTTTTTTTTGTGTAGGGAGAGATCATTCTTATCTACAAATTCCTTAAACGATGTACGCTTATGTACATAACCATCAAAAAAAGGCCCTCATTTTCTTGGATGGGGATCATTCCTGCATGGACTACGTCCTTAAGTAGACCGGAACCCGCCTCTGTCTCTCTTCATACAATGTTTGAAGCCATATTTGATCGCCAAGACCATAGCGAAAGACAGACAGGACAATAAATAGTGCTAATGCCCTACCAACATCAACTAGTGCTAAAAGAAAGTTCCAATGTTGGTCGCTTTCTGCAATATTTCAACACAAACAGGATGGATGTCGGACCCTTTATGCCGCCGGTAACCGTTCCATTCAGCAACAAATACGATCACCTGATAAAATTCATCCCAAGTTAAATTCTCAATCTACACAAAGCAAACTCTTTCATACAAGTAAGTTCATCTGACTGAGCATGCTAACCACCACCAAATTCTCAATCTACAGAAAGCCAGCTCTTTCAAACATGTAAGTTCATCTGACTGAGCAAACTAACTACCACCAATAATGAATTATTAGTATCCCTTACTTGCGTCTTTTCCAAACATCATTCGATCTCTTGTAACAAATGTAGCACAAGTTACAAGGATTACATTACAAAACATCCTTAACACTTAAGATGCGCACCAGCAATAATGTCAAGCACTACCATCCAGTCCTTAGAAAGGCAACGCACTTCACTTTTAAGATTCTTGTTCAATATCTAAAAAGTTGGGGGCTTTGTACCATAGACAACATGACCCTATTCATCTCCTATAATATCAAACATATTTATTAAACTTTGTCTATCAGATTAACTCTCGAGATTCATCCCATGAAAGATTTAACTTAGATAAGGTTTTAAAAAAAAACAGTTGAAAATATGATCTTATCGAGTTAGTAGATTTACTTGTTTAATCTAATTAAAATTTTTATTGGTCTCTTAAAATGATATTATTTTAAATTTTTGAAATAAAAATAAAGTTATTTTAATTACCCAATTAACTTGGTACATCCATGAGTTGGGGCATCGAATGGACTCGTTTCATCACTTAATTAATATGGTTGGTTTTACTGACCTATCAATTGACTCCGATTTTATTATTCAAAAAAATTAATTCGGAATAGCACAATAATATAACAAGATATGGTATCTTCGAATCAAAATTTATGATGGCTGATTTTTTTCCTCTCTAAAGTTTCATAGCTTTACAGGGTTCAAAGTTTTTACTTTCTCTGCAGTTAAACCGATATTCTCAATTGAAACCCTGGAAAACAAAAACAAAAAATAGAAAAAAAGAATTTCTTACAGCTAAAATTTAATCAAGACTTGAAATTGAATTGGGGATTTTAGAGGATCTTACAAGGATTACTGAGTCGGGAAGGAGTCGGCAGTGATTTCATACGTGGGACTGAGGGAGTTCTGTCCAAGCTGGCAGTGAAGAAAAGTGTGCGCGGAAGAAATAGGTAGTTATTGCGGTAATTATTCTGATTGATTTGATAAAAATATTTTTAATTGATATTAATTTAAAAAAATAAATATTTTATTAAAATTATAATTGAAATTAAAATTAACTAAAAAATAATTTATTATATTTGATTAAAAATGCTTTTAAAATTAAATTTATAAATTAAATTTTAAAAAATATATATTAAAATTAATGATTTTAAATTTAAATATTATAAAATAATTTTTTTTATTAAGAATAGTTTTAATTGATATTAATTTGAAAAAATAGATGTTTGGTTAAAACTATAATTAAAATTAAGATTGAAAAAAAATTATTGTATTTGGTTAAAAATACTTTTAAAATTGAGGTTATAAAATAATTTTAAAAAATATATATTAAAATTGATGGTTTAAAATTTAAATTTTTAAAAATTAATTACTCTTATTGCATTATAAAATAAATAATACTTCATATAAAATATTTTTTTATTATTCTATTAAACTATTTATAATTCCATTACGTATAAAATTCATCTGATAACAACTATAGTTTTTATAATTTTTTAAAGCATGTAATAAAATTAGATAAAATATTATCAGGTATAAAATTAATATTATAGTGCGAGTGAATTTAAGTCACTATATATTTATTTTTCAGGAAAAAAATATTATTTACATTACAATGCGAATAAATTTAATTAATTTACTTTAAACTAATTTTTTTAAAAAACTATTAATAAAAAAAAAGTCACATGAACTATGCAATATATATTGTTCATTATTTTTTAATGTATTAATATATATTGTTCATACTAATTGTATTATTCAATGAATAATATAGTTAGCATGTATAATGCGTGAGAAGTAGGAATTTCTTATTTTTCATTATTTATGTTTTTGACATAAAAATCATGTAGGATCCATGAACACTATATCACTTTTTTTATTATCAAATAATTACAAATTATGTTTTAATTAAAATGCAGCTGCAGCTATAGCTGCTGAAACAAATACCTTATTAAACTAATTATAAAAGAAAAATATTAAAGAATGAATGAAAAAAAAAAGCTTGTATAGAAAAAATTAAATAAAAAAATAAAAATTGAATTTTAAAAAAAACTAAATGATAAAAGAATAAAATGGTAAAAAATACTTTTTTTAATATTAAACAAAACTTAAGATAGATTTGATTAACCTCCAACTTAAAATATAAGATTTGGATAACTTAAAAAAAAAAAGAAAAAAAAATTATGAATCTCAAGATTTAATAATCTAATATCAACTAATAAAATAAAAAAAATTAAAATTGGACTAATATTTAAAATTTATGACTGAATTATGAGATTAAAATTATAATGTAGAGGACAAATAAAAAAAATAAAAACTCTTAATAATCCAAAATTTAAAAATAAAACAAATAAAAATATAAAAAAGTATTTAGGTGTGAATTTTAATTTTTGTATTTTATTTTTAAGGGCAATGTAATCATTTATCAAAAAGCCCCTAAATCCTGATGTATTTTTTTAAAGGGTGTTTAAGCTATTTCATGGTGTATCTAAAAATATAAAAAACTAATTTATTTTTAAATTGATATAATAATGATAAATTGATCTTGTAAAAAGGATTATTTTACCCTTAATAATTATTAGATAGATAGTTTGTCTGGGAAGGAATTATTTTACTGTGTGAATTCTCGGATAAATATGATTGCATGCACAATTAATGACTAAGCCCTTTTATTTATTTATTTATTTTTAATTGTAATTACACACGCAACAGAGATGGATGAAAGGAAGGAAGCTGTTAGATTATATAGGTTTTCGACTAGACATTTCAATCGATTAAAAAACAATATAAATCTTACATGCAAACTTAATATAAAAAATATCATCTAATATATATATATATATATAAACTCATTGAAATATTACCCAATGCCGGGATTATTTTTCTATTCACTCAACATTTTTTTTTTGTTTCATTCCTATTTTTTTAATCATATCATCTAGATCAAGTAAAAACATTAAAAAAATAAAAAATTCAAACTATTATGAAAAAAATAAATATAATATTTAAAAAAATATTTAGTTTGGTTTGGTTTCATAAATTTAAAATTAAAAAACTAAATTAAACAAAAATAATTAAAAAAACTAAACAATAAAATCCAAAACTAAATCCATTAAAAAGTAAAAAAACTCCAAAAAAATAATATAATTTTTTATTTTTAATATAAAATAACTAAATTAAATCAAGTTGAAATAAAACCGAATCAAAACTGGTTGGTTGAGTTTTAGTTTTTAATATAAAATAACTAAATTGAAATTGGTCGGTTTAAATAAATTTCAGTTTTAATTTTTATATTTTATAAAATTTAGTTTGATTTTTTTAATAAGTAAAAAAAACTAAATAAAAAATAATTATTTTTAAGTCATTAAACTTTGTATCTTTGTAATTTTATTATTAAAGAGATATTTAATTGTGTAAAAAAATAATTCATCGAGCTTCATAATTTTTTATTTATTTATGTTTATTTTTAGAGAGAATAAATAGTGTTTAGAGTTTAAGAATGTGTTTATTAAAGTTCTTTTAATATTTAAAAGTTGCTTTACATAAAAATAAAATGGAAAAATGTATTTTTTTTTTGTCCCAAAACTAGGGCAGTATTTTTCAATGATCATAGAATCTCCAGCAAACAATAGATCGTCTGCCACGAAGGATGATTGTCTTCTGCCATGACAAATGAGTTTCGTCAATTAAAAAAAAATAAATTAGAGCGGACCAAAAAAACATAAAAAATAAGACATTAATTTTCATTGATTTTTTTTATTTAAATTTCAACTAATATCCCCTCTCTTGTTTTTTGAATTATTTAGTCTAACTTTTTGAAAAAAAGTAATTAATCTTTTAAGTTGTTTTTATAATTTTATAATAATTATTATAATTTATATTCAAATTTCTTTAGCTTAAATTTTATATAAATAAATTGTATTTACATGGTGCATGCGTGAAAATATAAGTCATACATAATTAGTGACCATAATTAACATTAAAGATAAAAGAAAAGAAAACATATAAAATACAGAAGAATAGGTGGAGTAAAATATCTTTTGCTTCTTACAAGAAATATCAACTTTTCTCCTTAACACTCAATTAGCATCAACAATTCTCTTTTTACTTATCAATTTATATATATTTTTAATTCATCTTATTAAACATAAACATCATTTTATTATTTTCAATTAAGAAAATTAATGATACTGAAAATTACATCAATGGAGCTGATAACCATGGCTAGGCAAGGTTAACAGGTTAAAGATTTCCATTTCCATTCCAGGTGCAAACATTTTAGCTTCTCAATGCACTCAAGGCGTAGAGTAGCGAAGGCCGAACGTTGATATGCCTATGTGCATTGTCAATTGGGTTTCCATTCTCATCTCCAACGGGGATTTTTGTGCGGGCGTAAGAGAGTAATTAAAAATGTGGTTATGACTAATTTTTCATGTATTTTTTTATTTAAAAATATAATAAAATAATTTTTTTATTTTTATAAAATTATTTTTGAAATTAATATATAAAAATAATATAAAACATAAAAAATTTAATTTAAAGTAAAAAAATGAAATAATTATTTTTTTTATAATATTTTTAAAATACAAAAATAAAAATATTCTAAGTTGCATATTTAGAAACATGGCTAGATCTTGCTATTAATTTTTTTGTATATTTATAAATTGTTTTGATGAAATAATAGTAAAAATAAATTTTAAAAATTAAAAAATATTTTTTAAATATTATTTTAAAATATAATTAATACAATCTTAGTTGAGGTTGTCTCTGTACTTCTTTAATATTATAATTGTGGTTATTTTATAAAGTATTTTTTATTTATAAATATATTAAAATATTTTTTTTTATTTTTTTAAAATTATTTTTAATATCAGTACATTAAAATAATCTAAAAATATTAACAATTAATTTAAAATTAAAAATTGAAAAACTTAATTTTTTTAAATATTTTTAAAATATAAAAACAAACAATCACAATGAAAAAAAAACCTGCACTGAAGGTTTTGGTTTAGTGGTTTTGGTTTAGTGATAGAAGAAACTTGTTTTTTTTATTACATTTGGGATTGAGTTTTTATGTTTATATCTATTATTTTCGTGGTACTTTATATCTTTACTAAGTTTATAAAGTGTTTAGTAGATCGTGAAATTAAGTGTAATATATATAAACTAGTTCTGATATCCACATAAATTAAAAAAAATAAAAAAACCGATTAGTCATAATTTCCAGGAATCCGTTAACGTAAACACAAGGCGTACACGTGGGCCAGTTTGAACAGCCGACAACATAGAATATCTGGATCCTTCCACTCAACGGGCCCCGTTGATGTCCCTCGAAAGCAAATCTTGGATTATAAAAACCTAAACCTTTCTGATTTCAACAAATCCACACCCATAATCCTTCAATCAAGCTCCCTTTAATATATAATTAGGAGCGGCAAACTAATAATATAGTCGATTGAGAGAATCTAAAATTATCCCGCCATTTTAAATGTATACTAAATGGAGGGATCTTTCACGCTGTAGTTTTGGTGAAAATACTTTGCTTGTCTCAATTAATATTCATTTGTACGTTATTTTAAAACCATCTTAAAGTTATTTAATATCAATATGCTAATTTATTAATTTGAAACTTAATTTGAACTAAGTTAGATTAACTCAAAAACTCATTAATTTGAATATTAAAAGTTTTATTTTGAATAAACTTGAATATTAAAATGGTTAGACTCAAGTTAGACTCTTTAGATCAATTCTAAGAATTATTTTAAATTTTATTTTATTAAAATAATATTATTTAAATATAAAATAATATTATTTTAAATTTGACCAACAACTCCTCGAAGTCCTGAACTAATTTAAATGTAAAGTTTAGATTTGATAAATATGTGTACCACAAGATTGATTAAATATTATTTTTTTAAAAATAAAAAGTAGATTGTAATAATTCTTCAAAATAAATTAAAAATTATGATAATAAGTTTTGATTTGATTTTATTTTTTTCCTAAGAAAATCCAAAACATACAAGCTCTTTTTTTTATATATATATGTATTCAAAATCAAGGCAAAACAAAAAAAGGAAAATGGCAAATAATACCCATCTCCTAGGAAAAAAAAAATACTACGATAAAATTAGCTCTTTTTACGGGCTACGTGTCCTTACTCCCACGTACGTGCATCATAACCATGCCCCATGATGTGGACCCCACGTCCAAGTTTTCCTCAATCTCACACAGCGAAACTTGCACCTACGCCACATCGAATCCTGACCCCAAGAAACCCAAAAAAAAAAAAACAAAAACAAGAAAAAGAAAAGAGGGCAGGTTAACTACAAGTCTACAAGGAGCTCATTGTCCAGAACAGCCTCCTCTCTTTACCCTCACGCCCGCACGCCCCTCCTCTCTTGCTTCTTCTCCCTCTCTCTAAATTTTTTGATCAAAACTCTAGAGAGAGAAAAGTAAAAATAAAATAAATACCAAATAACACCAAACACCAAAAACCCCTAACAAACAATGAAACACCACGCCACCACCATGGCCACTTCAATGGAAGCGGCAGCCACATCCTCATCCTGCTCCTCATCCGCCCCTACACCTTCCCCCTCCGACCAATCCTCTCTCGCCACGTCATCATCCACTACCACAGCGACGCCAACATCAACCACTACAACAATTGACGATATCACCGTGGGGACCACGCGAGACGGGACGAACGGAGCGACGGCAGAAGCCGTTACAATCGATCGGCGAGGGGAGTATTCGGCAATCTGCAAATGGACGGTACAGAATTTTCCACGTGTCAAAGCTAGGGCATTATGGAGTAAATATTTTGAGGTAGGCGGTTACGATTGCCGTTTATTAATTTACCCTAAAGGTGACTCTCAAGCTTTGCCTGGCTACATCTCAATCTACCTTCAAATCATGGACCCGCGCGGTACATCATCGTCAAAATGGGATTGTTTTGCCAGCTACCGTTTATCAATTTTTAATCCACTTGATGATTCCAAAACTATACACCGTGATTCATGGCATCGGTTTTCCAGCAAGAAAAAATCACACGGCTGGTGTGATTTTACCCCGGCTTCTACCGTTTTCGATTCCAAATTAGGCTATCTGTTTAATAATGATTGCGTTTTAATCACCGCCGATATTTTGATTTTAAATGAGTCAGTTAGTTTTATTCGCGACAATAGTAGTAGCACTAGTAATAATGAGGTGCAATCGGGGGTTTCTTTATCGATTTCGTCGAATTCGGTAGTTGTGGGACCAGTATCGGATGTGTTGAGTGGGAAATTTACGTGGAAAGTGCATAATTTCAGCTTGTTCAAGGAAATGATTAAGACACAGAAGATAATGAGCCAGGTGTTTCCTGCTGGGGAATGTAATTTAAGGATTAGTGTGTATCAGAGTTCAGTGAATGGTACGGATTATTTGTCTATGTGTTTGGAGAGTAAGGATACGGAGAAGACAAGTGTTTCAGATAGGAGTTGTTGGTGTTTGTTTAGAATGTCTGTTTTGAATCAAAAGGCTGGGGGGAGCAATCATGTGCATAGGGATTCATACGGACGGTTTGCGGCAGATAATAAAAGCGGGGATAATACAAGTTTGGGGTGGAATGATTATATGAAGATGGCTGATTTTGTTGGGGCTGAATCAGGGTTTCTGGTTGATGATACTGCTGTTTTTAGCACTTCATTCCATGTGATTAAGGAGTTCAGTAGCTTTTCAAAAAATGGGGGTTTAAATGGAGGGAGGATTGGGGGCGGAGCAAGGAAATCTGATGGGCATATGGGGAAATTCACTTGGAGGATTGAGAATTTTACGAGGCTGAAGGATCTTTTGAAGAAGAGGAAGATTACTGGTCTTTGCATCAAGAGCAGGAGGTTTCAGATTGGGAACCGGGATTGCCGACTCATTGTTTATCCTCGAGGTATGCAAGATTGTCATTAGTATTATTTAGCTATGAACTTACCGTTGCTCATTTATTTTTATGCTAACAGACTTGGAGTATGCCTTGAATCTATTATGAAAATCCTGCTCTAATTGATGATTTTAAGACAAGTGCAGCACGTCTCGATATGGATAGTTGAGCAGTAGTTCTTCCTACTTATGTGGACACAGAGAGCTTGCTTGCTATCTTTTTATAATGGTCTGTTATGCTGGATTTATTTGAAGTAGCTTCATATTTTTTTTCATATTAGTGATAAACTCACTTAGCTGGATTAAGGTTTTGCAAAACACCATGAATCATTGCTTACCTCTTATAATTTAACTAGTCAAGTTTTGGTCCTTGGGCTGTACTAGGAAAGAGAAGGTTGTCTTTGATTGCATGCATCATGTATTTAAGCTAATTGTACAATTGCTAGATATCTAAACCAAATTGACAGTTAACGCCTTCTCTTTGCTCACATGCAAAATAGTTTGAATTTAATTTGTAAGCCAAACTGGAAGTTTTTTAGGAAAATGAAGTGATGAGAAATTCCTGTATGCTTGGTGGTATCAGGGCAGTCTCAGCCACCATGCCACCTTTCGGTGTTTCTTGAAGTTACGGATTCACGAAATACTTCTAGCGACTGGAGTTGTTTTGTGAGTCATCGGTTGTCAGTTGTGAACCAGAGGATGGAGGAAAAATCTGTCACAAAGGAATCTCAGAATCGCTATTCCAAAGCGGCCAAAGATTGGGGCTGGCGTGAATTTGTGACACTTACAAGCCTATTTGATCAAGATTCTGGGTTTCTTGTTCAAGATACTGTTGTATTCTCTGCAGAGGTTCTCATCCTGAAAGAAACATCCATAATGCAAGATTTTACTGATCAGGATACCGAGTCAACTAATGGTGCTTCCCAAATTGATGGGGTTGGCAAAAGAAGTTCATTTACGTGGAAAGTGGAGAACTTCTTGTCCTTCAAAGAAATAATGGAAACTCGAAAAATATTTAGCAAGTTCTTCCAAGCTGGTGGTTGTGAGCTTCGGATTGGTGAGTAGTTATCTTTGGTCATCTCTCAGCTGAAGTTCTGGTTGCAGCTGCCCTCGTTCTTTATTCAACTGATGGTATGTGTTTTTTCCCATGCAGGTGTGTATGAGTCCTTTGACACCATATGCATATACTTAGAGAGTGATCAGTCAGTTAGTAGTGATCCAGATAAAAACTTTTGGGTCAGATACAGAATGGCTGTAGTGAATCAAAAAAATCCTGCCAAGACTGTGTGGAAGGAGTCATCTATTTGTACAAAGACATGGAATAATTCTGTCCTGCAATTCATGAAGGTGTCAGATATGTTGGAAACAGATGCAGGGTTCCTTGTACGAGACACCGTTGTTTTTGTCTGTGAAATATTAGACTGCTGCCCATGGTTCGAGTTTTCAGATTTAGAGGTTAGAATTACAGTCTTTTTTCGATCATTTTCTGCTATTTTTATGTACTGAGATTCTTGTATGGTAATATGCCTGTTGGTTCATGTGTCTGCATCATGTTTCTGTGTGATTTTGACCTTCAGCTTCATGGGCTAATGGAGAGAACTTTTGTGTCCGAGTTTTTAAAGTCTTCTTTTTACACCAGCCAGGCATTTTAGATGTCCTATATTTTACACTCTTAAGTTATTTTATCACAGAATTATAAGAACATTATTTGTTTCGGTTCGTTGGGAGGCCCACTAGGATGGGGGTAGTTGCACTCCACTCCCTAAACCCCACTGGCTCATCCCGCGAATTGGTAATTTTGTATGCACCTTTTTTCTGGTGCAACACATCAGGAAAATGCATGTAAGAATAGTGCATGAAAACAATCATGAATTAGTCCACCAGTTCAATGGTTCTGAATTTTTTTTGTGTACCTTTCATGCATGCATTTTTGTGCTGTAAAAATTTACTCCTAAGCATCTTATTTTCAATAACCAGTACATTTGTACAAGTTTGTTGGAGATCAGAAGCAGCATTTTTTATTTTGTTATCATCTCTTCTTCATACGATGGCTGAATGTTTATGTTTGTTCTGCCTTCTGTTAGGTTTTGGCATCTGAGGATGATCAGGATGCTTTAACGACTGATCCTGATGAACTCATTGATTCTGATGATAGTGAAGGAATAAGTGGAGATGAAGAAGATATCTTTAGAAACCTTCTTTCCAGAGCTGGGTTTCACCTTACATATGGAGATAATCCTTCACAGCCACAGGTCACTTTAAGAGAAAAGCTTTTAATGGATGCTGGTGCCATTGCTGGTTTTCTGACTGGGCTACGTGTTTATCTTGATGACCCTGCTAAAGTAAAGAGGTTGCTTCTTCCAACAAAACTTTCTGGTAGCAATGATGCAAAGAAGGCCACAAAGGCTGATGAATCTTCCCCCAGCTTGATGAACTTGTTGATGGGAGTAAAAGTTTTGCAGCAGGCAATTATAGATTTACTTTTGGACATTATGGTTGAATGTTGCCAACCTTCTGAAGGAAGTTCAAATGATGATTCATCTGATGCACACTCAAAGCCTTCTCTTGACGGCAGTGGCGCTGCCAGCCCATTGGAATCTGACAGGGAAAGTGGAGCAACAGAATCCGCTCGGTTTCCTGTACATGAAAGATTGGATTCTGGTCTAGATGATTCTACTAGAGCATCAGCTGTTCAGAGCTCTGACATAAATGGGACTGGTATGCCTGGACAATCTCTTCCAGGACAGCCTATTTATCCACCTGTAACAACAACAGGGGGTGCTTCAGGAAATGCATCACTTCGCTCTAAGGTATGGATTTCCACTGCATGACTGTTTACTTTTCCTGTGTAATATTTTGGTTTATATTAATTACTTGGAGAAGTCGGACTTTCAGACCAAGTGGCCGGAACAATCTGAGGAGCTCTTGGGACTGATTGTCAACTCACTGAGGGCCCTAGATGGAGCTGTTCCACAAGGCTGTCCAGAGCCAAGAAGAAGACCGCAGTCTGCGCAAAAGATAGCTCTTGTGTTGGATAAAGCTCCTAAGCATCTGCAGCCTGACCTGGTTTCTTTGGTACCCAAGTTGGTTGAGCATGCAGAGCATCCTTTGGTTGCTTATGCACTTCTTGAAAGACTTCAAAAGCCTGATGCAGAACCTGCATTGCGGATTCCTGTAAGATAACCTTTGAATAGATACACTTTTATAAAAGACTCCCTCTCTATTTTGACCAACTGCATATACTATTCTTCTTTAGGTCTATTGCCAGATATTTCATTGTGTGATTTTGATGGTCATTCTTAGGTTTTTGGTGCTCTTAGTCAACTGGAATGTGGCAGTGATGTGTGGGAGCGTGTTCTATTTCAGTCGTTTGATCTTTTAGCTGACTCAAATGATGAACCTCTTGCTGCTACCATTGATTTTATATTCAAAGCCGCATCCCAATGCCAACATCTTCCAGAAGCAGTATGCATTTCTTTCTCAGAATATCTTCCTCTGTTGTTTGACAAGATCTCTTTAATGCTTATTTAAATTGCCCTGTCTTCTTTTGTAGGTCAGATCTGTTCGTAGTAGGCTAAAAATTTTGGGGGCTGATGTGTCCCCTTTTGTCCTGGATTTTTTGAGCAAAACTGTGAATAGTTGGGGAGATGTTGCTGAAACCATATTAAGAGATATTGATTGCGATGATGACCTTGGGGACAGCTGCTCAACATTGCCTTGTGGTCTTTTTTTGTTTGGAGAAAATGCATCTGCTGCTGAAAGGTTGCAGGTGGTGGATGAGCAGACATTCCATTCTAGCAGTCATTTTTCTGACATTTATATTCTGATTGAGATGTTATCCATACCTTGCCTTGCTGTTGAAGCTTCTCAAACATTTGAGAGGGCTGTAGGTCGAGGAGCAATTATGGCTCAATCTGTAGCAATTGTCTTGGAAAGGCGTCTCGCTCAAAGATTGAATTTTAATGCCAGATTTGTTGCTGAAAATTTTCAGCATGAAGATGCTATAATAGAGGGAGAATCCAGTGAACAGCTGCAAGTTCAGCGGGATGATTTCTCTGTTGTTCTTGGTCTTGCTGAGACACTGGCCCTTTCTAGAGACCTTTGTGTGAAGGGATTTGTTAAGATGCTGTACACGATACTATTTAAATGGTATGCAAATGAGCCGTGTAGAGGGAGAATGCTAAAGAGACTTGTTGATCATGCCACCAGTACTACAGATAATAGTCGTGATGTTGATCTAGATTTGGATATATTGGCTATTTTAGTTTGTGAGGAGCAAGAGATTGTTAAACCTGTTCTGAGCATGATGCGGGAGGTTGCTGAACTTGCAAATGTTGACCGGGCTGCTCTTTGGCACCAGCTATGTGCCAGTGAAGATGAAATTATCCGAATGCGTGATGAAAGGAAATCAGAAATTTCCAATATGGCTCGGGAGAAGGCAAATCTATCTCAAAAATTGAATGACTTTGAGGCCAATAACAATAGGCTAAAGGTACTTGATATAATCCAGTTAATTAACATGTAGGTATTTTTTATGTGGGAATTTATTAATGTTGATAACACTGTTGAAACGACAGTCTGAAATGAGGGCTGAGATGGATCGCTTCGCTCGGGAAAAGAAGGAACTTTCTGAACAGATGCATGAAGTTGAGAGTCAGCTTGAATGGGTACGTTCAGAGAGAGATGATGAAATTATCAAGCTCACAGTTGAGAAGAAAGTTCTTCAAGACCGTCTTCATGATGCTGAGACACAACTCTCCCAATTGAAGTCCCGAAAACGAGATGAATTGAAGGTAGGACCATGAGATATGTTTTCCTCTATGAATGCTCTCGTCTTTTTACTACATCAATCCTTTACTTCTTGTTTGTTATCTAAAGGCAAAATACTAACTTAGCCAACAGCTCATCTAGTTATTTCTGGCTTGCTGTTTGGGATTTCTGGGGAGAAGGGGAAGGGAGTGGGATCAAGGAAAGGGATGGAAAGAGAATACTCTTTCCTTGTTTTGATTCATCAGTATGGAAATGCAAGTTAAAGAATTTTTCTTTGATTGGTTAGAGAATGTGAGAGAACGGTAACTATTTTCAAATTACTTTTATGTCTGCAGGGTATATTTTGCTAAATTAGTTAAAAGATTATGATTGGAAGTTTGGGTCTGAAAGTTTTAAATTCATTACCTCGCATCCACCACTCCCAGATTAGGGAGAGACTTTTTAAAAGAACAGAGGGAGTGGCAGTTAATAATATCCTGCCCCACCATTCACCTCTTTCCACAATGTACTGTAATTCCCTTGGAATCTTGGAACGTCTTTTTTTGTAAATTTCAATTCCTGCAGTCAAAAAATGGAACTCCTCTGCTGTGCTAAGTCTTAACATATTGCTTTCTTATGGAGGAATGTTTTGGAAGTAAGAGAGTTGGTTGGTATGGTTGAGATATTCCTGTAGAATTTGCTTCTTTGTCCTTGAGATAAGTGGATGGATTATGTTATTGTTTTAGAAGATTCTTTTGGTTGAGGTTGCAGAGTGAATTTCGTGGAAACAATTTTAGCTGTTTACATGCATTCTTCTCCCTTGAATGCTGACTGCTGTTGTGCTGCAAATATATGAAATGCAGAGAGTAGTAAAAGAGAAAAATGCTCTCGCTGAAAGGCTGAAGAGTGCTGAAGCTGCACGGAAAAGATTTGATGAAGAACTGAAACGATATGCAACAGAGAATGTGACCAGGGAAGAAATTCGTCAGTCATTGGAGGACGAGGTTCGGAGGTTGACACAAACAGTTGGACAAACGGAAGGAGAGAAGAGGGAGAAGGAAGAGCAGGTTGCTAGGTGTGAAGCATATATTGATGGGATGGAATCAAAGTTGCAGGCCTGTCAGGTTTGTGCTTTTACCTAGTTGGTGCCTCTTCTGATTATTTTATCATCAGTCATGTCTAATCATGTGTTCATATCAAAAGTCATGATACTTGATCAAGCTTGCAGTTCCATTTTTTTTTTTCCTGTTGAGTATCAAAACCATCACCTTAATTTTTTTTTTCAACGGGCTTGTCTTAATTTGCTATTTGAACTCTTGCATGCAATGTCAGTGCTTTAGGTGATGGACTTGTTTTTCCTTGAACAATTTGGGTAAGCTTCATAAAAAATAGGATCTCTTTTTTGGTGGATGGTCTTTGCATGTGCATGTGCATGATTTGTCGACTGCATTAGGAGAGCCTCAACATAACCTAATGAAGGGTCGGACTATGTTTTCTTTTATTTGTTCTCTCAATAAAGCCTATTATGTCTGTTTTAGGCAGCAGCATCATCTTGGAATGATATAAGCTCTGTATTGTTTAGTCATTTGCAAGCATACATGAAATCTTAATGGTAGACATGTTATTTTTCCACGTTGTGTGAATTAGAAGCAGCAGTATCATATTAATCCTCAACCCTTTCATTTTTCAGCAATATATCCACACCCTTGAAGCTTCTCTTCAAGAAGAAATGACCCGACATGCCCCTCTTTATGGAGCTGGATTGGAAGCTCTATCGATGCAGGAGCTAGAGACGATATCACGCATTCATGAGGAAGGTCTCAGGCAGATTCATGTCCTCCAACAGCGCAAGGGGAGTCCAGCCAGTCCTCATGTGAGCCCCCACACCTTACCCCACAATCATGGGATGTATCCTGCTGCTCCACCTCCAATGGCGGTGGGATTGCCACCACTGATTTCAAATGGTGTTGGGATCCACAGCAACGGGCACATAAATGGAGCAGTTGGTCCATGGTTTAACCATACATAAATTTTGCAATCGCAGACTCGATAATGTCAAATGTTGGCATTTGTTCTCCATACAGAGCCTGGTGACATCCCGATATGAAGGGATGTTCTCGAGTTTCTTTCCTGGCATTTTACAACTGTTGGAACACTGAAAAAGAAAAGGAAAAAAAAAGTTAATAATAATACTACATCTCATGTGGAAGGGGGAGAGCCGGCGGCGGTGGTGAGCGAGTCCAATACGACTGACAGTTGCAAATGCCTTACTTATTTCGCTTCCTTTTTTCATAAAAAGTTAATTGCAAAGCTCTTGAAAAGTTTGTTGGTTATGCTCAGTATTCACCTCTCATTAGAGCGTTCTCCCATCCCTTCTGTGTTGAAAATATGCTATAACGTGACGGTCCAATCGCCTGACAAAGCAGTTTGATTTGGGGCAGCATTCTTTCCATGATCTGGATTGCTATTAGGGTCCCCAGCTTGGTCTTCTGCCTGCTGGTTCTCGCTAGGTCTTTATCCTAGATAACATGATATAAATCTTCAAACAAGAACCAAATCTCTCCGCCTCAGCCGACATTTTCAGGAAGAGGAGACCATACAACGATCTTTCCTTCCATTAGACGAAATGAGGTCATCATAAGATTACCATCATCCGTAGCTTTAATCATAGGATTGATCAAACCACGTTATCTTTGACTCCGCCAACGTACCGTGATGAGATAGCCTAGAAAATGAACACGCTTTGACATTCAAAGATGCATCTCTACCATGTGCAAATCTTGTGACATCACAACTGATTGAAAAATGAGGCATCGGACATTTCTTTCTCTATTTTTGGACATGAGTTAAGCAGGTTCGGCATCTAAAAAGAGAAAATCCAATGCCTCAAATTGGTCACCGAAGCATATAATTACAGCTCATTTAGCGAAAGAAGGTGACAGGTCATTTTCACCCATGTCAAGAATTTTGTTCTTGATGCGAATACCCCATTTTTTGGGGTGGGTGAATTTCCATGAACTTGCTACTGCTTTCCTTGAAGTTCACTCGAATTTACAAGCAAGATTCCTCTTAAATTTAAGCTCCAAAACCTAAGAAATCAATATCGAACCAAGACAATTTGTATCTGTGAGTATAACGAGCTCGATATTTAGGATGATAAATTACCACACGATTAGCGTAAATCAAATTAATAACAATATAATGGATCTAGTCCACATAATAATCTTTCCAAGAACCTAATCTTCCATGCTTTATCTCTAAACCCTAGTCAAACCTCCTGATTCACAGGCTGCTCTAACGTATCCCTGTGCAGCTACTATAACAATGATAACTCCATAGCTTGTAGAGTATCTTGAAAGCAAGTTTTACCTGTGTGAACTGGGTATTGTACCTAGCCATTGCCAGCCAGCCAGCTATCTCACGTATCTGAATGACGTGTTTGGCCATTTTGCCAGCGAGAAGATCGAAGAGGAGGAGCAATTTTCCTTGCTAATTACTTGTTTTATTATAATGGGATTAATTACTATCCACTCGATAAAGGATGGCGCCAAAGACATAGGGAGGCAAGTGGATATGATTGCAAGACATGGAGGCGAAGAAAAGAGGACAAAATCAATACAAACGTGGCCGATAAATATTATTTGACTTTTATACACTTACCCTTTGCTATGAATTTGCTTCTAATAAATTTCTTCCACAAGTGTTTAACATTCTATTTAAGCTAATCAAGATTCATTCACAAACCTCAAAATAGTAACAACATTCTTCTTCCCTCTATTTTCTCCCATATATATTGAAGAAGGGATCCCACTTTTTCTTGATATAAATCTTCTTAATACCATCCTTTCTTCTTCGAGAAGGAGATTGACATCTTCTTGATTCTTACCTCTCTCTTCTGGGCATTTCTGCCTCGTAAGCTCGGCCACTGTACCACTACAATATAATATCAATGTAAGCTACTGTACTTAACTCCCTCTTCGATCTCTTAGCTTCTCCTTCTGCAACTACATTTTAAGGAATCATGCGATATTTTTTTTTTTCTTACAAAGAAGAAATACTTGAACCCGAGACTTTCAAAAGAAGAAATAACACGGATATCATTGACTAAGCTTGATTATATGTTTGTGCACGAACCTAGCTTTTTGATATATTTACCATAATTAACTTGCATTGCGGATTTAATTGAAGTAATTCGCTATATATAGCCCCTAGTAATTGCCAGAAAATAAAGATTTGCCAACAAGAAAGGGGGGCTTCAGGCTAAATTAACAACAACCTATGGATGCTAGTAGAGTATTGGTCTCCACCAGCTATGTAAATGGTTGCAATGGATTCAAGCATTTTAAGATATCAAATATTGGAAACCGGAAGGTGAAGAGAATCTTACCTTCATATTTTTGGACTATCCTTTTTCTTTTTCTTTTTCTTTTTTCCTAGCATTGATGAGTTGTTAAGCAGCTGCAATTTTCTGTTACTGCGCCTAAATTAGCAGTCATTCGCTAGTTTTATGATGCATTGTTAAATAAACAAGTTTTTTCAAAGGCGAGTAAACTCTCTCAAACTATGATGGTTTGGGAGTCTTAGTTTTCACGTTTGCGATCTATCTTGATATGCAGAATGAAGAATGTTTGCTGGCCTTACTTTGATCCTGATTTTGATAGTCTGCCAGAGAGGATATTTGGGCCCACGTAAGTGATTTATCTTTCAATACAGAAACCTTGAATTCATAATCAAACCTATGATAATCACCATAGCTACAGGCTCCTGAAGCCAACATATATTGTTCATCATGGCATTGCAGTTGTAGAGTTTGTATTGATAATGAAAGCATGGAAGATTGCACAGTTGTGAAGGTTGACAGCGTAAATAAGCAGGGCCTCCTCCTGGAGGTTGTGCAAGTTCTGACAGACTTGAATCTCACCATCTCAAAAGGCTATATTTCTTCCGATGCTGGGTGGTTCATGGATGGTAAGTATTTTATGCATTCTATTTATAACATTTTGTTGGGCCTTATGATCAATCAATGTTGATGAACGATTGATTTGCCCATTGATCATGCAGTTTTTCATGTTAAAGATGAGCATGGCAAGAAACTTAGAGATCAAAATGTTATCAACTATATCCAGCAGGTAATCAAACTCGATCTTTCATCAAGCTAGTGCGATTAGCGTGATTGTTATTGAGATTAATTTAACGAAGAATTACCACCCAACTTAAAAGCTTTAATTTTTAGGCTATAGGGACAACAAGGGAGAGTGCCCCAAGCCCTCCTAATGCAAGAGCATATACCAACAATATTTTCGATGCCGACCATTCAAGCGATCACACGGCCATTGAAATGTCAGGAACCGACAGGCCTGGCCTCTTCTCCGAGATATCAGCTGCCTTGGCAGACCTTCAATGCAACATTGTGGAAGTCCATGCTTGGAGCCACAATGCTCGATTAGCTTGTGTCGCTTATATTTCCGATCCATCCTCCCACACACCAATTGAAGACCCTCACCGCCTCGCCTCCATCGAGGATTATCTAACCACAGTGCTCCGCGCCAACACAGTGCGAAGCGCTGGTGAACCATCCCAAATCAACAATCGAGAAGTGAAGACCGCGGGCTTTCTTGGAGGGGAAGGCACCGTAAGCAATGTAGAAAGGAGGTTGCATCAACTCATGCTTTCGGTAAGAGATTTTGATGGGCCTACAAGCTCATCCTCAACGGGAACCGGATTGAATAACAACAAAGGAGGGTCAAAGATGGTGGTTTCGATCGAGAACTGTGACCAAAAGGAGTATTCAATTGTTAACATAAAGTGCAAGGATCGGCGAAGGCTCATGTTCGATACCATATGCACACTTACCGATATGCAATATGTGATTTTCCATGCTTCGGTTAGCTCTGATCATGATGGCCGTGCATTTCAAGTAAGTAGGAATCAAAACATTCAAATAATATATACATATTTCCGCAATCTTTTTTCTCAATGAACTAATTAACCACAAATATTTGTTGCTACAGGAATACTTCATTAGACACAACGATGGATATGCACTTAACACAGAGAGTGAGAAAGAACGAGTAATTAAATGCTTAGAGGCTGCCATAGAGCGTCGGGTTAGTGAGGTGAGCCCTCGTTAAAAAATAAAATAAAATAAAATTCGTTAAAAAATAAAATAAAATTATTACATGGATCTAGAATCATAAGATTTTCAATGATCAAATTTGTTTATATTTGCTGTTTGGGCGCAGGGTGTTCTGCTGAAGTTACGTGCAGAAAATAGATTAGGGCTGCTATCGGACATAACTCGAGTTCTTCGAGAAAATGGATTGGCCGTCGTTCGAGCAGACGTAGCAACAGAAGGAGAGAAAGCAGTGAATGCTTTCTATGTAAGAGACATCTCAGGGAATGAAGTAGATATGGGATTCATCAAGTCAATGAAGAAGGAAATGGGTCTAACTGATCTTGAAGTGATCAAGAATGATACCACGACGACAACGTCGGCGAGGACGATCACAGATATTAGCCCACATGAAAGGCATCGTTTCTCTTTTGGAGACTTGCTCAAATCTCAAATTGAACGATTTTCTCACAACTTTGTTCCAATAGATTAAGTGATCAAACGTTTTAGTACTTCATCAATGAATTTATCGTTTTATTGGTAGCTAGGATTTGTACAAATATTAATTAATTGTTATTTGTTAATTTTATAAAGATATTTAGGCAGAGTTAATAAACTACAAAGTGGGACTGTTTAATAATCACTTGGATCCACTGTAATGGGATAAAATTATTTTTTAAGAATTATTTTAATGAGCCACACATCCTACGGTAATGCGTGCTAATAAAAACATGGGGAAAACACCTCATGTAAATACAATTCATTATAATGAACGGGACACTGTTTTCATCTTCTTAGCCTAAAAAAAAAATCTATTTGTCATATATTTAAGGGTTAAATAGTCTTTGAGATAATTTTGGTGTTCAAAAACTAATTGAAGTTGAATATTTTGTTTGGACTATAGTGAACTTATAATAGTAACCTCAAATCAAATCAATTTTTGAAATATATAATAAAATAATTTTTTTATTTAAAATAAAAAAACAAAAACTAACAGGCAAATATAAAGCCTTTTCATGATGGCTTTGATGTAGAATGATTTAACTTATTTGTATTTTTTTAGTTGCTAATTTTTCTGTAATTAATTGGTTGTGGTTGGTAAATTAAGTATTTTAATAATTAAAAAAAAAAGCTAATATGTGTTATACATGTATTAGTCACTGCGCTATCTTTAAATAATATGTGTGGCTGACTTCAATAGTCATAAAAGTTATTCTGGGGTGACTTTAACTTCGTTTCATCATTTCTTCACTAGATATATGGCACGTGTATTATAGGATGTCTGATTTGTACCCAATAATTATTATTTTTTTCTTCTTCCTTCCTTCCTCTCTCTTCTTCAGTATTTGCATCCCTATCACTTGATTTTCCAAGTCAGCCCATAAACTTCTATTTCTTTTTTATTTACTCCCTACTTTTTTTTATATATAATTTTTCTTAAAATAATTCATTGAATTAGATCTTTCTCTCGATTCTATCCTCTTATTTTTTTTTGCTTTATCAAATTTGACATTTATTTTTTTATTGCTATTTTTTTTGTAGTCTAAGATATTTTTTAGAGTTGTTGTTTTTTCTATTTCACCCTCCATAAATGTTTTCCTGATATACTATTTTTTTTGCTTTGCAAAATTTTCAAAAATAATATATTTTTACTTGATTTAATTCTTCAACCTTTGATGTTAAGTTTTTTTTTTTAAAATAGGTTTTATTATTGAATTAAATAGAATTGATTAATTTATTAAATATAGCGAATGCACACTTCATGTTGTTTTGTTTGATTTGCATTTCAAGAATATTGTTCTAGCGATCAATGTGACTTCTTATATCATCATACATAATTTTGTAGTTAGACTAAACAGCCTCAATAAGCTTTTTTTTTTTTTTTTGTGGTAAGTGATGTCCACAATGTATTGATAATATGTTCTCAATGATTTTTTTCTGGGTATAATATTTGTGACTTATTTGTTGTGGTTGATTGTTTCCAAATGTTTTTTTTTAATTTTTTATCTACTATTATTGTTTATAGTTTAATAAATCGAGTATTATGTTTTTTTTTTATTTTAATAAATATTATCTTAATAAATATTATAATATGTTCTCAAGATTTTTCGACTAGCTCACAGCGCAGCATCAACTCAATATAATGGGCTGGACTTAAGCCCTTAAATGAAATGGCAGGCAAAATATGGGCCCAGCTCACCATTCAAATTAAGTAGCCCAATCAGTCCACTTCAAGCATCGATTATGAACACCTCACGCATCCTCGATGGCACTAGCATTCCTGTACAAATTAATGGTAGGATAGCCATGTTTAAAAATATGTAGGGCAGCACTAACATCATTTGGTCATGAAAAAACAAACATAAAGATTTCACTTCATTTTCTATTACAATACTGTTGTCAATGGGGAACTCAAACGTACTGTTTTACACTTTAACTTTTTTCTATTTCATGTATAGGATTAGCATGTGTATATTGGGTATTAAAATATACCTAAACAAGTCTTAAATTTAATCTCCTAAGCCAAATGGAGTGTAAAATCATGTGGAACACATCAAATCTCTTAGCGGGCTGGTTCAACACAAAATGCTTCCTAATAGCTCTTAAACCCTCCTTAAGCCTCCTATATTTCTCTTCTGGAACAGAAATCAATACCTCCTTCAATCTTGGTATCTCTGATACATTCACCTGTATTGCAAAGGCCTCCCATCTCAAGACATCACTGAAGGGGAGCACATAATGATCCGATAAAATAACAGGCACACATTCAGCATAGATGGCCTCAACAATTCTTGGACTAGCCACTTCATGACCACTTGGACACAGACAAAACTTGGACCGGAGCATAAATGAATAGTAGTCCAGGTCTTTAGGGAGGTACTCATAGACTTGAAGATCAGGGTCGCGGCCTTTCCAGTGGTCTAGGAGGATGGGGCGTATGGGGCCATGAAGCCCACCGGAAAAGAATGCAAGGTAGGGGCGCGGGCTGGTGGCTGGAGGAGGTGAGATGAGTTTGGGGGGTACATTGCCACCATAGAGGTGAATTTCAGGAAGGCTCACGTCCTTTCGAGGGCTGAAACCCTCTGAGCTATTGGCATTGCACAGGACACGTATTGATGTATTGTAAAGGAAAGGATTGCCGTGGGAAGCATGGGGACCCTGTCAAGTCATGAGAACTCAATTACTTAAAGTCAGAGGCATATTATTATATATACTAGTCATTAATTTGGAGATGCAACGCAATGTTTTATGTGAAATTACTCACCCAATCATGACAGGAAAGCATGAAGTGATCGGCTCCTTGAGTTCTATTCCAAAAGGGGTATTTGCTCGATACCACTCTCACATAATCAGCCACAAATTGTTTCATTGCAGTGTGATCGTAGGTCAGAGGCTTGTAGAGATACTTGACCATCCATGCGACACTGAAAGGCATAAAGTAAACATGAGCTCGTAGAGGATCCCTCGTCTTAAACCTCTTAGCTCCATGCTCCATCTCGTGTATGAACCTCCCCTCTATTGTGTATATGTCTTTGCATGGCCCGTCGTGGACAATTGGTAGCTCTCCTTCTGAGTACACGTGGACCTTGAATCTCTTCTCCATCTCCATGTAACTTCTGCAATGTTTGAAATGATTCATTTAAAGGTGTACATATTCACATGTATACAAATCATATGCTGGTCTCGACTTGACAGAGAAGCTGAAAGAAAGAGATGCCATTTAGTTATCTGTTATGATGGTACAGTTAGGATAATGACCTTGATGTTGACAATATAATGCAATTAAAAGAACCCAGAATCGCACATTTTTGGCTAGCCACTGAGAACCTAGATCAATCAATTAATCGTATGTATATGTTAACTTATGCAAATCACCATCAAGTAGCAACCTGACACATTACCTCAACACGCCTGTAAATTTCAGCTAAAAATTTGAATGATCACTGACGAATTACAACAGCACTGATTTTAGATATTACTGGTTGAGGCAACAGGTCAAATAAAGAAAAGATTACGCTAAAACTGAGAATAACAAAAGCAAATCCCTATCAGCTGGCTGACAAAAGACGAAGGTGTCCAAAGTCATGGAACGAGGCTCACCACCGAACCAATAGTTTGCTTCATGGTGTTGAATGAAACAAAATACATCTGGACAATTTGGTTCTACTTGCGAACCCGTTGACCTTAATTAATAAAACTCGTCTCGATCCTACACTGGGTTCATGTAAAAGCTTTCCAACCCACAATTGTTTGAGTATGACACCGCGACCATGATTTTATTCTCTTTAAAAACACGAATTTTTTTTTTCTATATCTAAGAAAAGAGAGTGGCAATGTGATCATTGGCTAGAACACTTCTATTCGGTGGTCTCAAGTCCACTCAACCATTTTATGCATAGTGACCATAATGAGTACAACTTGAGGATGTCATGCATGTTCAGCTTGCTAGCTACTGCTTGCCGTTTGCCTAGCAGTCTTTTCAGCTAAGAGCAAGGAAGGACCACTTGGCAATTTTTCCCTTTCAAAACCCACTAACCATAAAAAGCAGGAGCATCCATCTCGACACTGTCGATTACAATAGAGAACAAAAGCCGCTTTTTGCCAGTGTAACAGTACTTATTATGATCCACATTATATCATACGATTGAAAACAGTTTTGTATGCCAAAGAGAAATGAGTGAATTTTGAGTGCGTTTTTGACACATGTGTGCACACACCATGCTTCACTTATAAGAATTTTCTCCATTTTTCCACAATCGCACAAAGAGCAGAGTTTTCCGTACAAGCCAAGCAGTTTATAAAGTCTCGAAGCTCTAATTTATTATATATTTTATTATTATTTAGGTTTTTTTTTTCAAGTTTTGTAAATTAATTAAGATTTTTTTGGATTATATATATATATATATATATATATATATATATATATATATCAGATGCATCTTTACTTAATTTGCAGAATTACCAAATGATTATGTTTCTACATTAATTTATATTAAATAGCTTTCACATTTTAGTTTGAAATATAGTAATAAGACCTTTAAAAAAACAAGAATTTAGTCGTCGAGTCATTAGATTGATCTTAAATTTATCATATCAACTAGTTAAGCCAGCATATATTTAACAATTACGGTTTGAAAATTCATTCTACTGTATATAAATATGCGGTTTGCATGTTTAGCACATCATGATATATAGTTTTTAATTTATGAATTAATTACTGATTTGAATAAAATACCCTCCTTATCAAAAATAAATAAATAAATACCGAAGTAAATCGTTGAACTAGCAAGGATATTAGTTCTTTCAGTTGAACCACTGTCTCACTTATAGCATTTTTTTTCTTTTTCACAATCATATACACATATTAGGAATTTATTAGATTTTGCATAAAATTGAGCATGAGAAAAAATTATGATATTATTTTATTGTAAAATAGTTACATAAAAGTTAAACTCTTTCAAGCTCCATTGCTTGAAAACAAAGACCAAAAATGGTTATTCTCCAGTTAAGTTATTCAAGTTTAACTAGCCGCTTCTGTTTCTTCCGGTTAAATTTGATTTGATTTAAATAGTTAGGTGTTTATAGTCTGATTAATATTTTATTTTTGTTATTTTTCAAAAAAAAAAAAGAATTCTGTTTCTTGTGGCGGTGTTGAATCATTTGAAGCTACTAACAGTAATTAAACCGACTTACTGATAAAATGCTCTTGCATTAAGATAAATAGCACCGACGACGTCGTTTTCATCACCGTCAGAGACGATCCTCGAACTGTTTCCAGTTAACGAAGCTGCCTTTCTAATCGTAGCTCGAGCTCTTGCAAGTCCATGCTCCATCTCTTCTTCTTCTTTGCTCAACTTCACATTCTTCTTCTTCTTCTTGTTCACATTTTCCTAATCATTATGCACATTTAACCAATCAAGAACAGTTGAGAGGAGAGAAAGAGAGAGAGCGAGAGAGAGAGAGAGAGAGTTGAGTTACTTACAGTTACAGTGAGTACGGTGGTGTTGTTAGATGGAGCAGCAGAATTGTAAACGGTGAGGATTGGATCATCGTGATGATGATCAGAGCTGGTACTGATTGATATTGCTTTTGTTTGTAACTCAACGATTGGAACTGAGAAAACTGTTGTGTATTCAGATTTAGGAGAAGAATTAACAGAGAAGATATTTTTATTTATGCAACCAAACAGGAGCAAAACGGGAAGGAATAGCAGTAAAGAAACCAACGCAGATGAAATGGTTTCCATTTTTAATCAGCATGAGAGTTGATTCCTCTATTTCTCTCTTCACCTCCGCATATCTGATGGATAGCAGTATATAGAAAAACAGAGAGAGAAAACGTGAGGAAGAAAACGGTTTGTTGTACAGGAAGAGAGAGAGAGAGAGAGAGAAGGAAATCAAAATGCGGGGTGCACTCGGAGAAGTTTGTTTGGGATTTGGTGTCTTACAGAGTGAGAGTGAATGAAAGCGTGCGCAACGATATATATTTTAATATGTTCTTTGGAAAAAAAATATTAAAAAAATATTTTTTTATTTTTTAAAATTTACTTTTAATAATGATATATTATAACGATATAAAAATATTAAAAAATTATTTAAAATAAAGATTTTCTTTTCTACAGGGCAGTAGTGGTGATTACCAGACATTAGAGTCAAGGAGCTAGAGAGAAATGAGTGATTTTTCAGTGCTCAGTGGATCCACACACACACACACCTGCACCAGGCTTCAATTACAAGGATTCTTACGCATTGTAAAGACACCACAGAAGTTCGTATCGTAGAAGCAAAGCATGTATGAATTGATCAAGAGGATTTAAAAGCTCCAATCTTTTAGTAATAATATTATTGTTAATCTGGGAAAGCATTCCTCATTGAAGTTTCAGTTTTCAAATAATTAATCAAATCATGGAATCTAATGATTTTTCTTAATTTATCTACAAAATTAATCATATATATAATATTAAATACGATTGGTATTAATAAGAGGAACACATTAATGTAGTGTCTTGCAGAGTTATGATGATCATGATTAAAGCTGGTAATTATTGCCTTTATTGTTTGCCATGACAGGATATTGGAAATGAAGTTCTTGTATATTCGAATTTAGGAGAAATAGAGACTCTTAATTATTAAAATAAAAAAAACATATAAATGTAAACAAAACTAATATTATCTATGAAACCATAGTATTTAAATCTTATCTAGTAGATTAATTCAAGACCTTGCTAACTTCATCTAGCTAAATCAAGTTTTAAATTAAACTAAAAAAGTATTAACTCGTATTTAATCTAATTAAAATTTTAATTATTTGATTAATCCAGTTAAATTTAATTAATTTCTTACTACATTAACATTAAAATTTAAGAAAAAATAATTCTATTTTAATAAAAATAATAATCTTAAACTGATTTGATAACCCCAAAAATATTTCAACTAAATTCCTAGTTGGGTTGATAACTATAAATAAATCAAGGTAATATTTAGTTTGTTATTTATTTATGAGAATCAAGAATTAATTATTTTCTTCTTCTTTGTTACTGTTGACATGAGGGAGAACGGGAGGTAAATTGGATTGCGACAGAGGATTGACAATATGTTATTTATTAGCTATTTTTTAAAATATTTTTTATTTAAAAATATATTAAAATAATATTTTTTTTATTTTTAAATATTTATTTTTAATATCAATATATTAAAATAATTTATAAATATTTTTAAATATAAAAATAAATAAAATATTAAAAGGCAGATAAAAAGAGATTTTTGTTTTGTTTTTTGTTGTTGCAGAGGGAGCGTTGGAAAATAGGAGTTTGAGTTGACACTATTCTAAAATTTGGCTCATCTATAATGAAATGAACAATGAGCACGAGTAATTAAAATTGTGATTAATTAGATGCAAAAAAAATAATTTCAGCTTAATTTCCAACCTTTTATTTTTTGAAATTTATTTTTTACGCTAGAATATCAAAATAATATGAAAATATTAAAAAAAAATTAAAGCAAAGAAAAAATGATTTAAAAAAATTAAACACAAAAATAAATAAATTATTAAAAATTCAATAGATAAATTTCTTTTTTCTTTGTTGCACAGAGGCGTTGAAAAAAAAAAGAACAAATAATTTAAAATTGTGATTAATTAGTCCATATTACTTGGGGGCTATTTGAAAGTGTGATTAAAGTTGTGTTTTTTTTTAATTTAAAATTTAAAATTTTTATTAAAATTTAATATGATTTGTATATTTTGAATTGTTTTAATGTGTTAATATTAAAAATAATTTAAAAAAATATCATTGACATGCATTTCAACATAAAAAATTATTTGAAAAACAACTGCTACCACACTATTAAACACGTTTTTAGTGGTAAACATTCTTTACGAGTTGTATCAAAAGATTTTTTAATATAAAAAAATATATTATTAATATGTTTTTTTTAGCAATAAGTAAGATGATATATAAGGATAGCAACGGAATTGAAAGACAAATAATAATAATTATTATTATTATTATAATCTAAAATTAACTCACTTGTGATCCAGTAGAATTAAGTGTAAAAAAAGGGGAACTCAATATAAGTTTATCCGAATATTGAAATATTCATGTTAATAAAAAAAAAGTCAACTTTGATAATAAAAAAGTATTTACAAATGTTATTAATATTTTAATAAATTTTAATTAAAATTAAAAATTTATTAGGTTAGGCTTTTTCTGTTTGAGTTTTAAACTGAATTATATTAAAGTTGATAATTATATGACTTGGTTGACTAAGAGACTTAAAGCTCAACCTAATGAGCCTAAAAAAAAAAGAGATTTGACTTACATATTAAAAAAGTTAAGACTATTATATTTTAATTTGTTTTTTTAATATTGAGATAATAATATTTTAGATTAATTTAAATAAAAATTTCAAGAAAAACAAATAAAAAACAAAACAAGCAACATGTGTCAATTAGTGTACCAAACCTCTCTTTTTTTTTATGTTTCCATCCTATCTTTAACACTATTTTTTTTAAAAAAATAAAAATAAAATAATATGTTGTTTATATTTTCATTTTCCAACCACTAAATAGGTGGTCAAAAATCCAAGTAAAGGTTTTTCAACAAAAAAAAATTTCCAACCTATTTAAATATAAAAAAAACCCTTAGAACCTTTGTGAATGAATTTATCAACTTAAAACAATATTAAGAAATGCAAAATTAAGTAAAAAACATTTCTTAGAAATCAAATTTTTCTAGCAAGATAAAAGATAAAAAAAAAAAATTTCAATAAAAATCATCTCGTGAAATGATACCCATTAACATAAAAACTGACTTTTTTATTCAACATAATATAGTTAAATAAATAACTTTCTGTCTCTTTATTTAATTTACAGGGACTCCCTTTCTCTCTCTTCATTGGGTAGAACTAAAACATAAATAAAATAAAATTAAAAAATTAAAAGTAAAAATATTAAAAAATTAAAAGTTAAAAATAAAAGAGAAACTTTAGGGGCCTAAAATGCTAAAATCACACCTAGCTCCAATTATAGAAAAAAGAAAAGGAGGCTAGAATTTTGTTTCATCATCAATTTTGATCCCTAAAGTCCTAATTATATTTAATCAAGAAAATTGATTTTGATTTTTCAAAACATGTATCAATTGAATGCTGGAACCTTTTACAACTTTGCAAGCAATCCTTATGAAATTAATCAACCGAAATAAATTATAAAATTTAAAATTACATGTGGAAGGATCAAATTAAATAAAAGTAAATAAATAACCTTAAAAACAAATAAATGAACTAGAAAAACATCGAGCGAATCCACGTTACATTCCTTTAAGGACTATTGTGAAAAACTTTAACTTTTTTTTTAAAAAAATTAATTTTTAATATATAGAGAGGTTTTGGACCTGGGCTTAGTCTGGCCTTGTGCTTTTTAGGTTCCTTTTGCACTAATTTAACCTGCTGTGCGGTGGCTTTCTAAAAGGTTGGGCTTTGGCCCTTATAAAGAAATTCATTTAATGATGAAAAAGATTTCTGCAGTAATTATTTATCATGAATTGGGTGGAGGTGAGTTTTTTCTTGTGGGAGTATATAAAAAATCGGGAGATGTATTTATTATATTTTCTTTAATTAATCCAAAGTATATATGTAGTTATTTATACCAAATTAATGAGAGTTAAACCCTTTGGCTAGATTCTTGTTTTATATTTCTCCTAGATCTCATCGGAAAAAGATGCTTCGATGATGAAAAGTTAGTCGGTAAAAGAAGCTTCCCTAATAAAATCTCGTTGGGAAAGAGTCTACGGCGACAAAATGTCATCAGGAAACATATAATTCAACGCTGGCACCGGAGATGAACTTGCTCTTAATTTCACAACGAATTATCGTCGATAAAGTAATTATCTTTACCGAACAAAAAGTCAAGAAAATCCTCGACGGCGGCCACCTTTGTCGGGAAAAGACAAACTTTTCTTGATAAATTACCAACGGGAAAAGGCTTTACCAGACAAAATTACGGTGATTCTTTTTCGGACGAAAACTTTCGTAATTCATAGGGTATAATTCATAACTCATATTGAAGCTTAGCTTATACAAAACTAGATTAATGGTAATATGAAAGAGATTAAGGCTGTGCAATTGGATCCCGTGTGAAGGCACGGAAAAGAAAAAAGTTCCCGTGCATTTCCTCCGACAGAACTTTCTTTTGATGGGTAAGTACACAATATTGTGAATCAAAGAGAATAAAAATTAATCATAGGAAAATCTACAGAAAAGAAAACCATGGCCCCAAAGAATTACTGAAATAATTAGAGAATTAATAAATAAGGGCATTATGCATATATAGTAATTTGGCTATGTATGCAAGAGTACGTACGAGCCATGGCATTGTAGTTTCTACGTACATTATACAATAGCATTATATATATTTGTGTGTGTATGAAGCTATGATCTAAATCATGAAATTTCTCATCTTGGCAGCCTGATATTAAGCCTCCGGAGCCACACAGAATGCATCACCATATGCACCACATCGAAGGGCTTAGCTGGTCGATGGAGCTTGAAATGTTTCTGCACTTGAACAACCCTCTTTTGCTTCTCCAAGTACTCCTCCACAGGAATGCTTTGTAAAATTGTCTTGATTTCTGGGATCCCTGAAACCGGGACCTGAACAGAAAACTTGCTCCAGTCAAGAACATCACTAAAAGGTAGAACATAACAGTCTGAAATGATCACTGGAACACAGCCTGAATAGATTGCCTCGACTACCCTAGGGCTTGCAACTTCCCATCCACTAGGGCACAGGCAATACCTGCTCTTACTCATTTGCTCGGTGTAATTTAGGGTTTCAGGGAGGTATTTGTAAACTTGAATGTCATTGTCTTCTTCTTTCCAATGTTTGAATAATATCTTTCTTACACTCCCATGGCTACCCCCGGCAAAGAAGGCAAGGATCGAACGATTGTTATCGCAAGGCTGGAGGATGTGTTCTGGTTCTAACTTTCCACGCGGGAGCTTAAATTCAGGCAAGGAGACATCCCTTGCTGGTTTGAACCCTTCGGAGGAATTGGCATTGCATAGAACTCTAATGAAGTTCCTGTACAGATCAGGGTTTGCGGCCGAAACATCTGGTGCCTGATACATCAAACGAAAGGGATCAGTTAAGAAGTTGAAGTTGTCAGCATAATTCTTCTTCTCCCCCCTCTTTTCTAAAGTAGATAGATCCTTGCAGCCAGTGAGGGGTTGCCATTAACGTTTGTGCATGGCTATTAGGGCATGGATTAAATTGAAACACTGCTAGAAAACATTTTTTAAGCTCAATATCTCCCAAACATTAATTTTTTAGCATAATTAAAATATATAATTTTCGTATATTTCTTCCTAACAAAATCCATATTAAAGCTCTTAAACTTCACTGAGCCAGATATCAAGTTATTCTAAATGTTTGGTTTTAACTAATTATCGCAACACTCTAAAAAATTAAGAGTACTTGAGAAAGAACAGGGTTACCCAATCGTGACAGGAAATCATAAAATGGTCAGCTCCACTGCTTCTATTCCAGTACGGGTACTTGCTGGAAATGAGGCCAATGTAGTCCTCAGCAATGTCCTGGATTTGCTTACGAGAGTAGGTGACGTAAGGTCTGTAGATGAAATGAAGGATACTGGCTATGCTAACAGGGACGAAAAATGCAAGTGCCTCGTCAGGATTGTTAGCTGAAAATGGGCTCTTGCCACTGTCCAGTTCGTCAATGATTTGCCCCTCGATGGAGTAAATATCATTCATTGGGCCCCTGTGAAAAAGTGGTTGCTCTCCTTCCCTGTATGCCCATACTCTAAATCTCCTCTCCATCTCTATGTGGCTCCTAATAAATAAAAGAATAATATATAATTACTATACGAGGGACATGAAACTACATATACAATCCAAAATACAATAAAATTAGAATTTGAAGATTTAACAGAAATTCACAATAACTAATTAGAAAAAAAAATATGAACTAAAAACTTTATTGATAGAAGAAAAGAAATATTAAAAACAAAAACTCATATGAGGTTAATCGTAATATATTATTATTGTACTAAAATAATCATGCCCAGTTTTTTATATTCTTAATTTCTCTCTAATTTTATAAGTTTTTATTTTTGATTAATTTTTTTAATTAATCACAATTAAGAGATTTCTAACTATGTAATTACATAATAATACCTCAAGAAGGTTATTTACTTCACCCAATTAATTGATGTCAACTAAATCTACTTCAATTATATATCTCCTTCTTTCTGCTTTTCTTAAATGCTAAAATGGGGGACCGTCTCAAAGTGAGAGCTCTAAGTTCATATTTATTATATTGGGGAAGTAAGAACTGCTCTAAGTTCATAAATATTACTTATGGAGCAGAAGTTTTCAAGCTCCTCGAGAAAATACCAAAAAGTTAAGTATGTTTGCTGCACAAAAGTACACATTGCAGTCTGTGAAGATCAGTGCTTGCCTGGAATATTGTGCAAAGACAATGACTTAGGATTACGCAGACAAACCACAACATTAATCACCATGCCATGCTAGCTGTTACACTCCATCTAGGCCTTAATATGGTTATCTTACTGAATCAAAGCCGTATAATTTTGAAAGTGGGAATTATTTACGATGATCCCCTAATTAATTTTATTATGATCTCAGTTCAACATGACCTGTTAATCCTGATTTCCATGGAGTTTAGGCAAGTAATGCCAACCAAATCCATTATATATTATCACTAACCAAAATTAAATGTGCTAATACGCAACTTAAAGGACTTGGCATTACTAGCTAGTATATATAATTTCAACTTTCAAACGAAGATTGAGTCTAAATTGTAAATCATGGTGATAGATGAACTTAACTGATGAAAGGCGTAAGGGTTTATATAGATGGATCCTCTAGGGACGAAGCTCTCTTTCTTATAAGATGTGTAATTACGCATTTGAGTCGCCTTTCTTATTGCTGCTCTTGCCCTTGCCAGCCCTTCTTCCATTGTTTCAATCCGGCTCTTCCTGTGCGGCTCTTTTTGCACCTGTTTGATCAAACTTTCTGTCAGCAAACAATCAAAACAGAAGTCCCATTTTACTCTATAACCTTTATAGTGCTAAAGGGCTGGCTTACGCTCTTGCTACAATTAGTTGTATTGTAGAAGTGATCATCTTTAACTACACTAGGAATAGGAGGAATCATTTCTGAAGTATTTGAGAGATTATTCGATAGAGAAGCAGAAGTTTTGGTGGAGAAACTGTTGAATGAATAGAAAAGGAGAACGAGAAGGATTAAAGGGCATAGTATGCAAGGGGTGGAATAAACGAGGTCAGCCATGGCAGAGAGAGGTAGTAGTGTTAGTGCGTCTCATTAGGGTTTTGCAAAAACTATGGAGGAGATAAATAAATAAAAGCGAAGATGTAGGGCATTTTTCCGAGATCATGAAGAATTTGAACTGGATAGAGATCTTTTGAGCCTGATCTACATTCACGTACGGCAATCTAGCTAGCTGCGTAGGTTATGCTTTTAGAGTTGGCTGTGTTTAGCTCTTCTTTTCTCCAGGATTGGATTAATAGTATGATTAGCCCCTTAATTACTCTTCATTTTTTTTTAATATGGCCCGGCCCCTCTACTTTTTTTGTATTTAATTTGCCTCTTAATCTAGGAAAATTCTTATTTAATTAATTATCACTCGAGGATTTGGATTGGCTTATTATTACTATTATTATACAAAAAGGACATAAAGATATAATATTCATCAAATCAAATATCATAAAAGTAGAAACAGATCAAAGTAATGTTAACTAGCTAGCTAGAGTTGAAAACCAATACATCTAGTAAATGCACTGCCTTGGCTACTTTTAGAAGCAAAGATCATAAATCTGATCTTTACGGGGGAGCTAGTGGCCATGGAGTGTGGTTATTAATAAGGTCCAAGATTATGCTATAGCTAGTATTTTATGACTTTTTTGCTCATGAATGGTAAGTGCCGAGGGTAAAATAACTCTCTCTCTCTCTACGAGAATTTTAATTTTCTTGTCAATGGAATAAAATAAAAAAAAAAGGAGAACCCAGTGGTCCTTGCCATGGAAATTAGAAAGTAATCTCAACTCAAGAATCTTTTGTTAGTAAATCCATCTTGATTTTGTAGGTCAACTGAATACCTGGTTGATTAGAAATCTAAGTATATAAAAAATATTGATGAAATATTTTTATTGATAAATTACAATAAATTTTATTAATAAAAATATTTTTTTAATATATATTGATAGAATTATAGCAAGTAAAAAATTAAAACAAAGTAAAAAAATATGATGACATGTTATTTATACTAATAAAATTACCAACAATATTAATATTGATAGTAAACTTTATTTTTAAACTTGTTGATAAATTATTTATTTTTCTTTGATATTGTCTATTAATTATATCAATTACCAACAAAAAATTCTATTGATTTTTTTATATAAAAAAAACATGCAAGAGATAATATAATCAAACCTGAATCATACCTGATGAAAATATATTTTGTTATTTTTAAAATATTGTTTTTAAATTAATATCATTTTAACCTTAAAAAAAATCTTACAACAACCCGCCAAAATCTAAGTTCAAAAACCTTGCACCGAGAAAGCATGGCCATTGATTGTGTGAAATTTCATACTTCCAACCAAAGCTCATCTAAACTTCTCTTCTTATTTTAATTATACCTATGCATTACAAAATTAACTATAAACCTAATTTACTTCAAAATAGAATCAACCAAATTAATTTACTCTCCTTTGTTTTTTCTTTGGAGATTTTAATGGATTATAAGTTAAAAAAGAACAGCACCTCTCTCTCTCTCTCTCTCTCTCTCTCTCTCTCTCTCTCTCTCTCTCTCTCTCTCTCTCTCTCACGAATTTAAATCATGTTTCTATTGAATATGATGCATGGCGTAGTAACTGTTGTATTTATGGGTGATTAAGAGTGACAGTCTTTTTTTTTTTAATTTTCAAAGAAAGCCATGCACATGATGCGGCAAGGTTGTTATTTTTTAAAATTATTTCTGGTTTAAAAAAATATTAAATTATATTTTTTACACGAGAAGACATAATTTGTGATGTATATATATTTTAAAATCAAGCAAGCATCGATTTTCCAGGCCGTGGTGTGGCTGAGAAACCAATGAGAATTAAACAAAACAACTGGAGAGAACGACTTTATGTTTATACAAACCACATAGAATAGCAAAACTCTAGTTATGGGGGCATAGGGTGAGCCAAAAAGAGCAGGGTTAGGAGGATGCCAAAGCTAGCGAAGAGAAGTTAGAACCAGTGAAGTGCAATGAGGCTGCAGGCTACAACTGGTTCTCAGAATTAAGGGAAACAAAAATGAAGCACGGGGCTCACACGGCAAGACTCGTGCAAGGAACACTTGGGCCGCCGCAGCTAGAGGCAATTTCGATGAAAAGAAGCTTCGAAGGGAGGAGGGTGGCTGGGGGGATTTCGGAGAGAGAGCCATACGATTAAAGAGGAGGAAAAGTCTCTATCTTGGCAGATCGAAGAAAGACAATTCTTCTAAGCCTTAAGAATCCCTAGCTTCTCCAAAGATTCCTTTATGTCCTCGGCGTTGCATCCCCTGGCTTGGACAAAGTTGGGATTGTCAAACGGCGTAACGTCTTCCAGAGGATAGCTTCTGTTAGCATGAAGCTTGAGCGAACTGCTGCCAACTCCCTTCAGGACAACAGTCTTGTGAAGCCCACCTAGTAATCCTTCATAATCCGTGTCTCCACATTCTCCTGTGAAGAGCACAATATTTGACAAGTCCGTGCCCCATCGAACATATAGATACCTGAAGAATAATCAAGAGCTTATATGGTAATTTGCTTATGGGTTGCAAGAAGTGCAGAAGTTTACACCGAGCTTCATTTTACTATCAGATTTGGCATAACTTAGGTTAGGGTCTCGATCACAAGCTCGTGGAATATACGTAAACAGTCCTCATCATGACTACACCTACATCAATCCAAATAAAAAAGTGCAATTCTTTCTTTTGCTTCTGCCACAAACGCAGAGTTGTTAATGTAAATAAAACATAGTTTGGCGACAAAGGAGTTATCAGGCATCACTGTAACTCAGAAATAAGTGAGAATTATTAATTCTAGACATGTTCATTTCACCAATTTAACTGCAGCACTGGCAACCAAAAGAGTTGACAGAAATAAATAGCTTTCTTTCAACAAGATGAAAAATTCTATTGATGATATAATATATGTAATCAACCTGGAAATTTCTGAACTGAGCAATAATGTGTAATTGGATAATATATATACATATATATACATAAGGCATACCTCAGCGCCTGGGATCTAGAAGCCAGCACAGGGATCACATTTATTATGGCACCTTGTTGACAATAAATTACATTGCATCGAAGAGCCTGAATTCTCATCAATTTCCGAAGTTCCTTAACAGGGGGGATCTGTGAAGACAGAGTAAGTTCTAAGTAATAGTTGACAACGAGTACAAACATGCAAAAAAGCAAAGCAGAACTTGAATGCAGAGTCAAATCATAATCAGGGACATTAGGCAAAGGAGTTCTCGGATTTCAAAACATAATTACCAATGATAAGTCTTTCACTTTCAATGCAAAGCAATATGAAGACGACCTGGGTTCATCTTCCTCAACAACCTTTCCTTGTCCATTTTTATCATTAACAGAGATAGCCCAACGAACCAAAGTCTTCCTCAAACCTTCTGCGCCCCAACGGTATTCAATCTGTGAATGATAGTCCAAATCCAGTACAAATGGAAGTCCAGAATCATTAGAGTTTGAAGATGGATAGTAGAGATTGCTACCACTGTTACAAATAAATGCATCAAAATCCAATGGGTTCAAGCCCCCTGAATTCAGAAGAGAATTTATCTCAGATATGGTCATGGCTGTTGATAAAATGAATCCTATCAACCCAGCAGAATTTTCATTTGCCACCTCAACAACCATCTTGAGGATTTCAAGAAAATCTGAAGTCGTATCACAATCAACAGCAATGACAAAAATGTGCTTCCTCCTCCTCAGAGATGGAAATTTACTACTGCTAGTATTGTTATCTGCTCTCTCTTTAGCTCCATCCTTCCGTAAGCCTCCTCCAGCACCTTTTGAAACTGTCAAAACAGCGTTTTCTAACTTGTACTTTCCATCAACAGCATTGTCCTCATTGTCTAAAGAATTATCAAGATTGCCACTTTCATTTTTTTCCCCGTCCAATGATAGCTTCAAGTTTAAAGATAAATCCTGTATGTCTCTCAAAGAATCGCCAGGTGAATCTGATTCTGAATTTTGAAATCCTTCTTCAATTTTCTGCCACTGAGGCTGCCTGGGTTTGCAACTGACTATCCGAGCTAGGTATGCTTTACAATGCTCTGGCCATGAGAAAAGGTGGATATTTTTCAGTCCGTTCTGTCTACATCTTGCCCACAGCTGCTTATCCGAAACAAGCTTGAGAAGAGCATCAGCAATGGACTGTTGGTCGTGAGGATCAACCAGCAGTCCATTGTCAAGCACCTGTAATCAATTTGTTGTCAGTGTCCATAAGCTAGCAGGAATCTTCAAACTCACAGCAGTTTTGATGAATAGCCAAGAAAATCATCCTAAGATTGGAAGGATTCAACTATGTACCCACCCGATGAATGTCCACAGGACCACCATTTTTTGTGGCAACAATAGGCAAACCATAAGCTGCTGCCTGTTCAGCAAGGAGACACGTTAAATTTTCAAGAACTAATGTATTCTAAAATGAAGATAGCAGGTGATAAATAAAGAGAAACACCTCTATCAAAGTAAGTCCAAATGGCTCAATGAAAGCTGGATTAATGAACACACCCTGAAAAGGAAAAAGAATTGCCGGGATAAGAAGTCAAGAAAAGGATCAGAACTTCCTTGACAGACTGAAATCAACCATATTGTTAAATGCAAACTACAGTGTCATTTCAACACAATTCCATTTGATGAAATGTGACATCATATTGCAAGATCAATTTGGTAAAATATGATTTATAATTATACCTTTGTTTTGGCTGCAAGACGGTAAATGTCAGGAACATCAGATTGCTTATGGTGTTTAGGGTAAGCCACTTGACCATATAGATCATATTTATCAACAAGCTTGATAACGGAAAGAAGATAAGAGGCATTTGCGCCTGACATTTCATCAATATCATCACGGTTTCCCATTATTAATGTCTGCAAAAACAGAAACCAACAAAAGATTATTTACAACTTGCATATAAAACAAATTTTGATGAGAAAGAAGAGAATAAAGAACCATTTCAACAGAGTCCAGTTATTGAAATGCATGCACTAGACATAGAAGTTCAAAGACTAGCGTACTAGGTTGGCAAGCTCCCTTAGCTGGCGGCATTCTCCAAATGCTTTGACTAAAGTAGTAATATTCTTTTTTGGGTCTGGCCTTGCAAGAGCTAGTATCATAGGCTTCCGGGGATTGGAAAAGAAACGCATTATCTGGTGATTTGAAAATGCAGTCAGTATCAGGTTTAAAATCCCTACTAGACTGTATACAAGGAATAATCAATCAGTGACATGTAAAATCATTCAACTGTCAAAAACCAAAGCAAATATGAGAAAAGAATAACTATCACCTCTGACCAAATTGGTGGATCAGGAGACGCAGGATGATCTTTGTTTTTATCTTCTTCTCCATCAGAATCTCCATCGTGTGGAGTGATATGATGAAACTCCATTCCAGGAGGAATCACCTGGACATCATTGCCATATTAAGATATGGATTAGTTTTGCCACAAAATACCATTAGCATAAAGATATCACAACAACCAACTTCAATTTGAGGCTAATGGGAACCTCACAGGTTTAATGAAGGAATTAATAACAACATGTTGATGCTTACAACAGTTCGAGGCATGAACCTGCCATGACAGCTCACTCCTCGTTTGATCCTTGCTCTAAGTTTGCGCTCTAGTACTGGATCAAAGCCATCATACAGGCGCCATTGTTCTTCTATCTCCTGTTTAGTGCTAGTTATAATAATCTCCGAGGCATCAAGAGTTAACTCTTCAGCCTCTATCCGCCGCATTATTTTGTACGTTGCATTTACTTCTTCCCTTGACTGCCGTCCCTGTTTCATAAGTTGTTCAAGCTTGTCTCGTCCAAGTGAGTGTCCAGTAAAAACCATGGGAACATTTAGAGCTCCAGAGAGAAGAGCAGCAGAGTCACCAGCATCAGCATAATGTCCATGAATTGCAACAGGCCAGACTGGATTTCCACCACCAATTTGCTCTCCCAAAACATTAGACATCTGCATAATATGACCTAGTGCACCATCTACAAATTCTGGAATGTAAGGCCAGAGGAGTTCCTTTCTTATGTACTTGTCCTTCGGGCCAAATGGTATTCGAATAATGTAAGCACCGCTACTCTCACCGAGCTCCCCAGTTGAATTCTCAGAGCTGATTAGATTCAGCATCTCTGTTGGTTCACCATAACTCCAATCCACATCTGGAGACGATACTTGTCTTGTCAGCAAATCAACCCGATAAACCCCTGGCATTGTCCCCAGGGCCCTTGCAAGCTCCACTACATACTTGACCTGTATAAAACAGTAAATTCAAGACCTCCCCATGAGTAAAGTGGTGCTTCATGATTGAAATGATGGTCTAGAATAAGTACTTTCCACATAACAATAAGAATTTGAACAGAGACGCGAAAAGGAAAGGGCAAGGAGTTACCTGGCCACCTGTATCTGAATCACGACCAAGCTCCATGTTTTCACCACGTATCAAGCCATGAAGACTGCAAAACAGCTTGTTAGAAATAATTTTATGAACCATTATGAATTTCAAGCAAGTTGTAAATTCTATATATTCAAATATTGAGATCAACTTTTAGTTCACAGGTATAAACAAAGTCAATATGAGTAATAAGCATGCAAATAACCCATTATAATGTCAGGTCAATGATAAGAATTTTGGCCATGCCTTATGAGCACAATGTAAAGTTTCTTTTCTTTGTGCTGGTTAGCCCAATTCTCCATCACATCAACAGAACTTATTCTAGGCATTCTTCCTCTAACACTCCCACCATGTGCTGAAAGGTCACCAGGCACATCTCCTTTCTCTCCTTCTGACAGATCTTCCGACATATCAGCAGTTGCCTCTTTGCGACCTCTTTCACGTTCAAGGTGGCGTTTCGCTATCCTTTGAGCTTCCTCGCCCTCAAGCTAATAAAAAAAGTCCAACTAAAAATTTAAAGAAAAGGGAAAATATACAGTCCAAATATAACTAAACATTCTTGCCCCCGTTATGAACCATTAACTGCGAACCAGTTACAACCTAAAAAGCATCCCCATTAGGAACCATATTTCCAACTAAACATATTAAAACAAATAAAAATAAAATTCCGCGTGATTCATTCAATTGTTGTTAAAGATTCGCAAAATGTAGTCGCTATTGTTCGAAATCACAAATCCCAAAAGTGCATGTCAATCGAACATGAGTTCAAGCTCACCACACAATCCCATGCATAGCTGCGATTTTTTCTTCATACTTTTTTTTTATTAGACTTGGCGTGTATTTAAAATTGTAATAATTTTTATAATTATAGCTTGTAAAAGCATGTTTACAAAAACTATAAATTATAACGTTTTTTAATTAAGGTTTAGATGCAAAACTATATGGTGCGTATGATTTACTAAATACCTTCAAACTATAATTAAAACAAATTATAATTTTGACAACTCTGCGTTATATCTCCAAACAGAATCTTGAATACTCTGATTAGTTTAGTAAAAATTTAGTTTTGTTAGGCATTACAATTTTGTTTCTAAAATTTTTATTAGCTTTAATTGTTTTTGTATTTTTAAATTATTTTAATGTTCTGTATCAAAAACAAATTTTAAAATATAAAAAAACTATTTCAATAAATTTATAAATAAAAAATAATTTTTACTAACCATTTATCACCGTAATAATTATTCAAGTCTTAACTGTGCATGTATAAGTATATGTCTTGGAGCGTGGTTTCAATTGCATTTTAAAATATTTTTTATGTTTATTTTTTAAAAAATATTTTTTAAATTAACACATTAAAATAATTTAAAATAAAAAAATTAATTTTTAATAAAAAAAGTTTTTTTAGAAACAGTTTCCAGACATTCCCTAACTGGGATCCATAATCAAAACATGATTGATAAGCATGATGGACCGGGTTTGATTTGTCTTTTTATTCCATCAATTAAATTACTCAATGATAATTATCATAAACAAATCAAACACCATAAACTAATCATTAAACGCTTTTTTTCTAACTGAAATTATATTTATATATATATAAAAAAAAAAAACTAATCATTAAACGCTTTTTTCTATATATATATATATATAAAAAAAAAAAAAACCTGCTTCTTCTTGCGAGCCAAATTCCAAATCCTCCAGCACATATTTTCCAATCTAGTATTTCTCTCTTGCGTACTCCTCATCGCCGCAGCCTATCAAAAATCAATTCACATTCAAAATTACAAAACTAACATTGAATTCACCCAATCAAATGAAATAAAAAAACACGGTGTCGTGTCGCCTCGATCGTCTTACACGAAGCCAGGAACGATGGAGATCAGTCTCGTCGAAGCCAGTAATAACTTCCTCAACAAAATACCGAGTAGGACTAAAACGACCTCGCTCCCTGAGCAACAAAGACGATTTTGCATCGTCGATTCCTGGATCAACGTCCAGTATCGCTTCTAAGTAACTATTTATCCAGTCATTTCCCGCCATTTCCGCACAAACCGAAGAAGAAGAAGGTGATTCTTATTTTTCTTGGGAGATCAAAAGGAAACGGTTATCATCACTTTTGCGTGTGTTCTATGGAGAGAAGAAGGAAGTAATGGTGTTCTGTTGAGAGAGGAAGGAAATAATACAGTGGTGCGATTTTTATAGTGTTTGATTTTTATTTTTATTAAAAAAAAAAAGAGGAATAATTAATGGAGTAGAGAGAGTTTCTTAGTTTTGATAAAAGCTTTTTTCAGATTTGAGAGAGAGAGAGACCCGGACGTGAGGCCATGAGGTGGCGTTGTTTGAGGAAGTTGGCGAGGTCTCTGGAAAAAGGTCGCGTCGGTTTGGAACTTGTTCGATTTTAAGCTTTGTGAAATTAGGCACCACAAAGTTCGTCCTCTTGATATGATGGGTATTTTACACCACTCCTCGAAGTATATTCTCTTGTAATTTTACCATTTAAGGACCCATGTTCTAAAAAATAAAGAGGAATGAGTTATTTTTATTATTTGAATGTATAAATAAAACCATTTCACGGTGAAATAAATTATTTTTTATTTGTGGTTTTTAGATGATAATAGTAATATAACAAAAATTAATAATATTCATCATCATAATAATATTAACCCAAATGGTAGTTGTTATTGGATAATGATTGTGTCGTTATTAATACAATAATGATTATTTAACTAACAATATTGATGGTACAGCTTGTTAAATAATTAAAAATAAAAAATAAAAAGAAGAGATAAAGATTTTAATATGATCTAACAAATTACTTTAAAAAATTAATTTTATTTAAATAAAAAAGATTATATATAAGCTAAATAAAAAAATTAAAAGTTATTCTATTTTTAATAAATAATAATATAATAACTCCATTTTTCTTAACAGAAAAAACATATGGTTAAAGAATCATCTCAACCTAAAAGTTTAAATTGTTAGGTAATATTTTAAGATATAATTTATATTATTCTTTAATATATTTTCTCAAGTAAAAGATTTTTGGGCTTGAAACTTATATAGGTTTATATTATCTTGTGCTTAATTTTTTATCAAATAAATAAAAATAATAAAATTTAAACTTGAGATTATTTGATCATCAAAACTTTGATACTATATTAAAAAATTATTTTATTTAAAAATTTAAATTATTAAATAAAAATTTAAAATATAATTTATATTATTTTTTTACATAAAAATAAGATGGTATCGGTGCTCGTGATCACGCTTTAGTTGGGCTATATTTTCAGGCATCAAATTAACTATTAACCTAGCGAGAAATGTACAAGGGACAAGGCATGTAAAAGGAATGTCTCTAATGCATAGATTTGCAAGCCAGAAAGTGGAGAACAAAGAACAAATTGGGCACAACGTGGACTGTCTAGAGTGGTTAATTTATTTTCAACTTTTATTCGTACTTAGCATGAACATATATTTATCTAGCTAATCAATGACCTATCTTCTCTCTTTATCTTAGAGCCAATTAACCTATCAAAACTCACCAAATGCCTTGATTCTTGAAGATGGTTAATTAATCTAATCCAGCAGATTCCCAGATGGAAAGATGCTTAGCAAAAGCAAGCCATGCAAGATGTTCTGCACTTGATTACAAAGATATCTGTTGAAATATCATAAGATCTTGTCAAAGCCACACATCCCTGTTTCCATGAAGATAACTCATCGCTGAATTTTGCATCTCAGATCTCTATCTTACCTCTCCCTTTGTTTACCAGTGGAGATTCTTCGCGTTCCGTTGTTGATAGTGTTTAGGATCATAATTAACTTTTATTAACAATAAAATCACCTCTAAATACTTATTTTTATATTAATTAATTATTTTAATGTGAAACTTTAAAGTAAGTTTTAGATAATTTAAAATATAATTTATGTTATTTTTTAATATATTTTCTTAAATAAAAAAATTAATTTAAAAATTAAACAAGTTTATACTATTTACCTGTGAAGATATTTAGTTGTGAAGATATTTAGCATTACGTTGTTGATAGTGTTTAGAATTATAATTAACTTTTTATTAAGAATAAAATTATCAAGAATGATTTTTATATTTTAAATTATTATTTAAGCTTTTAAGATATAATTTATATTATTTTTTAATATATTTTTTCAAGTAAAAGAATTTTGAATTTAAAACTTAGATAGATTCATACTATTTTATATTTAATTTTTATCAAATAAATAAAAATGATATGATTCAAACTTGTAATTACTTGATAATTAAAATTCTGATAGGTACCATGTTAAAAAATAATTTTAACCTAAAAATTTAAATTTAAGTTATTAATTAAATAAAATTACAAAATATAATTTATATTATTTTTTAATATTTAATATATTTTAGTTTATTCAACCATGACCAGAATCTTGAATAGTAAGGTATTGTTAATTGCCTAGCTTGAAATTATCAATTGAAGACTCAAAAAATGAATCAGTCACGAAATTCTTTCCTCACAAGTTCCCGAGTCTGAGTTGGTGGAATCCATTTAACCTAATTGGGGAGATGATTTTAGCTTGATGCCCACAAAATGCATGATCCTTGATTCCATTTGATTGTTGGAGAAGGAAGAAAGAAAAAGGAGTAAGGCAGCTACGATACTAATATGGTGTTCTTGTATATATCATTTCTTTAAGATTAAGGCAGCAAAAATTCTCTCCCTATTTTTTCTTGGATTTGAAGGATTTGTTTGCGAGATCAATCTATGATTTGAGGGTTTTATTTATCATTTGTTTGTGTTTATGTCAATTATTTAAAATTATCCAATCAATAACTTGTTAATTAATAACATTTTGTGTTTATAAAAATGACTTAATTAAAATCAATAGTTATTATTATCTAATTAATCAATTAATTAATAGGGTATGACATGAACAAACAATATTTTACATCCAATGTAAAAATTATTCATCTTGTGTTGAAATTATATTCAATATCAACAAAGTTCACAAATAACAAAAGAATATTTTTATTATTTTGATTTTTTTATTAATATAAATATTTAGATCAATTTATATGTATCTTAACTAATTTTATTAATTTTAAAATTAATAACTATATAATAATTTTTAATAATTTTTAAACTAATCAACCAGCTAATTTTGATTTTGAAAAGAAGGGTTGTATGGCATATTTGGTATTGCATGTGGGGTAGAATATTTTGTAGAATATTTGTTATTTTAAAATATATTATATTGATTTTTTATATGTTTATTATTTTTAATATCAAAATTTTTTTAAAAATAATCAATTTGATTTTTTAAGTAAAATATACTATTAAAACATATTAAGGGATATTTAAAATAGTGGTAAAAGTTATGTATTAAAGTATTTTTATATTAAAATATATTAAAATAATATTTTTTTAATTTATTTTTAACATTCAACGATAGAAAAATATATGTAAAAATTAATTTAATTAAAAATATTATTTAGAAAAAAAAACAATGTCCATCTAAAATGCCAAATAACTCCTCCAAAACAGAAGAATTGTCGTCATCCCCTAGACTCATTCCTTAATCGCGTGACCGAACAGCCCCCGAGTGGTCAAGGATTACTACAATGTTCTCGACGTTGTCGTGGCGTGCAGATGACTACCAATGTCTCGCTCACTGTGCGTTCGTGGCTGGAAGACAGGTATTATAGTTGGCTGAAAAGTTAGATTTTAGATGCTGACTAAAAGAATCAGCTCCCACGTGAACTCATTTATTATTAAAATATACCACCGGTGTTTGTTTTTTAATTAGATACTTTGTTGTTTTGAATTAGAAACGACAAAAACTTGGAAAAAAAAGAGAGGTTTTCTTTGTGTTTTTATTTTTATTTTAAAATAATAAAAATTTATTCTAAAACTATATCATAAGATTTTTTATATATATTTCATCTTTGTTTTTTGAATTAAATATGTTTATATTTGTTTTTTATTTTAATTAGACAAATTTTGCAAAATCCTCCCTCTATCTCTCTATGTATATATAGAAAGAACTAAGAAGAAACATAAAGAAGAGGAACAAATTACTTTATTCTTTACAGAAGGGAAACTTAAACCAAAAGATAACTAATTAATCAAATCCCAATTTAACTAAGACAACACAACTATCTAGTTTTTCTTCATCTTCACACGTCCCCTACGTTCCCATCGCAAAAAACCAACATTCTTTGATCAAACACCAACAACATGGCTTGAAAATCCACGCTGAAGCTAAAAAAGAAAGAAAAAGGAAACCTGAAACTGATACAAGAGACATCAACACTGAAAAAATGTCTTTCTTTATTGGTATGATTATAGGAATCTCTGTTGGGATTGGTCTCATCGTAGCATTTGCTAAATACGAGAATATCAGATCCATGCGTCGTTCTCAATTGGTAAATCCCATCTGATTTCTTGGTTTCATTAATGATTCATGGTGGATTGTTTTTTTTTATGTTTGCGTTAATGTTTGTGTTTTTTTAGGCTAAGACAGTGGCAGCATTTGCAAGAATGACAGTCCAGGATTCAAGAAAAATTCTTTCTGATGAGTTTTATCCACCTTGGGTTGTCTTTTCACAGAGGCAGAAGATAAGTTACTGTACATGATATGAACAGTAATCCAGCCATTGGATTTATGAGTTTCATCACTAGGATCCGCATGTTTTTTTTTTAAAAAAATGGGATTGATTTAGAGATTTTTTATCATGGTTCCGATATTGGTTTGTTCATGAATTGCAGTTAACTTGGCTTAATGCTCAACTTGACAAGATTTGGCCTTATGTTGACGAGGTAATAAGTTTGATTAATTTCCCTTTTCATGGTGGATTTCTTGCTACACTTTGGGTAATAAGTAATACTGAGCTGCGAGTTTCTGTGGTTTCTGGTTATATAATGGCATAGGCAGCATCAGACCTGATAAGGAGCAATGTTGAGCCAATTCTTGAACAATATACGCCAGCTATATTTTCATCTATGAAGTTTTCCAAGTTGACCCTTGGTACTGTGGCTCCACAATTTACAGGTTAGTTTGATTGATTACAAAATCGGTTCAAGTCCTTGGTGATTTTTCTTTTTCCAAAATGTTGGCAATCATGGGATAAAAAATGACAGAGAATTTATGGTTAGAAATCGAGAAAGAATCCTTCTCTCCCCCTTTTGTTAGTCATTTGAGTAATTGAGTTCCTGGGCATGCAAAGGAACAGAGTGATGATATGTGCGAGTTGTGGATGTCTTATAGGAGTTTGCATTATTGAAGAGGAAAGTGGAGACAAGGGTATCACCATGGAATTGGAGATGCAGTGGGATGGCAATCCAAATATTGTACTTGATATCAATACAAGAGTTGGTATGGCACTACCCATCCAGGTAATCTTCGACTTGGTGCTCGGTTTTCGTAGGGTATTCTACTGACCTCATAATGTACATGTGAAAGAATCATCTTAACCAAGGTTAAGATGGATGTTTGATGTTAACATTAAAGTCTTGTTAACTAAGTAATTATAAATTCAAATCTTATCATTTTCATTTTATTTAATAGAAATTAAGCATGAATTAATATAAACATGTGTAAGTTTCAAGTCGAAAAAACTTTAACTCGAGTGTTAAAAAATAATATAAAATTATATCTTAAAATCTTGTCTAAAAAATTAAATTATTGGGTTAAGTCATTCTTTTGCAATATATGTGTGGTAAAGTTTCACCGACATTGATTTAAGAATCATGCTTTTCCTTAATTGAAGTTAACTAATTTCTAGTATCTTAAGATATAAATAGAATAAAACTTTCTAAGTGCAGACTGCAAACTGATTCTTTCTTTTGATAAAGAAGACTGATACTAATTTCAGCTCCCTTTTCTTTTCTTTCTTTCTTTTTTGGCTTCGATACAGCAATCAAGCCCCTTTGTCACGTTGTTTCTGCTGAGATATAGTGATTTTACCATGTTAAACATTCTTTTGTAATTCTGGGGAATTTATTCCTAGTTTGAGAGCTGGTATCTGCCAAGAAAGCTCATCTGTTTCACTCTTTATGTCATGTTTGTTGTCTAATTAACTCACACGATATAATGCAAAATCTGTCTAAGTTAGTGCACATTTAGTGGAAGATCTTCATTATTATTTACATATCCTTTCCTGTTTAACTTCATCTAGGTGAAAAATATTGGATTCACTGGGGTTTTCAGGTTAATCTTCAAGCCACTAGCCGAAGACTTTCCTGGTTTTGGAGCTGTTTCTTATTCCTTGAGAGAAAAGGTGAGTTTTATCTTGTTACTTTTTAACCATCTTAAAATTATCACAATCAACATTCTGGAAGGGAAAAAGAAATATTCTGAAGGCAATGCTGATTACATACATGAACTTTTTTCATGCACATGTGCAAAAACTTAAATGCTTATATATAAAATCTCATTCTGAAAGTAGATGAAGCGTATGTAGTAACAAACATTTACGTATAAATATGTAGAAAACCATATCCAAATATGCTCTGGATAACATGAACATGGAATTCTTTGAATTCAATTTATAAATTTTATTATGACTGCAGAAAAAGCTGGATTTTACGCTTAAAGTTGCACGTGGTGAGATATCAGCAATCCCAGGCCTTTCTGATGCTATTGAGGTTTGAACAAATTTTATTTCCTGGTTCTTTGCTTCATCTCTCACGTACTTGCATGCATTTCTCAAGGATTGTCTTGTGGCTTTAAGACCACATTACTTGATCAAAGTTGATGTCACACCTTATGGAGGGTGATTAATCCTGATTAGATCACAAATTTTACGACCCAGAATTTCTCATCTCGTACAATGTATTGTAGGTGATTAAACATTAATTTGAAATACCCTTCCAGAGCTGTACTTTTCATTATTTATTTGATTCCTAGGACTATGGCCGTGAATGATCATAGGTCTAACGAAACTGCTGTATTGTTATGTTCAGGAAACCATAAAGGATGCCATTGAAGATTCTATAACATGGCCAGTTCGGAAAATTGTATCGATATTACCTGGGGATTATAGGTGCGCTAATTCTATCTAGAATTCTAGATTATCATCTTTATTGTGATCCTTTTGCAAAATTTCAATTCCCATAATGCTTGCCAGTTATTTAGTTCTGATCGAGGTACAATTTGCCAAAATCTTCAGACCTGTAATCCAAATTGAGATAGGTAGGCTTGAGTTTCACTCGCTTCCTGAGTTTCATGCATAGGCTAGACCAACTCCTTATCCTTTATTGTTCTATCCATGTCTGATTATGGGACTTCTATTTTGGTTTAGTCTAAATTCATGTTGATCGGAAATAGATATGTTGGTTTGAGGCTGGACTGAGATTGAGATATAAGAGCATCTTAGGCTCATCTCAACCCAGCCTGACTTCGATCCCTATCTCATGATCACAATAGTGCTTATTCTGTATCGCCACAGTGTACTAATCCATTATATATTCCAGAAGTTCACTGATAATTTTAAATTTGTATTTCTGATATAAAATGCTTCCTATAAAATGCTTCCTTCTGCGATTGAACACACCGTCTCTCTATGTATCGAGCCCCTTCAAAGTTACAATTCCTGAATGCATCCAGCTGATCCACACTAAGAAGTAACATTTTGGATTTCTGATGATACTGCAATTATTAATGTTTACTTCATGTTTTAGTGACCTGGAGTTGAAGCCCGTTGGAACGTTAGATGTGAAGCTTGTGCAGGGCAAGGACTTGACAAATAAAGACATTGTCGGAAAATCTGATCCTTTTGCTGTCTTATTTATACGTCCACTACGTAGCAGAATGAAAACCAGCAAAACAATTGTAAGACAGCTTCCCATATTTCACCACTTAGGTTTTCTTTGTTTAGATCAGTCATAACTCTTACGATAATTTCAGAGCAACCAATTGAATCCCATATGGAATGAACACTTTGAGTTCGTAGTTGAAGATGCATCAACTCAACACTTGACTGTAAGAGTCTTCGATGATGAAGGAGTTCAGGCTGCTGAACTCATTGGTTGTGCTCTAGTGGCACTAAAGGATCTTGAGCCTGGTAAAGTGAAGGATGTATGGTTGAAACTAGTCAAAGATCTAGAGATCCAGAGAGATAACAAATACAGGGGTCAGGTAAGAATCTGGTACGCCAATTGAAATCTCCCATCCTCGTCACTGGTTTCAAGTATGTTAGAATGATATATCGATATCGAGTGCGTAGGAGATCATCTACGACTAAACTATTGTGTAATTTCTTACGAAATCAGAAGGGGATTAGAAACGAGTTTTTTCACTTTAGTTGAAAACCTAATATGATGATATTTCCCAGAGTCAGTTTTTTTCCTGCTTTTGTTACAGATTTTTCTCGGTTCAAAAGCAATGTATGAACTTGCAGTTGTTAATGAGTGCCATCTTTTTTTCATCAGGTGCACTTGGAGCTTTTGTACTGTCCGTATGGCACAGAGAGCAGTTTCAAAAATCCTTTTAACCCTGATTTTCATTTGACCATTTTAGAAAAGGCCATTAGGAGTGGCACTGATGGAACAGGTGATCCAAATTCTGGAAGAACATCTCCAAAGAAAAATGTCATCGTGAGAGGAGTACTATCAGTTACTGTTATAGCTGCAGAAAACTTGCCGCCAACTGACTTGAATGGAAAGGCCGACCCCTATGTTGTCCTTATAATGAAGAAATCTGAGACAAAAGCCAAGACTAGAGTGAGTTCGAGGTTTCTGATTATCATGATCACTACCACGTTCCTTTTTAATTTTTTTCGTTTGTTTCTTATCGTTCACTCATTTTATCACTTGTTCAAAGAATCTGGTACATCGAAAGTGCAATTTTGGCTAACTAGATGTCTGTTGATTATAACAAAGAAGAGTCTTCTAAAGTTATATTTCTCAGGCAAGACCATGCTTATATGTTCCATAACCTCAACCTCTTATGCTTTCACAGGTCCTAACGAAGAACCTAAATCCAGTTTGGAATCAAACATTTGAATTTGTTGTGGAGGATGCATTACACGATATGTTAATTGCAGAAGTCTGGGACCATGACACTTTTGGCAAGGTAATTTTTCCACACCAAGTGCATTATATTGCTCAGTGTCATATAATTGTCTTGCTGAGCTTTTGTTTATGTAGGTATTTAGGCATTGTTTTGTGTGCTGGCACGCACCTTTTTTTTCAAAGTTTTGCAAGGAATCCGCATTATTCTTGCAAGATTGTTAATAGTCTTTCAATATCATTCTAATTTCGACGAACTGTATGAATCTTTCAGGATAAAATGGGAAGATGCATAATGACACTCACCAGGGTTCTGTTAGAAGGAGAATTTCAAGACAGCTTTCCACTAGACGGTGCTAAATCAGGAAACCTGCTTCTGCATCTCCAGTGGACACCGCAGCTAAAGTTTCGTGATTCTTGATCTATAACTAGAAGGGTATCTTTTCAAGCTTTTCCATGCAGATATTCTTGCCTGTTTTTCTCTTTGCACGCAAGTGCTAGAAGCCAATGCTACGATTTTCCTCGATGCTTGTTGTAAAGGATATTAAAGATTAATGTGAAGGAGAGAAGAGGAAAGTCCAGCTATTCTTTTCTTCATGTCTAACCATTTTTACCCTTTTTTTTTTCCTTTATTGGATTACATTCTGTGATATGTTTAAATTCAGAATACATGTATGTGTATATATGCAATGGAGGTTGATGATATTTGCAGATAAGTTTTGGTCTTTCTTGGTAACAATCTTTAAGAGATGGATTAAATGCTCCACATCCTCCTTGTTCTTTCTCATTTCTTCATTTGCTTCAACTTTAATCGACTCTGATTCAATAGTGAAGTGTACAGGCTTCTGCTTCAATTCATCATGCTCTGTCAATATTCAATATTACAGGTTAATTATTTTATGGATGCTAAAGACTGTTTCAAATGAAATTGTTTTGATATCCTCTTCTATAAGGGTGATATCTGATGAGAGCAACTCTATATCTAAAAAAAAAAAATAAGCTTTTCCGATTTTGTCAACTGCTAGAGGTACTCAAAATTCAAAACACAATCTGATTTGAGAAGGAAGCATAAGCATAATATTTTATGGACAAGAAAAGAATTGAACCAACGTATTAAACCAAGAGTACTAGTTATGTCATTCATACGTTTATAAATGAATAAATCTAATATACTCCTTGAACCATTGAAATTTGATCTCACTGAAATCTCTGCCGTTTTCCAGCTGGAATTTGATGGATAGCACCAGAATTTAACTGGTATCCCTTGTCTAGACCTGAACTAGAAGCACAACTAGCAAGATTTAACATGGAAGAACACTTTTGAGAATATCCGCGACGCAACTCAATGTAAGATGGTGAAGCCAATGGTTTTAGAGCAAGAACTCTTGCATTGGCAAATGTATTCTGAATACTCATGGAAACAGGTACAATATTGAACGGTTGCAATGGAGGCGAATTTCTCCACCGTGGAAGCAGACCTGCAAGAAGTAGCGTTTGAAGGAGAGGGCGTGCTTCCATTAGAGCCTGCAACAGCTTTCCCTTTTGAAGCAGGACTTTTCCTTCTAGAAAATCTTCAATTACAGCATCAGCCGGATGGATCTTGGCCATTGCTGGAGGCACTAAACCTGCTGATATGGAGCCTTTATACTCTTGCACAAAGGTGTTGCTCACAAGCCCCATATGACTTGAGCCTGCAAAGTTATTGTTAGAGAAATCTGGTGAGGTAATTGTATCAAAGAAGGAATCCACAGGAGAGGAGCCATGTGATTGGTGATTATATGTTTCAGAGAAACTATAAGAATCAGTTATGCTCGAGTTTCCTATCACAGAAACTACAAGGGGGTTTTCGGATTGTTCTTGAGGATGAATAGGCAGGGATGCAGCTATAAGTTCAGAAAGCACAAGATTGTTGAGTAGTTTTTGCAGTTGACTTTTGGCCTCATCTCTTTCTTGGGAAGCAACCTTTAGCATATTGGTTAAATGCTCCACATCCTCCTCGTGCTTTCTCATTTCTTCTTTTGCTTCAACTTTCAGTGACTCTAATTCAATGGTGGCATGCACAAGCTTCTGCTTCAATTCATCAATGCTCTGTCAATATTCAATACAGATTAATTAGTCTGAGAAAGGGATGATAACATGTTATTACATCCTTAATATCATGCAGTATTTTCATGATTATAGGGCAACAGAACGAAAATAGAAGCCTTGGTTTCAAGTAGACACAAGAATGAACACCAATACCTTTGCATCGATATATGGGACATGCGGACAGAAATTCCGAGTAAATACAGGAAACAGATTAATCCAAGTTAATAAAAAAAATTACATAGAATTAAATTGAATTTTAATCAGGAGTGACCGAGTCAAATCAAATTTACTCTGAGTTAAAAAAAATTTACACCCAACCTGCAAAAGACAAGCTAACTAGATCCTTAGCTAGTTCAAGATTTAATAGCAATAGTGACATAACTTGAGATGAGATATGAAAATTACATCAAACACACTAGACACAATTCTGTGCTCGGTAGCGAAGCCACAGGCTGGGGCAATTCTAAAAGTATTTGCTAGCTAACGAAATAGTCCCTAATATTGTAAAGTATTTGACACTTGCCCCTTAAATATTTTTGCTAAATGGGTGTGGTAATCACTAAATATGGAAAATTTTAAAATTGCACCTTAATTGTGAAGCATTTAACTCTCTTACCATTTCTTTTGACTTGTAAAATTGCTAAAACAAATGTAAATCGAAAGTTTAAAGTGAATGAGACACGGGAGAGAGAATAAAGTGAGAGAAAAATTGTATGTGTTTCACGTTGTAGGAATTATAATTATTCCCCTGAGCTTGGTTTAAAAGGGATTTTGGTTAAATTTTACCTTGAAATGGCTAGTTGGTTTGCGTTCTAATGCGCGAGACAAATAAAAAAATATGCAAACATTGTTAATGCAAAGCTTTTCTAGAAGAGAATTTTTTTTTAATTGTGAGCATAAAATTTAAATTTTAGTATTAATAGCTTAAATGGTATTTGGCATTCAAAAGGCCACTTTTTATTTTAATATGTGATATAAATCTCTAATGTTTTAAATTTTATTTTCTTATGAATCAACAAAATGCTTGATTTTAGTCCTTGTCATTCTTTTCAATGTATCTCCCTTTCTTATCCTTTTACTCAATTGTGTTCTATTTTTTTTCTTTATTTCCCATAATTAAGGATAAGTTCCAAGCCCTGTAATATTGTCAACGTTATAAAAAGCATTCAAGGAATAAGAGGATAAAATTCGACATCAATTGCTAGCAGTGTGAAAACTGTGTGCGTGATAATATATAGATTTGATTGAGTTTTTGCATTAAAGATATTGTTAGTGGACATTCCGAGAAAACAAAAGGATGTTCATTTGTCGACTAACTTCATTTGTGGAGTAACTCCTTCAAAAATTCATAGCTCTCTCATCTATTGATTAATTTCTAAATTCAAAACAATGGAAAGATTCTCCATTTAAACCTCCAATGCCCATTTCAAGCTCAATTCAAATACAATCTTTGTATCATGTTGATGTAAGGTCTTCAGAATATTACCTCAAGTTTTGCAGGATCTGATGCTCTTCTTTGGATTCATCTGCTGATAAAGTTCTTTTGATAAGAAAAGAAATGAAACTGAGCAATGAAAATAGCACTTTATTATATGATGATTTACAATGGAGTCGAGAACGATAGTGACCAACAATGTGTCATTATTGAGCTACGAAACCACGGAATATTTCAGGAAATGAAACTTGACAAACTAATTCCTTAATATGAAATGCTGGCAAATTCAACAAATGGCCGTTTACTATAAATGGAGGACGTAGTGATCCCAAATATTTCTGCGAACAGCACAGGTTGCTAGCACCCCTGACCTTGATATTATTGCGGTGCAAACTGCAAAATATTACTGCTCTGCCGCGGCATGTAGAAAGTGCATAAATTTATGAAACCTTTCTATCCAAAATCTTCAGTAACTAGCCAGTTCCCTAGCCTTGAGATGTCTCCTTCTATGCAGATTGCTTGCCCTGCATGACAATTCATTAAGAGCTCTAAATCGAATCATGTTTCATGAAAGAAGTTATGGACATTGGATAGCCAATGATGTGCAGCCATCGCTTTGAAGCATATGCTATTGATATTCTGTTACTCAAAGGCGGATCATTAAGTTATTCTACTGGCATCATGTTTACAAATAGAGTTACAAACTTGCATGTACGTTGTTTAATTGCTTTTTAGGGTGTGTTTTTTTTCAACTTAGCATACTGGAGCCGCGTATTGCACCTATGAATGAATCAATCACTTGCATTATACAAGACTTTTGCATCAGTTTTGTTGCTCATCTGATATTTGATATTTTAGAAAAAACTTCCTCTATCTTCATTAGAAACTTTACCTCCCTCAAAAAATGCGAATAGGCAATGCCAACTTCCCAACTCAACTATAATATTTATCTGATGCTTGAGAAATACCACCATGACTAAACACTAGCATCTAGCATTCTTGAACAAAAGGAAGGCAAAGAGATCACACTTACCAGTATTGGTTATGGAATATCACAGAATCAGTTGTTTCTGGCTTTCCGTCATCATTTCGATTCCATCGGTAGAATGCATGTGTTCTGTTCCTAATCTCCAAGGTAGAATGGCCATAACTAGCTTCTCTGAATGCGGAATAATCTGGTTGTGGGTCAAAGAACCTAATTATAAATTTCAACAGTTAATAGGTAACCTATATTTGAATTAGTTAGATTTTCCTAAGCTTAAACAATTAGATTTGCCTCACCTTCCAACAAGACCTTCCTGATTTCCCCCATCCCCAACAGTTAGGTACACGGGCGCTGATTTGTCAGGAACAGGATAACGGTCACCAGTTGTCACGTTATAATGTATGTTTGAGATACGATACTGTAAATCAAGAATACTCTCAATAAGAAAAGGAACACTTGATAAATTCAAAACTGGTGCATAAAACGATATATACAGCACCATTAGGATCAGAATATGAGGGGTTGCAACTCCAAGGCACTTTCAGGAGAATCATGCATCACGAACATGACTTCTTAGAATATGAATATCAGGGGGGGCTAAAATTGTTTCTTTAACCATGTGGCTGGGTTGGGTCTCAGCTATAGGAGCTGCATGCCAGTTTGCGATCACCAAGGACCTGCTTAAAAAAGTAGCAGCTCCTCTTTTCCAATGAAAACTTTGTAAATGAATGTTCTTTGGGATTCAGTGAAGTTTCAGGAGAACAATCTTATGGGAATTCCATTTAGTGGAAGAGGAAGCTACAAATATACAAATTGTATATGATGATGTATTGATAGGTCTATAAGGCATAAAAAAGAGGAAAGTACATACTGATCTTTCATATGCATGAACATGACCAGCAAAAATGAAGTCGACTTTGGATCTAACAAACCAGCTTTCAAAGACTGCACGCATGCTTTCACCTTCCATATAGTGGGCTGCATTGCTGTTGTAGATGGGCACGTGCATGACAACAATGAGCCAAGGTGTCTTCTCCCTGTTGACTCTTTTCAATTCCTCTCTAAGCCACATCCATTGAGGAGTATATTTTACTGATTAAAAAATATTTACAAATTCGTTATGACCAGAAAACATTCAACTTATAGTAACATCAAATAGTCTTTTGAAATATGAACTAAGAATAGAAATCATTAAATTGTCAATAACAGTTGCCATCGCATCTACTTTTTTGGTAAGAAACCAGCAAATTTTAAGCAGATAGTATCATCTAAGTTTTGGAATAGACTAGCTACTTCCAGCCAAAACATAGTGAATCAAGGATTACCAAATGGAGAATAGCTGGAGAGGACAATGATGTGAGCAGATGCACGGCGTATAGCATACCAAAGAGGATTGGTGCTTTTTGAGGCTGTATGAGGGGTGGCGAATCTATGCAGAAATGATTTAAATGGAAGGACTTCCTCCTGGAACAAGAGGATTTGTGTGTGAGTTGACAAGCATTAAAGCAAAGAGGATAATGCCAAAGATTAGACATGTGTTGAAACTAGAGCATTAATAAAACTAGAAACAATAGATCAATGGCAAGAGCATAAAAACTAGAAAAGAAAACATAAGGTGAAGAAGTTTAAGGTTACCATTTCTGGCATGTACTCTATCTCATGGTTCCCAGCTGACCAAATCCATGGTTGATATGCAGCACTTTGCTCGACAAAACGGCCCCATGAATCCCATCTAATACCAACATTATCATATTGATATCTATCAGCATAAGAGAGATCACCAGCAAACAAAACACACTGTCCCCCACTCTTCATGTAATGCTCGAGAGTGGAAAGAGAATTATATGTTTGACCCAAATCACCTAAAAATATACAAAAACCAATACATAGTGAGAAAAATATAAAAACATGTGGTCCAAAACTAAGAAACATGTTCTTCCAAACACCGCATTCCATTGTCTGTATTGTATTACCTGATATTGAAACAATGGACTGTTGGTTGAAAAATATCTTGCTAAAGCAAAATCCAATAGGTATTCCGAAACAAAATTCAACTTAGTTATTCTTAAAAAGCAGCAAAATATCTTACCAATAATTCCAAATGTGTAGGAAGCATCTGGATCAATCTCTGGAGGTGTTTGAAACCAAAACACACGAGAGGAATCACCTTCTCCGATCTTGTAGTAATACTTGGAATCATACTAAAAAGACAAAAATGTTAAACCCCGAAACTGAGACCATTCAAAAAGCGAAATAAAATCATAGTTCAATTGAATATTTTACCTCAAGCCCATCAACAAGACAGTGATGAATGTAGCCAGACTTATATTTGTAAAAGGTGTAGTTAGTAACAGTGCCCTCAGCACTAAAATCATAACTATTCTCTGAAGTGCCATACTTCACGGTATTAGAACCCGGTTCATCAGGCGTAACCCAAGAGATTATTACAGCCTTCCCATCATAATCACCTTGAGTGATGTGGACCTAACAATCAACAAACTAATCAGGTCATAATTAACTTCAACAAAAAAAAAAAAGGGTTTCAACTAAAATTCAGTAAAATGTGCAAGACTCACTTGCTGTGGAGCATTAAAAGCTTTTGGAATTGCAAAAATTTCATTGTCAAGAGGGATATCTGCCGCTGGCCATTGCGTACGAACAAAAGTGCTCGTTAAACCCGCATTCCCATTTTCCACATAGCTTAAGACTAAAACTAATATAATTACAAATCGAAACAATTGCAACCGCAATAATCTAGAAGCCAGCAGCATATTCTTTGCAAGAGCAATCCCTGGGAAACACAACCTAATAAATCCAGTAAGAATACAACTACGGCAAAGAAAACATATAGACTAATAGTAAGACTAAACTAACCCAAATTAGGAAGTTCAAATCATCATTAAAAAAAAATGAACTGTTTGACCCTTAATTAGTTTGGCTTCTTTATTCTCTTTTGTTATCTAGGAAGCGACTTCCTTGCATTTCAGATCTACCCATCATACTATATTGCACTGCACTAACCACTATGGTTTACAAATTTTGATTCATGAATCAAATCAAGAAAACTCTGCAATTGTTACTTCAATATAAAATCAATTACAAGCTTTCACTCTTAACTTGTAACGATGAGAAAACCATGGAAAAAAAATCCACAATCTACAAAGGTTTTTGCAAGCAATCTTTAAGAAAATAAAATCAAAAGGTTGCAGAAATAAAAACAATTCCTACGTGATATATCGAAGCAGAGATCAGTCAGAAAGCTTTGAAAGACATGAGGGGTACCTGAATCAATGGCGAAGACAGAGCTTGTAATGACAGACGCTGTTGTAGATCTTTGACAGTTACAAACGGTGACTTTTTCTCAAGAGTAAGATGCCAGCAAACAGTTAGAGCAGTTGTTGTTTTCAAAGTTTCAATAGCAACATGCTAGGTATAGAGATACACCAATCCGCTATTGCCATGTTAGTAATAAGTAATTTGCATTAAATTAACTGCGTGAAGCCGAATAATTCCTCTCTCTTTTTTTCCCTGTTTTTTCTAGACGTTGATAAAATCAATATATATAATATTCAAAAACATTTCTAAAATATTTAAAAAATATTTAAAAAATTATCTTGTATAACTTATCATGAAAAATGATTTTGTTTTCGTAATCTCTACTAAATATCTATATCTAAATTCACAGTTTATACTTTATATAATTATAAAAAAAATAAAAATAAAAATTATCTCAATTACATTATAATCTAACCGAACTAAAATCCCAACTAAACCCAACTTGAGCTCGGTTGAGCTATCCAACCACACTTCATTCTAAATTTTTTTAATTATATTATTAAATAATATAAAAATAATAATAAAGATAAGAACTAGTGAGATATGCTGAGAATATCCTAACTCTATGAATCAAGATATGCAAGAATCCACCATCCTTCATTTTTATTAGCCACATGTCTAAGTAGTGAGTCTCGATTAATAAGTAGTCATTGAGTCTTAATTGCATGCTTATCCGACGTTCATCTTACTTGAATAAATAAATAAAAGGATAGTTAAAAAAAATGTAGTTTGGGTGTAAATTACGAGTGAAAAATTATATTTTACACTATGGGTCAACAAAAACTTTTAGATTTGACTAATCAACCTTCATATATTTTGAATATAAAAAATCCAACAAAATAAAAAAATCTCCCTCCAAGCACAATTTCTCTCTTTTGAATATTATTTTCTCTCCTGGAAAATTTCTTCTTCTTATCTTACCCAAATCAAAACCAAAATCTTAATAATTACTGCCTTAACTCCGTTTAAAAATTAATCAGGCCGTATTTTATCTATTTACCTCATGTTTTTTAATATTAATCCTCATATTTTTTTATATTAATGTAGATATTTTGATAAACTTATCTATATCTTCATTAATTTTAAAGGTTTTAAAATTAATAGCTATATAATAATATTAAGATTTATAAAATTCTAACTACTAATAATTTTAAAAAATAATTTTAAAATTTAAGTTGTTAACCTAAAGAATTAATTTTTAGCTCACCTGTTGATATGGTAAGAAAAGGCCAAGAGAATGGTGGGGTTCCAAGTCTTTGCGTCTAGAAGGAGAGCAAGGTTGCGTTTAAATTTTCTTTGGTTTGGGTTTTCCACAGGAGGATGCCTCCAGAACCAATCAATCTTCATCATGACTGCTGTAATTCTCGCCAAGTCTTTGGCTCTTTGTTGTACAGTAGTGAGTTTAATTTCTTGCATTTTTTTCTCTCTTTTTTTTTTTTCTAAACTCTGGATACAAGAATAAGTTTGTTGAAATACTGTTAGTTTCGATGTTTCAAAAATATTTTTTAAAAAAATAATTTTTTTATTTTTTAAAAATAATTTTTATATTTTAATATTATTTTAATATTAAAAATAATTTTTTAAAATATATATATTATACCATGAAGCAACCGTTATTAAACATTTTTGTTTAATAGTGTTTCTGAAAAACGCTATTAAATAATTTTTTAAAATTATATTTCATAAATAATTTATTATCTATCCTATAATATATAGTTTATGAAAAACAATAAATTTTTCAAAACCAAGAAAGTATTTAGAGAGCATCTAGAAATGTAATAACAGTTATTTTTAAAATATTTTTTATATTAAAATAATATTTTTTATTTTTTAAAAATTATTTTTAACATAACAAATCTAAAAAATTTAAAAAATTATAAGTTATAAATTTAAAAAAAATTAAACATAAAAATAAACAAGCCCCTGAGCAATATATACACATCATGCTCCTTTTTTTTCTTCTTTTTTTTGCTTGCTCAATTGCTGCACATAGATCTGATTGCAGTTGAATTTGAATTTCAGTGAAGGGGATTATGAACTTGTCATTCAGTAATGGGAAATGTCGGCTGGGTGGATTTAGAACTTTATTGTACAGGATTGAAACTTTGACATTTGTAAATGGATGTGTCATCTAATGAAAAAATGTTATACGACAAGGTTAATGATGAAAACTAAATTAAAAATGGGTCTATTTAATATCTTGTTAGAATTTAATCTTTCTTGATACAAGCTTTTTAATATAAAATATTGATATATGTTAAAAAAATTATAAGTGAATATAAAATTAATTTTAAAGAATACTTAGTTAATATATTTTGATATTAAACTCAAAACTCTGTAAAAAACTCAACAGGAAATAAAAATCTTTTAATTTTTACAAAGTGTGAAATTAAAGTTGGGCTTGAGAAATGCTCAAGCTTTTAGGTGATACATATCTTAAGTAAAGTGTGGTTTATATCTAAATTCATATTTATGTAGGTTAAGATCGAGTTTATTATAAAGTAACAAAAAATTATTTTTTAGCTGCCCTCTAATAATTTTAGGTTTGGTTTTGGAATTAAAAAATTTTGGCCAGTGTAAAATTATATATATCAATTATGTTTTAACCGGGTTGAGTCTACAAATGCAAGACAATCTTTTTCATAGATATTTTTTATAAACATAAATAGTTTTTACAGCTATAAAAACTTTAAATTTATAACTATAATATTTAATTTAATTCTAGATTTACGGTGACTAATTAAAATTGATAAAGATACCAGAATTAATTTTTTTATTTCTAGAACTTATTAAATAAAAAAAGGGTAAATAAAGAGTTTGGCATTTTTTAATATATTTTATATATTATTTCTTACTTTATTTTTAATATTTTCATTTTCATTTTAAGGTTTAATTTTCCTTCCAAATCTAGAGTACAAGGGTAAACTAAAAAATTTATATTTTATCACTGACTTAATATATTAACGCTAACAAACTAAATAGATTACAATGACAATTCTATAAATAATCAGAAATTTTACATTGATTTTTTTATTAGGATATTAAGTATTAAAACATATATAAATTTCAAGATATAAAATTTATTTTTTAAAATTGTAAAGTATAATCTCGATTTGAACCGGACAACAGTAGATATTTTGTTACTGTCAAAGAATAAAATTATATAAAATGTATATATCATCAAGTAAAAATTATTGTATTTTACCTTTGTGTTTTGTGGTTATTAATCTAATTTATATGTGAAGTGACGTGATGGATGTATTTTATTTAATAAATTTTATCATCCACAAGGCGTGGAGGAGGTCGCAAACCTTCATGTAATAAAATAAATAATTCGATAGGAATGTCGAATAATTACAGGCACATGCTTACTCAGAGTGATGTTACACTGGAACCCAGTACAAGATGTGTTGCCCCCCTACAAAAATAACACTAATTCACACCAATGACGCGTACGCACCACACCAACGCCACCTCTCCAGCGTATAATAATACTATACCCCAGTTATTTAGATGTTGGTTAAGTAATAATAATTTAAAATTAAAAAAAAATTATAATTTTAAATTTAAGTTTTTAATTTCTTATATAATCATCATTAGAGATTTATATAGTCGTTAATTTTAAAACCTATAAAATTAATCATGATATACACAAACTAGTCCGAACACCCACATTAATCTGAAAAAATAAAACTATAAGTTGAACCATCTAAGTGGCTACACGGTAAAAAAATTAAAAAATATATATTTTTTATGATGTTGAGTGTAAAATTTTAGTTATTTGTATAATAGTTACTGAAAGTTTATATAATTATTAATTTTTAAATTTTTAAAATTAATTATAATATATATAAAATAACTTAAATATTTATATTAATAAAAAAACTATGGTGGTGTATGGGCACGCTGAATTATGTTTTATAAAAATTTAATTTTTTTATATATTTTAAATTATTTTAATAAATTGATCTTAAAAATATTTTAAAAAATAAAAAAAATTAATATAAAAAATACTTAAAAAAAAACTATAATCATATTTTTAAACATGTTTTATATTTAGATTGATTAAAATTTTATAAATATCAAAATTACTGAAAAATTATAAAATTATTAGTTTTAAAATCTATAAAATTAGTTAAAATATATATAAATTAAATTAAATACTTATATTAATTAAAAAATAAAACTATACCTTACAAAAATATCGAATTATAGTTATAATTCCTTCTCTCTACGTGTGTGCAATATGTGTGCAATTAATTTGTTTTCGGATTGTGGGCTCCACCTTCCTTTCAAAGAAGCCCCGCCAATTCCATGGTGGTTACTTGAAAGTTTTATCATCAGCTTCCATGTGAGAAATAGCTGTCGGTTTAGAGAGGAGTTTGGGTGCGGTGCTTTTCTATAAAAACAAAATTGTTTAATATTAATTTTTTTATATTTTTAAATTATTTTAATGCAGTGATATTAAAAATAATTTTTTAAAACTAAAAAAATTATTATATATTATGAGACACGCTATAGTGAGATGGAGAATTTCTCGCCCAGGCAAGAAAAGCGAGGTGGAAATAGGATGGAGGTGGTTTTTCATGAAGAATGATTGGACGGTGCATGTTCATTAAGGTGAGGTTGTGACACGTCAACTAAGGGGATGCGAGCTAGCTTTCAGTGCAAGAATATCAATATTTGGGTAGAATTTTTTTAAAAAAAAAAACTAAAAGGGAATGAGGTTTTCTGATATTATTATTTTCCTCTTCCTGGCTTGGAATTGGTAGTGGGTGTATTCAGGCAGTTATATTTTTTTATATTAAATTGACTAAAATACCCCTTTGAAGCCAAGAAAAAATTGAAATGGTGTGGGGGAGCCGGTTTGACTTTTCTCTTTTAATATCACAGTAAAAAAAACTGCATTACCTTTAATTTCAAATTTAATATTTAGCAAAGAAAAAATAATATTTAACATTAAAATGTTGTTGCCATTTTATTTTTTACACAAACACACATGGCTAATTCGTGTTTTTTAGAGGAACGTTGTTTGGTGGCCAAGTATCAATTTCCATGACATTGTTTTAATCTCTGCCACAACCTCTTCATTATTATATAACATATGCAACTATTTTTTATATATAATTTAGGATATCCTGAGCCATTTATATTTATTATAACTAATTCTTGCATCAACTAAATATTCTATAAACTTATTAAACAAATAAAATATCATAAAAATAATAAATATAAAAAAAAAAATTCAAATATAAATAAAAAAGAATAAATTTATCCTCTTTATGGACCACGACCTAAAATGCATGTAATTAATACTTCTCTAGTTTAATGTTGATAATTTTATTTTATTTTATTTTATTTATGTGCCTGCGATGCAAAGTTACAAAGCATTTCTTCAAGTTGTTTTTTTTGTTAGATTTTGTTGTTATTTATTTTATTTCTATTTTGATTATTTTTTAGTATTTTTGCTAACATCTCTTAATATTTTATTTTATTTTAGATTTGGTTATTGTTTTTTTTTTTATTTTTGATTCCTTTTTATTTAGATTTATTTAAAATTTCATCTATTGATATTTTATTAGTTGATTTCATCCTTTGATATTTTTTTTATTAAAAATTTAACTTCATATTTTTTTTAGACTAGGCTTTATGAGATAATTTCAACTTTGGGATCCAAATCACATGTTTAAAAGGTTTGGTCAAGCTGGCTTGAATATTTTTTAGGTTACCTTTTTACAATTGAATTTTTTATTTCATTCTTTTGCAAAGTTATTCTGATCTTATATGTTGGGTTGCAAGTTTTGCAACTTAACCCATATGTAACTCCAATCAGGTTTGTTTTGTTTGATTTATTTGTTATTGTCTTGAACTAAATTTATTTTATTTGATATTGTTTATAGTTTTTCTTATTAGATTTTATTCTCATTCTTCAAATATCTACTTTTAATTTTTTTTAAGTTCATGTTATAATTTCATCCTCTAACTTTTATTTAATTAGATATGAGCCTTCATTATTTTTATTTTGCAATTTGTAAAAATTCCATTAATTCTAAAAAAAACTTAGGTTATATTGGTTTTTTTTATTTGTTTTTCATTATTGAATTTACTTTGAATTTTTTTTTAAATTGATATATTTAAATTTTCTCTTTTAATAATAGACTGGTTAGGAATTAATGGTATTTTTTAATTTCATCCTTAAATCACTTGTTTAGCAAATTAATCTATATTTACTCGAGTTGTTTTTATAATTTAATATTTTTTATGTTTCGTTTAACAATATTGAATTATTTTAGAATAAACTTCATAATTTTTTCAGATTTATTTTTTATTGAGTTATTTCATTTATGTAATTCGAGCTATAGAATTGTGTTGACTTACTCAATTTGTTGATTTTTTTAAAAAAAAATCATCATGCTAAGTTGTATTTGTTTGGAGTTATAATTTAGCTTTTTTTTTTTATTAGTTTATTTTGGTCTCATGATCTAATTTATATATTTAGCATGCTAACTTAAGTTTTTCCATCTAATTTTTTTTATTAGATTGGATAGAATTTTAATTTATTCACCTTTTTATTTCAATAATCATTTTCTTTTACAAGTTTTCATGTTTTTTCTGTTTTTTTTTTATTTAAATTGATCTATTTAGAACTGTTACTTATTCTTATATCATGTAATTAAATCATGCCTTCTTTTTTTTTTTTTTGCAGTTGAATCTATGCCCCCAGGGAGCGTTCACCCAAGCAATTGTTTGTTTTTAACCGACAAGAGAAATGTCCTGGCCGCATAGCTCAAACCCACAAATCTAGTCTTAACGAAACAAAAGCACGGGAGATTGAGTTTGTTGTCCAATCAAATTTGAATATCAAAGGAAAATCTTATCTTCATATGCTATAGGATTTAATTAACCGGGGAATTCAAACTAGGAAGACAGGGAAAATTTTTAATTGTGATTTTTTTTTTCTTGGGAGGCTTAGACGGCCTCAAATTGTTTCATGAAAAATTATTTCTTTCGATTCAGTTCATTTTTCCTTTATATTCAACCCTTTTGCAATTCAATAAATTATTTAATTATCCTTATAATTTCAAAATTGTTACGTTTTGGGTCATAAGGTGAACCCAATTAAATCATTTTTATTAAAACAACATTGTCTTTGTTCCTTTTTCTCCTATTTGAACAAGTTAAACATGTAAATAAAAATCAGCTCGGGTCAGTGCTTTATCTAGTTTAACTAGAAATTTGGGTTAAATCAAGCTATAACTCTTAAAGTTTTTAAATTAACCTATAGATTGGGTTTACATTTTAGTTATCCAAATTGTGCTTAAGTCATTTCAAGTAAAATTATTAAAAAAATCTTAATTTTAATTTTAATGCATAATTTTTATTACTATATAAAAAAAATAAATTGAAATTTGATGTATGAAAACTTAATTAAGGATATCCTTACCCAAAAAAAGGCAATGTTAATATCTAATATAGAGGTCAACTATACATGTATACCAAAAAAAAACACACACACACGTGTTTTCTACTCAATCTTTACATGAATGTGTGTTTGAGATTATAATATATAGTGTTTTTAAAATTAATTTTTATTTAAAAATAAATTAAAATAGTTTTTTTTATTTTTAAAATTAACATATCAAAATCATTATAAAACAATAAAAAATTAATTTAATATTATTTCAAGCTGAAAACACTAAACAACAGCAGCAGAAACTATATATATATATATATAAAAAGGCTATTAACGCCAACGCAAGCTACATATCCAAGCATATGGAGGAATCTCGTTCTTTAAAAACAAGGCTAACGGACCCCGCAAAATAAGCATAAGCCAGAATATGCCCCCAATGCACTATGAAAATGGATGGTACATTCAGCAGCCTCAACAGCGCTGTAGCTTTATCTTCTTTCTTTTTTGGTATTTAAAATATAACTTTTATTTGATTTATTAATTACATTTCACAGTAAATCCACTAATTTAGAGATAATCTATGCAGTGACGTGTCTCGTTAATCACAACCCATTGGTAGACACCAAACGGGTCTTGTCTCAACGAACCATTATTTTGAAAACAAGATCAAACACATAGATAGATTAAAAAAAAAAAAAAAAAATTCAACTAGGCTATAATTAGAGCCTGTTTGGCCACCTGCTATATAAACCGTGTTTTGCATGAAAAAATATTAAAAATTATAAATTAATTTTCCATGCATGTTAAAGTTTGCACTGTGCAGCTAAATGATTATTATAACCTGTTTATTTTTATGTTTTAAAAATATTTAATTTTTTTATTTACTTTAAATTAATATATTTTTTATATTTTTAATTCATTTTAATGTGTTGATATGAAAAATTATTTTTTAAAATAAAAAATTATTTATATTTATTTTCATACAAAAAATTATTTAAAAAATAATTATAAATATACTGTTAAACAAGCTCAAAAAAAATTAAAAATAGTAAACAGGAAATTGAGAGACAACAAACACTGTCTATTTCCTTTAATTGTCTTGCCATAATAAGTTAGTAAACTGAAAATCAATCCAGTTAAACTCTAACTTTAACTTCCTTGGTGTGTTGAGATTAGAATCTTCAATGATTATCTCTGACACCAAATTTAATGACCAATAACTGTTTTTGTGTGGCCTTTTTTAAGACGGCTAAATTCGGAGAGAAGGGTCCGCATGCGAGGGGACAAAAAGGAAAGAAATACATTAAATGTAAGAAAATTAAGTTGCTATGTTTGCTCCTCATGCTTATTTATCTCACATTGTTACCCTTGTCTTAAAGTGAAGTGTCCTTGAGTCAACTTTTGCTTGTCCATTAAGGTGTCTAGAGTGTGGTAAGGTATGATAGTAATTATTTTTTAAAATAATTTTTTATTTAAAAATATATTAAAATAATATATTTTTTATTTTTAAATATTATTTTTGGTATCAACGATCTAAAAATATAAAAAAAATTAAATTTAAACTAAAAAATTAAAATTTCATAAAATATTGTTTGCATTAAGTTTCCAAATGATACATCAAGTCTCTTCTTGTAAAGATTTTAAACATACCAATTATATATTCAAAATAAATTATTATACTGTATTTTTATTTAAAATAAAAGGAATTGATAATTAATAGTTAATCAATTTGTTAATTGCCTAGTTATTCACTATAGTTATTAAACTTGATAAAATAAGATAACAAACATGAAGACAGTCAGTAAGATAACAAGCTAAAGAGATATAATTGAAATGAAATAGTATTATCACATTGAACCTCAATTTATAATTTTATTACCAGATAAATAATTATGATATAATTTATTTATTTAAAAAATTTAAAATTCTTTAAATAAGCTTAAAAACCAATCTAGTCAAACTAAAAATCCAAATAATAAAAGAAAAGCAATAAAAGTTCCAAGCAAACTAGTAAAAAAATAAAATTATCAATCTCCATATTTAATTTTCTAAACTAAACAGAAATAAATGTCATGAATAAAAATACTTTTTTAAACTAAATAAATAATAATAATAATTAAGAAAAATAATATATTTTTAAAAATCATCATATATCAGTCTCTTCAAATTAGAAAAAACTCCTTAAATGAGTTCAAATTGCTATTATTTTGATCATGTGGATGTCCATTTAAAAATCTTCAATTATTTACATGATTGACTATTTCATTAGAAATATCACATTTATCAATGACATGCTTAACTTTTTTATCAATAAAACCAGTCTTACATTTTGAAGAGGATTCATAAATATATTTAATAATTCTTATCGAAGCACAAAAACATTAATTTTAACTTAATCTATACCAAAGTTCACCTAAAATACATTTAAGACACATCCTTTACTTTCTTTATTAAAAATCACATCTGGAACAATATCTAATTTGGTCCTTTTCTCATGAACATCACAATCAAAAAATTCTGCAACTAAATCTTTTCATTCAATATCATCTCTATCATCCTTATCAAACTTTAAAGATTGATTTCAATCCACAAGTGAATTCGAATAATAATAAAATTTAATTTTAATATCATATTCATCCCCAATTAAAAAATTATTTTCTTCTCTCATGCTTTTTAAACGAATTCTAAAAAATAATTATAGATTTGTGATTATTCTTCTCATAATTTATTGAACTCTTTACCTCCATCAACTAATAACAAGTTAATTTTACAATCTATTTTTACATATTTCAATTTATAAATATCTTTTTTCAATTATGCAATATATTTTTACATATTTTTTATCATCATTTCTTAAATATCTCTCATCAGGAGGGGACCTCTTCATCCCTTCGTATACAAGAACATTATATCATGCTCCTTTTTTTAATCATGATTATTCCATTACATAACAAGCAAATGACAATTTTAATCAACTTCTTAAATAAGCTTAATAATTAATCTAATCAAACTAGACAATTTGAAAAAAAAAAGTTATAAATAAATCAAGATAAAATAAAATTATTCATCTTAATATTTAATTTTCTAAACTAAATAGAAAAAAACATAATAAAAGAAAATATTGAATTTAATAATTAATGATTTTTTTAAAAGACAAAACTATATTGTTTTTTTTAAAATTAAAGTCTAGTTAATTAGATGGCAGATTAACCTAATGTTAAATATAATCAAATTTAAGTTAATTTTTTTAACACCAAACTTGTGCTTAGAAACAGGTTAATCAAGCAGGTGAAGATTGAATTTAATAGCAATAATATTCACTATCAAGTCTATAATTAGATTATTCGTTTTGCTTCCCACATCCCGACTTCCTATCAAACACTATTAAAAATAATTGTGTTGAAAATATTCAAAATATAGATAATTTTATCGAGTGCTTGTTTATCGAGTGCGGTGGACGTGTACCTCACAAAAAAAGCATGTAATACATTTCTTCATGAGTTGCGCCAGAACAAGCACACCCACCCTCATTCAGATGTAAAAAATTGATTGAAAAATACCTGACGGTACAATAAAAACCACCAATAAAAGTGCTTGAAGGTCGGGGTCTAGCAATTTTAGTAAGAAATTTTTATTTTTATATTTAGATTTAGTTTTTTATGTGTATATTTATTATTCTCATGATATTTTATTTATTTATTAAACTTATAAAATATTTAATAAATCTTGAAGACTTAAAGTTAATTATAATACGTGTGTAAATTTACCTAACATCTCAAGTTATAAAAAAAAACCGACCAGTTAAAAATAGTTAAAGATAATAACCACCAAAACTTGAAATGAAAAAAATAATAATATCTAACAAATTGAAGGTCTTTCTCTCTACCTTTGCTCCCTCCCCCCCTTTTTTTTTTTAATTTCCGATGCTAATTCTCTCTTAATTTGCAAGAATCTCTTCCCTTTGTGTTTTTGTCTCTTAACTCGCAATTTACACCAGCCGCCGGGTTAAGCATCGAAGCACAGGCCTACCAAGCCTGGGAGAGAGATATAACATCACCCTTGACCTTCCGTTTTTCTTGCAAGATTTTATGGTCATTAATTACAGTTGATCATACCTAGGAACGCTGTCGGTGACCAGTACATACTCAAATTAAGATCTGAGAAATTTTGCAGATCTCTGAAATTCTGTGGCTGTTTTCTTTATCTGGGTTTTTGTTAAATCTGTGAAACATTCATGGGTTGGAGATATAAAGCTGGTTTGTTCTTGATAGCTGCCGTTGTTATTATATGGGTCACCTCTGCTGAAGTTACCCAGGTAATTTTAACTTCGTTTTTTTCACATACCCCCCCCCCCTTTTTGTTGGGAATTGAATTGCGTATGTGTTTTGGTTAAATTTGTGAGTCGTTGATTAGATGTGTATATGCACATTATGTTCTTGTTATCTCAGGGTTTATGCAATTGGCCCAGTTGTTGAAACTTGAAATCAGCGTCTGCTTCTGTTTTGTTCTGCCTGAGATGCTATGGCTGTTTTTTCTTTTGTTGTTATTGGAATTGTTGTTGTAAAAGAAATACAGTTTTGTGTTAAAAATTCAATTTTGAGATTGCTTAATTATAAAACTAAGCTGTATTGATTCACCCTTTTACATTTGATGGGTGGTTTGGGAGTTTTTTCTGTGAAAGATTCTCTGGTTTACAAAGAAATGAGGTGAAAAGAAGGGGAACGCCGAATTTTGCAGAAAATAAAAATTATCAGGCAAATAATTGTAGGTTATTTAGTCGAGCTGGTGATGGAAATGGCGGAAGTGATGTATGTGAATATAATAGAAAACAACACAGATCTGTAATAACATGATTACTATCTTTCTTTACTGTCTGGTTTCTTCGCAATGGAATGGATTGTAGGTGGATAACCATAGGAATTATGTTCATGCTAGTGTTTGCTAGAGAATACTTGAATTTTTATGGAGACAAAACTCTAAATAATAAGGTTTTCGTGCATTTTAGTTTTTTGGACTAATGAATGATGTATTGGTATAAAAATGCTTTGCCCTTGCCTATCAGGATATCTTTGCAGATTATAAGCAACCATTTGCAGTGACATATCTTGGAGCTTCTCTTATGGTGGTTTACCTCCCATTGGCATTCCTTAAAGACTGGATATGTAATCTGCTAAAACGAGGGACTTCTAAAAGTGGTAATGATGCTGCCAACATAAATGGGTCATCCGATGAATTTAGCTCTCCTTTAAGTCACAAAATCTTTGAACTGGAACTTCAGGGAACTTTGACGAAAAAAGGCAGTGAACTGGACCTTACATCTTCAGAAGAAGGAAGGCCTTTAGTTTCTAGACACAAGGATGATTTGAATGTCCTGAAACATGAAAAAGAGCTCACAGCCAGAGAAATTGCTATGTGTGGTTTTTATATTGCCCCTATCTGGTTTGTAACGGAGGTAAGGCTTCTTCAGGATTATCTTTTCCTTTATGCCTTTTGGCACTATAACAATCCATTTAATGTGTCTAATATTGATCAAGGGAAACTACCAACATTGCTTTAAAATGCATGTACAAAACGAAGATAAGAATGTTTCTATATTGCTTGTCCATGTATGTATGCTAGGTTCACTCTTCTATTTTGTATAGGCTTTCAGTTCATAAAATTAACAGGAATTCAAGAAGGTTCTTAGTTAACCTCTTTTGTTTTGGGCAGTACCTATCAAATGCTGCACTAGCACGAACAAGTGTTGCAAGTACTACAGTTTTGTCATCGACTTCTGGACTTTTTACTCTTTTCATTGGTGCATTTTTGGGTCAAGATTCTTTAAATGCAGCAAAGGTGATAGCTGTCCTGGTGAGCATGGCCGGTGTTGCCATGACTACTTTGGGAAAAACATGGGCTGCTGATGACTCACAACTAAGTGCTTCTGCGTAAGTCCACTGCTCTGTATTTGTTGGTTATGCTGCCTTACTTTTAACTTCCCTATCTGTCAGCATAAAGCGAAATAAGGACATCATTGGTGCTGTTCAATGTGCCCTTATAAGGTACCTTTCTAGCAATGCACCAAAAAACCTTCCAATTCAGGTTCCCAGTTCATTTTTTCTAAAGTATGAACAGAAAAGTGATAGTTAAGGTTTGTTTGTCTTCTAAGGTGAATGTTACCTGCACTGAAAATATTATAGAGCACTGAGTCAAATAGTCTACTGATACTTCAACACATTTGATGCAAATACCTTTGGTTGCTCTACGTGCAGTAGCATCGTATGCAGGATTATAACTTCATCAAATTTGAAATGTTTTATTTGAGCAGTTATTATTTAATAAGCTTGCTCTCTCTGTACTTCATTTGTGGGCATTGATGGTTGATAATTGTGTTTAGAAATGGCAAACGCTCTCTTGTTGGGGATCTTTTTGGGCTTCTCTCAGCCATGTCATATGGACTATTTACAGGTTGGCTCACTTGATTGCTTCATATATTTTGTCCCAATATACATAGGTGGTCATTATTCTAATTTAATTCTGCCAAATTAGTGTTAGTGTTTCACTTTTCGATCATTGCTGCAGTTCTTCTTAAAAAGTTTGCTGGAGAAGAAGGAGAAAGGGTTGATGTGCAAAAGTTGTTCGGATATATAGGATTGTTTACTCTAGTAGCTCTGTGGTGGCTTGGTAAGATGTGTTATTTGTTCAGTGTCCTTTTGTTGGGTGAAGTTACAATATCATGGGATCATAGCTTTCTAGGATGTGATTTGATGATTTAGGCACAGAATACTAGTCATTTGTGGATTCATCATTCACCCTCAGATAGACTTACTAGTTCAACTAAGAAACTTTATTTTTGTCATTACAGACCTGGAGTTTAGATATTGATATTCTTACAGCAATCCTGTCTTCTCAATTTGTGTGGTGATGGCTCTGTTCTGCATTCGGTTTCAGTTTCAAGCCTTGATTCAATCTTTTTTTTTATATATATATATTGATGTTTTGATGTGCAATAGATCTGAATTAAAAACAATTTATCATTTTGATTTCATCGTTCTCTTTTCCTCTTGGGTTTTCTTTGCTTGGATGTATCATATCCTAACTGACTGAATCATTTTTTTTTGTTGGTCTGTCAGTTTGGCCATTGACAGCCCTGGGAATTGAACCCAAGTTTACAATCCCTCACTCTGCTAAACTGGATGAAATAGTTCTTGCCAACGGCTTTGTTGGAAGTGTCCTCTCTGACTACTTTTGGTACATGAAAGCAACCCTTCTTTATATCACTGCTTCATATTCATCATTCTAGCCTCTCATGCTAAAGTTGCTTTGCTCCTGCTAGGGCATTATGTGTTGTATGGACAACTCCATTGGTGGCCACCTTGGGCATGTCCCTCACCATCCCTCTTGCTATGCTAGCTGATATGGTGATTCATGGCCGTCATTATTCAGCAATTTACATCCTTGGTTCTGTTCAGGTAATGAATTCCATTATCATAAAAGTGCTTCTGAGTTAAGTTTCTTTGACATCATGGAAAAAGATTAGTATTCATTATATCTTATGATGAAAAGGGTGGAAAGCTGCTATTAATTTAGTAACAACTGTCTGGTCATCACTCCCATGCATATAAAATCTTTTGTTACGAAGTGATGATGGCATTTGGATATTGCTTGATTAAATGGCCCGTTGCCTTGTTTTTTAGACTGGAGCTGGAGTTTGTTATTTGTGTCTTTGCGGAATAAATGACAGTGTAATCCTATCAATTTGATGTTCTTTTGTCATGTGCTACAGGTTTTTGCTGGGTTCGTGATAGCTAATCTTTCTAATTGGTTCTCGAAAAAGTTAGGGTTATAGCATTCAGTGAAATCATGGCCTAAAGCAATCCTGCCTTTTCTTCTCCCCTTTCTTCTCCCCATTTTGATTTGATCCTCGATATGTGTTGTTGTTGTTACACAAATGTATCGTCATCGCAAGTGTAAATGTAAACCACAGGTTTTGTATTTTGGGATGATCATGTCTGTTGGAGGGAGGTGCCCTAATTGTAAAACACATTTTTGTTCGAAGGAAAAAATAGTCTGTTTTTTTTTTTTGTACTTTGCAACCAATATTTTAAATATTATACCTTTTATTTTGTATGCAGATCTGATCAATTTCTAGAGTAAATTCTCATTATTGCAGTGCACTACAACTATACAATACTAAATAACATACCATAAAATATTTTGAAAACCAAAGAATCCATTAACGGCAAAGAAGTTGGGTGCACGCCACCGCAAGTTAGAGGGTCACCTGGAGGATGGGGTACATCGTTAATTGTTTTTTCTGTCTTGGTCGGTGATGAGGCAGACGGAGGCATGTGGGGGGAGATTTCACAACTTCAAGATTCATCCCTCTTCTATTCTCTCTCCTTTTCATGTAGGTGTTGTCGTTGATGGTAATGTTGTTGATGACATTGTGAGCTGGTGATACTGTGATTGGCGTGACTGTGGTGGCTGCCGCTGAAAGAGGTGGTCGCCGATAAGAATTTAAGCTAATAGGCAGGATGAAAAATATCAAATCTTAGGATGCTCGGTGTAATTTTATTTTATATTGTTCGTTACATGTTGAAGTTAATATGGAGGTTGAAATCTCAAGAGTATAGTTCTTAAAATATATTTAAATTACTCTGAATATTTATATTAATAAAATGATAATAATAATAATAATGAAGATAATAATTACTACTTGAATTCATTACGAGACTCGAGATTCGAGCTTGAGATTAGAGCCTTTCTTTTCCCCTCTTGAATCGGTTCCTAGAAGCTCAAAAGTGATTTATGTGTTCAAATCTAGCCTCGAGCCTGGGGACCCTTGCCCTTACCCCCGCCTGGGTTCGAATCTCAGGCTGTCTACCTTCGGATTGCCCTTCAATGTAGTAGCCTCGGGAAGGTAATGCAATTGAGACTGTCCTTTCGAGAATGGATGGTGCTGAGAGCAGGCCCTGAGCTGCTGCCTAGTAGTGATGTGCCGTTGCTCTTATTATTGCATGTGCAAAATGAAATTACTGATAGCCAAAAATCGGAATCAACACCCGTAGAGTGACTAGACTAGAAACCTTTTAATTTAAGGGTCACGTATTATTTTCAAATTATTTTAAGGAAGTGTTTGTTTTTATGATTTAAATGTATTTTTTTTAAAAAATTATTTGTTTTTTTTTAATGGTCAAATTTACTGATATTAAAAATAAAATTTTAAAAATAAAAAAAATTTATTTTAATGTATTTTTAAATAAAAAATATTTTAAAAATAATCTTTTCTGCAATTCAAATATATTCAAACATGCAAGTGAGGTTCTGACTTAGCGGTGGGAGGGGTTTGTCCCATTTCTCCGCACCTAGGTTCGAACCTCACCATGCACGTCTGTCACCCCCGCGATGCCTTACCTGCTCACTGGGCTTGTAGGATGTTCAGTGGGCCGTGGGAATTAGTCGTGATGCCCGTAACTAGCCCGGACACCCCACTTAAATCAAAAAATATATATATATATATATTCAAACATGTAGGAATAAATTCATATCTTTAATCTAGTAATTGATTGGATAATTTACATAGAAACTTGAGAGAAAAATTAACAAAACGAAATTATTAATAATTGTAGCATTATGGCTGGTTTTTTATATTGTTTTTTAACCAAATAGGAGTGGATTCAATTATAATATGAAAAGAATAATATAAAACCAAAAACCCAAAAAAAAAAAGATTTTTTTTTTGGTACTCCCCCTAGTCACTTGTGCAGTCGTACTAATATTTTGGGCTAAAATGGCTTTGTAACTTTCTTGGTTTAATGCCATGGAACTATGGGCTTAGGCCCACATTGATAGAAAACTTCTTTTTCGCAAATATTAAAAACAAAAACCGGTAAAAATAAGGATTATAGTCTAATTACATCAGAACAATAAACCACACAAAATTTATTTATTTATTTCTTTTTAAAAAAGGACTGAATCCAGTTTTTGTCAGCTCCTGGAGGCTCGAAGCTTTCTCTGATTTTAACCTGCTATCATGGCATCGTTTGTAAGATCGAGACCGGTGATTCTCCTCCTCGTCGTTCAACTATGCCTTTCTCTTCTCTCTCCATCCCTCGCAATTTCATCTGGGTACGGTTTCTCATTTTGTTTTTACGTTGATTGGTTATTTTGATATTAATTAAGCTATTGTTTTCATTATTACCAGGCCTTCTGGTGATGGTTACGCAATCAACGGTAGAGTGAAGATCCCAGGTAATTGTTTTGTGCATTTTATGTGTTTCTTCCATGTTAAATTTTTGCTTGCTACGTTCCTTAAACTCAATACTCCAGTCAATAATTTTATGCTTAAGATGATGTCTTTTTCTTGGTTTGTTTGCCAAAAAAATGATGGGTTTGTTGAGACCTTTTGTGGGCCATTTTTAGATGCCCAAATTAGTTCTAAATCCTTTTGCTCTTTGTTTTGAGAAATGTGTAAAATCTACGGTAGAAAAGAGTTGTTTGTTGTTTTATGAGGGTATTAATGGGTGATGGATTTTGATGTTGGGATCTTGGTCTGGGACTCGTGTGAATTTAATTGTTCTAGTCTATCCTTGGTGAATTGTTGTTAATCTTAGTTCGATTGTGAGAAAGAGTTCTTTTTTGTTGGGAAATATGAGAGTAAACCGATGCATAGCATAAGGTCATGATAGTGATTTCTTTAGAAGTAGAAGTCCAGCCTCTGTCTGCGAAGTAGAATTTGCAAAATAAACTATATCACTATGATTTTGTCACTAATGTTGGTAATGTATATAATGTGAAACTATGACACAGATTAGCTAGCCTACGCAAGGTCAAATAATATTTTGCCTTGGCGAAGATAGTATCAATAGATTGCTGATTTGTGGCTTATTTTTGTCTAGAACAGCATTAACGAGTATAATTTGTTTGTGTACTTCTCACATCTATGTTTCTTATTTGTATCCTTTTTTCTTTTTTAGTTCATCTTAGATTATTCCTGAATTTGTTAAGCAGGTATTGATGCAAAAGGACTTGGAGGTCATGGAAAGATATCCAATGTCAAAGTTGTACTAAATGGTGGCCAACATGTTACTTTTCTGAGGCCTGATGGATATTTTTCATTGTATCCTACTGTTCTTTCCTTCTATGCATGTTCTGTTTGAACTTGACTAGGTGATAGCTTTGGCATGCTTTTTTTAAATAGCATGATTCAATTCTTCATATGCCCTTTTAGTAATTTAATCAAATCAATTGTTTGAAAACCATATACCCATTTCCATTGGTTGTAGGTTTTTGGGGGTGTTTGTGCTGAGGGTTGACAGAGTGACTTTATTCACATATAAACTTTGATGTTATAGCATTAAGGGGATGCTAATAAGCACTCTCTATTTACTTCTTTCCTTGACTTGTCTATTAAAAGTCATAATGTGCCAGCGGGGACCCATTTAATTGAAGTGGTGGCTATCGGCTATTTCTTTTCTCCCGTAAGTCTTTCAATCTGTAAAATTTGATCAGTGAATTATCATGTAGTATTATATTTCCATTATTGAATTTTCTTTAAAATATTTAGGTCCGAGTTGATGTTAGTGCTAGATTCCCTGGTAAGGTTCAGGCAACACTAACGGAGAAAAGGAGGAGTCTGAGTGAAATGGTATTAGAGCCATTAAAGGAAGAGCAGTATTATGAGGTCGATCCTTCTCTCTTTGTTCATCTTGATATAGTTATTTAAGGAATTACTAACCCACCTTTTCGCCAAATATCTGATTCTCTTGCAGATTAGGGAGCCCTTCTCCATAATGTCTGTTGTCAAAAGTCCGATGGGTCTCATGATGGGATTTATGGTGTTGGTTATGTTTGTGATGCCAAAATTAATGGAAAACATGGGTAAAGTACTCTTATTCACAAATTGCATGGCTTTGAGGAATTGCACTAGACTTGATAGTTGACTTGACTCATAGATTTGATTTTTTGAATGCATGTTGTCACTTGAGGGGTTTATGAGGTGAAGTACTGCCTAATAATGCAATGTTTTGACCAGCAGAAGAACATGATTTTTAATCCGCTGCATCCATTATCCTGTAATTTGCTGTAACTGGTTCAGGAAGTCATGGAGAATTATGTTCCTATTCTGGAAGTTTAGGATTTTAAATAGCCATTTATATGGCTACTACTTTTTCACATGCATTGATTCTTTTCATTTTCAAGCTAGATATTCTTGACACATTCAGCCATAGACATAGACATTATTTTCCCGTGCAAATTATCAAGAAAATCTTATTTGAGTATTTCTAGCTAGTGAAATGACATAGTTTTACCATTTCTCAATCTTTAATTTGTGACCTTTTCAGCTCCAAGTATGTTAATTTGTTTTAATTATTTTCTGCGATTATTGGCCTCGTGTGATTTGCAAACATGTAGCTTTCACATGCAAGACTCCTTGGACAAGCCTTTTTTCACATGCCCGTTTGCCTTCAGCTATCAACGAGTTTGATAACTTGCTGTTTATGTGACTGTTGACATGAACCTGGACTTCCATTGCACATGTTTTTTATATTTTTTTGGAGCTTGTCTTTTAATGTATTATACCACCAAATGCACATTTGAAGATTAGTGGAGCTTTCCACAACATTATGCCAGACTTGTTAGCTCGACTGCTATAGATGACATATTATTCCACCGTTTTTTTTTTTTTTTGTACTTTACCAACCGTATTAATCTGTTTATGTTTGACAACAGATCCCGAAGAAATGAAGAGAGCACAAGAAGAAATGAGAAACCAAGGAGTTCCATCCCTAGCAAGTATGTTGCCAGGAGCTGCAAGGAGCAATAATTAGAGGTGAAATGCGATCCTTCTATTCGATTTAGGCTAAAAGAAGTAATATAACATTATTTCCATCGACGGTCAAATCTTCACTCCAATCTGGTAGTTGGGAGATGCTAGTTTTACTTTGTTGACAATGCTGATGGATGAATTTACTTGGAAAACACTAAATTGTGTAACACTGACATCATTACTCACGAGTTTGTTTGCTTGACGGATAGACAAAGCCAAAGCCCTAATTTCCATGTGCTGTGTCTCTGACATGTCGATTCTTAAACTCGAAGCTTCTTGCAAAGAACCAAGTTAAAAGAAGTTACTCCAAGGGACACGGATGATGTAAGTGATCTCTGTGGGCTGTTCTATCATCTATTTAAACAGGGTTTTTGTTACAATAGTCTTCATTCTTTTGTTATCGGCTCACCCAATTCAGTCACAGAAAATAATTAAATTTGACTGAAATCATGGTAACTTGAAGTCGTGGAAGAAAAAACCCAGTGAGCAGCTTAGGGACTGCCACAGAATGCTCTGCTAGTCGTGAAAAGAGCAAGGGCTACTTCTATGTGCAGTTCATTTTTTCTCTCCTTGTTCTGATCAAAACTATGGGTTGACTGGATTTGATGAAGTTAGGTGATCAACAAAAGTTGTTGCTAGAATTATCATGAGGAAAATAATTAATTAATGTTTTGAGGATCGGTGCTATGCTTAATTTGATGTTTCTCTATTCTAAAAAATATCATTTTATTCCTCGTCAATATCAATTTTTTATTATATATTTCTTAAAATAAAAACAACTAACGAATATATATAAATTACAAGGATTAATTAATTATTTTCAAAACTAAATAGATTATTTAATTTAATTTGTAATACTAATTTATATCCCACGTGACATTTTCAATATATACATCTTAATTCAAAAGCACACAGTGTGTGGGTGGGGGATAAATTTTTTATAAAAAACCAATAAAAAAATAAAAATTAAATGAATGAGAATTAAATTGATAAAAATAATTTATAATTAAATTAAATTAAAAATAAATAAAATTTTAATGGAAGAACTAAAATTTTTTAGTTAGTTCACTTCTGAAGTAAAAATATTTTTTTTCTTTGAAGCAAAAAAAAATTAAATTTTCTAGGAAGTTTTTTTTCATCAAAAACAAATAATGATCAATATAGTTGTGATTATTTTTTAAATAATTTTTTATATTAAAATATATATTAATAATATGTTTATTTTAAAAAATTATTTTTAATATTAGTATATTAAAATAATTTGAAAATATTAAAAATATATTAATTTAAAGTAAATAAAAAAATAAAAAAATTTAGTTTTTTTAAAATACTTTTAAAACATAGAAGCAATACAATTACTACAAATGTAAAAAACAGGAAGAGGATTAAGAAAATATTTTAGTAAAAAAAAAAGTTCCATTTTTTATTATGACAAATACTCATATTTTCTACAAATATGAAATTGACTTAATCTTACTGGTGAATTGACCTTTCAGTACTAGCACTACTCTACAGCCTCTCCCATCCGATAATTTCCCTAACGGCTCCCACCATCTAAATTCGAAGCAAAGTTATTCATTGTTACTTCTTTAAACACTCCTCCTCCTCCTCCTCCTCCTCCATTGTTAAATAATAATAATCATCCCGACAGAACCAACCAACATACCAATTCCTCCGTTAAGTCGCATAGTTCTTCTTTACCTGTTAATATACGATCCACTTACTTACGCATACGTATAAACATACGGTATCTCTCTCACCCTGGACATGGAGAGCAGTATACCGTTATCGACAAAACCAGAGCGGCGATGGAGATCGAAGCCGTTACAGACCTCTAAACCTTCTCTTTTTCTAGCTTTCTTCTCTTGCTTCGCTTGGCTCTACGTTGCTGGCCGGTTTGTTTGTTTCCCTCATTTCTTCATTTATTTCTCAATATCAGATTCATCAAAAAATATAATGCTGCTATAATTATTGAGAATTTGTGGATTTAATTATACTAATTTTGAATTTTATTGATGGAATTTGGAAAATATTCGATATGAGCATTTATTAGGACGTGTTTGGCAAAGAAAAAAATGGATATAATTTGTAATTGCGAATGTCTTAGCGATAATTTATTGAGATCGTGGTGATTAGAGTTGTATAGTAAATAAATTAATTTTAATTAAGAATTATGGATTTAATTGTAATTGGTGCGTTTCTGTTTTGTTCTGTTTGGCTATGGTTTAGGTTATGGCAAGACGCAGAGAACAGAACATTACTTTCTAATCTTCTACAGAGAAATGTAGCTCAGGTTCATGTATCGATCCCTTTTTTTATTTTTTATTTATTCATTCATAAGAGAAATGAAAAATTATATTAATTTTTTTGTTTTCGCATGTTTGTTTGCAGGGACCGAAGTTGCTTACAGTTGAAGATAAGCTAGTTGTGCTAGGATGCAAGTATGTTTTTCTGTCTTCTTTATTTATTTATTTTTTTCGAATTTTTCAAAATTGAATTTTGTTTTACTGTGACATAAATTGGTGTTGTTGATGGTGATTAATTAATTGTAGGGATTTGGAGAGGAGGGTAGTGGAGGCAGAAATGGAATTGACGTTGGCTAAGAGTCAAGGGTACTTAAAAAGTAATGAGCCTTCGTCGGGTAAAAAGTTTCTTGCAGTCATTGGTGTATATACTGGATTTGGTAGTCACTTGAAGCGGAAGGTGTTTAGAGGGTCTTGGATGCCAAGAGGTTAGTTGATGTTTGATATATAATATGTTGGCTTTGTAGTATGTTCTCTTTTGAATAATTGTTAAGGTTGCAAATTTTGTTTGGTTCTGTTTACTGTGGTGGATTTTTTTATTCCATTGATTTTCATCCAATAAAGCAACAAATAATGGCATTATACTTTGATTTTGAAAGACTGGAATATCTACTTATCGATTCCCTTTTATGTAATGATTTCCTCTGTTTTTTACAAACCTTCATTGTCGTCCTGTTCTCTTTTCTTTTTTATTGAAGTTTATGGGAATTTAGTGGCTGTTGTTCCTTACATTGCTATCTTCCCTTCCTCGTCGAAGACATAGTTATTATCATAGATCTCACTTACCCTTGCTGGCTTAACAACTTGATTCTTGATTTCCTACATGGTGCAGCAAATAAAGAACAAACTCAAAGCACATACAAGAAAGCATTGATAAAAAAAATAATTAGACTCTTAAACCAAGAGACATGAAATTGGAAATATCTAAAATGAATGGTATATACCAAATATGGCCAATCTAAATGAAAGAAATTCTAGTTAGAATCTTGTATAATTAGGAAGGTAGTTAACCCAATAAATAAAATCCCTATTCTTCTTATTGTGATTTTCTGCTTGCATCCCCGTAACCAGAATGTTGTTACTTATGACACTGTCATGCCACATAGTATGTCCATCATTGTTTTCGTTGGTTTCACAATGTGAATGATGGTCATATATAATTTACTTTTGAAAAGTAAGTTACCAGGATTATTATTTCTTTTGTAGGTGATGCCTTAAAAAAACTTGAGGAAAGAGGAGTAGTAATCCGTTTTGTGATTGGACGCAGGTTTTCCCTTGCACTGTAGTCTTATTGTATTATTTGCATATGATGTATTATTTTTTTCTATGAATCAATTTGCTTGGTTTGATTTCAATTTCTATGGTTGAGGTAGCTACTAATGCCATGGATTTTGTGATAACTTTTAAACTGGCAGTGCTAATCGAGGGGATAGCTTAGATCAAAATATCAATGGTGAAAATCGTTCAACAAAGGATTTCTTGATTCTTGTACGTGATGCAATGCAAATTTGTATTTCATAGCTTATCTTTTTAAATGTGCACATGCACATTTTCTAGTATTATGTACTTTCAGTGGTTATGGATATTGGCACTGACCTTTCAAAGTTTTATCCTTTCCTTATTAGATGTCCTGGATTCAAATTAACGCCTTTTCCTGTTCATAATCACTAGATATTCCTTAGATTTGAACTTAACTCTGGATGCAAAAAGCTGACTTGCTTTCTTTAAATCAAATATATTTGCATGGTGTTCCTCTTCTTACTGGTTACTTGGGATTCTTCTGGATGGAATTTAAGTGCACTTATCATTAATTTTGTTTCAGGAAGGTCATGAGGAGGCTCAAGAAGAATTGCCTAAGAAAGTGAAGTCCTTCTTTAGCACTGCTGTGCAAACATGGGATGCGGAATTTTATGTAAAAGCTGATAACAATATTAACCTTGATCTTGGTATAGCTCAATGTCTTATATGTTTATTTGAACATACACGAAGGATATTCAACTTTTATTCATTAAAACTTCTTTCCATTGTTGTTTGCTGTGTTTTCTTGTGTAGAGGGATTAATTGAACTTCTTGAACATCGTCGCAGTCAAGCTAGTGCTTACATTGGCTGTATGAAATCTGGAGAAGTTGTAACTGAAGAGTACGTGTTTTATCTAATATTATTTCTCCCTAATTATGTTTCACTACCTAGATGCTTTGCAGATATCTAAATATGCGGTATAACTGCTTTATAGTTTGATTAAGTATTTAATGGAAATTTTGGGCTTTCCTTCCCCATATATTTGGAATAATTAAATTCATATTACTTGGCATTATTCTCCTAACTTATCCACCATCATGTTTCAGTGCTGTCATTCTGATCTGCTTGGTAGAATTTATGCAAAGTTAATATAACATTTCCTTCAAGAGCGTTTGCCTAGTTTGGAAAGCATGAAAAATACATATCTGCATTGTTCCATTTTTCTGTTGCATTTATAATTACGTATTGATCCAACAATTACAACGCATGTGTGCATTTCATTCATACTTTCATTCGGGCAAAGTCATCAATTTGCCAATTCTTACTTTTAAGTCATGAGAAAATTTGTTATTTTTTTCAAAGCAGCTTGAGGTTCCTAGCTTTTCTCAGCCCTGGAACATTTCAATTTTGAGGTTATTGGAATTTGCTTCAAGGGTATATAACCTTTTGTTGTTTTTCAGGGGAAGCCCATGGTATGAACCTGAATGGTGGAAATTTGGAGATGAAAAATCGTAAGTGGCTGAACTTGTGAATGGCAACGCAATAAGATGTTTCCTATCTATGTATTACTGATAATTTTGGTTGATATCTGCGCCATCACTTTATGGTTTTGAAGACTGCTTGAATGGCGAGAAATTGGATAAACATCAATCTCTTATCATTTCAGGTACTTCCGACATGCAGCTGGTTCACTTCTTATACTCTCCAAAAAATTGGCTCGGTATATTGACATAAACAGGTTGGTTATAAATTCTATAACTGGGAAAGCTTTAGTATGAAATCATGTTTAAAATTTAAATGGTGAGGATGGACTTGGGTTGATTCAGGACTTGGGGGTTGCAGCTTCTTGCAATTTGGTCCATGATAGGAACTCTAGGATTAATATTAGATCGTATAGTTCTACTACATTAGCAGTCCGAAACCCTCAATCCTCTCTTTGTATGATGGTCATTGAGCCATTTGTGAAGTGGATGGAATCTCCCAGCATGCTTTTCTGAAGTATAAGAACCAGACTTCATATGGTGTTAATTGCAAGTAAGCTACTTGGTTCTTATTAGAAGTCCTGGTGATTGAGTAGCCCACCTTTGTGTTATTCACGTGCAGAATTTACTTCAGTTACTGTGAGATCAGACAATTTCATCACTCTCCACGTGAGCTACAAACTAATCCAGGTTACTTATTACGTGCAGCGCATCTCTAAAGACTTATGCTCATGACGATACATCAGTGGGATCCTGGATGATGGGTCTCCAAGCAACCTATATAGATGACAATCGTCTTTGCTGCAGTAGCATTAAACAAGGTAAGCTTTTCATATGATGGCCTTTTGATACAAGTGGACATATTTTTCTCAAGCTTTTACTTCTTTTTTTCTTTTTCTTAGACCTGTTCTTTTCTTTTCCTTTCTGAGTTGATAGCTATCGTCTCAAGACTTGATAGCTTGAAAAGCATACATTAGAAAAGAGAGAGAAAACCACACTTGTAATTATCAGAGTGATACTTCTTTTCTACCACGCATGGAAGTTTCATTAAAGTGCTGGGCTCTTTTTAGGCTGCTTTGCACCTGCTTTTATGTTATGTTTGTGGTGTAAAAAACGCTGTAACGTATTTATAAAAATAATATTTTATACTACAGGATTCATTAAAAAAATAAATTTGAAATGCAGTTTTCATAAATCAGTTTTTATATTTTTTTTAATTAAGTTTTATAAAACATTGTTTATTTTGTGTTTTAAAAGTATTTTAAAAAATAATTATTTTTTTTTTCCTTTAAATTAATATTTTTTTAGTGTTTTTAGATCATTTTGATACATTGATATCAAAAATAATTTTTTTAAAATAAAAATATATTATTTTAATGTATTTTGAAGTTAAAAGTTTTTTGAAAAGTAATTGCAATTACACAATTATCAAATATTTTATACATGTTTTTTTATTGCACATAAACTTTAATTATAATTTTTACCAAACATGTATTTAAATCCAACTAATCTAGCTTGCCATACTTTTTTTAAAATTTACTTTTTTCAAATCACAATTATAAAAACTATTTCAAAAATAAACATACTATAATTATTGAAGATGTGACTTGAAAAAAAATAATTTTCTTATGTGATTGGCTTATAAATATATGGAGGTTAAAATTGTAGTTTGGCTTTATTTTGTCAAAAATCATGGCATTATATTTATGGTTAAAATTATAATTGAGGTTTTTATTGTATATAAAATGATAAAAAATGATATAAATTAATTTATTATTTGTTTTAATGGGAAAAATAATATTTAATACAAATAATAATTGGCATAAAAAGAAATTTATTTATTTATTAATTAAAAAATAAATATTATTGCCCCATCAAACTTGTTACAATCCCATCACAAATATAATTCATACACTAAGTTTTTTGGTACCCACATGTTTGTAATTGTAGAACCATAACAATTAAAGTTTTAGCAAAATATGTAAATGTTTCCTTACAAACCACAAATTTAAATTGTTGTATTCTGTAAGGAAATGCTGGCATGTTTTGCAATAATTTTATTAAATTATTGTGATATCAATAGTATTATATAACTACATTCAAAGAAAATTAATTCAAGCATTTAACGAGTTTAATAGTTATTTTAATTTTGTTATTGCTAAAATTTTAATAAATATGGTTCCACAATTATAAATATATATATATATATATATATATATATATATGAGCACCACAGGATTTCACATATAAATTATATTTGTGATGAATTCCAACAAATTTAATAGGGTAATAATATTTATTTTTTAATAAAAAATAAATAATATTCTTTTTATACCAATTATTATTTGTACTAAATATTATATTTTCTATTAAAACAAATAATAAATTAATTTTTTTTTCTCATTTTATATAAAATATAAACTATAATTTTAACCAAATATATCATACCATCATTTTTTACAACATAAAATCAAACCGTAATTTTAACCCCCCACACACCACAACAAAGTGATTTTTTCATTTTTGTAAAACCACAATTATAATAATTACAACAAAAACAAGCACACTCTTAACATTCCAGTTTACCTTACAACCCGCGCTAACCGCAAACATCTCGCTGTTCATTTGCAGACAAGGTTTGTTCTCTGGCTTGATCAGAGAGAGAGAGGCTTCCATACAGGTTAAACTTGCTTTTACAGTTGGTTATCGGCACATTCAGCGACTTATGGTACTATATTTCACACTTCATGCTGAGCTCCCATGTTCACCAAGACCTATATAGCATTCACCGTATAATTCTTTTTAGGTGCAGAGATTAGCCGCATTCTTTTAGGATTAACAAGCAAAGTGCATATTAGCGCCGCAGTTTGTGAACGCATCATTCTATTGATTGCAAATAGTTTTAATCAAAATATTTAGATGATGCCACATACATCATATATATTTTTTGAAAATAAGATAGTAGAATGCATACCAAACCAAAATTTATAAGCAAAGAGTATAGACTGTGGAGCTTAAATTATTTTTGTAGTCTTTAAATTATTTATCTTTTTTATTTGCTTTCTATGTAAACCATATTTTTTTTTTAAAAAAAGATAAATCTTTATTTTAAAATAGACTCACTTGATCAAATTTCAAAAATTAAGGGACTATAAAAACCTGTACTGGCAAAGGAAATGCAGTGGCATGCCCTCAAGTCTCAACCTCACCATTCCATTGTGCTAAAAAAAAAACCTTTCCTTTAGCTCAACAGGCTGAAAGTAAGAACTTCTACACAGGCAGCTAATCCAACAATTACTCCTGTTTTTACATAAAAGATCCATTCACGAGTGCTATAAAAACTAGCAATGGCAACAGATGTGGAAGACACTGTTTTCTAACAGGATTGGAGAAGTTCCTTTTTGCCGCAATGTGAATCCTACTACAATTGCACAAAATACCAAGCAAGAAGTCCAGGAAGCAAACCTCTAGCATTTGAAAAGCTTTAACCTAACAATGTCGTGCATGTGTACAAGAAGAGGAAATAGCCTTTACAGGGAGGGTAAAATACAGCAGTTCTTCCTCTGAACTTTCATCATCATCCCAGGCATGCCAAAAAGGAGTCAAAATCTCCAGATGCCATTGACCATGTAGCAATCAAACCACGCGAGAGCTGAAGGGACAGGTTGCCCGGGCTTTGCATATCATTGCACGCAAACAAGAGATTAAAAAAAATAAGAACTCAAGCAATTTTGAGGAACTCGGAGCATTTTTGCTTAAAACGTCTATTGGTGACTCTTCTTACCTCGATCTTATTTTAATGCGTCGATTGAAGGGGTTTCGGTAGCTTTTTGAACCCTAAGCCTTTTTGTCCTGAAATCAAAAGAGAATTTAACACGGTCAAGCATATCAACGAAAAAGAAATAAAAAGAAAAGAACATGCGATAATTAGATCAAATATATCTATTATAGGCTATAGCATGGCCCTTCAAGAACAAAGTCAACTTTGTTGCCCAGGATACCTGCAAGAAATACCTACATGTAGACCCATATACACAATAATATCAGATTCCTAAAGAAAAACACAAATGAGAAGGCACAACGTGTGATTTTGATAGGTCAAACATGCATCCCAACAAGAAGTTGTCGTGCATTTCTCTCTCACATGAACAGCACAAGAGGAACAGATCATGGTACGTTTTGGGCAGGTGGTAGCACAACAAATGAATGATGACAATTCTAGTTTAGTTTAATTTCAGATCAAAAGGGGCCAACATCTTCTTCTGATTTCTACATGATAAACGAAGTCCCTAGAATTGCATGTTAGAGGTGAGATTCATATGGCATTAGCATGTCTCCCTTCACAAGTCACCTCTCCTTTCTAGTAATTTTAATACCAATCATACCGCAATGCTGGGGTAATTAAGTTATATGCTTGTGGGTATTAGGCACCAACCTATACAAATAATCAAATCTCCAAAAGGTAAATGTCTAGTAAGTTCCTACTGGTTACAAGCTTTCCAGTCCTAAAAAAATTTTCTTTCTAAAAGGGGAAAGCATGGGGAGCTAGAAGTAAACTTTAAGATGACTTCTCAGTGCAAAAGATGTATCAATCAATGTCATTACCTCGAGGAAGTGATGTATTTCTCAATTTCCAGTTTCTGTTCATCAGCATATACTAACCATTTTTCACTTGGTGCAACAGAATTCCATGAACCCATATCTGTACAAGAAAAATAAATGATGATATGCAGCATGTTTACTTCATATACACAAATGAAAACAAACCAAGCATCCTGACCTTGAAGCAGAATATCTGATTGACCATTGTAGCCATTTAGTTTCCAGAAAGCTCGGCCATCAACGTCTAGAAGAACAGCCTCTGTTCTGACAGCATTGGATAATAATCTCTCTGACCATTGCAGGTAAAGGTTAAATATATATGTTTGCAAATTATACATTAATTTGCATGTACGATCAAAAAAGAACAATAGATTAATGCAAAGAACTGATATAACAAATCCTACTAGCAAGCATATGATAGATGTTTCAAAAGATATAATTTGATCTCAGATTCTTCAGTTTCCTGTAAATGTCTTTCTTCTCAAAATTTAAGGGCATCCTCTTCGACAGGTCAAATAATTCTTATCTAGTAGCCTTCTACAAAAGTTGGTCATGTGTATAGATGGAAAGAAAAACCAAAAAAATTATCCCTTGTCTGATCTTGATTTTGGCACCAAATTCCAGTGGCCAGCATAACAATTATTTAGTATAGAGCAACAAACCCAAAAGACTATCAAACCACCTAAGCCCACGGAATATCTAACAGTATTTAATAAAATCAAAGCAAACATTTTTATGCAATCACGTTAGCTTCAAAAGTTATATTTTGCAATCACATTAACTTCAAAAGTGGAAATGCACTTACTCTTCAGTGCCATGGCCTCCAGCATTTCTGAGTGGGCTTGTGCAGCTTCACTTTTTATTCGTGAAACCATTTCTTTATGGTTAGAAACAGAAATGGGAGCACCATTTTTCTCAACAATAGCTTTGGCCACCTCGTCTAGCATCTTCTGTTTCAATTTTTTCTCCTGTTCCAAACAAAAAAGAGAAAATAATTAATTTGCAAACAAAGGATGGATTCACTCACATCACTGAAAGGCCAACATTGCCATTTACAATGACTATGACCTTATCCTTCGCTGCAAGAACTTTTTCTTTGGCTTCCTTCTGTCTTTCAAGAAATTTAGAGTTTTCATCATCAATCCAACTGCGTAACTCTCTGGAAAACATGTTTATAAACAATCAAAATAAGATAGTAAAATGTTTTGTCAACACAGATTGATTATTGTAGAACCAAATGTAAAGGACCCATTTCCTCATTCTGTTGTTGTCGCTTACTTGGTATTAAGAGCTTCATCACATATAAGATTCAAGAGTTTAAGCTTTTCTGAGCTGTCTAACTTATCATATCCTTCATTACCCCAGTCAAAACAATTAGAGGGAAGTTCTTTTGATAAGAAATGGCATTTCGAGACATATTTCCTGAGAGCTTGAAACCATGAGTTTTCATTTGTTGTAGTTAGGGGTGGAGATCTGAACAAGAAACCACAAAATTGTCATTCTTCTGTCCCCGCACGAAGCAAAAGTGGTTGAGAATAATTAGACAACGTAATAGATTACATACTCTTCTCCTATATCCTTTTGAATCAGAGACAGTAGCTGAATATGAATCTGGGCTAGATGATAGGATTGCAACCGACGCCCTCTTCGTCCATTTATTATTTCCCTGAGTGCAATTTCAGCTTGCCCCTTCTTCAGACCAAGAACCTAATCAGGGGGGAAGAACGAGGACAATCAACAAAGTCATGAATAACGAACAGGGAAGATGGAAACAAACTACAGCACGGTGGCAACAATTATCATCCATTTACATAATTAAACTTGGTGGAAATTGTCACAATGCTTCATTTGGTTCAATGGTAATAAAAGACTTGTTCATACCTTACCAAAACTAGCACAAAATTCCAAGAATTGCAATGCATTACCAACAGTCTCGGGAGGTAACTCAATGCCTGCTACAGCCGTTAAGCAGGTTCCCTGAGGCAATTGAATGTCCACGTCAATTTCTTTGTCCTGAAGTTTCATGGTACGCCTCTCATTGGCTGTCTTTGATTTAGTTTGAAATTCTGCAGGAAACTTGTCAACTTTGCTTGAGTCTCCAGCCATCTTGGTCTCCGTTTGAATTTTATCACTTCTAAAGCCACAAACTATTCCACCATTACAATTTGCACCAAGTAAAACTTCATTCTGGGAAACCTCTAGAGGCTGTGTCTTAGTCCTCTTTTTCTCAACAAAAGCATCTTCATTCTTTCCATTTTTCAATTCTTTCTTAGAAATTTCCTGAGGATGTGCCCTAGTCTTCCTTTTCTTTTCAGAAGCATCTTCATCCTTCTTATTTTCCTTCACTTTGGCCTTGGAAAGTTCCATGGACTTTGTCTTGGACTTCTTTTCCTTTGCAACATCACCTTTATCTACTTCATTGGTCTTCATTTCATTTTCATAAACATCTTCAGTAATTAGAGGCTTCTTATAACCACCCTTCGTACTGCCATTACTAACTTTCCCTAGTCCTTCCCTTTTTGTTTTCTTCTGACCACTCTCCTCTAAATTAATTTCAGCATCCCTGTTACCATTACTACCAACTTCCTTCAGTCCTTTCCGTTTTGTTTTCTTAGATTTCTTCTCGGCAGAGATGGGTGTTAAATTCTGAGGATGCAGATTCGTATCAGTGTTTCCATCAAAAGAATTTTCCTTCCCTGGTTTCCATGGAGAAGCGACTGTAGACTCCTGTTAAAGCATCAATTGACGTATACGTACGGCAAATCAGAAATCCCATGGATGAAGCAGCCTGATAATCATAACAAAGGACCATCATTAGCAAACACTTCCAAACCTTATATGACGACCCATTCTTTGACGAAACATCATTGGCTTTCACATCCTTGTTGTGATTCAAATTTTCAGAACCTTTAATCTGCAGCAGTTCCGAGACAGAAGAAAACCCATTTTCCTTGGCTGTGTGGACAAGTATTCCAGTGGGTTTGTGGCCTCGTTTCTTCCTGGAAAAACTGTATTCTATTAGATTCACCAAGAAGACTAGTTATATCCAATAATATCATCACTGAACTTCAAACATGATGTACAAGTCGAACATTGATGTACTTACATGCAGAAGCTACAGTTGCAAATGCCCCTACACTTGGGACACTGCCAGTCATCCAACAATGATACCTCTTCTGCTTGCTCTCCGTATCTAAAACACCACCAGCCAAAATGTATTGAGAAAAAACTTAGATGCTAAAACCTCCTTAAATTGTTTGACGAAGTTTGTTATACGAAAATTGCGTCACCAAGCTAACCTGTTTAACAGGCATTTGTGGCAGAACTTGAGAGCACATAGTTTGTTTCCTTTCTGAATTGCACATGCTGCAGCAAAATCCATTGTTTTTTGGCGGCACTTCGATGATTTTAAACAAACAAGGACAAAACAAAGAAGGATATCAATTACAAAGAGAACAGAATGAGCCCATCAATTGTACTACCACCACCAATTTAGAGATAATAACATTAGCAAACCACTTTCTTGATTCGCTTTCGTGTGAAACAACAAAATTAATGCAACTGACCAAAACAAGTGCTCTTAACATCATTAAGAAAAGATCCCGAATTCCACTTTCATTTTACCTTCCCACATACTATCATCAACAAACAGAATCGCAAGGAGATGCTAGGCAAAGAAGAGCATAATTGAGCATATACACTAACTAAACGACGAGACAAATAAATCATGAATATACTAACTAAGAGATGAATAAATCACAAAAGCAATTATGGGTCATTGTTGAATGAGCCGAAAACTTAAAAAGGGACTTGAAACTTAGATTTCTTTAGCTTTCCTACATCTTCACATTAACCAAACAGAAAACCATGGTAGGGTTTGCTTGTTGTATAGAATTCTATCAATAAAAAATCGTGAGAGTAAATTCATGGCTTCTCTTCAAATAACCACAACTAGGAGCTAAAACTCGAAACTTAGGGTTCTTTCGTTTTCTTGCATCTTCCCGTCAGCCAGACATAAAAACAATCAAGAAAGTATACGTAATATCTAAAATTCTATCAACGGAGAAATCATACAAAGTAGATTCATGGGTTCTCTTCGGATCAACCCAACAAAAAAAAATCAAGAACTGAAACTTGGAGCTTAGGTTTCTTTCATGTTCTACTTTCTAGCATCCTCCCATCAACCAAACAAAGAAAACAAAGGTTCACTTATTATAATCTAAAATTGTATCAAAAGAATCACTCGTTACTTGATGACAAGTCTTCCCATTTTCAGAATCATAGATCCTCCCTCCAACAACACGAACTCCAGGACGTTTTGACCGACTCTTCTTCTCTACAACTTCTTTTTCCTTCAACGCGACAGGACTTGAAGTAACTGCCATGCTTGCGAGACTATGCTTTGTGAGACAAGAACAGAACAGGTTACTGGTGTTCTAGACCTCTACACAAGAAAGGTTCTTTCTTGCTTTGCTTTAGAGTTTGGAGATTCGCGCTTTGATTATCTCTCTCTGGTTGTGGCGGGAGTTATATTTTGATGTGTATTTTGGTTTTGGAGGGATGAAGGAGCGCCAAGTTGAAATTTTTTGAGGGTTTCCTTGTCTTTCTCTCTTCTTTTTTGCCTGTCTCATGATTCATTTCTTATTACAGGACATGGCATCAAGAAGCTGGAAGATCATTGATTTTGGTTTTTCGTGTAGAGTCATTATTGTTAAATTCCAACCACCTTAGTGGATCGACCTTGCCTTTGGTATGAGCCCAGATAAAAAATAAATAAATAAATAAATATTGATTTGGTTTAATAATGTCTCAATTTATCTTATCAAATTTTGTTTAGTAAAAAATAAAATAAGATTATTTTAATTAACTTGAGACAATCGAATTAATTCATAACTTAATTCTTGAGCTGAATAGTAGATTCTGTGATTATTTATGTTTGGTATGAATTTCTAGGAAGACGTCGGAAAGATTGTAGAATATTTGATATAAAAGATGATGTTTTTATAGATTATTAACAAGAGCTAAAACTCATTGAAAAAACACTGTTCACCTTGTTCGGGAGTGATGTTCTCTAGAAAAGTGCAATGCCGTGTCATTTCCATGAAAAAATCTTTAGAATAGCAATTGGGAGTAGTTTAGTCTTTGCCCGTAGCTTATTGTTGTATAGTCTGGGGGTAATAAAGTGTAGTAAAGTTTAATTATATTTTATTTAAAAATTAATGTTTAATAATATTATATCAATTGCATAATTAATTAGTATTTATAAAATTTGATCGTAATTTTAAATTTATTCATAATAATATTTTATATAATATTGTTACACTTTTAAAAAATCATAAAAATTATAATTTTTATTGGATGAATTTCATATGTGATAAAATTATAGATAATTTAATAAAATAATTAAAAATACTTTATATTAAATGATGTGATAGGAGTAGTTAGATATATAATATTTAAATTAAAAATCATTAATGTATATGTATATATTAGTTATTTTATAATTTCAATTTGAAAAGTATTATTAATTAACCATATTAAATTATTTTTTAAAATCTTAATTTCAACAACAATCTTAACTAAATATATATAAATATCAAACTAGTCTCAATCAAAAGTGTTTTATTACCAAACAATTTTTTTAAATTACAATTATAAAAACCATAACAATATCAAACACACTCCAAGTTAAAAATAAAAAAGAATGTAGTATTTTTATAAATATAAAAAATGATTGACGCTAACCAAAAATTATTTTTCATCATGTCATTAAATGTGTCTTTATAAGAGCATCTCCAATGGAAAAGTCAAATAAATAGCTAAAAATAAAAAATTAATATTTTAACTTTTTTTTTATTTGTTTTGCATACTTCAAGGAAAAAGCCAGACAAAATGTTAAAATATTTTTTCTTTCTTATAAATATTATTCCTATATATTTTTTTAAATAGTCAAAACTAACAAAATGAGACTACTAAAAAAATAAACCAATTAAATATAGCCATATGGAAAAAAAAATAATATCAAAACATATTAAGAAATAATAAAACACTTATTTTTTCAACTCCAATATAAATGATTCTTCAAATAATTTTTTTTCATTAAAATAAATATAATATAAAAAATATATATTTATGCTATTTAAAATATTATTTTAACAATTTAACTTTTTAAAATAACATTTTTCATTAAAAAAGCTATAACCACTTCCCTGAGAGACAACGTGTATGGTAGGGGTCGGTGCAGTTCATGGCCAACAGTCCTCTTTTCTTCCCTTCAGTTTTCTCCCTTTTCCCCTTGAAAATCCCACTCCCTGTGCAGAATTTTAGAGTTGTCCATGGTGTTTTGAGATCTTGTTCTGGTTCATGTTATCTTGATTTCTATTTTGTTACACACACACATATATATATGTTTTTAATTATATCTTTCAATTCTAACATGTGAGGTGTTATTCTTTTTTAATATGATTCTCATCTATTTATTAATTTTTTTGAGTTTTTTATTTTAATTTCACTGTTTAATTAATTATTTTTTTTGTTTATTTTTCTCTTGATTATTTTTGTTGATTTAATTTTTCTTTGCGATTCCACCCTTTCATCATAAATTAAAATTATTTTTTATTTTCATTTCGATTCTCATCCTTTTATTTTTTTTTATCTTGAATCCTTTTTTATAATTGAAATTATATTTTAAATTTTACTATTTAATATTTATTTTATTAGAAATTTGGCTTTATGATATTTTTATTTTCTTTGTTTTCTCACCAAGAAGATTAACCTATCCATACCTCGCGACATGGGCTTCGGATATGGCAAACTAATCCAACTAGGCTCACCTTCTTTGATCCAAGCTACAGGCTGGTAACGACAATGAGTTGGACCGAGTTTTTTCGTTATTTTTTTACCTGAATTTATAATTTTGTATTTAATAGAACATGAATTTAGCCACATTTTTTTTCTCATTTAAAAAAATATATTTTTCCTTAGGCTATTGTTATCATTTTTGTTTTTTTTAAATATATAATATAATTAAAATGAAACGATAATATTTGAACTAATTAGGTTTATAACCCAAACTTTACATTTTTTTCTTTTAAAATATATTTTCAAAACTGAATATTATTTCTATACGAAAAAAACCCTCACAACCTAACACGAATCCACAGTGAGTCTTATCGAGCTTGAACATTTTGTTAGATATGTCTATGAAGTAACCATCGTCTGGCATTTTGAGTCCTCACATGTTAAGTTTTAAGGACGCAAAGCTGCATAATTTATTTGTATTTCTTCCCATCACGTTGATATTTTTTTAAAATCTCTCTTTTCACTTATAGTGTTTGAAAATGTAAATGCAATTATTTTTAAAAAATATTTTTTATTCATAAATAAATTAAAATATATTATTTTAAAATCATTACATCAAAATAATCTAAAAAATATAAAAAATCAATTTAAATAAAAAAATTGAATTCCAGCAAACCAATGTTTATGCTGCACTCCAAAACAAGAGTTCAATAATGTTATTTTAATTATTTTCTATTTCTTCCCACTAAAATTCATCCTTTAATATATTAACACAAACACATCTTTATAAACCAACTTTTACACTTTTAAAAAACATAATAATTACTCTTATGATGACCCATCCCTATTTCTTGCCATAATATTTACTGGTTGATATTTTTTTGTGAGTTTACTTACCTTGGATTATTTAGCTCCAGTTTTAAATTGCGGTCCAAACAAAGATTTATAAAAATATATATTTTATTTTAAAATAAAAAATATTATATTAATATATTTTATAATAAAAAATAATTATTACCATGCTTTTAAATAAATATTTTAACCTAGAAGGATAAGATTATATCTTTAATGTGAGATAAAAAACATTTAATCATTTGCAATGTATGTAGTTTATATACATTAATTGTTTTTTAAATCTTTTTACATGGAATATCAAAATCTCATTTTTTTAATTTACATATATTGATTGTATTCCTATATCATTTTAACATGTTAATATTAAAAATAAAATTTTAAAATAAAAAAATATTACTTTCAATATATTTTAAAATAAAAAATATTTTAAAAAATAATTATTAACACCATATCAAATAATACGAAGGAACGGCGAGTGCCCAAAACATCAAAAGAAAAAGGATTGTTATGCCTCAAGTTAAAGTATAGAGGCTAGTTTAACTAATTTATAAAACTCGAGGGATCACACAATGTATTTACTCTAAAATAAATAGAACATTCAAGGGCAATCTCATAAAATCCATTTAATTTTCATGAACTCGTAATCACATATTTTCTTAGTTTTCGAGTCACAAAATTACTAGATACTCAATAATCACTCGAAATTCAAGTTATTTTTATTTTTCTTAATAAAAAATCATCAAATTCTCTGAAATAATCATTTAAATGGTGTAAAACTTACTTGTCAGATCAAAACTATATAAAAACTTTTACAGCTTTTATATTTTTTTTAATAATATTTAATATTCAATTACCTGAAGAGAAACATTGTAATAAATTAATATCATAAATGACTTAATTAATAATTAAAAGTTTAAAACAAAGTTAAGGAAGCCATGAGAATCCACTGGAAGGGAGATGATCTAATCAAGATGAAAAATAGAATGGGGACCAAATCAAACTTATCCATATAGATTGGGGATATTGTTGAGGCTTGCCTTTACGATTTAAGACAGAAGCTGAAAGAGAAGACCCATTGAAACAGAGCAACAGAGAGAGGAGCACATGGGCAGTCTTTACAGATACTACAAACCCCTGACCTCAATCTGCTTCTCTCCACCGCCTACAAAATCTTACCTCCTCCATTCAATCAAAATCAAAACCCATTTTTTTCCCACCAAGAAGACAAGACTACACCGTTTCTTCACCTCTCTAACATCATCATCACAGCCCTCAATCAAAACCAACGGTGCAGATGCCTCTGCTGCAAGTCAATCATCAGAATTGTGGCTATACAACACAATGAGTAGAAAAAAAGAGCTTTTTAAGCCAAAAGTCGAGGGTAAAGTTGGAATGTATGTTTGTGGTGTCACTGCTTATGATTTAAGCCATATTGGTCATGCTCGTGTATATGTTACCTTTGATGTTTTATTAAGGTTTGTTCAGTTTCTTTTTTCTCCTTTTAAGCTGTAAGAATCCATGCTTAGATGGTTACTGACAAGGGTTTTTTCTGGTGGCTGGTAATTAGGCAGGTATCTCAAGCATTTGGGGTATGATGTTCATTATGTTCGAAATTTCACCGATGTTGATGATAAGGTTAGTTGGTCTCTTTACTCTTTCTTTTTTTTTTGTTTTTTTTGTCTTGTTAAGGTTGTACTTAAATTTGGTTTATTTCATCTACATTAAAATGGTTGCATGACGTGGCAATCTGGATTGCGCTTGAGGAGCATGAATAGTAGGTTCAAAAGTAAATTACACAATTTTGATGCAGGGGAGATAAACTGGCGCCCTACATATGAATGTGAAATGATGACTAATGTAGCAGTTTGTAGTGTTTCTGTTTTGAAAATGTTGTTTTGAGGATTCTTTTTGTTTTTAATGTGGTTTGTTGGATAGGGGATTTGATGTTATTTTGGTTCAAGAGTTTGGTTGCCAACTGCTTTTTGATACTGGTATGACAGGATAAGCTGAGTTGCAATTTTCGAATTCTGTAGATAATTGCTCGAGCGAATGAATTAGGAGAGGATCCGATCAGTTTGAGTAAACGGTACTGTGAAGAATTCCTTCATGATATGTTGTATCTTCATTGCCTTCCGCCTTCTTTTGAGCCACGTGTGTCAGATCACATGCCCCAAATAATTGATATGATTGAGCGGGTAATTTGTTGATCCTGCTTGAACTTGAATCTCTATGTCTTCCTATATGATTATTAAATACAGTGCATTGCTATGAGCACGGTCTTTATGAGGTGAATGGTCCATTCAGTATTTATTCTCTCTCGTTCATATGCTTTTCTTTGATACTTTGAATAGTGATTTATTGACATGCCATCTTAGCAGATTCTTGAAAATGGATATGCCTACAGAATTGATGGGGATGTCTACTTTTCTGTTGACAAATTACCTGAATACGGGCGATTGTCTGGAAGAAAACTAGAAGATAATCGAGCTGGTGAACGAGTTGCTGTGGACTCGAGAAAGAAAAACCCTGCTGATTTTGCATTGTGGAAGGTAAGTGTCTGTAAGACACTGATAATGATGAATACTTGATGTGAGACATGAAATTATCTGAGATGGTTATATTTGCTGATGCTGCTGTGCTATTGAATCCCCTCACCTCTTACCATATGTTTTTTTTCTTCTGAGCCTGGCTGCGGTACTGTCTAATTGTAGTACTGTGTTGTTCTTGATTCCAGCCACGTACATGGAAACACAGAGTAGAAGAGTGCTTGTTTCTGATGTTAAAGTGTTGGGCTGGGTTTCCAAATCCTGCACAACAAAAAAAAAAAACCATGGTAAAATCTAGTTGACATAGGTGTGTAAATCAAAGGTGGTTAGCATCGTGATGTAAAAGCACACATCTAGATACTGGACCTGTTTCATTGTATATCTAATTTCCCGCAAACGTTCAATTCTGTATGTGGCACATCTTGGAACTCAACCTGTCTATTCATATTGGCTAATTCATTGTGTTGTTACACTTTTTTTTGGCAGTCTGCAAAGGAGGGTGAGCCCTTTTGGGATAGTCCATGGGGTCCTGGAAGACCTGGGTGGCATATCGAGTGCAGTGCCATGAGTGCTGCTTATCTTGGTCACTCGTTTGACATCCATGGTGGTGGAATGGACCTTGTGTTTCCCCATCATGAAAATGAAATTGCTCAGAGCTGTGCTGCATGCAGAGATAGTAATATAAGCTACTGGGTACACAATGGTTTTGTCACTATTGACTCAGAGAAAATGTCCAAATCATTAGGAAACTTCTTCACAATTAGGCAGGTAAAGGATTCCATATTGGATGATATTTTGTGTTATTGTAGTTTATGAATCTACCGCCTGTTCTCTAGTACTGGAACTATCATCCATGCTTACATGATTCTTACTGGCATTTTATCTTTATCCAGGTTATAGATCTTTACCATCCATTAGCTTTGAGACTTTTCCTGTTGGGGACCCACTATAGATCCCCAGTCAACTACTCTGATGTGCAGCTTGAAAGCACTTCAGAACGTATATTTTACATCTATCAGGTACCGCAATAAGCAAACACCCCCCCATAACCAGTCAGACCTTGTGGTGGCATTTGTTTGCTCTGGTTTCATGTGCAATCTTGTTATTATATATATATATATATATATCTTTGCTCCTATGATAGAAAGATGCTACAATCTGGAGACAGAATACTTTCAGTTCTTTAATAAATGGCAAGGATATAAATTTTTCCATCAACTTTTGGTTTCTACTGCTTAATATATGTGCTCATGGTTTTACATTCTAGACAAAAAAGGAGAAGTTTTTAACCTAGAAGTCTTTTGTCTTTTGTATTTTATTTCATTGAAGAAATATTTTCAGTTTTTTATTTCATGTGATTATTTGGTTGCAGACGCTACATGATTGTGAAAATATTCTCAGCCAGCATCGTGTGGCATTTGAGAAGGATGCCATCCCACCTGACACTATAAATGACATCAATAAGTTTCACGATACATTTGTCACCTCGATGTCAGATGATCTTCACACTCCTGTCCTCTTGTCTGCACTATCTGATCCATTAAAAACCATTAATGATATGCTACACACTCGAAAGGTAATGAGATTCAGACAAATGCTTATTTTTATGGATGTTTAGTTACTTTTGTTGTACATAGGTGTGTCAGCTGTAGATAGCTTTAGTGGGTGGTATGAGTTTTTTGGGGTTTAAATTTGGTTATCCCTCTCCCTCTAACCTCTTTGCTGTTTATTATTGAATGAATGATCCATTCAGGGAAAGAAACAAACAAAGCGAATAGAGTCAATTGCTGCTCTGGAAAAGATGGTCAGAAATGCTCTTATGGTCTTAGGGTTGATGCCCCAAACTTACAATGAGGTAGCTTACTGTTAGAACATCACTAATGCATTACTGATTTAGATATGCAGACTACAATACCCCTTCCCCTCTCCCAATTATAACACAGATAAGATCCATGTCATTCTCAAATTGCTGCACCAACATGCATTTATTTTCCTCCAATATTGTTTTTCATCTGTTCTCCTGTTACTCCCAGAAAGCTTTTTGATTGCTTGCCTGCCCTTTTATGCAATTATCGCCATCGGTTTTTCTTTTAGCTATTTAGTGTCTCTCAGAGTGAATCTTAGTTTTGTGTGTGCTGATAAAAGCTCTTTGTTTTTTTTTTGTTTTTAATCTTTCCCCTTCTAGCTATGATTTACTAAACCGTTTTCCTGCTGCAGGCTCTGCAGCAATTGAGGGAAAAGGCACTGAGGCGTGCAAAGCTGACAGAAGATCAAATATTGCAAAAAATCGAGGAGAGGACTGTAGCAAGAAAGGACAAAGACTATGAAAAATCGGATGCTATTAGGAAGGATTTAGCTGCTTTGGGCATTGCTCTTATGGATAGTCCAGATGGCACAAGTTGGAGACCAGCCATCCCGCTTGCTTTGCAAGAGCAGCAAGTTGCTTCAACTTGAATGGCTCGTGGAATTTCATTCTCTTGTCTTTTCTGCCTTGATAGTTTCCAAGAATTAGTTTTTTTCTTGTTTTCCCTGTCTACCAACATCAGGAAATTTGTTTTGGATATTGGAACGAGGGATAAAGCCCTATGACATGGCTATTCTGTGCTATAATGTGGGCATGGACAAAAGATTGACTAGAAATTTCAGTCCATGAAGCAAAAATTTTGGCAACCATACGTGTAATATAAATTCTTGAAAACAGTTATAGTCTTGTAGAATCGTGGCTGAATGAGGCGAGTTTCGTCGATGAAGTCTGTATCTGTCACTAATGGCCCTGGTACATATGCTTGCTCATGTATTAACAAGATTATGCATATTTTATTTTTTAAAATTCCATGTTAGTTGCATTTCCACATCATAGAGCTCAAACTTTCGCTCCAATATGTTGAATCTTATTATTATACATGAAAAAAGAACAAGTGATCAATTTTCAATCCACATACTCACAAGCAGGAACAGTGGAATTAGCAATGTGAGCAAATACAATAGAGAAAGGGGCAACAGTTATTGGATCGGACTGGCTGGTTTCAATCGGTTCGAAAGGAGGGATACTCCCAGATGAATTTACAGAAAGTATGTTTCCATTTAGGAGCGCTGTTTGACTGTGTAAATCACCATTCAGGGCTGTTAAATGATATTCCTCTCTTGTACTGACATCGATATTTGAACCCCTAGACATCCCAGAAAACTTTGTTTGATTTTGTTGTTGCGTTACCAAAGTTCCATTGCTGGTAACATTTTCAGTTGAAACATGGACTTTAACAGTAGTGTTTCCATCGAGGTTGATCAACAGCAATGTAATTCCTTTCTGTAATGGCAAGAACAGATTGCGTTAGCCAAGCAGATACATGAAATTCCGTTACTAATCAAGTTTTACGAATCTTCTTACCGATGCTTTTGCACAGTGAGCATAAGCGCGTATGTTGTTGGTCCCAGAGAAAGTTGTTGACAGAACATTTCTTCCCATCAAACGGTGCCACAGAAGAGCACTGATGGATTGAAGTAACAATATTAACAATAATATTAACAGAAAAATCATTTAGTTTACTTCTTGGGTTCAAAATTTACCTGTAATAATCAGGATTGGGGACAAAGGTGCCAGTTTTAAGAAGGCCATAATTTCCACCAATCAATGTCTGTCTACAATATGTTTTTGTGTCATATGACGATGCCATGCCTAGCTGGTCCAAGTACCTGTTGGTAAATGGAAAACCAGTTCAATCAATGTCCACGCTTTCAAGTCCAAACAAAGAAAACCATATAAAATACAGCAATGTGTGAACTAGCTTACCAGAAACTAAACACAAATGCATTTGTGACAAGATTATGGCCACTGTTGTAAGCACCTCCTGCCTCACCAACCCAAGCAACAGCTGGAGTCCCTGAAGTCTTCAAAATCCCTCGAAGACTTCTGAATGGTTGGGAACCTCCGTTGAGGTATGATGGATTCAATATCTTATCAATTAGGTGATCATCAACACCTACACGCAAGAAACAAGTAAAAAACATGCTTCTCCAGTAAGCAGTATGGGGGCTGTAAGGAACAGAATAGTTCTGAAGCCGAAAAATATTTGAACTAGATTGCTGAAACACCAGAATATTTCTCTAGATTGCTGGTTTATTTACCTGGACCAAGGTTATAAATGTGGTGGGTGACTACTTGAAGAGATCTAGGTGTTTTGTTTATAAATTGTGTGAACCAGTTTGCATCAAAGAACCCTCCCGGTGCTAGGACTAGTGGCTTAACTTCAAAACCTGCATAAATAGTTTGCACTATCATCTGCAGATTGTTTATGTCAGATGCATATTGATCTGCGGAGATTCTTGTTCCAATTCCACGCCCACTTACTTCATTTCCTGAAAATTGCGAAGAGTTTCATGTAAGAAAAGAAGTTACTTCCATTACTAATGCCACCAGAAGCTACAGCAGACATTTACAAGAAGTTAAGAACTAATCTTAAGAGTTAAATTTAGGATATTTCAAGTTGCTAAAAGGAAACATATAGTTCTTACCAAGCTCCCAACCGTGAATGTTGTACCCTTTGTTAACGGAATATCGCATCAGAAATTCAGCATCACTTGAATTCCAAGCACCTACAGCAGAACCATCCGCCGCTATTGTCCTGCCACTCAACGCATTTAACCCGAAAAGAACAACAGCCCTGTATTTCAAAATCAAAATTTAACACTTCAATAGTGATTCATCATATTAATCCAGCTATTGTGGAAACTAAGAACAAAAACTAAACACATTTTTAACTAATTTCATGAGAACACTTAAGCTAGTTACCCGGCTTGTTTGAAGAAGTTGTTCAATTCATCCCACCGAGACATTGGCAAGCAACCCTGGGAAAAACCGAACATTTTTGAACTACTTTTGACAAATGTCGGACAAGGTTCACCTAGTCTTTCATACGTGACTTTATCTTGTAAAGTGCCCCCCAGTCTGATTTTCAGAGGAGAAAAGGCTGCAACTCAATCAAGACTATGTTATAACTTATCCACGTATTATGAGAAAAACTTGGTAAAAGAGTCTCACCTTTGATTGCATTCAACAATATTGGGTTGGTAAGATCCTGAAAAAAATTGGAAAAAGAAAGAAAGAGAAGCAAAAAGAAATATATTAAGTCCATATCTGATGATCTCACTTGAAAAAAAGAAAGAAAGAAAGTAAAAGAGACAAGGAAAATAATACACGCGCACAGAGAGAAAGTCCATAGCCTACCTTACTCTACATTAATAATTGCTTTCTTTATCACATTCTTTCATATTTTACTGTCACTATTAATAGTTAGCCTCTTCTAAAACTTCTATTTGACTGGTTCTTTTTGGAAGGCTTAGAGAGTCAATTTTTTATGTAAAATAGTGGTGCTATTGTGCTTTCCTTTCAGCTTGCCATGGCAGATTTGAGAACATGCAGCTTCCCGAAAGGTGATTGTATGTGTGAAGGATTTACAGGATAGTAATTGCCAACAAAAAAACTGAGAAGAACTATATATTATTGATATATATACACAGTTTCACACAAGCATTCGCTTTCAATGAAGTTGTGATTGCATAGCTGCAACCACGAACCTGTCATGCAAGCTACAAGTAAAGCACAGCTTGCACAGAGATGGATTACTGTGCTGGATTATGAACTTAAAGAAATGGATTTAGGAAAGAATTAATTGATGGACCATAGTTTGTCAGCTAGTTGGATTCTTAGTTATAATTGCCTGAAGGATATCTAGAAAGCAGATAAGTTGACATGGAACAGAGAAAAAAGAGAATATTAGACAAAAGAAGAAAGGAAATGTTAAAAAACTCAAGCTATGCTGCAATTCTCACAAACTACTTGACAAGCTTACCAGGTTAAGAAAAGAAGCTTTGCCCCAGCTACAAGTTCCATAGTCACATTTATCAGGAGGCCACCAGTCCAAAGTAGCACAAATAAAATCATGGTCTGTTCTCCCAATTGGAGCTGTTCCATTGATAAAAACAGTGCCTTGAACAATATTTCTAGGCCCTCCTGTTCTCTGTGAAGCCACAGGTTTTGAGCTTTTACTCAGCCAGTAGAAACTAGCACAGAAAACGCAAACAGTGAACAAAGTGCCCATCTGATAAAAACAATGCCTTGTTTTTGTCTCTTTATCAGCAGTTAAGGTCGCCATGCAAGTGTAAGAATTACGAGATACAAAAGGACACTATCGCTGTTTTAACAAAACAGTATCTGACAAATCAGATCAGGTTAGGCCAAATGAAACTATCGAACCAGATAAAATATTTGCAAGTTTTGGCTTGGAAACTAAAGCAGGAATAAACCTCCACCAAACCATTTCATTATAGCGAGAAAAAGGTAAGGTCCCAACAAAACCTTCACCTTTGTTTTTATAGAGATCAGACACTGGCTGCCTTCCCCACCAAGGTCAACCATGGACATCTATACTATATATGGTTTTTGAATACAAGGAGGATACATCAACAATTAGACTAGTGCATCCACGAGAAATTTATAGAAGATTGGTTGTTTAAGGTGTCCCCTTTGACCAAAATTGTTTGTGATCATAGACATTATCATTTTTCACAGGGAAAAAAATGATAAAATATTTGGCTAAAGCAATTGCACGTCAGTTAATGGAGTTTTCCTTCGGCCTGCCTGGGTGCGTACTGGGTATGGAATACCAGTCAAAAGGCTTTTTTTTTTTTTTTTTTTTTATCTCTTGTTTGGTTACAGATATTGGCATGCCAAAAAGAATATCAAAACATGCCCTCTCATTGCTCATCATCCAAACACATGATACAGTTGACTCGGAGGTCAAGAGACCTCACCATATATTGACTCCAAGCCAAAAAAAGAAAAAGAAAAAAAGAGAGAGAAAAGAATACCCAATAAGTAAATTAGAAGGTAGGCAAGGATTTCTAGGAACACACAGGGAAGGGTGGATGTGGAGCATACAATGAAGTGTAGATTACGTTTTGCCTTATCTTTAAAAGTCTTCCATTCTCTAGATAATAGCTACCCATTTAACTTGTGGAATATCTTTAAGCTCTTATGTTTATATTTAAAATAAATATTTCTATTTTATTCTTTATCATCAATTAATAAATTTAGATATCTATCCTTTTCGAATATCCATTTAGACATGATACTATTTAATTATCATTTAATATAAAATAAAATAGTAATACATATGTTAAATTACTAAATTTTAAATGTTATATGTAAATATTACTATATATATAATACTGATTTTATATTTTGGATCATGTTTTGGGAGGGGTTTAACAATATTCATACATAATCTATTATTTAGATTATAATATAACATATCAATATTTAACTCAAAATAATACTTATCAAAAATACTTTATATTTTCTTAATCTATTCAGATGATTATCTATTAGTTTCAAATTAAATTACTATCCCCAATTTTAATTTTGGCATTTAACAAACGTTTTATGCTAATTTATTTAGAAGCTATTGGTAAATATGAAGAAAAAACTTCAAAATTACTCATAAGTAGTAGATTAGTAGGAAACATCATTCACTCCCACGTCAAATCTAAAACTCAGTTACTCACAATCTTATTGAAGTTTTTACTTATTATTAATCACTTTTTTTTTAGAGTGGAGATGATGGCAATATTTTTTTTTCTCTTGATTGCTTCTATTTTTTTTTTTAAAATGGAGTCTTAATTTAATGTTTTTTTTATAGGCAGCTTTTGAGAATAAATTCCAAACACGGTTTGATAAAAAAATTAAATTTATTTTTTATTTAAATTAATATATTTTATGTATTTTAATCATTTTGACATGTTAATATTAGAAATAATTTTTTGTTTTTATAGTTTTATTTAAGGAATTTGTTTTGTAATTTATGGATGAATACTTGTCAATTGTTTTTTAAAAAGCTATTTAGCATGTAATCATTACATTTCTGCTGATCAATTGTTTTTTAAAATAAATCAGGTCGAGGGCTCCATAAATATCACCCGAGTGGACGAGGTTCTCCAATCGAAGATGGAGGAGGGCAGGAGAAAATCTCATCCGGCCTATCACCGTTCATAATACTCTCTCGACTACTTGTACTCCTTTTGACTAATCCAAAATGAGAATATTGGAGTCTTGGAAAGCTTGGCTCGTTTGGTAGCTTTAAATCTATATACAGGTTGCGAATAAAAATTCCTTTATGAATAGATTAAACAAGACATGGATGATTTATATAAAATTGGATCATAAACTTAATCCGGTGAGAAAATTCATATGAATTGCATAAAATTAGAGGGGGAAGAACGCAAAAAAGACAAAAATGTATTTGGTTAAAAAAATAAAGGTGAAAATATAAAATAAATATGTATCTAGAATAATTTAAAAGTCAATCCTTATATTTTTAAAATAAAATTTCTTACTACCTGTCTTTTCAATTCCAAAAATGATAATTAAATTCTACCTAGAAGTATTAAGTAATCGTTTTATTTTTGAGGTTGCAATTTAATTCAATGATGCTTTTTACTTTCAAAATCTGCATATAATTTCAGCAAGAGTTTGTTTGTGATGTGAGTATAGTAAAGATTACTTTTAAAAATATTTTTCATTTAATCATGCTTAATTTTCTCTGTACAAGGCTAATTAACCGGTGGTCAAGGAAGCAATTTGGTTGTGTATTTTGTTAAATTTGCGTTGACAATGATTTGTCTAGTTGTTGCAGGGGTTTGAACCTTAACCTTGATCCCAAATTCATCGAGGTTTTAAGAGGTTATGATAAAAAATTTCTTCCTAGAATCATGTGATGATAATCTTAGCCTCGTCTATTTTCTCTTCTTGTTAAGATGAAAAGGCTCAAATCCAAGTCCTATAATCGACCACGAAATTTTCCAGTCTAAAACAGAAGTTCTAGTGCAAAACAAGCCGCGATGGAAAGTAACGATCTTAAATGACTGTATATGCACTCGATTCCAAATCAAACTGGCCTGTGATGGATTCCAAGCTGTTGAAGATATTGCCTCTTCCATCTTGTCAGTAGGGGATGATGGAGATCACATTGACCATGAGCAGCCACTGCACAGAATATCCTTTTTCATGCCGATTTACTCTGAAATCGCATGATCGTGAGGACTGGGTTTCAGAGCTTGGAGGCCGGTGGCTGTGTAGTGAGATATGCTATGTATCTAGTTCTAGCTTAAGGAATGCTACTTCAACCGTTTGTGTTTGCTGTCAATGCAATCACATGTCCTCGATTCTTGAACCATGCTATTGGCGCCATTGTCTGACGTTCTTATTTTGATAGATCTAATCATCGATTATTTTAGCTACTTGATCTGGCATGCTTGAATGGGCGTTCATTGATTAAAATGTTCTAAACTTCTATAAGTTGATGATATAGGCATTGCAATGAAGAATAATTGAACAGTGCACAGTGAATCTGAGGGCGATTCTGAAGCACTTGCAGCTTGCAGGATCCCAAGATTCTACTCTTGAACGTGGGTGAATCACAGTATAACAGGGAAATATGCAATAGTAAAAGCAACAGAATTCTTAAACACTAGAAATACCAATATGTGCCCGCACACTTGCCACAGTCTTTTTTCGACCAGGATGCAGATAAGACACTCAATCCTCCCAGCTTACGCTCCCTGCTAACCCAAACTCCTAATCTAACAAGAGAAAAAAAAAACAAAATAACAAAAAAAGAGGAAAATGATTTTGGCCTCATTTCCTCTTCTTAGATGGTGGCTGGGGAATATCTTCCTCATCCTCCTCGTCATCGTCGTCTTCATCCTCCTCGTCATCGTCGTCGTCTTCATCTTCCTCATCATCATCATCTTCCTCCTCATCATCATCATCACTACCACCATCACCATTGGCTTCAGGCTCATCCTCTGGATCCTCCGGATCCTCACCATCCTCTCCTTTGTCAGGCACATCCTCATCATCGCCTTCTTCATCATCATCCTGATCATCTTGGCCATCCTCATCATCTTCATCATCCTCGGTATCACTTGCATCTTGATTATCAGGATCAGGTTTCTTCCTTACGTGAAGCCCAGTAAATGGAAACCTGCAGCTCAAAGAAAGTTATTAACTTATCCAATACTACAGTACGTAAACAACAACCGGGACAAATAGATCAGATCACAAACCCTTGACTTGTGCCTGACTCTTCTGGGAAGTCACTGGATCTGTTAGGCAAAGAACCTATCTGGTAACAAAAGAGAGCCAAATTTCTGCTCAATTAAGAGACCAGTTGGAAGAAACAAATTGTCTCCCACGAGCACCGCAAGAAAAAATAAATGAAATCCAAGCATTTCTCATGCAGCACATACTTTTTTAAACAAACAAATCTGCCAAGCCATGAATGAGGAAGGTTGAATTCATTTCAATGATAACTGTTATGCACAGAAGAGAGTAGCATTCTCAAAATGTGTATGTGAATCACTCTAGCCATCAATCTCCTTAAGTTAGATCATTTACTTTCGAAGGGCTTCTGCTTTAATTCTATTCCTATACATATCATGCTTGCCAGTTTAACAAAGTTGTATTTACTTTTCTGAAGGGGAAAAAGAAAGATCCATGTCAAAATTTATTTAACCAACGCCCTACAAGGAAAAACAGCAAGCAAGCCATATGCACAGAGGAAGAGCAAATGAGGCACCAATCAGACAAATACCATGAAAGCAAAATAAACAAAGAACAAAAACTCACTCCAAACCCTAGCAAAATAGCACCTCTAAATAACATAACACAAACCCCACAGCCAAAAAATAAAATAAAATAAAATAAACTCCTTTAAACACAACAAACAAAACCCACATCATAATTAACCCAATTTTACTATAAAAAAACTAGACAAACAAGAATACACACACACAAACACAGAACAAAAATAGTAAAACCCTAACTTTCTCATAAAAAAAATAAATACTGTACAAAACAGATCCACAAATTCAAAGTATTGCCCTTGCTCATAATTGACATCATAAACATGTACAAAACCAAAGAAAGCTTCATGCTTTTGAAAAGCTTAAGCTGCCATGCTTAAATTATGCAAAGTGACAGAGACATTGTACCATGAAAAGTGACAAAGCAAGTGCCTTCCAAGCAGCAATGGCTGTTTCAAGTACCACGGCTTCAATGAGAGAAGAGAGGAAGCCCTCCAAAACGACAGAGTTTGAGCAAACAAGACCCTCCATTTTCTGCAAAAAAAACACAAAAATATAAAGTAAAAGAAACCCAATTGAGAGAATTTGTGTTTTTTTGAGAGATTGGAAAAAAGAGAGAGAATTAGGGTTTTGAATTGGGGTTTAAGTCAGGGTTTTGAAGGATGGATTTACTATAGCCGTGGAGATTTTCTGGAGCGTGTTGGATAAGGATTGTTTGACTGTTTGGTAACGTAGTAAAAATGAAAGAGAAACAGAACCGTTGACTCTGCTGGATCTAGGGCGTGTGTCAGATGACAATCTAGACTGTTTTATTTTCTAATTTTTTCATGGTCAGGATTAAAACGCCTAAAGGGCCAAAAGAAAAATATTAGGTTTTTTTTAAAAAAAAACTATAGAGGAATTTTTTTGTTTGTCATCGTCGTCTTACATTAATTTTTGGATAGGGTTACTTTATCAATTATTAATTTTATTACATATTTTAGTACAAGTTTTATTTGTAGATGAATTATTCTTTATTTTTAGTATAATTATGAAATACATCATCCTTACATGATGAAAATTTATTAAAATATTAATTTTAAATTGTTAAACTTCAAATTAATTCAAATAAAAAATATATTAATTGAAGCTTTTAGAGTTTTAATACAACATTATATTTTTTTAATAAATATTGTATTGATAGATAATATTTAGAAGAAGAAAAAATCTTTAACTAGAAAAGAAATGTAGTATGGCTAAAACTATTTTGAAGATATTGATTTTGGTGTTAGGTAGAAAGATAAAAAATAAAATATCATAATCACAAAACGAGAGTTTCTATTAGTTATATTTATAAATATAAATATAATACTAAAATTTAATATTATTATTTGTAAAAAATCTAATTATCATCACTTATGAAAAATATAATTTGTAATATTTTTATCAATCTAAATAATAATAATAAAAAATCCTTGAGTAAGATAAACAAACTATAAAGGGAATAGCACCATACTATAAAGTGATACTATTTACCAATTACAAAAAAAATGATTTACAAAATTTAGAATTTATTTTTTATAAACTTTATTAGTATTGAAAGGAATTATCTACTAAAAGATCCATAGAATTTTTATCTAATTTCTATCTAATAAATTTTCAAATATATATACACTTGAGCCTAAGCTATATAGTTAATGCGTATTTTTATTTTGTAAAAACTAATGTTTAGATGTTATAAACATGTTAAAAAATATTGGGTCTAAATCGCTTTCAAAAGGTATTGGATCTGGCTTGGCAACAAACCCAAGGCTATTGGGTTTAACTTGCAGCCAAACCTAAATATGTTTAATTTAATTTTTTTATCTTTTCATATTTTTTTAAATTTTTTTCATATGAAAAAAAAAATTGATAAAAAAATTTTATATTATACAAAAGTTAGGTGATGATAATTTTTTGTCATTTAATGTTAGGTTGAATTTCTTAGCGTTAAGTTTTGTTGATCAGCTGAACCTAATAGTGTTGAGTCTAGCCTTTAGCAGTGTCATAACTCAATTTTAGGTTATTTCTTAAAAATCATTTTTTTTTCAAAATAAAAATAAAAAATAAAATAAAGACTGACAATATGAAGGAAGCAAGCTACAAAAATAGAAAAAAAAATCAAATTGCAATTTTTGAGGAAATTCAAGGCCTAATTGTACCCTATTATGAAGAAAAATACAAATTTAAGGTCAAATTGAATTATTATTGGATGAATTTGCATAAAAATTGAGTCCAATGACATAATTAAATTTTTAATAAGCTAATTTGATTTAATCATAGGCCAAATTAAATTTTAATTATGTTTAGGAATTAATTTAGATTCAATTGAAGGATTCAATTAAGTGAAAGGACTTAATTATACTTTAAATGGGTCAAATTAATTTTATTTTGGGCTTAATTTGTGAAAAATTAAGTTTGAGAGCCTAATTTTGACTTAATTAAAAATATTAGAATTTTAAGAGACTGAATTTAATTTTTACCAAGTTAATTTATTGAAATTAAAAGTTTAATTGCATTAAATAAAAAAAATTAGGGTTAATTAGGTTTCAAATAAAAGTAATTGAAAGAGGAAGAACTGCAATAAACTTTGTCAAAATCATGACTCAACACTATTTATTATCTTATTTTTTTCTTTGAAAAGCTGATCCAATTACTTATTTTGCAGCTGCATTTAATATACCTAACATCCATCAAATTTAACAAATCTTATACGAAAATGACCATTTGTACTTTCTCTACAACCCCATATGATTAGTTCAGGTTAAATGATAATAAATCTTTTCTGGTGACAACCTAAATATACCAACTCAGTCAGCTTTTCTTTGCAGATTTACAACTCATGATACCTACTTTTAAGCCAATAGTTGGGATCCTTTCCAACTGAATTAAAGGCTAAAATTTGTTTCCAGTGTAGAAAAGATTGTTCTCTTCCAACGTCTATAAATAGAGGTGGATTTAATGGCCTGAGGGAGGAGAAATTCGGGTCCAAAGTCAGCCAAAAAACCAGATTTTATTGGTTTTTGCTTTTTTTTTCTCTCTCTCTCTACCATGGCTTTCAGCCACCACCATCCTTATCACTGGTCTTCCCACCATCAATTCCACCACAAAAACCTTTTTCCTGCACCAACAGACGTTTTATTAGTGGTAAAGCAGACACCGTGTCTCTCTTCTCCTTCCCCCCGCTGCAGATTCTATTCTTTTGCTTCTTTTTCTTTTTTTTTCATCATTAACATCTCTTCCTCCAACTTGTCTATGGATTTCCTCTACCTTGAGCAACCAACACCACCACGTGTTGCCAAGACCACCAGCCAGCCACCACTGCGTCTGTAATAAGCCATTGTGAACATCTTTCTCCTTTCTGCAGATTTCTTCTTTTTTTTTTCTTTTTCAGCTGCAACCGCTCCAGCCAACTCCACTGCCATTTTCATCGTCGGCTTCAAGTAGTCCTCCCAACCAGCCAGCCATTACCGCTATGCCAGGTGGTTCGCCTCCCTTGTTTCGCCTTCGTTTCTCCATTCCATTGTTTTGAACAATGGAATGTGAATTATAATTCACATTCTGTTGTTCATGCATGGACAATGGAACGTGAATTATAATTCACATTCTGTTGTTCATGCATGGACAATGGAACGTGAATTATAATTCACGTCCACAATTCCAGTGGACAATAATAATATTAATAATAATCAAAATCAAAATAAAAAAAAAATAAAAAAAACCTTTAAAAAAATTATGATTTTTAAAAATATTTTTCTAATAATTTTTGGTAATATTAGATTATATATTTACACTGTAAAATACAAATTCAGCATTAAAATACCTGGTTTTCTCCAAAATATTTCAAAAAAAATAAAAAATTTCAAAACATTTTCAATATATATATAATGTTGCATACGATCAAATCCTGAAATTTTTTCATGTATATTTTTCATAAAAAACAAAAATTACATCTATTTTTATGTCAAAAAAAATTCAAAAATATATATTATAACTAGTTTATGATTATCTATTAGGATTTGGCCAACATGTCAAAAATATTTTTTCAACTTTTTTTTTAATATATAGATGTAGACTTTAATAATTATGGGGTGTAAAATTACATAATAAAGTGCACCCTCAGGTTTTGAAGATAGAAGATGTAAATAAATACGATGTTAAAATTTAGACTTTAGAACGGTTATAATTTAACATAATAAGATAGAAACTTTCTCATGAAGAGAGATCTGCCTTAAACCTTAGAAAAGACCAATGAATAGAAACCTGACTTAAAAAAACAATTAAACAACAATGCAGCTTTTCTGAGGTAGGGTGCACTAGGGGTGATGCATCTTCCCCTTGCACAACTAGTCCCTTACTTAGACTCTCTCAGACCATAGGTTTCTAGTAACCATAATATTAGGTGGCGACTCCTAAACATTAATCATAATTCTATGATTAAATTCAGAAAAACTTCCCAACATATCACACCTCACACAAGAGGCATGATAAAAGCCTTCGCCATTATCAGACGATGTCACGTCTCTCGCACCCCTCAACAAGTAAGATCTAAAAACGTTGGGGTTAGCTACCCAACAAGACCCAGAAGCATTTGAACTTCTTAACTATTATATTTAATGCTATTAAGTATGGCTTGACAACGAAACATAAAATGCTTAATATATTTTTTATATTTTAAAAAAACTATTAGTAACATGGTAAAAATAAAAAGGGAGCATTATTCCTTAACTAATCCCTTACCCTTTCTTGCTCTGCCCTCCCATTACCTAAGCCAAACAAAGTATAAGGATTTTGGTAGTCATAAAAGTATGGGGGTTTACAAAGAGGATCCTAACTGGATGGCCTTGACTCTTGACATATATAAATTTTTTATATAAATTAAAAAAATCAAATTAAAAAATAATAATTCAATTTTTGAAATTTTATTTTATTAAATTATAAAAAAAATTATCTAAGTAATTGCTTGATATTGCGGTAATAATTGTTTTTTAAAATATTTTTTATTTAAAAATACATCAAAAAAATATTTTTAACATCAACATATCATAACAATAAAAAAACACAAGACAAAACTATTTTTAAGCAAATAAATTCAAAATTTTTAAAAACATCATTTCTCCTAAAAAACAAACATGATTTAAATGTGTAGATTTATTTTTATCCTAGTTCTTTCCTTCTTTTACAAAAAAATAATTATGATATAATAATAATAATAATAATAATAATAATAATAATAATAATAATAATAATTCTTTAAATTTTATTTTTTATTATTTTATCTAATATTTAACATGTTGCTTCCTTGACTATATATAAAAATAAATTAAATATTTATATTAGTGAGTCAAGGATTGGAGTTAAAGGATTGTGTCGTTTACTATTATTTCTTTCTCTCTTTCCTTACATTTTCTCTTAAAAAAATATTTATCATACAAAGTTTTGGGGTCCCAACTGATAAGATAACAATCAATCACAACTATCAATAGGGACACGGTATCAGGATTTCTGTGATTGATCATAGTAATAAAAGGATTCTTGTAGTCCTATAATTCTGCATTTATCTGTAATATAGGCAACAATCACCTATATAATTAATATACACACACACATAACCATTATGTGTGAGTTTTCTTTCTTTGATTGCATATTTCTACATGGTATTAGAGCTTGAAATGGACTCCTTCACCTTCTTTGTTTTTCCATGTCTTTTGTCCCTAGGTTTTCACCAGCCAAAAGTCATTTACCCGACATCTCCATCAAGCTTGTCTCAAATAATTATCTGTTATGGAAAGCTAAAGTCATACAAATTCTAAGAAGCCACGTCTTCTTAGTTATGTAACCAATGACATTTCTTGTCTTGACTCAATTGTTGCAAGTACATATGACACCTTGTAACCAAATCGAACAACAATAACTTGACTGCGTATTGATCAGTTGATCCTTAGATGGATTAATAACTCTTTGTCAAATGGTTTTCTTTCTCAAATCATCAATAGTGAATTCTATCATGATGCTTGTATTGTCTTAGAAACTCTTTATGAAAGTCACACCCGAGATCATATATAACAAATAAAGGTAGAGTTACAGACTCTTAACAAAGATTCTTATTCCTTAGTCTATCTGCACAAGGCCAAATCTCTGGTCTTGTCACTTTGTGGTGCAGGCAAACCAATAGATGATGATGATCTTATTGTTTGCATTCTACATGGCTTAGGATTTAAGTTTGTTGCAACACTTAATGCTCATGATATGTTTCCTCCTCTTTAAGGCATGATTAGCAAACTACATGATTTTGAAATCAGGCTTCACAATGCAAAAATCACTTTATCCAATGTTGCCTTTTACATAACCAAAAATTGTTCTTATACAAAAACTCAAGGAAGCTTTAATATGCGTGATCATCCAGGTGGTTATTCCAAAATGCAATTTCAAAGATGTAATAAAGATGCTTACAACACATGATCTAGTGGAATCTCTATAACAAGACTATCTTTGTTCACCCATATAGCTTGCAGCTCTTGTCATAGACGAGGAGGCATCACCTGTTTTTGTTGTGGTGGTTCAAATCACAAAGTTGATGGTTGTTTTACTTTAAATGATGAAGCTACATAATATAAAGTTTTTATTGTCATTCAAGTAAAAGACAATCCAGAGGATAGTTGGTATCCTAATACCGGTGTCAATCAACATATGACATCAAATCCTAGTGAGGTGTAAAGTATTGATTCCTTCTGAATGATATAAAGACAAAGTAAGTGATTCTTAAATGTTCTATGAAAAATGGTTTATATCCCATTAATTTACAGTAGTTTCCACATCATTCCTTCAGTTTCTTAGCAAATAAAGTTTCAAGCAGTTTATGGCATGCATGTCTTGGCCATCCTCATTCTCAAGTTATTAGTAGATTATTCCTATCATCATTGCATGGGAAAATCAATTTTTGTGAGAGCTGCATGTTGAGCAAGTCTGTAAAGCTGCTTTTTCATTCTCAACAATTTTATTCAACTTTCTTTTTGCATACATTACATATTGATGTTTGGAGACCTGTATCAATTCCCTTTTTTGATGGTTTTTTATTTTATTTTATTATTGTTGATGAATATTCTTATTATATATGGTTATTTCTTATGGCTCATAAATCTGATGTTGCAACTATATTTCCTACATTCATTACACAAATGGAAATTCAGTTTCATACATCTATAAAAGTTGTTCAAAGTGATGTTGGTGGTGAATTCATTAACAAGGTTCTACAGAATCACTTTATAGCTCATGATGTAATCCATCAACTCTTATATCCTGGGACACCAAAATAAAATGGTCTTGCTGAACGGTGACATCATCATGTTGTTGACACAGGACAAACTCTAATGACACGTGCATTTGTTCCAACCAAATACTGGACAACAGCATTTCGAACTGCTGTGTTTCTTATCAATCGCCTCTCATCTTCTGTTGTTAAACATAAGTCTCCTCATAAGCTTGTATTCGGGTCTTCATCCCGTCTTGATTTCTTACAGATTTTTAGTTGTTTTTGTTACCCTTTATTGTCACATTTTGGCTATATTTTTGTGTTTCTATCATCGCCTTTTTTTTTAAATTTGTATGATATAAATAGATGATATCTTATTTAGTTGGTCAATCTTGTAATCTGAGTTATTGAAATTTTATTTAAAAAGAAAGAACTTGCAAAATCTAAATATTTTACTAGGAAAATAATAAATACTTGCAGTATAAATAACTCTGGTATCTTTCTAGTTCCAACTAAAATAAACATGAAATCAAAAAACCATCTAATATTTAATTATTACTGGAATTTCCACCAAGAAGCAGCAGGCGTTAAGTACACTCCAGCCAATCATATTCATTCTTTGCTGGTGCAATTATTATTATATGTGGCCTCCTTTCAAATTGCAGTTTTTAAAAATAAAGTAGAAAGATTTTAAATATCTTTCCATCGACTTTCTTATTTTAAATTTTGGACTCGGTATTAAAAAAATACTTATTATACCAAACTAATATAAAGGATCTGTCCCAGAGAATATTCAAGAAAAAAAATACTTAATATCAATTAATATAAAGTTGATTAAAAAATACTATTTATCATAAACAAAATCTAAATATTTTTTTAAATTATATATTACCCTACTAACAATAATATGTATATCTAATATCATCACGTGTTATCCAAAAAAAAAAATTGTTGACACTTTTAACTATACAATAAAAAAATATTTTTAGATGTCGAAAAAAGTTATACATGTTGATCAAAGGCTATTAGTGCCTCCTATCTATTGGAGTATGCCTTACACATGTCAAATACTTTTATTTATTTTATTTATTATTTTATTATTAAAAAACTTGATTGTCTTTTAATTGACTTGAAAATAACCAAAAAAAACCTATGTTAAAAGAAAAGAAAAAAACCCCTTAAGACCGGTTTTAATTTATTAAAAATATATAGGAAAACTTAATGTTGACGAGAGCTCTCTGGCAACCTTTGGATGTATAAGTTTTGGTGGCCTAATCAAGAATAATAATGGTTCTTGGCTAATTGGTTTTCCTGGTTGTACTGGTGTATGATTTAATCTCTTGTTCCTGAGCTACTAGCTATCAAGTTTGGATTGCAGCTTGCTTGGGGATGAGGATCTGACTAAGATTATTTGTAATTCAAATTCCATGGACTCCCTCAAACTCATACAACAGAAATCCACATAGTTCCATGAATTCGGTGCTATCATTGTATGACAAAAAGCTTGTTATCAAGATCGTGGGAGATAATCATCCAGCATGCTCTAGCAGCCGATCCAATAATCTACCTTGACGAAGAAGCATCTATAAACATGGCTACCAGTAACCGAGGTGACCACATAGCTGAAGGTCAATTACCCCTTTGTAATTGTTCCTTCTTTCAATTTTCGGTCCCCTCTTTCTGGAAATTATCACCATTCAAAGGGAATATAAATTAAATGAAACAGAACAAAACAGTGATACGCTAAATCAAAATGAAAGGAGGGAGGATGGTATGCAGGCACTTGAGGCCAAATCGCAGGAGGACGACAGGTTGGTTCTCTAGAGTATCCCATGCATGGCTGTGCGTATCAAGAGGGTGTAGCATGCCCCTTAAAGAAAGAAACGAAAAACCTACATCACAGCTTAAGGAATACAGACATACCATCAATCAAATCAATGCCCGCCCGGCCATCTCTTTTTTCCCATCATGAGATTATCTATCCAGCAAGGGGAAAAATCCAATATTGATATGAATAAATCTACTATAAATTAATTATTACCATTAGACCTCTCTAAAATAAACAATATATGAACACGCACGCACAATGGCAGCTGAAGAATTGTTCAATGCAAGTGTGAGGCCAGCAGCCTCACTATGACCTTGATATTTACTAAGAAAATACTGTATATTTATGAAGTATGCTCTTAGGGAAAGTTTTTTGGGCTCAAGAGAAGATTATCTCATTTCCATTGTTACATATTACTTGATTCTCAATTTAGTCTCAAAGCAATTTACTTTATCATTTTCGTCACCGATTCATCAAACATTTCTCAATTTAGTTCTTCCACCTAAAATCATATCGCCACTTTGTCTGAGAAAGCCTAATTCTCTTAAAAACAAGTTAATTTATTGCATAAAATTAGAAAAATAATATCCATTATTAACTGGAGTAGTCTAAAAATATTTGATAATCTTGGGATCCATTAGAGAGAAAAATTAGTTTAAAAACTCAATTAATTTCCTTTCTTTTATATTTTAATTTTATCAACATAAATAAGGTTCAAGATCCCAAGTCAGGTTGATATGATATTCATTTTTTTTTAATAATTATAGATATCTAGATTAATTTATATGTACTTTAATTAATTCTGCAGGATCCTAACTGAAATTTATAATACTTGAACTGAACAAATTCAACTGACTTATTGCGGCGCCACTTAGGGTCATATGATATCCATTATTAACCTGAGTAGTTATGGTTAATTAGCCATGGAAAAAGTCAGACAGTGGCTGATTATGAAGGCTCATAGCGTATGCCCATCTCCCCATTTCCTGGTCTATGTTGGTTCCCGTATTGTAGCATGACTACTTTGAACTTTTGGGTGGACTAAATTTAACTTTATGGTTTAATATTTTATATTATATATTGATTTTTGAAGTCAAACGTTAATTCCAAAAAAAAAAAACATCCAACAATTCCTTCCTTCTGTCCATAGTTGGAAACATAAAGTGCTTGTTATGGCAACGCCGGTTCCATTGCTCATCTAGCTCCGGTCAGAAAGTAGTCTCGTTTAACCATATGCCTGTTAATATAGACCATAGCTTACTGCAAAAGCTTACCGAGTTTTGAAATAAATTGCTATCACTTATTCACTCTATATGAAACATATGCATGAAAGAAAGCTTGCTATAAAAGGCTTACCAGGTTTCCTACATATTCCATATAAGTTGCTTCTTAAACTGATTAAAATGAAACAAAGATATTGGTTTGTTCAGTCCATGTTCTGGGGTTTATCTAAAGGGGCAGCTGGAGGCGCGGGTGGCATGCTACTTGATGCTCCATTTTCGGCAGGTGGGGGCAAGCCCCATTTGCCATCAGATTCAAGAGGCTCGAAAACTTGAATGCTTCCATCTGTCAGGCCTATGGCAAACTGATTAGGTTCTTGGGGATGTGCAGCAACTGCTAGTGGATACACTGAAGAACTGCAGAATATGAGTGAGAGAGTTATATTCGATCATACTACTAAGACAACCAAGATGCGAATCTGCTCATATCCAAACGCAACAAGCTGCAGTCAAGAAGGTTGTAAGTGGAGTGGGAAAATCCCAATCAATTGCTTTTATTATGCTAAACAAGAAGCAGTGGGAGCACAATTTAACGTAAAAGGAGATCAACAGAAATGTGATTCATATAGATGATGCAAGTTGTTGAAAAGACTGTTATCTACAAGCACTTTCATAAAGAAACAAAAATAGAGTACCCGACATCTGATGGAAGGTAGGCATTTGGATTAATCTGGCATCTCACTTGAAGATTTGATGCACCAAATATGCGCAAAGTTCCATCCACGAAGCTGGCATAAACCAACTGGCTATCACAAGAGAATGTTGCATGGGAGATAGGTGCTGAAAATTCTCCAATGATCCACTGTAAATTTACCATAAAAGGTCAAAAATTTTGAAAAGAAAAATGGAGAAGAGAGAAGGGGACTGCTGAAGCATGACAGTTCCCTTTAAGCACCAACTATCATGTTTGCCTATCAATCACTGTGTACTATAGAAGGAGGTCCTTTCAGTCGCCCAAAGAAATTGAGATCATTAAAAATCCACCAATTTCATTTGGGGTGGAACACCATAGCACCCTATATGTTTTTTTTTTTTTTCCTTAGAACAAGTACACTGGTATTTAAGCTGCAGGGCTTTAGCTAAAACAATATGAATGAGCAAAATCAATAGGAATTCACATTTGGAGTGCTTTAACAGTGGAGATTAAAATACCTGTTTTAAGCATTCAAGTTTTGTTGTTTCATAAATGGCGAGCAGAGTCTCATGCACAACAAGCAAATGGATTTGATCTAGGTGGAATTGGACTTGGGTGCCTGAGATTGCTGGAGGTGTCCTTCCAGCTGGAATCTGCAAGACACAATTCCTTTTCCTTTCCCACCTATCAGTGCTCCACACCATAACCTGGGAAATGGTCAACGTATTCGTTAAGATACATATTGTAGATAGCACATTAAAGCAGATGAGACCCTACTATAATTTCTTGAGTAGGATGTTGTCACCCTGCCCTATGGCTGGGGCAGGATGAAATCTATCCTTTTCCAACGAGCAAATGCCCAGAAGCAACAGATAATACAGATATGAAGGAGGTTAGCATGACAGGATTCAATGACGAGAGTGCATAGAATTGGTAGTGTCAACATGGTATAAGAGATGAAATACCAACCTGAGCATCTGCACCTGAGGAAACAAGGGTATTCAGCACATTAGAGAAGGCAAGACCAGCGATTCTCTTAGAGTGACCCATAAGTTTGCTCTTGACCTGCATGAAGAAAGGAAATGATCAAATCCTAGTTTTGTTTTCCAAATGGAATTCACAGGGACTATCATACCTCATCCACACGAACATTATATATGTGTATTGTGGAATCATCCATTCCCACTGCAACAATATTGTTATCTTGAGGATGAAATGCAAGATACGTCGCTGCGGGTGGTGGAGGCATGAATGTTGTCATAGTCTGCAGTTGCCAATGAAACTTGTAAATAGCAGCCCAAATGAGGTAGCAGTTTGAAACAGTACCAAACAAAATTCAAAGCCACTTTTTCATATGTAAGAAAATAATTTTAAGAAAAAAGTACAGAGGAATTATTATCTTGTTTCAAAAATTACCTTGAATGTCATTGTGTTGAACAAGGAAATTTTCCCTCCAGATGCTGACATGATGTAGGAATCATTCTTGGACAAAGCAAAACACGGCACAACCTCTTCTGTTCTAGCATCAACTAGATCATTAGTCATTAAGACGCCAGATCCTGGTTGCACCAATTGAGGGGTAGCCTTGGTTGTTGCCTGGAACAAAAATGTTGCTAAGGTAATGAATTCATATTTTTAAGTGATGAACAAATTTATGGTGTAACTTGAACCAAATTTCATCTTAGACAGAAAAACATTCAGAAGAAATATGGGAACCTTATACCTTCCCACTCGAATTAAGGTCATTTCGAGGCCACTTCCAAAGTAAATGAATAGCATTTAATGCAAGTGCCAAGATGGCAGTGCCTGAATTTGTATAGACCAACCTTGCAATCTGCAATTTGATAGAGGAAAACCCAATAAGAAGCTTCATTATCTGGAAATTTGATGACAATGAACTATTCATAGATATTTTAGAGAAAACTTAAAACTATGTTCAAAACTTCCTGCTAGAGACACGCACACATGCATAACACAATTGTACTTGCTATCCTGTGCTCCATTGCTAAAAGACCGCAACATGGGGAAGATATCAAAAGATAGATTGCTGGTGCAAAATTCTTGATGATGTAGAGATATGTAAACAAAGACGGTATCTGATAATGTCTTAAAGTGCACTCTTCTGGTTTGATACAGCCTGCTGAAATTTAAAGGTTTCTCATATCTAATTTGAAGCCTTAAAATTTCTCCTGTGCTCAAGGCCAAGCTATACGTAAATAAAAGTTTGGCCAACAATATACAAGCCGAGAGGCCCATTTTTACCTTATCTGTTTTAATGTGAGTGGAGAGCCTCAATGACTGAAGCTTGGAAGGATCATTAATCTCAGTGAGCTTCCATATCTTTGGTGGATGTACTTCTTCAGACACCCTTGGTTTTACACCTTCCGAGCTTCTAGTGTCACCATTCTAGCAATTGCATCCATTGTATTTAGTTTGCATATCCAGCCAAGAAATGGAAGTGAAAGACAAAGTTACTGACCTTTATTGGTGCATCAGATGCAATTCCAACTCTTGAGGCAACCAGTGAATGGCTTTCAAATGTGCGCATCAAACAGAGACCATCAACTGTCGCCAAGATTTTGATTCTATTATCATTAGCAGAAACAGCCAACAGGTTCCCTCCTTTATTGAATCGAATGCGTGGACTTGTCTTTGAATCAAAGAAATAAGAATATAAAACCAAGTTAAACCCCAGTAATTTTGCACAAAGACATGCAATTGACTGTGGTTTAAGAACAGGAAAGCTTACTGGTAGGCCTCCCTCTGCATCAATGGTTGTCAAAAGAGAAGGACTATCCATATCCCAGAATTTGATCAAGTAGTCATCACCAACAGCCAAGAATCTATTCTTGGTAGTATCAAATTGAACAACACCCAAAGAACGCTTGTGAAAGCCTTGGTAGGTTCTCTTTATAGTACCTTCATTTTCATTCCATTCCACCATGTGTGACCCCCCATCTTGATTGGTCCCGCATGAAAATAACCTAAATGTGTTCAGTGAAGAGACTGAATTTTCAGTTTGTCCTTAAAATATAAGTGGTATTGCATTTATAATAAACTACCTTTTCCCATCAGCGCTATATGCCATCGTGGAGCATGATCGACCAGGAGCATCATAATCAACCCTAGACCCCATCATGTCATACAACCATGCCTTTATTTTTCCATCCACTGATGTTGAAAAGACAAACTAAGGTGTAAAAACACGAAACAATCAGCAAACTATGTGAGAAGCCAGAGGAAGAAAAACTACGGCACATGTCAGCAGAAAACGAGTATCCAACTTGAGTTCTTACATGAACAGTTTCCCTAGAATGGGGGCAGACAGAATGAACAGGAGCTTCATGACCCTTGAACGTATACAATTCAGCACCAGTGGCCACTTCCCACACCTAAAATTTGAAAAATTTAGTATGTACACTGAGAACACTGAATAACAATGTCACTAACAATCTGATAACAAGCTAACCCTGATGGTCTTGTCATCACCGCAAGTAATGACTGCTGGTTGCTTGGGGTTGCAAAATGCTAGATCATTTACACTTCCAATATGAGCATCAATCTGGTAAAAAAGACATTATTTTCCTTGGAAACAATATAACAAAGTTGTGATCAAGGTAAACACAAACAAGAGTTACCTCTATATGATGCCGAATATCATGTCCACCATAATAAGTGTATATCTGTACCATATGCTTGGAATATGCAACCCCTGTTTGGTTGAATAATAACAGACTTTAATCATTGAAAACTTAAGTCATATGAAACTATTTGGTCCGTCATTTTCGAATCTTACCAAATAAAGAACCATCAGGACTCCATAATATGCGTTTAACTGAAACAGATGGGTCCTTGACTATAGATGCCTGAATTTGGCCAAGATCAATATGGAATTAAGACACTCTGATGACTGAACTACAACCTTGCCAAATAATAAATTAGTTAGAAAGGAGCATACCTTCAATGCCATTGAACTTGCTCCAATATCCCATACCTGAAAACTTTTTGTCGCCAACTTCTCCCTAGAACTAACTTCCCACAAAGTAATGTCTCCGATACCAGTTCCAACTAAAAAGTCACCATAGAAATATCAGGTCACAAGCAGCCATTGGGAGAAAAAAAAAGTTTCCCTAGATTAAAGAGTCAAGAAACCTGAACTAACCCAGGAGTAGAGTTTGTTGGATAGGATGGAAGTCCATGCTTGTGGGAACTGAGCCTTGATTTAATGTCCGTGCCACAGTCTTGGGCAACTCTTCGGTCAAGTTAAAGGCCAAGCCATAATGACTTTGACCAGAACTATTTCCTGCCAACATTACCTGCAGGAAAAATACAGAACAAAGTATGTCGTTTTGACAGGAAACCAGCTATCAAAACCGTGTTTGTGTAGTTAGGGTTCAAACAACTTACCCTGTCCAAGGCCCCAGAAACTCTTGGTCTTGACACATCAGAATCCCCGGGACCTTTTGGCATTGCTACACCTGACACTTAAGTGATGTTAAAAACCAACAATCTTACAGACATTCCAAAAAGAAAAGCACACACATGAATATACAATATTCACTCATAATTGTACAAAGAATCTGTTCCGTGCACATTATAACCTGGATTTGGACCGATGAAATTTAATCCACCTCCAGGAACTACTGGGTGGGTTACAGTTGCAGGATTGGAGATCCATGTTGTCAAAGGTGTTTGAACTGGTATTGGAACTGGTGCTGGAGCTGGAACTGGTGCAGGTTGGAATGACTGATAGAAAGAAAATAATCGAGCAATGTAAGGAAATTCTGGTCAGCAACAGTGGGACATGATTGAAACAAAAGGAACCTAGTCATGTACCCCATTTGCAAATACTTGGAGAAAACCTTCAGACTTTGGTGCAGAAGCTATGAGGTGATTGCTCGCTGCTAGTTGGGGATATGCATGATTAGCATTTCTACAACTGTGATCAACAAAGAGTGTTCTTATATCAGGATTTTGCCCTGGATTACCACAAAGGGAATGCTGCCAATTCAAGCTGTCATAATGCATACCAAAGATCAGTTTATCCTCTGAGGCAAACAAGGTTTGCTAGAGATTACAAAGAATAAGATTGCAGCAATCATATTCATTTGAATGGAAGAATAAGAACGAAGGAAATAACATCTTAAAAGCCACATATCAATTGGAAATAATAAGGGCATGGCAACCATTAAAGGCAGAAGAAAATCTCTCAATCATGCTATTAAAATCCTACTGACCTTTGGTTGATAAGCATTCGTAATCTTGAATTTTTTATGTTAGGATACTGCAGTTTGTCACGGAAAAGGGGATTTGACTCCATAAGCTTTTTCAGCTCAAGCAACATTATTGTTCTTGCTGACTTTGTATCTCTATAATTCGAGAGTTGATCATTTTCCCTGCATAAAGGTTCGATTACATCTCAGTCACCGGCTAAGATTAAAAACCTTAACTCATCTTGTTCAACTATACATACCTAAAATTATCCAATGTAAGCAGCTGAGTAATTTCTTTGAACAAGTCTTCATTAAAAGAGGCAAAAACTTTGAGATCCTTCATGAGGATATCTACAGCCTTGGTCCGGTCAAGCCTATCAAATAAAAGCATTTAAGAGCAGCAAATGCAACAAATGCAACAAAAATGCAAACCACGAGACTGACTCGATAACAAACTGCCTGAAGTAGATCATGAAAACTAAACACGTATAAGATTCACAAGCTTACTTATCCAATGCTTCCAGATACTTTTGCTTGCGAATTTCAAAAAATATCTTCATCGAATATCGGTTATCATCCACTTTGGTAAACCCAGAAAGATACTTCTCAACCTCATCCCAGTCGCCGCCCAACACAAGCTCCTCAAAGTACTTTGCATTAAAGAACAACCCTGATTCCTGCTCGAGCCTAATCGAATAAAGAAACAAATCCTTTGTAAACAAATAAATAACTTAACCAGAAACCAGGTATTGACAAGAAATTTTTTACTTGTGAGCAGTTTCTTTGAACTTTTCTTCATCAAGAAACTGCAAAATTAAAAAGATAAGGTCTCGGCTGAGCGAAGACGTCATTACAGCAGCCAGTTCTGATCTACAAAACAACCAAAAATCAGCCATTATCAACAACAAACAATATAGATTACATAATCATATTAAACTACACACATAAAATGAAAAAAAGAAAGAAGAAGCAAACAGGGAAGCAAGAAAATGGCCTCATTTTCAGTCCCAAGAAATGTTCCCAGCATTTACTTAAGAACAATAATAGAATTTACATCAGAGTTTAATAGAGAAGCAAAGCGAAAACTCAAAAGAATTTGAGGTTACCAAGCATAAAAACCTCAAGAACATCAAAGAACAAGAAAGAATTGCATGCTTTTAAGCAAAAAACAACTGTGAAAGTTGGAGAAAATTAGGGTTTTCACTGATTAGAAACAGTAAAGTAGCTTTGACCCAATAAAATTAAATTAAAGATGCTCTAAAATAGACTAAAGAGTTCAGACCCAAAAAAAAAAAAAAAGAAACAAAAGGAAACTATTTACCATACTAACAAAGGTAAAAACAGGGCATAAATTCACCTTTAAAACAGAAAGAACTGAAAGAAAGAGAGCACTCTAGCTCTCTAAAACAAACTCTCTCTCCCTCTCTCTCTCTCTATCTCTGAGCTCTAATTCCTATAAGATGCTGCTTCTTTCAGTTTTGAAGTGACTAAAGCAAAGTGAAATATATATAATAATGGCGGTATCCTCGAGGTATAGGCAAGATGACTTATCAAGACTTGTTTTTGATAAGTTGCCGAGGTTATATAAGTCACAGAAGTGGGTACCACTAGAGAAACCTCAGCCGACAAATGTCTTCACTTTGTCAAAGTAGACAGTGACGGTTGTGGTGCGTGTATCTGCCCTTGCCTGCATTTTTTAGCAAGTGAATAACACTCTCTTGCGCGGAAAAGTCGTTGTTTTTCAATCATTTGCCAAATTTTAGAGATTGTTTATTGTTGTTAATTATATCATGTGAAATTGGTTTGTGTTATAATTTATTTTTTAAATGGCTTTTAAATATATTTTTAAAAAATATATATTAAATTAATTTTTTTTATTTTTAGATGGTTTTGATATGTGGTAACAAAAATAAAAAATTTTAATATATTTTTAATTAAAAAATATTATGTGTCACTGTATTATATATACATTTAATAGTTATAATGATTTCAAAATTTGGCAAGTTTTACTAGGCATAAGGATTTTGTCCTGTCGGTGAATTACATAGAGAAATTATATGCAATTCAGCTGGAATTGTCAATATTTATTATATATAATAAATAGATACAAGAAGAATTAAGAAAATAATTTATAAAAATAAGAGAGATAATCTTTCTTTCTTTTTTTATTGTGAGAACATGTATGATCTTCTCTTCTCTTCTCAACCTCTCTCTTATTGTATAAATATTGATAATTAAAGTTTGAATATTATAAAATAATTTAATCTCGAGTTTTATTTTATTAGTTTTTTTAATTATTTATAAAAAATTAGAGATTGTTTATTGGTGTTTTTAATAACATGCTTGCTGTGGTTAACAAGCATGGTAAGTTTTTTGATGTGGGATTGTGGGGTGAATTATTAGAGTTTTTTTAATTTTGTTCGGTATATTATTTGCTAAATTTGGACAGTATTTACTGTTAAAAATAATTTTTTACCTTTTTCAATTTTAGTGATATCATAAATGATTTACCAATTGAGGAGGCACCGCCTAACATTTACTATAAATTACTAAATAAGATGAAAATTATTTAAAAATAAAATCTGCACGACTGGCGTGCATATGTTGGATGATGTGCATTTCTTCTTTTACGAGGGAAATCTTGTTATATCAAATTGAGTGGGATAAAATATGACCTCGTGGTTGAAATTGAGATAAAAATTAAATAGAATAAAAACATAACTCCATGAGTTTAGAATATGAATTTTTTAATATAATTATTTTTAAAAACACCATATTAATTAAAATCAAACAAATAATAATGATAAAAAATATTTATAAATCAAGTTTGTGGTTATTCATATTTCAATTCAAAATCAAAAGCATTATCAACACTTGATTGGGTGTGGATTTTAAAAATCCAAATCCAACTTGATTAGGTTTTAGGTATTCATAACCTTGCTATATTATAGTACAAAAATATCATAATAGACAAAAACATGAAATTGAAAGTGACCTAATTTTTTATTTTTTTTAGAATTCACAAACACCAATTAAGTTTTTAGAAATAAAATAATAAAAAAAACAAGGTTGTTCCTTTAAAGAAAGAGGAAATAAAAAATATTATTTAGTAGCAAACCAAAAACAGTAATAAACTTTAAAAATAAAAATTTAACAATAATAGATGCTAAAGCCACTACATACAACATTTACATTTTGGTGCTGGAGAAATTAAGATTGCCAGGAGTAAGATTTGTCGCTACTTGATTTGTTATTATTAGAGGAAACTTAAGAGGCTAGAGATGAGAGCGTGCCAAAAAACCATTAATTTTCTATATATACATGCTTAGTGTAGATGTAATTTTTAAAAATTTTAAGATTATTTATGTAATTTAAGTTAAGTTTAGGTAGGGTAGGACAATATTTATATATTACCTTAACCTGATTTTTTGACTTTTGGGTACTACCTGGATCGACCTAAACCTTGATAAACCAAAAAAAAAAAAAAAACTCATATTTTTATTGGTTAAAATTATCATCCTTACAAATAATGTTTTTTTGTATATTAATAATTAAACCCGATAAAAAGTTTAAGCTCTATTAAAATATGGATGTATCTTTAAATTGAAGAAGAATTATATTATATTTTTATTTTATTTCAACAGCGAGGTATTTTTAATATTATTTGTATTGTAAAAGATCAAGTCATTTCTAGTCAAAGTTAAAATTATATTGATATATTCGCTAAAAATTATTTTTCTATGATATGGTCTGGAATTACAATATTTTACGATGACATTAGAATTGAATATAGTGGTTAATTAAAAGTTTTTTCTTGCAAAAAAATAATATAGTTCGATAATTTTTTTGAGAAAATGACATATATAAAAAAATATTTGAAAAATAAGATAGTCTCAACATAGTAGTGTTTCTAAATATTAGTTTTATAAATGAGATTGTTTAATCAAAAAAATAAAAAATACATGTCTTATATAAATTAATTAACATATACAAAAATCTACCTAAACTTTTATAAAAATTTAATAGTAAAAAATAAGATTTAAGATCAACAATTACGAAATAAAATGAAAGACAAATTGAAAGCATCAATGGAGATAAATTGAGGAAGAAAAGGAAAGGAAATAAATAATAGGCTACCAGAGACATATAATAATTTTATTTTTAACACACATGATAATATTATAAATATTTTAATAAAACAATTTTAATAACACCATGAAAAACCACTAAATAAAATAATAATCAGTCAAGTTTTTAGTTTAATGTTAATTTAGATTAAATTATTTTAAAATTTGGTTAATCCTAAACAAAATCATCAATTAATTACAATTATATTTAATAATTTTTTAAGATAAAATTTAAATTATTTTTTTGAGATTTTTCTAATAATATAGTATTTGAATAACATCTATGGTAGGTTTTCATTATCCACTACCTTTTTCCTTCTTTTTTTAATCACTTCTCACTCGTGCCATATAAGCTTATCTCTCATTTTATTTCTTAACTATTATATGTTAGAAATAATTTTTTATTTTTTAAAATTTTTTTTACCAACTTTGTAAGAATGGTAAAGTATCCCGATTAAATTAAAATTTAAAAGATGGATGAAAAACAAAAGAAAAGTTAACGATGCTACTCTCACAAGAAAATGCACGTGGCACGTGTGTGGAGACGCGCTCCAGGGTGCCGTAGAGTGAGAGAATACAGAAGGGAACACCTTCGTCAGTGCATGTATGACTCTATCTGACGTAACGACAAATTAAAAGCCATTATACTGTCCAAAGTGTCCTCTAGTGGCTGACGTGACGACTCATAATTCTGCTCGTACGCTTAATTCTTGCTTCCTTGACAGTTCGAGGTTCAGAACTTTCCTGCCTCCTTGTGTTTCTAACTACCTGTCAGCTTGACAAGATGGCACGTGGTTCGCATCAAAACAAAAGTCTTAAAGAATTGTCTTTTTTGCAATCTACTTTTTTAAAAGAAAATATAAGATGAGTTTTTCAAATTTGTAAACGTGACATGTTTTTAAAAACATCCTTTTAATTGAAAAAATAATAATGGTATATTTCATAGTTATTAAATCTAGTATTATTTGATGAATCAATCCTGTAGCTTGTTGATTTTGAATATAATTTAGGTTAGATTTTATTTGAAAATAATTTTATTATTTAAATTAGATATCACAAAACTTGAATGAAAAGTCAATTTTAATAATAATTTTATTATTTTTATTCAATGATTTTATTTAAAAAATTATAATATCATTATTTTGTTAATAATTCAAGTTAACCCAGCAAATTCTTCACCCAAATGGAGTACAGTATCGATGATATATTCTGGAATTTATTTGAAAAAATGTTAGTGGCGAAACGTGTAAGCTGGCTCCATTGCAAAGAAGCTAAAGTTGTGGTAGGTGCGGTCCAGATAAATTCCCTTTTCCTTTGTGACTCAACAAAAGATAATCCTCTAACCTCCTTTATCCCTCTATTGTTTAAATCATAGTTATTATATTTGTACTGGTTCCACGGGTCAATTTAAAATTTAATTAATTTCATGGGTAGATTGATTTGAATAAAATAAAGAATTAACAAGAGAAAAAAACAGTAAAATCTAGTTTCGTGATTTGAACGATTTGATAAAATTCAATAAAAACATTTTTTTGAAATATATATTTTTTAATCTTTTTTTTTCATAATTTGTAGTTAGTTATTAACCCTTTTCAAGGTGTACTATATAAATACAGGAAAAATATTTTATTTTTTCAATATAAAATTAATTTTTTTTTAATATATATATTTTATTTTGACATGAAAAAATTTATTGAAAAAGTAAAAAAATATATTAAATACTACATCTTGAAAGAATAATATAATATTTTTTTAATATAAAATAAAAAAAATATTTTAAAATAATTTTTTATGTTTATATTTGTATGAATTATTTTTTATTTTTTTATATAAAATATTAAAACTTTTTATATATATATATATTTTTAATTTTTCAGAATTAATTTAGTTAATTTGAATTAACTAGTATAATTCAAGACCCGCTAAGTCAATTTTAGATGAAATCTGATAACTATAATAACTATAATTTAAATTGTTACTGTGTTGATAGGAAGTTATCCTTTATCACCCTGACATGAAATTTAGTAAATTAATAATATTTTAATGAATTAAAAATTTCCTCTTAAAAGATGAATGCAGCAAAAAACAATTAAATGGTTTTTAATTTGTTATAAATTATAAATTTTTTTATGATGTTTGAAAAATAATTAATGGTATTTTATTAGTTATTTTTAAATTTTTATCGAAGAAAAAAATAAACAAAGAGAAAATAAAAATTAAAACTCATGACCCATCAAAAATAAGAAAATATATTCATCTAAATTTTTCTCTTTTATGGTTGTATCTATTTAAAAAAAAATAAATTTAAAAAATAATCAATCATATATAACAAGTTCGTGAACAGTATAAAACTTCTCCAAGTCTTTGCTTTAGTTAATTTGTTTTTGCGAGGAAGGGCACTTCTCTTGAGATTTCTCTACGATTAGCAATCACAAATAAATTCGGGTCTTAACTTGAAAACAGGAATAACTTCTGTTTTAGGAAAATTAAAAAAAATAATTCATAATTAATTTTCACCTCCAATAAGAGAATTATTGGTGGCTTTCAATTCTTTGATTTTCTACCCTCTAATTTTACTAAAAAAATATTAAAAAAATACAATATTATTTTTTTTATATATATGTATTATTTTTTGATATTAACATATTAAAAATATAAACAAACATAAATTTATTTTTTGAGTTAATTTGAAATAAAAATACATGATTGATTAATTTTAAATCATGTGATTTTTATATTTTAAAAAAATATTTATTTTAATTTTTGTGGTCAAGATTTGTGACCGAGTATAATCAAATTATACATAAAATTTAACTACAAAATTAATATTTTTTTATTTTTTATAACTTTTTTAATAAATTCTATACCCAAACCACAATTTTTATCTCTAAAACAAACACACACTAAATCTTATTTTCAATCTCAGCTTCAAATCTGTGTGTAAGTTAATTTTGATAAATGATTTTTATACTTTAGATTTGAAGTCCTGTATTATACGAAGAAACATACGATGAAATTATGCCGAACTCATGTTGACGGCTGAAAGCTGTGTTTGGACAGTGAGCAAGCTCATTGGCCCATCGATTTCTAGCTAATCGTGGGCTCGAGACACGGAAAAGCTCCATGCACGTGGAAGCTGAGATTTGATGGGGAAAGCCTATGGTCGTGGAAGGAAAGTTGGTCTGTCAAATCTCAAATCGAGACAGATCCCGACTTCTGATGCCAACAGCTGGAAAATTCAATTATCTCTTTCATCTCAAGGTTTTCCTCCTTCGAGGGACAATGATGCTGCTGGGGCACTCTTCGTAAACTGCACAGCAGTACACGGATTTATTTCATGTTATATTGCTTCTGCATTACAAAACCGAAGTTTTGTTTAGTGCTCTAATTCTATTTTAATTTTTTAACTTAATATTATTTTTTATATCATTTTAATATATTCTTGTTAAAAATGAGTTTTAAAAAAATTAAAACTATAGTGTTTTAAATATAAAATATTTAAAAAAACAATTTATAGTAGACTCTCATTAGTTGACCGCTGTAACTTCACAACACCAAGAAACCTAACCTCATATTTTCCAATATCATGTTCTTTGTCTAGAAATCCTCAAGCATCTTCATGGATTATCAAAATTTGCAGGGAAAGTTAACAAAATTGCAATCGATTGATGCATTAAGATGGTGTTGTATTCACGGTTAGTATGGGAAATCTGAGAAAAAAAAGAAGCGTGGACTTTATTATTACTTTTTATTAATCTTTCTAATGATTTTGGACCCACCACCGCCTCACCTCGAACAATGTTTTTGTTTGAATCATGTGTGGTAGGTTTTCAATTTCTTCAATGAACCTTAATTCACATTCTGGGCAAGTTGCTGAGTCTTTTCTCCACGCCTGAACGAAACAGCTGCATCTACAGAACCGATACGACGGCGTAGTTGGACAAGACTTCAAATTGAACAAAACTCACATTTTGTTTTGGGTTAGATCTGAAAGAACGATGATTTCCGGTGCTAGAAACAGGGGTGGCTGCTGGAGTGACCTGTTTGATTTTTTTTACTCAAAAAAATCCTTTATGTTTTTTAGATTTAATTCTTAATTTATAGTCATCAATCACATGGTAAGATTTGATTTTTATTAATTTTTAAATCTTTAAAATTTTAAAATTTACCATATAAAAAAAGAGATTCTAACTTGCATGTTTTTTTCTTAGTTTTTTACACTCTTTCTTCTTTTATTTTTTATGTTTTTCTTTTTTTTTATGCTTTGATTTTTTTTAAGAGTGGAATTATGATTGTTTTTTAAAGTATTTTTTATATCTAAACACATCTAAATAATTTTTTTTTATTTTATACAAATTATTTTTAAAATCAACACATTAAAAAAATAAAAAAATTAAAAAAATTAATTTTTTCATATAATATCCAAGTTGTTAGTGAATACCATATATTTTTATTATGTATAAATACACTAATAGTGTGGAGGGAGAGATTAGATGGAAGCCATCGTTTTTAAAAATATATTAAAATAATATATATTTTTATTTTTTAAAATTTATTTTTAATATAGTAATCCAAAATCATAAAAATAATTTAAAATAAAAAACAAAATAAATTTAAAACATTTTTTAAAATGTAAAAGCAAACACTGTATACATAGATGTAATATAGATGCACACAAATTCAATACGAATGATTTAATTGAAGCTCAATTGAAAACACAATTAATTTTATATGCGAAAACTGATCATAGTGTGTGTATCCTTACCATTAAATAAGAAATAATAATTCTTATAAATTCTAAAACTCAAGTTTTTTAAATGGCTTCCAAGTTATTTGCTGGCATGCGGTCAAAATTCCCAAGTGTAATGCTGTAATAACTTGGGCCGAACATTCACCAAGTATTCGGCTCATGTTGTTGGGCCAGAATGACCTTTCTGAACAGACCTGGAACGCTTGCACAGATCTTTAACTGAAAATTATGCTCTGTATAATTTTCAAATCTACTCTCCTAAGCCTGGCTGTAAGGAATCCATTAAAGCCCATGTTTTTTCCCCTCGACACCCTTTTGTTTTATTGGACCAAAGTTGTGACCTTTAGTGTGATTTGAATTGAGTTCTAAAATGGGTTGGAAAAGATATTTAGACATTAAAACTTGACTGGTAATAAGATAAAACTCGGTTTAAGCTTGAATTATTAATTTTAAGAATTTTTTTTTTTATAAAAATAACAATATTATTTTAATAAAAATAATTAACTCCGTGTTGGTTAATCATCGAATAACTTTTATTAAAAAAAACAAATCAGTATCATTATCAGAATTTCAAGAATACATGGAGATAGTTTCAATGCTATAATTCAAAATTTAAATTCATCAAAAACCACGATAAAATAATTTATTTTTTATACAAACACACTATTTTAGATATCCATTAAAAAAATATTGACTATCAAAACTTGACAAGAAAATATCTTTATGTCCAGAGATCTTCACTTACTTTCTGTAGGATGATATCAAATATTAAATGATGATGAGGTGTTGAATTTTGCTTCAAGAACATAAATTCTTTTATATAATGGGGAGTTTTGTGCCATGGAGCAGTAGAGATATTGCGAATGCGTTGTCCATGTGGTGGATTCCAGCTTCCAACCTCAAGGCTTACCGACAGCCAAGATTTTGACAGGTGTAGATTTGCCTCTTAACGTTAGTTTGGCTTGGTCTGTAAAACAGAGGAAGTGTAAGCATAGACATGTACGTGTGAGTGTCTTTCGGCAAAATAATAGCTCGTTTAGAAACACGAGTTAATTTATATTTTTTTTAAAAATTATTTTTTAATTTTATATATTTTAGATCATACAATATATTCATCTAAAAAATAATTTTTAAAAAATAAAAAATATTTTAAAAAACAACCACAACATACTTTAAAATATACTTTTAAATCTTTTTATTTATACATAATTATAAGATTATTTTTATTATTACTTTGGATTCGAATTTAAAAATAAATCATGCCATGGATTTTTTATGAACACTCCGGTTTGAGTGTTACTTGAGATTGTATAAACTGTATTCACTCTAGGAAAAAAAATATATTGAAAAAAAAAGTGGAAACGCGAAACTAAGAAAAATAAGTTTACTATTTGAAAGTAAATTTTATTTTATTAGACATTCATGTTTTTTTTCCCCATTGTTTTATAAACTATAAAACAATAAAAAAATGTTGGTTTTAAATTTATTCACAATCAAAACGAGGGCCTCGTTTGGTCACTTTTTTTTAGTAGGAGCATGAAATTATTTTCGGACTATAATTTATTTATATTATCTTGTTCCTCCATTATAATTTCTTAACTTTTTATTTTTAATTTGTTTTTTAAAATATTTTTTGTTTAAAAATATATTAAAATGACAATTTTATTTTTTTAAAATATTTTTAATATCAATATATCAAAATAATTTAAAAAATATAAAAAAATTAATTTAAACAAAAAAAATTCCAATATTTTTATAAACAACATGTAAAAGGACATATGCTATGCTAGTAGAGTGGTATATGTTAAAAAAAATTATGTTTATGTAGGATTGATACCTTTTTTTGAGACTTAAAATAATATTTTTTTCAATTTAAAAAATTCATCTGGTTAAGGTCGGGTGGTAACCGGTTCAGGACCGGGGTTTTTTTAGATCCGTGTTTACCCTACGAGCCAGGCGGTGTTTTACAATTAAGCATGGGATGCCGAGGTTTTTTTTTTTTTCTTGGAGGAAGTTTCTGGCACAACATGAAGAATTTGCATAGCGTGTCTAAAACCGGACGTGGCACTCTCTGAATGAACGATACTTGCCTTTCAATGGACCCCACGACGTTTTCTATAACAATGTTCTTATCACATATCATCCAAGAGGACTTATCAGTTATTAAATCATGAACTTATCATCTCGTACACATCGCCAGCCTTGTGCTCTCTAGCACACGACATTTTCGACGCAGGGTGTGAATTCAGCTTTTATAGTAAAGAAAACGCAGGGAAAGAGACCCTTTTGTTTTTTGAAGCTAAAAGTCATGGTCACTCACTGATCTTTCTCTCTGTCAATCTAATTTACTTGTTTTTCTTCACTTATCTGGTGAGCTTACACATAACTTTGCTCATTTCTCTGGTTTTCTTTGATGCCCATCTCTTATATCTTGAAAAGTTTGCTAATTTTCATCTTGCTAAGTGGTGTTTAGCTTTAGTTTTAGTGATCTTTAGTTAAAAAGGTACCGTCTTGATTAGTTAAGAACCCAGAATTTCTTGATTGATTTACTGTTTTCTTTTTGAAAATCATCAAATTTCTTTGCTTAATTTATTCTTAATTTGATGGAGACAGGAGAGAGAGTTGTCTATAACTGAGCAGATCATCATCTTTATCATTTTGGTTTGTCTTGGGCTCATGCCCACTGGATCAAAACTCAAATCTTTTGTTTGGTGTCCTAGAAAATTATATTTTTTGAGTTAAGAGTTATGGGGTTTTGTTTTTGTTCACTTTCTGTGTATGGATGGTTCATATTAAATTCTCAGCTAGAACTTGCAAAGTTTGATTTAGTATCTTCTTGATGATTTAAATAAGCTAGCATTATTGCTTATCATATTTATCATTTTAATTTAACAAATTCAGTGTTTTGAATTCATTTAGAGGTTCAGGTGACAATGGCTGCTCTCTGTAAAGATCTTGTCCTGTTAATCTCACAGTTCTTAGACGAGGAAGGGTTCAAAGAAACTGCTCGCATGTATGTTACTTTCTCCTTTTCTCTTGGGAATCTCAGACCCTTTCAGATGAATTATGCAATTTTTTAACGAATCGTTTGATTGCGTGTAACCTTTTTTTTGTCCTTTCAACATCGGCCCAGGCTTGAGCGTGAAAGTGGTTATTACTTCAGCATGAAGTTTTTTGAGGACATGATACGCAGTGGCAACTGGGACGAGGCTGAGAGATATCTTTCTTGTTTCACAAAATTAGATGACAATAGATACTCGACAAAGATCTATTTTGAAATTAGGAAGCAGAAATTCCTTGAGGTGTTGGACAAGTAAGGCTGCTTCTTTCTTTCACGATCACTGTGCACTCATTATGCATGTCACATCGATTCTACTTATAATTTGTTAATTGATTTTATAGCAATGAACGTTCCAAGGCTTTAGACATCCTTATGAAGGATTTGAAAGCTTTTGGCCCAGACAACGAGGAGCTATTGAAGGAAATGACTTTGCTTTTGACATTAAATAATATAAGGTATAAACCTATGGTATATATGTTTTTGTTATTATTATTATTATTCACATTCCATAGAAGCAGCATGTTAAGCTTATTACAAGAAGATTAATTTCTCTCGATGTTGAACAGGGACCATGAGTCACTCTCTATGTATAGTGATGCAGAGTCGGCAAGAAAAGTTATGATGGTCGAGCTTAAGAAAGTTATTGAAGCAAATCCCCTTTTGCGTGACAAATTGGAATTTCCGAACATTGCAAATCATAGGCTACGGCGTCTCATAAACCAAAGGTTCCTTTTTTCTTTTCCTTCATTTAATTCTCAATTTCACATCACAACTCGAATACACCAAGCCACAAACTGAATGCCGGCTCTGGTTACGCACATAGAGCACTTATATGCACATATGCATGTTGAATTCTCTTCAGAATTTCTAGACATGTCTATTTTTCATTCAGATAAAACTGATTTTTGCATTTAATCTGACAGTCTGAATTGGCAGCATATGCATTGTGCATATCCGCAGCCAAATCCTGATATAAGAACCCTTTTTGTGGATCACATCTGTGTACCAATACCATCGGATGATCATTTATTTTCAGCAGCAAGTGATAGCAATCCACTGGTATGACACAAGAAGAACAATGATCGTTCTTATTTTATTTTTCCCTTTCCAATAATGGATTCAAGTATGGTTCCTAACCAACCCATCTTGATTATCCTTTTAACAGTATTCGTACATAATCCTTCTAATGAGCTTCAATGTTATTGTCTAGCCTTCTCAAACAACATCAATGCTAGTTTCAACTTCCTCAGCCTCAAATTCTACTTCATCTTTTGAGGCCCACTCTTCAATTTCAAGTGAAGCTTTGTCTCTTGGAGTTCCAACAAACATAGGTAATGGCTTGTGATTCTCTCATTAATACTTCTTTGACCTTCTGTGAAAGCAGTTTTATTGTGGTTATAGAAAAAAAACTCCTTTTATCACTAACTATCTATTCCATGTTTGTTGCAGCTATGATAGAGGTTTTGGAGGATAATACTACTGTAAATGACAGTGGCATTCCTAAAAACAGAATTGTAAACCTAAAAAGGCCTTCCAATGAGGCAAGCTTAATTTTTCATTTCTTTTGTTGAAACATTGGTAAATATCAATAATAATTTTTTTTTCTTAAGTCATTGATTTCATGCTTTCAGGAAATATCCACATGCATGCAGGAAATATCAGATGCCTCTCTTCCTGATCAAAGCTCTGTTAACATTTCTGATGATTTGCCAAAGAATGTTTTTAGGATATTAAATGAGGGGTCACCTCCAACAAGCATGGATTTTCATCCTGAAAAACAGACTGTTCTTCTAGGTTTATTCATGAGGATATATATTTTTTCTTCAATATTTTGGGATAAGCACCCTATTTAAACTGATTGTTTACTCATGGAAACTGATGGTTTGATACTTCAGTTGGAACCACTGTGGGGGACATTGGATTGTGGGAAGTTAGTTCAGGGGAAAGTTTGCTTTCAAGGAATTTTAAGGTTTGGGATATTGCAGCATGTTCGATGATGTTCAAGGTTCGTCACCTTCTATACCATGCTTCCATTAAACAATCATGGTTCTGAAATATGAATGATCTTGCATATATCCAGGCAACTTTGCTTAAGGATCCTAGTGTTTCTGTTAATCGTGTTGCTTGGAGCCCAGAAGGCAGTTTGTTTGGTAAGTTTTTAAAGATAATGGAAGACAAGGGGAAATAATATCCTGTCATTCGGAATATGTTTGTTCATTAATTTAACCTTCTGTATTTATTTTTAAACAGGGGTTGCTTATTCAAAACACTTGGTGCAAGTATATTCTTATAATGAAGCCAATGATGCGCGGCAGCAATTGGAGGTAGCTTTCTAGCATATTATGTTCTTCACTAAATTTTTGGCTTTGCTGTTCATTCTTTGGATATTTATCATATCAAGCTTATTCTTTAACTTATTTCTTATATCTAGATTGATGCTCATGTTGGTGGTGTAAATGACCTAACCTTCTCTGCCCCTGAGAAACATCTTTTGCTCATTACCTGTGGTGATGACAAGAGCGTTAAGGTTGGATTATTTTACATCAGAATTAGACATAGATTTTTCTGTCTTGGAAAGAAAGTGATGATATTTTTCTGATGACCATTAAAGGCATGGGATGCGACTGACGGTGTCAAAATGTATACTTTTGAGGGCCATGATGCTCCTGTTTATTCTCTCTGTCCCTATAGCAAGGGAAATGTTCATGTGAGTATCGCCATTGGTTCTTTTGTACTTGTGGCGACATTGATTGTTTCAGACTGATGATAATTCCACCTTTACTTTTTTCCTTTCTGCTTCAGTTTGTCTTTGCAACATCAGTGAATGGGAACATAAAAGTTTGGCTGTATGATAATTTAGGAGCCCGAGTAGATTATGATGCTCCTGGCCTTGGGTGTACATCACTGGCTTATAGTGGTGATAGAAGGTTTCATTTACTCGGTTTGAATTGCCTTTTCAATGTTTCACATGCTGGTTATACTTGAAGGGTAAATCATGTTGCAATCAAAAACTTTGCAGGCTTTTCTCTTGCGGGACCAGCAGAAGTGGAGAGTCATTTCTTGTTGAATGGGATGACTCTGAAGGTGCCATAAAAAGAGCCTATCTAGGATTGCAAAAGAATTCTTCAAGTGTAGTGCAGTTCGATATAATGAAGAACCAGGTTTTAGCTGCTGGTGACGAGCATGTGATCAAAATTTGGGATATGAACAAAATTGAGCTCTTCACAACCATTGATGCAGAGGGAGGCTTACCAGTAAGTTCCTTATGACTGGTAATTGTGATTGAATTAAAATCAAATATTCCACTTACAAAGAATAGTGGTCTCAGTTTCTCATATAATTCCTTTCACCCCTGATGTGAAGGCAAACCCATGTATTCGATTTAACAAGGAAGGCACACTGTTGGCTGTTTCTGCAAATGACAAGAAGATCAAAATCTTGGCAAAAGAGGGCAGTCTTCAGTCACTGCATACAACAGAAAATTGCTTGGATGATGATTTTAGAGTTTTCTCTGATACTCTTAAGAAGGTGGGCACATATTTAATACAGTCATGACTAGCGATAGAATATAGATCACTTTCTGATGCTTTTAATTTTTGTTCAGCTTGTAAGTGAAGCAATTTCAAAAGTTGCCTGTGCTCAAGATGCAGATGAAGCTGTTGCAAAAGTGGGTAACTCTTGGTTTTGTCAGAGATTCATGTTATATCTTATATGACATATTGAGTTGTTTTTTACTTAATACAGTAGTATCTTTTGGTAGGACTTGTCATGACACTGGAAATTACTTTGAAGTTTGGGGTACTAAGCAATGTTTTAATCTTCTACAGAATGGAAACCTGAAGGCAGTGAAATCTAAAATTACTGGAAAAGACACTATGTCAAAGAGTGGGAGGCTCATTGAATTAAACAGCCCTTCTCAGTGCCAGATTCTGCGACTTCCTTCTCATATGAAAGCAAACAAGGTTGGCCTGTACTGTGTTGTAGCAGCAAAATTCTTCTTTTCATTTTTTTTTCCTTTTGATTTTTTGTTAGCTCCTTCTGCCTCACGTCTTTGAAGTTCTGCAGATGTAGACATATTTTTAAATGTTTTGACTATGATCATAGATTGTTTTTTATTTCTCCTTTGGGCTTCTAGGTAGTTTTAAGTTTCTTGCTGGTTCTTGCTTTGCAAGTTGATAACTCTCTGTGCAGTGGATGTGAAGGATGAGATTTCTCAACACGTGTACAAATTTGAAAACTGGAAGGCTTCGAAACCCATCTGGAAATGTTATATTATCTATTCAAAAGCAACAAATCTTTGTTTTTGGAGATACCGATTTAATTGCTTGAGGATCTGAGCCACTCAAATGTGTGTGTGTGTGTGCTGAAAAATTCCAATATACCGTGGAAGGATGAGAAGTTTCTCAGTAGCTTTTATCTTTCACAAATGCAGATATCAAGGCTCATTTACAACAATGCAGGCAACTCCATTTTGGCATTAACATCAAATGCCACTCATTTATATTGGAAATGGCCACAGAATGACTCTGACTTGAGTGACACGGTGAGCAAAACTAGATATTCAAACTATTTCTATTTTGCATTTGAAATTATTCTTTTAAATTTAGTGTTAAATGCTGTTAATAATGCTATTGCAATGAAATCTTAATGGCAGGCAGCTGCAAAGGTTTCCCCTCAACTATGGCAACCCAAGAGCTACTCAGGGCTGATGACAAATGACCTTACTGGCAGCAACCCTGAAGAGACAGTTCCCTGCTTTGCGCTGTCCAGGAATGATTCATATCTTATGTCATCATCTGGAGGGAGAATCTCTCTGTATAATTTGCTGAAATTCAAGGTATCATGAACTTTCATTTGCAGTCTACAAATTTATGAAGTTCTAAATGATCCATGCACATTTTGATTAGCCCTATGTGATCTTGTTTGTCATGTATACTTTGTTATCTTTACATAGCCCTATGTGATCTTGTTTGTCATGTATACTTTGATATCTTTACATAGTCAATTCGACTACAAATCATCCAATTACTTGTCATAATTTCCGAATTGTACTAAGTTTATGTGGTTTAAATTATTGTTTATGAAATCTATTTACTTTCCATAGGTGTTTTTCTCACTTTTTATTGAACATCATCTTATGAATATAAAATACCATCTTTTACATGCAAAGTTTTCAAATCTTTTGATTTGTTCTCACGTGTTTTGGTAGTAGCTTACAAGCATGTTTAATTGAACATTCTTAAACTTAATAGACGATGCTGTCCATCATGCAACCACCACCTGCAGCAACTTGCATTGCTTTCCACCCTCGAGATAACAACATACTCGCTATAGGGAGAGACAATTCCACAATTCTAATATATAATGTCCGTTCAGCTAAGGTATGCATTTCTCCTGATGCGATCCAGTGCTTTACTCGAGCAAAACCAAGCTTTATTATCTCCTTAATACTCACAGGTCATTACCATACTTGAGGGTCATTCTAAGAGAGTCTCTGGTCTAGCCTTCTCTAATGACCTGAATTTACTTGTTTCTTCTGGAGCAGATGCTCAGGTTAGTGTTGAATTATATGAGATATGTATAATGCTGAATTTCCTTGATAATGATTTCGAAGTCATTTCCAAGAGTAAATGTGTTTATTTAAATGATACCTTGACCTATTTGTCTGAAGTGCTCCTGTACAATCATGTTCTTTATTCTTCTGCAGATTTTTGTCTGGAATGTTGAAGGGTGGTACAAACAGAGGAGCACATTCTTGCAGATTCCTGATGGAAGAATACCTTTTTCATTATCAACAGATACCCACATCCAGTTTCATCAGAATCAGACAGAATTCCTTTCTGTACATGAGACTCACCTTGCAATTTATGAAGCCAGAAAATTAGAATGTGTGAAGCAGGTTCTCTCTCTCTCTCTCTCTCTCTCTCAATCTTAAGAAGGTGTATTCCAGTAAGTCAACTCCCTGACAGTTTATTTTTATGTTTACAGTGGATTCCAGGAGATTTTGCAACACCAATTTCCCATGCAACGTTCTCTTGCGATGGCCAGATGGTGTATGCCAGCTTTCTGGATGGACTTGTCTCTATATTTGATGCCTCAGATTTTCAGTTATACTGTCAGATTAATCCAACTGCCTACCTTTTCCCCACTTCAAGGTAAAGCACTCTCATGAAACAAATTTGAGACAGAAGCTGTCCAATCTCATACATTTATAGTTGTGTTTATTTCAAGTTCTGTCAAGTATATGATCCGGTAACTAGTTAATGATACCGTCTTGAGCTTTTTTTGGTGGCTGTAGTTTGGGAGTGTATCCGATTGCCATCGCCGCACATCCTCAGGAACCAAACCAATTTGCAGTGGGACTGACAGATGGTGGTGTTATAGTCATTGAGCCTCCGATTTCTGCTGGTAAATGGAGTTTGCTGACAGCCGATGAAAATGGATCAGCAAGTAAATTACCTGCCGAATCCGAGGCAAATTATTGATAATTCAGTTTCAGCGTATGAAAACTGTGTTTTAAATTAGCGTACATTGAAACATTGGCCGGCCATCAGTATGTGTATTTCTGTATCTTTATGTAACGAATACCTAAGAGTCGTTTATGGTATCATCCAATACGATATGCCCATAGTCTGTAAAAATAAAATGCATTACCATTAGTTTTTAGAGCTTTTGCCACGGGGAGTGGTGGCTGCATGCAGTCACTGATCCAAGCCGTCCACAGAAACAATGCCTGATGGTTCTGACAGATCATGCTTGTGCATGTTGGTATGCACAACTGTGATCAGCTAGTGCTTGCAGCCGTAACTGTCCTCTGCTATATCCTCTTCGCTTCCTCCAAGTGTTGTGCTTGTGCATGATCGTACGCAAAGGGAAAGAACTCTTCTCGTTCTCTGCTTTATTTTTCAAGCCATATTCGTCAATATAAACTTATCTAAGGCTGCTATGTCTCTGAAGTCAAATATAGTCCAAAATGAACGAGACTTTGAAGGCCAACAGAAACATCTTCTCGCCTAAAGAACCTGATGGATATCGAGAGATTGCTCGACAACCTACAGCATCCATACCTATTTGCTATTCACTGGCTGGGCAAGCCATCTACTTCCAAAACTATTCATCGCAGCGTCTGAATTTCCAAGAACTGTTATTGATTCGGTTACAAGAGGAAATGGGCATTAAAGATGTCGAGCATCTCATCTAGAGATATGTTATGGATACCCTTGAATCGTGTTTTGTAAAATATCCATCATAATACTCAAACTCGACCTGTCCGGATATGAATGTTTTATACTTAAACTTGATCTAAAACTTGATCTAATGTATTCAACGGTTATAGCTATTTACTATATAATTAGCTTAACATACATAACCTTTTTAATACTTCAAAGTTAGTTATTTATTTCAGATTTAGATAGTAAAGTAATACGCACTCTCTTTATTTTAGATTTAAATAGTAAAGTAATATGCATACTCAAGTCAAGAATTCTCTCTTTTAAGTTTTAACCAAACTCAATTAGTGTGAAAATCAGTCTCAAAATTAGTTAAGATTTTAAAGAAATCTTAATATATATGGTTTAGGAAAGAGAATCTGGTATTAACTTTACAGATTCTCTAGATTATTGTACAAACATACTACTGGTAATATTAAGAAAAGATAAAGATTTCTCTTAAAATTCTTTATGGTATTAGAGCTTACTGTTGAACCCTAATTTGCTTCTCTAAAATATGACAGCAGCAAGACAAAGCTCTCTTTGAGATGACCTCACGGCCAGGATCAACCTCTCATGGTAGCTTTTCAAGAGGCATTGCAGTCATATCACACTAGATCACAGGACACAAACTTAATAGATATAATTATCTTCAAGAATCATCATCAGTCATGATGTTTATTTGTGGAAATGACGAAGATGACTACCTCATAAGGGATATCATCATGCTAGAAAAGAATGATCTCATGTTCTAAACATGGAGACTAAAAATCATATAGTAATGTCATGGCTGATCAATTCAATGACTAATAAAATTGGAGAAAAAATTTCTTCTATATAGAACAACAAAGGAAAACAAAAGAGATCTGGGAAACAGCAAGAAAAACCTACTCAAGTTCTGAAAATACATTAGAACTATTTGAGATTGAGGTAGTGTTACATGATCTACGTCAAGAAGAATTTTTTATTAGTCAATACTTCAACACTCTTTGCCATCATTGGCAACACCTAGATATGTTTAAAATTCATAGCTGGAATTGCCTTGAAGACACAGTCTTATATAGAAGAATTGTTGAGCAGAAAAGAACTTTCAAATTTCTTCTTGGGCTTAACAAGAACCTTTATGAAGTTAGAGGAAGAATAATAGAAACCAAACCGTTTCCAAATCTCAGAGAAGCATTCTCTGAGGTTAGACGTGAAGAAAATAGAGAGAAAGTAATGATGGGACCTCACAACCCATCTCATATAATGAAATGATCTACTTTTTCTGCTTGAGGTTATTCAAGCAGCAACTATAGGAATTGATAAAGGAAAAGAAGACCCTATTGTGATCACTGCAACAAACCTAGACATGTCAAGGAAAACTGCTAAAAGATTCATGTCAAACTTGTTGATTGAAAATCATCAAAATCAATAAATAACAAAGACAGACGTGCCAATAATGTTAGCTAAAATAACAATCGAGATAAGAACACCATTTTGCTAACAGAAACAAGTCTTTTAAGCAAGGAACAACTTGAGATCTTACAGAAACTCTTCAGTCAGAATTCACTGTTTCAACCAAGTATGTCAGCCTTTGGTTCTAGATTTAGACTGTTAGCATAAAAAGGTAAATTCTCAATAGCCTTTATTGTCAGTAAGAGACACTCAAGCCCTTGGATCATCGATTTCGAAGCATTAGACCATATGACAGGAGATGCCACTCTTCTTAATGAATACAATCATTGCACTAATAATTTTATAATCCATATAGTTGATGGGTCTTCCTCCCAAGTTAAAGGAATAAGCATGAGCAAATTCTCAAGGGAAATGATTCTAAACTCTATTCTCCATGTTCCTAACCTAGAATACAACCTACTCTCTACTAGCAAATTGATTCGTAACTTGAATTGTGTTGCTAAATTCTTTCCTCATTTGTGTATATTTCAGGATTTGGATACGGGGAAGAAGATTGGTAGTGCTAAGATGTGTTCTAGGCTTTATCTACTTAAAAGTAGGATTCTTTTAAGAAGGCAAACTCAAAACAGATGATATGTATCATCCAAGGGTCAGTCAACTTTAAATTTTCATGTCAATAAAGATAGTGAAGTTCTGTTATAGCACTATCATCTTGGTCATCCAAACTTTATGTACCTTGAAAGGCTGTTTCCATCCTTCTTTTCCAATAAAAGCTCACAATCCTTCAAATATGAAACATGTCAACTCTCTAAAGATATTCACAGTAGCTATCCTACCATTTCATATAAACCATCACATCAATTTACAATGATTTATAGTAATGTATGAGGCCCCTCACGAGTGCATAATATAACTGGAACTCAGTGGTTTGTTTTCTTTGTTAATGATCACATTAGATTGAACTTGGTTGTTCCTTATAAAAGAAAAATCTGAAGTTAACTAGATTTTCCAAAACTTTCATGCCATGATACAAACTCAATTTCAGACTAAAATCCAAATCCTAAAAACTTATAATGCCAAAGAATATTTCAATTCTAGCCTTAATACTTATTGTCTAAATTAAAGCATTATCCATATAAGCTCTTATGTTAACACTTCACAACAAAATAGGGTGGTTGAAATGAAGAATAAACATCTATTGGAAGTTGTTAGATTCCTTATGCTCTCTACTCATGTGCCAAAATAATTTTGGGGAGAAGTTGTACTTACAACAACCTATTTCATCAATAGAATGCCTTCTAAAGTTCTAAACTTCAGAACTCCGAACCAAGTCCTTCTACAAGCCTTTCCACATACCAAACTACTCTTTTTCTTAGACCCTAAAGTATTTGGTTGCTTAGTGTTTGTTCATATACACCAAAGAAGAAAATTAGACCCTACCTCTCTCAAGTGCATTTTTATAGGATACTCTTCACACCAAAAGAGTTATAAATGTTACTTTCATGTTCTCAAAAAGGTCTATACTTTTATGGATGTCATATTTTTTGAAATCAAGCATACTATCCTAAGTTTAATCTTTAGGGGGTAATTATGAGAGAATATCAGAATTGGGATATACAATTTGATCATGTAATTAACTCAGGAGATAATTAACAGAGTCTTGTTTAAAGTCATTTGAGTCCTCCAACCTCAATCCAATCAGTCCTAGCACCACCAGCCTCAGTACAATCTCCTGACCAGATTTATCTTACACCAAAACGGATCACAAATCATGAGCTTCTTACCTATTCTAGAAGAAAAAAAACATGGAAAAGAGATAGAGCACACAATACCTCTTGCACATGACCAAGATTCAGAACCAGGTCTAGATTCTTCCCTAATATACCCAAGTATGGGAACTTATGACTGTGAGAATACTGCCTCTATTATTGATGATTTAAATATTCCAACTACTTTCAGAAAGGTGTTAGATCATGCACAAGTCATCCCATCAGCAAATTTGTTTCATATGAAAGGTTATCATCAACCTATCATGCATTTGTTTCAGCTATTGATAGTGTACAAATTTTTAAGTCTATTGAAGAAGCTCTCAAAGATTCAAGGTAGAGAAAGGCAAAGAATGATGAAATTAGTGCCTTAAACAAGAATAGAACTTGGGAAATTTCTGAACTTCCACCTAGAAAGAAACCAGTAGGGTGGAAATGGTTATTTATTATCAAACATAAGGCTAATGAAAGTATTAAAAGGTTAAAATCTTGTCTGGTTGTAAAAAAGTTTGCCTAATCCTATAGAATAAAATATCAAGAAACATTTACTCTAATGACTAAACTTAATACAATTAGAGTGTTTTTATCCCTAGTAGCTAACCAAGACTAGCCATTACATCAACTAGACATAAAAAATGCTTTCTTTAATGGAGACTAGGAAGAAGAAGTATATATGAAGATTCCTCCAGCACTAGAAACATCCTCCAACATCAATAGAGTATGCAGACTGAAAAAATCACTATATGAACTTAAGCGATCCCCCGGGCATGGTTTAACAGATTTATAAAGATAGTAGCATAGTATGGATATTTCTAATGCCAAACAGACCACACACTATTTGTAAAAACCTTTCCAGAAAAGGAAATAGCAATCGTAATAGTATATATGAATGACATCATTTTAACTAGGGATTATAAGGAAGAACTGGTGAGACTTAAGAAACTTTTAGCCAAGGAATTTGAGATCAAAGACCTCGGGTATCTCAAATACTTCCTTGGCGTGGAAGTGGTACGGTCAAAGAAAGGTATATATGTTTCTTAACAAAAATATATCTTGGATCTACTAAAAGAAATAGGAATGCTTGGATGCAAACCTACAGACACTTCAATGGATTCAACAAAGAAGATAGGAGCAGAAAATGATAGTATACCAGTGGACAGGGGGAGATATCAAAGACTTGTGGATCGACTCATCTATCTCTCACATACTATACCTAATATTGGCTTTGCTATCAGTTTTGTAAGTCAATTCATGAACAACCCGACAAAAGATCATATGATAACAGTTAATAGAATCTTGAGGTACCTAAAAATAACTGTTGGTAAAGGCCTTTTATATAAGAAATGTTACAACAGAAATATTAAAATCTATACAGATACAGACTAGGTAGAAAACATTATAGATAGGAGATTTACTCCTGGATATTGCTTTTATATTTGGGGAAATCTAGTAACCTGAAGAAGTAGGAAACAATATATGGTATATAGAAGCAATGTAGAATCTGAGCTAAGAGCTCTAGTTCTTGGTATTTGTGAAAGGATGTGGATACAAAGATTACTTAAGGAACTTGACATGGAATCATTGACACCTATGCAGATATATTATGATAATCAAGCAACCATAAGCATAACAAAGAATCCAACTTATCATGACAGGACAATGCACATTGAAATAGATCGACGCTTCATCATATAAAAAATTGAGAAGAACATAGTTGACCTCATCTACACTTCAACAAAATCTCGGATTGTAGACATCCTCACCAAAGATGTACCAAGAACTAATTTTGAAAAATTGAGTCACAAGCTAATTTTGAAGAATTGAGTCACAAGTTGGGCATGTATAACATATACAGCCTAGCTTGAGGGGAAGTATGAAAATTAGTCTTAAAATCATAAAATCTCATATTATAGACATCCTTACCAAAACTCTACCAAGAACTAATTTTAAAGAAGAACTAATTTTGAAGAATTGAATCACAAGCTGGGCATGTATAACACATACAACATAGCATGAAAAGAATATATAACCTAGCATGAAAAGAAATGTGGAAATCAGTTTCAAAATCAGTTAGAATTTTAGAGAAATTTTAGTATATATTGTTTTAGAAAGAAAATTTAGTATTACTTATCCACATTCTCTAGATTATTATTAGATTATTACTTTCTAGTTTAGTATAAAATACTTTTCTATCTAGTATTTATTTTTTATTTTGAGATTCGGTTAGCTTCTTTTCTTTATTTATTAGACAAACATGCTACTGATAATTTTAAGAAAAGAGAGAGACTTCCCTTAAAATTCTTCAATTAATTCTAAAAATTATCTTAGTTCTAAAAATTATCTACTTTCTACCCATTCCAGTTAGTTCAGGTCGGTTTCTATTGGATTCAGGTAGTCTCACCTTCCACCAACGTCCACTTTGGCTCTTATTAAGAGTGTCACGGAAGTCGGAAGTTACTACCTGCTCTCTTCTACTCCCTGACCACCACAACTATCAAATCTTACTCCGATTTTTATTCTTATCGTAGCCTATTTCGGTCAAGAGCTATGCTAACTTGCTTGGCCTTTTCCAGTACACGACAATGGTGGCACATCACTGCCGCTGCCACCCCAAAGCAGTTGAATTACCATAAGCACTCACCTGTTGACATTAAAATTTTGAGGAGTCTGGAACAACAAACAAGGAAAGGGGAATCAGGCTTCACTGTTAACTTCACTCTATGAACAGGGAATGCATTGCAAGATGGATTCTTGCAAATGCGAGTTCAAATTTAGACAATACATTCAATTCAAATAAGTTTAAATTGTTAATTGCTTCCACACGAGTAAATTTGAAATGCTCAATATTCCAGATTCAAGTCAATTGCCTCCACACAAGTAAATTGGAAATGCTACATATCCCAACTTCAAGCATCCACCTTCGCCACTGCAGATGCATAGCTGACACTGCTGTCTCTCATTGTTTTGCATTGACTAGACTGCTCATACCGGAGGAACTTGATCTTTATCTTTGTCGAGCAATTACTCGACATCTGAAAGTATCATAGATGTCAAACAAAATGGCAAAATAGAAACTAAAAGTCATGAAATAATATATCCAGAAGTTTTTAACAGCGTTTTAAAAAAAATTGTGATAGGTGTGAGCAATCATCATGAATTATTCAATCAAATAGAAGTAGAACATGGCTGGCAGAAATTCCTTATATAAAATGGAAGAAAAGGCTGTAAAGACACTGCAAACATCTTATGGTGCTTCAATCAAGCCATTTTGGCAACTTATAAGAGATTTGGACACTTACATGCAAGAAAACACTAATTGGATGCCTTCCACAGATAGTGTTGTCATACTCCGACAAATATTGTTTAAATGCATCAGCATCCCCTGTTTCAATTATGTCCATGCCCATCTTGTCCAATGCCTCAATAGACTTGTGTATGGGCCCACATTTCTTGTCATAGTGTGTGTAATGGAACCTAATAAAGGAAACAAAGGTCAAAGATTGCTTGATCAGATGGTTAAATACACAAGGTGAACCAAATGCATTTCAACAGAACCACAACACGATATTGTGCATGGTTGTGACTTGTGAGTAAACAATCAGCACAAATTGTTGAATGCCATGCTCTACAGAGATACAGATACAAAAATGGACAACATACAGTGATAATCACATACCAGGTGACATTTTTTCTCTCTAATTCATTAACTGAACAAAATATAGATACATTCATCTTAAAGGTTAGAAGACCCCTTTGCATAATGCATTCAGTGGGCTCAGAGGCATCTGACATTCAATCAAGTTCTTCAAAGAAATTCTCAGACATACAATAGAAGCAAATTGAACAATAGATCATGCAAGGCTTTGAGGAAAGCATTACTAACATTAGTTTAAAAAAGAAAATCAACTCTCCAACTTTGATATGAGGAAAAAGAAAAGGAAATCTAACAAATGTTACTCAGTATTGTCCATAGTACAAGTGTATGTGTGGGATGGAAGCAAATTAAAGAGCCATCCCCATTATAGACCTCCTCTATAAATTCAAAGACATTTAGAAGCAGAAAAGTAACATGAAACCATCATTATAATGGAACATACCGAGAACCCCAGTGACAAAAATCTGAAGAGACAGAAAAGAAGTTAGTTGGATCATCAACATATTTTGCCAACAAGCGGCCATACATGGCCTCATTATCAGTATTAAGAGCTCCAACCAAAATGGGTACAACTTTCACGGGGTGCCTGCAATCCATGAACAAATAAATAAACAAAAACAGAAAAATAAATCAGTAAAGTTGAGCCACAAACAAAACCAACATAGCGAAATTCTCAATGCAGCAGAAATTACCCCTCAAATATTTTAACAAGATACGGCAAGTGCATTTCCATGCTATGTTCAGCCTCGTCAACCCGAAGATCCATCAACTCAAATTTTCCTGTGGCTTTAAGTTCCTCAATGACTGAAAAGGATCCAAAATGAATATAATTCATTCAATCACACGGATCAACAGAACATCAAACCAGCAGTGAAGCTAAAATGAACTAATCCATTTCTATGATGATTCAAAACTTGCATTCCAACTTATAAAAAACCAAACCGTGCAGGTACAGTACCTTCCAAATCAATAGGTAAGTCTCCTATAGGCGTTTTGTAGACTGTAGCCGTTGAAAGAGCACATTTTGGTGTATAGTAATGGTGTGACGGACCAAGAAGGAATACCCGTGTGCTAAAAAAACAAAAAGAAAAACGAAAAATTCTCGCTTATCATCAACAAAAAATCATTACTTTCCCCATCAGAATCACTCTCCTCGAAATGTGATACCCAGAAAAATAAACACTACCATTGTATCACATTTCCACACAATCACACTACATTATCACAAAACATATTTATATAGATGTGTGTATAAACAAAAATTAAATAAAAAATCCAAAAATAAATCAAATAGAAATAAACTCTCTGACTAACATGTTACTAGGATCAATATTTCCAAAAGCATAAGCAGCAGCACGGCCCGAATAAGAGTAACCTGCATGTCTAAAATCTCCATTTTTCCATCCAAAATAAAATAATAAAAGAAAAGGAAAAAATTAATTATAAACAAGAAAAAAAATAATCAATTGAACAAAATTGAGGGATTAATAGTAATATACGGAGCAATAACACCGCGAACATCAGTAGATTTCGTTAATCCAGTAGCACTTAGCCAGCCCTCAAGCTCTTCTTCAAGCTTTTTAGCTGAAATTAACAACAAAATAAAAAAAAAAGTAATATAATTGATTCAGAAAAATAATAAAAATTATAAGGGAGAGAGTGAGGACATACGGTTGTCGGTGTACCAAGAGCCGGCATGAGATGGTCTTCTGATTTTCTCCATATTTTTCAGAATTTTGAAGAAAACCCTAATTGCTTTTTTCTTCTTAATTAATGAGAATAAAATTAGTTTAAAAGAAAGGGAGAGAGTTCCTTATTACTTTTTTATTTTGTTAATTCTAGAGAGAAAAATGGAAGAGATTAAAGAACAGGTAGTGGAGTCGACGGTGGAGGAGTGTGAGAGGAAACCCTCGATTTTGGTGAATTGTTGATGGGTGGAGTTGATGCCTGACATGCTTCCACGTTGGGTTCTTGTAATTTTTTTATTTTTAAATTTTATCATTTGCATCTTGTTAAACCCGCGTGGTGATTTGCTGTATTAAGATAACAGTTATTTTTTAAAAGATAATTTTAAATAAAAAATAATTAATTTTTTAGTAAACATACGAACAGCCACATTTCCAAAATAATCTCTCGACGCCACAAGGATCTCCACGTAAATAACCTTGCGGCTCCACTGATGGCTCATGTGGTCTGCTCTTGACAGACTTAGCAACGACCACGCCCTGAGTGAAAATAAAAGGTAGAAGACACACTTTGATTGGATTATTATTGGTATGTTGTTTTGCATGGAAAACCTTTTTTTAAAGATTTTGAATTTTTTAAAATTATTTTAATATATTTTCAAATAAAAATTACCTTAAAAAATAACCAACCAACGTCGACTCCAAACTCTAAAGGATTGCCTTGATATTTAGATTTATCGATTGATTTTCGAAGTGAAACAATTGTTGTTATTGATGCCCTAGAATTTTTGCAGCTACTTCTCTTGAAAATGTGTGAAAAACCGCATAGGGCTGGTTTGAGATAGAAGTCGAAACGTACCCATGGTGGTCAATAGAAAATTTAGTTCTGGCCACTTTAGATTTAGAATAATCAAAAATATTTTAAGAGTACTGAAAGGTTACAAGATGATAACTTCGGTGAAATTTTTTAATTTTAATCTGAGAAATCATTCAAACTGTTCACAGCACTGAAAAGGTTCACATCTTCATCCTGGAGAGATCGTCAGAACACAATTTTTGGAAATCTTGGAAGCCTTTCTTCGTTTCTTACGGATATACAAGAGCAAAGACCAAGACAGAGCCCAGAGAGTTGTTCCCATCATATTCAGCTCAGATCAGATTACGTTCAGGGGATTGCACAAATGGAATACCAGCAAAACCATCTCTAAAACCCTGTAAACTTTTAATGCAGTTCCATTGAACTCTTGCAAGCCATCAGAACAAGGAAATATGCATGAGAATGATCCCTTTAACACAAGGATCTTCAACTATCAAGAGAGAGCAAGGGGTACTCCCTTTGGCACTGTTGACATTTCCTTACAACATGATCCAAATATTGTCCCTTTCTTTGAACTCTATTCTATTCAGCTTACAGTGTGAACAATTTGAATTTCGTTTACATTACTAACCTCATCTAGATCATACATACACTAATGCAACTAAATGATATTTTAATCTGCTAAAAACAAATTACCTCTCATGTGGGTTTAAGTTCAACCAATGGTTCATGCTGGCCACTCTTAACTAACTTAGAAATTAGCACGAACAAAGCAAAAATGAAAGGTAGAAGACAAATTTTGATTGGATTATCCAAGTTCCGACGAGCATAATGATACCCTACTGTTGTGTAAGAGCATTGCCAGACAGCACCAGCAAATCCAAAGTACTCAACCAGACTACCAAAAGGCTTGCGATTCTGGAAATCATGACTTAAATGGCGATAAAAACAGGGTAGCAGGCTCCTCCCATCACATGTAATGCCTTCCTCTCGAGCCTTGTAAATGAGATCAAGAATGGAAAGAAGCAAAGCTACAAATGCCATCGCCATACTAATTAATGCATAACCCAACTGATCAAAAATTGCAGATATAGCCTCTAGAAGTAAGCTGGTGATTAGTAGAGTCCACTGGGTTGTTTTCTACATGACAAATTATATAGAACATCAAACACTATAGAAGCACCATTTTTCAGAATTAACTAGAATTCAGTTCTTACACTCGTAAATGAACTCTCTGCATTTTCCAGACCGAGATTACTATGAGAGTCTGTCTTTGTTTCCACCGCCATCTCCATTGCTCCATTCAGCTTCTCCGTCTCAACATCCACTGCAGACTGTACCATTGCAAATAACATAATAATATCAATGATAAGTGAACAATTTAATTCTACAAACTTAATTTGCATTTAAAGTAAGCACATTTCAGATGCTATAAATCCTGTTTTTCTTCTTTTGTTAGGTTTGAATACCCATTGTCACTAGCTTGGCTGCCAATTCTCAAACAAAGTTATCATAGTAAAGAGCATTGCCCATTGAAACGCCTAAACTACACTTTATTTACTCCATCTTGAATCAAAACAATGGAGCAAGGGTACACGAGAGTCGGTAATAGTATTCAACCTCACTGATAGGATCAAGACAATGAGGAATGGATGATGAAACAGGGTGTTGCAACATTGGCTCATTTTCCTCTTCTTTGATCAGGACTGGCTCATCTTCCATGGTATCTTTCTTCGGTTCCTTCACAGGACCCATGCTTATTAGCTTTGCATTCCCAAACTTCTTTTGTAGCAAGGTTACAAGATGAAGGGCATCGACTCCATCTCCTATCACTTCCAATAGGTTCCTATCTGGCCCTCCTAACTCCACACTTTCCACACCTATTGATTTCCCCAAAATAAACCCATCAACAAGATGAAATAACTTAATGAACTTCCTGATTGTACACGCACACACAAAAAAAAAAAAAAAAACTCTCAACATATTGCCTGTATAACTACCATTACTACAACTAACAACGACAGAGCATGGAACCCGAATTAGATTGGATTGGCTATGTGTTAAGGTTTTTTTTTTTTTTTGGTTTTTGAATAGTCAGTGCATTCTCAAATATAGAGACTAAAAGAGCTTCTCTTGTTGGCTATTAAGCAAGTTATCCAATTATTCTCATTTGCCAAAAAAATCAATTCAACTAAAAATTTTAAACTGTGAGATGGGACTCGTATGATTTATATTATTCTCTAGCAAAGATTTCCTAGTGAAAATGCAAATCCTCTTTACTGCTATGTTTACCTGCAATTGCAGCTGCAAGTTTCAAGGCTAGATAACCAGCCTTCGAACTATCCAAGTTTACCTCGATTACCACCTGTTCCAGCTTCGACTGCAATAGACCAAAACAACAACTGCAAACATCATCGATCGGAAAAGCAACATGGCATGCACAATCCAGAAAAAAAGTCTAAAATATGCCTAATTATAGAATATTACAACTAGAAATTAACAAGGGAAAGAAAACACAGAGAAGTTTATCTCTAAACTATTTTCCACTTATTTTCGGCGAGACAAGAGAATACCTTCTCCTTAAACCCAAATCGCTGGCGAAAGGCAGAATTGGAGATAGAGGTTAGTCCGTTAAGACTCTTCGGTTGAAGGGGTCCTGAGGATTCTGTGACATCTTGAACCTCCATTATCCCATCCACTAACCCTTTTCCTTGTGCTTCTTCTGCTGTTGTTGCCCTTGATATCTCAACGTTGATTTGCTTTGATTCCTCCATGTCACAACACAAAAACGTTGCAGCAAACAAAAATCACAAACAAGGCCCAGAATAATGGATGCTTTGAGGAACAAAGAAAATGCAAGGAGAAAGGAAACGTCTGGGCGAAAGTGCCACCGACTAGTTCTTCTTTCATCCTCCCAGGACTGGAGAGGCTCCCCCTTTTCAAACACTGGCCCACCGAGAAATGGAAACGTGAAATTCGATGCATGAAAATGAAGTTTCGTTATTTGTTTTAAAACTGTTATTGTAAAAAAAAAAAATGTGTTTTATATTATTTTAATGTAATAATATTAAAAATAAATTAATAAAAAATATATTTTAAATATATTTTTTTTAAATAACTACCGCTATATTATTAAATAAGCTCCAAGAACTAGTTTGATATTGTGTTAGGAGATGTTTGAAAAACTAACTTAATTGAATTTAATTATAAAATTTTAATAAATCTTATATTAAAAACTCTATTGGGTGTTAAGAATTAGATTTTAAATGGAATTCAATCTTTAAAAATACTATAAAAATAAATCAGAGTCAATCCCTTTTATTTACAATTCAATAAAAAAAATTAATGTTAAAACTAACTTTCTTATAATTATCCGTCCAACACTTTTTTTTAAATATCTTTGAAGAAATAAGATGAAAATAATAAAGGTACTATAAAAAAATAAATAGAATTTGATCTAAAAATATGTGAATTCAACTTATTCATTAATTAAATTCAAATCAAACACTAAAATTAAATTCAATTACATTGAAGAATTAGTTTCAAATAATTGTTAGGAATTTCATAAAAAATATTTTTTATTTAAAAAATTATCAAAATAATTTTATTTTTATTTTTTAAAAATTTATTTTAAATATTAACATATCACAAAAATCTAAAAATATTAAATATTTTTTATACGTAAAAACAAACGGACTCTAACTTGCAATGCTCTGGATCTTTTCTTTTATTGCCCTTTAATAAAAAAGATTATGATCTTATATTTTATCATTATAAAACTCAACTCCTGAGAAGATCGAATCAAGTCACAAGCTAGGATAATGAACTCGGTTCAACTCGTGTTAATTTCTATAATTTTTTTAAAATATTCAAAATAATATTATTTTATTAAAAAAATATTAATAGATTGAAGGTCTAGTTTTGAACAATTATATTCATGTTGGCTAAATCAATCTAAGTATTTAGCATAGTTAGTCTGAGTATTTTTTTTATTTTTTATTTAACTTAAATTAATTCAAATATTATATCAATAAATCATTCAGTTTTTATATTTTTTTTTTCATGAAACAAATCGATACCACTCATAACAAAATTATTTCCAATATAAAAAATTTCATAAATACCATTAAAATTAAATCTACTTTAAAGACTAGTTCAAAAAATTTCAAAGTTGGAAACTATTTTTTAACTTCATGAAGTTTTATCATCTTATTAAAATCAAACATTCCTAAAACTTCAAAAAAATATTAAAAAAAGCTTGAAGTACTAAAAAAATCATAGAAATTTATGTGGGTGGTTTACGAGGTTTCCAAATTATTTTCTGGTGAAATGCATAATGTCCCACCAATCCCAATTTAAAATATATTAGTTTAATAGAAACTACATCCGAAAACATTTTGGAAACCATAAAATTATTCTTATTAACATATTAATAATCGATCATTGGGAAATTACCAACATCTCCCCAAATTTTAATCAAACACATGATTTGATCAAATTAAAAAAAAATATCATTTAATATTGTTTGTTTTTATATTTTAAAAACATTTTAGAAAAAATTAAAAAATTTTATTTTTTTATTTACTTCAAATTAATATATTTTTAATAATTTCAAATAATTTTAATATGTTAATGTAAAAAATAATTTTAAAAAAATAAAAAAAAATATTAACATATATTTTAACATAAAAAATTATTTAAAAAATAATTACAACTAAACTCCCAATAAAACTAATTCAGAAATAACCTAAAACTAATTGGGAAATAACCTATTAGCTAACCACACATTACATATGTTATTTAGCAGAATAAATAATATTTATTAAACTTGATTTAAGAATTGGCTTGGAATAATTAAAGTTATGAATCAGATTAATTAATTTATTTGGTTCAATTAAAATATTTTCTTTAAATCAAAATAATATTATTTTAAAAAAATCAAGTTAGCGTCTGATAAGATGAAAGAGGTTAACATGCCAAATAATGAAAGTCAATTCAGTATATTGTTACAAAACATATAATTAAGGAAAAGATTAAGAGACCCGTTGAGCAGTTAGGGATCATTTTATAGAAAAGAACCCAATCACAATTTTTTAAAAACATTTTGTTTGGATCTGAACAAACAGAAGCTCCAAAGTAGAAGGTTGTCAGCAATGACGAAAATTGAATGCCCCAGATAATCTCCTATCCGTTTCTCAAGGATTTTCAAGGGCAAAGAACAGAGCTGAGCCCCTAGGGCTGTTCATATCAAGCTTGCACACTGTCTTCATCACATTGTGTCAGCGAATAAGCAGGCTAGCATAGAGACTTGAGAGAGAGACTGAATGATGCAATGCAAGAACACCACTAATACCGAGACTTGTTTTATTTCATACAAAAGGAACAAATTGTCATACAAGAGTGCAGGCTAACAAATCTATAGCAGGCACGGAGCCTCTACAAATGACGAACAAGATGGTTTTTATTGTTTGAAATGAATAAATCAATCAGCTGTGAATTGCAGCAACTACACTGCATGAAAAGAAAATCAAGAGTGGCTTATATAACCAGCTCCATAATCAATCACCAAACTTGACTCACATTCCAAACCAAGAATACACACAGACGCCCATTATTTGCCCCCAGAGCAAACAATGTGCTGGATGTAAGAGTATAGGACTAAAAAAATACCTGCGATCACAAAGAACCAAAGAGCAAGTCTTGTCAGTATCGTGTTCCTTAAGGTGTAACAGAACTGGTAACTCGGTAGATAATTGAATACTGAAGAGGCAAGCAAATTAAGTTAAAAGTTCCAGATAGAAATCCCACAAATAAATACAAGCATGCATTCTGATCCTCCACTGGACTAACAAAAGTTTCAATCCTTAGCCTTCCGAGACACCAAGAAATCTTCAATGCAAATCAAGAAAAGAGTTAGAATATCCTGTCCATCTTACATTCCCCAACATGTCAAGGATGGCATTAAATAACATGACCCTGTTAGTAGACATTGCAATATCAATGCCCTAATTAATTCAACCAATTGAAATACCTAGTCGCAGTAGTAATTCTCCATAAACTGAATGCAATCCTATTTCACCTCTTGAAAGGTATCTTATCCGGCAATCCAAGGTCAATAAAATGGCCCTGAACCCCAAGGACAGGGGATCGTTCTCATTTTTCAGCTGGTTCAGATTAACCAAATAGTCTCCAACGTCAAGTTTCTACCCAGTGCATGAGAATCACAACAAATACATTACAATTCCAGAGTATGAACTCATGTCTGAAAAAAGCAAACAGGAAATAAATTCAGGAGTTCGTGTTACAAATAGCAAGTCAATTCTGCTTTCATATGACATGACACCGGTTATAGGTTGTTGCTAGTTTCTTTGCTGATAATAATACCCGAGACACTTCTCTTTACTATAAATTGCTTTTTTTTAAAGGAGATGCTACCTCCATATTATCACATTCCTCCTCAGAACTTGAAGTTTTACTTCCTATGATGCCATGAATTCAGCTCTGTGACACATCGAAGTTCATTTTACAGGCACATATATTACTATGAATCCCCTTTCCTAAGGTATGCTAGCTAAAAATCCCATCCCTGTTAACATTTGCCACTTCTTCATATAGATTCAAACAGAAACTGAATCTGAATAATCAACTCATCATTCTCTAAAGAAGTAACAAGTTTGTGTTTAGCATGCCATTGTTTGAGCCTATAACTAAATCATGTTAAAACAGGAAGTCCAGTTTCTCAAACAATTAAAAGATCATGTAAAGATGGAATTCTCCAGTTTAAGTAGAGTAACAGAAATAGACATACCTATCTTGACTTGTAGTAAGGTAACTTCTGCAAAATGAGGAAATGAAAATTGAAGCATTTGCTCTATGCCCCTAAACATCTTTTTAGTATCAGCAGAAAAATCAAACTTGCTCTAACATATCATGAAGTTTAGGAACTCTTCGACGAAACAATGGCTCTAGCCTGAAAGAAGGAACACCAATCTCCCACCTCTTTGCATCATACATTTCATTCCATGCCTGTACAATCTCATCAATTTTGAACCCCAAACCTGCAACAATTGAAGAATGTTAGCATTAATATACATTTTGAAACTCTCCATGGTTCATATATAAAGTACTAACATAAAGAAGCATTGATGTGTGGTATTTGCACTTACCTTCAAGTGCTGTTGAGTTTGAACAATGGTTCTTTATCATAACAGCTATATCTGTTGGAGAAGCTCCAGCAAGTTCAAACTTCTCTACTGAAACCTCTAAACATTCTTCCCAAGTTGGTAGCTCTAGCTTATATTCCACAACAGAACGCTCATACAGCATGGTACCCCACAAGAGGTATATCTGTGAACTCATGTTTGCTGCTTGCTCTGCAGCTTCTTCAGGGGATGGATCTCTCAATAGGCCATCCAAACCCAATTTTTGCAACTGGTCTTTATATTTGTCAAATTTGGATAGTCCATTTAAACGCTGCTCTTCCATCTCTTCCCACATTTGCATACCCCTTTCCATGCTGTCCTCAGCCTTGTTATACAGATCCAGGACCTCCTCGGAAGGTCCACTTTCCAAATCAATCTTGCTCCCGATCGCAAAGTACCAGCAAAGTTTTGCTTGCTCAAACTGCTGTTGCCCAAGAGCAAGAAGGCCTTCATAGAAATCCGGTTTGATTTTCAAAGCTTCTTGATATTTCATTCCAGCCCTCGTATATTCTTTCTTGGCCCAGTCATATGCTCTCTTGACCTGTGCAAGTACAGACTCCCTTGAACCATCTTCTGAAAAGAAGATTTGTTTCCTCGCCCTTGACACGTGAACATTTCCCCAATTGAATAAAGCCAAAGCTACCATCTCTTGGAACTTATCAGCAGCAACATCGAAAAGTTCCTGGGCTTCTTCACTAGTAACAGTATCCTCCATTGCCTCTGAGTGTAACTTCATCCCTAGTTCATGAAGATCCAGGCATGAATCAGAATCAAACCCAACATGGTTCTTGAACAATCGTGCAAATTGAACAATCCAATCATCAATAACACCTGGACCGTTTTCAACTTCTACACCTTCACTCGTTTTCATAACATCCTCATGCACCTCCTCTTCCTTCTTCATCCCCTCATAAGCTGGTTCTTGATCAAAACTGACTTCAACAACATAGAACCTGAGAGACCCTTGCAAATCATTTGATGATTCAGCTAACCTTAATTCATTGTTAGTGGTAATTGTAATCAAATCACCCTCAGGGTCCCTGTACTTCATTAAGACACCCTTCAAGCGAGGAAACCTATCCCGAACTATGTCTCTCAGCAATCCAATACTACAATTCACAGGTAACTGTGCCCATCTAATATCCTCGCCAAAAACCAGCTTCACGGTCTTGGATATCACTTTCTCCACATTAACATCTTCGGTAACCACCTTTTCTTCCTCAAGAGTCTTCATATGTACCTCTTTATCCTTAGCAACAGGACTCACCTTATCCCGCACAACCACCTTGTCCTTATTCTCCACCTTCTTCTCTTCTACTACACCGGCAATATTGTTCTCCTCTCCTTTACCACTAATCTTCTTCTTCTTCTTTACCTTTTCTTTCACAACTTTACGCAAACGTGCCACCCCAGTTTCCACCACACTATCCATCACAATTAATTTCTCATCAAAAGTAATACCCTTTTCACTCATTGCCTTCTTAACACTCTCCAAAATCTCCAAACCCATCATATTATTAGGTTCCATACTCAAAACATTACTAACATCTCTGAAAGCCAAATCCAATTTATTCAAGGCCTCATAGCACCTTGCTCTTTTCAACAAAGCTTTACTATATTTTGGCACAGCCTCTAAAGCTAAATTACATTCACTGATTGCTCGAGGATACTCGCCAAGACCCATTTGCATATAGCAAGCAGCCATGTTGGTGCGTAGATAAGCCACATCAATATGGTTTCTTGGCAGTAACTTGAGGGCTTTTTCATACTTCAACATGGCACCTTCATGGTCTCTCCTTTGAAAGAGCCTGTTGCCTTCTTCTTTGAGTTCTTGCGACATGTTGATGAAAACTGCTGTGTCTTCATCAAAGGCCTTTGAGGATTTGGTTTGCCTCATGTCAATGGTAGTTCTCGGTGATGCCGGAGGCGTTTCCGTTCCCGGATTCTTCTTTTTACCAGTTGGCTTTCCCATTTAAACAATAAATTTATAAACTTTATATAAATCTAATAAGCCCTTCGCAAAATCAAAGCTGTAGCGTCAACTTTGATTTTGATTTTGTTTTTTAATCACAACCCACATTGCTAACCATAAAAAAAAAAAAGGCAACCAAAGCAGAAGGAAAAACAGAGAACCAAGAGAAAGAGGAAATGGGAATTTGACTAAAACCTTTAAAAATCAAAGCTTTAGTGTTAGCTCTAGTTTTTTCAAGAAATTTTAACCAAAACCCACAAACTAAAAACAGAGAAGCCAAAAACCAGAGAATCAAGCAAAAACTGGACTTTAAACAAACTTTATCAATTCGAAATAGCTGCAATGAAGAAAAAGACACAACCTTTCTACACCTATGTGGCAATAATTTTAGACAGACAATGTGCGTTTGTGTATTAACGGAGAGGATTTTGGTTCCAGAGACAGATGTGACCATAAAGGAGGACATCTTACTTTTCATAAAGGTTGTTCTTGTTTTTTCTGAGGTAAACTATATTTCAACCCAATATATTCAGATATGTTTCACTTTAGTACCCATGGTTTAAAATTTTCTTAAGAGAAAAGTTAAGATGTTAATTAGTAGTAATTAAATGTAATCATAAATAGATAATTTTGGAAACCTTTAGAAAACAGGGTCCAAAGTAAAGTATTTCAGAGCCTATAAGGGCTAAAATATAGTTTACCCCTTTTTTCCTTCTATCCTGGGGTTTCGTGTTCATTCTCTGAGAAGAAATAGTCAACGTGACTCGAGAGAAGTGCTATGTTAGTCTCTATAGTTGCCAATTTTGGGGAGTGGAGTAACGCGCCACCTGAATAATGGAAGGCAACGCGGGGTTGTGGTGTTGTTAGAGCATCTACAATCCAAAATGTTATTTTAAAAAGCTAAATTAATAAAATAGCATTTTGAATAGTATAAATATAGCTTATCTTACCATATTTATTCCAATGGAAAAAAGCCATTTGAAGAGCCATTTATATTAAAGTGAAAAAAATAAGTGTTTTATTATTTTTTAATATTGTTTAATGCTATTTTTTTTCTACATGTCTACATTTAATTGGTCTATTTTTTTAGTGGTCCCACTTTGTTGGTTTTGGCTCTTTAAAGAGATATGTAGAAATAGCATTTGTGGGAGAGAAGAGGCATTTTAGTATTTTGTTTAGCTTCTCCATTGGAGTATACAAAACAAGCAATAAAAAGCCAAAATATTAATTTTTTATTTTTGACTATCCGTTTGGCTTCTCCATTGGAGATGCTCTTAGAGGCTGACACTCTATTTGCTTTCCAAATCATTTTTGCCCTGCCAACAAAGATTCGTTGGATTTTACCATTTTTTGTGCAGTGCTTAAGAAAGAAAGTGAAAGATAGCGGTAATGGTAGTGATTTTTTAAAATATTTTTAATTAAAAATATATATAGATAATATTTTTTATATTTATATTTTTTTACATTAAAACTATTAAAATATTTTTAAAAAAATATTAATTTAATATTTTCTCAAACAAAATATAATTTAAAAACATTTTAAAAAATAGAATAAATTACAATGTCAAACACACACAACCCTCCTGGATTTGATCCATAAAATCTAATTTTTGAATTTTAATTTAAATTAAGTTTGTAGTTAGCTTGTATGAGATATTTGTTTAATAAAATTCAATTGAGTTGATAGATTTTAATGATCTAATTATCTCAATAAAATTTAATAATAAACATGATTGGGTTAATACATAATAAAATATTATTTTAATAAACATGTTTGATTTAAATTGATTTAATCAAGATCAGATTATCTCAAAAAAAAAAATTAAATGAATTCTCAAATTGAATCTAATAATTATAGAACTATCTTAAAAATAAAAGTAACTTGAGAATCTTCATTTCTATTTATATTTCTTTAATACTTTTTTAATATCAAGGTATTCTTGATCCTTGTTTTATACGAAAAAACTTAATCATTCCTAGCAAATTCTCAAGACCTTTTTTTTTATATTTGTATTATTGGTTTTTTGAAGAGAAAATTTTTTTGTTGGATTTTTAAATTAAATTATTGGCAAATTCAGGTTTTTAAAGGTGAAAGATCTTATAGTATTTGGGAACTAACTAATAACATTCTCAAAATTATTTTTTTATATTTGTATTTTTAATACACAAAGAAGGAAAAAAAATAAAATCTAGCATTCACATAAAAACAATAAGAATAAATTTCTCTTTTTTATTATATCTATCTCTTTTTTTCTTTAAAATAAACTCTTAAAATAGACTAAATGAGTAACTAATAGAAATGAATGACTACATTTCTGAACTAAGATCAATTATTGAATTTGTTCTTTTAACAGGTTTAGAGCCAGGATGTTGTCCAATAAGATACTCTGCTTGGATATTCTACAATGAATTCTTAGCATGGTCAAACCGGTCAAGAATTAATCTGGAAACAAAGTAAATTAAAATATATATATATATATATATATATATAGTTTATCTTGCAGTGACGACAATGATGGGCCAATCCTGTTTACTGTTTTTGACTGAAAGTTATTAAATTATTTTAAAAGAATATTTTTAAAAAAAAATTAATGAGTTGAGTTGATGGAAGGCAAGCTAGGTCCACCTTGTTTGAGTGTCTAATGCTATTTTTCTTTGGTTTCCAAATGGTCAGATTTAGTTTGTATTTGTCATTATGGTTTCATCATGCTTTAAAAAATTTAATTTTTTTTATATCTTGAATTGTTTTTATATCTTAATATCAAAAATTAATTTTAAAAAATAAAAAAAATATTATTTTAATATGTTTAAAAAATATATTTTAAAAAACAATATTTACATAAATAGATTATATAGTGTTTATGAACCACTACCCATACAAATATCTTCTTAGCTATATTCAAAAAAACACTATTAATTAAAATAGCATTTATTTTATTTATTTATTTATTATTATTCTTTTTATTTAGCTTGGACCAGCCCTTATCCTTGTCCCCATTCTTTCTTCTTTTTATTCAGCTTGGACTCCCGCTTCTCCTTGTCCCCTTTCTGCATTCATGCATGACGTAAACTTTATTTTAATTTTATTATTTAATATTTTTTAAAAATCATGCTCAATAATTTATTTATTTTTTATTATAATTTTTAATATAATCTTATACAATTAGTTTTTTTTATTATAATTTGTAATATTATATTTATTAAAAATTAAGTTTCATATTTTTTTATAATTTTTTTTAAAATTTATCTAATTTCATGACTCATGCTATCAATTTAATAAATTAATTTGAATTAATTTGAATTGTTTTTATTAATTTTTTTAATTTATTTTTTAATTTTAATTTTTAATATTAAACTGATTAAAAATTAGACTTTATATTTTTTTATAAAATTATTTTAATTTTATAACTAAAATTATAATTTTAACAAATTAACTTGAATTAACTCAATTTATTTTTTAAATTTTTTTAATTAAATATTTTTTTAACCAGACTTTATAAGAAAAAATTATTTGCTTTTCATGAGTATAAACTCATGACATGAATCACTATTTTAACATATTAATAATCCAGATTTATTTAATTTTTTATTATTTTTTATCCCACTAACAATTCAATTATTTTTTATATATTTTTTTAATTTTATCAATTTAACAATTAAACCTTTTTTTTCAATTAATTTTTTGTAAAAAGATATCACTCATAAAATCTGCTAGAAATAAAACACAATAATTTTATTATTTACTTTCAATAAAAATTTTCTGAACTCAAGTTATCATAAATTGTTTTTTTCTTCAAGTTTTTTATTTAATTTATTCTTTAATATTACATTATTTAAAAATTAAATTTTATAAATTTTCTTATTTGCTCAGAATGACGCGGCACTTCAAGAGAACATTGCAGAAAGGTTAGGGCGGGAACATAAAGAAGTGAATCTCTGCATCTTCAGCAAAACTCCTGTCTAATCTGCACAGGTTATCATGAATATCGACAGCCCCAGCTTGTTAGAATTCTAAACACGTTCTTCAACTGTGAAATCAATCCAAAAGTTCTAGCCAACCATTCAACACATACAAAATCACCCTGCTGCCTCCTCTATACTAGAATGTGGATTAGGCAATGAACCGTCCAATGGGGCTGTTAGCTGCACGGTTAAAGCAGCAAGACAAAAATCCCGCGAGTCCTGATTCCACTGGCTGTGCAATGTCCCTTTCCCTTCTGTGTAAAACTTTTACGAACTCTTCTGCACTTAGACTTCCATCATGATTTGAATCAAACACGTGGAAAATGATTTCAACCACATTGTCGCTGAGTGAAACTCCACAAACCTGATATTTGAATAGATATCATGTAGCAAAAGAAAATTGACTTCATATGATCCAACAGGGGATACACATTTGAAGGATTTAAACACCCAGAAGGGCAGAAAAGCATCGTCAATGACACCATGGTAAGAAAAAAAATTAGAGAACAAGCAAGTTGACATGGGATTGAACCTACCCACACAGAACAAGAAAGGAGGCAGTGCCAAGTGATGTTGGTAGGGCACGCCACCAATGAAGTTCAAAAAACCTCTACAAGTTTAATAAATTCTGCAAAATAATTTTGTTGTTTTCATACAATAATAGCAGCAGATAAAATCAAAAAGTTACTTGTTAGCCCCTTATATGCAACTTCAAATCATGTATTGTGTGTTTGCGAATGACTTTTTCATATTAGCATATTCATCCATCCTCCCAACATAAGATTCCCTAGTTCTGCCACTGTATAAATGACTCTCCACCTAATTATTTTCCAACTCATCAACCAATAGAAGCTTTACACGCTGTCAAATGACACCTACTTGAAAGGCTGTTCTACTGCACTGCACTACCCATTCTAATAAAAGTCTGCTGCTCCACATGACCATGCATGCGAGTTTTTTAACACAACAGTACCCTAAAGTAATAGCTGCTCATTCAGAGTCACGTGGAGGAAAACCAAATAAATATATTTAGGCAAGGTTAAGTGTCTTACTTGTGATGCAGCCCGCTGGAAGTCCTCCCTCATTAACAGGCCATTTACTTTGCCGTAACTAAAAAGGGCCAAAGAAAATGGCTGCAACTTTTTACGCAACTCTGCAAAACTTTTAAACTCCTCTAATGTTATGCGTATGCCACCAAGGTTGGCCTGATCATTTAATTCATCAACCCGATCAAGCAACTTGCCTAAATGATTCATGTCAGCAGAAGCAACCATGGACAAGGCAAAATCTTTAGCAGATATGGTTCCTCTTAATTTGTAATCATAGTGTGCAAATTCCAATCTCAATATCTGCAGAAAACAATAACAGTCTTAAGGGTGGATGCAACATAAAATCTACACATTTTACTCACATGATTAACTTGTCGGTCATACCACACAAAATCAAACTTTCATGAACCTGTCCCCCACCCCTGCAGGAGCTGAGGGTGTGCCTGAAGGGGTTGGGGAGAGGAGACTACTAGCATGCTGACCAAGTCAAACCTGATAAGTGAACAAGATTACCATGAATGTGATGCGAGAAAATAAGCAAACCATCTAAAAATCCCTTCAAAGCACAAAACATATTTTGCTTTAACATACATCAATCAAACAGCCAACCTACCCATCCCGTCTCATTCCTTTCCCCACTTGAACCACCATTTGGAATTTATCACCTAAGTCATCCTAAAAGGTGGAAAACATTCACTGAAGATCTCTATTCACTCCAGCTACGGTAAATAAAGAGCATGAACAATTCAAATAAACGTGGATGCTAAGCAGGAAGTCCTGTGTCCTTTTTTGTTTTTTAATCTGATTTAACTTCCTCAAAATAAAATTTTCCCTCTCCCTGAGATGACCATTACTAGCACACTAATAGCCAAATTTACTGAGATTTCAAACACTGAAAGGCAGTACCATCCGAGAAATTATAACTGATTCAAATACAATAGTAACTGCCATAGATTTATCACTACAGCCATGCTAGAGGTTTCCAACACATTTGATCTCTCTGCCCCTAGTCCCATAAAAAGTTGCAACAAAGCCATTACATAAGAGAGCTTAATGCTGTTTCACAGGTTTGACAAAATTCAAGAAAGCCACAACATAAAAGGAACTTGAAAATTGTTGTTGTGGGCATGGAAGTATACTGCCAAGACAATTGCATAGAATGTTCATTGCTTGTTACAAAAATAACAAAAGCAAAACCATGATCCATATATCTCAAGAAAACAAACTTCAATCCACTAAATTTATGAAGGAAAAGGAGTGTAGAGGTTTACCTCATTGTTCAAATCTCTCATGAACTGAACAAATTTATCATGTTGGAGGCGTGCCTTTCCATCTTTTCCAAAGAAGTGCTCCACCAAACCTCCATTTTCCACGGAACCATGAACTTTCAACCCTGGTCGAAGCCCATCTCTGTGGACAGCCCCTTGTCTGTTCTGAGCTCGCATCAATGCCATCACTTTCTTAAACTCCTCCTTATCTATTTCCCTATATAAAATAACCCCAAAATACATCAGGAAAAGAATCATCATAACAATCCTTTTTCCATAATCAGCATGCACATAACTCATAAAAGCATCCAGATTATCAAACTGCACAAAGCACATTTTAAAAAGCAGATAACGCAGAATACAACAAACGAACCAGTAACAATATGCCCATAACAAAAGCTATATCTCTAACCATCCAAGCTTTCGAAATACACACCCATTATTATTAAAGTCAAACATTCTGAAAGCCACAGAAAAACTTGATTCCGGGATACTGAGAAGCGTAGCGAAAAAGATATACCTGCAGAACAGAAACAAAAATCAGTCATACTCCACAAACAACCGTCAATAAACACAAAATGCACTAACTAAACACGCATAGTTCATGCTGAAAATTCTTTCTACAACGAAAAACACCGCAAGGAGCATGCAACATCAGCAACTCACTCTTTGAAAGATATGAGGCCATCATTATTCACATCAAATAGCATGAAAAATTCCGAAGGCGTGCATCTTAACTCGCCGGGATTCCTTTCCCCTTTCAAGTATCCATCTCTAACAAGATGGGATTCAGATGGAGGGAAAACAGGAACAACCGCCCGCATCAAATCTTCCGGTTTCATAAGCACCTCGCCATCTGGAGTTCTTAAAGACGCGAAGTACTCGAAAACCTTCAAGAAAAAGCAATCATTTTCGGTTTCTTCACGTATTCTAAAAATAATTAATATTAATCAAACATTAATCACATTATTTAAATTAGGGAGATTACCTTTTCGGGAGGACTCCTTAGTCTTATTCTCTTCTCGTAATTAAAGAAAATCTTTCTCCTAAACGCGTCTACGGCAATCAATTTAAAGAAATCAAATAAAAAAAACATCTCAATTAAGAGATCAATCATTAACGGAAGATAAAAAAAAATTACCTCCGAAAATGTAACTAGAGCTATAATCAGGTAATGATAGTTTGGGTAATAAAGAAATCAAGCGCATATCATTGACCTTCGACACCGTTGACCAGTCAGCGAAAGAGAAAAACTGCGTCGGTTTGGAATCGTTGAGTGACCAGTACAGTAAGACAAAAGTGGAGCCTGCAGCGAGACCAGAGAACAATCTAGAAAGAGTCTTGCTAGTGTGATTGTCAGTGTTGGACCTGGAGGTAGATATCAGAGGGAGAGGAGCGCTGGGTTGCGAAGGCGTGGAGAGGTGGCGGGAATGGAGCCGTTGGATTAGGTAGAGTTGTTTGATGGACGGTCGTGATCTTTTGAGAGATGTTAAGGCAGCAGGCATGGTGAATAGAGTAGTGATCAGAAGAGGAAGTGCGATGGAGATGGAGAGGGAGAGGATAAGAGTTAATAGAGAGCGCGACGCTTTTCTGTTGTCGAGTGGTTTGTCGTTTAAAATTCCGACGGTTATTGTCGTTCGTGATATTTATACGATTTTTTTGCTATTTTTTAATATTTGAGTGGGCCGATAGTTCATTTTAAGTTTTTATGGGCCTAATTCAATATGGGCTGTATAGTTAATGGGCTGTTGTCCAGTTTTTGTTTTTATTGCTGGTTAAAAGTGGATAAAAATGATTCTAATTTGAGGCAGTCTTCCCTGTAATCTATTTTGGAAAGTTCAAATATAATTCCAGTGATAAAGAAGGTATATTATCTTTATTTAGCTCTTGAATTCAAACCTTAATCCATTACTCACAGAATTTATTTATTTAGATAAATTAAAAAAATTAATTTTGATTGACATTACAAGTTAATCTAGATAAGCATGACAAACTGTGAATTGTAGAAACCAACTCTGTCAACCGGCTCTAGACCTGATCACCCAAGCTGAATATATATATTTGATTTTTTTTAATCACTGCTGTTTTAAAAAAAGAAAAATTATTAAAAATAAGTAATTATTTACTTAAGCTGCATTGGAGGTTTCGTCATCTTAAAAATAATATAAAAAAATATTTATTCATAGTTATTGTATTATTAAAAATATAAATTATATTATGTTATAACTAACATTACTTAACTTAACTTGAATAACTTTGCAAGTTTAAGTGCAATCTAAACCACTGGGAAAAAAGCTGACATATATTGCTTATAAAATTTTGAAGATGATATTTTTTATAAAAAAAATATTAAAACAAGAAAATATTAAATTGATTCAAATTAGCTAGCTTAGACTAATATATAAAATCTGTAACATGGTTTATATAACCGTGATAATCTTGTAAAAAATAGTTAAAAAATATTTTGAATTTCAATTTTAAATCAACATGATATTGAAAATCACTTATAAAAAGATTAAAAAAATATTTGAGGTAATCTATTAAATCTAAATTATGATAACTCAATAAAAAAATAAATCAAAATAAATTATAAATCTCACTATCCAGTTAATCAAATATTAAAAAATAAAATTAAAAATAATTTTAATTAAAATAGAACTAGAAATGACTCAAATCTACTCTAATTAACTGGTTAAATCCTTGACTAGGATTATAAGGTTATGATAACCTTATAAAAATAAATTAAATTTAATTATATAATTTAATTCTTAATTAATTTAAATATTAAAAAATAAAATTATATAAAAAAACTAACTATAAAAAATAACAAAAAAAATCAAGTAAACCAATTTGATCCATAAAAACTATAATTTATATTATAAAATTACAATAATTTTAAATTAAAATAAATTATAAAAATTATTGATGTTATTATATAAAACAATAAAAATATATTCTTATCGGACCGTGTGTACAAACATCACTTGAAAAGCAAATTTCTGAATAATATCGAACTAGCAATAAATTCGAGACAGCAGCGGCTCCACAGAAGAACTGCAGTGAGCTTCGGTTGTGTTGTTCCTAACATCCTCGTTTTCATGGTTATGCGTTTGTGAATGTGTAATAGAATTTGTTTTCTTCGTCTTCGTCTCTTTGTTGCCATCTTTTGATTCAGGCAAAGGGCCAGTTCGAGCTTTAATGCTGCAAAAAGGGGATTGAATACTATCGTTTGAATCTTCACATTTTATAGGTGAACTCTGCACTAAAGAAGAAGCTCACACGCATGAAATTCGTTCATTTAATTGAATTAAATGAACAATCTAATTCTCCTCGGAAGTTAATGTGCAAATTGGTTCTCCGAAATATCTGACCAGCATTTTTTTTTTAATAATCTATAACATTACAGATATTTTTTAATTTTAACCTATTATTTTTTTATAAATAATACATCATATTATAAATATTTTTTAATATTACTTTTTGTCATTTTTTAATACATAAATAATATATTTTTCATTTTTATCCTTGTGATATTCTTAATTTTTAAATTTAATTTTTATTTTTTTAATTTTTATTTTTTTGTTTGGGATTTTTTTAATAATTGCCTTACTTTTTCTAAATTTCATTCTTATTTGATTTTTTTCTATCAAATTCTATCCATGTTTTTTTTTTATGTACAAGTTTTTTTTAATTAATAGTTTTTCAATGATATCAAAATTAGACTAATTAAGAATTAAACTTTTTAATTGAATTTAGCTCTGGGATTTAACGGGTTATGAGTTTTAAAAATTAGATTACATATATTTATTTTAAAAAATTGATATTTTTTTATTTTTATTAATTTTTTAAAAAAATAAATAAATTTTTTGTGGTTTCATTGTATTGGGTCAGCCTCTTTTTTTAAAAAAAATTCATTCTTATTATTTTTTAATATATAATTAATCTATCAAGTTATAAATATTTTTCAACCTCATCTTCTTCTATATTTTATAATCTTTTAAATTTAGTCATTATTTTTTTAGTTGTTATTTATTTTGACTAGAATCATGTTTTTAAGTTTATTCTCCTTAAGTTTTTTTTTCTATCAAATTTCATCTCAATTATTTTTGTTGCTTTTTTTTTTATTTTCTTTTGTAAGTTTTTTAATTAAAACTATTGTCTATTACTTCATCCTTTAAAACTAAATTAATTAAAATTTTTAATTTTTAATTAAATTATGATTCAAGATTTTACAGATTACGCGTTTTAAAGATTATATCAAGTTTAAAGAACTTAGATGGATTTATAAATTGAAATTAAACTGAATTCAAATAACTTAACTGAATTGATTAGTTGAAACTGATTTTATATTTTTTATATTTTATAAAATTTTAACTTAATTATTTTTATAAATAAAAATTAAATTATAATCATCCCTAATAAAAAAAAAATGAGCAATGCTTTCTTTCCTTTTCTTGTTGTATTTTTGTCTCCATAGTTGACTGGAATTCGCCCGCTCTCCTTGTTCTTTGCTCTTGAATCACGCAGCATTTTAATAACGTCAAGCCCAACTTTAGAATAACGGCCCGAAAATGATCCATGCAAAAGCCTAATCAGTAGAGATGATAAATTAATCTAAACCTCATCAATATTATCTCGACAGGAAAAATAGAATATTTTTTAGATATTTATTTTATTTAATAAATAATAGATATAATACAAACATCATCAAATGAAACTCGTTAAATCTAACCCCAAATATATATTTATATTATTTATTTGATTTTTATTTAATAATAAATAATAGTCAGATGTCAAAACTTGATGAATAATTTATGAATATCTAAATATTTTACCTAAGAAATAATAAATAATAAGTAAAGCAAGAATATTAAAAAAAAAAAACCTAATCTGCAGATACCCATTATAATCCCTAATAATCAATAGATGTAAAAGAAAACAAAAAACAAATAGAGAAAGAGCTTTATTTCAATTTGAGTGAAAAATAAATACACACAAAGTGTCCAGTAAATCTTTGTCGGTAAAAATATATTAAAATATAAGAAAACGGATTATTCCAGTATTTTTCGCTAAAAAGAAAAGAAAAGAGAAGGGCGAACAGAGTTTTCGAGCCTGGAAGCTTGTAGATGCTGATGAAAGTGGTGAGGTTCTGATGTACTCGAACACATAGAGCCCAATTGATCCAAGCAAATTACGTAAAGCCCATTTCTTGCATTACTACTACTGGCTGCCCTCAGTGATCCGCACAAATTCAGAGCTGAGAACAATAAAAATGTCCCATCCAAAACCACGATGGTTTGCCTTCTACGCTAGCCCCGGCTTGATAATTAAAATCACCGGTTTAAAAATTTAATAGAGTTTCATGTTTTTTTATAAATTGATTTTTTAATTTTATTCTTTAAATTTTTTTATCTATTTTATTTTATTTTTTCTATAAACTTATCTTTTTTTTTTTATTTTGTGTGGTTTCTCTTACTAGCCCTCGGTTTATAATCAAAACTATTAATTTCAAAGATTAACACAAATTCATGTTTAAAAAAAATTATTTTTTTTTAATTTTATTCTTTAAATTTTTTTATTTGCTTTTTTTATTTTTATAAACTAATATTTTTAATATTTTTTATAATTTGCCTTCAATACTAACTTGAGTTTATGATCAACATTATTGATTTCAAAGATTAACATATATTTATATATTTTTTTAAATTAATTTTTTAAAGTTTTATAGTTTAATTTTTTTTTTTAATAAAATTATTCTAGTTATATATTCATGATCGTAAGGTTTTCGAGTTAATTTAATTTAATAGGATTTTTTCTTATTTGTTTTTCAAATTACTTTTTTTTTAATAGTTTCACCATGGTGGGTTGTTTGATAATATAAATAAATTCAATTACATTTTTTTTTATTTGATGTTATTATATATTTTTATATTATTTAAATTATCAATCCAACAATGATGCAATGGTGATTTGTTTTTCCCTAACATTGTTTTTCACGTCAAATAAAAATCATACCCCACCCCGTTGGCAACAAATCTAGTTATTTAACTAGACTCCAAGTTTCCAAAACACACAAGGGTGAAATTCAACATCCATCAGCTATTAAAATTTAATATAGGTAATTTTTTCAGGTGTCATCTAGTATCATTTTATTTTTGTTATGATGTTTTTCAAAACCCTATTCATTAACATAAACATAAAAATTTTATTTTTTATTTATTTTGAAGATGTAAAAAACGAATAACCTAAAGGGGTACAGGAGTATGATAAATATGAATATTATTTTTCAAAGTTTTTTTAATCTGAAATATATTTTAAAAATAGTTTTACTTTATTTTTAAAAAAATATTTATTATATCAGCATGTAAAAACTATAAAACAAATCTTTTATTAAAAAAATAAATTTAAACTCAATACCAAACAATAAAGAAAGACTCAGACTTGAATTGCTAATTAACATTCCAAGGTCCCGCAAACACAGGAGTGATATGTACACTTGAATTGAGGATCCCGTGATCTATCTCTTGTCCAATTCTTATTCAGCTCAAATGACTGCATGCACTTCACAGCTAATATTTTTTATATTTTAAAAGTGTTTTAAAAATATTTATTTTTATTTTTATTTTAAATTAATATTTTTTATATATTTTTAAAACCATTTTAAAGTATTAATTTCAAAAATTATTTTTTAAAAATAAAAATAATATTATCTTGATATTTTTTAAATAAAAAACAGTTTAAACGACATTATCATATAGACAATATTAAAAAATATAAAAAATATATCAAAACAAGTAGTTTTATATAAAAATATTAAAAGTTTTTTAATCTGAAATATATTAAAAAATAGTTTTATTTTATTTTTTAAAATTATTTATTATATCAGCATATAAAAACTATTAAAAAATCTAAAAAATTAATTTAAAACAAATCTTTTATTAAAAAAAAAATTAAAACTCGATACCAAACAATAAAGAACGACTCAGACTTGAATTGCTAATTAACATTTCAAGGTCCCGCAAGCATAGGAGTGATATGTACACGTGCATTGAAGATCTCGTGATCTATCTCTTGTCCAATTTTTATTCACCTTAAATGTCTGCATGCACTTCACAGCTAATATCCTGTTTATTTTTATATTTTAAAATATATTTTATATATTTTTATATTTTAAAACCATTTTTAAGTATTGATTTCAAAAATAATTTTTAAAAAATAAAAATAATATTACTTTAATATTTTTAAATAAAAAACACTTTAAACTAAAAATCTCAAACAGAGAAATAATTCAGTAACTAAAGCTATTTTTTACTGTGGTAATAATATTTTTAAATATATTTTTTTATTTTTTTAAAAATATTTTTAATATTAATGTATTGATATAAAAATATTAAAAAATAATTTTAAAAAAACTTTTAAAATGAAAAATAAAAATAAAAATCACGAACCTTCTCTCCCGAACAGGATCTCCGGAGAGACATCATCGTGGAGCATGATCCCCCTCACAAGGGCGGAGGAGGCAGGTAAAAAAGGACAATATAGACTACTGGTCAAGAAATATAGGCAGGTTCTAGTCCAGCCATCAGTGGTCCCCAGCCCTTTATTCTGACCAAATCCAGAATCTTTCGGTTTTGGAAGAAGATAGTTTTCCTTGGTTTTCGTTACTTCGAAGTTGAGCCTACCACCTGTACAAGGAGCCAAAAGTTAGGGGGCCAGAGAGACAAGACAAAGCATCAACACGTGTCAACTCTGTCTTGGCTACGTGACAATTACAAAAACGGGCCGACCAGTACGCTGTCCCGGTTCGGTGTTAAAGAATTAACGTGGAATTGGCTTTAATGCATAACCAAGACTTTAATATTCGGCAAAAACTCGGTTTATTTTTTTTAAATATATATTTTGATTTTAAAAAAATATTAATTTTAATTAATCAACTTAATTCATGATATGGCTTTATACCATGTCGATTCCTCAATCAGTCACGGTAATTATACTGGAAAGATGGATATTATTAAAAGGCTTAATCAAATAACTTCAAATAAATTTTTAAAAAATATATTTTTTTTTACTTGTGTTTTATTTTTAAAAAAAAAATACGTGTATATATTATACATTCCACGCGTGTGGAGAGGATTTAGCTTCCAATCTCAAATTAACTGTATGTTGATTTTCTTAACACCCAAGCAGATTAAGGAGCAAGCTTGTCAGGTCTCAGATCAACTTGACTTGATTTTGACAGGCTGAGTTTTAACAATAATGTTGGCGCCACAACCTATCTCTTCTCTCCAGCACCTCCAAACGGCCACCGACTCGTCCACCTTCCGGTGGATTTGCCATTCTCGCGTCAAACATCCATCCGCCACATCACAACCTTCTTCCTCTTACTCTTTCTCTCCACCGAAAATGCAACAGCCCCCCTACCCCACCACAACCATGAGCATCTATCACTTTCTCTAGCAGATCACCATCCACAGGTCACCACCAGCCACTGATATCCTTTTCTTTTGTACATCTGTTTATCTTTTCATTCTTTTATGCGAATGTCCTCGGGCCGGGTTTTGAATTAAAATATAGAAATCTTCTACATGCGGATTAGAAAGACGAAACTTGAATCGAGGGGAAGATCGAAGGGGGAAGAAATTAGGGATTATGATTTCAAAAAAGGTCGGCCTTGACGGGTTTCACAAGGCCACTGGGGTCCCGGTTTGACCCTGGTGGGTTGTGATGGTTTAACTAGGTGAATTTCTCTGGGGATTAATTACCGAGCCGGTTGGGATTTTAAAATTATATTGTTTACTTTATATTTTATTTTTTTATATTAAATAGTTCATTAATCAAGTATTTATTTTTATTTTATTTAAGCAAATTTCATCTTTAAAGTTATTTTTTCAAGCTTTCTATCATATTTATTTAATATAATAAAAAATAATTTTTTTTTTTTTATACAAGGAGGGGGCATCACCAAAATTAATGGTGGCACCTAGAACGTTTATGAATATAAAGAGTCGAGTTGACTCATAATTATATTCAAATCTTTGATATTTTACAAATTACAAATGACCCTTTTAATTTTTATAAACATCTGTCATGTTAATATAAATTATTTATGAATATTACAAATATTCATAGGTTAAATATGTTAGTTTTCATATTCTTTGACAATGCTAGAAAATAACATCAAGTTATAATAGTTGAACTAAATAAAACTCCTAAAATATATATAAAAGAAATAATATAAAAATTATCATAATTTTTGTATAAAAAACTTCACAATTAAAACTTTTATCGAATAATTATTGTGTCATATAATAATACAAGTCAAACTAGCAAAAAGAGATTGTAAAATGCTATGAGTTTATAATATTTTTAAAACAATAAATATTCAATCTAGATTCTTGTAATTTTCTTTTTTTTTTTTCATACTCTCTTTACAAAACATAAAAATTAAAATTGTATGTCAAATTCAAGAAAAAACTTCAAGATTATTACTTGTCAAGAGAGCTTTTATAAGCTTTTTATTATATTTATTTAATATAACAAAACATAACTTATCCTTTTACATAAGAAGTAAGAAGCAAGGGACATCACTAGAATTAATGGTGATATAAAGTATAAAATATAAATATTAGATCTAATATTAAAAGTGTTATATTTTTTAGAATGTTCATAGATTTAGTGGGTCGAGTTTTGATCCATAATTATATTTAGTTTAACTTTTGATATTTTATAAAATATAAACTTGAACATTTTAATTTTTATGAATATTTATCAAATCTTTTATGAATGTTACAAATATTCACGGGTTAGATATGTTAATTCTTATATTCTTTGACAATGCTAAAAAACAATATCAAGTTGTAATTGTTGAACTAGATAAGAATCCTAAAATATATATAAAAGAAATAACATAAAAACTATTATAATTTTCTATAAAAAAAATCCATAATTAATCATTTTATCAAGCAATTATTATGTAATATGATATAAGTCAAACTAGCAAAAAGAGATTGTAAATGCTTTGGGTTTGTGATATTTCTAAAACAATAGATATTCAATATGGATTCTTGAAATTTCCATTTTTTTTTCTTATGCTCTCGAGATAAAACATAAAAATTAAAATTGTATATCAAATTTAGGAAAAAACTTCAAAATCATTACATGTCAGGAGAACATTTGTAAGCTTTTCATTAATAAGGAGCAGGGGACATCACTAGAATTAATGGTGGTATAAGATATAAGGTATAAATATTAGATCTAATATAGAAAGATTTATGGCATCTGGAATGTTCATGGATATAGTGAGTCGAGTTTTGATCCATAATTATATTTAGTTTAGCTTTTGATATTTTCTAAAATATAAACTTGATCTTTTTAATTTTTATGAACATTTATCAGGTCAATATAAATCTTTTATGAATGTTACAAATATTCATAGGTTAGATATGTTAATTTTCATATTATTTGACAATGCTAAAAAACAATATCAAGTTGTAATTGTTGAACTAGATAAGACTCCTTAAATATATATAAAAAAGATAACATAAAAACTATCATAAATTTCATACAAAAAAAATCCACAATCAAACCTTTTATCAAACAATTATTATGCAATATGATACGAGTCAAACTAGCAGTACAAGATTGTAAAGTGTTTTGGGTTTGTGATTTTTCTAAAATAATAAATATTCAATTTGGATTCTTGAAATTTTCATTTTGTTTCCCTCGTGGTCTCTTGACAAAACATAAAAATTGAAATTTTATATCAAACTCAAGAAGAAACTTCAAGTTCATTACTTGCTAAGAACATTGATTATATAGGTATGAGATAAAAATTGGTAAGTAATTAAGCATTTGAATTTTGATGAAAAGAATTAAAAGGAAATAGATTAAGCAAATAAGAGATGGTTATGATTATAAAGATAAGTGATGAAGGTCAAGTATATATATATTTTACTACAGTAGAATTCTCTGCTTTTAAAATACCAATTTAAACAAATATATCTCAAGTCTCGAATATCGAAATTATGGATTCAAGAGTTTGAAGTCACTTATGCATCCATAACTATAACTTTCATAAAAGATGTAAGATCGGATAAAATTGTTCTGAAAGTGAAAATCAATATGCAGGTTGAAGGACGAGATTGGTTTTTTGATCCAATGATGAAATTATTGGTGTTGAGCATCCCATTACGGTTAAAAGTTTAACATAGAAACAGTGGATCTTAGGATCTAAAAAATATATAGATCAAGCCTCTAGCATACCATTAATAAAAGAATATAACTGGGATAGTTAGATAGTGCAGTAAACCAAATTAAAAACAAAATATAAGTTGCAATAAAGTTATAATTATAGTAAATTTGTGACAGCATCAGAGTTTATTTTCAACAAAAATTATAATGAATTTAACTAATTTTAAATATTAGATAAACAATCAAAGAATGAAGTAATATTAGCAAGAAATAAAAAAATAAGAAGAGGAGGAAAATATTATTTATACCATGGACTAACCTGTGTTTACATTCAGTTATATGAGTTGGATCGAGTTTAAAAATTTCAACCCACACTCAACCTATAATATTAATTTATTAAGTGTTTTGACCTACTATCATCTATAATATCCTCATTATCTAACTTTGACAACTCGAGTCGGGTTAAATAATGCAATTATTACAAACGAGTAGTGTTTTTGAAACACCTTTAATGACACCTCCAATCCATATTGTAGGTTTGTCTCTAAATATAAACCAACCTGGCCATGAATATCCGTAATACCCACATAAAATTTAACTCAACCCGATATATCAAACCAACTTGCATTTGAAAAAATTAAATATGTCAATTTAAATTAATAAAATATCAGAAGTTGGGTTTGATATAATTATTAACTCAAATCCGACCTAACTATATCTATAAACACCCCTATTTGATATGTGTCTGACATTATGGTAGCTTTTACAACTATAGCTAAAAAATAAGATTTTAAAAAAATATTTTTTGTTATGTTTTTTTAAAAATAGTTATTTGATTAAAATTAGTACGAGATGAATTTTTGCAAACAAAAATGAAAATAAAAGAAGTCTTTATGAATGAAAAAAGTCATTTTAACTTATACAAAAATACTAGCATTGATCCTTATTCTTTTGATTTTTAATTTTTGTTTTTAACTATTTTGTAGAGTTTTGATTTGTTTTTAGTTTTATCATTCAATCCTAATTTGTAATTTGTTATTTTTTTCAATTTGGTAATTATTCTTTTGATTTTTGATGTTCCTTTTGTTAAATTGATATTTCTTTTCAATGTCACCCTTCAAAAATTTTATTTTTATTTTTATTTTGATATTTATTCTTTAGATGTTTTTGTCCTTTTGATAAAATGATTTTTATTTTCAATCTAACCATTAAAAAAAGATTTATTTTTTATTTTTATTTTTATCCTCTTTTTACAGTTATTTTTATTTAATTGAAGTTTTTTTATTTAATTCTTTATCATGATTTTTCTAGATAATATGTTTTTAGTCTAATAACTCAGGTCAAAAGTTTGAAAAGTTAATATAAATTGACTTTATTTCTTTTATGCTTTTATCATTCAATATTTTTTTAACGGATTTTATGATTTTTCTCTATACCTGGTTATCAAGAGCTTATGATTTGGCTATAAGTGTGGTGGGATAACTCAAGTTGGCTCAACTCTGATTATTATAATTACAGGTTTATATGTTAACTCGAGTTAATTAAAGTCTATTTTGCTACCCAATTTTGACATTCCATATTTAATGAGTTGAGAATAAACTACATCATTTGTTATTTTCTAGAAAAAGCATTTAATTGAATTCATATGTTGTTGATATATATTTTTTATTATATAATTAAAATAAAAATAATTTATTAACATATCACAAATTTCTCTTTTGTAATTAAAATACATTTACAACATCTAAGTTTTCTATTATTTTTTTAAATATCACGATTAAGATTGTTAAAATCATGATTTAACTCGTAAAATCATATAATTTATGATTTTATAAATTAATATATCCATATAGTGCAAAATCACTTTTAAAACTTGAAAATTAATAAAATCAAGTTAAAATTGAGTGAAAACAGTAAAATTAAATGAAATCACAAAAAATCACGATTTTAGTATCCGTTTACAATTTCACTTTTATTGGTATACTTTGACGTATCTCTAAATATCTCAATGTTTCTGCTGCTCACGCCTGCCACTCGAAAACGAAGGTAAAAAGCAAACCAGGAAGCGTGAAACTGTGTGAGTGAGCTTAACTCAGGCAAGAAGGAAAGAAAGACACTTTCAAGCACACACTCGCTGAAGTGAAGGTTTCAAGTCTCCAAACTGGCTAGGAGGAAATAGATGTGCAAAGAAGCCAGTTTGCATTTTAGATCTAGGAATCAATGAGTAAAAAAGTCAATTATTCTGAGCAATAGTAAAACAAGGAAGAAAAAGCTCGGTATAGAGTTAGGTGAAGTGAACTTTCAACATTTCAAAAAAAAAAAACATAATGGAGATTGAATAAGAAAAAGGATTGGGTGAAGGAGAAACTGGAAAAATTTCTAGTATTCATTCATAGGGAATAGAAGATAAAAATTCTAGTATCTTGTATCCTCTCCTTATGCTATTTGTTTTAGGCTAATGAAAGATGAGGAAGATGATGATGTTAATATTATAATATGATTTTGTCTAATTTATCATCATTTATGTTGTTGTTTCTTGATTTTTTTAAATCTAGTTCCCCCATTTTAATTCCCCAGGGCCAATGTCCACAAAATATGTAATTAATATAATATTGAATGATTTATGGGACTTGATTTGTGAAGCAGAGTTGGAAAATTAGAATCTAAGTTTATTTTATAAGGATTTGGGGTTTAATTTGGATCCCGAACTAAATTGAATCAGTTGGATAAAATCAGACCGAAAAGGATTTAGGGACTAAAATGAAATTATAACTAAGATAATTGATCCTCAGAATATTTTCTATTTTTAATTACAGTCTATAACTTTTAAGTTTTTCAATTCCATTCAAATAAGATATTGACTTGACTTATTCTAAAATGTATCAATTCAATTAAGATATTGACTTGACTTATTCTAAAATGTATCAATTCAATTAAGATATTTAATCTTATAATTTCTTTCCATTTATATTCTAAAATGTATCAATTCAACCTTTTTATTTTAAATTTGACTTGACTTATTTTTTTTATTTTTTATTAGATTCTTTATAATTTTATGATTTTTTTAACCCAAATTTATTTTGTATTTTATTAAAAATATATTTTTCACAATTTTAAAGATGACCAGCCGGCATGGAGTTGGTCAACTCCTAGAACTACTATGTAACTAGGGCTACAAACCAGTTTAAAGGGTGGCCAAAAAGTAAACAAAATTTGATTTATCAAAGTTGGCCAAAAATATAAACTTACTATTTATTCATGAGCTGGAATGATTAATTGACCAACTCAATGTTGACTTTTATGTGCGAGGCGCACGTTCCGCTGCTTGTGTTTCATATTCATAATTTATTTGTTGATTTTGGTCCAAGGTATATTCTTTATCATGGTAAAAATAAAAATAATTTTTTTATTAATTTCAAATATTTCTTCAGAATATCTTTTCTGTTCGAAGTGATTTTTCCACTCGTTCCGATTATCATCTCTCAATTCCACAGCACCAACAGATATTTCTTATTTCCTCAAGATTTTCAAATTAGTTTATTTTTAAATTTAAAATTCGTTGAAATTTTCCAGAATATTCTCCAGACACATTGCGCCAGCTGTCTCAAGCTATCGAATCTTCTTCTCCCAAATAATTCCCCCCCATATTATTTCTTGCAATTTATGGCCTTTTTTGTTTTATTTATTATATTTTTCCTCGAAAATTTCCATAATTATTGTAATTTAATATTAAGTCCATCATTACTTGCTTAATTATCGTTGAAATCTCCAAGATCGGTTCTATGGTCTCCCCACTAAGCAAAAGGAAAATTAACCTTCAAATCTCCAATCGGTTCGCAAAATTTGGATTCCAAATCCTAACCAATACGCTACGGCAGATAAATTCCTGCACCAATTAAGAAAAAAACATAATTAATAAAATATAAAAATAAATAACCAGAAATAGGAAACAGAAAGAAAGTACCTCGCACCAAACACGACGATCTGATGAACGGTAACGTCACACGTAACAGACGACGAGTGATGGTACGGTGGTAAACGGCAAGCATAACGCTGCTTTCAGCACGAACGCATCTGTAAGCAATCTTTGGAAAATTTTGGAATCAAATTGATTTAAACCATGATTATTGGGATTAAAAAATTAAATTCTATCCCTTAATTTTAATCTTTTTTTTTTAATTTAGTATTTAGAAATTTAAGTCCCCAAATCTCCTTCCATACCAATTAATATGTACAATGAAAAGGATTCCCTTCCAATATAAAGTCCGACACAAAATCTAACAAATAATATGTACAAGATGACTCCGTCTGTAGCCCGGACGCCAGTTACCGACCCGTTGTGGGTCTCATGAGTCCACCTCCCGCAGATCCGACACCGTCCAGAGCGAGTTGGCTCAACTATTCACACCTTGGCCGCAAAAATATATGAAAGAAACCAAGGGCACCAACCTGCAACTGAAACCGTCAAAATCAACAAATGTCATCATCGGCGTTTGACATGATTGATAACCGACTAGGCCGCGGCTGGAAGGCGCCTCTCCTCCGTAGCTGATGCGATGAAGGCCTGATCAAAGCCGTCAACGCTCTCTTCACCCACTCGCCTTCAACGCCACCGATTCTAACCAACGAGTTCGTCATCGCAGACCGCCGCATATTCAACCGGTTTGGAGTAAACGGCGCCGGATTGGTCGAGCTCGAAGTGTTTTTGTGCAGACTACACCGAAACGATCCTCGATGAGTTGTAGGCGAGCACATGCAGGTTCTCTTTGGAGCCGAGATCGGATGGCTATGATTCTTTTTCGAAACGGATATTGACCGATTAGGAGAGATGGATCGGTCAATGGAGAATCGAAAAGAAGGCGAGAGAGGAGGAGATGTTGAGTAAAGATTGACACGAGTCGGGGATGCTGATCGTTGATGAGAATTCTGAAAAAATGTGGATGGTGGAGAATAAAAACTCGAACTTGTGGAGGAAGCAAAAGCAGAAGCTGATGAAGAGGACAAGCTGTTATAATAGTGTGTTTGTAATCTTCCTCGGGGTGATAGAGGTCGCAAGACAGGACCGCTTGATCTTCTCGACTGTGAAGAAACGGCGGCCATTGTTAAAGCTTGCAGTTTTTATTTCTTGGTTGAGAAGACAGAGGAGGAGGAAAAAGAACGAGGAGGTTTTCTGATTTTTTTTAAAGGGGCTTTTGGGGAGCTGGTTCGGGAAACCTTGCGAGTCTTCAGGGTTGTATTTATAGGTAAGAGGGAGGAGGGTATAGGTGTAAATAATGGGTGTTTGAGGGGTCTTCTTAGGGATTTAAGTTTGTGTCTGTTGAGTTAACTATGGTTAAGGTGCGGTGAGTCTAACTAGAGGGTGGAGTAGGGGGGTGTTGATTCTGCCCTGACGGTTAGGATTTTGCGATGTGAACAGCTAGGGAACTAGAAAAGGAGCCGTTTAGATACCAGCGTTTCTGGGCACTGCTAAAGCTGCCACTTGTAAAGTTTTGGGAAACGCTCCGTTCTGTAAGTACGAGAATGTAGTGGTAGTTTCTTCGAAATTACCCGATGCCACTGTTAGAGGAGTTTTATGGGTTTCAAGCTCTTAAACTGTCCCTTTCCTTTCCATTTTTCCCAAACGGGGCGTTGGCATGAAACTTTATTTTTTGAAATATGTTGAATCGATGTTAGATGTTTGTTTTTAATTTTTTAAAATAATTTTAATTGCTGCGGAGCTGTAAAAAAAAATGAATTTTGTACATGAGTTTATGGCGCCGTTTGAAATTATATTCTAAATAGCAATTCATGAGAATCTATTTTTTTAATATTTTTAAATTTTTTTAATATGATAATTTTAAAAATTAAAAAAATATTATTTTAATATATTTTAAATTAAAAATATCTTAAAAATAATCATTATTATACTTTTAATCACCCTTATATTTATATTGCTTAAAGATTTTGATACAACAAAATTTAATTTAAATACATGAGGAAAATACTTTGAGTAAAAATTTGAAATTTAGGAAATTAATACTCAAGGGAAGCATGTTGTGTTAATAAGTGGTGCAACTTGAGTTTTAATTTTTCAGGGTGAAAATTTGTAACTTTTCTGTATTATACTTATTTCATAGCGTTTATTATTTTTAAAAATATTTTTTTTATTTAAAAATATTTAAATTAATGTTTTTATATGTTTTAAAAATTATTTTTGATATTAATACATTAAAATAATTCAAAAATATATAAAAAAATTAACTTAAAAAAAAACAAATATCATTTAAATCATATTTTCAAGCACTGTTTTATAATTTGTTAAACCACAATTATCACTGCAATCCTAAATACATCCTTTGTCCATGCTAGAATGTGAATTATCGGGGTGCTCAACTTAATATAAATTGATATTTTGTCTACAATGATACCGTGTTATTAAAAAATAAAATAAGAGGTGTTTTTTTCTAATCTCATATTCGTTTGGCCGAGTTAGATGAACGTAAATTGATTTGTTTAACCACTTTAATTTGAATACATTAATGTATATAATAATTTAAAATAAATCCCCAATCTTATCTAATCCCAAATCTCTAACCATGATCTATGGTCATATGGGCACGCAGCTGCAATGCCCCGAAATCTCACGGTGTCTTGGAAATAGCTGCATACCATTACCATGCACCGCTGAACATGTGATTTGGAAAATCAACGGTGACAAGGCGACCGTCTTTGTACGGAGATCTTATCATAATCAATACCTGTGTGGTCTACTGAATATATCATCGACGACGTTGGCTGATTTGTTAGACTGGTTCAAGAATCAAGCTGGTGCTTTCGTCCTGGCATGTTGTGCGATGGATGAGGGCATTGCTTACGGCAAGACTAGCAATTTCTTGTGTCGACTCTTCTATCATGGAATAGTGTCTTTCTCAGAAATTTACGCAATAATCTAATTATTTCACAAGAATTATTTCTTGGGTCTGATATAAAACTTGGTCAGCCCACTCAAGGATTCAGCATTACAAATTTTGTGTTTTTTACAGTATTTTTTATTTACTTGAGTATTGGGAATAGCTATGATTAATTTTATAAATTTTAAAATTAATATTTATATAAATTTCTGGTAATTCTAAAAAAATTTAAATCTATAATTATTTAAAAAAAAAATTATATCTAACCAGTTTAAATACCCTTAAAATTTATTTTTTTTCTTGTATTTTGAATCAGCCGTATCAACAATTTAGACATCAAAATTTTAATGTACTTAACAATATAGTTATAGTTGTTTTTAAAATAATTTTTTATACTAAAATACATGTTAATAATTTTTTTAAAAAATTATTTTTAATATTAACATATTAAAATAATTTAAAACATGTAAAATATATTAAATTTTAATAAAAAATTAATTTTTTTCAAAACATGGTTACCACTGTGTTTTTAAACAGTACCTCAAGTATGGCCGTAAAACTTGGATTATGACACTGATTAATCTTGGATTTAGTTTGATTTAAGATTTGAATAGATTTGGATTAAAAAAATAAAAAAGAAAAAAAAGGGTAAATTTACTTGTTGATACAATCAAAAATTAATTGATTTTAAAAAAAATTGATTAAAGTGATACCGTTTTTATTTTTTAAAAGAACTTTTCAGTGGACCCTGACCCGTAATCTGGAATGTACCTCAACCTGCCGCCCTTGAAATCTGTTTTACAACATGGTTTTAACTACTCAGGGTTTTGTTACCCCTTATTACCGGACAGTCAAAGAGTCAAGATTCCGCAGGACTAGTTTCCTCTCCGGCCCACGTAATTACTGCGAAAGACCACCATCAATATTATTGAAAATATAATTGTAAAATATCTTTATTATTTTTAAAATAGTTTTTATTTAAAAATATATTAAAATAATATTTTTTATTTTTTAAAATTATTTTTAATATCAACACATCAAAACAGTCTAAAATTAATAAAATTAATTTAAAATCCAAAATTAAAAAATCAAAATTTTTTAAAACATAAAAACAAATAGAAAACACATACTACAGAGTGTAAAAAATATAATGAATTATATTAGAGTGTCTAATAATGATTATTTTTTAAAATTATTTTATTTAAAAAATATTAAAATAATATTTTTTTATTTTTTAAATATTATTTTTAAAATTAGTATATCAAAATAATAACAAAATATAAAAAAATATTAATTTAAAAAAAAACATAAAATAAAATAAAAAATTTTAAAAATATAAAAACAAATAAAATTTTAATCAACAACTACAGCGACAGTATTTAAGTTTATCATAATTAATTTTTAACTCCACCTTTAAAACCCTGGCCACTCGTTGGGCCCTCGCCACCAACTTGTCCGGTGCATTGTTGGATCACCGGTCTGGTTTAAGCCATAAGCTGTCAATACCACCTGTCCAAGCTGCATTGGCTGTGAGAAAAATAAATCGGAGAAACTGAGGGCTCAGCTCAGGTATTTTAAAATGGCATCCAGTCTGTACGTGTCCTTAACCTTGTCATGATTAGAGTTGTTTTATCTCTGCTGACAATATTCCCACAGAAGCAGCAAGTTCGAATTATGAAATTGTTTGAACTTTTGCCTACTTGCCTCCTTCATGCGATCAAGATTCAACAAGCAGATCCAGATCAATGCCCTCCTCCCTTTTTTTTAACATTTGTCAGCAGTAATTTGATTGTGATAAAAGTTTCCTTGGCTCTAGCCAGACGAGGTTAACAGCTAGCACTGCTAGTATTTAATTTCTTCTTAATTCCCCAGGGCCTGGCCTCAGCCTCCTCGTGGTTTCAGCAGCCTCTTGGGTGGATAATGCCTCCTGAAGATAAGGTTTGAAACTTGATATAATATTATGATCTACAAGGGACGTTATCTTAAGCTATTGGAAATTCCAAGGTGAAAATAAATAATGTTGTAAAAATGTCAAACCTTCTGCAAGGGCAGCATGACAGCTGAGACAATGATATTGAGTAGACGGATTCTTATATGCCAAGTATTTGGAGATATTTTGCATACAAAGTGACTGTAATTGAGAATGATTGAACTTGACCTTCATTTTAGTATTGCCAAATTGTCGAAGATCATGGATTTTTAAGTTCATGTTGTCAGCTTGAAAGATAAGAAGCAAGGTAGTGTACAGTTTCATAAACCCAGATGAAATGGTTAAATTCCGGCCACAAACAGTATTCTCCCATAGTAGAACTCGGCTTCATCCAACTCAGAACATGAACTTACTAGGTTAACTCTGAAATAACATTGTTTTAATTTATTTTTAAATAAGATAATATCATTTTAAATACAGATAAAATGCTTAAAATCAATCCAGTCGAGTTTTATTCCTGTTTAATAATCCAACCAGACATAACTTTTGTCCGATCTGCATAATTAAAATTTTAATGAAGTTCGGCTAAGTTCTGTACCATGACCAAGCACATTAGCTGTCTTTGTAAAACCTTGTTTACTAGATATGTATCAACGACAATAATAATATTATATGCCAGCCTATTGTTTCTGCCTCACAAGCCTTGCTTGTACAGCCGCCTATGTTCATGCTACTAGCCGCCTGTGGTCAGTGTGTATCCATATCTTGTAGAGGATCCAACGTCCCATGAACATTTTACAGACAGATGGGCTTGTGGCCATTTGATAAAAATAAAAAATAAAATAAAAAACATTGGTGCTCCTTTTTTTACGAGGTAGTCTGAAAAGAAGGCAGATGGCGAAGCCAAAAATCCAAGCAGTTAACGACGTAGAATTGCAGTTGTGGTTCTAATGATGAGTTAGGTGGAACTGACAGTCTGAAACTACCTGATTATCTCTCCGGTGGTGGGTTTGTTTTTTTCACCATGGATATCATTACAATTGAGATTCAAAAGGAGATTAACTTATGTTTATTGTTGTGATGTAATATGTTTTTAGACTTTTATTTATTTATTATAATTTTAGCGTATTAAATTTTTAAAAAAATCTAGAAAAATATTAATTTAGTATTTCTTCGTGTAAATATAGTGACAAATGAATTAAAGGGTCCGTGATTATTGTGCTTCTGGATGCAATCATTATGAACTGACAAGATGAAGAAATAGTATAATATAAAATAGCAGGAAAATGGCTCTAAAATATTCGACCGTGAGGAGGTGGTGGAATTGTGGCAAGCACTCTCCGCTAATCACGAAAGGAGATCTGAGTGGCTGGAGTCTACATTTTAGAACGAAGAAGATCATTGACTTAAAGAAAATAAAATGCGTGACAGTTGGGAAAAGAGAGATGCCCTCCCCTCGCATGGTGGTTTGCGGTTGGGAAAATAGAGTAAGGTTGGTTGAAATTAGTTGCTTAGTTATGTGGCCGGAGACACGGAGTTTTTGGAGCGAAGCTAAAAATTTTAATTTAAAAATAAATAAAAATAATATTTTTTAATTTTTTATTTAATATATTAAAATAATTAAAAAAACATAAATAAAATTTTATAAAATATTATTTGGAATACAATTTCAAGCATCAATATTGATGCTTACCTTTATAATGCATCACGACTATGCTGAGTGCTTCATCACCTTCCATCTAGGTCTTGTTGCAGGGTTGCATACAAATTTTTTTATTTTTTGCATAAAAAAGAGTTTACCATACACATTATTTATATATTAAATTCAAGATCTGAGCTCTGTACTGTAGCATCACGGGGCTCAATTCCTCGATCTCGTATGGTTAATCTGAAAAGCAGGAGCGAGCTTTGCCAGGCATGGGGGTGTTTGGCATGTGGCTAATATTTTCCAATTCGACAAGGTTCGTGTTTCCCAAGAACTAAGGTTGTTGTCTCTTACAATTGTCTGAATATAATAAATTTATCAATTTGATATAAACTTCAGGCCTCGAAATAAGATTTTTCTAATTTTTTTTATTTATTATCATGTCAAATTCTCATTATTGATAGGTAGTGTTTGAAAATATTAAATTGTATTGTATGTAGAAAATTAAAAAATAAAGGACCCCCCGTGTGACATATATAAATCACACTTTCTTTTTAATAGTCACCATTAAAATTTCAAATTAGACAATAAAAAATAATTTTTTTATAAATCTTAAAAATAAATTTATAAATTTATTAATTTTACTATATAAAAAACGTGAGGGTCATAGAAATTCCACATATCTACTGTAAAAACAAATTTAAAAGGCGTTACGAATAATTAACAACCCCCCACCCCCGGAGAATAATAATAAAAAAAAAACTATACATCTCCCCCCACTATATTATTAATTATAATAATTTTTTATTTATTTTTTTAATATTACATTTTCAGGGGATTGTTAATTTACTTCAAGGAGTGTTTTCCGTGCTTATAACCTCAACTATAAATTTAATAAATTATTTTTTTAAAATTTATTATTTTATATTAAATTAATTAAAAATTAAATTTATTTTAATTTTAATTACAAGTCACGGTTTTGATATGTTAGTCATGACTGACTTAAGTTATTTAACTTGAATTATTTTTTATAATTTTATAATTACTTTTTAATATTGATTAATTAAAAATTACTTTTTATAATATTTTTTACTTTAGATTATCTTGATCTTAAAATTCGATGATAGGTTTGACAAGTAAATATAAGTTGATATAAATTATTTTTTATATTTTTTTAAAATTTTATTTTTTTATTTAACTTATTAAAAATTAAATTTTATAATTATTTTCATGAAATTATCATAATTTTATGATTTAACACGTAGATTGATGGGTGAATTAAAATTAATTTAATATATTATTGTTTTAATATTTATTAAAAAGTTTATATTAAATATTTATTATAAGTTAAAATATGTCTTTATTTATTATTTAAATTATTTTAAAATAAATAAAAATAAATCATGCTAAATCAATTTTTATACTGTGTTTTTTTACTAAAACAATTATTATTAATGCTTAAATATTTTTTTACTGTTGAAAAATCTGATAGCGCCCGCGGGCAGAGCGCGTGAGAAATGACGTGGCTGAATTGAAAAGCAGAGGCGAATAAATTAATTTCCTAAATGGGTAGTCTAAGCGATAAGAAAAGCTGAACCTCTAGTATTTAGGGTGGGTCCAAACCTGGCAAGTTAAGTAACCGAGGAATGGGTGTTTTTCAAGGAAATGGAGGGCAGTCAAAAGTCGGCCTCGTAGCCCACCAAGTCGCTGTTGGTTGTTGAAGGGGCCATCTAGAAAGATTCTTAAAAATGACCATTCTATATTGAAAACGGAACCTTTAAACAAAAATAATTCCTCCTCCTCTTCTTATTATCATTATTAAAATTAATTAATCAATATATAAAAAACACTGTAACTGTAGAGATATTACCATGACTAAATAATGATTTAGGTTTTTTTAGTAATTTTTTTGTAATTATAAAATCAGTTTTAAAAAAATTAAGATACTAATATTTTTTAAACAACACACACAACATCTCTTAACATCATAAAAATATATTTTTTTCTCTCTTTAGACATCTCTTTATATTATATTTTTTAATGTAGTTCTTATTATTTGATTTTTTCTCTTTGTTATTTTAGTAATTTTGAATTTCATCATTTAATTTTAAATTGATAGTATTATATTTTTCAACTTAATCTTTATTGTTTTGATTCATAATTTTCTTCTTGGTCACTTTTGTAAAAGTTATTATTATTTTTAATTTAACCTTTCAATTACAACATTTTTTATTTATTTTTTATGTCAATTTGGATTCTTATTCTTTTTAATTTTGTTATCCATTTACTAAATTATCTATTTTTTTTATTTCACTTTTCAATTAAATATATAATTTATTTTATATTTTAAATTTGATTCTTATTTTTTAATTGCTATTTTTTAAAATCTTTTTATATAGTTAATATTATTTTTTTAATTTTATTTTTTAATATTTTGTTAATTAAGAATTAAACTTCATAATTTTTTCAAATTAGATGCACCCTATCTAACAATTTAAATCATAAATTTAATAAGTTAGTATAATTTTTAATTTTTTAAAGAAATAATAATATAATTTTTTTAATGAAATTTTGAGCTTGACGTAACATTCTTAATCAGTTCAATTATAATTATAATTAATATTTTTATTATTTTTATTTTAATACCTAATCATTATTTTTTTATATAAAAAATATATTAGAGGAAAGGTGTTGTGTGGGTGTAGAATCCACTAAAAACAACTAAAATTATTAATTTTTATAATTAAATTTTACATATAAATAAATTATACCCAACCACGATCTCAAATACAAAAACTATAACAAACACTCTCTGCATATTCTAGCACCGGGACGCAGCGCCGGCAACGGCACAAGTTATCTCTACTGCGCTTCTTGAATTCACATCTTCATAGTGATATTTATCGTAGCCTTTCCTTGATTATGATTTCTGTTCTAGCCCTTCCTTGATAATATTGAACTCCATATAATAAGAAATTAGTGTTCTTTGGCGGCTGAGTCAACAACGGTACCCATAACATAGCACATGCCTGCATTGCTTAAATTTATGTAAACAAGTCAATGAGAATAGTTCTCCTCTTCCCAGGACCCCCTCCCAAGGTTCCTGTAAAGGTCGCATTTGTAAGCTGCCACTATCCCTATGCTGCGTATACCGTGTTTTTTATGACATTTATTATGTTATATTATTCAATTCAATTTAGTCATTAAATATCACTCTTAAAAAAATTACCGAAAAATAATCCACCAAAAAATCATAATTAAAACTATGTATGGATAATTTCTTATTTTCAATTTTATCATATACTATAATATGTTTTTTCACCACTTATCCACATTTTTTTAATCAACTCATTGCAATGTTTAGATATTTTACAAGAAACCTCCAAACTAACATGCTATTTAACATTAGTAGATATTTGACCTGTGCTATGCCATGTGCTGTAACCTTTTTTTTTAAAAAAACTTTGATGAATAGATTATTTTAATATTTTTTATATAAAAATTTAAAATTTAAATAAAAAAATTATCAAATAAAATACTAAAACTCTAAATAGCTTGAGAATAGAGCTCTCAAGTTGGATGATTTGGATGATTAGTTAATTATTTACTTACAGCAATCTCGTTTATTTTTTATGAGAATGATAACCTATACCGAGTGTTTAATAGACCAATGTAACTTTTTGTTTAATATTTTATTTAAATAAATATTTTTTCTTAAAGAAATATAAAAATATTCTAAAAAAGACACTCTAAAAATATAACTTTGTCACATAATAAAATAAAATTGGTTCAACGTAGTAATAATAAAATTACATAAGCTTGTCGTATGGTGACTATTTATTTATGACGAGGGTCATGTTCCAAGAACTATTAAAAACAAAAGTAAACATTCCACAGCTCTTGAAAATAAAAAAATCACAAGTAAAAATTAAACAGATAACCTTAACATCCTACAAAAATATCCCAACAATTAAATATCTCAAAAATTATAAAATAATGAATCACAATAAAATGAATACATGTAACAACATCCAGAAAATCAAAACATATATGACAAATCTTGATTCTTCTCGATCCAAAAGACCGAGCATGCGAGGTTTTTGAACGTTGCTGCTGCTCGCTTTTGCCTGTGCTCCACTGACAAATGCATTCAGCAACCCTTTTCATTTGTTCCTGCATACTCGTGTGAAAAACCTTGCATCGAGCACTGCAGAAAGCAACGAGAGAGAATGGTGTGATGGATTGGATAACATCTTTTCTCAACAAATGGCAGCAATGCACTGTGCAGAAAGTCCAAAGGCTCAATTGTCCGACGGCGGGCCTCAAATTTTGGAACAAGCTTTTTTAAAGAATTGTAGAAGGTGAAGCTCCTCGTGTAATTTACTCAGCCCTAGTAGTGGGGCGAGCCCATTTTTGTTTGATTGCTATTGTAAATAGGTAAACACTAGAGATAATAAATACAGTTTATTTATGTATTTTAAAAATTCTTTTTTTTTTAATATTATTTATTATTTTTTATATTGAAATAAAATTTTTAGTATTTCCAAATTGTTTTGATATATTAATATTAAAAATATTTTTTTAAAAAATAAAAATATTATTTTACTATATTTTATAATAAAATAACACTTTCAAATACAATTGCTACCATAATCTTAACTATCCCCCCGAAGCACCCTCTAAAGATGGATGGCCTGGTTCCATTCGTCAACCATTTTCAACTTTCCAGACCAGGCAAATGGTCTCCTCAGTTCACGTTGAGAATTTGATCAACATGAGAGAGAATCGAATCATCATTCTCTGTTCAAATTTTTGTCCTTGCTCTTCTTAGAAAGCTTGAAACAATGTCACAAACAGGCTTAAAGCATATGTTGTTGGAGGTTACACTTGACTACAATTTCAGCATACTTGGAGAAAGCACCAAAAGACGTTAATGCACGTATACAAAGCAGCAAATCAAACTGAAGAAGAAAAAACCTCTTCAACCAAACGCCAACAATATGATGAAGTGATCTAAATTTTCATTTCTCAGGAAGTTTTCTCCCTTTCCGAACCTTGTGCTGATTCAGACACTAGCTGCTTGGAATACACACGGTGCCGCCTTTCTCTACCATATATGACCCAGAAGATTAGAGAAAGCATAACTGCAGTAGAGACCATCACCAAACCTATGTAGATCCATCTACTGTATCTCCTGAGACTTGGACAATGATCCTTGTATATGTCACTGAATGTTTCCCTTGCAAAAGTGCAGTCTCCTAGCTCAATCAGGAAAGGAGCATAATTATTCAATCCATAGCTCACATTTATTGCAGCTGACATTTGGCTGTAGAATGCAGGGGTCAAACGTCCTGTCGTAGCACATATCCCAGCTGGTGAAACCTGACACACATAGCTACTCCATACCTGAACAAGTTGAGCGAAAACATTGAATAATTCTTCCAATTTTTGGCATGAGGGACTTTGTAAAAGTCTCCAGTTTCTTTGCTGATGTAATGTTATTAAGGGAAATCTTAGGCAGAATGAAAGGGCTGGCAAGAGTTCGTTCAATCCTGCCTTTACTATATGTAGCCTAGTAATGGTTCCTTCAGTACATTATGCATCTAAAAACTTCCATTGTTTCTGGCTTCTATTAATTACCTGTGTAGCGTTGGTCAAGTCCACCTCACCAGCACTGCAAGGCCGAATCGTCAAGTCAGCATAAAATGGGTTGCAGAGTATTGGCACCAACGGACCAGATTGGTTGATGTACATTGGTTTGAAGTTGGGGGAGAAGTTGAGATTAGAAACATTAGTGATGACCTGGTTGACTACTTCTACCAGCTGGGAAGTGATTTCCTTGCTCTTTATCAAAGTATCTTGGGTAGTTGCTTGGTCCACACAGGGCAGAATATCGTCTAAAGCTGTATGAGCAGTCGGGTTGTGCACCCAATGATCCATAGCAACACAAGTATCTCCAGCCACGCTAGCATGTATGAGAAAGAATAATTAGAAATTTGGTGAGGGAATCAGAAATATGAAATGAAAAAAGAATTTTTCAGAGAAAAATGTAGTGTTGTAAAGGAAACAAGAAATCTAAAAGGACTACTTTTAATTTCTTTTAAGCATACTAGCTCGCAGGTTAAGAAACAATAGCACTCCTAGACCTAGTAAAGGCAGTGCACTTGCAGTGTGTTTGTTATCCCAACCCCATCATTCCAACGATTTCTGTTTTGAAGACTAAATCAGTGTCATGACGTGACAGCATTCTATTAATCCATTAAGGGACCGGATAAATTTGGAGTTAACATGATGCTAAACGAAGTTCAATAAGAATAAGATCCACCACCCTTTAAGATCCTTTAACTTCGAGTCTAATAAGGGATTCATAGCGTGATCACCTCCTATAAAAGCATGCTTCCAGTTGAAGTGAGCACGGTGAACAGGCTCAACAATTAGATAAAGCAACTATAGAAGTAGAAACAAAACAGTAGAGGGGGAAGAAGTTACAGAATTGAATATGAAAGATGAATGAGAACATTATATAGGTGAATCGCTTTGGAGATAGTTGAAACAAAGAGATAAATGTTATGTGTGGTGTGATATCCAATGTGGTACAGACAGTTTGATCCTTGTTTCAAACATGATCACTAGAATTATTTAGGACAAAGAATATTTAAGTTTCAAATGGCAGGACAGATTCACTGTTTGGAAAATTGTTGACTGTAACTACAGATCAGTCTTCTCTTTACAAATCATACCAACCAGAAGGCTGTAAGAAGATGAATATCACATTTCTCACCACAACGACTAATCAAAATATTGTAGTGAGTTTCAACCCACTAGATGATAAATGTCAGCAAAAAAATTTAGTTCAGTGGACATAAGAGTTGGAATCTGTACCAAATAGACTTTCACGAGACATCTGCAACTGGACCAATAAGCATAGTCAGCAGCATATAACTTACTTGTGGAGAAGAAGGAATGTGCCACACAAAATGAATGTTCCAGCAACAAGAATCCATCCAACGATGACCAGGCTGCAACAATTTTATGAGGTTCATCAATCGAGAGCAGGTAACAATTAAATGCAATAATACTGAGACTACTAGACAAAGGGGCACGAATGTTGACATAAAGAAAATCACTTACATGTACACCAGGAACTGCATGCCGAAAATTGAAAACACTAGAACACAAACTCAAAACATCATTACATGTGCTTTGCAACAACTTTTAAACATTGGAATTATTCACACTTTATCTTATCAAGAAAAAAAGGAAGAGGGCTTACAGAATCCAAGAAATGTTAGGAGAAGCATAATAGCAGCAGTAGTAATCAGTGCCACTCTCCTGCATGAACATGCTCATTATATGATCAAGATGACCTACTCAATCAGATATAATAAGCTTTGGTATCCTTCAACTTACACAGAATCCAGGAGATCTTTTATGTCTTCTGAATTATCCACCGTTTTGTCAGCAAGGACACTAGCAGAAGAATTAATTCTTGTGCCAATCTGGTCAATATCAGTTTGGACATTAGAAGGTAGAAAAACTTGATCAACTCCAACTAGCTTGGCTGAAGCAATAAAATCTGACACAGCCCTTAGTTTATCTACTGTGGTGTCTGCCTGATTCACAACATACTCCAAAGTTTCTGTTGTGCTTTTGTGAAATCTTTCCTGAGCAGTATATAGAACAACACATCCAATCCTGTGGCCAAAAAATTCAGCATTAGTTTCTTCATAATAGATTGATGCATGTGCACACTAGTGCATACACATATGCGCGTGCACGTGTGTGCGTGAGAGAGAGAGGGGGCGGAGGGAGAGAGGCATCTACATAGCACAAATGCTGAAGAGAATGAGGAAAACGAGGGAGAGAGCATAAGCTGTTTGAGAGTAGCCATAGTGCTGCCTTTTGCAACAGAAATGACAAAGGCAACCAAAGAGTAAGCACAGCCCAAATACCAGGAACCAGGCTGCAGCAATAGCAAACAGAGGAGCTGCAGTGAAACCTACAGACTGCATTCAAACAAAATTTTCAGTTACCAGAGAACTCTAGAAGAAATCTGAAAATCCAGCCTAAACAGACAATTAGAATGTGGTTAGTATCAAACAAGTAAAATCCAACACAGAATGTCCATTCAATCAATAACTCTACATTGTTTTCCTCGAGCACAACATCCACTGATAACTTTTCATCACCTGCTAGAATGTAGATTATTGATTAATGCTGTTATTTTATTTTGATTAACTTGAATCATTTGCCTAGACAAGACTATTATTCTGGTTCAAGAATTTAGATAACATGCAAGGCACATTTCAAGCAAGTAGCATTAGATATCAAACCATATCAACAGCATGCCTCATCACAATCATGCTCATAATGATATCGGATATCAGGACTAGCAATTTGTTATCTTCAAGAAACTGTAAGGAAAAGTATTTATACTGATTTCAACAAGATTCTAAGATTATTGGTATTTTTCTTGATTAAAAGATTAGAGAAATCAGCAATTAATGATTGAATGTTGCTAAACTCTGCATATTTTTTCCAGTTCTATTAATGATTGCAAATTGGGATCTTTCCTCCATCACAAAAAATTATGACATTCATTTCATACATTGTCTCTAAAGCACCCTGACCATAAACTAGTACATTGCATTTACTTCTTTCCCTGCATAGCATATTGGCATGCTAACAAATTGTTAGAAATGTACGATCCAATCTAGTAATTGTCAACTGGTAATTAAGAGAGATTGAAACCCTACATCTCTACAACAACAGTACAAATCATCAATGAACAACCTAAAAAGAAAAAGAAAGATGAGTGCTAGTGGGGCTTGACCGTTGATGAATAAACTTACAGCCCAGTAATGACGATCACTGATATTCCATCCTCCAGTGTATCTTTTGAAATCATTAAGAGGGTCTTTTCTGTAAGTCCTCTTTGGAGCTAACACAAGTACTGGTGAGTTATCAACAGGTTCACCGATGGGCGCCTCCACCACAGGCCTCCTTGTCCCCCATGAGAACTCCATTTCATACTTAGCTCCATCTGCTCTCCCTGCCACTGCATTGCAAAATCAACACAAAATGATACAACTTTATATGCAAACATCAAAGGTGAGTAAAGTTAAGATTGTCTGCTTGGTAGCTTAGAAAATTCAGAAAAACAAAAGAAAAAAACAAAATTTTGCAAAGCTAAGTGTGTTAGTTTAGGCTTCCAAGAAGCATGAAAACTTGCAATAATCAAGTAAAAAAGTTTCAACATGCACATTTTAGTGGGGTCACATAAAAGTGTTGAAACACTAAAGTATAACACTCCAGTCCTCTTTTTTCTTGCTACATTTTCTCAGAAACCAAACAGAAGTTGATGAAACAGCGGAACTTGACAGAAAAGTTAAGAGATAAGAAGCGTACCAGCAGGGGGTAGAGCAGAGAAGGAAGGGAAGGTAACAGAAGCACCATGTGAGAGGGGAACAGATGCTGAAGAAGTAAAGAAGACAAAGGTGAGCAGAAGGAGAGTAAATGACAGTAACCCGTGACATAACATGATGGCACACGATCACAGAGAGTGGGAGGGAGGGAAAGAAAGAGGCTCTCTGTTTTTCTTTACTGGGTTGCTTGATGCAAGCTTTTCAGATAAAGACAGAGAAAATCTGTTGGTTCTTTTCTTCCTTTCCCATTGGACATGCAACAATCTTAATTTTCTTCTTTCTTTCCTTCTTTTTCCTATTATTCTTAAATAATCTCAACTTCATAAGATGAGTTAATTAATTAATCTAAAACTAAAAAAATATTAAAAATTTTAAAACTAAAACGGAATATGGTATTTTAATATTAATAAAACTCAAAATAATGAACGATTAACTATTCAGTAACAGATGGAGTAGAAAAGCAGGGAGGTGGAGAGCTCATGTATTATGTGGTGTGCAATGATGTAAAAAGGGTTCCAATGCAAAATGGAAACCAACTGGATGGGTCCCGGAGGGGGCGAGTTTCCCAAAACATTACGACCTTTGTCGTCCGTTTTTTGTCTTGGAAACCGGAGATTGTTTTCTGAGGTCCACAATTTCCGGCCACTTTCATGGCTTTCAATGTTTCCCTGCCTTCCCGCCTCGCAGCCTATGGCTAGAGCAGCCCATTTTCTTGAGAGAGAGAGAGAGAGAGAGAGAGAGAGAGAGAGATGGGTAACTGGGCTCTCCAGGCATCCTGTGTGGGCCTTTACCACATGGTTTTCAACTCGATGTTTAAAATCCATCATCAGCAATTATTGATGCGTGTGCAAAAAGAATTGTTCGATGTGTTTTCGTATAAAATCAGAGAAAATGAGTTTATTAATTGAAATTGTTTTTTTTTTGAAAACGGATTTTTCTGTTTCTATTCCAACGTTTAGAAAATTAAATAAAATCAAAACAATTATCTTTCAAAATCTCTACCGTAAGAAACAATAATCCATCGGGAAATATTTTCATAATAAGTAAAAAAACTACACATACAAACAAAAAGCTATTTTGTAAAAATAAACACAGCCTTAGATTTTTTTTTCATGATTTAAGAGTAAAATACTCTCGACCAAACCTTCCTAGACACAAGTATTTGCATCTATGTAGTTCGAAAAATATTTAATTTTTAAATTTTTTTATATATTTTAATTTTTTTTAATATACTAATTTAAAAAATAAAAAAATATTATTTTAATATATTTAAACATAAAAAATATTTTAAAAAATAATCAAAACCACTTATCTAACTTAACATTTAAACTTTAAAGTTGCCATAGATGAAGCAAAATATCCCTTTTTGTTGTTTATCTCCCAAGGCTCCAAGCCAATCGAAATTACAGTGTGTAGTATCGAGGTACTATAATATTTTTTTAATTATTTTAATAAAATAATATTAAAAATAAAATTTAAAAAATAAAAAATATTTTAAAACAAAAATACTTTAAAAAATAATTAACAATTTTAATAATTCAATGAAAAATCACTTTAGAAATACTCAACGGTGACGCACAACTGACATGTCGCCTAGGTAAAAAAATCTAAAATAACAGTAACAGCTCAGTTTGTCAGCGACTTCTTCCAACCACTCCCAAGAAAACTGTTTTTTTTTTTCCCTGCAACGGCCACAGCCTCCTTCCCTCCCTTTCTAGCAGTCATAGACGTTTATGTAACACAAAGAGAGATCTTTAGACTTTAGAGAGAGTGTGTGTTTTAGACTGCAACACAAAAAATGGGTTGTGGGAATTTCTTCTTTACAGTACTAATAACCTTCTCAGTAGCCCTTATAACATACAACATCCTTATATCAGCAAACGCGCCGCTTAAGCAAGACTTACCAGGTCCATCATCAAGATCAACACTTTTGGTTGACCCAGTAATCAAGATGCCATTAGAAAGATCAAGAAGATCAAGTTTTGGTAAAAAGAGACTGTTTCATACAGCTGTGACAGCTTCTGATTCTGTGTATAATACTTGGCAGTGTAGGGTAATGTATTATTGGTACAAGAAGCATAAAGATGGACCCAACAGTGAGATGGGAGGGTTTACTAGGATCTTACATTCTGGAAAGCCTGATAAGTTTATGGAGGAAATCCCAACTTTTATAGCACAGCCTTTGCCTGCTGGGATGGATCAGGTTTGTGTTCTTCTTTTGAAATTTGGGTCTGTTTTAGTTTCTTGATTTATGTAGTTTACTTTTAGAATTAGTTGAAGTTGCACTCACTTTGAGAGTTCGTTAAAGTCTCTAGCTTGGTCAACTGAATTTGAGAGTATCATTAAAATCTTGATTATTGAATATTGTCACGATTCAGGCCTGAATTTGGATATAAATTGATTGATAGTGTGAGGGGCTAGTGCATTTTGTCGTGATGTAAATTGATTGATGGCGTTATAGTAGAAGTTGCTGGTTGTATAGAGACTCTGGCTTGAAGCAGATGGCTTCCTGCTGGCTTCTATTTGGGAATGATAAGTCAACCCAGCCGAAAAACAAATCCGAATGATGTTCCCCTCATGCTTCAATGGGGAAAATTGGGAGAAATTGGTCGTGGTTGAAGATTTTCCTTGTTTTCGGCGTTATTATTGGTTAAATTTCCATTGTTTGCTTATCTCAAATCTTACACAATCACAGGGCTATATAGTTCTCAACAGACCTTGGGCGTTTGTGCAATGGCTTCAAAAGGCAGACATAAAAGAAGAGTACGAAACGTTAAAATCCCCTGCTTCTGTGACGAGTTGATCTTTATTTCAGTAGATTTGACTTTATCTATGTTGTTTTACTTTGTACTCAGTTACATATTGATGGCAGAGCCAGATCATATTATTGTTAAGCCCATCCCAAACCTATCTAAAGATGGCCTTGGAGCTGCGTTTCCTTTCTTTTACATTGAACCAAAAAAGTATGAGTCTGTACTCCGAAAGTACTTCCCTAAGGGACCAATAACAAACATCGATCCCATAGGAAATTCTCCTGTCATTGTTGGGAAGGTTTGTGTTTTAATATGCTCTTTCTGACTGTATTATTCTCCCAAATATTGGCCTTTTCTTGATTGTCTGAGCAACATTGTCAGGAATCTCTTAAGAAGATTGCTCCCACTTGGATGAATGTCTCCTTGGCAATGAAAAAGGATCCCGAGACAGATAAAGCTTTTGGCTGGGTGCTTGAAATGTGAGACTTTTGTGGTTAACTCTATTTTTGCGAAGACCTTATTGTAGGGAACTGACCTTTTCTGTTTCCCCTTACTCTTTGCTAAATACAGGTATGGTTATGCTGTTTCATCTGCTCTACATGGCGTTGGCAACATCCTGTACAAGGACTTCATGATTCAGGTTTAATTAAAGCAGCACTTCCTTGCTGTCATACACCAGTCTGAAAAAATGCAGAAAATTCCCTCCAGTTCATAGCGAAATCTCTCTTCTCCTGAAATCATAACGATGTGCCATTTTCCTATATTTCAAATTTTAGGGATTGCCTTTCACTAGTAGTTACCCATTTTGCATCGTTTAACAGCCTCCTTGGGATACAGAAGTTGGCAAGAAGTTCATAATTCATTACACTTATGGATGTGACTATGATATGAAGGTAGTCTGCTGCTGATAGACTGATTCAATTTTATGTTCTAAGCTGTTCAAGGATGAAGAAAAGATAAAAGAGGAACAGCTTCTGACTTCTTGATTTATTGCAATTACATTCATTTGCTATTATTAAGGCTGGTTCAACAAGATTTTGGTTTTTGTTACTTTGATTTCAACAAGATTTTGGTTTTTGTTACTTTGATTGCAGGGTAAATTAACCTACGGAAAGATTGGAGAATGGAGGTTTGACAAGAGATCTTATGATAACGTTATACCCCCGAGAAACCTTCCCTTGCCTCCACCGGGTGTTCCAGAGAGTGTGGTATGTTTCATTTCACCTTATAGTTCAAACACTTGCTGCTTGCATGATTATTATGCACGAAAAGCTTTAACAAACAATTTAACACGCGTTTCGGCACCTGGAGTTTTCCGTTCTTGCTCATTTTTTTCTCATTTCTACACGGGGAACTAATTCTGCCCTAAAATTCAAGATTTTGCTACTTTTACCATTAAGTAAAGCATGGAAGATTTATGCGACCCAAGATCCCAGGTGTGAACAGCAACTTCCTGGGAGCATACCCATACAGAATAAACTCAAGCTCCCTTCGAGTATCATATTTAGTGCTGGATTAAAGAGTACTCAAAGCTTCCTTTTTCGTTGCCTAGGTTGCCCAAAAAAAGAAGACCCCTTCCATTAAGACTGTCATGTTGAAAGGTCAAATGGGCACGTTAAAAATGTTTTGTAAATTGTTGGATGAATTGAAATTAAGCCTACTTCAATAGTCAGCTTTAGGTATAGTAACCAAGTTTAGACAAATTCTTGGTTCTCTTTTACCCATCTGGAGGTGACATTGCATCTCAAAAAGCTACCTTCGATATATATTGGATTTGATTTTGCAACGGATAATCATAATCTATACAGTGGAAAGTAATCACTCAATTAAGCTCTAAGATCGAAGCTTTGCTGTAGAGTGATGTCCCGTCATTAGTTCAAGCTTTTGTTATTTAAGCACATATCACATGGCAGGTTACTCTGGTGAAAATGGTGAATGAAGCTACTGCAAACATTCCAAATTGGGGATCCTAAGGAGGATACATGGTTGTTAACCGACAAGGAAGCTTGGGTTTGCTGCTTGATGCGACTTGGGCCTTTGTATACTTTGAGGTGCCGCATGTGATATGAAGGTTGTGAGCATTTGAATCTCATGCAAAACCCTTGGTAATCGTTGGGAGCTAGCAGACTGCAATGTGCTCGATGTTATAGTAACTTGCAGGAATAAATTCGGATCAGACTGACACTATTGGCTGATGTACACTGACAGTATTACTTGAGTATTCCTAAACACTAGCCTTCATCTGCACCTGATTAATTTTATGTATTCTCTATTGTTGTCCTTTTTTCCGTAATTTGTTGTTACTTCAAAACAGAGAATAGTCTCCTCGCATGGGGAAAAAAATACAGTAATATTGTAATTCAAAAAATGGCTCTGTAACACCTGCTTCCGTCTATTGCTTATATTTTTTTATTGATGCAATTGGCAAAAGCAGAAACAATGCGCAGAATTTTGGAGCAAAACATTTACTAAGACAACTGGTTAATAATGCTGTTCTAACACTCCCATAAATGTTAAAAGTCTCAATTACATTACAGAACAGTGGCCAAGCAGTCACCCGCTCGTGATATCCATGGCCACCAGCACCATAAATGTTACGGCTGGCTTGTGGTCACTCGTTTTCCTCGCCAATGATAGCTCGGGACCACGAATATCATGGCTGAGCTTTGAGTGTGTGCTCAAGTAGCCATAGGAGTTGGGCAGGGATGATTGAAACCAAAAAGCTTGGTTTAAGTTCAAATACAAGGACGGGCAAAATCGGATTTAAAAGGCGGTACCAAAACATGAAAAATATGGGAGTTAAAAAGAGTTAGCTTTTGAAACCATGCATCGAAGTTTAAATCGTAAATGGGAATGCATATAAGTTTTTTTTTTGATGAACCAAAAAAAGAAAAAACAATGTTGCTTTCGTTTTCAAAACCATAAAATTCCACATCATCCAATTTTGCAGCAGCTAGAATTGTCAGTGGCCACAAGTCATGCTCTGTTCAGGTAGGAAAGTCTTGCTCTCTTCATGCATATCATAAGCATACATAACATACTTTTATGGAGATTATCATGGTGACCACCAGGGAATGGTAATGCTTTCATGTTCGGAGGCTAGATATTAACAACTGGCTTGATTGAGAGGGGTTAGAAAAATGTAGTATTTACAAGAAGAATTGATTATCAATTCAAATATCGTCTGCAGTTTTTTGAATTGCAAAAACATGGGATCTTCTTACCTTCATCTTCATTGTTAAAATGGTAGTCATATGTTATCTCTTCTCCTGGATATATATCTCTCTCAGCAAAAAAAACCACCTGCAAATCCAGAAATAAACAGTGAAGCTCGTGCCCTAACTATACCAAGTTTTCTGAGCACAATGTAATGAATTTACAATGTATGATTTGGATGAAAGTGGCTAAGTTCATTGTGTAATTCAGAATCTCATCTTGTCCAAGCTAATACTAGTAAAAAATGATCATGAAGAATGATACTAAAATGGCATTGTGCTTTACCTTCTTTTCATTCCTCACAGAAATCACTTTGGCGACACAATTTGGCTGGTCATGCAAATTAAAAAAGAAAATTTAAGAGAAAGCAAACAATAGAAACGAAAAATACACACACACACACATCAAAAACTAGACATTTACCAGACATGAATGGTTGACAAAACGAGCAATGCCCCCTTTACGTGTTGCATCAATAATATGCTCTTTGTCAATCCTGAAGAAGTAGCAAGCACTCTTGTATTGCAGCTTTCTTCCATACTCGTACTCTCTTTTATCAGCCACACGTTGCCCAACAATCTCACCCACATACTCCACCACCTAAGAATCATCACAATGCATCATGTTGTGCAATTGAAAGAGTGGGGTTCCATTACTTTAGGGTAAAGAGTCAAACCATTGCACCGCGATAGATGAATCTGGACGTGTAAAGTCCGAGGGCATGAATGCCAGACTTGTAAACAATCAAATATTTCCAACCCTTAGCTTGTTTATAACGAGCATATTCTTTCTGCAAGCATGGGGATAACACACATAATATCACATAAGTTGCACCATAATTGCTTAATAATGTTGCAAAACTCCAAATGATATAAGATCAATTAACAAGTAAAGAAGAAAGAATAGAAGAGATAGAAAGGAGGAAGCAAGGGAGAAAACTAGAGGATGGGCCATTAAATAATTTCCGGTGATGCATGTGAGGGGTAAGGTTTTTAGCACCCCAGTAATGCAAAAATCATTTATGTTTAGCAGAATAACATGGTATACTTTGACTCGAGAAAAATGAAAAATCAGCAAGATCATGCTCAACTGCAAAAACTCCTTTGCAGGGATGAGCATCTTGTGTACATCACTGACGTGCAAATAACTTAGAAACGTCACACACTTCATATATACTATTTTCTGAGCCTAGCATGCTAATCATTGAAAGAAGCAACATGGGTTTGATAACAGAATGAATCAGTTTTGATTCAAATGCCAACTGAATGTTAATGCAGTAAAAAAATTCAGCTGAAATAACTGGAAAAAAATATTTGGTTGTCAGCAGATGGAACATACCCGACAATCATGCTCCACATCTGACATTGGCAGCTTAGAAAGCCCAGTGCATGACTTCTGTCCATTAATGTGCATCCAAGCATTAAGCTGCTCCTGAGGAACAAGGCATCCACCCTTCCCTCTTGATTGCCCATGAAGATTATGCCAAAAGCCATCTCGTTTCCGTCCCTTGTAGCCCTTGAATGGCAGACAGAAGGGAAAAAAGTCATTGAGAGTAAAAGAGTCCTGTTGAACACCCACCTACACCCACACACAAAGAAAGAAATAAAAGAAAAAAAAATACCTCAGTCCTGGCACAACTCTCTTCCTTTTCTCCGACACAACCTGTTTTATCGTTGGCAGCATCACATGCATGTTCATCTTCTGCATACCTGGCATGAAGTGCACATCTCCCATAAAAGCCAACATTTTCATTGTCTACACCTTCAACCTCACTTTGCAACAGGCCCTGCAGTCCATAAAGAAATTTTAAAGAGCATATAGAACCTCCAACCAAAAAAAAAGAAGAGGCCAAAGCAGTTTTAAATGGAAACTGCTAAATTCATGGAAATTTGAATGGGAATACAACCAAATGCGAGAAAGAAAATGACCACTGGCAGGACCAAGCCTGCAATCCAAGCTGAGGATGGATTTTTGGGGTTCAGCTCCCCCATGGGATCACAACCCTAGCCAATTATATATAGTGGGCAATAATTTTTAATGCATAAACCGAATAAAGTATAGTACCTTCTGATGAGCACACCAAGGATGAAATTGAACAGAGCAGTTCGCAACCCTGCATTGTATGCATGAGCCACCAGGTCGATTACACATGGAGCAAACCTAGGAAAGAAACAATAAACATGGAAATGAATACATCAATTGATAATTTAAATGAATATAATCTGGTGGAAATTTTTGAATCCTACATATGGAGTTTGTTTTCTCAAATCTATATAAACTTGAATCATTATGAAAAATAGATGCAGGTAAGCAAAGTGAATTCATATACCAAGGAACTTAACAAGCCCATTGGCTCATTTGATAACCATGTTATTAATTCAGTTTTTCCTTGTTTTTCTTAAATGAATTTGGATAATCACACCATGAGATCATTAGCTATGGAATCTATACAGCAAGCTGTTAAAAGATAAAAGTCATTTCATATGCAAAGTGGAATGAAATGCATAAAATAGATTCATCAACGAACTGAGAAGTTCTAACTATGGTCCACTGATAATGGCATCACCATGGGCTCTATCTCAGGAGGTAATGATCTCACATTGTTACAAGCTTAAATTTCCCAGTCAGGAAAAATATGGTTACAAGTGTGATTATCTGTACAATTTATCCTAACAATTGCAACTTTGGAACTGCAGGCTATTAAACATACATCCTACAAGTTCAATTTCAATGTTTACCGTGTTTGCTCGAGGGTGTGAAGCACCTGACACATCAAAAGCACTCATGGTATCAACATTTGGGCATCGTGTCCCAGGAGTCCAAAGGCCACAAACCATGTGAACCCACTGCTTAACAGTGGAATCAAGTACTCCAGCTGTAATGCTGTTATGTACCTTCAGATTACTAACACAAGAAAAGGAATTCCTTAAACTATTCAATTGCTTCTGCATATCAATACTCCAAACAGATGGAGTGGATGGCTCGATATTTTCAGGTCTTAAAACTGGGTAAGAGTTATTTCCATGCACAAATCCCGAGGCGTGCAACTTGCTAAATTCATCCTGTAATGTTACAGCAGAAGAATCTGAATTCTTAGGCCTGCTTTCTGTTTCAAAGCTCCAAGCTTTCAAAAGGCTTTTCGCTATTGCATGACTCCGAAGTGCCTGGGTCAAAGCCCCACCTCCATAACCACAAAGAACACAAACCTGGATTATAACAAATTAGAAGGCATTAGAAAATCACAAGATACAACATAGAAGAACAATGCTGATAAACGCACAATAAGTAATAAAACTGGCTAGAGAAAATGGGGAGCATGAGTACAAAACTCCATGACAAATATAATTTAACAGTTTATTTATTATAACGCCATTCACTTACAAACAAAAGAGGGACTAAATCATTGTTTTTAGATATTCTCAACAGATGGTTGAAAGGGGAAAGTGGGCAAGAGCAAAATCTCATTTATCATTAACATAACATGTGAAAAATTGGGAATCAACCCATGAAACGAGGAAGAAGTATACAGTGCAGAAAAATGGCAAGGATAAGAAAAAATTTGGACAGAACAATGTACATAGAAGTGTAGCTGATAGTTAATTGAGAGAGTTCATCCAAGAACCATATTTCTTACAGTATATTTTGCACCAGTTCTGCAAGGTCTGCAATACCAGTGACCTTTAGGCACTCTGGAAATGCCATAGCAAGCCTGGTGTACCTACTTATCAAGAAACTCATCAGCGTGTCAGAATAGTTAGGAGAAACACAGAAGAAATTGATCTGAAATAATTTAACAACTACATACTTTGATTAAACATTGACAACACTCCAGTAAGCAATTAACTTCATCTTTATTTGAGCTTCCACAGACACAGCAGAATGAATCTGAATCCGTAGCAGACAAGTGCTCTCGCTCTAGAATATTTCTGAAACACAACCAATTAACATAAAAAATTAAAGAGTTATAGTTTCTAAGCAATGTCCCAAATTAAATATTTGCTGCATTAAATAGAAGAAAGGTTAGATTTATTGACTCCGAGTATTAATTTACATGCTCACCTTTCAGCACTGACTTCGCCTGATTCATGTGTGTGACAATTAGAATCTTCAGAACTCTTTATAATTTTCCCATCTTTCATCTTTTGTCCACATTTCAAAATCTTCTTATGTGAAATCTTCACAGAACAGGAACTCATTCCTGAAAAGAACAACATCACTGGAGTAAAAAGAACAGGAGATTTTGTTCACTGAAAGAAGCTCTCAAACATGGACTCAAATACAACACTGGATTGAATACCAACAAACATGCATGCTCACAAGACACATGAGCTGGATTTCTACTCCAAGACAGCCATTGAAATTTCTGGTACATGGCTTAATTTTCAGAGTACACTAATCCATCTTACTTCTAGTCTACTTATTCTTCCATTGAATAGATGGAAATGTATATTACTTGAACAATAAAGAAAGAAAAATCAGAATTACCTTTCAAAGTAAGCTCGTTAAGGCTGCGTCTACGAATTTCCCTGAACTTTGGCTTTGACTGAGTGTGAGCAATACTGCCTAAAATACCACACCCTCCCTCAGTTTTGCTGTCTCCCTCCTTCTCTAACACCAACAACTCATCAGCAAAATGCTTGTCCTGTCCAACAGATGCAGTCTCCCTCTCTTTGACAGAGTTGCAAAAAATCATCTCGTCAAAACCTGAAGCATCATTGCCTACACTTTCTTTCTTCATATGGGAGGATCTGCATGCATTAGTCCAACCACAGCTTGTCTTCTTCAACTCCCTCACGGAAGTTACTGTAGATTTTTTGTTTTTGGGAGGTGTGCATTCTTTCGCAGTTCCAAGTATCGTATCAAGAGAAACAATTTTGGCTGGTTTTGGTAGATCTCCAACCATTTCTCCATTAGATATCTCACCATACTTCCCACACACCACTGGCCTTGGCTTCCTGTAACAAACACTCGACTGTTGACTCAAAGACACCTTCAGATGACTCACTGGAGCACACCTCATAGTTTTTTCACCAACAGCACAAGTTGGCTCTAGTGTCTGAGACTGTGCGCAACTATCAGAAGCCCCGCTCTTTCTGAATTTCTTTCTGCCTGAAACCTCAAAGATTTTACATGAAGAAGCATTATCATTTAATTCTTCCCCGTCCCTGTCCTCATCCTCTCCATCCCTTCCATTATAAAGTTCTTGTAAATCTCTCTTACGAGAAAGTGGTTTGGACAGGGATGTTATAGAGTTTCCATTGGAATTAGGCTTTATACAGGATACACGAGAAGTGTAAGGCATTTCTAGGCCAGACGGAACAATGTGGGCATCTTTGGATAAACAGTGCTGATTGGCAGTTTCATCACACTCACGATATTTATCCTGCACTGCATGACCAGCAGTGCCTCGTGATGCATCCAGCATCTCTGGTTTTGCTTCTCTCTTCCTCTTTGCAGTTTTAAAGCCCCTATCAGGTTCAGGAGGATGATTGGTTTTCTCAAGAACAGTAACCTCAGCCTGGATTTGATTTCGGCCTCTCTTCCATGTCAATGAATCCATGAGCTTAACCTCATCAAGAAGACTTCGAGATGATTGATTGTTAATGACTTTTGAAGATCCATCTTTCCACAGTCTTGTCTTACAAGTAGAGCCACAGAAGCCAGCACTTCTGTCACTTTCAACAGCTTCGTCTGATGACCAGCATTTATCAATGCCTGATCCTTCATCAACTATAAGATGTTTCATGCAGCTAGCATTTCCAGTAACAGCAATTGAAGAATCCACTTTGTTAACCTCATTTGATGCCTGAGTAACAGCAGGGGTAGAACATCCAGAAGATATATTAGATATTTCTTGCTCTTTGAAGGAGTCAACCATGTGCACTGCTCCACTGGAACACTTAGCAGCTGTGTCTCCAAGACGATCTGATTCATGTTGTCGTCTGTCCAAGTTGCCAGCTGATTGGTCTACACGAGCCCCCTGGCAGACATTTTTTTTCTTGCTTGGCACATCTTTCCACTGAGAGGTGCAACTTATATTCTTAGGTGCTTGGCCCTTCAATTTTCCACAGTGATCTAAGGAAATAGTATTTTCACGTGGAATGATGTTATCTTTAGCAATTTGTGAAGCCATAAAAGCAGGGATTTTTCCACCAACACCTCGCATAGGTTCTCCAATGGAATTGGGATGATTACCACCTCCACATTTCCCTCCTAAACATTTCGTATGCGCTGCACATCTGCAGTAAGTTTGAAAATATTGCTTTATCTGACAGCAGCTTTCAGGCTCATTTGAATCAGTGATGTGTTCATTCCTGCCAAGTCTGACATTTGAATAACTAGTACTATCAGTATCCTGGCATTAAATCAAAGATACTAGTGAAATCCGCACAGCAGATATAGAAAAGCCAGCAAATTCACACAAAAGACTGAGTGAAGTCACAACTACAGAGCTATATGTGAAGTTGGAGCAGCAAGACAAAATTGATGACAGCAGAAATGATGTGAAAGAATGGGGGTAACACATTTGGAGCAAGTTTTTTGGTCAATTACCAGACCCAACAATCACACCCTAGTAATGATCCTTACTACTACGATATCAAATATTTTATCCACCTTGTCAGTTGAAATGTTCACCAAACACTGACAAAAAAAAAATTATTGATATTGCCAGCAAACTGTGGGAGAGTAATATCGGTGGATGAGGCTAAAACCCCAGAAAGACATTAAAAGTTGCGAGGAACATTCAAAATCTTGATTTTCAAATGAATGGCAATCTCAAAGAACAAAATGGTTACTTGCAACTTTAATCCCTACAACAAAAACATAAACTAACCTCAATGAGGGCTGTTCATTTTGAAGATGACCATAAGATAGTTGACACTGCTTGTCATTTTCTTGACTATAAAATGGCCTTCCTTGTGTCAATGTTGAGAAATTGCACCAGTTGCTCAAACCTATATGAGCAGAAAAGCTTTTTAGCATCAAGAGTCCCCATCATGGCAGAAAAACTTCAACGTTACAGCAAGATTCAAGAATTAGTGGCAGATAATACAAACATGTTAGATGAATACACACCAAAGTTTCACACTTGCCTGTCACGTGAGCAAATTTAGCAACATCATCACCCATCTTAACAGTAGGAGTAGATTGGGTTGATTTCATGCACACTTCTGAAACATTCTGTTTGCTAATAAAATTAGTCTCATGTCGATTTAATCCATATGCCGCTGGTTCAAACAGAGAATGCTGAAGTTTGGCACATCTATCTTGTTCTGGGTTCTTTCCAAGGGGAGACATCTCATGTTGCTGCTTGGATAATTCCAATATCTGCCTAAATGCAAGCAATCTTAGATTATCATCAAGTAAATAAGGGCTTGCACTAATTCCATCTTGTTTCAACATGGCCGGAGTCAGCCCTGAACCCAATGGAACTGCTTGTGATGGAAAACTTTGCCCAGAACCCATAGATGAACCCAAGGATCCAGGGAAGACACAATCAACAGTGCCAAAAGAAGGAACCTTGTCAAGATAGTTAGACAAGCTCCCAGCATCAGATGCTTCAAGTGGTATGCTAGACAAGTGATTCTTTTCATGCATCATGGGAAAAGAAGCACAAATGTTTCCATTTATGACTTCAGAAAAAGAGCTTGGATTTTTCTTCCAATTATGCATTTTAGACACCAAATTTGTTTCATCAAAAGAGTTACCAGTAAGACACCCCACACCTTTACCCTTGTCTCTAGGTCTGGAGAAACCAAACTCAGGGTCAGTCCTTTGCCTTTCTAAACCATTTCCACCATTCAAGGGGAAATTGCTTGGGTAGTTGACAGCATGAGATTCGCTATGTAATGTTTCATGCACAATATGCTCAGTGCTATTGACAACATTACTAGTAGATCTGGTGTATGAGTTACCCTCGAGTGGACTATTAAAGTGTTTAAATGGTAAAAACACTGTGCTCTTAGCCACCTGGCCTTTAAGATTTTCTATTTTGCCAACATTAATCGTATTCTTGATTGCACTGCGTCCATAGTTCAACTGGTCTTGTTCCCTTGCAGAATTTAACAGGCCAGCTACACGAGGAAGACCTTGTCTGGATTCCCCATCTGCCCCACAACTGGTCACTGTATAATTCAGTGAATAATAGTGAATCGGTTACTAATCCATGATGGTAAAAATGATGTATGACAATAATGGACTAACACATACACTATAGATAATGAGTTTAAGTGGAAAGATTGTTACAACACACCATAATGAATCATCTGCTCTCTGGTACTTGGCTTATGTGAATTCACAAGAGAGTTGCATGATGGTGGCCCAAATGCTGATAGAACTGGATTTCCTGAAGACCAATTCTGCTCATTTGGTTGCCCAAGCCTCAACTCTATGCTTGAAGAAGCAGCATCCTTGTCTATAATTACACAGTGCTTTTCATCTTTAGCTCTGCTGACATCAGAACATCTAAAAAGAGTTCTTGCATTTTGCAGCACGGAATTGGTGGTTGAAAAACTCCCACTCTTCACAATATTGCCAATATATGCAGATATGGACTGGCTACCATTCTCAGGTCCTTTGCCAACAAAAGTAGGCATAATTGTACACCTGCTATCTGTCACACCATGTAAATTGCTGAGCATGGTGCCAGCCAACCCAAGAAAATTGTTACCATTTCTCTTCTGTTTGTCTAAAACATCAAAAACTGGATTCTGGTTTAAGTTGTGGTCTGTAAGGGGATTCTTTGGAAAAACAACACTGTCGATAGGCTGTCCAGACCTCACTAAACCTTCAGAAGACCCAACCAGATGATTGCAGTCAGAATGCTTGGACAGAGGATGAGGCACACTGGATTGCACCAAACTAGCAGTCAAGGGTAATCCTTCAGGCCATTCCCACCCACTCTGGTCTTCTGGAACCCTGATCTAAAGCACCATAAAAACATCACCATCCAGTGTTCTCGTTGCTTCAAACACATGCCAATAAGAAATATCACCATCCAGTCTATGACAAACTACAACGTTAGAATAAACATTATGGTTGAAAGGCATCAATATAATGGGAAGCCAACCTGCACTTATGTCTGTAATATATATATATATATATGGCAACATGAATTAAAGCAATCATGGCAACATACAAGGGCAATTGCAAACGCATCTCATGACAACAATCTGCATCATGACACTGGAATCACAAAAGGCCAAACCATCTTTACATGCTGTTTTATCACCTACCTTGATATCAAAAGGGTCCAAATCCCCATAGATCACTTTTGATGGTACAGCAGTTTTTGTCCCAAGCATCTTATTATCCTTGAAATATTTAATAATCACTCCAGCAATACCAGGCCTATTAATTCTGTGACATTCATCTAGGCTTCTTTTCCATAACCAAGTTGGTGGCAGTCAGGCAAAAACATGAATTTTTTTTTTAAATCACTGATATTTTAAGAATTCATATTTCCACCAGTTGCATCATAAAAAATCTTCTTTTGTGAAGAGGAATGAACTCGGTATCAACACTGAGCACATAATTAGACACTCCTAAGAAAATGTTATTGATTTCATATCTACACTAACCATCAAAATTCTCATACATGGTACTTGTGGCAAACTTGCAGTGTAGTACTGGTCTAATTGACTGGCAGATTTAAGATAAGTTCCAGAACAAATGCACTAACATAGTAGGTATAATGCAATCACAAGCCTAATTTTCTATTCATACAAATTTAGCATTTCCCTGCATTATACACAGCACACGCACAGGGACACAAGTGAGTGTAGACAATTTAAGCACAAAATCAATTCCTTACAAAAAAAATAATTAAAAGCAGCATAAACATCATACCCCAATTTTCTGGAAGTAGAGCTTACGCCACTGAGCAATGGTCTCTCCATTCTCCATATGAACAGCAACTCCAGGGTTAACATTCCATAATCCTGAATGCTGTGTAATAAAATAAGTTAGATCAAAGCAGGAATAAATGCCAAATGCTATCAAATGTGGTTGACAGGACAACAACACATAACATAATGTACAAAACATGAACGTGATACAAGGCTGAAAGAACTTACCTCACAAAACTTGGATACAGACATGTGGAAGCGATGACATGAGCAAAGAATGCCTAGGAGTCCTGTACTGCTAAGAAGTAGCTCTCCACCTTTCAGGTAGATAGAAATTAGATTCCAGGTGGAAGCTTGCAACATAATATTAATCAACTAAAAACAAGGAGCAACATGTATCAAGCACTCACTTTTACCCCGACAAAATACACAAGGGTACTGGTAAGAAAGAGCAGATGAATTCTTGGAAACAGAAAGCTCTGGTTCTAATGCTAATTTTCCTGGCATTTGACAGTTTGTATCTGGGAGCTTTACAGCATTTGCAGGGTTAGTACTCCGCCATTCCCCTCTCAGAGAAGAGGAATCTTTTACCTTCTCATTATCAGAAACCCTATAATGGATGACTGGCTTAGCCAGGTCTGAACTGTGCATAGCAAAGTTTGCACCCTGGAGACAATGTTGCAGAACAGAATTGGAAGTAGATGCACACTTGGATGAAACAACTGGATTTGCTCCATTTCTCTGGTTTTGATTGCTTATATTTTCTGATGGTATCCTGTTTGACATCAATGGAGCCCGACTTCCAAAAGCATTAAACAATGAATCAGTGTCTTCAGAAGGAACTCTACTAGAGGCACTAAATTGTTTAGGATTTGGCAATTCATGGAAATCACACGGGGAAAATGATGTTGGGCCAGATAGGAGAGCCAGAAATGAATTTCCAAGGTCACAGTTGCCTGAATAGGAACTTAAATTCGGAATATTGGAAACCACGGAATCCGGCATCCTTCCACGCCCTTGTGATCTCAAATCATGTCCAGCATGAGGATAAAAATATTGACCTGAGTTAACCTCCAGCTGCATTTAACCAGAAGAGAAACGTTAAATAAGAATAACAACAACAATCAAAACCACACCTTCTAGCATACAGTGACTTGAATCAAAATTTCAAACAATAAAAAGATCACATCATTCACATGTAAATTCCTAGCAACCAACAGGGAAAAAAAAACATAAACACAGAAACCCACTAATAATATTAACAAAAACAACAAGGTCAAAAAATTCACTGCTGTAGACTAAATCTCCTTCTGCGATTTGAATGTTCATAGCATTCCAACATCTCTCACCCCAAAAAAACCCTCTCCTCGTTCTCCTTTTACACTCGCCCTCTGCTGAAAAACACTCAACCCGCTCATCACCATACCTCAGCGGCCATTTGCCAACCTAAGCATGTCACCTCCAACATTTCAAACAAATTCAAAATTCTCTTTCTCAGCACTAAGCAGTAGCAAATGTCAAATATATTTACAGTCTGTATCACAATTTCTTCGAGACAGAAAATAATTCACAAAATCAAATACAAAAAATTAAGATATAAAAAGAAAAATACTTCAAGAGTGCAGTGAAGGAACTAACACACAAACACGAAGAGCAGTGAAAGAGAACTGTAAACTAATCAATGCGTGAAACCCTAAACTACAAAAGACTACAAAGCCCTCACGCAATACAAAAACCACACCTGATTTCGAGCTTCTTGAGGCGTTGTTGAAGAAGGAGTAGCCATTAAAGGCTGCTGCAGTGTAGCAGAGCTACATTTGACCTTCCATGAAGAATCATCCATCTCTCAAAACCCTAACTCTCCTTCCTCAAAACCATCAACAACGCCTCTCAGCGGTAGCTAATTACCAAAATGTCCTCTCAAACCTCCATCAGAGGAAGTTTCTATAGATAGAATAACATCAAAATCAAGCTGAGAAAACCCTAGACTAGAGACGATCTTTCTTATTCTTTTTTTTTAGAAAAGTGAAGGAGCTGAAAAGAGAAAGGGGGAGTGAAGCTTTAGTTCAGAGGGACGGGGGGGGCGGGGGGGCGGGGGGATGACTGTCATCTGATGTGTAGTTAATATTTCAAGGCAGGGTTGACTGGACAGTCTGAGTAAATACGGGCTGTTGGATTTTGGGATTTGGAGTTGGATTTTCTGATGGGTGAGTTTGGACCGTTGATTGTGGAAACAGCTGTGTTCTTTCACTCTTTGGTTTTCAAGGGTGTAAAGGGATAAGGAGCTATGGTAAAGTGTATTTTAATCCTTGTATTTTATCAGATTGTTCGTTTCAGTTTTAATTGAATTCAATTTCTCAATATCAAGATAACATTTTTGACGTTGTTGTGATGTTGACTCCTTTTTTGTTAAATTGTAGTTAATAGTGTTAAAAATGTTTAAAATGGAATGTATAATTTAATCTAATTTAATTTAATTTAGAAAATTAAAAAATATCACAATATGTAATTCTTCAAATATATCTTATTGTACATGGAGCAAAGCTACAAGTATGAATAAAACTTAACAGATTTTATATGAAAGAATAATATCAAGCATATTCAATTTTCAAATTATTTGTTTTATGTGTCTATTTGTATTAAATTCAAATTTTACAAACTATAGAGATTATTTTTAAAGTATTTTTTGCTTTAAAATGCATTGATATAATACTTTTTTATTTTTAAAATTTTATTTTTTATATCAATATATAAAAATAAAATAACTTAAATTTATAAAATTAAAAAATTTATAAAAATATAGTTAAATCGCAATATCAAATACCACCTTAAACATCTACCAAAACGGTTAGGTGCTATAATTCAGTAGCAAAGTGAAACACGCAGTAAACTGTAGGGATTAAGATCTACTTCGCGGATCACTCGATTAAATAACTGGAACACCTGGAAGAACTCTCACGAGGCTCCAAGATGGTCAGGGCACGCGAGCGCGAAAATTGGCGTGGGGCAAAAACGACATGGATGAATATGAGTAGGACACGTGTTGGGAGATTATTAGTGAGACAGTGACGGTAGGAAAGGGATGGGCCCACTTAAAGTTTGTGTTTGGATAATGGGAGGCATGGTTCTATTCCAAGTACGGTGAGGTTTATCCCCACAATTGAGGAGGAGGAACTATCCTAGTCCCGGATAGTGAACTGACCTTTATGATAATCTGGGTCCTTTAGGATCAGTAGAAGCTCATCATTGAATAAAAGTAAAGAGGATGAAGTTCGTAGTTAAAAGTAAATCAGGAGTAAATGCAAATATTTTAGTATATTCTAATATTCCATATATCCTAAAGTCGTAATAACTTTAATTAATTAATAAAATCTTATTTCATAGTCATGTCTCAGCTAATAATAACAAAAACTTTTAATTTAAAATATATATATAAAAAAAGAGTTTGAAGAATAAAAAATTAGAAAACAAGCTCTTTATTAAAAAGACTTTTTCTTCCAGATCTATTCTTTAAGTGTGTCCTATAATATTATGCATATCTTTTATTTATACTGCTTTAAAAGTTTTTGTATACATTACTTATTACATTAAAAAACAATAAAACACATTTAATAATACATTCTTGCATGATTTATAATACAAACAATAAGTTAATACAATATTAATATGAATTGATAATAAAGTCATGATGTGAAAAAAGATCTCAATCTAACAAGTTATCTTAATCATGCTCGTACTTAAATTGATACATAAAAAGATTAATAAATCATAATATTTTACCAGTCAATAAATATAAATTTGATTGTTTTTTATTGCATGTTAAAATTATCTCAGAATTTAATCAAGATATACAATTTTTTAAATGAATTTCAGCTTGCTTTCGGACCCAGCATCTAAAATTGGATCTTGACTAGGATTTTTTACCCTATTTTACCGTTACTTTTTTTTTTTTTTTTAGGGCAAGGGTGTGGTCGTTGTGCTTTATGTCGGACTGGATCACAGCACAGTTTTTTTCATCAATTGGGCATTGAGCATCTGACAGTGATAGAATTAAACAGGGTGGGAATCCAAACCACTTGCAAAAGCGGGTTTACGAACCGTCTCGTCTCGGGTGTTCTAACTTTTAATTTTTAATGCTTTTAAAAATATATTTATTTAAAAAAAATATTAAATCAATTTTTTTAAAATGTTTCCTATGCTAACATTTAAAATTTTAAAAAGCATTATACACTACAAACACACGCACTAAATGCACCAATTATTATTGGTTACCGGGTGGCGTGAAGGTAGAATTTAATATTGTTATGGTAGTTATATTTTTTCTAGCGTAATAATGTTTTAATATAATATTTTAAAAAAAAAAATTATTTTCAATATTAGTATATTAAAAAAATTCAATTTAAAACAAAAAAAATTAATTTTTTTAAAATGGGCGGACACGCAGCTTAAACAAACACACCAAAGAGTGTCAAAATTTGATAATTCAAGAACTTCTCCCCTTCCACCAATTTATAACTTGTGTTTACATTTAAATCAGGCTTGATCTTCGAAGAAGATATAGGAATTATGAGTGTTACGTTCATCTTATTATTACGAAATTATTTGCGATACAAGAAAAAAAGAACACGCGCACATGCACAATCAAACGGGAGACCACAGGGAGTGTTCATATCAGCAAACTCGAGCAACAAAACCACAAGATCACCATGATTCAGTTCACATTAGAATGGCTAGAGTCTGTCAATGTGCCCATCCATGCCGGTGGTAGCATTCCAGTCTGGTCCTGAACAGTCTTAAACAAAGGTGGTAACATTTTGTAAACCCCAGCAACCTCCTTCATTGCATTGCCTCCCCCAGCTCCATCGTTAGCCTCGCCGCTGTTTCCACTAGTCCAGATGCTGATTTTAGGCTGCAACCCATGAACTGCATCCGCGTTAATCCTAGCAATCTCTTGAAACATTCCGCTGTTGATCATTAAGTAATCTCTCAATGCTGCATAATTGCCGCCTAATGCGTCCAAAAGGGTGCGCAAATAGACTCCCTGTGCCTGTGCAAGTGCTACGAGTCCTTCAGCTTCCTTTTGCTTTGCATATAGCTCCCCGTCAGCAACTTGTTGGCGAGAATAAAATGTTGCATCTGCTGTTGCTTTTTGTGCATCAGCATCTTTCTGCTTTTCATAGAGAATTGCTTCTGCTGCTTTCTGTTTCTTATACAGCTCCCAGTTTGCTTCTTGAACCTGTTAAGTAAAACAAATTGGATTGGAAATCGAAGATGGTAATTTAAAGTGATCATTTGCTGAGTTTAATATATATAAGTTCAAATTGATTTAGTTACAAGTTAGCTTTTGAGAAATTATATGGTAAAATATTGTATATTAATTACCTTGGTTTCGTACTCCACGCTAGCCTGGCTCAGAAACTCAGCCTTGAGCTTTTCAGTTCTGGTCAAAGCATTCATTCTCTCCACCTCCCTTTGCAACTCAGCCTCCCTCAGGGACACGGCCTTTGTTGCTTCCACCTCTGCCACCTGCGCTTCTTTGGACCAACCAGCCCTCTTCTTTGCCAAATCAGCATTGGCCTCTGCCACCTCTGCTTCTCTATGGTTCTCATAAATCTTAACCTCAGTCTTCACCTTTATCTCCTCCTTCTTCCCTTCTCCTTGCCTTTGCGTCGCAATAATCTTCGTTTCAGCATCGATTCTCGCCTCATTTTGCAGAGTTTGACCCTCCCTTTGCTTTGATCCTACCTCTCCCTTCATTTTCGCTTCTGCTACATCAACTCTGGCTTGATTTGCAGCCTCCATTTGAGTCTTTTGACCCAAGTAAGAGAAGTACTCGTGCCCAGGAACATCGACAAGTTGTTTAACATTAGCATTATATATTAACAATCCAAACTGATTAAGTTCAAGCTGGACTTTCTCAAAAACTTCCTGTTTAAACTCTTTAGTTCCTTTGAAAACCTCTTCCATGGTCATGGAAGCAGCAAGTACTCTGGTTTCACCCTCAATGATACCCTGAACAAGCTCTTTAACATGGTTAGAGAGCTTGTCATGTCGAGAGATGAGCTTTGCATATTTAAAGAGGCTTTGGTCGTCATCCACACGAGGGCCAATAGTGAAGACAGCAGGAAGAACAAAAGGGAGCTTCTCTGCACTCATGGCTTGGACTTCGAAGGTGTAGTTGACCGGTGAAACGTCGAAGACAGTACATGACTGGCCGGGAAGGATCCATCCCTTTTTGGCTAGCTTAATATCTGAGATACCAACCCCGGTTATCACCAAAAACTCGGACGGACTAGCAACTTTATACATGGTTGTTAAGTGTATGAACTTGAATAAGCACAGAAGTAGGCAAACAATCAGGGAAGGAAAGGGGTGAAAAGGAATGTTGTGATGAACTTCAGAAAGATGAATATATACAGGTGAATAATATCATATGATCAGTGGAGGAAGAATATCCTTGAGAAATATTTTTTCTGCGCAACAAATATCGTTGACATTAACATGGAATTTACGAAGTGGTTTCCAAGTTTTGCCAGGCATCAAGCCATGGACTTCTCATCAGTTGTCATCATTGTTTGAATACTATTGAATATATTTTCTGGTTGGTTTCTGATTCCACGTAGTTGCACATCATTTTCATCATCTTGTTTTTCTTCTAGTTGACTTTTAGCCAGCCTGCAATGAAAGGTACACCTTGTCCGCGCAGTAGATCACAAAACAAGTGACTGAACCTACGAGCTTTCTTGGTTAAAACACAATTGATATTGTCGTTAATCGGTCGATGTCTTGCCGTCCATGAGATGCGGATCTGGTTTAAATATTAAAAAAAATATATTTTTTATTTTTATATATAAAAATATAACTTATAAAAAGAAGTTTTTATTTGTTAAAATAATATAGATGTCTTTGTTTATATTAACTTGATAAAATTTACAAAGATAATCATTCTATAATTAATCCAAAAATAAATTCTTGTATCACAAATAAATTTCCTTTAAAATCTATAGTTATATTGACCAAATCGATCTTGAGACTTTTGTGAAAACCAGTAATAAACGATGAAAAAACAATTATATAAAAAAAAGTTTTTATTTATTAAAACAATACAGTTATTTCTTTCTTTCATCTTAATCTTTTATATTAATTTGATAAAATTTATAAAAATATTTGTACTTTAAATTATTCTTTTAATTGTATTACTACAACAATTGATCTAGAAATAAAAAAATAAATTAATCTATCACAGATAATTTTTCATTAAAATCTACAGTTCATGAGAAAGCCAATAATAAATGATGCATGATGGGAAAAAAAGAAAAAAAAAACCTAGAATGATTGGGGTTACATCAAAGAAACAGTCGCCGGGGATTTGATTCCAGGTACATCGAGGATAAGATAGAATTCTTTCCGGGACAAAGCACAGGTTCTGGAGGAGCCCACACGGCAGAGATACATTTATTTCTTGATGAATTCCACTTGTACTTCGGCCATGCTCCTGCTTTTCTTATCTTGTCATCTCACACTATCAATCCAATTAAAGAAACCAGCCTATATTATATCAACCCGTGTTTGATAGTGTTTGCCAGTTCACCGGATATTATTTTTAAAATGAAATTTAAAATAAGTATATTAAAATAATACATTTAAAAAAAAATTATTCTTAATATTAATATATGAAAACGATTTGAGAGTGTCAAAAAACGATAACTCCAAACGAAGAAAACAAATCATGTCCCTCGTGCCCCCACAAATACACTATTGTCTTTATTTTTATTTTTTTAAATTCAGATTTTTGAATTTTAATTAATGTTTTTAATTTTTTTTGGTAAACCTTTGTTTGATTCTTAATTTATATATATATATAGGGTCCTTTAATCCCTTGATTCTATTTTTAATTTCTTAATATTTTTCCTTTATTTTTATCAGAGTTTTTATTGCTGTAATTTAACCATAATTTAACTATTTGAATTAAATTTATGGTTTTTGTTTTTTCAATGATATTAGTGATTTTAATTTGATTATTTTTTTTATTGTTTTTAAAAATATTTAGATTACTTTTTTACCGTGAAAAAGAAAAGATAAAATGATAGGACATAATTGTTTGTTGAAATGATCAGTCAGTCACACCAAATAAAAAAAGATTTTAAAGATAAAATGATAAGACATGATTGTCAAAGCCTTTGTTGAAATGATCCATCAGTCACACGAAGAACATGAATTCACCCCAGTTAGCAAGGATCGTGATTTTGTCTGAGAAGGGAAGAATGACCGTTTTACTATTGTAATTCAAAGTAAGCTATCTCTTAGGCAACAATAATTGACTTATGTCTTTTAGTGTTTTCTTTTTTTTAAAAAAAAAATTAAAGCTACACGCAGCACAACCTTTCTCGAAGCCTTAATCTAAGAAAGTAACACAAGTAGTTTGCTCGGGTCTTTGAAGCCCTAAAATATATTCTGGATCATGCCTCAAAAGCTAGAAGCCGAGCCTACCAGCCCAAAGAAGGCCATTCATAAAAAATCAACATGGTTTAATATTTTTTTTAAAGTGCTCAAGCTTAGCTAATGTGTGTTTGTGCATTTGAAAATATAAGTAAAAAAAATATTTTTTATATATATTTTAAATTTTTTTATATAATGATTTCAAAAATAATTTTAAAAAGATAAAAAAACATATTATTTTAATACATTTTAAAATAAAAAATATTTTAAAACATAACTACAACTACACAAGCCTAGCTAACCATTTTATCTACAAGGAGACTCCAATGATTGATATCATTCATTATCCATTTTATCTACGAGGAGACTCCAATGATTGATATCATTCAAGAATGAATGATGCTACTCAAAAACTCATTTTTGAAGGATATTTCATCATTAGAGAGAACAAAAGGCATGACATGGAAGAACAAGCGGCCAGTAAGATGCAAGAAATGGGACATACTAGCTTAAAATCCCAAATCATTGGGTTAAGTCGTCCTCGATACAACGTTTTCTTTTTAAATCAAATGACATTTTATATATATAATACTTTGGACAAATATTAAAAAAGAAATCCCTTAAACAAATTCATCTAAGTTTGATAAAATAAACCAGATTATAAACTTAACCAAGTTATCAAAATCTAACTAAATTAACCTGAGATTTATAACTTAACTAAAAATCATTAAAAACTCATATAGTCATTGCTGATTTAAACACACACATTAATCTATATATAAAAAAAATACCAAATTGATGTGTAAATCAATTCAAATTGGCTAAGTTCCATGACAGCAAGTCATTAGACTAGTCAGGTTTAATGACTAAACTTTCCAAAATTGAAAAAGATTCCCAGAATATGGGAAACTTTTAAGGAGAAACTGAAATTATTTACAAATCAAAATCGACTACAAAAGATCATACATAAGCCAGCGGGAACACATTCACATAATCACATCAAAAATCAACATCTGGCTGTTAGGCACTCTCAATCGCCTCTCTTAAACCAGGGAACCGATGTGCCCACCGTGAAAATCCTGCCAAAAAGGTTCAACATATGAAATCTGAAAATTTAACTGCAAACAACTTCGGAAAAATGAAATCTGCAACGAGTTGAAGGCAGGGAGGCATAACAAGAAAATGGTTGAAACTATCTGATGCTTTCAAGTTTCAAAGACAGACCTGAAGTAACAATCTCGAGAAGATCTGTTTCTTCTCTAACCATATCAGACATATCCTGAATCAATTGACAAACTTGTAGGTTAGTCTCATCAAGCAGTGATATAGTGAAAAGTGTTACTTCTAGGAGAGGAGCAGGTGGTGGCCAAGGGCATCTGAACACTGATATAATGAAAGGTGTTTCTTCTAGGAAGGGAAATGTGAGTCTAATCAAGCCCTTCAAGAAGCATTAAAAATACATTGCAACGCTTTTAAACATCAATTTTACCTGCTTACAAGAAGCCAAACTTCTTGCAATGATTTTATATAGATTATGGAGGGAGCTGTTGTCGAAGCTGGGATGGTTTAGAAGAGTCTCCTCTGATGTATAATCAAATATCAGAGCACAAATGCTTGAAGCCATGATAATAACAGAAAGGTCATTTGCATTCCCTGAACAATCAAGATCAGAACCTCTAGTCAAGGATTAATGACGCATAAAGATCATAATACTTGTGAAAGAGATGATGACACCCCCTCCCAAGTCATCTACATGCACACAGGCATGCATGCAAACACGTCAAGGAAAGAAATTCTGACTTTCATTAAATATAGAAAGATGACAATTTCTAATCACAGCTTTATTATTTACCTGCCCAATATCCTATGGCCTTCAAAAGATCAATGAAGGTTGATTCATCCATTCGAAATCGCATTTGTTCTTTCTATTAATGGAAAAAATAAAAGGTCAGAAAAAAGTTGCCAATAATGCATAATAACAATAAAAAAATCAGGTTGCAATAAAGATAGCACTACCTTCAACAGCAAATTCAATACTGTATCACATGCCAAGAAGGTGCAGCCATCATCTCCAACCATGTTGCCACGTGGTCCAATCAACTTTACAAGGCATTCTGCAACCTGAAAAATGAATCAATAATGTTATTTTTGAACTTACAACTCTTTTTCCACGAGAAAAAGAAATTGTCTTCTGGTGAAAAGTTATTGTTGAATCATGGACAGCAGCTTGAAGCCTGTTATGAATGACTATTCAACCCGCAAAAAATGTTATTTGCTTAAGAGAGGGGCGAAAGGCCAAACTCAAGCTTTCATATTTTTTTTAGTACAGCACAGACTGGACCAGTTTTGCCAAGGACTAGCCACTAAAGGAACTGCCATCCTCACTTGCGCTGCCCTCTATCATCTTTGTCCCAGCGCTAACTTTGTTTTAAAGTGGAAAGTAGGAAGAGAAAAAAACTCCAAGGTAATGCAAAAGGGCCTTTGCGTGTTGTGCCATTGCTTGTTCCCTTGACCATAAATCCAAGAATGGAAAGACAATGGGATAAGACTACAGGAAGAAAATTTTGTAAGAGGCTTATTTACAAAAAAAATAAAATCATCAACTCAAGGAATGCTTCTGTACTGGACTGGATAGTGCATCCAATTGAATGGAGAATGGGTAGAAAATATCACAAGTTAATAAAATGGTTTAGAATGGAGTAGGGTATTAGTGAATACATTACATTGCTCAATGATACATGTCCAAGAAATCATACCCTCCAAATTATTAATGGAAGAAAGAGCAGCTACATTAATCAATGTCATTATGTGTTCCAACAAAAAGTTGACCGAGAAAATACATTTAGCTGAAAACTAGACCAACTTACAGCTTTGTAACCTCCAGAAGAAATCAAAGCTTCACACCCTTCAATATCCATTGTAATTTGACACATCATTGGAAGTAGAAAAGATATAGAGTGAAAAGGGCTGTCATTCAAAATAATGGGGGCAAAGTTATTATCAGAGTACAATATTGAGAAAAGTAACCGCACAGCTTACTGCAAAAATATATTCACAAACCTTGCTTCATCTTCACCTTCAATTGTCAGCATATAGTCCAAAAGCTCTCTAACTTTCTCTTTGCATGCACCGGGTGTTTCTGCAAGATAGCTATAACAAACAAAAACATTAGTCCACATATAGCATAAAAACAGCTCCTTTAGTAAATGCACTAGCAGAATTTGTCATTAGAAAATAGGAACTGAACATCATGTATTAAGAAAACCTGTCCACAAGTATTTAGCATCCATATAATTGAATGATAACTTGGAGTTGTGATTGGAGACAAGGCAGTACCACCTAGCTCTGGAACTATCTCACATTCAATATCCATGGAAAACAATGTGTTGACACCACCAGGACGGTTGAGGATTATTTAACATGGATATTATTAATTCACCAGTTCATGGTATCAGTGTAGCAGGACATTAATTAAAGCATAATAATGGTAGCAATCATTTCTTACTGTTGCATTTTATTCTTTACACCAACAATTGCAACAAAACTAACACTGTCCATGTTTCCGATGCCATAAAGTTAGTGGCATACAACATACCTCCCAACTACCCGTACAGATGCAAGAAGATCATTTCCTTTATTTTGCCCATGCTCCTGAAGAATAACAATTGTTAAAGCAAGGGTAGGATGAAGATGACAGGTTTTAAGAACAAAAAAAATCATTACCTTGGCATCTTCTAGATACTCTAGAACTACATTAATTGTCTCATTAAGCCCATTGATCACCTTTATTAAAGTTCTTTCACCAATAATACTCCCTAGACAAAGTCAAAGCAAGAAGATTAAATTCCACATGGACAAAAAGCACATGGTGAAAATATGACTCTTGGAATAAAATGACCGACAAAAACTAATGGGAGTTCAGGAATGGGAATATGAGTGTGTCATCAAATACGCATACATGCTGTTAAAAAATAATGTACTCAAAGCAAAAATAACATCCATCAATGAGAAGCTGATGCAAAATTCACTTGTATTTGTTATGATTTCCCAATCCGCTAAGCATATGCCAAATATACTTGATATTTGCAAATTCTCCATGTCAATTAGAGCATTATAACTCACATGCTAGCATATTAACTTTTGTTTACCTTCAACTTCATCCACGGTTGACGTCAATTTGATTACCCTCTCAACCAAGGAAAAGGCAATAGCCACATTTCTTTGCTTTAAGAGAATATTTTCAACAGTTGTTGACGTATCCTTGGAAGCTTCATATTTCAAATAGGCCAGATCATTCAGCAAAACAGCAACTTCAACCCTTGCAGACTCCAAGACAAGCAGAAAACATCTGAAAACAAAATTGCTCAAGTATTATGGCATATTCCATAACAAATTACTTGTAAAAGAAGCAATGCAATTAAACATAACATACCGGTCAGCTGGTATGGAGTCTGGTAAATCAGGTAAGTTTGGCTGACCAAGCAGCCAGCCTTCCCCCATTATAGATATCACAGATTCAGCCAAAATAAGGGCATGAAACTTTTCAGCAGGTTCTGCACGTTAAATGGCACAAGTGAATTTATAATCTAAAATTAAAAATGCATGTTCTAAGCATATTGAATAAAAAAAATTGAATTCAATTTTTCATTATGCTCACTCATCAATCAATGATCATGAGATAAAAGGGGGAAAAGACCCATTTAACTTGAGCAGAGCTCATACCATATCTAGATCCTATCCAAACTATAGAGTATCACCGTAAAGACAGTATTATGCACAATTCCTTTATGAAAGATTGAAAGCAGAGTGGTTATGAGCTTAGCAATGATTATTTTAATTTTCAATCCCATTTCAAATGCTCAAAGATGTTCCCAAGAACTCCACGACAAGTTTAAAGGCATTCCCTAGCAATTTGTCACTGATGCCAAACCCACCCATTCATCAGGTGATTGTTTAAAATACAACCATATATTCAGGTATAACATTTTTAGTCCGAAGAGAAAAGGGAGAATCAAAGGGAAACAAAAATGCCAATATTAGAGATCCCTCGCAAAAAGTTAGCAGATGAAATAAATCCCATTCCAAAAAACAAGCTAAGCTGGTTAAAGGAAAAGGTCACTCAAAAAGAAAGCTATGCCCCTTCACATTTGTGCAAGCACAGATAAGTTTCCAAGTCACCAAGAATGTAAGATGGTTGGTAATTTAAAAGAGAAATCATGTAAAAGGAGAACAAGTACTGTACCTACACGATTCTGTAAAATAGCCACAATCCCAGCACGCATATGATCTGGCCATTTGTTGCCAGCCATTGCACACAACGCATCACAAAGTGGTTTCTGAAACAGCAAGAAAATGACACAAACAGCTTTAGAATTGGAATAAGGAACTATCACCCCCCCCCCCCAACCCCCAACTTTCTCCAAAACCAACCAGACACCAAAACAGAAAATCTCAATGCGTGTTGGTGATTGAATATGATTGATTTTAAAATATCAACAGCAGACATTAGTTATTTCAATTCCAGAGGTGCACTAATCAAACCAAGAATTCTCCAAAGTTTCTATAAGACAAGAAAATTTGGACCATTAAAGAACAAGTAATGCAGAAACAAAGGACCAACAGACAAAACAATGAAGTAAGACACCATCTATGATATGAACTCCGAACTATCAATTACCACTGCCATCAACATTCTGCCATTCAATCTTTAGTTCTAAAAAATATTTGCTAATCCTATTTTGAGAAGGATTTCTAAGAGTCACATAAATTTGAATGCCAAGACAGATTATTGAGAGTTATTTGCATGTTGAGTTTGGCCATTCAATCTAGGCTCTAGTTTCCTCAACTAATTTGTTCCCCGTCCAAGCATGTAAAATTAGCTGCATCTGTAACTATCTAGTATCAATTATAAAGTTTTGCTAAATGACTCCTTCCTAAACAGTAACAATTACGAAACATAATAACTTACTGAATACTTTGATGAGAAGATCTCGGATAGTAGATGAAGTGCTTCAAATTTAAGAGAATTGTGCAACAAGGCAAATTGTCTTGCTACTGTGGCCACCTGCAAGAGAAAGGCAAACAATCTTTACACATTTGAATCCAAAACAAGATAGCTGGAGGTTAAGGTCCAGTCTTCAAAGAATAAGAAATTTAGCAGATAAAGAGCTTAAAGTTATGAAAAGGATATACCAGATGCCAAATTAGCCTTTAGCTTACCATCATTGATAGCTCTGACACATAGGTATTAGTAACAACATCCAGAGACAGCCCGCTTAGTGTAGACTGTACAATTTTCATTGCCAGCTCCATCGTATGAGAGCCTGCAGGATTTTGCATGGCTCATTCAGAATAAAAATTTTTGGAAGAAAATCCTCTATTTCACAAGAAAAAATACCTCTACTTTCATTAGAATAGAAGCTAAGATGCTATAACAACTTAAACCGAGGAACAACAGTTTACCCACATAACCAGGTTGCAGCTAAAAGAATCGCATAAATTTTTTTCATTCAAAATTATCAAGGACGATATCTCAAAGGCTTGCCAGGGAAAGACATTAAAGAATAACATTAATTACCATCAGGCAAAGAACTCATCTGCGAAGCTAGCACTTTCATGCCTCCAGATTCATAAAATGCTGTGGCTCCATCTTCATATGAAGTTGTTACCAGATATAAAAATTCATAGCACTCTTCAAGAACAGGTGAACCTGATCTGTGATTCGAAAAACAAACACTCGGTCAGCAACCTAAAATAATCAAAATCGCAAAATTAGTGATAATCAAGGCAACCGAAAAAACAAAATACTGGGCAATATTTCATGAGAGGCCATTATAAGATAAGTAGTTTGTGAGAATGTAGAACAAATCATTAACAAAATCAGGAAATGGGACAGATTTTTCCAGCACTGTTTCCAATTAAGTTAAGGAAATGAAGCTTACACTTCCGGCATTATTTCCAAAATCAAAGGAATCTTCGAAACCATTTCTTTCGATGCAGCAATATCCGGCACGCGACAGAATGCAGCCAGAACTGTAACTGATAGCTGCAGATACATATCCCTATTATCTCCTCCACTAACACTTCCTTTACACATACCTAACCAAGTAAATAAAAAAAACAAAAAAAAACATACAAAGTAAAAACTCCTAAATTAAGACTTTCAATTTCAGCATAATAAAGATAAAAACCAGTAATTAAATTATTAAAAAAGACGAATAAGAAGCGTTACCGGTTCTTAAGAGTCGGTCAAGAAAGTGAACACCGACTGCGTTGTAAACTTTTCGGAGAGAAACGAGGTCGTCTCCATTACAAAATTTGGTAACTAGGAGTAGACCGGCAAGGCGTTGCTCATCTCTTTCACCTTTCAATAGCTTCAAGCAATCGTCCAAAGACGGGGTTTGTTGCTGCTGTTGTTCCTGCGAGAAGAGAAGAGTTAGAGTCTTAGAGGCTCGAAAATTTTGCAAGAGTTTGTGCGTGAGGGAGATTTTTACCATTAGGTATTCGGAAGTTTTTAGATTGATTAGCTGCTTGACTTGAGGAGTCGCGCCGCTCAAATGCTTAGAATGAGGCCTTAAAGATCAAAGCTGGAATGAGAGTTGGTCGGAGGCTTCTCTCTAGAAGGGTCCTTACTCCATGCTAGCAAACTCTCTAAAGCTTTGAATAAAATTACGAGTTCACTGCAGGAACACCCCTCAGTCCCTTTTCAGGAACACAAAAATAATCTTCCTTTTTCTCTCTCGAAAAATTTTCTTCTCCAATAAAAAAACAGAAAATATATTATTTTAAACATTTTTTTCAGTCTAGAAAATTTAAAAAATACGTTCATATAATACTCTTTTCCATTTCGAGAAAGATAAGAAAATAAAAATTGTGCTAAATTTAAATCTATTTATTATTATGATATTCTTAACATTTCAACTGTATAAATATTTATTATTATTGTTGTTATTATTTATTAATTTTAAAAAAAATATTTTGAGATATAAAAATAAACATAATAATATAATATTTTTATGAATATATTGATAATAAAATTTTACATGAAGAACAAGATTAATTAAATTAAATTACAAAAAATTCTTAATGATTATTATAGTATTCCACAATTGATCTGCAATAATTTTTTTAACCAAACTTATTTGTTGCGGTTAAAACACATCTACTTGAATGATTTTTTGAACCATACTAGCATGTTTTCGTTTAGAAATTCCAGTCTTCCTCTGCCATATTATATAAATAAACAATCTACCCTATCTTTTATAAGAATAAAATTATGTAAAATGCAATGATAAGATGACATTAATTTTATATTTATAATAGATAATTTGAAACTATTAAAGAATAATTTAAACTCAATAATTTAAACTATAAAGCACGGTTTTAGAATATAATTTATATTATTCATTAATATATCTCTTCAAATAAAAATTATTTGAACTTGAAATTTACATAAATTCATGTTACATTATACTTATTTTTTATTAAATAAATAAAAATAATGAAATTAAAATTTATAAGCATTTAGTTATTAAAATTCTGATATTATATTAAAAAATTATCTAAATTTAATAATTTAAATTTCTAAGTGAAATCCTAAAATATAATTTATATTATTTATTAATATAAATAACATCTAAAATGTTAAATCTACACCAAAACATGCATTAAAAAGTTTATATGCTATTTTTATTCCTCCACTTCGGAACAAAATTCATTAAAAAGATATCATTTATCATGATACTATATTTAAGAACCAGGAATATCAGGATAGCTAGCATTTAATTGTTGATTTCTTGAATATTATGTATATAATGAAAACTATAAAATAAAATTACTCTAAAATCCTATTAAATAAATTTATAATGGTTTAGAAATATATTACTTAAATATGTAATCTTTAATTTTAAATAATTTTGTCTTTCTTTACCATATTTTATGTTCGTTCTTCTATTTACAAGATTATTTTACAAGTAGTATTCAAAACATGAAGTGAGTGATTTACCATTGGCAAGAAACAGACAATAAGAAGTTGGGCACACCATTGATTTCTTCTCTTCCTTTTGATGAAGAACGACTAGCAGCTTCTTAACTGTTTTTTAGTTAGGAGTGTAATTTTTTTAAAGTGTTTTTTATTTTAAAAAATATATTAATAATATTTTTTTATTTTTAAAAAAATATTTTTAATATTAGTAAATTAAAATAATTTGAAAATATTAAAAACATATTAATTCAAAAAAAATAAAAAAAATTTTAAAATATTTTCCAAATATACTGTCAAACGCTATAAGATATGACCGATATTAACTGAAAATTATAAGGATAGTTTGTCAAAAAGAATCATTAAACACCAAGTAAGAGTAGAAACGTGTCTTCTAAAGAGTGTTCTCTAATTATTTTTTGTAAGATCAAGGGCGTGTTAATCAATACGGTTGAATACTGTTTAAGAATTTAAAATTTATTTTTAAATTATTAAATATTAAAAATAATTTTTAAAAATACAAATTATATTATTTAAACATATTTATTTTTTAAAAAAATATTTTAAAAAACAACAACACTGCAATTTTACAATCTCTTAAATTTCATATCTTTATTGAATTTTGATTTTTTCAAATGGGTTTTTTTACTGAATTTTATTTGGTCAAGTTTCATGCCCATTCTATAATTATTATTTTTCAATTAATATAGATGTCTGAGTTATTTTGTGTATATTTTAACTAATTTTATGAATTTTAAAATTAACAATTATATAAATTTTAAGTGGTTTTAAGTTTTATAAAACTCAAACTAATGACCTATAAAAAGTAAATTTAAAGTTTATTTAGTTGAGTTGCACCTTTTAGAACTAATTTTATATCATTTTATTTGAATGGAAGATAGAATATATCTATTATTCATAGAATATGATATAAAATAACTAAAATTTTCAAGTGAGGATGGTAATAGTACAGTGTAAGAAGACAATTAGATTCATATTAGTATATTTGTCTTTGCTTCACTAAATGTCAAACTATTTAAAAAGGAAATTAAAAAAATATTAAGTATAAAGATTTTTTAAATAATACTATTAAATCCAATCAAATAATTTAATCTTGAAACCTACAAACTCAACTTTGCTCGAGTTTCAAATTAAATTGTATGAGAGTTGATATAATATGAATTATCTAATTTAATGGTTGTTAGATTCAAGTCGCTTTGGTATAACAACCATACCAGGCTCAAACACCACGAGTCTGGCATGTTTAAATTATTTGGATCTGGCATGATTACCAAACTCATGACTGTTAGGTTTAGCATGTTTGTTAAATGCAAATAGATTGGGTCTAGCGCGGTTAATAGACTTAAGAGATTGAGTTTAGCGTGATTGTCAGATGCGTGGTGCTTGAATATAGCATTGTTGTCAAACCTAAGTAGCTTGAGTTTGGCAAACATGCCAAACACGAGCTACTTTTTTGTTTTTTAGGCTAAAACTGTTATTTTACCATATATAAAAATTGAAAAAACTACAAATAACATTGTCCAGTAGCTGATTAGTACTTAAAAATGTATTTTTATCAAGGTTTTGTATCATCATTTTGCACTTGAAGTATGAATCACTCCTTAACTAAAGCATGTTTTATAATAATATATCTAATAATATAAGATACCTTTAATTTGTAGTAAATGTTTATTTTAAATGCAGGCCTATCACATAAATGAAAGGATTGATTGATTACTTTAAGAACTTAAATTGAAAGGACAAAGAGATGTCAGTGCAATCCAAACCAGAATATTGTTTGGTAATTGGGTCATATCTGGAGCTATAGATATCAAATTTAGATCTACTTTATATGGATGGAAAGATAAGACATATGCCTACAACTTTCATATGGAGCCCAAGATCTAAAAAGGTCATTTTCAAGTTCAAATTGTTGCAACAATAAAGAAGCCCGAATCTGTCCTCCAGCCCGAGCACTGTTCAGTATTTTGACCATATTTGGAGTTTTAGAAGTTGAAATGAGCTGAATTGTTTACACAAGATAGCTGAGACAATTGCCTACAACTTTCATGTTTTCAAGTGGCTCCAATTTGAACATTATCAATAATGTTTTGGGTAGACAAGAAAAGATAAGGATTGTCACTAAGTTAAGAGTTAATCACCCGCTCATTAATTAGTCACCAAATCAATAGTTCTCAATTTTAGCTTATAAAAGGAGGTATTTGTCATGCATTTAGGCATTTTGGTCTCCAGATCAAGATCATGCTTTTACTTTCTCTTTTTGTATTATTTTGTATTGCTTATGCTTTGCTTTCATTAATATTAAGTTTATGCATTTTATTTCCTCTCATTTACTTAATTAACTTTTATCTTATTTTGTTTAATTATTTTTCTTTCTTTCATTATGTCTAGCTAATTTTATTATGTCAAGGTGAAAAGATTACACTAATGGTGTAAGAATAAGTATAATAAAAACTTAATATGGACTTTAATGTTTGATACTAACATGTTTTGTATTTGTTATCTTATTCACTCTTTAATACTTTACTTGTTAAATGACTAATCTTGATTTATGTTGTATAACACTTAGTACAACAAATACTTGACATTTTCGTAGCCCATACTGTATGGTATAACCGACACCTGAGTTATGAAAGGAACTTGATTTATCGTTAACATAAGTTATATTTATGAATGTTTGACGAGATTTACAAGTATTATCATTAATCAAATAAGATGACTAATATAATCATATTAACAATCTATAATCTGATTGGAACCTCCTTTGTGTGTGGTTTCTAATTGAATAATAAGAGTTTATACTATACTTGTTTGACATATCATTAGTAGAACCTCTAACCTTGATATTTGTTATTATCATTGTTTAATCCTTACATTAATATTCTATCTCCAATTTATCATCATCATCTTCTTCTTCTTTTTATTTTTTTACTACTACTACTACTACTACTACTACTATTATAGTTCTTAATGTTATTATTATTGTTATTATTGTTGTTATTGTTTTTTTATAATTTGTACAATTAACCTCTTTGTGGTTCGACCCCGGTCTTGCCGGGTTATTTATTACTTCGACACTCCTGCACTTGAAAGAAGACATTAATCTTTTAGTCGTGTCAATAGCCTATTATTTTTTTATATAAGGAGCAAGGAAGTATTTTTATTGTCGTGAATATAGCGAAAAGCCAAGAAAACCTTTGATCAATAGTTTAAAATTATGCCGACTTTGTTAACTCCAAAGGTAAAAAAATTATTTTAATTGTGTTAAAAAATTTAAAAAATACATATACTCTCAAATAATCTTTTAATGATCATTGGCCAAATAAAAAATCCAAAATATTTTTAAACTAAAGACTTAAATTTAAGTCACTAGAGAGTAATGTCTGACAACCATGCCAAACCCAAGGTGTTTGGGTCCGACAAACCATGTAAAACTCAAACAAATAACAAATAAAGAGGACAATTATATACTTTAGTTGTTAGGAAAGAAAAGAAAGAAAAAACACAAATAATTTATTATTGACAACAATCCAACTATTATATATTTACATGCGTCGTATCATATGGAAGAGGACACGACTACTATTTAGTTAAATAACAGATGACTAGATTTGACATTTGGAAAGCATGGTAAGATAAACCGGTGTTCTATAATATTTTTAACATTTTGATATGCACATTTTATTATTATTATGAATTTTTCACCTGATTAAATTGAATAATAAAATACAAAAACAGATATAACAATATAATATTTTTATTGTTAGAGTATATTAATAATAAAGTTTTATACTCATGAACAATATTAATAAAAATACAATAAATATTTAATGATTAGTATAATCATTATACAATAAATCTTGGAGGGCTTCCCTAGCCAAGCTAATTCATGGTTATTGAGATATATTTAATGTCTTCTAGCAGTATACTAGTATCATTCTTGTGTAGAAATTTTGATTTTTTTTTCACTATATTATATAAATGATGGATCTTTCCCATCCGAGGTTTCATCTTGGAATGTCATTATTATTATCTTAAATTATGTTTGTTTTTATATTTTAAAAATTTTTATTTTTTTATTTTTTATTTAATTTAAATTAATATTTTTTAAATCATTTTGATATACTAATATAAAAAATAATTTTTAAAAATAAAAAATTATTATTTTAATATATTTATAAATAAAAATTATTTTAAAAAATCAACTACATCCAACCATTCACTGAAATAGACAGAAAAATACAAGACAAAAAACACTGTTCGTCAATCGTTTGTCCAATAGTGGATAGTTTTACTCCCGTATAATGGCAAGAAAGGTGACATCATTTGCACCTAGCAACAACGTTTGCAAGCTTTTAGTTTATTTTAAGAACGCCTGCATGATTGAAAATATAATCATAATTATTATTTGAAATATTTTTTTATTTACAAAAATATTAAAATAATAATATTTTTTATTTTTTTAAAATTATTTTTAACACTAATATGATATAAAATTCCAAAAACATAAATAAAAAATAATTTTTAAAGAAAAACAGTTTTTTAATAACACTAGTACAATATAACAATCCAATTTTGTTCTCGTTAAGAACTTGATACAGCCTTGGCTAATAACGGACATGAAAATCCATCTTTGTGTTGATCTTTCAAGAAACGAAGAGGTTCGATGACTGGAATCAGTCACTCCTGCGTCCCAACCCTCTTCAAGGGGGCTGGTTGCTTCAACTTCTGTATTGATCGATAGGGCTTGTTTTTCCATGCCCAGGTTCAATAGAGTTTTTCTGAAATATTTCATATTACATCGACTAGCTGCTGCAAATTTAATCCTTTATCATATATCACAAAGCGACGAGAGGAACAATGGAAGGTATAATCTACAATGGCAGTAAGGAAACCAAGCAAAGATTATTTCACTGTACATCCATCAACCCTCGCCATCATTATTCATATATAGAGAGAAGTAGACAAAAATTCATAAAACATGCTAATGCACACTGCTATTTTTGCTAATAGAATTCGTAACTAATTTGAAACTCTGAATAAGACTGTATTGCATTCATTCTACCATCTGCATGCCCTGGACAACCCACGATCATCGTCTATGTTAGTCTTTCTTTCCTCTAGAAGCAAACTATGGTCATATATATATCTGTGGGGACCATCGCCAAACCCTTTGCAGTTCCATTGCTATGTAGTAGTATGTTCAATATACTTGCTAGAGTGGAAACTTGAACGAAGATCATATATATCGGAATTTGAAGATCATATATATCGGAATTTACACAAATCGATCGCCATTGTTATCACCTGCATTACTTCTTTTCAAAATTAAGGTTGGTTCAAAGCTCGAAGGCACTAAATTATATGAAGATATATGCTTTAATAAAACAATAAAAATACCTTTTCCGTTTGCTTTTCAAGACTGTTGAGGTTGAGGGATTACTGTGCCAGTTCCTCTTCCTTTGATTGATGAACCAATTATTTATCTGCTTTAATTGCAAGCCCGTTTCCTGCACCAATCTTGCCTTGTCTTCCTCCTGAAAAGTCATGGAGGTTCGATTTCTAAAGTTAATAAACAGCCAAAAAAGAGAGACTGATGATTTCGGCTTAAACTGCCCCCTAATCTGGTCACCCACTAATGTCATGTCAGAAGAAGTATCAGCCTGTTGCCTACAAATTCTGCTCGTTTGCGTATGTGTGAGGGCGTACCAACATCTTTTCAGTCCTTTAAGAAAGGAAATTTCGCTCATTTTGTCATTCTTGGACCCCCAAGGTTCGGCACGGCTGTACAAAACTAAAAGCACACGTTTTTTGACTTGTCCTGAGACAGCATCCCAGCAGGTGGGGTTCCAATGAACAGGACTCATGCATGCATATGGGGGTAACCGTAGCATAAATCAATCTCATTTCAAAGTTCAAACTAGAACTCAATAAATGCAGCTAAATGACAGAATCGAATCTTGTTAAAGAGACGGAGCAGGAGCAGTAACACTTACGGTAGGATATGGCCACTTGGAATGTGATTGCCACCAAGCTTTTAAGACTGAGGTTGTGTCCCCAGGAAGCTTTCCTGCTCTTCTCTTTCGCAGAATTTCCTCTCTAATGTCAACAATTTTTTCTTTGTAACCCTGCGAAACGTAAAGAAAATTGGTTACAATGAAAATGTCAAATCCTTCAGATTAGATAATTTTGGCCATTACCTGTTTTAATTCATGCTTCAATTCTTGTCTCACGCGCTCCATCAAAGATCTCTCACTCTCTGTAGGGACCAAAGGACCAAACCCCAGTGTATCTGCACCCTCTAAACTTCCAACGAACAAATTGGCATCACTGTCAACTTGGTCGTCATCGTCATCGGACATTGTTGCACCTGTACCTTCACCTGGAGAAACTCCTGTTCATGTAGCAATAGGAAAATATTAAAGCTTCATGTCATGAATACCTGTCCCGGTATCTTAGTGCTCGAAATATGAAAGTGATAGAATTCTAATGCGGCAGAGACATAAACATTTATCAGGGAAGGCAAGAAAAACTTGAAACAAAATCAGCCTATAATGTCAGTCATGTTTATGGTTTACTAGTTTCAACAGGTTACAAAGGGAAAGCATAAGATCCCAAAACTCTCCAAAGAGCAGGAGAGATTCTTGTAAAGAAGGCAATAAAATTCCCTTAATTCTTTAGCTTTTGCCCTGCTTCCTCCACCGGATGAACCATGGCACAGAAAAACAACAAGAATCATGCCTCCGCAAGAATCTAGCAGCTTCGAGGCCTATAAACAGATTTAGATAATATAAGATAATGAAGTATTACCCGTTAAACTTTGTAGGGATTGCTCTATCTCCCAGCACGCCATCACTGCTTCCATTGCATGAACTCGAACATGTTGTTGCAATTGTTCTTTGAAGGAACAGAGCAAAAGAAAATAATGTGTCTGCATCATCAAAAAATGAAAGGATCAACATTTTGATTCTTTTTTCATGCTTCAGCTTCAAAGTAACTCCAAAAATTGTCATTAAACACGCACTATGTATTCCAATTACATAGGGAAAATAAGACAAACGATCTGAACTAATTGTCTGCTAGTCATGGCAGAATCAAAAGAATCAGAAACGACAGCAATCTCTTAGCAATACCAAATCAAGAGAAATTCACTATGACTTAGTGATATTTTCTTTTAGCATGTGTGGATTGTACACACTTTGAAGTCATTTTCACTGAAAATGTTCTGTTATAGAACTTAACTCTGGAACTATAGGTTACCAAATATGCACATACTCGTTGTAGTATTAGGCTATTACATATCAAACACCATTGTGAAAAATATTTTAGTTGCCCACTTCACTTCAAAACTAACTAATAGAATTTCAAGCAAGCACCTATGCTTGGGGCAATCAGACCCGAAAGGATCAATAGCCGAGACAGATCCAAAAAATTGTGGGATGAAGAACGTATTTCCATTTAATCAAGCAGTGCAAAAAATTTAGGTCAAGGACGATATCTCAAAGAGTTTGTCGCAGATACTTGAAGATCATGACTAAAATCAAAGTATCCAAAAACTCAATTAATGGCTTGGTATCTACCCTATACCCACTTGAAAAATCAAATTTCAGAGTAAGCTAAATCAGATTCTTTGTTTCTGAAAACATGCCATCAGCCATGGAAGGAAAGCTATTAGACCTGGATAGAAATTATTCCTAACCACATTTAATTTCATTTCATCCCTGACATTAGAGTTGTTGAGAAATTAAGGGGCCCCGAGATCGTTAAAGGAGTCTATCATACAGTAATTTACCATGCACATCTCTTAATCTCTTCTCATCTTTCCTCCTGTCTGATATTTCAATGAATTAACTTCAAATGACCTCAATCACTTCAATCTCCAAGACAGACGATCAAATTCGGATCGGTCTCTCATAAAGCTCTGCTGCACTGTGAACCACTATCGTTCTTCGTATTGAACTTGGCCCCTTGAGACTTGCAAGCACAGTCAGTATCCGGATTTTCCGGTCTTTACTACATCAAGAATTGAAGATTACAGCTGTAGCTACAGTCTACCAGTGGCACTCCAAATTCAGAAACTTACAGTTATGGCATTATAACCATTCTTCTTATACCATTACATACGTCCGATCCCATTCAAATTCAAATTCCAGCTTCGAGCCACAAAAGCCTGCTAGTTTTGGCTGTAAACAAACTCGCTTGCAACCAAAGATATCTCCTCCTCTATTAATGTCACAATGAGCTAACACCCTTCCCTAAATCATCAACAATATATCTGCTAACTAAGCACCTAACAGCCATTCAAAAAGCTCACCACCAAACTTCCTCTTATAATTATCCCACCAAATAAAACCCCTGTCGGTGCATCCACCACCCTTCAATCTCAAAAAAAAAAAAAAAAACCCACATAAAATCACTAACTCAACAAACCCCCTAACTATAATCAACCACACCAAAATTCATTCCAATTAACAAAAACTAAGCCAATTTAATTAACTATAGACTTTGGGGTGATTTGAATAATGCCTGTGGTCATAATTAACCAAACCAAATTCATTAAAAAAAAACAACTAATCAAGCCCATTTCAGTTCATGATCCAAGATATTGAAAAATTCACACTTTTTTGCACGAGAAAACACAAGTGGTCTAAAAAACATGTTTGTGTATCAAACCAAAAACACACCAAAATGAATCAAACCCATTTCAATTCACAATCCAAGACATTCAAAAACATAATCTTTGCACCAAAAACAACATAGAAAAAACAAAAAATCGGTCCAAATTGAAAAGAAGTGGACCTTTTTTGTTCAGATTTCAAAGAAACACAAACATGATTAACTAACATGGAAGCATACCATAAACTGATCAAGCTCTTTATCATCAGGAACCAATCCTTGGTGACTTCCAAGAGCAGAGTACTTAGTTACTACTTGTTGTGACTGAGCCAACTGTGCATCAATCCTCGGCAACTGATCAACTGGCGTGGCAACCCTTAAGCACGCCACGTGTGCCGACAGCAATTGATCGTACAACGGATGCGTCAATACGTCCGCTTTATACCTTGCATTTTGCCAATTCACCACCGCCTCTCCTCCACCACTATCCGCCACCATGGCTTCACCTTCACTCTTATTCATATTCTTCAATTCCGACGATTCTTGCGATATGCTAGTTATGATGGCGTGGTCCCCGCCGGCGGCGACGTCGTCGATGACGTCACTGTGGTTGCGGTTTAGGAGGGAGGAGGAGGACCGGGAGAGCCATTGAACTGGGTTATGAGAGGTTGAGTCAGAAGTGGTGGCGGTGGCGGTCGTGGTGGTGGTGTGGAGGTTTAAGAAATTGTTTGTGTTGTTGTTATCAGTGAAGTGGTGGTGAGTTTGTTGTTGTGGTGGTTGTTGAGAGCGGAGGAGGGCAGTGTTCAGCCAATTCGGTGGTGCTGTGTGGTTCTCTGTTGCTTGTTGGTCTGTGAAGTGGTGAAGAGGGAGGTCTTGTGATGACAAGTTATGGTGAAACGCCATGTTCTTTGCGCGAGTCTTGGCGACAGCCAAAAGAAAAGAGAAGAGAAGAGAGGAGAAGATTGTGAGTCTATTACAACATGGGATATGTGTACATGTGCAAGAAAGAAAGAGTCTGATTACAACATGGGATATGTGTATATGTGCAAGAAAGAAAGAGAGAGATGCAGAGGCAGGTGTGATGCAAGTACTCTAAGGAGAAGCGAGAACAAGGTGAATTTTGAAAGTCTAGAGACAGGGAGATTGTGGTCTTTGAGAGAGAAGGGAGGGAGGGAAGGCGATGAGAGATGATGGTGATGATATGTGGGGTTACTATAAACGTCCAAGTTGAAGAAGAGGGAGATGGGAGTGTCAAGAGAGGCTGTAGGTGAGAGTGATTTTGGGTTTGTTTGTAGTGGTTTTCAGGTGAAGAAAACTGCTTGCAATCGAAGAAATGGACTTTATATATGGAGATTTTTATTTTTATTTTTATTTCAATGTTCACGGTATTTATGCTATAATTTTCTATATATTAAACCTTTTTTCCTTCAATTTCTTCAATCTAGTTACGATTTTTATTTCTTGATTTTTTGGCATTTTAATGTTTTTTTCCATGAAATAAAGAAATATATCACATAGGGTTCGAAAAGAAAAATAATTCTTCTCTAGTTGTTTGTGGACTTGCTGTGTGTAAATTTTTGTGTAGATTGGATGTTTATAAATGGCAAATAGTTTTTGATTAGTCATGAGACCAACAATTTTATTACTGTAAATAATGAATACAATTCAAACAAAATTGGTCTGTTTTTTGTCTTGTATTATTTTTTGTCTTGACCTTTCTCAACGCAAGTGTGGCTAGAATTGCCCGAGAGATGATCCGTACCGATTGTTTTTATATTTTAAAACAATTAAATTTTATTTTCTACTTTAAATTAATATATTTTTAGATTATTTTAGTGTGTTTATATTACAAATAATTTTTAAAAAATAAAAAAATATTTTAAAATAAATAATATTTTGAAAAACAATTATAATTACATTTTAAAAAAATTGATATCAAAAACCTTATTGAATTGGCTATCCAGGGTGAGGCCATGATCTGGTCAAGAAACTATGTTTCTACGTCAGATGACAAGTATAAGTCATTATTTATTTATTTATTCCCGTAGTATTTATGTTTAGGTATTATATTTATTTTTCAAATGTCAACACGGTTTTACTTGTAAATTGATAGTGTAGTTATCGTTTAAATTGCTAATGCTATCATTACTTCGTGTACATGGGTCGGATCCTTCCCTAATTCGGATGCTAATCATTCCCTCGATGCACGTAATCTCATTCCTGTCAATGCTAATTATGTTTTCTTTTTTCAAGATAAGACAAAGAAAAAAGAAAAAGAAACGGTAATTCTTGAATCAACCCTTTTTCCAATATTCCCACGATATTCTTTAAATTGTTTTTTACACTAAAATCTAGCTTTGGTTTTCCATGTAGACAAAGAAATGTTTAAATATCTAATTTTACTATTTATTAGTATGTGGTTGTTATTGTTTGTGATGTGTTTTTAATAGTGCTTTTAATTTAAAATATATTAAGGTAATATTTTAAAAAAATTATTTATTTATTTTTATATAATCATTAAAAAATTTCTATTTATATAAAAATATTTTGAGAAATAAAAACCACAACAATGTCAAGTACTCACTTAAAAAACATCTAATCCAATTTTAAAACATCAAATTTTACCATCTAAAATATCAAGTATATCTAGCCTTGAGCCATAAACTGCAATGGTCAAATAAAATTTGCTTTATTTCTTGATTTTTAATCTCAAACCTTAAAATCAGCGTTTTTACTATCAGTCGTCATCGTGTTTCAATAATCATATGTGACTTTTTTTATAGAATTATCCATCCCAGTACAACTTATAACTGGAATAAGAATTAGATTAAACCGGTTAATTTCGTTAATTTAAAATAATATATTTTAATAAAAAAATTAAATTAGATTTTTTGAACAGAATCATGTATGGACATGATCACTTGTATTATAAATAATTAATTCCAATATGATTTAGAAATGAGACCGGTATAATAATGTTTTTTTATTATTGTAAATGGTCAAGGCATGTTTAGTCACTCTTGAGAAATATAGTACAAACTAGATTTTTAAAATATTTAATTTTTTTATTAAAATTTAATATATTTAATATATTTTAAATCATTTTAATATACTGATATTAAAAATAATTTTTAATATTATTAACATATATTTTTACATAAAAAATTATTTAAAAAATAATTAAATTTATACTATTAAACAAGTTTTCAGTGATGTGGTTTTTATTTTTTTGAAAAGAATTTTAAATTATTTATTTTTTATATTTCAAGATTATTTTAGTACGTTAATATTAAAAATAAATTTGAAAAAATAAAAAATATTTTTCATTTAAAAAAAAAACACTTTAAAACAAAATATGTATATCCTTTCCAAAGATGCAACAGTAAACGATTGCCGAAGACGGCAAAGAAAACTGCCGGGTTAGGTTTGGAGAGATTACAGTTAGAAGCGCGTGAGCACAGGGTGTCATGAAACAGTGGGCGTTGGTAGGTATGCTTGCCGTACAAGGGATGCAGCTAATCCATCCATCCATCCATCTAATCTTAAACTGTGGAAACGTACGTGTATCTGCCCCAAGTACTGTTAGCAACACCAGAAAGGCCTTGTTTTTTTATATATTTATTTATTTATTATAAAAATAAATACAGTGATTTATTCCATGCCCTAATGATGTGCCTTGCTCCCCACCCTCTCCCTCTTACCGTTTCATGGTGTCTTTGGATGGATCGACAAAAGCCATCCCAAAGCTGTGGTTGCCACAGAGATGCATGGGACGTTATTGACTTACTGTGTCCTATTTCAAGACATTATTGAGTTATTAATTTAACATCAAAGATTGATACATGTCGTTTTAAAAGTCCCTATTTGAAATTCATTTTAAAAATTCTATTTGATTTTAAAAAATATTAAATTAATTTTTTTAATGTTTTTTTTAATACCATAAACTACAGTACTGAATATACTTTAATTAATGTTATTAAATTCCTTCGTGAGTGAACTCCCTAATTTGCATCCATCCATGACTCAACCTGGCTTTCAAATTACACTAAATAATAATTAATTTAATGTGATTAGATTGATTTAATGATCAACTCATGACCCAGTGAGACCAGGCACAAAGCATGGGAGAAAAAAGGGCACCAACTATTCATGAAAAAATCATATGTGACACCCACAGTAACCTGTGTTCGAGCTTTTGCTTGTTTATTTCATTGTTTCACTCGTGACTTTTTCGTTAAACGAAATTCTTGCTACGCATCTTTATCCTTTTTATAATTAGATTTCTTTACATACATACAGACATTTACATATACATATATATATATCGACCTAATTAACTCTGGGGTATTAATTTGTGTTTTAATTCCTGAAAAAATTTATTATTTTTTTTCAATAGAAGAGAGTTCAAAAACTCCATAATGGTTTAGCTACAATTCACTAGGATGTCAAATATTTTTCTAGACATATGTGTTTTTCTAGAATTAATGCAACTATAAATGATGTTCTACATGTCAATGTAATTAAACTCAGCTTAGCTATTTTTATGAAATTACTTTGAAATATAGTATGGGTTGAATTCCAAAAAAAGGGGATAATTGATTAATCACATCCAAGTCACCTGCTTAAAATTTAAATTATTTTTTAACACCACTGATTAAAAAATAAAATTGTTAGCATTGGATTTTAGTAATGGATCAGTGACAAATTGTGTATATATTATTTTTTAATATCAAAAATGGAAAATCTGTTGTTGAAAACCAATTAATTATTTTTAAAAAATAAATTATCTAAGGACTTTGCAATGAATTCTTCGTTGCTGATGTGACAATATCAACCTCATCTTTACCTGCGGTACTTGGCTTTTTCTATCACAGGCACTATAATTGTATTTTTTTTAAATATATTTCGATTTATTTGCATTAATGAAAGTTTAGCTGAGTTTTAAATAGTATTGCAAATTTTATTTTTGTTCCATTTATTATTATTAATAAAATAGTTTTAGATATTAATGTATGTTGTTTATATAGTTATCTATATGTGTTCCACTACTTTCAAAATATCCATAAATAATAATACTAATAATAAACCAAAATAGAAAAAAAAACATAAATTAATCAAAAGATCTATATAACAATTGATCTATATAATTATGCTAATTGTTTCAACAATAAGATTTAGTTTTATCTGCACTTAATTAGGTAGTTCCTAATAGCTCTATTTTTTTAGCAGTTGAACAACAACATTGTTACACATCAGAAGCATTAAAGTGTTAGTCTTGAATTCAAATATATATACACTTGTAATAATATTTGTTTCCAATAACATCCATGCAGGATATAAATGTGATTAATCGTGTCTGAAAAATAGTAATCAAGCCAGCGAATTGAATGGCTCCTGAGACCTGCATGCATGCACATAAAGAAGCCTCGAGAGGGAGAAGACAGACCTGGACTCCTGTCCTCCGGCAAAGACACTTTAATTTCCAATATTTCAGGTCGGCAGCCAGTCCATGAGACAAAATCTTGCTGGGCATATAGGGGATGCCTTTGTTCGCATTTATGACATGCAATAATAATCAGGGCAATACGAAGGTCAGAACCTGTTTCAGAAGAGGATGTACTAACCTCCAATATAATTTCAGAAAGGTTTGTTGTTAATTTAGGCTATTAATTAGTGTTTTAACGTGCCGGATATATAAGATTGATACATGGACCTGCCGCATCAATTAAAATTAATCATATAATTTAACTAGAAAAAAAGGGTTACACGACAGTTAATTACGCCATATAAAGCTGTGCCAGGCAATTTTAAGTCAAGAACATTGTTACAGGCCCCAGTTGAACCAGCTTTTAACAGTGCTGGGGCTTAAGATGAAGATTGAATTATTATATTGCATACAACACGTACACTTCAATTAAAGCAGTATGAACGGTGAATTTTCAGGTAGGAGTCTTTGTAAATTAATCACGTGCAAGAATCCCAAAGCTAGCTGGCATAAATTAATTATCTGGGGTTCTTTCAACATTAATTGATTAAATGTAAAAGCGGTACAAATTACTTTTTAAAATGTTTTTCAAATATATTGAAGTAAATATTTTTTTATTTTTTAAAATTTATTTTAACATCAACATATTAAAACAATTTTAAAATATAAAAAACAATAATATTAAAACTAAAAAATATTAAAAAATTTTAAAGCATGGTTTGATAATGTGGCTGAAACCTCCTTCTTTTAAATTTTATTTTTTTGTTAAATTTTTTTATATTTTTATATTATTTGATATACTAATTTTAAAAATAATTTTTTAAAATAAAAATATATTATTTTAATATATTTATAAAAAAAATATTTTAAATCATAACTATTAACTCATAGTAGACAATAAATATTTGTGAGCTGTGTAAGCAGCTGGCAGCGTAGCCAGGAGGAACACGGTTTTGTTGCTTGTTTGGCTGTTCATGATAGGTTGTACTCCGTCAAAACATAGCAAATTGCTATGGAGGGACAATTTAATTAATGCTATTTGTGTGCTGTGTGGAAAAGCTGATGTGAAACGGGTGACCATTTTTACTTGATTGTTCTTCATTACTCGAAGGCTAGCTGGAGTCGTGTTACAGACAAAAGTCATGGGAGCTGGTCTTCAAATTGCGGTGGGCTGTATTCAGGCTAATTATTGGCAAAGTGGGGTGGAATGCCGCTGTCCAGGGAAGCAGAGGAACCATCGAGTATTTGGCATGGGTGATGGCTAGTTCTACATCTGATGCAGTGATCGAATGGATTGGTCAAATGATTTGTTGCAGGCTAGCTGCATAGGTATATATAAACCTGCTCGAGTCGTCTAAGGTTCAGTTTGCTTTGAAATTTGTAAGCTTTAGTTGCTGGAATAGATTGTTTTTAGATATATTTTTTTGGGTTACCATATACATTGTTAGGGGTGTGAGTTTTTTAAAAAAAAACGTAAAAAAAAGATATATAGGTACTAGAAGTTTTTTTTTGACATTGTTATTAATCTTGAAAATAAAATTGTTTTGATTTTTTTTTCTAAAATTAATTATTCATTTTAGTGTATTTATTGTTTATTTTAACCAACACAATCACTAAGGTTATTGTTTATATTTTTTAAAAAAATATATATCAAAATATTATATATATATATATGTATGTATGTATATGTGCAAAAATTATAAAGCTTAAAACACATTTTAAAACTTTAATAATTAAACACTTATCTCAACAGATTTTTTATAAATAAATTATTATTGTCGTTATTAACATTATTATTTTTGAATCAGATACATAATAATTAAAAAATAAATTATTAATATTTAAATAAAAATTCTATAATAGTATTTTGAAAACCATATTAAAATTGACCACTAACTGAATCTAACAAATTTTTTTGGACTGTAAAAAAAAAGGAAAATGAAAAAAAAAAGAGAGGGTAATTGCATGCTTTGTAGTAGGGTGAGCTCCATGTTTTTTTTTTTTATCAATGGAAATGCTCATTTATATTCAAAAAAATAAAGCAATATGAAGCAAGCCTACTAAATTGGACAATGGTCTAAAATACGAAGATATAAAGTTCTATATTCAAGTTGCATGGATCGATAGTTTATATATTCATAATTATTATTAATTGATAGCGTTATCATTTAAATATATGTCTCACTTTTAATTTTTCTCTTGACCCATTAGACGTTATTTTTTTTACTTATATATATATATATATATATATATATATATATATATATATATATATATATATATATTGGCTGTCCCCTTGGCATCCAGCAAGGGGAGACATGAGCTTCTAGCATACATGTACATTACTTCCAGCGAGATAATTGGGTGTTTAGTAGGATGAAATAGTTATTTTTTAAAGAATTTTTTATTTTAAAATATATTAAAATAAATTTTTTAAATTTTAAATTAAAAAAAATATTTTTAATATCAGTATATTAAAATAATTTAAAAATTAATTTAAAAAAAATTAAATTTTTTAAAAACATGAAAATAAACCAGGATTGACGTACGAAACCCGATCGATGCCTTAAACCTTCTCCGAGATTTGCTTAGCTAATTGAATGTCATCCCTTTAACCTCGGAGCTGGCTTTCCACGTCACTTAAATTTGCGTAACAAAATACCACCTAATAACAACACTAGAGACAGCTGAAACATTCCATCTATCTCGCTTACCGGTTTGGTCAAGAATCCATCTGGATGGTTTCCTTTGTGATTACCGGCTATTCCAGTCACTTAACACTGAAGAAGATAGTTGTCACGCAATCCCAACTGCTCTGATTATAGAATTTAAAAAATATATTAAAATAATATTATTTTAGTTTTTAAAATTTATTTTTGATATTAACATATTAAAATAATTTTAAAATATTAAAATATTTTTTTTTAATTTTTCAAAAAATAATTTTACATCACAAAAACAAATGGTGACTTATTAAATTACTATATCAATTTGAGTTAATTTTAAATAATAATTTTAAAATAAAAAATATTATTTTAAATAAAAAATTGAAATAATTTGATAAAATTCAAATTTAAATGAATTAATACTTAAAATATTTCTAAAAACCTTGGCGAAAATCAATTTTCAAATTAACAAAGTTACTAAATATATACTATCAAATTAAATTCAGTTTAATAAGAGTTTGGATCAATTAAATAAGTTTAGTTAAGGTATATGTTATAGACACAGCCACAATATCAAAATTATTTCTTGTTCTATCACTAGAGGTATCATTTCACTTAATTCAAATTTAATGTAAACCTATCCGTATTTAACATAATATATAATCTTATCTTTGATTTTATTTAAAAAAATAATCATACTAAATAAGCTATCCAATTTTATTTTATTTATTTATTTTGAAAAGTATAACACATCCTACCTGCTGGTACATGTTTATCCAAAACTCAATGGCATATTTTGTATAAAATCTAATATAAAATGCATGTAAATTTTTGTATGATTTTATATAATGTTTGATTGTTAGGGTTTTTACCCTAAGAAATTTTGTTATAAATTACATTTTGGAAAATTAAATAAGTAAAATTAAAATAATTTTATTTTAATTTTAATTTGGAAGTATTGACTGAGATTGTGGTAGTGATTATTTTTTTAAAATAAAATATTTTAAAATATTTTTTTTGTAAAATTTATTTTTAAAACTGACATATGAGAAATCTAAATTTTTTTAAAAAAATTAATTTAAAATAAAAAAATCAAATTGTTTTAAAATTACTTTATGTATAAAAAAAATCACACTCCAAGTTAACACAACGGTTGAGGCTCAGATTTAAATAATAAAAATAAATAAATTGGATACCTTTGATTACGTCGCTCCTCTCTGAACCAGTCGCGGGAAAAGTAACTTCTAAGACACGCGTCATCCTATCGTAGCTTGAACCACAAGTCTTCCCTAGCCAAGAGCACGCGCCATGGACGTACCGAATGAATAACGTCCATGAGGGTGGGGACAACTGGGAATTTTGTTGACTTACCTGACAGCCGCCGGCCCGGGGGGTGTTGCTGAGCGTGTTCCCGTTTAGGTTTTAAAGTATTTTTAATTTATAAATATATTAAAATATTATTTTTTTTAAAAAAAATGTTTTTTAATACCACCGTATTATAATAATTTTAAAAATAAAAAAAATAAAGTTTAACTAATATATATTTAAGTTATGAGGTTTAAAATCTGTTTATTTTTATATTTTAAAACTTTTTTATAAAAAAATAAAAATTTATATATATATATATATATATTATTTTTATATATTAATGTTAAAATTAAATTTTTAAAAATAAAAAATATTTTTTAATGTATTTAAAAAAAAAAATAAAGGAACGCAATCAAACTTGCTCAATCAATGCAAACTGCTTATGATCCCACACCTTAAAAACCCATGGGGTCCACAACCAAAGAAAAATTCGTGGGCTTTGAGCATGGGGCCCAGTTTTAAAAGAAGTTGGGTCCAGCAGAGATAGAGAGAGAAGGGACTGTCCATTAGGGCCAACGTGCCCTCTGGTCCCCTGCCTATTGTTACTAATTTATTTTTTTCTTTTTGAGTAGGGGACCAATGGTTCTGCCGTCGGACAAACGGCAAATAAGCAAGGCACGCTCCACCTAGAAGAGGAGATAGGCTCTAGTAATTTCTTAGGAGATGTTTGGTTGTCTTTTCTTCAAAGTTTTTTGAGGTGGTCCATGGACTTGCATGCTTCCTCGTCCATTTGGTATCGATTTAGTCTCTCTTTTTTTTGTTTAATTATTGAGAAAGTTATTTAATTTAATCAAATAGTTTTTACCTTGGATTCTATTTATAATTGTGCTTTAAATTTTTATTAAGTGTAATGTAAAATAACTTATTTTTTTATATATATAAAGATTCATCCCAACTATTATTTAAACTAAACATATACATTTTAAAATATACTTTTTATAAATAATAATTAAAAATATTTTTTTATAATATTTTTTTAAATCATGATCGCAAAAACAATCTTTATTCATTTTCTTCTCGCACTTGTTTCTTCTAATTAATTAGCAAAAGTGAACTGTATAATTTTTTTGGATAATGGTATATCAAAACTAAATCATTATTTATTATGTCAATAGATCATTCTCATTGGTATTCGGATAAAATAAAAAAAAAAACCTACCGAGGCACACTTAAGGTCAATATAGTATTTAACTTGGGATACCATAAAAGGACTTGATTAAGGTGACGACATTAATTAAGGTAACTCTCTCAAGCCTCGTTCGTTGGTGTGATTTTGTCATTTAAAAGAGCTCACTGTGAAGGATGAATTGATGGTGATTTGTTCACTGCCTCATGTCACTAGAAGCGGACCGGAGGTCTCATTTGTAACGTGTCCCGTGAAATTTTGAAAAAAAAAATATTAATATTTTTTATTTTAAAATTATTTTAATATGTTAATGTTAGAAATATTTTTTTATAAAATAAAAAAAATACATTTGTAATATATTTTTAAATAAAAAATAATTTAAAAATAATTACTATTATATTTCCAAACATATATTTAAATATGCATGCCTTATTACCATTCAATGAAGATGTAAATATTTATAGTTGCATGCCCTCGTATTTCTATTTTATCTTCTATGGATGATCGTAATTGTGATATAGTTGTTTTTTAAATTATTTTTATCTAATATTAAAATAAATAAATAAATAAAATTTTGAAATTCTAGCATCAAAATGATAAAAAATTATAAAAAATAATTTAAATAAATATATCAAAATAATTGGTTTTATTTTAAGGGATTAAATGCTATCCATACATTTTTTTTCAAGGTGTTTATAGCAGTGATAATAATAATTTTTTAAATTATTAAAACAATATTTTTTTTAAGGGATAAAATACTATCCCAGACAAACATTTCATTTTATAAAAAAAATTAAATGATAAAGATTTTTACGGGTGCCGTTATAATGGCTAGATGAACACATCATATCTGACATAGTAAAATAACAAATAAAAAAATAAAATAAATCATTTTTGTAATGAAAAATGAACTTATTAAAACTATATTAGATAAATTCTCATCAATCCGCTATAGTAAAACAGCGTACAAGAATGTACCTAAATTAAAGAGGGTGTTCTAGTAGAGCACAGGAGCCTTAGACACTAGAACCAGGTGCATGCAATCTGTCCCTATGACTCTTGATGATTAAAGCTAAATTTCCATATTTTTTATTTAATGATATTATTTCCAATAGTAATATTTTAATATTTTTAATATATCAAATAGGTCAATTTTCATAATTAAAGGAAAGACTAATAAATATATTTCCAATAAATTAGTGTATAAAAATAGCTTTCTTCAATCATAAGCAACCACATTTCCACCTCGTGAGCTGCCGACTCATGGCTAGACTATATAATCTTGAAGTGCACGTGGCACGAAACCAGGCTTCAAATTTCTGCCCTCGGAGAATAGATGGTGCTGGAAGTCAAAAGCTCTCTCCTCAGACCTTTTTTATTTTGTCTATCGCTGTTTATAACCACGCGGGTTAATATTCAATTCCATCCTTTCGGTTTTAAAGAAGAAAGCCATTCACTTGCCCATGCCAGTTCCAAAATTGGAGGTGACAAACACTCGTCCCCTAGCACCCAGTTTTACCGCTGTGCATCATATAACCTTTTCTTTTTAAAAAAAAATATGATATGCGAATTAATTTAAATATATTTTGATTAATCTTTTGTAATTTTAAAATTAATAATTATATCAACTTTTAAAAATCTTAAAATTTATGATATTTTAACTGATAATTTTTTTTAAAAAAATCTAAAATCTAACTAATTAAGTTATATCCAAAATATCATGTAAGTTATTAAATTCTCTTTAAATATAAGTTGATTTGATTTAATATTTTTTTAAATAAATAAATATAATCTTGATTTTCCAATAAAAAACTTATTAAATATTTTAACTGGATTGATCAAATTAAACTGTATTTGTTGATTTCTTTTAAAAAATAATTTTATTTATTTATTTATGAGATAACATGCTGAAAGATCATTATCAAATTTATTATTTATTTATTTATTTATTTATTTTAATATAAATATTTCAGTTGTAATTTTACTTTTTTAGAATAACTTGAAAAATAAAAATTGAGTCTATTAGATATATATTAGATGTAGTTAAGTTTAATAGGTTGATCTAAAAACATTATGAATTTGACTTGGATTGGATTTTTAATTAAATTGTATAAAATATCTGATTTTATATTAACTTAATTAATTCGGTTTAATTAGAATGAAATCAATAAAAAATATTATTTTAATAATAATAATTAATCTGAATTAATATAATAACCAGCGCAGATCCAATAGTGCATGCCTCTTTCCAAGTCAATCAGGATGTGATGGCTATAATAAAGAGTATACCCCACCAGGGAGAGAACTTTCCTATCGCTAATTAGGATATCCGAACAGTACACGAATGGTTATACAGTTGACACGTGTTCGACTCCAAACCTTAAATAAGTAAATAATAAAGTAATAAATGAAAAAAAAAAAAATGAAGAAATCTAGTAAGACGCTGTCTAGGTTTCGTGGGGTATCCGCTACGGTGTCGCTCAGCGTGCAATTTGCTGTTGCTGTCACCATCGATCAATCACAGCCGGCGACATGATATACATGATCATCTTCCTTGTGGACGGTTGGCAAGGCCCACACGTTTTACACGAGCCGATAGAGAGCAACATCCACGGTATCCCAATTTCACACGCTTTTGGATGCACTAGCTAGTAAATTAAGCTATCTTAACATCAACACCCCATTTTAAAAAGAGAAGTTTGATGATTAAAAAGAGAGTAGCTGCATTTAGTAGGTTGATTTCTTGATTAATATAATAATGCAATAGGGTAATTAGGTAGTTTTAGCATATTTTTTTATTAATTTTGTTTTGGTGGGACCAATTCCCACAAGATGAAATATAAAATATATTTTGATTGCTAGGGAAAGGAAAAGGTGATTGTGTGAGATTTATTTATTTATTTATTAATATGAATATTTAAATTAGTTTGTATGTATTTTAATTAATTTTATAAGTTTTAAAATTAATGATTATATAAATTTTTAATGATTTTAAACTTTATAAGATTTGAATTGATAATTTTTAAAAAATAAATTTAAAGCATGATTAGTAAATTATATCTCTTAAAATTTTATGTCTTGTTTTTTTTAAAAAAATTAATATAGATGTTTGGATTAGATTACCTCCACTATAATTAATTTTATAAATATTAAAATTAATAATTATATAAATTTTTAATAGCTAGAAAACAGAGAGATAACATTATCTTTAATCTTAAAGGTGGCAACTCGATGTAGTCCAACTATTGTTTACCTAAGACATTAGGTGATTTAATATTGTTTTCCTCTATTCCATGTGCTTGAAAATGTTGTACCCCTTGTTTGCTACAACGAGAAGAAAAGAATAACAAAGTAGCCTCCTCTGCGGCAGCTAGTATCAATAAAATAAGTATAAAGAAGAAGAAAAATCAATGAGCAAGAGAGAATCCAAATATAAAACTCAGTCATCCGCTATACTCTCATCTTGGCTAGGAAATCCGCACAAGAGCTTGCTTCTCTGAGCGCGTGATGAAGAGTGACCTCTCACTTCCCAGCTAAAAGTTCTCTCATGAGCAAGTAAGATTATAGTCGAGCGTGGAAGGAGTGTTTTTTTTTTATATATATATTTAGATTTAAGTTTTATCATGTATGCTTCTTATTTTTGCAATATCTTTATTTATTTATTGGATTTGCAGGATATTCAATAAACTATAAAAATTAATCATAGTACTAGCCTGAATATCCTACATAAATAAATAAAAAAATTCTTTAATGTTCATAATAACTATTCCAAGATAATGTTGCTGAGTATTACCATCAAGAACAAGATGTGAAGTGACCAAAGAGTCTGAGTTATAAAGGATTTTTTCGAAGCCTCGAGTCCAGGCAACCAGCAAACAAAAGCTTTAGAGCCATAAGTTCTGGAAGCAAGTTAGAGCCATAACCAGTAAAAACCGTGAAGCCCACCGTCTAGGGTTTCTGAAAGAGTTTTCGTATGCATCTAATTTCACAACACCCATGCTCGAACATTGCCATGTAATTCAATCAATTTCCTTACACATGCTATCTTTATTCTTCCTAGCGGATTGATAATCGGCTATAAGGTGTTTAATTATTTTATTCATTATATATATTATTCAATCTCCGACTATGTTTAAAAGAGATTAACATGGACGGTTTTTTAAAATATAATAAAAGAATTTGATCTTGATATATGATAATTGATTCGAGTTATTTCAATGGATAAATGTAAACAAAAACTTAAAATCATGGTGAACTTGAAAAGTATTCCAAGGTGAATTTCTCCGAAACACCTATATTGATTAAAATAAATAAATCAACATGCACCACTTGAATTTGCAAGTAGATATACCCTTTTTCTTGTTTCCCATCAACTAAAATTTTCAAAACCCATCTATTAGTTTATCCACTATGTCACTTTCACAAACTTTGATTAAGATCTTGATCACTTAAAGAAACAATAAAGGAGTTGAATCACAACCCCATGGCCTTATTTTAATGCTAAAAAGATTTGGCTTGCAAGACAGTCCAAGATCATAGACTCCGAACACAAGATCAATCCATCGATGCTACCAAGGTTTCGATAAAGCTTGTGTGGGATAACATTCCCAATAATCGAGGAAGAAATACCTAATAAAAAATAGCTGGCTAGGTCGCCTTGTGATGCCCTACATCTATTCTAATCTTATATAGCGTGTTCTTTAAATATTTTTTTTTAATTTTAAAATATATTAACATAATATTACCAAGTTCTTTTCATTAACTTTTTTTTATTTTATTATTGAGAATATTTAGATAGCTCATCTAATTTTATAAATTATAAAATTAATATTTATATAAACCTTTAATAATTTTAAAATTTATAAAATTTTAACTAGTCATTTTTAGATAGTAAATTTAAAACTTAATTATCTTATTTTTTTTATTTTAAAATATATTAAAATAATATTACTAAGTTCTTTTCGTAAGTTTTTTTTATTTTATTAATAAATTAATATTTATATAAACTTTTACTAATTCTAAAATGTATAAAATTAAAACTTTTAATAACTTTTAATAAGCAAACTTAAAACCTACTTATTTTATATATTTTTAATTTTATAAGGAGTTATTTTATAATTTTTTTCTTATTTTTTTGCTATTCATTTTCTAATTAAGTTTAAGATTTTTATTTAATTAAAATTTTAATTTACCAATCACATATAACATCATCATCAACAATAACAACAATAACATCAACTTTTAAAATCACAAATTATGGGATGCTGGTTGATTTCTCTGTACACATGTCACCTATTATGAATTATTGAGTTAAATTGGGATGGATATGCTTATTATATGATTTGTATTTAAGAATAAACTTAGACGAGTCAAACAAATTATTGATAAACTCATGCTCGTAAATCTTATTCTAATTATTGGACCGGATCGAGGATTGAGATTTTATAAGCGTGTTCTTTGTTTTATAATTTTATTTTTATTTTTCTTCTTGTTTTTTGTGATTCATTTTCCAACTAGGTTCAAGACTTTTATTTAATTTAATTTTTATCTTACTATTTTTTAAAAAAAAAACCTTGGTTCTTGTAGACAGCGATTTGAATGCGGCTGGGATTCGAGGGTGTGGAGTGGGGCAGGATTCTTTTTGGAAGACTGAAGACTTCAGAGAAAAGGTGTAAGGTAGAAGAGAAGAACTTTCAATGAAGAAGACGTGAAACATTTCTGGATTCCAATTTGATCTGCATCTGTAGTACATAAATGGAGATTTTGACTGCTCTTCTGAAAATGAAAGCACAACCTGCAGCAAATGCATTTTTTTACATGCCCACAATTGTGGATCATGCCTACCTAGTCTTGCCTTTTGTTTAAGATTGCCGTTAATTTTGTTTTTTGAGTGCATTTTGAACGTGTGTTTCATCTTTTAAAAAATAAACTGGTGTTTTTAATTTTTTTTTAATTTTTTTTTGATTTGCAGCTGTCAAAATGAAAAAATTATTTAAAAAAAACACTGTATATTACAATATTCAGTGCACAATTGTTTGTACAAATAAATAATGTCATAAAATATTCACAATTCAAGGGTGCAAACTTGGGATAAAATTGTATTTTTATTAAAATCATTTGTTATTCAAGATTAGTTTATTTGCCTGTACTTTGATGCAAGCCAGGCTATTTAATAAAAAAACAGTAAGTGCGTGAGGATATTTTTATAATACTATTAAACTTTAAATAAAATTTGAATAACTCTTTTTTTATTTAAAAAAACTAATATTAAACAATAAAATCAAGAAAAAAATTACAAGATATTTTCATTGTTTTTATTTTTTAAATGTTGAACAATAAATTTTAAAAAAAATTATAAATTCGATTTAAAAAATAAAATTAAATACTATAATTTCATTTCATTAACTGATCAGATACTAATCACGGGGAGCCAAGATTGACCAAACAGAAGGTGGCCTTTTCAACCCTTCAAGAAGAGAATAGACAAACACTAGCACTCACAAACCTTTTTTTTTAGCCAAGTTACCTAATTCTTTTTGTTTTTTGTTTTTTTTATTTGATAAAAAAAGGTGTTAATTTTTAGATCTTCCGGCATTAATTTAATTTTAAATTACTCTTCTAAATACTGCTTCAAAATTTAAAATTAAACATGAGAGGTAATAATATAAATATTTCTATATTATATTTGTCTAGGCGGTTCAAACACGGCATTATCATAGATACAGACGGATAGTAAGTCATCCAAATCATTTTGAAGGCTAATTTCTTGCTTTTAATGGGAATCCATATCAAAAGAACTCAAGAAATATGTCCAGTTCATGGACATGGAAGTGTCTAATTCCGTTACGCGTGACAAAGGTCGCAAAATTGCCCCACCAAGGATGTGATTGCCTTATCCATAACATGATGAACCATACATGTGTTCCTTGTTAAAGACTTGTGCTTTGTACGAGTTCGATCCATACCTTTCAGAGGAGCACTTGTCGGGGGAGATAGATAGTGCAAAATCAGAGGAGCAAAATCAAGCATCAAGTTAGGACAATTATAGAGGGGGGAATTTGGCTAAAAGTGACTCCCAAAAGAAATGCTTAAGAGATGTACTAGCACTAGATAGTGATTCATTAGTGTCTGTTCATCAGGTTTTCTCTCCAATGAAGACTTCAACAACAAGATGCTCTTATCCTTGAACATCTGAAAAGATTTGAGACTGAATAATAATAATGCATCATGCATGCATTTGAAGGGTTTTTCTTAGCTTTTTGAAAGGATGAGAATGTGCTAAAACTTGGATGAGCTTGTCGGCGATGAAGATCCTATTTGTTTTTGTTTTTTGAAAAAAAATTATTTTTTTTAGTTTTTTTTACTTCAAATTGAATTTTTTGATATTTTTATTTTATTTTGATATGTTAATATAAAAAAATATTTTAATATATTTTTTTAATTAAAAAATAATTTAAAAAATTAATATCAGGCATCATCCCACTTCATATTTCCCTCCCCTCAGATTAGGCTTTCTTCATGGACCACAAGAGCACTTCTGAGACACTACTCCTTCATGGACCACAATCCCACTTGACCTCTTTACTCTCACTGTTACAATCATGAGATTTTATTCTACCAATATGCCTTGCTTAGTTGAACTTTTCTCAATTGTTTTGGAGGGTAACCTCAATTTTATCCCTAACTTTTTACTCAATTCTCAATTTCATTCTAAAAAAAAAATTATCAAAAGGACCTATTAAGAAGTGTTTGAAACCCAACTGATAATAATTTTTTTTTTAGATGAAAACGAGAATTAAGTAATATTCGAAATAATTTGAAGTATCGTATCAGTATTTTCAGCGCAAAAAAAAGAGGCAAGACTTGGAACTCTATAATTCTCATCTCTCTTACTTTGCAAGGGCAGGCAGAACAAGCACGTCTCCCTATTTATGATGTTAATGGGTTCTTGGCCATAGTCAGTCACCTTCTCCATCTTTTTGCATGTCTCCAAAGTCACAGGGGCCTTGTTCATGGCGCGTGGCCAGTCTCTTAACAATCCCCATCTTTTATACACTGTTACGAGTTTTGAACAACGATCCAAACAGGTAAAGGAACCGAGTGCCCCACCAGCCATTGTAGGTGATATGATAGATGAGGAAAAGGGGATCAAAGGACATATAATTTTGGCTTGGTTCTTAATGATAATACGTTTTCCCAGTCTCTCTCTGTGATGTCATGCCATTTGCTCACCGAGAGAGAGAGGAAAAGGGACTGAGCACACAGACAAATACTACAGCTGAGACCACATTTCCTATTACATGATGCTGATTGTACACACACACAATTGGGAGAAAGAAAAGGGTGTCATAAGCATAGTAGAAAGGTTGTTGACAAGTTTTGTGGAAATTGTTTTAGCAATGATATATAGCACTTGAAGGGATTTTTGCATTTCGAGGGAAAAGTGTGGGAGATGGAGAAACTGAGGACAAATAAATTAGTCTGCTAGGCAGTGAAACCGTATGAACAAGGTCATTGTTGGGTGGCGTGCTCGTTATACAGAAAGATTTATGACTTGTGAGTGAGAAAAATCCATTCACAAATGTGTGAAATAATACACAGCAATGAAAACACATTGACATTGATCATTGCTTGGGGATTTTTCATGTGTTGAGTTCTGACTATACCAGAACATGACAAGGGAGACATGTTTGATTTAGACACAATAAGTTTGGTTGCTGGATATTCAATACTATCAAGAATCTAACATTTGATTTGAAATAGATCAACCACATTATTTTTTGTTTTGAGGGGGATGCATTATCTACTATACAATAATTAATTATGGAAAAATATTAACATATCAAAAACTTGATTTTAGTGCGGCCAACCACGCGGTTAAGCCCGTTCCCAAATAAATTCTTACTTTTATAATAATTTTTTATATTTTAAATACTCAATTTCACTGTAAATAATACCAAATAAGGATATCTGTGAATACAATACTAATTTTAAATTTTTTAGTTAATTTTCTTAAATTTTGATAAAAGCTTTTCATGACTGTCGATTTCCTTTCACAGAAAGCTCGTGGACTTTATCTTAACATATTAGAAACTGGTGTTGGTGATTTACAAACCAAATCAAGGATTATTTATCTATTTGTTTAAATTTATCTTTCTTTTGAGGTGAAATTGTTGATTGTTGCTTCAAGTTAATTCAAGGGTCTTGGTGTAGGGTGGGGCTAGGAGAGTAGTTGGAAATTGCAACAAGGTCAATTCTAAATTACCAGCTGGTGAGTTTGAAATATGAGCTTTCTTGAAAATGAACATGGAGAAGGTAACACAGAGGATGTGGAAATTGCATGCCAAGGAAACTACAACCCTATAGCATATAGCACTTAGCATGGGGAACATTAGGTGAATGAAAACAACTCATCACTCAAGATGTTTCATGATTATCTTTTGCTTTTCATTTTTTTTTCCCATCACATTTCCCATTTGTTTCCTTTCTTCTCCCTCCCCTCTGGAAAACATGGCTAGTAAGACTTGCAAGTCCTGCTCTTGTCCACATTACCATATATTGCTAGGTAAATAGATCGAACACCTTCACATTTTTATCATGGCTTGTTCTTTCTAGAGCTGAGTAAATGGGTTCAATGGATCTCATGGGAAAGAAAAGGGAAATCATAAGAACTTGGTACTTTGACATTAAAATTGATGATGAAGAACAATCATCCAAGTAATCATATCATCCATTGCCATCAAGTATTTATGATGGCCAACACGATCACTTCATGAATCTTTAGGTCTCAAATATGTTTTACATGTTCATGTGCAAACATCATAAAATCTCATGGTGTGGTAGAGATAGAAGAAGTAGGAGGGTGCCAACTTTCAATCGGCCATCCTTCTGACAACCAATTGATTTAAGTTTGAGCTTCCATACTTGAAACCCTTAATTTTTAATCCATGGTGAGCTTCCAATACGATTTTGACAAGGAATCCCATCACCAAAACACACACACACACACACGCACGCTAATGGTGGTAAAAGGGAGGCATTTCGTTACCAAATTGAAAGGTACAACTATTATTTTAACCTATCAACCACACTATAAGTATAATAGCCCAGATGAAAATTACATTCTTAATCTGTTTAGTCTGAATCTTAAGTTGTCTTAATCACATCCTTGGGCTTAATCTTGGAGATAGAGGGCATACCTGTTACCTACTTGCACATCAACCCTCAAGATCAATTCTCCTATGTCCCTCATGCCGGCCCAAGATTCTCATAAAATCCCAACCAAAATGAGTGAATACAGGCAACCTAAGCTGAAAGACCCAGTTCAGATGCCAGCCCTCGAGTTCGAAAATTTCTGACAAATAAGCCCACAGGTTTTGCTTGGTCTCCTCGTGGTTTGGCTTTGTATCGGCTGGCATGTTCCTTTTTTTATTTAATTTTTCATGCCGTGTTTTAATATTAATAAATTAATAAAAAATAAAAACAAACTTAACCACAATCATTATTAAATATTAACAATACTCTAAAAAACATAGAAAAGATACTGTAATTTTTCCGGCACCTTTTATTTTTATTTTTTCATTGTACTAATATTTTTTTTTTATCTTTACATGTTTGTTTTTTTCCATGATTTGCTTTTTTAAAAAATTATATATTTTTTAAATTTATTTTTGCTGATTTTTTTCTAATATTTAATTAGTTAAGAATTTAATTCTGTCATTTAAAAAAACATTGTGAAATTTTTTTTTTTTTTTATGATATTTGCCCCAACTTTTTTTTTTATTGAGCTAGTTCAAAATTTAGCTTTGTAGTTTTTTTAAAAAAATATTGTAAATTGTTGTAGTATTTTTCACGTATGATTTTTGTTTTGTTATTATATTTCTCAATATATATTTTTTTTAAATTCTCTTTGTAGATTTTATTTTAATATTGAACTGGTTGAGAATTTAACTTTAACTTTCTTCACATGTTTTTTTTCTTAATTTTTTATTTTTATTTTTGCTTTTTTTCCCCAAAATTATCTTTTTTTGTGTTTTTTTAATTATTTTAGTCAATTTTATTTTTTTAATATTGAGTTGATTGAAAATTTAGCTTTATATTTTTTTTAAAAAATATTGTTGATTGATAATTTAGTTTTATAGTTTTTTTCTTAAAAAAAACATTGTGAATTGCTATAGTATTTCTCCACATTATTTTTTCTTGCTGCTGTGTTTTTCCATATTTTTTTATCAATGTTTTTTTTTTAAATTATCTTTGTCAAATTTATTTTTTTCATATTGAATTGGTTGAAAATTTAGTTTTATAATTTTTTTTAAACACCGTTAATTGCTAAAATGTGTTTTTACATGATTTTTTTTGTTATTGTTTTTTTAAATTTATCTTTATTGGTTTTATTATTTTTAATATTAAACTAGTTAAAAATTATAATTATAAATTTTATCATAAAACATTATAAAGTGTATTTTTTTGTATAGTTTCTTTTCTTTTTATTTATTTATATTTTTTTATAAAATCATTTATATTTTTTTTTTTATTAAATTGATTAAAAATTATAATTATATACTTTACATTATAAATTGCCGCACTATAATCTTACATATTGTTTTTTATTTTTTAAAAAATTATCTATTTATTTTATTTTTTAATATTAAACTAATTGATAATTTAGTTAATTTTTTAGAAAAACATTATAAATTGAAATATAATTTTTTCATATAATTTTTTTTTTTATTTCTAAAAATCCATAACAACGCCCAAGCTGGTCATTGCTAATCATTCCTAAATGGACTCGAGATCCACAACTTGAGCAGCAAGGAGCCATAATAATCCGAACCAATCATCCTTGATTAAAATCAAAAGATAGTGCCATTTTGTGGTATTAATTGACCAATGGATTTACAAGCACATACAAATCACAAATACAGATTTAGTCAAATTGATTAAGAGAACAACTAGAATAGCACAGGAAGAATTGAATAGCTCGCAGAACTCAATAAAACTGAGTTCGCAGTGAAGCTGCCCAAAAACTTCCGCATTTTTCTTGTGCCGGGCAGGCAGCTCTCCGTGGCCGTACAACCCTACAAATAAGTTGATTCATCGTCTTGGATAAGAAAGAAAAATCATGCAGTCCCAATGACACGGACATGGAATGGGGGGCCGCGACAGAATATTGGCTCCTCAGGTGAATTGGTTTTAGCTCGAGCTCTGAGGAGGTCATTAGCATCTTCTATCAGGGCAGCAGCTATAAGAGTGTACTCCCCAGGTACAAGAAAATACAAAGAGAAGGAATGCTTAGATTCTTGGAGAGGAGGAACCTCTATGGTTATTCCATTCAGAACACCTAACAAAAAAAACAAGCAGTCATTGATCGCATCTGTCATGGTAGTAGCAATATGCAGAATTAGTTCTCTACCTATGGGAGGCCAAGGCACAGATTATGCTGGTTATCAAGGAGGCGGCTAGAAATGAAAAGACTGAATATTTTATGAGCGAAACTTATTGATGCGGCATGAATATTTCACTAGAGTGAGTAGTGGATAATAATAATGAAAGAAAGTAAATGCAAAATAACATCCCTCAACACAATAAAGCCTTACCAGACCATAAGACAGTTGCCTTGGTACCCTCAACGCAATTCTCTCCAGCTACATCCCTGCATGTAATATTAAGACTCATCCTGATCATTTCCTTGGTGTTATTGCGAACCAAAACTTCCATAGGAGTCATGTCATGTGCCAAAACAGAACCTTTAGGCTTAGAGTCACCAGATTCTTGCGAGAGATTGTTTCTAACGAGCCTGAAGCCAAATGTCAAGGGATCTGGTAGCAGTACATCCATAGCAGATGTCTTAAGTGCTGCCTGTATGGCATCCTTGATATTTAATTCTCCAGAGCTGGTCCGGCCTGATTGCCACCGGACCTTTATTCTGGATATCAGGTTATTAATGGAAGCTTTTAGTTCAGCCTTGGCACTCTTTTCTGAGAAGCTTGAATTTCTGCTGCCAGCAGCCCCATCAGGCTTAAAATCCTTCATGAAGAAAGAACCGTCAAGGATAGGTAATTTAAAATGTTCCAGTGGTATTAATACCCTAGCAGAGAAATCCCTGTCAATTCTTGTTGTAGGATAACCATATTCAGTCTCATCTTGACCAGCTGAAAGCTTGTCCTCTGTGCTATCCAGCTGGACAGAGACACTGATTTCAAACACCAAATCAGTTGGATTAGACAATTCTAGTTCCAGAAATCGCAGTCCCCAACTTCCTCGGAAAGGATCAATCTTCACCAGTCCATCCATCTTTGTTTCAGAACCAATAGCTTCTTTACTACCACTATTCTCTAGATAAATTGGTTTTGGAAGATTTTCGCCAACATGGGCAGGAATTTCCATTGACAGCAAACGAGCCTTCACAAAACACAAACCTTGCAAAACACATATGTTCAAGGGAACAACCAGGCGTCTACCAGGAGGCACAGCAGATCCATTTGGAGGATCTTCACAATCTGTTAATGGCCCTGAAAATCAGAAAGAAAAGGGCAAGCAAAGAAAAAATAATTTATTCGCTTAAATTATATCATGACATTCAGAATACTATTTCTAGGGGAACAAGGAGATAAAATAGCTTTAAATTAACAGCGGAACAAATCTACAAAATAATAAATAACAACACTCCATTCAATCAATTCTCAACAATAGACATATAAAGTGCAAACGATTGTAAATGCTGTGAAAGTGAAGGGAGGGTTCAACTAACTTAAATCTCTTACATGTATATAAAAGATTAACAGCAATTTGAAAAAGGCCAGACTCTTAACTGAAGTGGTAGACTAGAAATGAGCTAAAACTCAGTTAGACAACAATTCTATTGTGCGTTTAAATAATTTACAAACAGAAGTGGCATGGGCTTGAGACACCTGACCTTCACATTTCCTTGAATCCTCCAAAAAATAAACTAACAAGGTAAAAGCATATACTTAACCTATTGCAAGCCCACACTATGGTTTTATGGTAGAATATATCTTTGAATTGGAGGACTAGCTGGATTATTTCACCCAAAATTATACGGCTAGAGCAAAGAAAAGATAAACAACAAAATGTTTCTGTCAGCCAATAGCTTTCCCTTTTTGCTCAGAGACCACAGAATTAAACATCAAATTTGAAGAGGGTCAAATGTACAAAATGAAAATTACCTGCATAATGAATCAACAGCGACGGGCTACTATTGTCCTTTAACTGCCTTCCCATGCTTCCAGAAGCATTATCAAGGTCCACTAACCCAAGCTTCCACGCTTTCAAGGTCACAGGTAGGATCACCTCAGCACCAGGTTTTAGAGGAAGAACAGATTTTAAAGTTTCATATGATATTGAGAGAACAGAATCTTGGTGTTTTCCTGAGAGCGAAATATGTGCCTGTTCAACTGGAACAGTGCCTGCATTAGCCAGACTAATATAGATTTCACGTATCTCGCCTTCGTATAAAACTATTGCACCATCACCCCCTACAACATGTGAAACCAGTAAAGGCAGTGGTGGAACAACAGAAATATTTGGAACAGATACGTTTTTCAACTTTGGAGAACCACAGCATCTGAAAGGGTCAGAAAGCACAAGTCCTTGTGCTGCACCATGAAGCAGATTATCTACGTCCCTGAAGAGGTGTTCAGTAATAACACCAAAACAGTGAACAGTGCACCCTGGAATTGTCACTAGCCCCACTGAAGTTGGGATTCCAGATAAGGTGATCACCTTCGATGAATTGGGAGGGAGATCTACACTGATGGGAAAAGGATCAAAATTTCCTGAATGCACTGACAAGTAGATACTATCAACCATTAAATTAAAGCCACATGGGTTTGCCAACTCCACTAAAATCTGGACCGGTTCCCCAACAATCCAAATCAGCTCCTGCTTGCTGCTATCATTTGTTTCCCCTTTGCTGAATGGTGTATAAATAAAAGGGCCTGAAGGAGCAGATCCAACCCACCAATCTTCTCTTGCTGGATTGCGTTTTACAATGTCCATTTGAGAGGTATGTGGAGGAAAAGAATACAACCTGGAAGAAATAGACAGATTAATTGAATGATGATTGCCAACTTTAGAAACGGGTGTGAAAAGAAAATGAGACTCCATAAGTAGCTTTCTTGTTGACAGATTCAGTAAATATAGGACCATCTGCTATAAGTTCTTATACAAATATTCTTTGAACACCCAAACAACAATAGACGAAAAATAAAATAAAAATGAAAGGACCCACAATACATTTACTACTAAGTTGATAGGTAAAAGAAGATAAAAAGGCAAGCCAAGATTCCACGGATAAAGCAAAATACCTTACAAACGGTAAGGCAGGATCACTGCATCGAATCCCAGAAGGCAGCATCTCCGATGAATTGGCAAGTGCACGAGCAAGGCCATTCTGTCCAGCGGGTGTGATTAAAGGGTAATATGACCTTAGAAGCCGAGCAGCAGCGCTCCATGCAGCAAGAGGATCTCCTGCACGAACAGCAGATAGCAGTATCTCCCTCAGCACAACCATTTGAAGCGTGCTCCATTGAGACTCAAATAAAGAAACTACAGACTGGTGATGCATTTTCCCACTATCAGCATGACTTGATCCAACCTCCTATCAAAAAGAAGATAATTCATGAAAGGTGAGAATTTTAAAGGACGCAAGTAACGCTATAAGCTCATTTCTTTCACCAATTGTTTGGTTTACGTGACAAGTTTAACCCTCTCCCTTTTCTTTTCTTTTCTTCATCTCTTCTTTCCTGTTTCTCTGCAGGAATTGATCCTGACTCTCTTGAGACAACACCAAATGAATTAGCTAGCAAAGCATCAGTAGACACTAATCAAGTTATACAGGGACTTTATGTACTTATTACGCGGCCCTTTTCTATCTGTAAATTGAGAGTGCTGCATTTTCTTAGCATAAATAGATAGATTTGTTCGGGGAAATAATGTATTTAACCCAGAGGAATCCACGATAGATGACTCTACACTACAGCCAGCCAACAGTACAAAGCATCCCAGCAACCATTACATGCATGGTTTCAATTTTCCACCCAGCTTGTATACTCACATTGATATGAGAATTATTGGAGATGGAAGCTCTGCTCTGAACACGATATGCTTTGGTGGTCATTGCCAAAACTTGCAAAGCACTAATAGCAGCCAATTTGCTGTCTTGTTGCAGATACAGCTGAGCAACCTGCCTAGAAAAAAAGGCAGCTTTCCTCTGGTAACCAAGAGTTCCAAATAAACGAGCTATTTCGACATATAGTATGAGTCTATCAGTCGCATCAATCAAAGATTTTGCACCATCTGCAGCACTTGTCAGCAAATCCACTACATCCTTAGCCAGCTCTCTTCTGCAAGGACAAGGACCGTTACTTTGAAAATTGCTTTCAAGAAACAGAAGCCTTAGCATCTTAATTTTAAGAGCTCTCTTCTGTGTGTATCATCTTCTTACGTTGTAATAAAAAAAGTTGAGAGAAACTTTTACCTGCAAAGATATCTCGCTAATTTCAAATTAGCTTCAAGTTCAAAGCTTAAAGGTGAAACCCTGCATTCAAAATATTAAAATAAATTTTGCACTTAATAAGATCAATTAAAAAGTGAAAATAAATCACCTGAAGATCTCTAGGCAGTCTATGCAAGAGCATGACCTCCTAATATATGTAAAAATATAAACCGACTGCAATTATAAGGGAAACAGGCCTGGAAATTATATTTTACACTCTGAATATTTTACACTGTGATTCATAGAACAAGATTAGAGAGATTGAAAATATATATAATCTAATGAGAAAATTTGCAGTTTCACTTCCAAGCATGAGAATACAAAAAAAAAAACAATTGAATTTTTAAGAACTATTTCACATTGATTCAGGAAAGAAAATGTTTAAAAAGATAATCGATCAACAGGAAATTACCTCTGAGCATTCTCTGGTATAAATGACTTCTTGTAATGCAATATCACATTGCTGTACCGATACCTAACTTCATCCTCAAGAGATGGGTCTTTCAGGCCTATCCGGTCTATCTGATAACAGGTAAAAAAGGGAGGTAAGTAATTGCATAACTGCAGGGTATGCCAAAGATGTAGACATTAACAGGACCCATCATTCAAGAGGAAAATAACAAAGCCTTAAAACAATCAGCTTTTGCGGAAACTTCACTATGGAACAGGGAACAGCCTAGCTACTCATAGACCAACAAAAGTGTGTTTGACATGAATGTCATTTTATCATTAAATTCAAAAGGCGCACATACCAATAAGGCACAAACACTTCCCTCCAATGCCCCGGCATACCAGAAGTAATCTGCAGTCAATCTGGCTAATTCCAACGCGGTAGAATAATGAGCATTGGCATCAACAGGAGATCCTGCCAATAGACAATAATCCCCTATAGTCTTTTGTGCACGACCAAGTCTTCTCTTTTTAGCCTTGATCACCTGTAATTTTAACAAAACTCAAAATTATCAACCTACAGGTTACAAAATACATGGCATCACATTACAAAATAAAAACTTTCAGAATAAAATTTCCAGATTCAAAATCCTTAGGACACCTAAAAATAAACCTCCTCTGAGCTTAAACTAGCTTGAGAATCCAAAGGCGTCTTGAGTATAGTTCCAGCAGATTCCGCTTGAAAAACATACTTCTCAAATTCCATCAACAATGAAGCCGCGATCTCTTGCATCATCGTCTGCAAATGCATCTCCTGCGTTTGACGATCTGCCGGCGGAAACAATCTCAAATTCTCTCCCTTTTTACCACCATCCTCTAACTGTAACAAAACCATGTGAATCAAACCACTGATCAGTCAAATAAGAGAGACAATTGCTTGACATTTACATCAAAAACCACTTCAGATTCAATGAAATCAAAACCCAGGTTCATCTCGAAAGCAGGCCAGCAAGCAAACTAGAATCCCAATCCCAGCTCCCACTCCACCCCAAAAGTTTCATATATTAGTTTCATTCCTCATTTCTCACGGAATCCTAACCTCCTAGTTTAGCAAACTAAATCACATTTAAATCTAAAACACCTAATATCCACATAAATCTCTATGATGCGTAATCCAACAGAAACAACACATGAAAAGAGAAATTCAAAAAACCATTCCTTAGCATATAGCTCAATCATAATCATAGTCATTGTCATTGTCGTAAAATTAAAAAAAAAAAAAACAATATAATTACAAATCCGATCCGATTCCAATTAAGAAATAAAAAAATTACTAAAATACAGCGAAGCAACTAACTAACCTGAGAATCACAAGGAAAAAAACCGAAACAGCGAGTAACACGCGCAGAAGCGTAACCTTTACAGACTCCATCGAACTCTTCAATAACTGAATCAAGATCAGGCGATAATGGACAATGACAAACACCAATAACAGCCAAGATCTTACGATTTGACTGGAAATCTTCCCATGGACTAGGCGGTGCACCGCCTAGGACGAATTTGAACCGGAGCGAACCGGTTTCCCAAGGTTGATTGGTGAATGGTGATTTTTGTTCTTCAGTGTAGAAGGAGGAGATGGAGGAGAGTGGGATCGTGTGATGGTGGAGGAACATGGAGTAATAGTCGCGTAGGGTTTGGTGAGGGATTTTGCCGATTGGGATGATGGCGATTCGGATCATGGCGGAGGTTTCTACGCTTACGTCTGGTTCCATGATGGGATCAGACGGTGATTGAAGGTGGAGGTGTGGGGTGTTACAGTAGGGAGTGGAGTGTAAGACTGACAACGTTAGAAACTGGAGAGGGTGGTGGAGTAGTGAAACGTTTCGACTTTTGGTGGTTGCGCTAGAGGGAGGGGGACGAGAGGGTGTGTTTGGCTATAGGTGGGTGGGAATAGTTTTGTTGGGAAGAGAGGTGAGTCCTTCTAGTTGTAAAATAGTTTAATTGAGTCCTACTTCTTTTTGGAAGGTTACAAGAGCAAGAACAAACGGTACAAGTCTGTGCATTTAAGTTGTGAAAATGTTAGGAGTTGTTAATTAAGCCTGCAATGGTAAATTTGGTAGAAGTAGATTAAGTCATTGATTAGGAATATGGTTGCAATTGATTAGGAATATGGTTGCAGTTTTTTTTTAAATGTTTTTATATTAAAATATATTAAAATAATATTTTTTATTTTAAAAAAATATTTTTAATATAACACATCAAAATAATTCAAAACACACAAAAAAATATATAATTTTTAGTCAAAAAATTATTTTAAAAAAAAATCATATTTCCGAGATTCTCTGATACTAGATGAGAGGTTGCATTGCATTGTGGGTCCATGCTATTTTTTCCATGTAGTATTTAGCTATTGTAAGTATGTTTTTTAAAAAACAAGCTTTAATAACCCAGGTTATAGTTTTAGTCAAATAAATAAACTGATTTTATATGAATTAATCAGGAAAAAAAAAAGATAATTGTTAGATCCAAATAAAAGAACCCCCAAAATGAGCTTGAAAGATACCTTAAGAAAGGCTCGCTCAAGCTTTGTAACCCAAGCCTAATATACAACAGTGGCCTAAATAAAGTGGGTTTCAGTGCAGTAGCTCCAAACCCAACTCTCCAGATAGCATGTTCGTCCAAAATGGACATGTGTCTAGCCTCATTGGGCGTCCACCTCAGCGCCCCCGTGCACTCAAGAATGCACCCCATGTCCAATATGCTTAAGTTTAGATAATGTGCATAGATATATTTTAGTCTGACATTTAAAATAAATATTTTTTATTTATAAAAATAAATTTTATTTGTATAGAATAAAAAAATATAGATGAATAAAATAATATCTTCATAAGTTAAATACAAATATATAGTTTTTAAAATATATAAAAAAATATGTAAAACGAGTGATCAAAATTATAATACCATGATAATCTAGTTAAAAAAAGATAAAAATAATCACAAAACCATTTTTTTAACTAATAATTTATAATGATAAAATAATAAAATAAAATGAGGCAATAAAAAACATTGAATTATATTAACTTTTTAAAATGGTAACTCGAATTATTAGATCAAAAACACTATAATGAAGAAAATTATAAAATTCAATTTACAACAAATCAAACAACATATTAAAAAAACATAAAAAAAATATTAATTATACAAAATGATTTACAACAAAAGGTTGTTATTAAAAGAATGGGCTAGAAAATAAAATAAAAAAATCAAAAGACAACAAAAAACATTCAATTAGCGGGTTAAATTAAAATAAAAAAATAAATCTAACAAAAGAAAAAATATATCAAAAGAATGAGGGCCATAACAGAAAAAAAAAACAATATAAACTTTAATAAAAAAATAAAATAATAAAATAAATAATAAAATGAAAAACACAATACATAATGAACTGTAATTAAATGACTAAAATAAAAATAAACATGAATTTTATATAAGGGATAAAAATGAAAACAAGAAATTAAAAGAATAAAAACAAAAAAACAACCACGTACCTTTTTGGGTTGGAGAGAAAAAGAAAAACAAAACGATTATCGGTGACAAATCACAGATCATGTATTATATTAGAAGAAAGAGAAAATGTTTGTGTTTTTAAAAATAAAGTGAAAGAATATGTTTATCTATCAAGTAATATCTCACGTTATCCAATACAAAATAACTAAATACTCTCTATATTCTTGAAAATTAAAAATTAATCTTGTGTAAAAGGATAAAGATACCTCTAGACACATGTCTTGTTTTTTTTAAGAGTAAATTTATATTTTTATTGTATTACAACAAAAAAAAAAACAAATTCTTGGTAAAAAATTCTAATTTTCTGGATATTATGGGTAAATAAATAATTTTACTATTTATTTTTTAAAAAAGGAGATAGACACGTGTATTTAATAATTTTTTTAATAATTAACGAATCATTAAAAAAGGATAAAATTACCCCTCACATCACGATTTTTAATTTTTAAACTGAAAAAAATCATCACAGCAATAGACAATAATTTATATCTAATATTACAGTGAAAAACTCATGCCCTGTATTGTCGTGGTTGATGAGAAGATTAAGAGTATATCCTTCTCAAGAGGCTACTGTTTATTCTTCTAAAGTCCAATTCTTGACCCTAAACTACCGTTCGGCCCAGCTAAAAGTTAAAAGCTCCCAGTTGTAAAAATGTGTTTTTCTTACAAACTTAAACTTTTTTTTTGGTTTTAAGAATATCTTTTAAAAAATTTAAAAATTTTATTATTTTAAATTAAATTATTTTTATATTTTTATATTATTTTAATGTGTTATATCAAAAATATTTTTTAAAAATAAAATAAATATTATTTTTATATTTTTATATTATTTTGATGTGTTATATCAAAAATATTTTTTAAAAATAAAATAAATATTATTCTAATATATTTTCAAATAAAAAATAATTGTAACTAAATTCACCAAAACCTCCCCCCCTAATTTAATTTTGATTGCTATTAATTTTGACGGCACCTAATATTTGCACCACTGTAGACAGCTATTACACGAGGAATGTCCTGAAAATGGATTTGGATTATCAAAACACTGGATCAACTCGTCAACTATTGTGTTGACTCCCGAATCATCAAATTCATTCATATTAATTATTTTTATAAAAATAATATTGTTTTATTTTAAAAAACAAAGTTTATCTAGTTGAATTTAGTTAGATCAACCAAATTATTAGAAATCTAATACATTATTAAAGTATTACTGAATTAATTTATTTATTTTCAATTTAAATCTTGACGGGTTTGATATTCAAAGTTTATAAATTTCTAAAAAGTTAAATCAGATTTAATAATTATACCCTTACACTCAATAATTTGGCAGAGATTTGAATCTCGTCGGGTAAACACTTTGAATATAATTAGAGCATTATTTCTTTCACAAAGCTATGTAGACGACAGCTTTTTGGAAAAAGTGAGGATGTAATAGTGAAAGGATCTTCTCTTTTGTTAAAATCCCCCCCCCCCAGGATTATTGAAATAGCTATGTACAAGAAGCAAGTACGATCTGGTATGTATAATATAAAAAAATATAATGAAATAATTAGCATTATTGAAATAGTTGTCATTGCAACCACGCTGCAAGCATAAATTTAGCGAAACACTTCCTCACAGCCCTGCCCGAAACCACAAACATAACTGCAGATTTCTCTGCATCAACAAAACTTTATGGACGACTCAAGATGGTGAAACTTCAAACTAGAGGATGATGCAAACATGATAAGAGGGATGGCTTCTCCGCTTCAAATGCTAAAACAGAGGATCATGCTTGATCCGTTGGCAGATTCATGTCTTGAATGCTTGAATCCGGGATTCACGCTTCAATGGGTGACCCAGATAATCTGGTTTGGATGGCAAGCAAAGTTGCGAGACTTGGAATCTTAAACAAGCTCTTGCCTTACAGAGTTGTTACTGATTAACAAGTGTAAAAAACAATCCAAATTACAATTTAAGCTGGCAAACACAAGGGGATTTAACACACTAAAAAGATTTGATTTTTATTGAGACAACTAATCAAGCACAGCACGAACACGGATTCAAAAAGACAACCCATAAAAACAAAGGGCATCAAAGGTCATCTTGACAGGCACCTGGTACAAAATTAAACATAATAAAACTAAACCATCATTAACTTAAAAGGAGCTAACTGTAACCTTAAATACCCCGAATGACCTTAGAGATTCTAAGTTCTAGCAATTGACTCACACAAACTGATAATTAAACTATACACGCAGAAACAGCGAGCGAGCGCACCCAGTAAGACTAAGAATTTTAAGGTCAAGCAATTCGATTTCTCCCCTTGAAAAAATACGGGACAATCGAATGCAAAACATCAAAAAACAAAACCCCATCTACATCATCATCTTCAGCCTTCAAATCCCATCTGCCAGAGCAGCAGCAGCAGCAGCTTCAAAACCCAATAAAAGAAACCTTGATGAAACTACAAACTAAGGCCTAAAAGTTTCATTATCTCACTGCTTGCATCAACAGCAACAGGGTTATTTGTCTTCTTCGTGAAAAAGCCAGGTAGAGGAAGAGAACTGGGTGGCGGGGATGCAATAAAAGCCGATCCGGCATAAAAGCCATTAACTATGTCCATCGACTCAGCGAGTTGGACCTGAGTCGGAACCAGAACGGCATCAGGACCCAGCCTGTTGGTTGAGACAAAACCCAGGTCTTCACTTTTCACAGCCTCTGTGTTATGACTCCCTCTTGGAGTCTCGTCCTTCTTTCCGGGCTCGATTAAATCTTCTTTGCCTCGTTTGAGAATCCTGACTTGTCCCATAACAAGGTTGCTGTTGTTGTTCTTGGGTACGGCGGCGCGTGGAGGTGAGGATGAGTTGGGACTCCGTTTTCGGCGGTTGGGTTGTGCCCGGTTTGGGCGGGGGTTGTTGAGGTTTGGGTTCCGTGTGAACCTCATCCGTTGTGGTTGTGGTTGTGATTGTAAGGGATTTTTCAGGCAATCTTGAGGATTTACAACAAGAACTCCCATGTTATTTTTCCAGAAACAGATCGAGAAGACAAGATTTCTTGGCAGCAAAATAAAGGACACCAATAAAGATAAGAGGAAGAGAGGAAACCCTACGTTAGAGTTGACGTGGAGAAAGAGGAGTGGAGAGGGTTGATTTTATAAGGGAAGGGGAAAGGAGGATGAGACCGTGGATTTGATCATTTGAGGATTAGGGCGCAGTTTCTTATGCCAATCTCACTAGGGATACGTGAGAAACACGGAGCGGATTTTTTTTTATTGTTTTATTTTCACTTTATATTTCAACCGTATTTTCAGATTTTTTTAACTTTTATTTTTAAATATTTTTATTTAAAAATATATTAAAATATATCGAAGGTTTGAAATATATTATATGAAAGCTTGGTGTTTTTAGTGATGGTTTAAAGATATATTTCAAACTATGTATGTTTTTTTTTAAATAAATTTTATTATTATTTTGATGCAATTTTTAAAAATAAACATAAAATATTATTTTAATATACTTTTAAATAAAATATATTTAAAAGGATGTTTCTTAATGAAATTAATTTTTTATTGTTTAAATACAAATTTTAAATATAAAAATAATATATTAAAAAAGAAAACATCACGTACCCCACCGCCTAACAAACCTTTATTTTAACAACGTGATTTAAGGAGCGTGATGGGGGTAGCTGGGAGAGGGAATACCCCGCCAGTACTTTGGCTGCGAGAGGCTCTGTATCTGACGTGGGTTCGATGCCAGCGGTGCCATTATTATCGTCAATCTTAAATTTCAGCCCTTATGATTTCTCGTAACTACGATAATGCCACGAACCACTCCACAACCGTTTTCTTGCTGTCACGCTACTGCTGGGCCAGTTCTCTAAGTGCTTTATTTATTTATTGTTAAATTAATAACATTAACTTGTTACAGCAACAAATCCAAATTCGAAACCATAAAAAACATTAAATTCCTCTTCTCTACCGTGAACGGAAAAAAATCCGTCCATCCAAAATTAGAGAAAAAATATTCTCTGTACGGCAGAAATCCTTTCCGAATGTAAAAGCAAAAAAAAGCAAACTAGATGTCAACTTTATGTGTCATACGAGCGTACATAAAGATATGCTTTAAAATATTTTTTAAAATTTTAATACAATTTAAAATAAAAAATATTTTGAAACACATAAAATTCCTGTGTACATGGAATGCTTCTGTAGTCGGGATCTTTTTGAAAGATGTGCACACAAAATTAGACAGAAATACATTAAAAGTTTATGCGGTTACTTTTAAATATTTTTTGTATTAAAATATATATTGATAATTTTTTTATTTTAAAAAAATTTATTTTCAATATTAACATATTAAAAATATATTAATTTAAAATTTTTGAATCACAAAAATAAACAGGTCTAACTATAATAATATAAAATGTTTTTCTTGTATTAAGAGATTAAAAAATAACTGATATTTTATATTTTATCAGAACAAGTAAATTAGTTAAAAACTAGATGTTTATTTAACCACGGTCTCTTGACATCACAAATGTATTTTATCTTTGAATTTTTTTAATTTTTGTAACAATGAGAGTAATTTGAACAATTTTTTTTATTCCAGTGACTTCCCAAATATGAACAAAATCTCCCCCCCCCTCCCTTTACTTTAATTTAAAACAATTTGATGCCTGCTCCATTATCATACAGGTCGAAACTTAAAAAAAAAAAAAAAAAAACTTAATTGAAGCTATTTACAATTTTCAAAGAAAGAAGGTGATCTATAAGAGTTGCTTATGACCACAATTCACGAGAACCATGCGAGCAATCAAAATTTTGACACGGTTTGGATCTTTGAAACGCGCTTTTCATTCGGAAATTCGTGAGGAAAGTTCCCTGGTCGCTGAATCATTCTGCGATGGATTTGGAAAAAAAAATGGTTATTTAATTAATTTACATGTGAAAGAGTCGACGATTTTTATTAAAAAAATAATTTTAAAAAAATATTTACATGTCCATGGTTTGGAGATCAGTTTTTACTATTTGAAAAATCTAATCCTATCCTTAAGCACCGTTCAGGAGTGTAGTATAAATTATATTTTTAAAAAAATAAAAAATATTTTATTTTTAATTAAAATTTAATATATTTTATATATTTTGGATCATTTTAAAATGATAATATTAAAAATAATTTTTTAAAAAATAAAAAATATTATTAACATAGTATTTGAATAAAAAAATATTTAAAATAAAAAAATATTTAAAAAATAATCATAATCACATTATTAAACATGCTAAAATTTTAAGACAAATCATATCTAGCCTATGTTTTTTAGAACAATTTCAATGATGAAGATTAGTAAAAATTAATTTTTAAAATATTAATTTATATATTTTTAGATTGTTATGATGTAATAATATAAAAATTAAATTAAAATAATATTTTTTAATATATTTTTAAATAATATTTTAAAAAATAATCACTGCCACAATTTTAAATAACTCTTGATATATATTTGACTTGGATGGTTGTAGTTTAACAAAATAGATTGAAAACATATAACTTATAGTTTTTTTAAAAAATATTTAAGTATATGTAAAATTATGATGTATTTTAATAAAATAAGCATCTTTAAATCTATAATTAAAATAAAATACAGAACCACCCATGTAAAATGTAGCCTCCACAACTTAGCAAGGAAGCTAGCGAAGAAGCAATTAATAAAAGCAGATCACAAAATGCGAATGATCTTGGATACTTTTTGTAATTTGAACAAATATCAATGGGCATTTTTGTAACATCGAAGAGCATAGGATCCTCGAAGATGAGAGGACAGCTGGACCCAGGAATTATTATACGTGTTTCTTATTAAATGGAATGACGTAGACATTGGAAAAGACGCGCGTGACTGATTGAGCCAACCGACCTTTGCTTCTGCGGTCCGATTGGACCGCTCTTGGTTATCATGGACATTTGAACCGGCAGAGCTTTTTGTGTGGAGGAAGCGTTTCATTCTTTATTTTGATAAAGAGACTGGATGGAGACAAGAGAGCTTCCTGGATGGACAGATGGCACATGTCAAGGATGCGTCGAGGAGGACGTGAGGTTATTTCAGTGGTCGTGATTGATTAGTGTTTTGTGAGAAAAAAGTGAAAAAATAATATAAATAGTATAGTTGTAAAAAATATAAATAAATTTACCTCTTTAACATGAATATAATTTTAGAATAAATTTGTATATTTTAAAAAATAAATGTTTCTTTTATCATTATCATCTTCATCTTTATTATTTTAAAATAGTGACCAAATATTACCATAAATATATACATTTCTTGATGATCTTACATGAATTATAAAATATTTAGCTTTTCTATTCATATAAAAAAAATATTTATAGCAAAAAAAAATAATAAAGCATGAAGTTTTCATGTAATTTATTTATATAACAGTAATTACTTGAGTAATATTTTTTTTTGTTTTCTCTTCTTAATTTATGTTTTTATTATTATTTTTAATTTTATCTTTTAATATTAAATTTATTAAAATTTTGATTTTATAATTTTTTTAATTAATTTTTTTACGAGACTATCTGTTTTGTTATCTAGACTGTGAGTTTAACAAATAAACTCAGTTGATTCGAGTTTTTTTAATTAATTTTTTATTTTATTTTCACTATTTAATATTGAATTAATCGAAAATTAGAGTTTTATGATTTGTTTTGACTTACTCTCTATACAATTATTTATATTTTATGATCAATTTAGTTGACTCGAGTCAATATTATCTTGTTTTTCATTATTTTTTTAATTCCATGTCTCAACACTGGATCAATTAAAAATTATTTCTCATAGTTTTTTATAATTTATTTTTTATTAGATTACTATGATCTGATATCATAAATTATAAGTTTGATAGTTTAACTTAAATTGATTCAGTATATTTTTTTAGATTCTTTATTAAATTGATTTTGTTTTCAATTTGGCCCCTCAGAGTTTGTTTTGCTGGACATTAGACTTTAGAATTTATTTTGTTTTTTTATGAGATTTTTATGGTCTTATAATCTACCATATGAATCGATCAATTAACACGGTTGATCCAAATCAATCAAACATGTTATTATTTTAATTTTTTTAAAATCTCATCCTCAAAATTTATTTTAAATCAAGTTAGATTCTTATTGATTATTCAAGTTATTTTTAAATCTATTAAATTAACATGATTACGTCAGTTAAATCTCCATGCAGGTTTTTTTACTAAAATAATATCAATAATAATTAAATATTTTTTATTTTTTTAAAATTAAATTTGTAGGACATGAAAATTATATAGTATTTCAACTACTTGTGGAACAAAAACTAGAATTGTGTTCTAAGAAGTATAGCATGATCACAAGGAATTTAAGATCTACACAATATATTTTGAATTCAAAAATTAGAAAATGTATTTTTTTATAAAAATATAAGATAGTTGGAATTTTATTTGTTCATTTAAACTCATAAAATATGCTTTTTAATTAATGGAGTTTTCTTAATTAATAATAAAAATGCCAAAATTATATAATTAATTTTTAAACAATTCTTTTATGATTATCTTTTTTGCTTGTTTTTCACCGCATATTGAAAATCATCACAAATGATATTGAAATTTATCAAGAATTCGTTGCAAAGATTCCAATAGAGTAAAAGCTGCCATATTTCTTTACATTTACGTGTGGTTGGATTATTTTATTTATATCTGTTTTTTTTTAAGTTTAGCATTTTGATGGCGCAATAACCTAATTTATAATTTTCTCGACAGCATGCTGTTGTTTCTTTTTTTAAATATCTTATCAAAACTAAATCCATTTCTATTTTTTAAATATACATTCATAAGTGAAGGATGTATTTGTATATATAAAAAATTCATACTATTTTTCGGTAGCAATAACAACAATGCAAACTCACTTCCAAGCTTTTAAAAACACAAATATAACTTTAAAAAATATAGTTTAATTGATTATACTATAAATTTGTTTTTTAGATATTATTCATTTGACTTTTAAGAATCTTAATATTATTAAAAATTTATATAGTTATTAATTTTAAAATCTATAAAAATTAATTAAAGTGGCTCAAATCCTACCAATAATATGAAAAACCATAAACATTAAAGAGAAAAAAAACGGAAGTTAAAACAAAGATATGCCTCGATATTAATATATTTTTTAATATACACATTAAGTTATGTTTTAATATTGACATGGACAGGTCTAAGTGTTCGAGGACACTTCGGACTTTCCACTCGTTGTTGATCTCCATGAATCTTCTAGCTTATCATCTCGATTTTTCTTTCCATGGCAAGCATCTCACGCTCCGAATCACAGTAAATATAAAAATAAAATATCGAAACAAAAGGCTGAGAAATTTATTTGAAGAGGAGAGAAAAAAGAGCAGCATGGTCTGGTACGAGGTCCAGCCATGGCTTACCATCTTTCCCTGGCCTGATCACAGCTTATCCAATCCACCTCCGAAGAGGCACAGGCTAGGTCTTAGACTGGGCACGTCCTCAAGTACACTACCAGTCCCATGAGCTTGAGGCCCAGTCTCTGAGCTGGGGTTATAATTTATTGCCATGCCAGCCCATGAAGAAACCAGGGAAGAAAAACACCCCTTCCAATATAAAATATATATTTTGAAACAAAAACAATTATTATTTTTAAAATACCTTTAAAATATAAAAATAAACAGCTCTCTGAAGAAATCGAGGGAGAAAAGATTTCCGCATCGGTTTGGTTTTTATTAATTTAAAAAACTAAACCTATTTTTTTAAATATTTTTGAATTAAAATTATCCAACAAATCTAAAATTCAAATGGATTTTTATGGCTATTTCAGTTCATTTTCTCACCGCCGGCCCTGAGCCTACCTTCATAATGAATTAAATAATTAAATTATATGATATTTGCACCCATCTTTGCCGCAGGGGTGAATAAATTTTTTTTTTAAATAATTAAATTTTAAAAATTTAAAATTTTAATTAAAATTTAAAAAATATTAATTAAATCAATTAAAACTTAAAAAAAAACCGATCTGATTTTATAAGTTTTAACAAAACAACCAAATCAAATATAAAAAAAAATTAGTCAAACTAAAAAAAAACTAAAATGAACTAAAAAATCGAATGTTAAATTTATTTGAATTAGTTTTTATTCTAAAAAATTAACTAAAATAAAATCAGTCAAGTCGATTTTAATTTAGTTTTAATTTTTTTAAAAAATAATTTTAATTTAATTATTTTTTTAAAAAAAGTCACACCCTACTAAATAAAAAATAATTATCCCTGCTTTTAAGGTGCATCATGTGGAGGCATGATTCGTCACTTTAATTAGCCACATGATTACCATTTTTAGTTAATTTGAATTCTTAATGGAATGCCAAAATCCCACTAACCCCGTGATTATTGCTACCTTGATTATATTTCATGAAATAATTTGAATAATCATTCATTCATGTGTGCTCCTAGGCTACAGCCCATTTGTTTACGTGTTTTAAAGGAATTAAAAAAAGTTATTATTATTATTTTAAATTAAATTAGTTTTTATATATCTTTAAATTATTTTAATGTATTAATGTTGAAAATAAATTTTAAAAAATAATTTTATTTTTTGAGAGATGGGAGTTGTTGCTGGCATGTTGCAGTGTGTGTACTCTTGTCGAATTAAGATAAGAGCGACACCGTGGGCGTAGGTGCGTTGCTACTAAATAAGAATTAAAAAGGATCATGTAATTTGTCTTCTTATAAATGTCAATTATCGCATGTAAAAACCCTTGATCCAACACCTTGTTCTTAAAAATTCTTAATTTTTTAAAATTTTAAAATAATAATTTTAATTTTTTTCACCATTTTAATATACTAATATTAAAAATAAAAATTTATTATTTTTAATAAAAAACAACCACTACACTCCCAAAAAACTTCCCATGGCGGTTCTAACCAACAATCTTTCTTCGATGAAATTATAAACCCTATTCCAGCATTAGTGTTAATATATCTCCATCCTAGTAATCAAAGTCATTTTAACCCCAAGAACCCGCTAATAGTTAAAGAATTACCCTTTAATTTTATAAATTTAAATATTAGAATTGGTATTTAACAGAATTTATCAATAAATACTTCTAATACATCATATCAATATAGAATATACCCTTTTAGTATTATCCGAGTATAAAACTCAGTCTTGATTAATACTTAATCTGATTTAAATATATCTCTTGACATTAAAAAAAAAATCATCTCAATGCTCATGCATAAAATTAAATAAAATCTCAAGCTCCAAGAGTTTTTTTTTTTTTTTTTTATATCATCATCATAAATAACCTATGAGTTATAATCTGTCTTGACTGACTATTTTGAGGCAGACCATTTACCTAACACGTGACAAGTTTTTTTAATTATTTTATTGGTAGATAGTCTAATAATTAATGATCTCGTGTCATTGAAATATAATTATGAAAATGACAAGCGCAGACTACTTTTACATCGATGCCGGTTTTTTTCTACGATTCCATTCTTGTAGCGGTCGGTGCCAGAAAGCTAATGTGTATCGCTCACATGTTGGTTATACGAGTGCTCGAGAGTTTCGTTTAATAGTGTTTTTTTTTAAATATATTTTAAAAATAATTTTTTTTGGTCACTGCTGATAATTTCTGTTGTTTTTTTTATTTTTTTATTAATGTAAAGTGTTTGAGTCAGTTTACCTACATCACAACTAATCCCTATAGCTCATTGAATATTTTATAAGTCTAATAAATAAGTAAGATACCGCAGAGATGACAGATATTTATGATAAGACTCGAATCTAAGAATGAAGAAAAGAAACAAATCTTTTTATTAATCTTAATAAGGTTGTTTTGGTAATGATTTTGTTAGTAACAGTACATTTAGACCATGTTTGCAATGGAAATAAATATTTTTTTAATTAATCCCAGGTAATTGAGTTAAGTTGCGAATGTCTTATTGTTCAGGGACCAAATGCAAGTACCCGAGGAACTATAAGGACAGATCAAGTTAACAAAGATGACAAGATTGGAAAACAAGAAAAAGTGCGGAGGAAATGGGTTCAGTATCCAGCTGTAATCATTTTACTGTTTTTATAAATTGTGACTCTACCCAGAAAAATTTATTTCAACTATTATTAGAAAAAAATATTTATTATATCAAATTAATATTTTTATTTTTTTATTACCAGATATGTGTAATTTTATTAAGCATAAAACTAGAAAACATGGTTTTTCACGCATTATTTATCCTTTCATGTATTATTATGGATAAACTCTTCGAATGTTTTTATTTTTTCAATTTAATTATTAAGTTTTTTTTCAAAAATTTAGTTTTAATCGAAAATCAATTAATTTAATTTCTTATAAGACAATAAAATTAAAAAAATATATATCTAAATAAACTAAACATGAGCGACATGATATAAATTTTGAATAAGATGTACTTTAATCCTTAAATTTATAAAATAATATAAATTATATAATTTTTGTATTTTAATATTTTTCAAATTATATTTTGATATAAAAGCTTATATTTATTATGTTTTAGTCCTTGATGTAGAGAAGAGAAAAGACAAAAAAAGGTTAAAAAAAAATATATTATTGAGTTTATATTAGATTTTTTTTTATTTTTAAAGTTTATAAAAATATATATATATAAACTTAGGTTGAATTTTTTGTTTCAGTTGATTTTTGGTTTTTATGATAGTTTTTTTTCTGTTATAAATATATTTATTACAATATTTAAAATATTTTTAATTAAAATAAATTGAAAAAAAAAAGATAAAAAAATTAACCCCAATATTCTTGCCACTCGGGATCCGGGCAAGATTAGATCACGTATCACCATGGACAACTTATGAGACCTAGCAGATGAACAAAAACAAAGACCTTTCCAATAAGAGATCAAAACCCTAATAGTGAAAAAAATGCATCAAAATCAATATAGCCAAGACCAAAAAGATTTATGTTCGTAGATCATCGTATACCTGGGATTGATGAAGGAGGGCAAGAGGGGGCTATCGCCTGTGAAGGAGCACCAATGATAAACTGAAAGAGAGAGTGGGGGATGGAGAGCGGCTATGAATATATTGAGTTTTAAATTAATATTGCTGGTTAGTATAATTTTATTTTCAAGTTTACATGTTTGAAATGTAACATATATTATTTTTTAAAAATATTTTTTATTTAAAAATATATCAAAATAATTTTATTATTTATTTTTAAAAATTTATTTTTAATATTAATATATCACAACAATAAAAACAATATTACTCTAATGTATAGATTTTAAATTCGGCCCGGTCCAAGGACCGGATTACAAATTTTAACTAGGTTATCGGGTTTTGATCGGGTCAGGCGGGCTAGTTGGGTCAATTCTTATTTTAAAAAAAAATTCAAAACGACGTCGTTTTAGTAAAAAAACAAAAATCAGCGGGTTTTGACCAGGTTTTATCGGGTCGTTCGGGTTTTCGGGTTAACCTGTCAGGTCAGCCGGGTCATACCAGGTCATAACTTATTTTATTTTTTTATTAATTTAATTCGATTCTAGTCCCGAATCAGTTGGATTTTGAGTTAACTTGTTGGATCAGACCAGATTTGAAAATTATGCTTTAAAGTTGTAAAATTCAAAAATATTGTTGGACTCCAGTACTATTAACTATATTATAATGACTAGTTATGTGAAATATTTGATTTGACTGAAATACTTTTAATTTTTTATTGACTTGATTAGTGTTTTTAATAACTGTTTTCATATATAAAGTTTGTTATTACCTTTCCTGTTTCTATTAAATTTACTTTAGCTTTTTTTATTAACTTAATGAGTACACTAGACTTTGTAATTTCAATTTATTTTCCATGTGCATGGTTAATTATTACCTTTTCCGATTTTTACTAACTTACTTTCCCAATTTTTACTAGCTTAATGATTACAATAATGATTTTAATATATATTCCCCTATTGAGTTTTTATTAAATTAATGACCATGGTAACAATTTACGCACCTATTTTAATTTAATTCATTTTTCACACGTACAGTTAAATAATTATTACATTTTCTGATTTTTATTAACTTTCCTTGAAGTTTTATTAGCTCGACAAATCAGACGAGGTGAAATCCAGCCAGACTCATTTGCTTTTGCCAGGCATGTTGCGTCTGTTGGTTTAGCGGAAAGTTGAACAGAGGTCAAGTTTTATTTTTGTAGAAAAAATTAATCCAAAATTAATATTAAAATTAATATTTTAAAAATAATAACTCTAAAAATATACATGAATTTTTTATTTTTAAATTTTTATTTTTCATCTGTATAATTAAAATATACATGAATTTTTTATTTTTAAGATTTAGAAGAGTTATGCTTTGAATGATTGGTGGAAAAAAATAGATTAGTAATATATTATTGAAGAGTTCAAGTTATTTATGAAAATTAGAATTAATATTTATATAGCTGCCACAAGCAATTGTCAAAGATTTATTTTGAAGTTGAGATTCTCTGTGCATTATTTGTATGATGATATGTTTTGAATTATTATAATTAATAATTGTGATATCTTTTTGAACTATTAACATTGTTAAAACCATGATAAGTTATTGGCTTGTCTCTATAGTAATATAATTTGTATTGTTTTGATATTTATTTTTATTTAAGTTTGATTTGAGAAAAATTCAATGATTTTTATTGAAATATTTGTAGAATTGTTCTCCTCAAAATTCAAATGAAAAGATCTAGATTGAAAAGTTTTTCTTATATATATATATATATGGGTTATTGCAATAAAAAATAATTCCTAAATTTTTTTAAAAATAAAGATTGCCAATTTAATTCGTTTTTATAAGTATCGTAGATAATATAATTGAATCTAATTATATAATTTAGTATTTTATTCTAAATATAAGAATTATAATAAGTTATTGATTAAATTTAAATATTTTTATAAATTTAATTTAATTTAACATGTGATCTGTTCCAAACATATCATATTAACTTTATATATATATATATATATATATATATATATATATATTTCCAATCAAATCCTGTTTCTATTTTTGACAAATTAAAATAGGTGTCCATCATTGAGTATGATATTGATTTTTACCAAAAAAAAAGAAATAAAAAAAACTTACTGAATTAGATTGATTTAAAATCAGATCTTGTAACCATGTTACTCCAAAAGCATATAAAATATCAAAATAAAAAAATATTAATATTTTAATTTTTATTGGTAAATTTTTATAAGTGTTTGGGGTTTGGGTATAAAATATTTTTTATTTAAAAATCTGAAAATAAAAACAAACGGTGCCCGCTGATCCAGGGCAAACGGGTTTTAACATGAGAAACTCCAAGATGTCAAAAATGGAATCTACCTGTCTTCCATGCGAGGAGGTCACTGGGCTCTTGCTTTTTTTGCCCCCTCCCCCCAGCACCCCCAGCATGGTTGTGGTGTCGTGGCCCCCACTTTTAATGACTTAAAAAACATAAATAGCTTTTTTCTGCCCCCTTTTTGTTCCCTTTTCTCCCCCTTTTAACATGGAGTCACAGTTTTAAAAGAAAATAAAAAAATAATTAAAAAATATTCATGAAAGGAAAGGCAAGTCCAAGAACTAGGAGAAGATCCAAACCAAAGTTTTAACAATCTACACTCCCTTCCCATGTTGTTTCACCCACTTGTAACTTCTCTTTCTGTTAGTCTGTCTTTTTTGAACCTAGCGGGCTAAGGAACAGAAGTCCTAACATATCTCTGTCTTCATGTGTTCTTTGCACTTAGAAACAAACAAACAATGAAGCTTCTTCGTCTTGTTCTTGTTCCTCAAACAGTTCCCATTTGGTTTTTTCATTTGTGTCTAGTAGTAGTTCATGCCATACAAGAAGACCCACCTGTCCCTTCAGCATCTCCCTCTCCCATTTCTCCTATTTCAACTTCAATGGCTGCCTTCTCTCCAGGTACCTGAAACGGCCCTTTCTGTTTTTTCAAAAGAAATGATTTTGTGGTGGTTTAAGTTCTTTCAAAGATTCAAACTTCCCGTTTCAAATTCAAAGAAAGAAATGCAAAATCTAGTGCATTCATGACTTCACACTACACTTAACAAAGAGTTTTAGCTCTTTCGCATGATCCCATCTCTCTGCACATTGTTGATAAAGTCTCAAGATTTACTTTTTATGGTTCTTTCCTCTTTGTAAAAGCTTAATAAGCTAAAAAGTCTGCTTCTTTCTATAATTTGACCAGGGGTTGAATCGGAAATGGGAATCAAAGACCACCACCATCATGATGACCCACACAGGAAAATAATCTTGTTGCTCATTGTTGCTTGTTGCATACTTGTTATTATCATCCTTCTTTCTTTGTTTTCTTGTTTCATTTACCATAAGAAGTCCTCACAAAAGAAGAAAGCTACTCGGTGTTCAGGTACTTCGGTTTCTTTCTAACTCCACCCCATCTCTAGTTTACTTAAACATTTATGGTTGTTGTTGTGCTTTATGTTAATAATTCTTTGGTTTGTTTTGCTTTGATGTGAAGATGTGGAGAAAGGGCTTTCATTGACACCGTTTTTGGGCAAATTCAGTTCCTTGAAAATGGTTAGTAATAGGGGATCTGTGTCATTAATTGAGTATAAGATACTAGAGAAAGGAACAAACAATTTTGGAGATGATAAATTGTTGGGAAAGGGAGGATTTGGACGTGTATATGAGGCTGTAATGGAAGATGACTCAAGTGTTGCAGTCAAGAAACTAGACTGCGCAACTGATGATGCACAGAGAGAATTTGAGGTATCATCAATTTTCTGGTAGAATTGATTGCATCATTTTCTTTTTAGCTTTGCTTTTTCTTGATGGCGATTTATTATTCATTGGAATTGCAGAATGAGGTGGATTTGTTAAGCAAATTTCACCATCCAAATATAATTTCTATTGTGGGTTTTAGTGTTCATGAGGAGATGAGGTTCATTATTTACGAGTTAATGCCAAATGGGTGCCTTGAAGATCTACTGCATGGTAAAATATCTGTCTCATTTTTTTACTAGGGTTTACTGTGTCATGGTAGATGAGTTTTGGGATTTTGAAATAGAAAGTTTTAATATATTTCTCTTTTTTTTTCCTGGATTTTCGTCGATTCTTTAGGACCTTCGCGTGGATCTTCACTAAATTGGCATTTAAGGTTGAAAATTGCTCTTGATACAGCAAGGTGAGATTTTATCTTTTCTGTAGACTTTTAAATTTCTTTTGCTTGTTTGCTTTTGATTCTTTGAGTATTTATTTACTTCAACTTGTTCACTATAGAGGATTAGAATATCTGCATGAATTCTGCAACCCAGCAGTGATCCATAGAGATCTGAAATCATCGAATATTCTTTTGGATGCCAACTTCAATGCCAAGGTAAAAATGTATAAGATTTTTGAGTTTTTGTTAAATTAATTCAACTTTCAATTATTTCAATCTCTCTCTCTCTCTCTCTCAACTTGTGTTTGAATTCAGCTGTCAGATTTTGGTCTTGCTGTAGCTGATAGCTCTCATAACAAGAAAAAGCTCAAGCTTTCAGGCACTGTGGGTTATGTAGCCCCAGAGTATATGTTAGATGGTATGCTAACTGAACTGGTTATATTTTGACATCAGTAGTTTTGACTCGTTAGCTAGACAATGGAGTTGAGTTGAGAAGCCACGCTTTTGTTTTTATAAGAACTAGTTTAGTGTAGGTGACTTGAGGGAGAAGACTGATGCATTTTGCATGAATTCATGAGCTTAGAAGTAATGAATCTCGGATAGCATGGTCAAAGCATCTCTAAATTATGCATTTCCTATCGAAGAATTTTTTGGTCAAAGTGTAAAATACTACCGTGTGTTTTGGCTTTCACAATCTATGACACTTGAATATTCCGTGGTCAGCCCTTTATTTTGGAGATGATGTGGCTAAGAGTATGACACACTCAAGGTTCAACAACCAAATAATTCTTTTAATGATGCCATTAACAGAGCAAATCACATGACAATCGATGAAAATAATGTCAGCGAAATTCAAATGGCTGAAATCACTTCGTGTTTGCTTTGCATATTGCCATTTTCTCTTCCCTTATCAACATTTACTTTTTGAAATATTGTAGGTGAATTGACGGATAAGAGTGATGTCTATGCTTTCGGAGTTGTGCTTCTAGAGCTTCTATTAGGAAGAAGGCCTGTAGAAAAACTGACACCAGCACATTGCCAATCTATAGTAACATGGGTATGTTAACTCCATATCCAAAAAACTAATGTCTCTTGAGAGGCAATAAATCAAGATTTCGATAACTATATTTAATGCTCTAGCTATTTTAAATGCAGGCCATGCCTCAGCTCACTAACAGAGCTGTGCTTCCAACCATTTTGGATCCTGTGATCAGAGATTCAGTAGATGAGAAGTACTTGTTCCAGGTTTGTGAACCATAAAAACCATAGTTTACTTCTCCAATTGAATTTGTACAGTCTAGAAGTTTTAGGTGAACTCCAAGTTGACTGTTGACTAATGCAAATCAACCCTGAAGAAGATTTTTTCCCTAAAATAATAAATCTGGATAGGTTGGCAGTTGTGAGTGGGCACAACAAAAATTTGCCTTTGGTGAGGTTTAGTCAGAGGTTATATCGATCTATTCTGCCCTAAATGTTATGATCAGCAAGTTAGGAGAGAGCCCTAAATGTTATCATGAGCAAGTTAGGAGAGAATGATTGTTGAACTAAGAAACTTGTTGGTGAGTGCTGAGTGCATTTGCCTTGAGTTAGGCGATGCTTAGGTGATTTTAGGATTGCTGTGGAGTTGGTATTTGTGTATTTGCTTGAGTTGGCTAAATGGATATCGATATCTGCAGGTTGCTGCAGTAGCCGTGTTGTGTATTCAACCAGAGCCAAGTTACCGCCCCCTCATAACAGATGTTGTGCACTCTCTCGTTCCATTAGTTCCCCTTGAGCTTGGAGGGACACTAAGAGTTCCACAGCCTACAACTCCCAGAGGTCAACGACAAGGCGCATCAGAGAGACTGTTTTTGGATGGTGCTGCCTCTGCTTAAATTTTGTTTTAGATGAATCATCGATCCACTGCGCTTTCTAAGTTACTTATGTGCATATGATGATGTATCATTAGATAATTCATATCTTTGGTTATTTCGGTCATGAAGGTTGATATAGATGGACTCGAAGAGCATCGGGATCTTCACCACATTTGTAAATTGAAGCAAAGTTTATAGAATCAGTTAAACAGCACTCCCAGAATTTATTTCTGAGCATCAAGCTCATTGTCAATCTCATGGCCAACCACATAATCAGTCATTTTTACAGCAAATTCAGAGAATCTGTAAAATAGCATTTTCTATCTATTGGAGTTTTATTAATCTTTTGGGTGTCAAGCAGTGGCGAAGCCACAATGGGAATTAAGGGGGGCAATTGCCCCTTTAATATTTTATTTTTTTAAAAATATATTTTATATTAAAAATTTAATATAATAATTTAATAAGTTTTTTTTTTGAATTATTGTTTCTATATCCTTTTCTTTTATAATTTAAACTATTAATTAATTAAGTAAATAATTTTTTATGCTTTGTACTTGATATTTTAGGTGAGTTTTATTCATTTTTTCTATTTATTTCATTGTTTAATTTTAATTTTGTTTTTTTACTAATATGATAATTTATGGGTTCTATTAAATTAATATGTTTATATACAATATTATATTTATATGAATATAAATTGAAATGAGTTTTGATGAAATAATATGTATTTTGTTATGAATTTTATATTAAAAATAATGGTGATTAATATACTAGTGATTATAAATAAAGTACTAAACAACTAAAAAAATTAGAGATACAATAAAAAAATATATTTATATTTATATTTAACCTACTTATGTAAAATAATAAATTAACAAAGAATTGTTGCCAATAATTTTACTAGTCTCTACAAAATTTAGAAATAGATGAATAAAAGATTCATTGTATATATTGAAATAAATATATTTAATGAAATTAATAATAAAATTATTATTAAGTCATTTTAAAATATAAAAACTTGAAAAAATAATTATAATATAATTTTTTAATTTAAAAATATTTTTAAATTAATTTTACTTGATATAAATTAATACATGATTTTTAAATTAATTTCTCTATATAAAATACATGTTTATATAATATATAATATATAATATTTATAATTTATCCTCTTATTTAAAATTTTTGGGTCACTGATATCAAGGCTTCAGCAGAGAGCTCTGCTCTGTGCTGCAATTCTTTTCTGTCCTTCCCTAATAAAGGTGGAAGCGACCGCCAAAAGGAGAATGTCTTGAGAAGAGAAGAAACTGACACCATGACCAGTGAAAATATAGCTTAGCCCCAGCTGGGATGTAATAAATAGCCTCAATCAAAACTCGGTTTGCATGGATTTGTTTCAGTCAAATACCAGTGAACATTATTACAAAACTTCCGTAAAATAATATCAACTCAGTAAAACAGTTTAGTGATAAATTTTTTTGCTTGTTGGTTGCAATGCCTGTTCATCATTTCTTTCAACTGACATTGTAGTAGGAGTCAATAATTGCATCAGCAAGGTATTCACATTTGGCCAAAGACAGTCCAGCCAAGGATATTCTTCCATCCTTCGTCATATAAACATGCCACTTGTTGGTCATATTATCGCTCTGATCGGACGAGAGGAGAAACACAAAAGATCAGAAGTTAGGGACAAAATGCTGCATGGTACGCAGCAGAGAAGTTTAATAATTGAATAGCTTAAGCAATTGCAGCAGAGTGAAGATCAGACTGGCAGCAAATGCTTTATGATAACCACCGATTTAATGATGACAAATGGAGAAGTCTGAGGTTATAGGGGAAAAATGAGAGAGAACAAATTCACCCGTGCATATAAAATAAGAAGAAATGTAGAAAAACATGAAGACGATGAATTTTTTTTTAATGATTCTACCACAAGAAGCACACGATATCCAGAACTTGATAAAGATTTGAGGAACAATTACCTGAGCTTTGTTCAAGCCAGTGAAGGAAAACATGCCAATCTGCTTCAGTATAAAAGACCAATCTTTCCCACTCTTATCTTTCGCAGAGAGACTGTCAAATAGCTTCTGCCTCACATTTTTTATCCTCCCAGCCATCATTTCCATCTCTGCCTTCCATTCATTGAAGAGAGCTGGATCCCCAACAACATTAGCAACAATTCTAGCCCCATGAACAGGAGGATTTGAGTACATTGGTCGGGCAATCCTTTTCAGTTGGCTCTTAACCCTGAAAATTAAGGTAAAGAAAAAAACTTAATTTAAACAGGTAATATAATGTGAGAGCTATCAAATTGGTGGTTTAGCAACTTGTTCGCAGGACACCTTAGACAGCACCAGCCTGACTTCAATTACAACAAAATTGACAAGAGGAGACCCGAAAATAAGAAGCAAAAGGCTTAAATATGCAGTCCATTTCTTCCATACCACAATGTAGGATACAAAATCTATGTCCTCACGTAGTAGATTCAACTGACAAGGGCATGGCATCTCATTCATTTTTCATTGGAAAGAAAAGGAAACCAGCAGTTTAAAATAGCATGTATTATGTAGTAAAAATCGGTTTATCACACCTTGCTGCTGCATCAGCTGATGAGCAGACAACATTAATCGCCCCAATTCTTTCGGCATACAAACCCAAATTTTTGCTGTATGACTGAGCAACCAGAAGCTCCATACCACGTGCAGCAAACAACCTCACTGATGATGCATCTGCATCAAGGCTTCCGCTAGCAAATCCCTAATAGTACATTGAAAATTTTAAATTCAATATCATTGGCCAAACAGTATTCTAAATTCTTGAGAAATTTGTACATGATACTACAGCAACAAACTACAATAAATATTCTACAGTTCACACAGGCACCATCTTTGGTTCAGCAGGAAAAAAATTGATAGTGCAAAAGTTATTCAGATCAGATTTAAACCATTGTATACCTGGTAGGCAACATCAAAAAATGGAATATGGTTCTTTTCTTGAATGACATCAGCAATTTTCTCCCATTGTTCAGGGGTTGGATCAATACCAGTTGGGTTGTGAGCACAGCCATGTAGCAACACAAATGATCCCTCAGGGGCTGCCTGTAATGAAAAAATAGCACGAGTTAGAGAAATGATTCAGTCTGAAACCGAGGTTATAATGAAAGACCACCTCTCTCTCTCTCTCTCTCTCTCTCTGAATTGTCATACCAAGCACCAATAGTGTAATATTCAATCATGTGCCTGAACACTGACCAACCCTAGAGGGAGGGAGGGAGGGAGTGTGCGTATGACAGGTAGGATAGTATACTAGTGCAAATTGTAGTGAATAGCACAAAAGAGGAGCTGAAAGATGTAACAGCATGGTGTGTTTAGCTTGGGCATTGATTCTAATGATTCAAAACAATTTGGTGGGAATTTTTGAGTGCAGCATAACTACCCTAGACCTAACCTTTATGTCCGATATCATCCCCTCAAAATCCAAGCCAACTGTTTTGGGATCATAGTATCGGTACTCTGACCATGGAACTCTTGCATCATTGAAAATATTCCTGTGATTACCTGCAAAACAAGTTTGTTGGCCATTAAAATTGATATTAATTAGATGAATCGTACAAAAAGCACAAGGAAGTGACATATCAAACCCCAAGTAGGAGACGATATCAGAACTTGTGCTCCAGGGAAATATCGCTCAATGAGAGCTGCAGCTAATCGAAGAGAACCGGTGCCTGAGAGACCTTGAACAGTTGCAACCTGGAAATTTTATACAAATCGATATCTAGTTTATTTTATTATCAACGCATTATTATGTGCCATTAATGTCTTTGAGGCAAGGATAAAAAATTAAACTCCTCTCAGAAGAGAAAAAAAGCTTATGTCCTCAACATACTCTTTGTTGCTCTATCACTGGGTTGTCTGCTCCGAATAGTAACTCTGCAGTCACCTTATTGAATGCAGCCAAACCTTCGATTGGGAGATACTACATAAAAATGATCTATGTCAGGTGAGTTGAAGAAAATATGGAGATTAAAAACTCTGGTAACTCTTACAATTGAATATATTAAGATACCTCTTTGTTTTCTCCCCTCTCCAGCATAAGATTCTCAGCCTAGAAAATGAAAATCAATTCCAAATTTACCATATCATTGCTGCTGCTTAAAAGTAAAAAGGTCCAAAGCTAGACTGCCATTAAAGAAATATATACCAAGCAGACTGAGAAAGTGCACTAACCTTCTTAACAACATCAAGCACATAAGGCTGCAACTCTTCAGTTCGGTAGGCCCCAACTCCAAGGTTGAGCTTCTTTACATCTATGTCTGCTCTAAAAGCTTCAGAAACACCAAGGATAGGATCAGGGGGGGCCATAGCAATACCCTCGAAACGAGATACATTCACTGCAACAGTCATAGATATCCGGCCAAATGACTGCAAATCAGAAACAGCAAACCCACATCTCAAAACTAAAACATATCAAGCTCGAATCCACCCAAATATGCATGTTAAGTTCAAATCAAGTCATATCAAAATCTTCAAAAGAAAAGAAGCATGCACTGGTAAAAAAACCCATGATTTCAACAAATATGTGATTAAACAACAAAGCCTCCATCTTTTACACTTCTAAACAAACATAGCTGCTGCTTCAGCAAAAATCACGAATCCTCCACCAATTACAAAACATAGGATCAAGCAAACAAGAATTCAATAAAAAAACCAAAGCACCCAACAATACAAGAATTAACGTTCACACCTTTTTCTTGATCGAGGGATTGCGTTTCTCCTTGTTAAACAATGTACTCACACTACCACTTCCAAGCCTCGTCTTTCCCTGTCCAAAACCACAATTAAAATTCCTGATCCACATCATAAAAATCCGTTTGGCTGCCAAGAAAATAACAAAATACGAACTTTCGAATCTTAACGTCTACTTTCATAGTCTACTTTATTTGATTTGCCACATTTTTCCTATAACCAAACAGAAAACTTAGAAAACTGGTGTCCCAGAAGAGAAAAACAGTAGAAAGTGGCGGTTAAAGTGGGAAATATAGCTACCTTGAGAGTTTCTTGCACAGAAAGTGAAGCAGAAGGAGTAGCAGAAGCTAAAGAAATAATTGTCGAAGCCATCTGAATAACAAAAATCACACTGCTCAATGGTGAGATTTCTAAGGAATGATTTTGATAAAATCAAAGAGCCACTTGTGCGATGTACAAGTATTTAAGTGATTGGATATGACAGAACTGTAAATGGTGCTTAAAATATAGATGGGTTTATTAAAGAAAACGAAACCTTGAAAAACCGTTGGCTTTAGAAAGAGGAAACTGCTGTTGGCTATAGATACTGGAGTTGTTCTGTGGTAATGTTCGTAATCAAGTAGCAGTCTTGTGTCGAAGATTTGAGTGCATGCTTTGATATGTAACGATGGCGTACATTTAAGGGTAAATTAATCCAAGGATATTTATAAAACTCCGACCGAGTCTACCGACTCTAAGATCCACTCAATCCAAGATCTCAATTGATTAATTCGGGTTAAAAAAATAAAACTGACATGATCTAACTAGATCAAAACTCAGATTGATTAAACTGAAAAACAGAGTTCATTTTGTTTCAAATAATTTATTGTTAAAATAATATTATTTTAATATTTTTATTCAAATTCTAATTTCTATTATTAGTGTTTTTTACTCAAATATATATATATATATATATATATATATATTTATATATTTAAAAATTATTTTTAATATCAACAATTTAAAATAATTTAAAATTATATAAAAAATAATTTGAAATAAAAAAATTTAAATTTTACCCTTCGGAAAACAATACAAAACAAGGGCTTAGTTTTCACATCTCAATTAAATTTTAAAGATAATATCCATATATTCGAACGTAATATTCGACCGACCAATGGTCAAGGATTTGAGTGCATGCTTCCATATGTAATGATGACATAATAATTTAGCCGAAATCTTTTTTTTTTAATGATTAGAAAATTCTTGAGGTAATTTGTCTACATCTTAATCAAGTTTTTAAAAATAGTGGCCGTGTATCTGACTAACGCATTTATAAAAGATTTTGGTAGCGTAAAAGATAAAAGATATGATTTATCATGTTCATGAGAACATAGAAATAATAAATCAATATACACATTTAATTTAATATGGTAACTAACGAGAGTCGAACGCAAACAATCCAATGTGTAATTTACAAGATAAACAACTTATGTGTTGCAAGATAAACATTTTTATTCTTGTATTATAATTTTTTTAAAAAAATTAAATTTTTTTTCCTTTTAAATTAATATTTTTAATGTTTTCGGATTATTTTGATATATTGATTTTAAAAATAATTTTTTTAAAAATAAAAAAATATTATTTTAATACATTTACAAATAAAAAATAATTTAAAAAACAAATCCTATCATCTTTTTAAATATTCATGCAAAAACTATTTAAAAAAAACCTAAATATACATGATGAATTAATTTGGGGACGATCAACTTGGAACCTAAATAAATTTAGATTAAAACAAATTAAAAAAACAACTAATCCAATAAAAAATCAAGGTTAATCTAGCAACGCAACCTTCATCGTGTCAAAACCTGATTGCTAATATTTTTTTTTTATTATCAAAACAACATTAATTTAATTAACTGGTGACACTTTAAATTTATAATCATTAAGTCTTTTTATTTTATTTATTTTTAAAATATTTTTGGGATCCACCTGTGATCCAGCACTTTATCCATATAGAATCCCCAGTAGAGTTTTAAATCTACGGTGGAAGGAGGTGCTGGACATCCACCAGTGCTGAAAATTGATAATTTTATTTGGTCTTCAATTCATGTTAGGCCACAAGAAAATAATCTCTCCTAAAGTAAAAACAAGAGAAAGGAACTTAAACGCAACCCTACCACAGGAGAGATACGATCGCAGCTATGGACTGTTGATAAAAAGTTGTGGTTAACCTTTCTGCCCTTGTGACTAGTGGGGAGCTCATTTACTTCAGAAAGCCATCTGTCAGCAGATTAGTGGCTGGAGTTTACTAAATGGGCCCCATTTGGCCCATTCAGTTAAAAATGTTTGGACACTGACGAATGCAGTACCCTGTGGTCTCTTTCCCATATTCAGCGGCTTCTGTTAATCTTACAGGACAACAACTAACAGGCTAGCCTATTATGCCTGTCAACTTCCACAAAAATAAATAAATAAATAAAAGGGAGTGGCAAACAAGCAGTCCAACAGCATTCCCTCAAATTTTACTTTTTTAAAACTAGAATTATTATTTTTTAATTTTTTCAGATCACAAAAATAATTTTTTTAACATAAAAATATTATTTTTATATGTTTCTAAATAAAAAAACTTTGAATCACATCAACTACAACTGCCACCGCAATCATAATTCCAAACTAAACATAATCATGCAACATCTTTTCCGCAAGGTCAGGCTAGTAAAATAAATGGCAAGAATTCACCATCACATAAACGAAGAAAATAAAACGACAGGAATCCTGAGCAAACCCCATTCTCCCCTCGTGTGGATTTCATTGAAAAGAGAAGAATGAACACTGAATGCACGAGTGCAATTTCTGAAAACAGAAAACGTCACTAAGCATTTAATTGCAGTGCCAAGAAAAGAAAAGCAGCAAAAATGATCAGCATACATATCTGCGAACATCCTGTGACAATTTTGTTTGCTGAGAGAGTTGCAAGGCCATGGTTATGCAAGGTCAGATGGTTCATGGCATCTAAAAATTGAGCAAGATGAAAAAAGAACACCCAATTTGGAGATGGGCAAAATGTTCATTAACAAGACGAAGCACTATATGCAATCCCCCAAATACAATGAGAAGATTACATTCATGATCATGAAAAAAAGAAGCTATATCATACTTGAATTATCTTAAAGACTCCATTATTAAGGGGATTGCGTTTATAGAAGATTGATCACAGATTATGATCAAAATCAGAACATTGTAAAAGAGATTTTGTTTAAAAATCAAATGAAATGAAAAGACCATGATTTTAGAAATGAAAATCAACAAAGGAATCTATTTTAAGCATGTAAACATTGAACAGAAACGGAAAAAATAATTTCAAATCGACCTAATAAAACAGCTCTTAATTAGACTAACTAATGCATCCAACCAATTAAACAAAGCCAAGCCACTCAAACTAGCTTCTACCATGGTTGGTACGCAGAAGAAAACAATCTCATTTCACTGCCTTCACGACAGTGAAGGCTAATAAATCTTAGAAAACGGCAATGACAAAGCATCCTAATGATAACCAGATCATAAAAAACAGCACATCAAACACAATCAAAATGCATACCAAAAACTAGCGAGTTACATCAAATTGAGAATTAATCAAAGTCAACACTTCAAAGATAGCAAGATGTCTCGATTGGGACTCTCATGAGTTCCTAACAAAGCAATATCAACTACAATTCTCTCCTCAATGAATTCTGCAACTCATTAAAACCCAAAAAACAATAACAAAAATCGAATATTCCAAGTACCCAAAACACTTCAGAATCCAAGCTTAGTCCTTCTCCAGTGCCTGCGCTTGGCGTTGTACCTAAAGAAAACACAAAAAACCCCACATTCAATAACTTCGAAACCTTCTTACTTCGTTTCATTTCCTTTTCTTTTCTTCAAAACAAACAGCGAAACAAAGACAAGAAAAAAGACCTGATAGTGTTGTCTGTTCTCATGCGAATCCAATGAGGGATGGGCCTGTTTTGCCTCATCTTCTTTGCTAGTTTCTTCTTGATCCTAAATGTCTTGTGCGAAGGCTGCACAAATAGAAACATCAAGAAAACATGTCAAGAATCAACAAAAGAGTTTCGAGTCAATCAAGACAGGATCTATCTAGACAGGAAGAGGGTTACCATTTTTGCTTGCTTCTGATCGGCTTCTGCTGCTGCTTGGTCTTGTCACTGAGAGGAGAAACCCTAGAACTTATAAGTCTCGGTATTAGGGTTTTTTATACATGGATTTATTGACGGCTGTGGGTTACCCAGAGGTGAAGGATAGACATTTTTTAAGAGTCTGGGCCTTGATTTTTTCAGTGGGTGCCCAAAGTCTGATACTTGGGCTGAGCCCATTCGTTGTTTAGAAAAAACTCTGATTATATTTGTGGTATTTTTTTATTAATTTATTTTTTAAATACGAAAAACCACCTCAAAGTTTCAAATAACATTATTTTGTCTATAAAATGAAAAGGTTAAGAAGAATGGTTGTTTTTCTAAGCTTTCTGTCAAACAAAGACATTTGGTATTTTTAAAAAGAGCATTGATGTTTTTTCAAAAAAGATTTTAACAAACGAAACATCACCTGTTTTGACAAATCTTTTAGTTATTTTTTCATGTTAAAAATTTCAGGGTTCAAATTGTTTTTAAAAAAAATTATTTTAGATTTATTTTTATCTTAAAACACATAAAAAACGTGATATAAACCTCAATAAAAACATTTTCGACCCTAAATCAATTTATAAATTCAAAATTAAACCAAATCAAAATAAAATTTATAAATAAAAAAATTATATTTATTGAATTAACTCTAAAATAATTTGATGTTTTTAATAGTTAAAATATGACTATTTAATTCTTTTAATTTTTTTAGCAACTTTCTCTCCTCAACATCAATTTTTAAAGATTAAAACTGATAAAAACAAAACTTTGGACGAAAACACAAAAACCCTAAATAATTGGAGGTAAAAAATGTATAATTTGACACTTGATGGATGGAATCAAAGTTTTCAAAGCTTTTGATAAAACAACTCTATTTTTTATATTAAATTTTGGTCCCTTTTCAATCTTCCGTTCAACAATAACCTAAAATACTATTTTGTGAGATAAATCCTTAGCTTAACGTCATAATATATTCTATGACACGTGGGATGGGCAGGAGCATGGTTTTTTAATTTAATGTTGAAATATTGTAATGACATGTGGGATAAGCAGTAGCATGCAAATTAAAATAAACCCCAACACATAAACCAGCATATCTTACAAGGATTAAATTCAAAAAATAAATTCAAGGAGCAAATAAAATTTCATAAGACAGTTTTTTGATGGAAAAAAAAACATCTTTTAACATAAAAACACATTATTATGAAAAATAATTTGACCCAGAATAGTTCCCATATAAATTAAGTAAAGAATTGCTCATGAGCATGCGCCAAACTTTTTTAATATTAAATTATAAACTTTGATAAATAGTATTTACTGACTGAGATAGAAACCTACATCGTAGCTACACCAGTTAAACTAGTTTTAACATGAAGATATGATCTATGGTCCATGTAATCGGTAGGTGGCAGCAATCCAATGAGCGTGAATTTTAACAGAGGACAAACTCCTCATCACAGAATGTTTTTTCCCATAAAAACACATAATTCGGACAAGCCAACCATAATTTATCTCATGATTCGTATTGGTTTTTCTGTTTTGAACTGAAACTAAATCGTAGCATTGCCTTTACAGGCATGCTTAAGTGCTCATTTTCCCTTCCTGTCCAGCATCATCATCATCAAATCACTACCTTCTCTTTGAAGGACAACAGATGATTTTATCTTGTACAAAAAGAAATTCAGAAAGAGTCTTCTGATCAGCGAACAAACGGAACGAGGAGGTACTCGGCATAGAATAACTGTAATAACATAGGAATAACCAATGAAGCGGTTAAACATGTTCCATGTAATTAAGATGGAAATTCTATATGATTTGACTTGCCTTCCAGATGAACATGTAGAAGGAAGTTATGGAATCTTTGCTGGTAAGATCGACCGATCGTGCTCGAAGCCACAGAATGCAAGCTAGAGCACAATGGCCTAATATCTGAATCAAAACCAATTTTAGCAAGCAAAAAAAATTGTAGAAGACTAGATAAACAGGAATGTTTGCTTGCAGGGATATTATAGGATACATACTGTGATGAACTTGCTTGGTATGAATGCAGACGAAGCTCCTACAACCACAGCAGCTCCATACGCTAGTAGCAGCATGTTAACACAGAGCCAAAAGACCTGGAAAGACGAGCAAAAAATGCGTCAGGCCTTTGACATATATGAGAACTTATCCTTCTACTCCATCTTGCAGGAAGAAAACAAAGCATGGAAATGTTATAATATTAAGTGATTAGTTTGCTTACTCTCTCTTGCCCTAAGCTGACACTGAAGGATTGAATGCCATAATCTCGGTCGCCATCAACGTCAGGTATATCCTATTGAAATGCTAGAAAGACATTAATTAGGAATCATCATGATTATAGGTTCATTTCTTGAACATCTTTAGGCATCTACAGTAGCCACATACCCTCAATTATGGCTGAGCCGGCTCAATTCAGGCTGCAAATCGGATTTAACTTTGATGTTTACGTACTTTGGTACCGTTGTATTTAAAATAAAGTAATAATTAATTGCCTTACAAGGTCCATTATGGTTGTGGATTTACCTTCAATAGGGCAATGACAGCAGAAAAGAAGCACATGAAAGCAGTTGCAAACACCAATGATCTTGTCACAACTGTTGTTTTGCCAAGAACAAATTTCTGCAAAGTACGATCGATTTGGTCGAGTCAATCAGGGAAGCAATAAGAAATCCTGAGTGATAGATTTGTAATACAAAACAATAGACTTTCAAATGTTGATCAGACTGAGGTATCCGTGGCTGAGTGAACTACAAACTCAAGAATTTCTTTTCACCTGCATGTGTACAAAGAAAGCGAGTTGAACAACAATAGCCCTCACGATCATGATGCAAGTTGCAGCAAGAAATGCGTGCTTCTTCCATCTGAGAAAAGGAAGCTACAAAGAAACAGAGATTTTCAGCATGTCATGCTATAGTCCTTCCAAGTCTTTCAGATCATTTAGATAGTAGCAGAATATTACAAAACTGTTGATTTAAGGTGCGCAAGGAACTTACTTCTATAGAATACACACTCCCGAGCACACAACTTATGAGTAGGGCAGAAAGTAGTAGTGGGGATTGAAACATAATTCCCATTGCAAAACTCTGCTAAATGAAGTCAAATAATCAACATAGGAGGCAAATTAATCAGCAGACTGACATACAAATCCTTAATTCTTCTCTGCTGCTGTGTCTTGATAAGTAATCCTACTTACTGCCAACAAAGACGCCGAAACAATTGCGACACCAGTTCCCATCGAGAAATCGCCAGAAGCAAGTGGGAGATAAGGTTTGTTTACCTGGGAACATAAAAAGCAGTAAAAAATGAAGCCAAGAACACAGCATTGGCAGGCAGTGAGGGAAGCGTTAATTGAAACAACTGTACCTCATCAAGAAGAAATCCATGGCGTAACCAAAGTTAATTCATATACCATGCATTTAGTAGAAGATAAATTGCTGCAGAGATTATACAAACCGATAATTTAAGCCACGTGAATACATACCTTGTCTATTTCAACATCAAATAATTGATTCAACCCCACCACGTAAATGTTCATCAACACCGATGGCACCAATGCCTGAGCTGTCAAGAGAATTCTTTAGTATTGGAGCTAAAATCCCATCAGAGGCAATTATTGGTCTTCTTGTCCAAAACTTACCTTCAGCAATCCCATAAAAAATGTGGGAGACACTTCAGATATAGTTTCTACTGGTAGAAGAGAAACTGATGTTATCCCTATAAGCTGCAACAAAAAAAGGAAGAGAAAAGAAAAGAGAACTTAAATTAGCCCGGGTTTACTGACTTCTCACTATCCGAAACGTTGATTTTATGTCATGAAAGTGTAAAAACATGAGACTTACAGTGCCAATCACAGTATGAGGACGAGAAAACTGATAGAAGGAATGTAACAGCTGGAATACAGTGTCCTTCAAACTCGACGAAACATTGTCATTCTTAGGGTTTGTCGAAATTCTATCCTGTAAAGTGACAAGAACACTGTGCTCTCTGTATCCTTTGCAAGTTCTGCCAGGCACAGTTTTAGTGCTGGCTGAAGATGACAATCTTGAGGGAAAAACAACGGTTTTCTTGCATTGGCTTCTCTTCGGTGCACAATGTGCTTGGTTCACCGGCACTTTAACTGGGGTGACACTCCTGAAAATCTTTGATGAAAGACTGTTGAAAATCTTGAATTGAAATAATTTCTTAACAGTTGAAGCAAAATCATTGGGATTTAGGAAGATTACAAGTGATTCTAACTGGAAACTTAAGTTGTTGAAAACAAAGGAACAAATCCATATCTCCTTTTCTTTCTTAATTTTTGACATGTGCAACACTAACCTCGACGTCAAACGAATTAAAAGGACTTATTTACTAGTTTTTACAAGTAAATTCCACATAGATTCAAATACATATAGTGTCCATTGAAATTTTTTTCCAAACTCGTAAATTTATATTATGTGCACATATAATTTTGGTTTTTTTAAAACATTCTATGATTTGATTGATAAGAACATTGAAAAAATAAATTTTAAAACAATGCATATACTCAGTAAGCAGGATCATATGGTATTTCTGAACGAGCACCTTTGCTTATTAAAAAAAAAGGGGGGGGGGGGGTGGAGAAAGAAAAATCTCTATAAGAGTACCTTCGGTTACCACTTCTCTGTGCTTCCAAAAACGTTACATTTCTCACCAACCCATCTGCCAAAGACCAAGAAACTTCTTACACAATCGAAACATTTGATCAGAAATTCATGAAGAAATTTGACACATACCTTGATGATGATGATGATGATTTGCTGGGGCACCAAAGCATGAAAATGCACACAAACTCACCATTGGACGCTCTATCTTTTTTTCCCTGTCAAATAAACACGAAAATGAAGTGACCTAGTTGACAGGCCACTATATATATACTGTGACCTCCTGCAATAGTCTCTGTTGAATTCTTGAATTCTGCTTCGGCCAATCAATCCCTGTATTTATGACTGTTGTGCTGTGTGGACGACAAACAACAGTAGAAAAAAAACGAGGAGAAGGAGAATAAATTTTAAAGTTAATTTTCTTATAAATAATTTATGATAAAAACAAATTAAAATGACCGTAGGTAATAAATATGTTTGATGAGAATGATTCAAAACATTATTTTTTTTAGAAAAAAATATATGGTATAATTAGAATCTATAAGTTATCGAAAAAATTAATTTTTAATTAAATCAAGATCCTGACGTAATCCTATAACAAATTCTTAATCTAAGTAAACAATTATTTTTAACCAAACGTATTTATGATTTTTCTACTAATTGAAAATTAAAAAGTAACTCAAGTAATTAAGAAAAGCCAAAATTAGCTTTGATATTAAAGGAAATTTAGGTGGACATTCACATCCATTTCCGTTTTTTGATTTATCAAACAACTTAACTGTCCTATTTATTTATGTAGTTAAGACAAGTTCATGCATGTCTCTTGGCCGTACGAATCTCTAATGGAGGTTAGATGCGTGTTGTGTCTATCTGCATGATACTTCCATTTGTCCGAGGATCGTGTTTGGCTAGTGTTCTGGTTAGAACAGAAATGTAATTAATTAAAAAGATAATGATGAAAAGATAAAAATAAATATATTTTCAAATATTTTTAGAGTGAGTTTCTACCGTTTTAGAGCAAGGAAAAAATGAGTTACAAGTTCTCTGTATCCTGTCTGTTTCCATCTTGTAGCATTATCATCTCATAGGAATATGAACAGCATTTTCATGTTTTTTTTTTTTTATTCTCCGAAAAGATTAAAAAATATATAAAAAAATAATTTAAAATATCATCTTTTTCAATTTACTAAAACTCCAATTCAGGCATAGCACAAACAGGGCCTTTCCGTGCTTTCTGCATCCACTACCCATAACCCTAAGGATGCTATCTGAAAACTATCTAGGTGGTGGTCAAGCGGTAAGAACTTGGGGTCAAGGGGTTTGCTTCCTCTGTGGTCTTAGATTCGAGTCCTTGGTTGCTCATATGATGGCCACTGGAGGCTTATATGGTCGTTAATTTCAGGACCTGTGGGATTAATCGTGGTGCGCACAAACTGGTTTGGACACCCACGTTAATCTAAAAAAAAAAAAGATGCTATCTGAAAAAAAAAAAAAAAAAAAAAGGATGCTATCTGAAACAGGAAGGGGGAGTGGGAGACAGTGGTGGTTGCCCAATGAATCATGAGATGGGCCCAAACAGGGCCTTATTAAGGGATCTTACTTACCCAATCGAGAGCCCAAACTAACTCTGATATGGGCCAGTCACAAAATGTTAAAACATGCTACAGGCTCCCTGAGCTGGTCTGGCCTAACATAGAATTACTATTTTTTATTGGCCCAAATTTCTATCTTTTGTACCACAGCCCACCTTATTTCTCTTATCCAAGCATTTCTTTATTGGGTCGATATGTGGGCTATATCTGAGGCCTTCGAACACTATAATTGGTCCAGTAATTTTTGAATTGGGCCGTGCCTATTTTTGAATAGATCAGACTTGGGGGCTATGATCTTCAGATTTTCCCACCTTACCAGCAAAATCCCAAGCATGACACTACGAGGGGGTTTAATGGCAAGCAGATTCCAACAACAGCTCCCGCAGCCTGGATTAAGGTATAAATTAATTTGAATAAAAATATATATTATAATTTTTTAAATTAAAACAATATTATTTTAAAAATAATTCGAATAAAAATGAGTTAATCGACCTGTCGTGACAACCTCTAACCCTGCCTGGACCAAATTAACCCTTAAGTTTATTTATATCAATTTCTCACAACTCATTAATTTTGCACAATAAAATAGTAAACAGGAGATGGCAATGAAAAATCATTTTCTTCATGGAATCTTTAATCTGGAAACTTCGTCCGAGAAATCATGAATTTCATGGGAGATGCAAGCTCACAGGCATATCCCAAATCCAAAAAAGAATAATGTGTCCATTAAATAAATATATTAATAAATCACGCCATGGAATGTGAAAATTGATTTTGAAAGCATTATCTACCTCATCAGACTACGCGGATTTGACAGAAAAAATAACATAAAATTCTACTGAGAAAACTTTGTCCGCACATGGCATGAAAATGACTCTCGCAATTGTCTACCTGATAGCTTTGCAGCACTTGCGAAGGGGAAGGAGATGTCATCGTCGTGGTATAAATTTAATATAGGTTAATTAATGTTCAAGCTATTAGACTCGAAACTGCTGCATCGCTTACCGGGCATGTGCCACTTCCCTGTGCCGTTGATGGATTATTACGTGATTGATTTAACAAGGATTATAAGTTTCAATAAACCATATTTGAATAAGTCGCGTGTAGCAAGGATGAAGACTATGGTTCCAATACATGAGACTATAAATTTTTATAGTGTTTGACAATGTGGTATAAATTATGTTTTTTTAAAGATTATTTTTTATTTAAAATTAATATTTTTTTAAAATTTTAAATTATTCTCATGTATTGATGTTAAAAATTATTTTTAAAAATAAAAAATATTATTTTAATATATTTTTAAATAAAAATATATTATTATTTATATAAAAATTCTAAAAACCGAAATGTATAAGAAACATAAACTAATTGAAATAATTAAAATAAGAATACATAGGAAAAATAACTAAAATAATAAAAAACAACTTTTAATTTTAATTTTAGAAGATTCAATGATCCAATAAGCAAACAAATAATATCTTATTGAAAAGTAACATTAGAAATCTTATGTAAAATTTAACCTTGATTTAAGAATCGCATCTTCAATTATCACTGTTTTAAATTAAGTTGTCTATTTAGATATCCTTTAAACCCTTTTATATCTATCAATTTAATCCATAAAATCCCCAAGATAATTGTTTCACATCACTAACGAACATATCATATAAAATCTTCATACAAATACGATCTAGCAGCTAATCTTAATTTTCATGATCAATCAATCATTTAATATTCAAATAAATTTTAGTATGATTTTCTTATATAAATTAATTAATTTTGGAAATCTCTTCTTCCTGTGAATCCTACTGGGTAATATTCTCTTCCTCTTGTTATTTATTATTTATTATCAATTCAGGATGCTTCGACCCATCTGAACGCGAGACAGAACAGTGATAATGCACGATTATTGCAAATGGAGTTGGACGCATCTTCTTCATGGCATATGCCAATGATGAGCTTGTGGTGGTGTTGGCTGCCAACAAAATTCAAAAGAACAGCCTGTGCAAATCCCATGGACTGCGCTGGAGAACTCGCAGGAAACAACATTTCTTTCACATCCCTTGAATCTACATCACTCCCTTTCTTGTTTACCCACAAAACCGCGTCAAGACTGATAATAAAATCTTGTTTAGGTGTTTGATTAACTTCTTTTCCTTGACTAATTCCCTTAAGAACTTGGAAAATGAAAGGGAATAATAAGATTATGTCCCACTCGTTTAGCTGCAACTAATTAAGATTGTTTTTTCTATAAGTTTCGCGTTGTTTTTAAGATTAAAAATGCAGGATCCAAGGTGGATCTTTGAATAAAACTCAACCCATAATTAGTGCATCTCCAAAGATTGTGTTTAGGATCTTAGGTTGGTTTTCTCCTTTTTTATTGCTCTCAGTCTTCTTTTCAAATAATTTTTGGTGGCTAATAAAGTTGTGGATCATTTATATTTAAAGTATTGTTAAATATTAAGAAAATATAATTAAAAAACTTTAAGAATACATGTTTGTTTGGTATGTTGGTATAAAATGTTTTTCTATTAAAAATATATCAAATCAATTTTTAATATCAACATGTTAATTAAAACTATAAAAAAACATAACTGTATTATCATCGATAGCTTGCATCTTGAGCATGCAAGAACATAATATTTTTCTCCTTGACGTATAAATCTCGAGCCAAGAAAACCTAAGAGAATTTTTTTTAGGTCCTAAGACAGCAAACGGAATCAAGTAACATAAAATTATTTTTAAAATTTTGTTTAATAACTTAAAATTTTAATTTTATTTTGATGTTTAAGTATATTTTTCAAACAAACTTGTTCTTTTCTTTAACTATTTTATAAATAATTTTTTCTTAAATATATAATATGATTTTTTGAAATCTTTGTTTTACGTGAAGAATAACAATGGGAATTAACTTTATTAATTTAGAAACGTTTTTCAAACCATGATATAAAATTGTTTTGTGATATTCATCATTATTAAATTAGATGCACCTATCACAAATCACAACATCATATCATATCATAAAAAAAAATAGCAAACACTTTTCGAACTTCTAGCATGGATATATAAGAAAAGATATATATATATATATATATATATATATATATATATATATGATCTAATTTTTTTTTTATTGCTGAAAGCTACGGCCTGCAATATTGGATTAGTGGTGTTATATAATAGATGTTACATCAAAATGAATAAAATAAGACAAGACAAAATATCTCACGTCATATGTAAAATCTTAGTTAGGATTTGAGAAGAAGCATAGAAAACGAGATGAAGCACAGAGACGATGCTTTGTGATCATGGCTTGATAATTAAGGAGAAATTAAACCCATTTATCCTTTTATTTTTATATTCTTATGAACTCCGTGTCCTTATCCCAAACACAATTCTCAGAAGTTCTCTTGTCTGTTCGATGAACTGTGTGTAAGGACGCATGTGATCTTCCACAGAAGGCAAGAGAAAATAGGCGGCAATGACATAGACGGGACCCTGTAACGGCCACGAAGACCATGGGAGGTTTTTAACACAAATAATGGGGATTCATATTTAGGTCTCAGCAGCTGCTATCATCAGCCATGTTGTGTTCTGGGTCCCATAACCCTAACGCGTTAACTTTGTGGGGTCTAACATCTTAGCTCATATCTTTCTTGTTCCTGACCTCTGTTTGATGCAAGTCTTTGATTTAGCTGTAAACCAAGATTGATTGAGACAACTTCTAATCTTTCAGTCTAATCCCATCCCATCTGTGCATCCTGCTTCTGGTTTATCGACGACCCTTTTTAATGGAAAAAACTCAAAAAGGTATGACGGTAATTATTATAATTGTTGAGTAACCTAAGATTAGTGTGTGAAAAAAGGGTGCCAATTGTGCAAGCGGATGTCAAAGTTTTTGCCCTTAGAACACGTTTTAGAGTTTACCATCTTGTTCTCTCTATTTGAATATCTATCCACAAGTCAGCATAGTGTGAAATAATATTTTAACTTCAAGATTTCCATGTCTTGTCTTGTCTTGTTAATACGTGCTCGTGATTGCGTTTGAATTAAAATCATGAGTTCAATATCTTATTATTTTTATTTTAATTAATAAATTTTTTTATTTAAAATATATATTAAAAAATAATATAAAACTATTAATAACAAATCACATAATAACTTAAATTTTTAAATCAAAATAGTTTTTTAATAATTTTAAAATATAAAAAATAAAAATAATAAGAATAAACATGAAATTTTTTATTTTAAAAATATAAAAATTTATTTTAAAATTATTCTACATATATATATATTTATTTTATATTTTTATCTTTATTTTTTATCAAATATAATTTTTATCTTCTATATTAATTTTTTTTGTCTTGATAATATACACTAATCAAATACAAACAAAAAATCACTTTAAAAATTCCATTATATAATTGTGAAGATTTTTAAAATCCAGCAATCTAAAGTGTGTGGTTGAAAGGATTTTTGACAACTTTATGAATAGCAACTTCACTAGAATTGTTTTTAAAGATAATTTAGTTTCAATTGGTATTGATGAAATTAAAATACTGTTAACCGTGGAAAAATCTATATATTACATCATCTATAACCGGACATTCGACTGTCGCAAGAGCAGCGAAAACTCCACTTGATCTGCGCTAGGGCAAAAGTCTTCTGCATTAAATTATTTTCATACAAGAGATCCTGGTCCCATGTTGCACAGACACCACAAACCTGAAGTTATGAACACCTAGTTACCACTGCAAGGCCACACCACTCTGCCATGAAAGTCAGGAAAACTTAAATAAGTTCAACGAATGAAGATATAAATGTTTGCTTGTAATGCAATGGTAAGTACCTCGCTCATGGAAACAGCTCCTGACACAGAAGCAAACAGTCAAAAATTGCGACTGCGGACAGAGATTGGGAATGCTTTATATTATAATAAACACAGAGCATAACTAAATATAATACAACGCAAGGGTGTTCCGAACGTTTTAAACACTGCTGAAGCACTCACAGACCACACTTTGGACATTTTTATTTTATTTTTTCACTTTCTTCTCTTAATTTGTTCATTCGATTGTGTTCTTCAGCTGCAAAATGAGCACCCATTTGCATTAATTTGGTACCAAAACCATGTACAATGTTTTTCTTCTGTACCCTCCGTGACACATGCTAATGTTTCCAGATAACAAATACCGCTTGTGAAGTTGCCTAGATCACCCTGTTGAAACCTGGAAGGGCTGTGTCCTCTACCGCAGAACAATCACCATACACTTATAGCTTACTGATTTAGTTTAGAATCCTTCCCTTTTTTGTGTGCAAAGTATTTTATTTAATCTTTTTAGCTTCTCTGAGTGCATATTGATTCGATTATATAGTGAATAAGATTTGATCAAATGATTTGGGTTTTTAGGGCAATCATTATGGTCTAAGAATCTTTAATAGTTGTGTCTCAACTTTGGATTGACCCAATTATGTCTGTACCAAATTGTTGCATGAACCCTTTTAACCTGTGGACCATTCACTGTGAGTGTGGAAAAGATCTGTGCATCTTACTACAACACAGTAATAAACTCCCATTTTTTGGTCATCAAGAGATGGTAAATTTGTGGTCTCAAAATCCATAGAGGTGAGCAAATTAATCTAATTTTCCATAATATCAGTAAAAACCAACTAAATGGAATGCTTTTCAAACGTGTTGAGTAATTTCTTCTTGAGTTTTTCTTAAAAACATTTGATTGTAGTTTGGTTTTGGGTTTTAAAACCCAAAATGACAAACAAAACTTAATAAAAAAAAACCAAACTTCATAAAAAAAACCCATGATAATTATAAATTAGAGTTGCATTAAATCAAAACCCATTAATTCAAATGTAAAATCAAACCAATCGGTTTAGTTTTTTTATTCGGTTCAATTGAGATTTTTGTTCAAACCAGACCATTTAAACCGGTATTCAACCTCGTTTTATATATATGTGTGAACTCGTAATTAAAAAAAGTTTCAATTTTCATGGTCACGGAGCAAGAGGAGAGTTCTGCTGGAGTCATCATCTTTGCTAGGCTAACATAACACTCACATGCATGAAGCGACAAAGCATATCTACAAAGACTATGACCTTGGATTTTCTGGAAGGGAGATTGAATATTCAGATTTTTTTTTTCTTTTTCTCATGAAACAAAAGTTGTAGTGCTAACCAGTCATGTGAATTGAATTTGGACGTCAGTTTGGAACATCAGTTCACCAAAATAAATATTCAATTATCCTTCATCACTTGTTGCAACCAGCAAAGATAAAGAAAAAGAATAGAAAGACCTAAACCCACAAAGTTGGACCCACATCCCTAAATTGGTTGCCAGACCAGCTTTCCCTATATCTTTCAGGCAAACCCACCTACAAAAACCCCTCTCCCCCACCCTTTCCTTGGCATCACGATCTAGCTTTCCAACGCCCCTCATTCTCTCAGGCATTTTCACAAACACTTTCTTAAAGAAACGTTTTCTATTTTAACTAATATGGCCAGACCGCAACAGCGATATCGAGGGGTTCGACAAAGGCATTGGGGATCATGGGTGTCTGAGATTCGCCACCCTCTTTTGTAAGAACACATCAACAACGTGACCCATGAACGTTTCGGATGATAATATTCTCTTGAGTTCTAACGAATCGTTTCGCTTCTTTTTTTTTTTTTTCAGGAAGACCAGAATTTGGCTAGGCACGTTTGAAACTGCAGAGGATGCAGCAAGAGCCTATGATGAAGCTGCAAGGCTTATGTGTGGACCAAGGGCAAGGACCAACTTCCCTTATAACCCAAATGCATCGCAGTCAGCTTCGTCGAAACTTCTTTCAGCAACTTTGACAGCAAAGTTGCATAGGTGCTATATGGCCTCATTGCAAGTGACTAAACAAACATCACTTCAAGAACAAAAACAACAGCCACAGAGGGCACCAACTTCATTTGTCAACACCCCCACCGATAGCATTGCCATAAAGTGTGAAGAACTTGATGCTTCGCTGCCAGCGAAAAGTCCATTGCAAGTTCAAGAGGCAGAGGCAAACTGGGTGTACAAGAAAGTTCAAGTTGACAACAACCAGCAGTTCATCAAGCCTCTTGAAGATCACCACATTGAGCAAATGATTGAAGAATTGCTTGATTATGGGTCTATTGAGTTATGTTCTGGGGTGGCAACTCAGTAGCCTGCAAGCCCAAGGGGCCACGCCACCAACACCCTGATTAATCTAGTCCTCCTCTGCCCAAGCAATGGCATTGACTAGCTAATTTTAACCAATTTTTATAGCAGCTTCAAGTGTTAAGTCTTTTACACCCTCTAAGCTCCGTAGAAGTTTCCTCTTAGGGACTCCATTTGATGATGCTTAATTAGTAGTAGTGTACAGTAGATTATGCCATAATGTTTGATGCTGTCGTATGCGTTATGTCTTCAGTGGAAGATTTGTAGGAATCTTGCTGCTGCTGCTTGAAGAATTCCAAATCTTCATTTATAATGCAAATGGAACAATTTTAGAAACAAGGACTCCTCTCTCTGATCTTCCAGGCGTCTTGCATTCAATTGCTATGTCACTTCTATTGGGGTTCGAATAAAAAGCAGCCTCTGAAACTTGGAAGCACAGTATGACATTTTGGCATATGCATGTATGTTGTATTCAATTTGCAGAATTTTCAAAGAACCTGGAAATTCGTACCGTTACCGTTCAGTTAGAAAGAATAGTGATCTTGTGAAAGGTCACCCACATGGTCAGTTTTCACTTGCATATTTAGTGTGATATTTTGTTGGGAATATCCGTTACATTAGTAGAAAATTATTCATGTGGACCAAAATCTATCTGTCTGATTCGATGTTTGGTGCAGTAAACCCTAATCTTACTAATTAATAGTGCAATAGATCCGTATAATGTGTTTGGTTTGGTCTAATTTGTCGGGATTCCAAGAGGATAAACTACACTAGCTGGGGTTAATAATACAAGTTGCTCACGAGAATGGTAGCTAGCACAAACCTGACCTCAATGATACTTTAGGTATCCTGAATGGGTGGCTAAATTTGTCAAAATGAAAACTGTAGTGTTGAAAGGAACTTGTTTGGAAAGGTGGATCTCGAAAAGAAACAATTTTTTTAGTGGAAAAGGAGGGCCTGCAGGGCACTTTTCTTGAAAGTTAAGGTGAAAGAACTAGATGTGAGAGGCATTGCATGTTGTGCAAATTTTGAGTTACAAAACTGTGTTGTACTATTAGTCACTTGGTAAAAATGCATACATTATTTCGTCTTGCAAGATTTTATTCAACAGAACAATACTGAAGTCATTGGAATAGTCTCTGCAAAGCAAGGTAAAGAAGCAATTTAGTTTACAATGAAGGTTGAAACGCAGAGACTGAGTTTCTTTACTGTCAGAAAGATGTGAGACCAACTTTCAATGGAGGTTGAAAAAATTTAGATCTTTTTGAATTGTTAGGCTTAAAGGTTCTTTTGCTCAGGCTTATAAGACAGGATTCCAGTTGGGATTGCTCCATCATCTCCTGAAGAAAATTGTGACACTGAATGTGATTGAGTGGGTGTTTTAATTATTTTGGTCAGGCCCATCTTTCTCTCCTTTTCTATGTCATGCCACACACAACAGCAAAATCTACTAAAGTGGTACAAAATATTTGTAGAGCCATATCTTTCATTCATGCCATGCTTGCTAGTGTTCTAAAATGAGGTTTCAGTTCCCTGAATTGAAAGGTTAATTAACATTGGATGGTAAACAAATGGGGTGATTAGAAACTTTTGATTAACCATGTATGCTTGCTCAATTTCTTTCTATAATGGGGTGATTATTGATGTAACCACTCCTTTTGCCTGTCTTTGCCATTTCCAATTTAACCTCCAGTTATAGTGGTTTTCCTCGTAAAGGAATGCTTTTTACAGCACTTAAGTTGAGAGCGATATAAGATTTACCAGCACTTGACTTGAAAGTGATATGAAGATTTTCATTTCTGGGCATGGATCTCTTTTAGATGAAAAAAAAGGTAGCTAGGTGAAACACATGCCTAACAATGGTTAGCTATTTTTGGCCACCATAACTATTTCTGCAGAGCAATGGTTAGCTTTTTTTTTACTGTAGCTTCATAAATGGCCTATTGGGGATTATCCCATTTTTCCAACTTCAAGGAAATGGTTAATCCATTCTTCTAATATGAAAGCATATATTTTTAATATATATTTTTTTAATTAAAAAGAACTAATTTTTAAAAAATACGCTACACACATTACCAAATATACGAAGAAATATGTAGTATTTCTAATCAAAATTGATTAATGATTTATATTATTATTATTATCTCTTCAAGAGTACAGATTCTTGCATTAATATAGAAGTTTAGTTCGATTCTCTCTTTAAGTAGTGTGTGTGTTAACTTGTAATTGAACAGTTAAGATCATAAATTCTACCACATCCAGATTAAAATATATCTGCTTTTGGGTGTTGGTGTCCAGTCTGTGTCATTGAAAACTTCATGATTGTTTACCTGTTCGGAAATTGATTTTGCTCCCCGCAACCACAAAAAATTAAAGTTGTTTAGTCTCATTATATTGTTTTCCAACTTTTGATTCAGCAAAGGTGATTAAATCATGGCATGTTAGTGAGTTTACCATCATTAAAAGTTTGAACTTTGTGACCTTAAAGGGACTCTTGATATTTCACCTGACCAACCATTTTCCTTTTTGTCAAGAAACAAAAATGCAAGATCACCAAACAAGAACAAGAGTGGCCAATTAGTTCTTAACAAACAGTGGATTTTAAAGGAAATTTCCTTAAAGCTTTCAAATTTACTAGTGAGATAAGTGAATCGATCTTTGAGTGATAATGAATCTGGCATGTTTTAGCTCTTTATATACATAATAATTATCTTTGTTTCTGGTGATATGTCATTCAGACCATGCATGCTCTTCAAGACAAGAAACTTTGACTAAAAAAGCTTGGTAAATGACTCACTAATAATTGACAGAAAATTACCAAATTTAGTCCTATGATGTTTACTCTAGAATGCTCATCTTTTGCCACAATTTTTTTTTTTTTCCAGGTTTTCTATTGCGCATCAAATGAAAGCAGCGCAGCTGTCCATGAAAACTAGAAACCCTGAATTTGGTGACACTATCTGTAAATTTCTGCATACTTCACAGCCAAGTTAGTGGTTTTAAGATGCATAATCTAAAGGTGATGTCCAAATCAGTGGTCAAGTGATCAGGGTAAAACGAGGGCTCAAGAAACTCAAAAGATTTTTTGGATGAAAATGTGGATCTGAGTTTGCCAACTCTAGGTGGTGAAGCATTATCATTCAATCTAAGCACGAACATTAGCACAGCTTTTTTTTGGGCACAACTTCCTTCGTAAAGGGGTCATATATTGCTTGAATTGCAGAGACCTCAGTGAAAAAGAGGGAGATAGTCTTATGGGACATGGGAGTCAAAGGTGGGATCTTTCTGATCATAAAAGTAGTCAAAACCAATCATGGTGTATACAAATAGAATCTCATGTGGAAATGCTGAGAACAGACAATGATATGGCCTTAATTCTTCTTTTTTTTCCCACAAAACCAAAGGGTACTACTATACACCTATATGTTGCTCTCTTGTCTTTGCGACTAGGTGTTTTTATCATTCGTTTTAGATGCCTTGGATCAAGCGAGTCATGCAAAACTCCAAAAGGCAAAAAACTTTGTTTGTGAGTGAAAAAAAAGAAAAAGTTTGGTGACCTGCTCCCTGAAAAGCCAAAATACTTTCAATTACACAGCTCTTTAATTAGTTGAGTGGATGTGTGTAGAAAAGACCTCAACAGGACTATTTCTATCACATTAGGCTCATGGCACTGCTACATGGCATGTCTCATACTTCCAAATTCTCCTCCTCCTCCATCCCTCAACAGGGAACAACATGTGCATGCATGCTAACATCCACATGGTCCTGAAAGAAAAACAAGGAATGGGACACATGTGTGCCCATAAAATGCACATGAACACATTCTCATTCATGGGTTCGTTCCTTGCCGATCAAGTGTATATATTTGTCCCATCTTAATCAGAGGCATAAATTATGCAACTACAGATCTTGAATCCTCACAAAAACGTGGAGCTTACCAGTTTATCTTTACGGAGATGAAATGTATCTGTACTAAAGCAAAAAACACTTGAATTGTGCTAGCAAGTTTATGCCTTCGTGACATTGCACAAAGTTCTCCAGCTTCCGAGCATGCATTTGCACTAGCAACCTTGGCTTTGTCATTTACTAATCAAAGCCACTGTCATCCAGTCATTTACTGTTTCGCAATTCTAGCTGCTATCAGCACAGCATGGCTGCAGTAGTGTAAAATAGACATCGTGTTCGCTCAAGATAAACAGATGGAGATTGCATAATAAGAGAATTTATCGATTGGTCCATAACAGGGGACGCCTGAAATGAAAATATATTAACTTTTATCTGTTTCTTTAATAATTTATTTTATATATTTCTCTTCGTTTCCTTTATATACCATCTTTGTTCTATTTTAAAAACATTAACCAAGCACAATTCTATAGAAAAATAATGCATAATAAGTAAAGTTATTGTTAAGCGTAGTTATTTTATAAAGTATTTTTTTATATTTAATATTAGCAGATTAAAACAATTTAACAATACATATAACTTAAAAAAATTCAAAAAAATTTAAAAGTTTGGCAGGAAATATTACGGAACCTCATTTTGTGGCAAGTTCGATGATGATTTTGCGTTAAGAGTCCTAAAAGATTTATGTTAGTGTTCAAGATAAGCAAGGCTCGTCTGAGTATTTTATGGAGGAAAAGTGGAGGCCTGGGAAGGCTTATGAATCTCTACTAGCAGACCTTGATTTGAGGTTTGTGGCAATATTTATATGGGCCTCATAGATTCAGGGCCCGTAGCTACACTCCATGGACATAGCTCAGACAGCGGGCTAAGCCATTCAAATTACTTTGGTCCTCACAATGGAACACCTTAAGGACCGTGGTCATTGGGTTGGGCCTGGACCAGATCCCAATTGAGAGAGGAAACACCCGCTAGGCCTTGCAGCCACTGACCATGCTTGGGTTCCAAAATCCATTTCTTAATCACAAGCTTAAACTAATAAAAGCTCTTGACCCTGCTATCTTTCTTGATAATGTGGTACTAGTTCAGTAGTGGTGGACGTTCTGCCTTTAGAGCGAAGCCCACGACTGATGGATCATAATAGACTGGACTCTCTTTTTTTTAAAAAAAAAAAAATCGAGATGAACATGTATTCCTGGATCGACTTCTTGGAGAGTAAATTTATTTTTCAAAAATATAAGAAAATGCATCTTTAATGATAATTTGATGACTTTCGGTGGATTTAAGGGCTGGCGTCCAAAAATCCGAAATAGAACATAACTCTTGAACCCTAGGTAGGATTTAGCATGGTGTATTGAATTAACTTCCCGACATGTTAATCCAAGATTATGTTTATGAAAATTTCAATTTTTTTAATTAAAATAATATCATTTAAGGGTTATTTTTAAATAAAAATATAAATTAACTTAAATTAACCGGTGTTGAATTAGATAGAACAATCTTTTGGAATTCTTAAACTTGAGTAATTTATTTTAATAATTAAGATACCTTTGCTTCTATTCTACTTTCATGCACCTAAATTAAATATATAATCCACACTTACTAGGGAAAGCGTTAGGTGACTATTCAAAGTCCAAAGTACTGTACTTGCCTTGGATCATAGGAGTAAAGCTTGAGAAGCTTCTTCCACTATTCTTCATGTGCCATGACAATGAAAAAGAGGGGTTTGTACTTGAATTTGTATGGAATTGTAGTAATGTTTATGTTTTAAAATATTTTTTATTTAGAAATATATTAAAATAATAATATTTATTTATTTTTAAAAATTATTTTTAATATTAACATATAAAACAATCAAAAAATATAAAAAATTGAATTGAATTGAATTTTCTAAAACATAATCTACACTGCATTCCTAATCAGATCTAAAATCTTGAAGATGCCCGTGCTGAACTCTCCACCCCAAAATTTGTAAGCCTCCTTCAGGGCAGTGATGCAACCTAACTTTGACAGCTCTACGCTGAAAGAATCACCAGAAGAAAGTTCCCTGTGTTTCCAGGATTGAATTCACGAGAAATTGTAGCCTCCCTTTTTAGGTGGTAAGCCTACGGCTTAATTGCTTGAAAAGAGTGCTTAACAACTCTAATTTGCTCCACCAAAGATGGATGGAGGGACCTTAAGAAGGCCATTAATGGTGTGATCTACCTGTAAAATTATTAGGGTTTTGTTTTGTAGTGTGGTTGGCAATTCGCAAGTAAGTGTCTGGACAGAACTAGGTGTGGATTTTCTTTCCATATTAATGGATATTTTCACACTTGGTGGGGTCCTTTATTTTTGTCTTGGACTTGACAGAATGAAATTACCTAACCATGTTCATATTGTTTTGCAATTTGCAATCCATTTTCAAACAAGAGAGATTAAAAAAAATAAAAAACCCTAATCTGTAAAGGCTTTTTAATTTTTTTTAAAGTGTTTTTAAAGTATCAAAGTAAAGAATTTTTTTTAAGAGGAATAATATAATTAAAAATTTATTTATAAAAATAACAATAGTTTGAAGCTTTAAAATTAATGTGTTATCTATTATTTTAGAGTCGTAGATATTTGTGATTTATTTAAAAAATATATAATAAAAATGATCTTAAATTTAAAAAATTAATAAATATTATCTTATCACAGCTTCAAAAAAGATAATATTATTTATTTTTAAAAAATAATATTTAATAAATAAATATCAGTCTTAATATCAAATAAAAATAATATTTATTTTTCTTCTCTTCCAGGGTGAACATAGATTTCAATAATAGGAAAAACAAATCCATGTCCTTTGCTTCTGGAAGTGGACACATCGTGATGGTGCAATAAGTCCTAGATTGATTTATTTTAAAATTTAAAACTCAAAATAGCTTTTAAATTTAATTAAATATTACTTTCATGGCAATTTGAGATTGAGACTATTATTTATTTATTTATTTATTTTATAAAAAATACCTTTTAAAAATAAATAGATATTATCTGTATTGCTTATAAAGATAATAATTATTTATTTTTAAATTTAAAATTCAAGTAAATTTTATCTTTATCACAACTTATATTGAGACTAATATCTATTTAAAATTAAAATATTATATTTTAAAAATAAATAAATGTTATCTTTGTTCTAGTTGTGATAAAGATAATATTTATTTATTTTTTTGAATTCTAAATTTAAAATATTTAAAAAAAAAGTCTCAAATACAGTTTTCAAAAGAATCAAATAGTAAACGCGACATATACTTTTAACGTCGCAGATAACATATATATATATATATATATATATATATATATATCTTTTTGACCAGTGCTATTTTTTGAAATAAATTCTCAATTGTGTTATTTCTATATAAAAAAAACTCTTTTTTTCCCAGATAAAGGTATTTGATTGGATTCAGTCAGTCTTCAATCATGAAAACAAGTCAACTGTTTTTTATTCTCTAGTATAAATTTATTTTGGCCAGTACTTTTCTTCTACCATAAAAGACACGGTGCTTCAGAGTCATGGCCATGCACGTTTAATTTCATAGGCATGGCCCATGCTTGAATTTTAAGCACCTATTTTTCTAGAAAAACTAAGCTTATTAGTGATTTATATTATTTTATTTTTATATTTTAGAAATATTTAAAAATATTTTTTTAATTTAATTTAATTTTTTATATTATCCCATTATTTTAATGAACTGATATAAAAAATAATTTTAAAAAATAAAAAAATATTATTTTAATATTTTTCACAATGAAAAAACTTTAAAAAATAATCATAATTACAACTTTAACAAAAAAAATATTTGAAAAGCAATGAGTGTGAAATTATATTTATACACGAGTAAAAATAAATAAATAAAATCTTGTGCATCTCTAATATATGTTTTCAAGACACATTTTAATTGAAAGGTATTTTATTTTTAACTTGTGAGATTTAGATGCCGTTATTAACCTTGGTGGAGTAACCGAAGACTTGGCCTATCAATCTACCTTCAAAGAATCATCCTCTAATTTGTGTTCAAAAGGAATTACTTTAAATTAATTTAAATTACATTTCACCTAGAGAAAAAAGAAATAAAAAAAGAGGAGTTATGCTAAACTATAAAACGACTTGAATCTTGGCGTAGTTGATTAATATTCAGCCAGCAATCCTGACCGAAGAAGTTCAATGGTCCTAACAGGGACAGAATATGCTCCTCGTTGCGATTTCCAACGAGTTGGTGGTTCTTACAAGAACAGGTTGCGCCTAGTTTTGCAACAAAACATGGATCAATAATGGGATCAAAATAATGTTCAAGAGAGCTTCAACTGGAAAAAAACAACGACTTGGTCCAAGCTGTTCTTCTTCCATTCTCCATGAACAATTTCTTTGACCTTTTGACTTTTATGATATTATTAATAATAGTCGGAGATGGCTCCAGGTGAGTGAGGGTCGTGGTCAATCTTCTTGAATCTTTTACTAATTAAATAGGATAATTTTTATTTTATAAAAGATAATTAACGAGCATACCTTATTTATTTTGAATTATTTTATTAAATAACGGTTTTTCATCATTGCTCAAGTTACTCTTAGACCACGAGGGACTCTGATTCAAGTACTGCTTCCATGCTTTTGCCTGGTTGCCTGCTTGCTTTCCATGGCGATGAGAATTGAAAACTACGCGTGGGTAAATAACAAATAATGTGCTAATAAATTTATAGATCCATTTTCACGTCAATATTCAGGTTCTTATGTGTTGTTAAAAGTCACCCTAGCTTTTCTATGGTTTTCCTTGATTATATCATCAAATCAAATGGTCTTTGAAAATGCAGTAATTTCTGTTTTTTATTCTCTTGAAAAGTATATTTTACTTTAATAAACACTATATTTTTTAATTTTTTTATAATTTTAATATACTAATACTTAAAAAAAAAAAGCCGAGTTAATGATATCCAGGTGGCCCAATACCGGGTGCTGATCATTTGTCGCCGCTTAGAGAGATCCCATCATTTGTGGTGACTGCTTGCTTTGGTCACTTGAGCATTCTGTTTTCCACCCAAATCAAACGATCATTTTCATGGCAGTTTCACCCACGGTCATAAGAGCCGTCCATCACCTCATCTTACCCCATATTTGAATCTTGGTTTGGTTCGTTGAGTTAATCCAAAAACCGATGAGCTAATTATTTTTTTTACAAATAAAATAATATTATTTTAATTTTTTTTAGAAAAACAATGTTTCAGTTACAAAATATTTTACTTGAAATAAGACTTGATTGGATTAGGTTTTTGATGAACTTAAATTTAATGGGTTAAAAGAAATCCTAAAAATCACTATTCATCATATCTAGACATAACACGGGTTCATCCTGGATAGAACAATCATGCTCAATTTTTACCTTTAATAAGCTTAGGCAACTTACTAGAATTTAACTCTCTTGAGGATTTTTTTAGGCTTTTATATTCGTTCCTTTGATATTTTATATTAATTAAATATATATTATTTTAAGTAAAATATAACTCAAAATATCATAAAAAATAATATTTTATTTTAATTTTTTTTTTATAAAAAAATAAAAATATTTATTAATTATAAATATATCATGAATCTTTCAAACTTGAAGTAATAATCTATTCATTATCAACACTTTTAGCATATATATTCTCAAATTATATTTATCTAAAATATAATCGTATCTTTTTTTATATATAAAATTATTGAATCATACATCTTAAAGTTCTCATAACCATCAAATAAAATATTTTACAGGTAAAAGTTAGTTATTTTATTTTCTTAAGTATTACCAGCAACCAACTATCTACATTTTTTATATCAAATTAACAAATACATTGACTAAAAAAATTAATTAAATTACTTAAACTAAAAAAATTATAAATTATTTAGCACATTAGTTTTTTTTCTAAGCATCTTAAATTTTGAAATTCATAAATTAACAAATCATCAAATTAATATGTCATTCAGGTCAAATTTTAGGTTTTATAATAGTTGATTTATTTTAAAAATATCTTGAATTTTAAGACTCATAAATTTAAAGTTAACAAATCACCAAATCAATCTTAGATCGAGTTATTGAGCTAGGTCCTTTAACTTCTAGCATCCATTTTACCTAAAATGTAACACGAGTGAACAAATAAGAATGTGCTTACGGTGATTATTCCACTCGGACCGTCGAAGTGGATGGTTCACATGGGTTAGTTTCGACAATCACGACTGTTCTTGGCACCAAACTAGAGCAAATCAAGAAAGATCTGCCTTTTCCCAGTCTCCATTAATACTCATTCAACCTCCCTCATCCAATGCTCCATCCGACCGCATATATGGATAGAAGCAAGTGCACATGTTATAAACGAATGACTGGCAACGAAGAACTGTTGTCCTGTTGAGTACTCTTCATAAATTTTCTCAGAAACGAATTATCCAGAACCACAGCTGGAAGATTTAAAGCAGAGCAAGCACTAAAGAGCTTAGCAAACACAATGTTAGGGGTGATCAAGCTGAGAGAAATGGCCTGGCTAGTGTTGCCGGACCATGCATGATTGGTAGGGATGCCAGCAAGAGTTCTGGGGCCTGGTTTTTTGATGCTATCCAAGCCATGATGTTCCCATCCTTAAATTCTCTGTCCCCCATTAATTGGATCTGCGGTACAGACCGTAACTGATCCACAATATTGGATGCTTTCCGTTATTTCTCTTACCAGAATCGAACCCAACATTGGTAGAGCCATTTGCTTCACTACTTTATTAGGTTTCATAGTTTATCACATCAAGGAGTACATTGTAGCATGAACTGCTTAGTGCGAGGGCTTGGACGGTTAAAATCCATGTCCAAGAAAATCACTCAGCATAAAAAATGTTGTCGTCGGATAGGCAAATAATAAGGGAATGCTGCTCCTTTTCTTCACTATTAAAACTAAAAAATTAAGTTATCACATTATAATTAAAATCATCTAATTGATTGTTGTTTTGTAATATATTAAAAAATAATATAAATAATATTTTGAATCTTCACTTAACAGTTTAAATTATTGAGTTGGAGTAATTTTTTAATATGATATTAAAATCTTAATAACTAAATACTCATGAATTCGAATCTCATTATTTTTATTTATTTAACAAAAAAAATTAAACACAAGATAGCATTGTTCTATATAAAATTCAAGTTTAAAATTTTTTTATTTGAGTAAATATATTAAAAAATAATATAAAGTATATCTTCTACCTTACCTAACTTAAATTATTTAATTGAGATAATTATTTAATAAAATAAAAAAATATAAAAACAATGAAAATTAAGGGAATATATTTTTTTATCCCTCTTATTTTGAAAATATAGAAATTGACTTCAAAGTTCAAACATGTTTTTGCTTTTCTATACATAGATACGTTGTAGAAATAATAGATTTATTTTATGCTTTTGTCTTTATTTCTTTAACCACATGATTTTTTTTCCTTCTTCTGTTCCTATCATCTGAAATACTATTCAAAAGCAACCCTAGTTTACCTGCCACTGTTTTTTTCTTCTATCAGATCCAGAACATGAACTTAATTAATCTCAATAACAAATATCCAAGCCACAAAATCCAAAGGAAAAGGCAACGAAGTTGGACAGTTGAGAATTGTCCACTAATGAACTGGATGCACATGAACTTTTGGGGACATATCCCCCGGAAAGCAGAAAAGCTGTCTTCATTCCAATGTATAGAATCTTGTAACCAGCAAGAAGAACGAGGAGAACGAGTTAATTGTGCGTTTGGAACCAATACAGTTAAGTAAAGAGGACTCATTTAATAGGATTTATGAGCAGTTCTCTCATGGTAGGGTTAGCACAGCCACTTTTGAATGGACCATACCAGACCAGCAAGCCTTCCTAATTCAACAGGATGGTATACATTATTGGTTCGAGCCACCAACTCATTTGACGGGGCAACCATCTTTACACCAAGCATTTGGTGCCAAGTAACTTGCATGAAATCAAGGTCATGAAATGATGACCCAGTTAAAAATTCTTGTTAATTATAACTCCAGGCCAAACCATCGACTATTACTAGCACGAATCTCTTTTTTTTATGAAGAAAACCTGTGCCCGGGATCAATAAGACACCAGAATGGCTAGGTTGTATGTGCATTCGAGATCATTATTGTTAAATTCAGGATAGTCAAATGGGTAAATTCAGAAAATTCATGATTTAGAATATTACTTGTATGGTTATTAAAAAAAGAAGACATTGATTCTATTAAATTAAATTAATTTAGTTGATTTGATTGCTTTTTTAGTAACTTAATTAATCAGATTAAACTCGATTTATACATAGTCAAGTCAATAGCAATATATTTATATTGATCCTCTGACCAATTATCCTATATCATTTTCTTGGTCTATCTTCGTGTATGATCAGAATCATGAAAGGACTGATCATTTGCTGAAGAATTCAGGTGAATGGTAGTGGTTGTGCTTGAGGTAACGTGAAGGATACTCTCCCATTACAGACAAGAAATATGTTTTTTTTTTATGATTTATTTTTGTGTTTTAAAAGTATTTAAAAAATATATTTTTTATTTTAAATTAATATATTTTTAGTACTGATATTAAAAATATTTTTTTATAAATAAATAAAAAATTTAAAGCAAAAAATTATCTCTAAAAGACACCTGATAACGATATGCATGCACCAGTAAACAATATTACAATAAGGAAATTCAGGTGAATACATGCACTAACCAACCAACAGCTAGATTACCCTCCCCTGCCCTAATCTCTGATAAATCATAATATTTAGTAGTATAATTAATCTGATAATTTTCAATAAATAAAAAGGAACATTTGTATTATTAGGTTACAACGTTATAGTTTCAACTGGCTGTTGTTAGTTCCTCTCCAGTTGTTCTTGTCTCCCATGTTAGGTGCAAAGGCTCTCCTTCACACTTTTCGGTTCACACTGCTTTGTTAGCTTTAATTTAAGGGTAAATCTCAGATGCCTATAAATGAAATCTTGATTGAGTTATCCTATAGTTTTATTTTCTCATATAGTTCTATTCTAAAATAAAATCGGATCATATTAAAAAAAAAAACCCAAAAGTTCATGAAACCTCGTGTATCTATACAAGTTAATGGATACAGACATCCAATTGTGAATTTTATGTTAATATATATGTTGATGTTATCTTACTAGCTTGATTTTTTTAATTAATATTTAAGCTGTATTTATTTTTAGAGTTGAGTTATATATAATTTAATATTAATTAATTTTTTTAATAATTTGAGGTATTCAAATTTGTTTATATATATCATAAATAATTTTTAAATTTATTAAATATCCTATAAATTTAATTAAAATAGCACGAGAATAATAAATATGCACACGAAAACTTATTTCCCTGCCAGGATTGCTATTACAGAAACCTGGGTGCACATTAATTAGTTTTTTTCATTTACTTGGTGTACCAACTCTCTCTTTTTTTCCCTTAGCTATTACCATCTATGAAAATACTATACCACCTAGCATTAAATAAGATGAATTTAATTTGAATTATATGGGACAATAAGTGTATCGTAAAAAATTTAGTGTAAGATTAAATGAAGATGAATTTCATTTTTGGTGCATGAAAATACTATACCACCAAGCATTAAACACAAAAGAAACTTCTCGCAGTTAATAAATTGCCTTTACAAAAATCATCCCACCAAGCAACAAAATTGACTTTAACCTCCAATCAATTTCATAATAGTAATTTTTTCAACATAATTATTTTCGCAACCCCATTATGATACACTTAATGACATACATTAACTCCTTCTGCCCATTTTTAAAATGCATGTAAGCTAATAACATCTTGTTTTAATAAATTTGAATTCAATTATGGAATTCATATTAAATTAAATTCATTTTATTTTATATATTATTCTTATTACCTTTATCCTATTTCTTCAAATATTTCACGTGAAGATAAATGAGTATCTTGTAAAAAAATTAATTTTAATATTTTTTTTCTGAAATTTTAAATTAGAGGGGTTAGTTGTTTTTTCTTGTAATTTTTAGAGATTGAGTTTCATTTAAAATTCAATTATTGACATCTAAAATAATTTTAACTGTGAGATTTCATTAAAAAATATAAATTCAATTCAATTCCAAGAACAACAAAAATGTGTTAAATTCTCTAAATTTATATGTAATCATATGATAACTACAAAGTGAAAGACGCATGTAATCTTAACTGTATTTGGAAAAGCATGAAAAATAATTTGCACCTACCAAATTACCCTCCCATTTCCTGTTGCCTCCTCTTTGAAAAGAAAGTCTTCCCTCTAAATTGTGAATTAATTTAAGTCTATTTACATTTTTTTGGTCAAATTTATTGTCCCTCTTGTCATATAAATCCCTCTATCTTCTTATTATCCCTTCATATTTTCAAAACCCTCAAAATTGTGAAGAGACTTGCACGCAAATCCCAAGCTCATGAAAACACAAATGTCCCACCATCAATCCACCTCCCCTTTTCCTTCTTGCTTCCGCCCTTCCACCGCCACCGACACCGACATCCACCACCTTCCTCCACCAACACCACCACCTGTCTCAGGCAACGCCAACCTCACCACCTGTCTCTACCAAACTGACCTTGGCCTCTTCTCTCTTACTTGGTCAAGTTCCTTGTTAGGCCATTCTCTTCACCTCCGCCTCCACCCCATTGACGACAACGCCAGCTACTGCTCACCTGTTTCTCTATGTAACCCACTTTCTCTCTCTACCATATCTTTCCATCTCAATATCAAACCCTTCCTTTTCTGGAAAAGACATGGATCCAAGAAACTCCATGTTATTAACCAGGAGCCTGATACTCCAACCCCAAGGATCCAGATCTTTTGGGACCTCTCTAGTGCAAGATTTGGGTCAGGACCTGAGCCCCAATCCCGGTTCTACATAGCCGTGGTGGTTGAGCGAGAAATGGTACTTGTTGTCGGTGATTTGACCAAAGAAGCTTTTGCAAAGACTAAAGCTTTGAAGCAAGAGAGACCCCAAGTTCTTGTTTTGAGAAGAGAACATGTGTTCGGCAACAGAGTTTACACTACGAGAGCAAGATTTGGAGGCAGAAACAGAGTGATATCGATAGATTGTAGTGTGAATAATGATGCAAGATTGTGTTTTAGTGTTGATAACGAAAGGGTTTTGCAGATAAAGAGATTGAAGTGGAAATTTAGAGGAAATGAGAGGATTGAAGTTGATGGGGTCCCTATACAAATCTCATGGGATGTTTATAATTGGCTTTTTGATGACATAAACAATGACCATGCGGTGTTTATGTTCAGGTTTGAAAGCAATTTAGACCCCAGAGATGAAGAGGCGGTGGTACGGAAACAAGAACAGAGTGAAGCTTTTGGTGGTGGTCCTCATCAACAACAAGAAATCAATGAGAAAAATCACAACAATAATGTTGTTTTATGGCAGCAAAACTCATCGTGTAGTAATACCAGTCATGGGATGAGTCCAGTAGAGTGGAGAAAGATGAGAAAGAGCTTGGTGAGGACAGCAGCAAGGAGTTCATCTTCTTCATCAATTTCTATGTCATCAGCATCTTCTGGTTGCAGTTCTTCAGTAATGGAATGGGCTAGCAGTACTGAAGAAAGTGAACTTTGTGGTGGTCCTGTTGGATTCTCTCTGTTGGTCTATGCTTGGAGGAAGTGAAAGATTCGCTGATGATTACTGGATCCATTTCTCTTCTGTTTTTGGTAATTTTAGTTGAATTTCTGTTTGTGACTAACCCCATTATTTGTTGACGAACATATTAGCAAATACACAGTGAAAGAATTAGTTCAATATCATACATACAGATAGATCTAACATTAATCTCTGCTTTGTTTCTGTGTTCACACAAGATTCAACTTCTTGTGCTCTTAAATCTGCTTTCGGACAACTATTACTGTAATTGGCCTCGGTTGGGTTTGGCATTCTAGTGTTTGATACAATTAAAGATTCAATTTTTCTTGTATAACTTTGTACTGTTGAAGCCTTAATTGAAAAGGAAATTGTCTCTCTAGATTGCTGTCTAGTACTCTTGTATTTTATTGTCTGGTCTGTCCTGTTTGTTTTTGATTGGAACAGTAGGTGTGATGAAATTTCCTAGATTTCAACCACATTTAGAACAAGACAAGATGCATGTGAAGAGGGTCCTTTTTCTTTTTTTGTGTTCTTTCCCCTCTCTTGGAACCTGTAAATTAGCACTACCTTTGACCTCTACAGCCGATCTATACCTTCAATTCTTGGTGGCGCTGTATTGGATCCCTCCATGTTACAGTTTCATTTATGGAGCATTGTAATTAAACATTGACCGGCCGCCGGGGAGTACCGGTGTTTGTACCGGCCCCGGTTTTAAAAAAAGGCGAGCTGACAAAATAATTTTAAATTTTAATGTTAAGCCATTCTATTTCAAAGTATTTAGATTAGATGAGTTGTAGGTTGAGTTATAACTAAGTATTTTGAATTTGAATTTGTATATTAATTAATACATTAATAAATTGTTTAATTTAAATTTGAAACGATGATTAAGTGGAGAGCCAATCCATTTACCATGCTAATTAAGCATTTCAAATATTTTTACAGAGGGTTATCTGTCAGCGTATATTATATCTTGATTGTTTTTTAAATAGTTTTTTATATAAAAATAATATATTAAAAATATTAAAAGTATATTAATTTCAAATAAATAAAAAAATTCATTTTTTTTAAAATATTTTTGAAATACAAAAATAAATACATATCAGAAACGTCAATTTGATTATATATAATTTTTGAAAGTATAGGAGGGCTAACTAAAAATTTATGGGCACTACTTTGTTTTTATTAAAAATAATTTATCTAAGTTAAATTTATCAAATTTATGAACCACATTGTACCGTAAAGTTATTCTTATTAATAACTGTGATTGAAATTTATCTTATTTGGAGGCCGAAATAATTAAGAGATTAAATGAATCTTTCTCTTATGTATACCGACAAAGGCATGTGGCATTTTGAACAGCGAAGGCAATGTTCAATGCTGGAGAAGATAGAGCTGCTCCGTAGTCCCTAAGGATTTGAGGAAAGCTGGTGTACTTAACTGGCAACCACATGTATATTTTTCATTAACGCGTATTGAGAAATATCATGTTGACTCGTGGAATAAAAAGAATAGAGTCTTGCAAGCTTTAACCTGCTGTCTGATGGACACCATCATCATGTCAAAGCAATCTGTAGCTTCTGTTTGACACTAAAGAGCCTAAAGTTGAGTTCATGCATTCTGTTTTTCTCCATGGCGGGTCTCTGAGCTCCTTTTACCGACCCTTTGCATGCCAGCTGCTGTAGGGGAAGATTAGCAAATGGGATGGACTTAAGTATAGGGCAAGGTTGTGCTCAGCCCAGAAAAACACAGTGAAACCATAGTTTTAAGACTTCATCTCCATGGTCAAAATAGATTATGGATTAGATTGGATTAGATGGTTAGATGTAAGTTAACTCAAGTTTCTTTTAAGAAAATAAATGTTCTCATTAATGAGGGTTAGATTTCGAGCAAGTTATTGGGTCAAGTTGAGTATTGAAAACCTTATTTTTATCTATATATCTTGAATATTTATTTTTAGTAATTGTAGATGTTTAAATCAGTTTATTTGTATTTTGATTAATTTCTTAAAATCTTGATTAGTAATTAGATAAACCTTTAATAATCTAGAAATTCATAATACTTAAACTAGTAATTTTTAAAGAACAAATCTAAAATATTATTAGTGATGTTGTACTTTTCAGGTTACTTTGAATATATTTTTTTTTTTTTTTTTTTTAGATTAACGTGGGTGTCCGGGCCAGCTTGCGCGCACCACGACTAATCCCACGGGCCCTGAAGTTAACGACCATGTAAGCCTCCAGTGGCCATCATATGAGCAACCAAGGACTCGAACCTGAGACCACAGAGGGAGCAAACCCCTTGATCCCAAGTCCTTACCAAGGTTACTTTGAATATATTTGATATTGAACAATGTTGCCACTCCAGCAGAAATTCAAATGTATCTTCTAATGTTGTACAGTATTGGGATGGAATTGAGAAAATGAATTGGTTTGGAATGAAATTGAAAATTAAATAATGCATTAAAATTAATGGCCAAACCCTAATTGTCTTTCTTCTTTTTTTTTGTATTAAACAGAAGATTCATTGAATTTCGGGCTAATTTTTCCCTTTTTTCATTTAAAATTAACTCATTTTTTCTCAAAATCTTGCGTCAAAGGCACTACATTTGAATTTTGATTTACAAGTTTCGAAGTTCAGACTTCAACAGGAGGTATTAGGCTGAGCCTTGAAGAGTATAAATCAAAAAACCATGTGGCATACAGATTCAAAACTTTTAAATTCAATCAATCATAGGAAGAAACAGCAAATTAAGATACCTTGCATCTGGTCAAAACGTATTGAATTGGTGCAAACGCACAGCCTCCATATTTACACAAGTCAATCTTGTCACAAGCTACCATGTAGAGAACGAGTTGTGCATCCAGCAGGCAAGTGCCCTAGACAATCTTCTCCTTGTCCAAAAGCATGGACTTTGAATCGTGGAACAAGTAAAAGGCATGCATTATGCACTCTGCTAATAATTTTCTTGAAAGATTCTGGGTTTTCCAAGTCCACTCTGTATAATTGGATAAGAATTATTGAAGAGCTGATAAACATGACTTCCACCCTTTAGCTCCGTGTATTACTGCGTTCCACACAAAAGTTAGATAAAATTTAAATTTGTTTATATGTTTTTAATCATTTTTATATGTTAATATCAAAAATAATTTTTAAAATATTAAAAAATAACTGTTATTATATTTCTAAACATTCTTAATTACATGTTAAATTATAATTGGTTACCAAAAAGCGTAGCATATAAGATGAGGCTCGATCTTTTTCTATTAAAGTGGGGCTTATTTGGTTAATCTTGACCAAGTATAAGCTTAAGGATTAAACTATGTGACATATTCTTCACCAATTAATATTTTATAATTGGGAGCTCCATCGCAAGATAAATATGTCTAGCCAGCAGGTTATTCCATGGATGTAAACAACGTTTTAATAGATGACCATTGTGGGTATAAAAAGCTAAGCATGGGGCATGGTGGCTGCAAGTGAGCAATCAGGAAGCTACACGTAGAGTTAAGGAAGAAAGACTCCATCAACTCCATAGTTTTCCGAGCTTGACTCCTTGATATTGTAGTAATTTGCCGAACGCTTACGGTATGCTGGTTCCATAACGAGTCCAAATTAGGGGATGTTTAAAAAATAAAGCTGTTGATTAGCTTTTGAATTGTGCTGATGGGTCAAGGTTAGGTTTTATCAACAAAGGGTTTGTGAATTTCAAGATATTTTTATGATTTCAGGATATTTTCATGACGATGACTTTCTTAAATTTAATTTTTAGAAAGAGTATTCTTTTAAATACATTAATTTAATATAAAACATGTATTTTGAAGGCTCCTCGATTTACTTAATTTTCAATTTCACCTGGAGCAAAACATTTTATCGGTTTGGTCACTCATATTTCACATGTTAAGAAATTAGGTCCTTCTATCCATGATTGTTAACTTTTCATGGAATCTCAGCAAAAGGGCTCTGCTATGTCTCATAACATGAACATATGAATACAAGACAAAAACAGCTAACAAAACATTGACATAAGGGCTTGATTGAGAGATGTCTGAAACATCAAGGACTCCTTCGATGATGTTTTGTTCCAGGATGAAATAGGTTAGGGAACAGAATCGCAAACAAACCACAGGTCCGTAGATTTATTTAGTTTTGATTCTGGGCACCATAAACAAACTACAGCCATGTTATATTACAAATTTTACTGGATTCAGGAAATGTTCACGAGCTGAAGCTGCCCTCTACTCTCAACTTAGCCTCGGGGCCTCTTCCTTTCTCTTCTTACTGCCAAAATAAATAAATAAAAATAAATTAACAACGAGGCTGAGCACAACAAGACTTCTCCTTTCAGGTAATATTCTGACTATCATTGTTTACCGTAGATTGCGCCGTTGTAAAAGCAATATTTTAGTATTTGGTATTATGATTCTAGCTGTGTTTAGATAAAAAAAAAAAAAACACTATTTACATATATTTGGTTATAATATAAACACAATTTAAAGTTTGTGAAATCCATTATAATCTGTATTTAACCCGCAAGATTTGCTGAAGCAACTTCAAGCTGCTTTGTTGTGAACTGTGTTACAACCTAGTAATTGGAGGCGTGCAAGAAGAAGATGGGAAACAGAGGAAAAGGGAAGTTAATAGCGAACAATGAACAGTGAAGAGCATTGGATTGTATTTCCTTGTTTTTATTGTTCTACAATGTAAATAGTAGATAATAAATTAATTTATTTTGTAGTTGAAGAACGGTGAAGAACAACTCTCTCACCACTGCACTCTACCATTTTCACTACCAACCATGCATCACCGTCGCACAGGGTAGCCTCCCCTTCCCCTTTTTCTTTTTCTATTACATTTAGCTAATCTTAATTGTTGATGGCTCGGATTGGTCCGATCCAAAACTAAATAAATTGAATTCAATAAAATAAAAAAAATTAAAAAATTCTTAAATGTTATATTTTATTCAAAAAAACTAATATACAACAAGATTTAATATCACTATATAATTACAGTAGAAGAAGATTGTATAATAAAATAATATTTATAGAATTTGATCGCAATCACAATTTTGTTCTTAATGATATTTTACCTGATGTTATCGAATGCTCAATAAACTATAAAAATTATAGTCCTGGTCGAATACATTTTGTATGTGATGAAATTGTACATAATTTAATAAAATAATAAAAAATATTTTATATAAAGTATTGTTTAATTCATAATGTAATAGTAATAGTTAAATTTATAATATTTCAATTAAAAACCATTGATATTAATATATATCCTTTTTAGTTATTTTATAACCTTAATTTGAAAAGCATTCTTAACTAAACATATTAAATTATTTTTTGTTCAATTTTAATTTCAACTACAGTTTTAACCAAACATATATTTTCTAAACCAATCTCAATTAATTTTTTAAAAAATTACAATTACAATAGCTATCACAATACCAAACAAAATGTATATGCCGACGAAACACAATGTGTTTGGTATTGTGATAACTGTTGTAGTTGTGGTGTGAAAAAAATTATTTTATAAAAAGTACTTTTATTTGAGGTTGGTTTAAAAAAATATATATTTGGTTAAAACTGTGATTGAAGAAAAAATAGTTTAATGTTTTTGATTAAAAATGTTTTTCAAATTGAGGTTATAAAATAATTAAAAAAGATATAAATTAATATTGATGGTTTTTAATTAAAATATTAGTTATTTAACTCATACTATTACATTATAAAATAAACAATAATTTATATAAAATATTTTTTATTATTGCAATAAATTATGTTTAATTTCATCACGTATAAAACATATTTAATAAAGACTATAATTTTTATGGTTTCTGAGTATCATCGGGAATAAAATTGAAATTATGATCAAATTTTGCAAATGTTACGTCATTAAACGATCTTTTTTAAATGTAATTATGTAATATCATCAAATCATGTTAAATATTAATTTTTTAAATAAAATATAATATGTAAGAAATTTTTTTAAATTTTTTTATTTTACCATATTACATTCAATTCAATACATTTAGGTTTGGATTTGGAGGAGGTCCGATTCAATTTATTAATAAAAAAGCTATTTTTTACTGTTTATGTAACAGAACAGTGAAGATATAGTGCACAAAGGATTCAATTTTTACACGGTGCAGGAGAAGAAAGAGAAGGAAAAGGAGAAGAGCTGGTTGAATCCTTCCTTTATGTGTTCGTAAGGCACGCTATTATTTACTATGTTGGAACATAATTGCAACAAAAGCAGCGGGAAGCTGCTTCGATCGACTCGGCTTTTCAAATACAGTAAAAAATGAGGCCCATAAACAGTAAAACTCATTTTTTTTCACAAACATGCAGGAGCTATGTTTTGTTTAAAACATTGCCAGAGTCGTCGCGTAAATAAAAGGCACGTCTCTCTTGTTCCTTCCTATTGCCATTGTACTGTCCTTTTTAAACACGCCAAAACCATCCACAGTTTGAAGAATTTGATTAGGAACTAGAGCCCACCTGGAATATCCCACCGGATGAGGCAAGGGGGCTTTTTCATTCCTTGATTCCCATGAAAATCACGGCTTCCAACCATCAGATTGGTGTCCTTTACAGGATGAAGCAAGATTGCACTGTACTTGTCTCCATATACAAAAGAATTATCATGGATTGTCCCGAAATTAAGCCTAATATTCTTCCAAAGAAAAAAAGTTAAAGCCTAGTACTGTTACTATGAATATCCTGTTCAATAGCTTTTGCCTTTCAAACAACAGGCGTTTGACTGGTAGTGCTGAGCTCTTTGTGCTTGCGTGCAAGAGGTTGCAACTTTAAATTAACTCTTCATCTTTTTTAAACTGGTGGACTTGGGCTCAGTTTTAGGGACCTTTTCAAAACTTGGTCTTGAATCTTTTCGTAATTCTTTCGATGCGGTAATCTTTTTTATCAACGCTCTAGAGTTTTCAAAACTGATTGAAGTTAGTTTGAACTTGATTCTTGATTATTTTGATCTGAAATATGCATTTTTCCAGTTCACTTCGTCTACTTACATTGTATAATTTTTTACTCATATCACCTTGATTTGATGTACCTTGCAAACCATCTAAAATCAGATTTTTACTGTAATTTTTTTTTATTGGGACTGGGAAGGTGATCTATTTCTGCCAAAACTTTCATTAATGATGCACCATGAAACATGTCTCTTCATTGAAGTTGGAATCCCACTCTATTATTTTGCATATCAGGACACGAAAGATAGCTGTATCTGTGCGATTAATCACAAAATTATGTGGTTCTTCGATGCGGGAGAAAAGCATGATAAATGAGATCGGTTGCTTGAATCTACGAACTCCCATTAATTAGGCACGAAGAACTGAACTTGGCTGGTGGGACAAGATGCATTGAGATTGTCTGTAAACTGTACAGGGCCTGTGAGCCCAAGTTATGTGGCCATGGCCTAAACTGGGAGCTAAAGTTGATTGTTCAAGTTCATTGTTTAAGGTGGTCCTGAATTGGGACCCAAGACGCACATCTAGCTATCTTACAAAAGACATACTTCTAGTATTGATCAATTACAGTAGACTTTTAATAACATTTTCGTTAGTTGGACTCCTGTCACTATTATCTCCGAACCACACAACTAATTTGACCAAACAAAAGCAGATTGCTTTCTTGGATAACCGTTAGCGGATCATTATAATCACAGGGCCAAATCTCTTTGACCTAACAAAAGTAGATTGCTTTCTTGGGGAACCACAAGTAGGCTATTAATGCGGGCCTATCTATGATGACATAGCAACAAGGCCCCCCGACATCGACATCACTTGCTAGATGACACAGGACATTGGACTTTCATCATTCACAGAGAACATGAACAATTTCAGTGACGAGCTTTTACAGGAAATCATGACTTCGCATTCATTAAAAACAGTAATCATTTTTTACAGAAAACAGAAACTCTGCAACAACTTTGAAGCAGAAGTTTCAGAAACCACAAAAACCAGGTAACATGGGGCAGAATACAAGCTTTGCATTTGCCCATCTGTAGTTGATTTTTTTTTTTTTAAAGTCTAGGACTCTAAAATGTTTCAAAACGTAATGTATTCATTAAGCCTTCAAGCTCCATGACAAGGACGTAGAGTCATCATGAACAAAAGATCTTGAAGTCAGAGGAATAAAACGTCTCTGTCTACCACTTCTGCTTCCGGAACTTGAAGGGCAAGGTGTGAATGAATGGGAAGTTACCGGATTAGAAGAAGATGTGAACCTAGTCGAACGGCTTCTCAATTTCTTCTTCTCTTGTACAATATCATCGGATCTAACTTGGCGGATTTTTGTTTGATTCAACTCTACTGGAAGAACACAGTTGCAAAGAAAACCTGAAAGTTTTTCAGAAGCAACACCAACGTTAAATTTATGCCTGGTTTGCCGGATAAGAAAAGTTGAGGTTGATAATAATCTAATTGCATATGGCTTCTGAAGGCACGCGTTGGGATGGTGCACGCCAATAGAATTTGATATTTTGCAAACTTAACTGCTGGCTATCCATTTCCCTTTGTAACCACTAAAATACCTCTGCGGGAATCATCTACTGAAAATCTTCATGCCATGAAAATATCAAAATTCTCGTAAAGAAATTTTTCAAAGCGAAATAATAAACTAGTTTTGATATCCTCCAATAAAAAATGGTGAAAAAGAATAAAGAAAACCAGACTTCATGTTGGAATGGCTAAATAGAAACCTAGCTAAATTGCGACACGGATAAGACCAACATCTTCAACATCATGGCTAACTCGAAGATCTGGCATTTTCAGGGTGAGAATGACTGGGAAAGTAATTATAAACAATGACAGACTCGAAGTAGAACACTTCATGGCTTGTAATTCTTTTAATATGAATTTACTAATGATAAAATTGGAAACATACCCTTAACCAGGTTATAAAACTAGATGTGTGGAAATGCAAAAACCAGAAAAAAGATGGTGGAATTCATGATAATGTGCAAATTGCGGTTGCATGATCACCACACTTTTTTCCTGTCTTTGCAAGCATAAAACAATCTGAAAGCAGACACAAGACTGATAGCATAAACCAGTTTAAAGGGGCCTCTTACCAATACGAGCAAGACGATTAACCCATCGTGGAATTTTTTTCCCAGTCAACTTGAGACACACATCATTACAGAAGTGATTGCAGTTCTTAGTGATAAGATGGTAGGTGTTCCCAGGAAACTCCTGAGCTAATTTCTCCATGAACACCCGAACTTCTTTAGGACCCAAATCAGTTCTTCCAATCAATATTGATTTCCTAAACATAAATCCCGGGCATTGCTTCGGCTCAACCTCAAAAATCCCCGTTGTCGGATGATCATGTGCTCCAAAACCATATTCCACACCGTGAACTACGTTATCACAGCGAAAAACAAAAGATTCAATTTAGTTCATGTCACAACTAATTAAAAAACACTCTTGATAGACAATGGATGGCCCAAATTCATTTTTTCCTCCCACCAAATCTCAACAAACCAGACTAAGTTTTACTTGTTTGACTAACATGAGATCACTGTAAAATAAACAAATCAATAAACTTTCCTTTCAAGCCTCTATGTTTTCATTTTCTATAGTTAACGGAGTGGCATTTCACCACATCAAAAGGAACAAAAAAAAAACACTTTCCTCACTTCCCGGATAAATAAATACAGAAAACAAGAAAAACAAAAGATTTATCATAAATTAATCCCATAAATGGCATTGCTTTCCTATCTTTTTCCTTCCGTTTCATTTTCTCAGCAACCAAACTACTCTAAAACATAAAAACGCTTTTCCTTAGATCTAAACAGTGAAAAACAAAAAACCTTAAAAGAAACAAAACAAACCCCGTCATTTTTCTTACAAAAAAACATCGTTAGAATCGAAAAACAAGAGAACCCAGGTAAGCATAAAAAAGATCAAACTTTATAAGCGATCACTGACCTTGTACACCGGAATGGTAGATCCCGAGACCAACCCAGTAAGCGTAACCATTAATCGTCGTCAAATCATAAACATTTAAGTAGACTGGAACGGTCCCAGTTTTCTTTTTCTTGTTCAACATCACCATTCTACGCAGCATTTCTTTCTTTTTCTTTAAGCAAGAGAAAAGAAAGAAATGGTGATGGTGATGGTGGATATAGAAAGCAAAGAGAAGCCCAGTATTTTAAGGGGTCGAGGAAATTCGAGGAATTTCAGGGGTTGAATTGGGAACCGAGATATTTATTTATTTATTTGTAAATAAAAACATGTGGTGAGAGCAGAGAGAGAGGAGAGTTTTGTACTTTCGGTCGCACCGGCGGCCATGGAAGAGTCCGCAAGCCTTCCTTATCCTTCTGCTTTTGGTTTTTATTTGCCCAGACAGGATAAACCGTCAATTATATTGACCCTGAACGTTTGTTAATTATCCGAAGTGCCATTGGGTTCACTTTCCTCCACTACTGCTTATGGAGTGGAAACGAACTTATGGGATAGATTTAGGTTTTGCTTTATAGTGAATTATAAATATAGTCCTTGCAGTTTAATAAAAATGAGTAATTAATCCTTGAACTTTATATGATGTATTTAATTTTTTTAATAATCTTAGTAATTTAACTTAGTTTTTTATTTGATGGTATTGTTATATTTGATGAATATATTAATTTTGATAAATAAATTTACTGGTTAAGATGTGAATTAGCTGATTGAGATAAAATTAGATAAGTGGTTTGTGTTTTGTTTTATGCAAGATTTGTTTATTTATTTTCTATAACTTGTTAAAAAGATATTTAAATATTGTTAATTTTTAAAATGATGTAAAATCTTCTACACCTATGATGTGAGGCCGGATCATTATTATAAAAAGAAAACAAATAAAATAAACTTAATATTTAATAAATTTAATATTGAATAGTAAAATTAAAAATAAAAATTGGTATAAAAAAAGAAAGACTAGTGTTAGTTAGCATTAACATTTCATACTTGGTAATCTCAGTTATGAGATCAGGTATGTTGCATTAAAAAAAATATAAAATTTAATTTTTAATCAATTTAATATCAGATGATGAAATTTAAAAAAAAATAAAAAAATAAGATCAAATTTAATATAAAAAGTAAAATAAAATAACAAGAGATGATATAAAAAATAAAAATAATAAAAATTAAATCTAATATAAGATAAACAAATATAATTGAATGTTAATGTATGAAATTACAAAAAATAATTCAAAAAAATAAAAAACAATCAAAACAATAAATACTATAATCAACTTTTTAAAAGATATTTAATATTTTTAAAATATCAAAATGTCTTTTAGTTTATTTGTTTATTATCAAGAATCCAAGATGAAATAAAAAAAATAAAAAAAAAACTCCTCAATATAAGTATAAGAAAATTTGAGTTTAAGGGTAATCTATTCAATTCAATTTTTTAAAACAAAATATAATTTAAAAAAAATCTTTAAAAGGAAATTAAGTGAGTTTTACTGTTAAGTATTATTTTATAATTTTATTATACAATAAAAATATAAAAAAATATACCTCGCCACGAAACTCAATTATATTGCTTTGTTTTAGAAAAATAAACTTAATATCTCTTATCACTTGTTTTAATAATTGAAAATAGTATTGTTTTGATATATAAAATTAAGATACTTTAATCATTAAATATAAACATAATTGTTTATTTTATATGAGATTCTTCTTATGGTATCCCAGCAAATTTAATTTAATTACTTGAATAACTAGGAGACTTCTCTTCACGTGTTAAGATTTCGATAATCTTTATCCACAAAACTTATAAACAGATCTTCCATGTTTTTTTTTTCTAGAACAATCAAATCAATAAATGAAGGATCGCCTCATCTTCCCTCTCATTACTCTCTTTTCTTTTTTATAATTTTGAAATTTTTTAAGTTTTTTAAGTTGTTACCCTTCAGTTTTGGCGATTTATCTTTTTTTTTTTTCCTTTGTTCTGTCTTTTTTCATGGCTAATTATTTCAAATTCAATACTTTTACTGTTAGATTTGATGTTTTTTACGACGTTCTGTCTAGTTTACCCGACATCTTCTTTTGTTAAAGGTTCATGTTTTTTTTGTTCCACATTTCCTTTTATGGATCTTTATTAACATATATAGTCAATTGTTTATTTAAATACTAATGTGATTGTTTTTAAAAATATTTTTTATTTCAAAATATATTAAAAAAAATATTTTTAAAACTAACATATTAAAATAATTAAAAATATTAAAAATAACTTTTAATAAAAATAGTAAATTTTTTAAAAACATGATTTATATTATATTTTTAAATATTTTCTAAAAATAATTAATTTCACATGTCAGAGAACTATCATGTGAAAGATAAGGCTTCCATACTACATACATACATATATATATATTAATGTTATTAAAGGATATTTAAAAATATAATAATGTTTGTTTTTTAAAAAAAATTTATTTATATATATGTTAAAATATTAATTTTTTATTTTTTAAAAAATATTTTTTATATTAACACATTAATACAATTAAAAGCTAACTTTAAATAAATAAAATTTAAATTTTACTCGACCCATGTTCGAAACACAATTCCAAATAATAGCATGAGTATAATTATAGTTGTTTTATAAAGTATTTTTTATTTAAAAATATATTAAAATAATTTTTTTTATTTTATAAAAATATTAAAAAATATAAATTTAAAAAATATTTTTTAAATATAAAAATAAACAATCAGCACTCTTTCATGCTTGAACAACTCAATTCAACAATCTTCAATTCTTAATAAAAACATCTAAATATCTTTCAATGCGAAAAACACAAGACACTTGGCATATAATGTTACGATTTGATAAAGTCTTAAAATATATTTTTTCCAGAATTGTTTCCTACGAAATTCATGTGGATTGGAATCCTAAGTAATGACGTAAGAGACAATCATTCATGTTTTCAATGATTTTCAAAGAGAGATGTGATGGGTTTTTCAACTTTTATGCATGCAGACAAATTCTATCTGAGACCAGGTTATACGAGTATTATTCATATTGAGGTTGTTTATTATTACACTCATGAGAGGGGATATATAAATATATATATATATATATATATATATATATATATATATTTATATAGTTGTAAAATCTTACATGGGATTCACTTTGTACTGTGCTTGGGTTATTAAGCGAGAGGATCAACACATGCTTATTCTCTCTCTTTTTTTTCTATTTAAAAAAATAAAAAAAACGTTATGTTGATAAAAAAATGTTATATTTTTAAAAAAATTAATAGATAAATATTATATTTTATGGGTCAAGTTTTTAACCATGTCAATATCTTAATTTATTTTTTTCCCCTGACCTGTACAGGTTCCTGGTTAATCAAGTTTTAGGTAAATCCTTTGAGTGGTATGGAATTTATAGCTAGTTCTCAATTCTAGAAGTGTATTAATAATTTTAATTTGAAAAAAATATTTTATAAAAAATATTTTTAGTTAGGGTTGATTTTAAAAAAATATATTTCAGTAAAATTATGATTGAAATTAAAATTAAACAAAAAATATATATTTTAGTTTCGAATACTTTTCAAATTAAAGTTATAAGATAATTAAAAAAGGTATATAATTACTGCTAATAGTTTTTAATTGAAATATTATATATTTAACTATTGTTGTTATATTAAGAAATAATTAAACTATTTGAAATTTTATTATTTATGAAATCTATTTGATAAAAACCATAACTTCAATAACTTTTTAAGTATGCAACAACGTAAAATATCATAACATTATGTAAAATATCATCAAAAATAAAATTATAATTATAATTAAATTTTATAAATGACACATTATCATGTAATCTTATTATAATATAATTATATAATATTATTAAATAATGTTAAACACCAATATTTCAAGCAAAAACAAAATATCAAGAATTTTTTTTCAATCTTTTTATTTTATCAGGCGGAACAGTGATTAACTAAGGAAGCTGCTCTTCATTGTTCACCATTCATTGCTCTTTTTCTATTCTTTTTCTTTCATCTATCTATTTGTTATATTTATAAACACAATTTATAGCTCAGCACATCTTGCGGCTGGATCACAAATAGTCACGGGTCTTTCAAATAATAATGTATGTTTAAACTATAACTAAACACATAATAATAATATTTTCCTGCAGATGTAGGCGCGACGCTCAACATGTGTTATGTATCTAAATCCTGTTTTTTATGTTTTAAAAGTGCTATTAAAAAATATGTTTTTATATTTTAAATTAATATTTCATAATGTTTACTGATTATTATAACATATAAATATTAAAAATATTTTTTAAAAAATAAATAAAAACATTATTTTAATACATTAAAAACAACACAATAACTCCTGATCGTGTTTCATACGTGGAAAGTCGGGATTCTAAAACTTTATGCGGATTTTTAAAATCGGGATTCTAAAATTCCTTGGTGGGATTTTTTAAGGAGTAATTTATAAAGTAAAGGACGAATGGAAGCATCTGAAGAGGTGGACATCGGTATTTGGTTCCACCGGCAGTCAACAGTCGCCGCGCCCTCAGCATCTCCACGGGCCTCTGTCTTTTGCTCCTGTATTACAATAACAAGACAGCCACGCCTCCATATCATTTCCATCCTCAATTTCTACTTTCTTATTTGGACATGGAATACTTGAGATATCACAATACTGCCATTTCTCATTTCGCTAATTTAAAAGCAAACAGAGGATAATTTACACACTAATTCGTAGGCTTGCTCGCGTGGAGTCTGGCTGGTGTCTCGTTGTAAAAATAACATATATAAAAAGAAAAACAAATTTTAAAAATAAATATATTTATGAAATAATTTAAATTTAATTTACATTCTTTTTAAAATACGAATGACACGAGACACGCTTCTTCATCTATTTTTTTTTCCCTCGAGGATAGTAAAAAAATAATACCATAATTTCCATATAAATTTTAGTTTTTTTATTGGTATTAAAACATGTTTTGCATTGTATTTCATTTTTTTTAATTAATATGTTTTTGATATTATTTTAATATATTAATTTTAAAAATATTTTTTTAAAAATATTATCAACGGATTTTTTTATGAAAACACACTTTAATTTAAAAAAATTATTTAATTGTGTGGAATCTAATTTTTGAGTATGTTTTAAAAGAGATATATTTGATAATGAATTTAAATTTTAAATTTTATTTTTTATAATAAAAGCTAAGAATCCAAGCTAGAATAAAACACAACTTAAAATTATGTTTTTAAAAATAATATAATATAGTTTAGAATAAATATTTTCAAATAAAAAATAATTTAATATTCAAAAATAAAATTTTAATTCATGCAAAAAAGTTATTATAAATCAAATATAACTATTGCTTTAAAATCCAGCCCGAGTTAGTGTCTTATTCATAAAAGATTTAATCAATCCTAGGTAAAAAATATTATTTAACTAAATTAAAAATTTAAATTAATATTACAAGGTTAAAACTTAACCATTAATTTTTTAATTTATTTTTTTAAATAAAAAATAAAATAAAACAAAGATTTAAGCTTCTGGAATCATAAAATCAAGTTTTAAGACCATGCAAATAGTTACTCTCTAGAAAAAAAATCATGCTGGTCATGATCAGAGATTGTCCGCAGGGTAATTGAAGACCTTTTAGACACACACACACACACACACACACATAATGATCATTTTAAGATATAAATTTAAAATTCTAAAAAAGTTAAAAGAAAATGATGAAAACCAGAGGATCATCATGATTTTGTAACCAGTCTGGAGACAACCACTAATTATTTCAGCCTTGGAGGCAGAGCATACTGCCAAAACGAGTTGAGGTCCACATCATGCAAACTTATCATGAATCAAATTGTACGAGGTGTTTGTTTTTTCTTTTCTTTTTTTTAATTATTTGTTTTTTAATTATATTTTTATATTTTTACATTTTTTTAATTCACTAAAATAAAAAACAAAACAAAATATTATTTTAATATATTTTTAAATAAAAAATATTTTTTTAAAAAATCACTGCAGAAAGAAATAGCAGTGTACTCTTATTTACAAGCCCTGAGAGTTTTATGTCGGGACAGTTTTGTATAAGCTTTATCTATAGACTTTGGTCCACAGCCATAGATATATAGTTCTATTATTATAGATATATAAAAAATTGCATGCATTAGGTGTGAGTTGGGCCTACAGATGGTTTGATCTAATTGTGGGCCTAATTTGGGCTTTTTAAAAAACAGTGATGGACCTGTGAAATAAGGCAACCACTCATACTACCCATCAACAACAAAGTCCAGCCCATCCCGTTAAAGTAGAAACCTTCCGAGTTCCAGGCACTGGTAATAATAACAACATTTGGTACGAGGTAACTCTTTGCCTGGCCACATACAAAAAAATAAAAATAAATAAATAGTTTCTGTTTTTTCATTGTGTTTTATATACAATTGCGTTTCAAATTTTAGTAGTCTATGCTTTTGTCCAATCTCAAAGAAAAAAAATGTACGGTTAGATAAATAGCTGAGCTATATATATATATATATATAAAATCTTGATTTTATAAAAGCTAAAATAATTTTTTTTAATTTATTTTGTGCTAAAAATTCATCTTGCTATAGTTTTAATCAACTATTTTTATAAAAAAAACATAATAAAAAATAATTTTCTCAAGTCTACCTTTTAAAATTATATTTATAAAAACTATTACAATATTAAATATACCCAAAATTTGATAACCTAAAGTCAAATATAATCTCATCAACTTCAATTTACTCCATTTAAATCCCTTTTTTACAAAAAGAGAATATATTAAGTAAATTTAAGTAAATCTTGATATTGTTTGAGAGTATAGTGATGATTGTTTTTTAAAATATTTTTTATTTTAAAATATATAAAAATAATATATATATATTTTTTAAATTATTTTTACATTATCACATTAAAATAATTTAAAAACACCAAAAAAATCAATTTCAAAAAAATCATAAAATATGGTTTCAACAGTAAAAACAAATAGCACCCCTGAAAACTTGTCCAATTATAAAAAAATCTAGATTAATTTTTTATTTTATTTTTTGCTAGAGTTTTTTAAATCTAGCCTTATAATTGATGCAACTCAAAGTAGAGATGATGAGTTTTAATTCGTTAATAGGTTAACCTTAATTTTATTTTTATAAATTAAAATGATTTTATTATTGTTAAAAAATAAATAATTAGTAAGTTGTAATCAAATTTTGACCGAATCACTTGATGAGCTATTTTTTTTTTTAACTTAGCCTAGTTTTAGATTTGAGTTGTCTAGATCGATTCATAGAGCTAGAGAAAGTTTTAAAATTATATTATTTTTTTTACATTTTATTTACAAAATATAAATAAATTCTTAATCAGATAGATTAGAATCCGCCTTAATTAGTCTTCAGCAAATATAATTATTTTCTAAATACCTAAAACACATAATTTCTCTTTTCTTGTAAAAACTTTATAACTTCACCGTGTGATAGAAATGATTTATATATTTTAGTTTATGATATAAGTTTTAAATGGTGAAAAAAAAGAAGAGGAATTTTGAATATATAAAAAAAGACTATTTAAAATTGATGTTAAAAAAATTGACGAATCATATTGAGAATTCATGAATACACTGGGATTTAATCAAAATAATAAATAATAGAGGGTCCTAATCAAAATTCCCCTTATATTTTGGGGATTTTTCCAGGCTTGTCGAAAAGAAAACCCACACCTTAAACCCCCCACACCCAAAACAAAAAAAAAAAAATCTCCCTTGCTAACACTCCGATGGCTCGCTTGATTCGAACTGCAGCACGAACCCTTTTCTCTTCCTTTTCTTCTTCTACTTCATCACTTCTCCAATCAAGAAATGCCATCACATCTTCATTTCTCTTCCAATCCCCCAGACCTTACTCGGCTGACAACAAAATTACTAAATCGCCATTCGAAGCTAACATTCTCAGAATCATCGATAGGGAAATCGATTACCAGTCTGAATATGCCCCTCCATACCAGGTCCTTTCAATATTTAAATCTCTCTGTTGTTTTAAATTTTTACTTTTTGCCGATGAATATCTTCTCGGTTCCTGTTTGGTTGCCGAGAAAATGAACAAGAAGTTAACATGACAAGACTAGAATTGAGTTGTTAAATTGTTGCTTTTCTGGCTCTTTAAGTTTAATAAAAAAAATGGGTTCATAATAGTTTTTTATTTACTTGTGTAATTTATTTAGAAGATTTTTTGTGGCGTTCATGCACGGAAGTAATGAGCTTTAGCTGTGTAATTTATTTAGAAGATTTTTTTTGGCATTCATGCATGGAAGTAATGAGCTTTAGCTGTGTAATTTATTTAGAAGATTGATTTATGGAGTGGAATTGTTTTATTACGACTGAATTAATAATTTTTTTTATCCCTGGTAAAAAAATTAAAAATGGGTTCATAATAGTTCTTTATTTACTTGTGTAATTTATTTAGAAGATTTTTTTTGTGTGCGTTTAAGCATGAAAGTAAAAATCTCTATGTAATTTATTAAGGAGATTAATTTATGAAGTGAAATTGCTATACCAATAGTGAGTTAATTATTTCTTTATCCCCAGTTAAAAAAAGGGGCTCTTGATAGTTTGTTCTGTATGTGTGTGATCATTACTTAAAGATTTTAAATTTCTCACATTGAAGCTTTAGCTTTCTACTTGTGTAATTCATGCGAATGACTTGTTGTGTTAATAGTAACTGGTTTTGTTATTTGGATTATGTAGCCAGAGACGAGATTTCATTCATTTACAGTGGAAGATCGATCAGGAGAGCAGTGGATGATAATGAGGGGTAAATATGATGATATTGAGGATGTTAAACTTGAAGTTACAATGTTTGATGGATATGTAACTGTTCCAAAACTTGGAGATGATGCCTCAGGCGAAGATGTGCGTCTTCACATTAGTTTTATTGTTGATGTTTCCAAAGGGGATGGTGGTGAAAATTTGGAGTTCTTATGCTCAGCATGGCCTGATCGTTTGGAGATTCAGAAAGTTTACTTGCTCAGGGGTGAGAAGATGCCAGGAAGGCCTTATATGGGGCCTGATTTCAGGTGTGAACCTTTCTTTTCTTTTCTTTTGATGATTGTGGTGCTTGTGTTTGTTTTGCAATTAATGTTTGCTTGGTTGGTTGACTTAGGTTTGGACTAAATGTTTTGTTTTTAGGAAGTTGAATAAAGAGCTTCAGAAGAGGCTTCGCGAGTACTTGGAGGCAAGGGGGGTAAATGATGAACTTTCTTTCTTCTTGCATGATTATATGCTGAATAAGGATAGGATTGAACTTATACAATGGCTTGGAAAGGTCAAATCTTTTGTAGAAAAATAGAAGGATATTTTTTTATGGTGCCTTTTATGAGACAGCTTTGTTTATTATTATTATTTTTTTATTTCACGAGATCACTGTTATTCAGTATGCAGCTCACGGAAATGAAATTCTTGGATTCCTAACTAATGACTCTCTAAGGGTATTCTGATGGTAAACTACTCGTGATTGATTCATACAGCTAGAAAGTTGCAGGAAATACTTTATTTCATTTTTCCTGAGCCACATTGCATTTCTCTATCATTTGTGGTCTTGCCAGTACAAGTATGGAAACATGAACTTCTGAACTCTACTTACAGAAAATATCTACATAACAGAAGACATTATGGGCAGTGTGATTTTATTTTAATTTTTCTTTTGAAACATAGCTATATCAGATTGCTATATTGCATGGCCACTTACCTTACACATTGAATTGCTAAAATAGCAGCAAAGGCATTCTAATGGTCCAGGCGGTAATTTCATTTGTTCTTGCTATTCTAATGTGGAAACTCATATGTTTAAGAAATTAACTATAAAAAGAAACTCTTGAAGTGAAACCATTGTGCATGAAACTGCATATTCAAATAAGGGCTCTCCTTTAGGTATTCAAGATTGGATAACAAATTTTGTCTAGAAACGCGAAAAGGCATAGCAATACCTTTTTAGGAGCCATTGTTGAATATGGATAGGACCGTTTCTTGGTGCAATGCTCTTGAAACCCTGAGTTGTAGGCTTGGGTCTTGAAAGCAGCCACTCTATCTCCGAAATTCTGATCGCAAGGATGGTAAAAAGTTCACTCATATGGGAACCTACTTCAGTGGGACTTGGGGTATGGACTCGTTATAGTTGAGCATGGAAATATGGAAATATTATCGGCCATGAGCATAACAGAGAGTAGCTCGAACCCAGTAAATGAGGATGTTGAATTTTCATTATGAGCTGGTGAGCTTGGAATCTACTGCTTGATTATAGGGATTCATAACCGGGAACCATCATCTTAGAGACTCTCTATGTGCAAAATCTCCCACTCATTATGGACTTGACTAATGGTTTTTTGAGTTATCTCAACCAACTTGAAAATTTCTTGGGATTCTAACCAAGGTACACAAAGGTTCATGGATGAAGGAAATAAAACTCAGTGAATCAAAGGATTCCTTAGGGAGGATTATTGGATTATTGCAACATTTATGCCTTCATGATGACTTGGGGGGTGCACATTGAAAGATGGGACTTTTAGAGAGGAGGGATAAGTATAGGAACTAGAGATAACAGTTTAAGTAGCAGTCTCAGTTCTTTTGCAGTCTCAGTTCTTTTTAGGATCTAAATTATGATTTCTTTTCATCATTTTTGTTCATCTTACATGCATATTGAGCAAAAGATTTACAGTTTGTAGTGACATGTTTCACCCTATATTGGCTAAAATCACATAAATAGATTGCTAACCATTGTTCTTGGCATCTTGCTGTTACAATCAACAAGACCCTCGTGTTTTCTGTATAACCTTATTTGACGTGAGTCACAGCTATATCAATATGTCTATTGTTTGGCTGAACAATGAGTTTGATTCAATTCCCAAATGGCACACTTCCTATCTCTGCTCCTTTTGTATCTTGTGCTCTAATCCATTTCTTCCAATGACACTAGCATCGTTGCTTTTGGCATCCAGTCCTGGTATATTTTCAAGGAATCGTCCCACTCCAACCTTTGAAGTGCCCATAAGAGAAACACAGTCGAGGTTTGCTTTCAGTAGAACTGTTTGATTGGTTTAGCAACGCAATTGATGTTGGCCTTGTTAAGCCTAACATAGCAGGTTGTGATGGGAAGGTATATTTGTGTTTATGCTGCACTTGGCATATTGTGGTAAATTATTGTAAATCAACATGCTCAAACATTAAAACAATTACAGAATTGCATGCTTGTGTAATTAGATTGGATCAATATGTGACAACATTTGATTTTATTATCAAGTCGGTGTGTTTAGGTGTTGAATGATGTAAGATACTGATATTGCCTTTTGTCAGGTTTATTTCGGTGATATCTAGTAATTAACTGGCAGGCTTCCATAACGTCATGCTGGCCATCTTTTCTTCTCTTGATAATTTTCTAACAGGACACACTGTTATGCTTTCGTGTTGAAACAAACAGCCAACATGGGTTGTCATGTTACGGTTCTGTGGCAGAATCAGGTCAAATGAATTTGAATCTGATATAAAGCTTAGAACAATAAGCAATGTTGAGATGGTGATGATGTGGGTTTACATGAACAGTAACCCTGTGGAATAATGTGCTATGACTGTGCTCAAATGAAGGGCAGGGTCTGGTTGTGGTTTTTTAAAATCTTTGTGAATCCAATGCAAGGCTTAGTAATTTCCGAGGAATGAAACCTGCCCAGATCAACACCAGTTATATTGGGTGAACATTCCATGTACCGTCTTCGTGGTTAGACATTTAGGTCTGACGAGGTATGGCCAGTTCTTTTGTGGTTTAGTTGGGAGGTTCTTGCCAGTTGCTCAACTTCTTGGTGAAAAAAGGGCCAGGTGAAAGAAGGATGAGTATCCATTTCATGATCCCTTCTTGCATGCACCTAATTTTGGCAGGAAACTCAAGGAAACATGATGGCCTTTAATGCTTCTTAACACTCTTTATCTGATACTTGATGAGCATGGCATATCGAGTATCAAATAAGGAGCATGACAGAGCATCGAAGGCCATCGTGACTCTCCAAGACCTGATCTTGTAAGAAAGGTGGGGGTCAGCCTCATAGGCAAGACCTAATTTTCTGTTTCAGCACGAACCGATTCTAGTATAGTTTCTGACTTCTTAAAGAGATGCTGATCTAAACTTAATGTAATGAATTGAAGCTGAAAAGGGGATGGCTGCTAAACGGTTGACTTTATTTTAGGAGAAAACCTTGAAAAAAAAACCCTTAATTGCAAGAGATCAGCCTGGTTCAACTGGTTATGCCCTTAAAAGAGGGCATGCACTCTTCTGCGAAGAAGACTGTGTTAGATGTGATGCAATGTAAGCTAACTATACACTGTTTTAACACAGAATCAAATCTTCCCTAGATTTAATGATCAGTTTGCGAAAGAGACATCTTACACGTTAATTGGTAAGGACAAACGTACAGTCTGTATGGGGTTCTTAAATAATGGAGAAAGTCTCAATCAAAAATTGTGAATGACAAGGCAACAGTTTCTCCTCCACTAATAAATGCACATAAATACAATTTATCCTTTGCTTTTCTATAATGCCTAATTTGATAATATTTCCTGTAAACAATATCAAATCTTTCACTATATGAAGATATTTGTGTTTACTTTCTGTTCGTGGCAAGGCGAATCTGTGATAACTGATAATGTATAAAAAAAACCCTTCACACGGCTGATATCGTCTCATGTTCGGGCTTGCGGGTCTTGTCTCAGAAAAGCACATCTTAAGAAGAGAGATAATACCTAGAGCTTAAGAGCTCCAAACCCTCGACTTCTAGCCAATATGAAATATTCGCATCGAGGCTCCCAGTTGAGGGGCTTGACAGTCGAGAACAGATAGCTCATGCTTACACAGACAACGTCATTAATGATGTTAGCTCGAATTCGGTACTTGATTGACCCCTTAAAAAGTATTATCTCACGTTGAGCTCATAGTCTCACAGCAAATTTTGTCATGAAAAGACATAAAAAAGAAAGAAAATCTGCCACTGGAAACTTGTAAATGTCTTTGCTCTCCACTCCTAGCCAATGCAAAATATTAATATCATCATTAACTATATTACTATTGTTATGTGACAGTGTTTTAAATGTATTCAATCATCTACGAGGCAGCAACAACATTTGATCATACATGAGATTGAATTGGACTTGATATGACATTTTATATGATGATTTCATTAATACTGATATTATTTGGTGTTTACACGGGATGTTCTCGCTCCATTAGCTAGATTTATGAAGATCCAAGACAATTTAGAAGGATAGTCTTGTTTCTACTCTCATCAAACCATGCTCGAATATAATTACAAAATTTTCAATTTTAAGCAAACAGAAATTGCTACAAGTGAGTAATCCTGGATTAAGAACACCACATGATTCACGATCAGTAATCATAAAATACTCTTAATTGACCATATCTTAGAAACTATACTTTACGTTACTAGTTAGGAATATTGAGGGAGATGCTCAACCTAGAGATTTAGCATAAATTTTTATGTGTTGTAGCTCAATTAATCTCATATTTTTATTGAAAAAAAAATACACGGTGCTTTCACATGATTGATACAGCATAACTTTAACTATTGCAATCAAGGAAGGAAAGAGAATAAAAACAACAATCATTTAGCATTTCTATAGCCAAAATTCACATAAATGCGAGTCCAAGAAGGTTTCTGAGGATAGATTAAAGTGTAGAAAGGGGAAGAAAACACATTTTAGAGCTTGAGGGACAAGTCAAGCTTGTCAATAAGATCATCTTGATTAGTCTTCAAATGACCATTGCCTATCCACCTACCAATTCCAGGGTCTGCCGGAGAACCTACAGTACTAGTCCTCTCCAAGTTGAACCTACCGACACTGGCACGCGATGCTGTTGTTGCATTCATATAAAAATTCTCCACTGATAATTTACCTATACCTGGTTGTTGATCAATATGGGGCCTAGAACAGCTGCCATGTCCATACACGTTTCCAAAACCAGTAGAAGATGATAGGTGAGAAGGCTTATGGATCATTGAGTGAACTTGAATTCCAAGAGATCTACCATGGAGAGGGAGAGAAGCCATGCTTGAATGGTGATGGTGGTGGAAGTAAGGATGTCCATAAGCTGCCATTGAAGCTTCTAATTGACTTCTTATTAATCTTTGCCCTCTTTTCGCTAGAGTCCTTTCTCTTTTATGGGCATTTTGGTGTCCTCCAAGTGCTTGTGAACTATAGAATTTTCTTTGACAATAGTTGCATGAGAAAACCCTTTGCTCCCCGTCAGTACCCTGAGGAGTTTCTGGTGAAGTCTCAGATGAATCCATGCTCCTGAAGCTGTCAATAAGGTTGAGCTCTCGATTGAACCACTGATTTGAATCACTTGTAGTTAGCTCTAGATCTGCTTGGAGAGTTGGCCTAGCCTCTTCCTTTTGATCATTTACTTCTTGTGGGAGTTCTTGCTCGTTCTCTTCTGAGTTCTGCAGTGGAGGAGCCTGTGGTGCTGTAATGCTTGACTCTCTCCGAACCAGTGATTCCATAGGAAAGAGTTCCTCTCGAGCCTCTACTCTCTTTGCTAGTAGAATATGGAAACCTTCGTTAATTGCAAAAGGGGGATATATATAATCTTTTCTGACAGGAAGTTAACTGCTACATATGTGCTCTATATGGGAGGATATAGTGTTTCCTACATGGATTTTGAACGATATAGAATATAAGAGATGAGTAGGTTTTGCTTGTTGTCACACACTCGTAGCTAGAATTTGCCCTTCATTGGAGCTCCACCATGTATCTATATATCCATTTGTCTGTCCATTACAGGAGGCTACTGTATATGGAGGAACCCTACACACCAAGCTGACCGCATGCTCAGTATTGCCCACCCATCCTGTTGCACAAGGCACAAATTTCCGATAAGTTAACTATGCACAAACAATAAAATGTTTGGAGCTAAGCTATAATGTTCAAGTGATTTGCCCCAACCATGGGGAGACAAACTGGCCTTCTAGTCTATGCATCATAGCACCCTCTCGTGTACTTTTAAGTCCTCCAACTTAGGGTACTGCATTACATTATTTCTTGTTAGTTAAAGAGGGTTTTTTTTTTTTTCTATGTTTTGTAGGGACATTGATTTTCCATGCACCGGTCTTTTCATCAAATTTATTACACTAGGTCTACTCATTATTTGGTCTAAATTCATGATTATATATTTAACCAGTTAACTTGAGAATATTTGTAATTTTTTTGTTTTAAAATAATATTATTTAAATTTTTAATAAAATCTAGTTTAGCACAAGCTAATTAGAACGAGTTAATTGGATGTGTAAGATCATCTGAATTAATTTTTATCTAACTTATTTAAAATCTAATTTGAATTTAAATTTTAAATTGTTTGGATTCTAAATTAATTTGCGAAGTTAAGGTCGATAAAACTAATTTCTATAGTCTTATATTCACATTGTGATATTGTTTTTTTGGGATAGTTTTGGAGTTGAAATTAGAGGCACCAATTCTAAGATTCTTAGCTGAATGACCTAATATTTTTGCTTGTAGCAGACGTTGGTCAATCAAATTGCAAGTTTAGTCAAAGGAAAGGGTCAAGTCATGTTACGTGCTAATCCAACATTAGTGTCACAGCAGAACAGGAATAATCTGAATTTCTTCGATCCTTCTTTAAAAATGCTTGTTGTCTGAAAAATATAATAATTAAAATAATGATTTTTGAGTATTAATACACAGATATTATTAAATTATAAGAAAACCACTCAGTAAATCATCATATCAAATAAAATATTATCTAAAAACACATTATTTTCAACCCAAACACAGTTGAAAGAAATGCTTTAAGAAGAATATCCAATCTTCATTACCAAATGATGCTTCAACTAATTAAGTTTTTGTTTTCGTTATTATTCTTCACCTCCCTTTAAATTGCAGGGTAACCCAAACATCATAAGAGAGGGCTTTCAATTATTATTCTTATTGTTATTTTGTTTTAACTTTTAAATTTTTTCTATGTTAGTGTTATAAATACCGCAAACTTCTTATTATTGGCATTAAAAAAGCCATTTAAATCAAAACAAATGTAATAATAAGAATAAACCTACCAATCACTCCATTTAAACCTTGAAAGTTTATATGTATTGATCATCAATTTTATTGTACAATGTGTTTATTTTAAAATATTATACTAAATTATTGAACTGTATTATATTGCAAGTTAAATATAAAAACATAATATGAAAACAAATAGTGAGATAATATGAAATTACTTGATATTGTTATTAAACTTGACTTATAAGGTTAATTTTAATTTTTTTTAATTTAACTTTTTATTCAATTAAAGTTTAAAATTAATTTGTATAAAAATTATTTTAATATGATTCAATCAACTTGATAAAAGCAACCAAGATGATCGATAAAATATTTTTTAAGATAATATTTTTTTATTTTTTTTAAAGTAAGACAGTAATATGTTAAATCAATTTGAGCTTTGTGATATAATTCACAATCCAAATTATATATTCTACTAGGTTTAACAAATATTTTTAAATTATATTTTATTGAATAATATGATAATAAAAATAAATGTTTACAAAATTGAACGCCAATAGAATATTAAGATATTTATTTGAAATTATGATAATTTTATAAAAAATAAATTAAAATGATCAATTCAAAATCAATTAAATATTAAAAAATAAAGGTAAAAAATAAAAAAAATCAATTATAAAAAAAAATAAAATAAAAAATAAAATAAACAATAGTGAAGCTTAAAATCTCCAAGTCCAAGTTTAATATTGACTTGTGTAGTAGTTATTTTGATATAATTTAATTAACTTGAATATTTTAAAAATAAATCAAAATAAATTATAAAAATAAAATTAAGATTAATATATTATTAACAATAAAATTAATATATATATATATATATATATATATATATATAAAGATTTAATTGGAAAAAAAAAGGGATGGAATGAAAAAAATGAGGGGGGGGGGGGGGGGGGGGGGGGAGGTGCACAAGGGAGGAGCTGGGTTGACCCCAGTAGGGTGATTTATTCTAAAAGGATAAAAACAAGGAAATATAATGCAGGTTTCGTATAATATGCCATGAGTGGTGGGGCATGTAAGAATGGCCGACAAGGAAATTGGGAAGCTGAGGTGGAGCCATATATGCAAAGGCAGGCTCAAATGAAGCCGATAGTGGCATCTCATGCAAATGGCTCAAATGAGGTGGAGCCATTATTGGTTTTGCCATGAACAAACCCCCTAAGAAAATTAAATCCTGGAGATGAGCGTAATCTCTGCCTTTGTACTTTATACAATTATTATCGAAAGCATATGTCATTTTAGCCAGCTTCCTTGGAGCCCCCACCTCAGTGGCGTTTTTGTCCGTTTCCTCCCCCCCTGGCTCGCCCCTGAGAAACACCCCATCTCTTGATTCTGTTCCATTTACATTTTGCTTGTCAAATCAGTTTGCATCGAATCTCTTCCAGATCTCTTGTCTGTCCATAATTAATCCCAAACCCTAATCAAACAACCTGAAATTTCTATTCATGTTAGGTACATAATCTAGCTTCCAAGTACATCTTGTGCCTTTTTTTTTATATAGTGTTTTGTTTTAACGTTGCTTTTGGTGTCCGTGAAAAAATTAAACTAATGTTTTTTCTAAAAAAAATTTGATGCATTCTTTAAAATTATTTTTATTAAAAATCACTTTATAATATTACACGGATTATCAAATACATATTTTAAAATAAATAAATAATAAATTCAATTATTTAATCTAACTCAATACTCATGCCATGAGTTTCATCCATTAGCTAAGATTAATTAAAATAATTAATTTTATTTTTTAAAATACAAATGTTTAAAAAAAAACTAAATTTTGATTAGATTATGAATAAACTTGTTAGATGATTTGATTGGATTAACTTTATTTTTAATTGTGTTAATTATTGAACAGATCAATTTAATAACATTGAATTCGAAAATTGAAGGGGTGGGGGGATGTTCATTCAAAATATTTATTTTTGAAAAACTTGTAAATTTCTAATTTTATGCACCACATAGCATAGATCACAATCTTCATTGCCTCGTTTGTCTGTCTTCTTAAATCTAGCTCATTAAAAAAAAAAAGATTTTTCAACGATATAATGCTACCAAAGTGCACTTTACATTTGACATTTCTATAATTATTCTTTTCTTCCCCAGTCTTCAAACTTGTTAAGTAATTCATGGAAAACAGTATTAGATTACAAAAGAAATGTGCATTAATGTCAAGTGGGAGTGCCCATGCATCCAATTCATAGTTAGGAACATCTCAGGATCATCCGATTAAGATAAATTCTTAAATAATTCAATAAGGATATGGTAAAACCCGAAATAAACTTAACCTATGATATACATTTGTATTATTGAAATACATATGTTTTAAATATTTACATTGCTAATTTATTTTTTATTTAATAATAAAAAATAATCGTAAAATTTGACTTGTGGATATCAATCATCATCCATGTTTTTTTGTAAAAATATTACATCCTAGTCCAACATGTATTATAATTGGATAGTATTTTTTTCGTGTGTAAATGGTCTTTATATCCCAACGTGTTCTTGTGTTCCTCTAATCTTGAATTTCCAGCTCTACTCTTATGCACTATATCATTTTTATTAATATGGTTTCAGCTAAATTACTTTCGATTTGATTGAAGAGTTTTTGAAAGGGCCCTAAAATCGATGTGGGCTCACATCTGAAAGGCAAGTCCGGGCCCATCAAATCCCTAGCCTGGTTGATAATAAACCGTTGTCGTTTCTTTTCTTTTCATTCTTGGGATGCCACGTCGAAAATTAATATATAAATAGGCTACTTTTATTTTTTTTATAATGTAATACGACCATTAATATTGATATATAAAATCAATAGGTTTTAAGAAAGAATTTTCCTTTCTTTTATTACCAAAAACTCTATAAACGGGTAGGAAAAAATATTGTACATCCGAACACATTTTACTATTTATTATATTATTATTTTTTCTTCCAAGAAAAATCAAAAGCTTAAGAGTTGAGGCAATTTGGCCTTTTATCATTGTTCATTAGTTATTATTACACTTGGAATCAAGGAAAATAAACCACTAGTCGAAGGGTTTTTGGATCTTCTTACATGTTTTTTTTTGTTGATTTTAAAAGGTAATTTGATTTATTTATTTATAATAATCAATTAAGATTTAAACTTAAAAAATTATTAGTAGGCATGATACCTATTAATTGTTAAAATTATTAGCTGGTTTGTTATATTTAAATATTTTTTTCCCTGTAAAAATTATAAAATACAATTTTATTTTTTTTATTTATAATTTTTTATTTTGATTTTTTTGTGGTGGTGTTTTTTTTCAATTCGTTTTTTCAATTTCAAGTTGTGATATATTATATTTTTATAATTTTTTAATTTTTTGTTGATGCTTTTGTGGAAATTTTATTAGTTTTAAATCTCATTTTTCAATCCAAGTTTATATATTATTTTTATCCAATATAATTTTTATTTTTTTGTGAAATTTATTTTTCTTTTTAATTTAATTATCTAAATAAAAATGTGGTTACCCTCTACTTTATTTTTTTATTTTTATTTTTACTCTTATTTTTTTATTTTAGATTTTTTCTTGATTTTATTATTTAATGTTTGATTTGTTGAGAATTCAATTTTATATTTTTTATGTATTATAATTTTAATCTAATAACTGGTTTATAGATTTTAAAAATTAATATAAGTTGGTATTATTGTTTTTAATAAATTATTTTTTAATTTTATCATTAATTTATTTTTTTTGTTTTTTCATCTTTTTCTATTTTTTCTTCTTCTAATCAGTCAACATTTTCGGTCCTTTTTCAGCTTCAGGTTCTTTCAAATTAGCATATGCTAGACAAGATGCGAATCTTCTTCGTTCTAAACCAAATCAATCTGTAGTGCAATGTCACTTCCCCACGATTTGACATAGATTTTAAAACCTTGTGGACACACACCATTCGTAACTCTTTTAAAATAATAATTTTCACTTTAAAATATATTTCTTATTTTTAAAAATTAATCCTTCGTATTCTCATATTGAAATAATTCAAAATTATATAAAAAATCAATTTAAAAATTATTTTTCAACACAAAAATAAACAAACTCTTCTTTATCTAATGAACAATCATGTTTTTTTTGGTTAAGACGGAATGATCTAAGGCCAGGCAGCATCATTCTAAAAATCATAGCAAGTCCCACTTGAAACCAGGCCTATCAAGCCTAGCCAGCTACAAGATTTATTATCGATATTAAACTTGATCTAACTAGTAGATCAACTCGTTTAACATCAAACCAAAACTCGGTTCATATTAAGTTTTAATCAAAACATTGTAAAAATTAATTAGGTTAAACTTGGTTGAAAATGATAAATTAATTCATAATTTAAAAAAAAATCTTGAATGATGTTATTTTAGATGTTAATGGTCAACATTTATTTTGATTTTTTTTTAAATCTTGAAATGATATTATTCTAGATTAATTTAAATTAATCAATTTAATTCATGAGTGAGCTCTAAGTTGGGCTGAATTCAATAAATTTGTTATCTTTTTATTTTTTAGTATTTTCAATTTTCAACTTTTTATCTCATTTTACTAGCAAATATAAACAATATAATTAATAAGAATTCTAATAATTTAATGAAATTAAGGGATTTGTTTTTTTATGATTTTAAATATAATAATCACTAAAAAATTAAATAATCATTAATTTTAAAATTTATAAAATTAATCAATATATACAAAATTTAAATCAAATACCTATATTAATAATAATAATAATAAAACAATGATTTCAATAATTGTTGCATAAGTAACAACCGTACTCTCCCTCTATTTACTAGCCAACAAAAGCGTATATTCCCCTTTTTAATATTTTAAAACATGGTGTAAATTATAAATAATTTTTTAAAAATAAAAATATTATTTTAATATAAAAAAAATATTTTAAAAATCAACCCAACCACCCTTTTAAATTTACAATAAAAACAAAGCAGCCAGCTATACTGTCTGTGCTTATAAGAAGTTTCGAGAATTTTTTTTAAAATATTCCCCTCACAGGAGACAACCAGCATGCGAGCCTGTCCTTCTGAGCGCGTGAGGGGCTAGGCGCTAGTCCTAGATTTTTTATGATTCTATTTTTTTTGTTTAATTTTTACACTCTGAAAAAAAATTTAATGGATTTATTTATTCTTTAGTTTTGATATAACCTAAAAAACAGAAACAAAAAATAAATAAATGCATATCGTTAAAAATATTGTGTTGACGGTATTTTAAGGGTTTAATAATAACGCTAAAAAAATTATGGAGATCTGAAAATTCTTCTAGGCTCGAAAAAGCTCATACAACCCAGCATATATGTACTGTATATATACACTGAGCAACTTATGCAGATAAGGCACGCTGTTCTTCTCCCCTATGCCCTTTCGACTTGAAAGCATCCCAAAGGAAACTCGTGTGACTTTCCAAAAAGGTGAGGGATCTCAAGATTTGGCACCCAACTTGAATCTTCTGGAAATATATATTATATTGCAAAAAACTATAATATATTTTGGTTGTGGAGAGAAAGAGAGGGTTAATCATGTTAGCATGCAAGGCAAACTGTTCATCACCCCCATTTGAATATTGTTGGGGCAAGAGTCAGAGGATTATTGGGATAATTTCACTGGGATCTTACGTCCATCCACCTTGTGGGTCTAGCTGGGATCTTCATTACGTCGTGGGAAGCAACCCCAAGAGCTAGAACACTAATAACTTCCCTCGCTGATCCTTTTAAGTTAAAGAATTTGAGATGAATTTGAATTTTTCATGCTTCGACTTTACAACATCTCAATAAATAGCTTATCTGCCAGGCTATGCAATGCTCTGACCACCATAGTAATGGCCAAAAATTAAATAAATAAAAGTTTTAGCAGTAAAATAACACTCCTTTTCCTCACTCTTTGTTCACTGAGGCCAGACAATTACCATGGAGTAAGGATGCATTATGTTTGAGGTTGATTATTTGGTTACAAAATCTTATGATTCATTGGTATGACATACTTCTGGATTTTTTCTAGACAAATCTAAATTTATTATGGATTTTCTGAGTTTGGTTGATTCTGAATCTTTTCGCTAGATTAACGATTGATTTCAAACTGCCTGAGCACTTGGGGGCTTGAGACGGACCTACCTGTATCAGTAAGCCAAGAACACTGCACATGGTCTTTTGCTCTCTGTGTTTCAGCTTTGAAGATTCTAAAGGAAGACATGCTGTAGATTTTCTATATGGATCCGTAGACTTCCTTGAAAATGATCAATTTCATGCCATTTCCAGATTTTCAACATCTTTGACAATTCTAGAGGCGTCTACTTGTCGGATCAGAACTCATTCTGTAAGTCGATTCCCAGATCGAATATTAGGACCTTCTTCTGTTCAGTTCAACAAAGTTTTCTCACTGTGCTGTTTGTGCTCATTGCATCTTATTCTAACTTTTTTGCCACTTGTGGCTGTCCAGTTGGTGTTCATTCTAATTGCAGTGTTGTCAGCAAACAGTGATCGAATGCTTGTGATGAAGGCGATCGATCCCTTATGGGCTAAAGATTGCAGCCAAGTTACAATCTTGAAAAAGGAAAACATGCAGATGCTGTATTCTTAATTAGTTTAGGTTATTACCAGCCAGAGGCAATGAAGATTCTAATCTGCAACATAAGATAAGAAGGCGCCAACATTGTGGATATCTTTTTCAACATCAAGAAATTTTTTAATTGACAATGGAAAAGATTATGCTTGCATTCTATAAAATAAATTAAAAAATATATATGAATTGATAAATCATAAAAATAGTTGTTAAGGCAATTAAAACTTAAAGTGAAAAGCTGATTTTCATTGTAAAAAAAATAAAAGATAAATATATATATAATTATTTTATATTTTAACTTATGTAATTTTATATTTTTTTATTTAATTGTGTGGCAATAAAAATGAATATTCTTAAGAAATACAATAATTTAAATTTTAAAGAAAAAAATGTTTGTTTCTTATTTAGTATTGTAGTAGTAATTAATTTTTAAAATATTTTTATTTATAAATATATTTAAATAATATTTTTTATTTTTTAAAATTTATTTTTAACTTTAACATACTGAAATCTCACTAAAAGAATTAATTTTAAAAAATATTTTTTTTAATATTTTGCGAGTTCTAATTATCTTATCTAATATTCAGAAATATTTGGGTTTTCACCTCCTTCCTCCATTCTTTTTCCTTTTCTTTTTCATTTTTTCATCCTTTTCTTTCTTTTTATCTTTTTCTTCAAACTTTTTTTTTCTTTCAATTAAATTCTTTTATGATCTAATTAGATGGGAGTAAATTTGAAATTATGGTAACAAAATCAAATTAATAAAAAAAAGAAAATAAATAGTCAATTATAATTTTTATTTTGATCCAAAAATTTAATTTATTTGTTTTTCATTCTCTAAATTTGAAAGATGAGAGAAAATTATCAAAAACAATGAAAAAGAAAGAAAATTGTTGGTTGTTATGATTTTTATAAAATAATAATAAAAAAGGTTGATAGTGATTGTTTTAACCTTCAACTTGCCAGAAAAAATTCATTGGAGCTTGAAAATTTTATAATTTCATGTTGTTTATATGATTTTAACCGATTTTTTTGTTGCAATTTTAAAGCTATAAATAGGTTCATCGAGGTTAGGCCTCGGGTAATTACCTAGTTGAATAGACCTGGTCTCTGTTTTTAATTTTTAGAAAATTCTTATTTAATACCCTCCCTCTCATGATTGCATTCTTTAGTTTACATTAATATTTTTATTTCAATTCAAATTAGTATCCTCTCTCCCTACCTTTTAAATTGTTTATTTTTCTTTTTATTGATGCAATGTAACTTTGTAATGATCAAATCCCCTCGGAATGATCAAATCCAAGATTATTTGGCTACAAGAACACGAGCACTATACTAGCCATTGTAGCCTCCTTTTTCTCCATGTTTAGTCATTATTGAGCAAGAAAAAGGGATGATGGAAAAGGTTGTGATAAGATTTGGTCTAATTACCTTTGTGCTTAAAAAACTGACTAAAAGGTACTTTCAACCACACTATGAAAGCCCGAAGTGATAAAATTGGCTTTGGGGAACACGACAGAAATACTGTTGGATAAAAATTTATTTTTTTTATTTTTTCAAACTGTTTTAATTAATAAAAATAAATTTTAAAAATAAAAAAATATTTTTATTTTATTTTATTTTTTTAGCCGGGTTCTCATATTTGTTTTAGTTTTAATTTTTGTGACTTAACACTTAATTATTTTAAATTAATCAAACTGTATTTTATTTTGAAAGATTCATGTATTAAGATAATTCAAACAAACTTTAACATCAAATTTCAAATAATATCAAATTTTAAAAATAAAATTTAAAAAAAAATAAAGAAGCTGAATTAAAAAGAAGACATGAACTCTTTCCAACCATGCAAATCAACCCTTGATGTTGAAAAAAAAATTGAAAATTTCTCCAACCTTCAAATTTCATTTTAAATTTTAAATTTTATTTCATCAAATTAAAAATTAATTAAGTGACTAAATATTTTCTTGGCATCTCAAGTTGCTTATATGCATGAATGTAATTATCAAGATCAAATACGAAACAAAGCAATTTTAAAAAACAAAATAAGAAGACAGAAATGAAAAGACTAATTAATAGTGGTTGATTCAAGTGGTTCAAATCTTGTTACTTTTATTTAAGAATTTTAATTCGAGTTTTGTAAATAAAATACATCATTATTAGAAAAGTTTTATCTTTTAATAGGTCAATTTAGATCTACTAAAGTAATTGAGGTCCAGCAAGCTTCTAGATACTGGATATTAGAAAAAAAGAAAACCTATATATATATATATATATATATATATATATATTATCCATGGTTAGAGATATAAGGATTTATCACAGAAGCCAGTGACATTTTGCCGAACCCATTAACTCAACTCTTTAGTAATCTTATCATGGAAACAGAAGTCGTTTGTTGTCATGGCCAGCAAGTACCAGTCCTAGCCTGGTCAGTGTTCCTCAACGAACAGGACAGAACTACAACCTGATATCAACTCTATTTATAAACAGAGTACATAAACAGTAAAGGGAATTCACAGCTCTCATGCGCCCTGCCGCCATGAAAAGAATTCTCTTCTCCCAAGCATCCCCTGTTCCTTCCCTTAGTTGGCTAGTCAGCGTATATATTATTTTTTAAAATTTATTTTATTTGAAAATATATTAAAATATTATTTATTTATTTTTAAAAAATTATTTTTATCAACACATTTTGGAAACATAGAAAAATATTAATTTAAAATAAAATAAAATAAATTTAATTTAATTTTTTAAAAATATTTTTAAAACTCATAAAATAAATGGAAATAGTTCATTACAAGCATCAAGACCCTTGTCTCTCTTGCGAATATTGATATTTTCCCTTTCCATGCGTACTGGACTATAAGAGCATCTCTAATGAGAAGCAAAATAAATAATTAAAAATAAAAAATTAATATTTTAATTTTATTTATTTATTTTTCATATTTTAAAAGGGAAGTCAAACAAAATACTAAAATGACTTTTCTTTCCTACAAATATTATTTTTATATATCTCTTCAAAGAGTCAAAACTAACAAAGTGGGACCATTAAAAAAATAAACCAATTAAATATAGACATGTAGAAAAAAATAATATTAAACATATTAAAAAATAATAAAACACTTATTTTTTTCACTTTAATACAAATGATTCTTCAAATGTTTTTTTTTCTATTGGAATAGATATAATAAGATAAACTATATTTATATTATTTAAAATATTATTTTAGTAATTTAGCTTTTTAAAATAGTATTTTGTACTGGAGATACTCTAAGCACATTCCATGCAAAATGTGAACAAGCATGGGTGAAAGGATTTGATTAAGAAAAATTTAAGACTTCAGGGATCTAATTGATAGAACATTATGCTTTAGGATAAAATCCAGAATTGGATTTGGGTAGTGGATTGGGTCAAGGTTTCTCGTTAAAAAAAGTTTGAAAGAGATGGAGATCAGGATGACAAGGCAATAATCATAGTTTTTAAATTTAATAATAATAAATTTATTTATTTATATTTATTAATATATTTTTTTTGAAATAATTTATATACATTTTAATTAATTTTATGATCATGCAATTAATAACTATATATGTCTTTAATAACTTTAAAATTTATATAGTTTCAATTAATAATATATAAGGAGTAAAATCAGAATATAACTAGTTAAACTTCACTAATTAAAATTGACAATGATAAATTCTAGATTATATTTCAGATGGGTTGATGTAAAATAATCTATTTTTTTATTTTATAAAAGAATAAAATTGATATTATTTTTAAAAAATTAACAAATTTTAACTGAGGTTTTTTAAGGCTGGCCGGATTATAAATTAACTTAGGTTTTTCGTATACTCACACTGAATTAATTTTATTTTTATTTTTATTGTAAGATAAAACCATCTTTTCGGGCGGATTTTAAACAGCTGTCTGCACCTACGTTCACGCGGGTCAAAATTCTTGCAGCTTGAAAGCATTTTCTATGTGGTCCCCAGTTTCAAGCATGTCTAAAATGGTAAAACCATTCACCACGTCATTTCGCATGTTTGTCTTTTCCTTTCAAATCTTAGAATTTTTCTTAAAATTTTGGTTATTATTAAAATTATTATCTCACTCTATTAAAATACATTAATATATATATATATACATATATATATATATATTGAAAAATTTGTATGAGTATCAAAATTAAGTTACATTTTCCAACAATTTTAACAACACAATTCTATGTCAATGTGATACATCCAAAGCAATAATATTTTTAGAATTTGATTAAAAAAATTAAATTATAAGTCTGAAAAAGGAAACAAATTTTCTTAACTATTAAATGGGTTTTTCTTAAATTTAATTAATCACATTAAGATAATTAACAGATTAAAATCTCAAGATTGCACAAGAACTCAATACTAAAAAAAAGCAGCTCATTATCATTGAAGCCATGTCTAAAATGAATAAAGGTTTAAAATTCTCAATTTTCATGGGCTTAAAATCAAATTTTGAGATCCCATTAGCGAGTTTATACCATTAACAATCAATGAGGATAAAAAAAATAAAAATAAAGTTTTAATCATAATTTTAAAATAGACACATCAAATAAAAACAAGAGATGCTCTATTTAAAAATATTAATTAAATTACTTTTAAAATACTGAAATAAAAAATTGAAAACCAATTAACTGTTCTTCTCATCAATTACAATTAGAGACTTTATATATATATATATATATATATATATATATATATATATAAACCTATATTTTTTTATTTAATTGGAGCTGCAATAAAATAATGATAATTTTACCAAAATTTACTTATTAAATTGATTGGTTCCCCTGAATTTAACCCTTTATATTTCAATTTTTTTGGGAAAAACCCACCCTTTAACTAAATTTTATAAAAATAGCATTGTTTCTTATATTATATTATAAAAAATAAAAAGTGCAACTAAACATTGCATTTTTTTCATGATAATTGACTGCGTTTGTTTTCACGATCGTGGCTACATTTTAAACAAAACGGCAGCTATTGCATATTTAATTAAAAACAAATATGTGTTTGCTGTTCATGGACCCCACCTGCTACCTTCTTTTGCACCTAGAACTACTATTCCTGTGCATTGTTCGTGCTAATTAATTAGCAGAAATAGTGTATACTACATTATTCATGTGAACACTATATGCTATACTGTTTTAGATAGACCGGTTTCGGTTTAAAACTTAAAATAAATTGAATTAGGTTAAATCTAGTAAAATAAAAAATAAAAAATAAAAAATATATTTTTTAATTTTTTAATTGTATTTTATTTAAAAAATTAATATTTAATATTATTCAATGACATTGTATAAATTAGATAAAAATAGCCTCATAAGATAGCATTTACAAAATTTAATTATAATCTTAATTTTATTTCTCATTATAATTTATATGATATTATTATACACTTAAAAAACTAGAAAAACTAGAGTTTTTATCAGATATATTTCATACGTGATAAAATTTTAAATAGTTTAATGAAATAATACAAAAAAATTTTATATAAAATATTATTTATTTTATGATGTAATAATAATAATTAAATCTATAATATTTAAATTAAAAATCATCAGTATTAATATATATTTTTTAAAACTATTTTATAACCTTAATTTCAAAAATATTGTTAACCAAATGTATTAAAATATTTTTTGTTTGATTTTAATTTTAATTACAATTTTAATCAAATATATTAAACTATTTTTTATTAAATTTTTATTTCAATTACAATTTTAACTAAATATATATAAATATCAAATTAACCTTAATAAAAAATAATATTTATAAAATAAATTTTTTCAAATCATAATCATAATAACTATAACTACAACATTTACTATAATATTACAACACTTAATATACAAAAAAATATTCTGATGACAAACCCAAACAAAGAATATCCATAACAATCAAAATGGATGCGCGTGGAAAGCACGCGCAACCAAAAATGGTAAAAACAACCTTTACAATGATAAAAACTTTCATCTTTCAACCTTCCCATTCGCCTTCCACAATTTCCACCACCGTCCAAATCTAGCCCTGGATTTCATATTCTTCATCACAGTTATTTGTAGGCTTAATTTGTGCATTTGGTTCCTCAACTTTAGTTTTAACTTACTTCCATCCTCTTTCAATATTTCATTTCAATTCTATCCTTAATTTCTATTTCTGTATTTCCATGGTCCTTTCATAAATTTTATTTAATATTCTTTTATTATGATCCTGTTATTTTCTTCATGAAAAATAAAATAAAATAAGAGTGATTTTATTTAATATTCTTTTCAATCTCTGTTCAATAAATTTCATGCATTAAATAATTGGATTCTACAACAGATCTTAAAAGTCTAATGGTAGAAAGATTTTAAGAAGGGATTTTATGCAAATCTTTTGGTAAAATCTCAATTCTTTATATATTTGTGTTAATCCCCGTACATGCACTTCATAATTAAAAAACTACTAATTTTATCTAATAGTTTTACCAAATTCATTTTCGGAAAAAACTCATATATTGATGGAGAAAATCCCAGAAATAAACCCACAAATCTAATGTTAAATATTTTTTCAGAGAGTTATTTTTTAAGTACTTTCCATAAAATTAGCATTACTATATATTTTATTTTTAATCAAGGTTCGATATTAGAATAAAACATTAAACAAGGATCAAAGTGATAAAATGTTCATAGTACAGGGACCAAATGGCACTTAAACGGTTAATTTGTGTAAGAGAGAGAGGAGAGAGAGAGTGCTCTGTTTGTTCTTTTTGAAAGATCTTTCTCTCTCTAAAATACTATATTCCAAGTTTACCAATGAAGATTATTTTTTGTTGTCACTTTCTCTCTCAACTGACAAATTTTCAAGCTCTGCAATTATTATGGTTTCTAGGTTTTTGTTAAAAGCTCCAAACTTTGAAACAAAATCCAGTTAAAGCTCCAAACTTTGAAGCAAATTGTAGTACCCCACTCTGTAAACTAGTCTCTTTCTTTCATATTTTGCTTCGTCAAATTGTTTTGAAGAGGAAAAAAATGACTATAGAACAGGGGATTGGAGATAGCAATATAGATCAGTTTCCTATTGGTATGAGAGTTTTGGCTGTTGATGATGACCCAACTTGTCTTTTACTGTTAGAGACTCTACTCCGAAGATGCCAGTACAATGGTTTGTCTTTCTTTTTTATCGTTTCATTGACTTGTTCATGTGTTTTTGGACATGGGTTTTGGTTTTCATGTTTTTTTTTTTTCCTGTTAAGGTTTTGATGCTTTAGTTGTTTGGAAGATTTTTGTAGCTAGTTGTGTAAATTATGAATATTTACAAGCCATTGGCTTGATAATCTAGCTAGTTGTGTAAATTATGAATATTTACAAGCCATTGGCTTGATAATCTTTGTTTTTGGTTTTGCTTCTCTCTGTTAATTTAGCTGTTTTATGCAGTTAGTTTTTGTAAATATGATTTCTTGTTGAGTTAAATTAACTCTTGTCTTGCTTTTGGCTTCTTGCGGAAAGTAGAAATCTATGTTCTTTACTCGCTTTGTCTCAGTTTGATACTTTCGGGAGATAGGCACCTAGATATGTATCTACTTTGACAAGATTATAAAGGTTATTGTTTACTCATTTGAATCTTTACTGTCTCTTATGTCATTCTATGTTTTTAGCTACTGGTGTTTTTTAATGACTGGAACTGTTGGATCTTCTAAATTGATTGCACATGTGCTGTTGGGTTATTAGCTCTTTTGAGTAGATTTATATAAATTTGTTCTGTGTTTAAGTTAAATCTTATGATTTATTGGCATGACATACTTCTGAATCTTTACTAAATAAATCTAAATTTATTATTGATTTTCTGAGTTTTGGTTGATTCTGAATCGTTTTACTAGATTAATGATTGATTTTCTATGGTATAACTTGTCCCTTTTTCTGGCATACTTGTGGAATTTTTCACATGCTGGACTTGCTCGATAAATGGGTTTTGGATTGTGCAGTTACTACGACGAGTCAGGCAATCACGGCATTGAGGATGTTGAGAGAAAACAAGAACAAGTTTGACCTGGTTATCAGTGATGTCCATATGCCAGACATGGATGGTTTTAAATTGCTGGAGCTCGTGGGGCTTGAGATGGACCTACCCGTCATCAGTAAGCCAAAAACACTGCACATGGTCTTTTGCCCTCAGTGTTTCAGTTTTGAAGACTCTAAAGGAAAACATGTGTAGATTTTCTATATGGATCCGCAGACTTCCTAAAAGCATTTGAAAATGATCAGTTTCATGCCATTTCCAGCTTTACCACTTCTTTGACAATTTTAGAGTTGTGTATTAGTCTGATTAAAACTCATTTCGTAAGTTGATTCCATAGCCGAATATTAGGACCTTCTTCTGTTCAATTTAATAAATTTGTTTACTGAGCTGTTTTGTGCTCATTGCATATTATTGCAACATTTTTGCCACATGTGGTTGTCCAATTGGGATTCATTATAATTTATTGACGTTGATCTACAGTGTTGTCAGCAAACGGTGATCCAAAGCTTGTGATGAAGGGGATAACTCATGGAGCTTGTTATTATTTGCTCAAGCCTGTTCGAATTGAGGAGCTAAAGACCATCTGGCAACATGTGATTAGGAGAAAGAAAAGTAGTAACAAAGACAGAAACAGCTTGGATAACCGAGACAAGCCTAATCAAGGAAGTAGAGAAGCAGTAGCTGACCAGAAGCTTAACAAAAAGAGAAAAGACCAGAATGGAGACGAGGATGAGGATCATGATGATGAGGAGGATGAGCATGAGCATGAAAATGAGGATCCAACAACCCAAAAGAAGCCCCGGGTTGTATGGTCAGTGGAGCTGCATCGCAAATTTGTTGCAGCTGTTAATCAATTGGGCGTTGACAGTATGTTATTTAGCTCTTCAGTATACTAGAAGTGTTTGGAATGTTTTTCTCAGGGTATATGACACTGGTTTTATTTATTCAATCTGTGCTTGTGCATATTGGTTTTATTTATTCAATTTGTGCATGTGCATGTGCATGTGCATGTTTACTATTTTTCCTAATTAATACTGGAGTCGATATGTGGTTTATGACATTTATCAATTATTAGAACTTTTTTCTCCACCAATTGATTTGAGCAATAGCAATTTCACTGGTTAATAATTAATTCTTAGATCCTTTACAGCCATAACAAATTCATTCATGGGTGAAACCACGCTTTTGTTATGGTATTTTGTTTTAATTTTCTTTCAATGCAGAGGCTGTTCCAAAGAAGATTCTTGATTTGATGAATGTTGAAAAGCTTACTAGAGAAAATGTGGCAAGCCATCTCCAGGCATATATTCTTAATCTCTCCTGGCATAATTGAAAATGAACTAATTATTTTCATCCAGGAATGTAACTACACTGTTGTGATTGTAGAAATATAGGCATTACCTTAAAAGGATCAGCACTGTGGCAAACCAGCAAGCTAATATGGTGGCAGCTCTGGGCAGTTCAGATGCATCATACCTGCAAATGAATTCTATGAGTGGACTGGGATTGCACAACTTGGCTGGATCTGTGCAGTTTCACAGCACACCATTCAGATCTCTCCCATCTAGTGGAATGCTTGACAGGTTGAATTCTCCTGCTGTTCTGGGCATTCACGGTCTGCCTTCTCCTGGAGTGATTCAATTAGGTCATGTACAGACTGCACCCCACACGGCTAATGGTCCAAGTCACTTCCAACCAGTTGGACACCCAGGAAATAATGGGAACATACTGCAAGGGATGCCAATGCCATTAGAACTTGATCAAATACAATCCAACAAGGGTGTGAACTACATTCAGGAACCTCCTAATCATCTTGATGACACAGCCAGTTTCCCTGTTTCCAGTGGTTCCACAGATACGAAAATAATTGCTGGAAGCTCAAACAGCCCTTTTGTTGGTGTTGCAAACAAACACCTGATGTTGGAAGGACATGGTCAAGGGCTCCGAGATGGCCAAAAATCTGGAAAGCAATCTTCTCTTTCAGCAGGGTCTTTAAATCCAGGATATTCTTCCCATTTTCTAGATCATGGTAGACATAATGACAACTGGTCCAACGCTGTTCAGTCAAATGGGGCCCAGTCAGATTCTTTCACGTTGAATGAGTATTTTAAGCAATCTACTCTGCATCCTAGTGCCATCAGAGACCGCATGTCAACAATGGCCTTGCAAAGCAGGAATAATCCTTGTGATGTTTCTTCTGTCTCTACTCTTCCCATACATTTACAGGACTCCAAAGCAGATCTACCATACCGAGTGGGAGTGGCTACAGTGAGCAGTCATGCTGGACAACTAATTAATAATGGCTCTCTAGGTTGGGATGACCATAGGCAGGATGATCCTTACCACTCAAATGGCCTATCGAACTCAATAAACTCAGCAATTCCTATTAATGGTAATGGGAGTCCCAATGGGTTCAATTTGGATCCAAATAACCTGTTTTTTCAGAGAACCACAAGCTTCATTTCAACTGGACTGTCAAATTTTGTTGATACCTCATTGATGAAGCATAATGAGGTTGAATGTTCAGCCATGGAAACATTAGTGAGGTCAAAAGATGGGTATTTGCTAGGCCAAGAAAAGCTACAGGACAGTTCTGTTTCGAATAATTTTGGCTCCTTGGAAGATTTGGTGAGCATAATGATCAATCAGGCAAGTCCTCCATGTCTCTGTGCGTTCCTGTCGAGATGTCTTTGTTTTTCCTTTTGTATTTTAGCTATAAAATTTGCATGAGGTTCCGAGCCTTTACCATTGAATAAGAGAATCTCCTCTAGGAAAACAAAGTTTCTTTTCCCTCAATTATCATTTGGCTTTCAGTCAACCAGCTATACCCCAAAAAATGCGTTTGGATTTACGAACTTTTAACTATTTCTCCTGACTATCAAATATATGTTTCAACTGTAACATGGTTTAAAGATGGTGTTCCTAATAGGACCCTGCAAAATACACGTTGATGCCAGTTCTTGTTTTTGTTTTGAACGAGTTTCTTATCACTTCAACTTTGAATCTCTTTGCTTACTATGTTTTTCATGTTCTATGCAGCCAACCATTCTTGGTTAGGAGAATGGTCTGGGTGAGTATCTGTCTCTGTGCGTGTTTCGGATATATCTTGCTGAGTATTGTTTTTAAATAAAAGATTTTTCTAGCCTTGAAACATGGAGGGCCCTCCAAAGTCTTTAAATTGCATGTCATGTCCTTTCACCTGTAGTTATCTTTTATGATATTACTTGATGAAAACACGGTCTGCCCTAGTCAATGAATCATTCTCGATTTACCTCCCTTTTCAGCATTTTTGGTGTTCCATATTACATCATCAGCTTTAATCCTAGGCATTTAATAACATGGAGTTGATGATGCAGGAACAAGACAGGTGAAGTTTTACCAGAAGGAGACCTGGGATGTGGTGGTTATTCTCTAAGGAATTGCATATAAAGCAGATTTAAGCTGCCAAGGTCTCTAAAGAGGATGATCTGCAGAAGCTTTGTGCTTTCTTGCAGATGAGTTATTCCTAGTGTAATTGATACACAATATATCTATGTATTCCACTTCTAATTTTCCTTAGAGAACTGTATGTTAATTGCAATTTTGTCCTTCTCAAATTTGTCTGAGTAATTTATTTTTACCTAGTTGATTAAGCAGAGCATTGCAATCTCAAAACATTCCCAAGAACTTGGTTTTGAACTGGAAAAATTCACTGTTCACGGCCCAGAAGAACAAGTGTGTTTCGCATTATTGGTGGCATTGAGATTGTCACTAGGCCCCACACTAAAGGAGAGAGCTATCATTTCTACCAAGAAAAGTGTCTCCACTTGTTCTTGACAAGAAATGTGTTCCTGACTCTCTCACCGGACAAAAATTCCACAAGAATATTTCTAGAAGTACGTCTTTCGAAAGAAAAAACCCATCTCTAGAACACATCATTGTGGCATATAATTACCATAATAATCAGTGATCGTTTCCTTGTAATCTTTTGAGATACCTCCTAAATTTCACCCTCCACTCCAATCAAAAAGAGAAGTTAACAAGTAAAGATAGAAAGGCCAAAGCATGAGGCTCAATGCACATTTACGAGAAAATAATGAGAGAAGGCATCCAGGGAAATGTGGAAGCACGCAAATCCTCACATCAATTCCTGCAGGGTCAATAGGACTCTGCATCAAGTATGCAGCCTGGGGGATTGGAGTAACCAATGGAGGTGGATAGGCTGCATCTCCATGTAGAACACCACCTTGTGGCATGGCATCCTTGTCCAATCAGAAACTATAGTGAACTCCTTCAGAGTACGGAGAGTGCCTTGTGGTCCATCTAGTGCTTCCATATACGCGTTCACGTAGTCACTGTTTACAGAGTTCATAGCTTGTTTTATCTTCTGTATTTTGGCCTCATGGCTTCCGCCTCTAATTCCTCAGCTGTGAAAGCTACTGAAATGAGTACATAAGCATTGCCGCTGAAACCATTAGGCAGTGGAGGCGTCATCTTGTTCCTTGCGTCCATAGCAAATTGCAAACACACCATTCTTTCATTCCTTGCTCCTAAAACCTTGGTCCTTTCCTAAATTATATGAAGATTACAGGACTCCAAAGCAGATAATTATTCTTGATTATTACACATAAATAATTAAATGAATGTTTTGAAATATATATAAAAAATAATAATATTTTAATTATGATGCATATATATAACTTAACTTTTTGAATGGATACATCTATTTATATTGGAAAAAGCATCCAACTTTCACATCATATCATAAATATATGGATAGATGTCCAATTAAAAAATAATGGAGATAATATTTATCAAGTTTACATTTTATCTAGACGATATTCATTTTAAGTTTCTCCATGTGTCATGTTTGTAACTTGTTGGAATATATATTTCTAAAAAAATGTTTGATCTCCATAAATACAGTCTAGATCTCTTTTGACAATAAATCCCGGTAAGTTAATGGAATGAGTATTTATATTAATACATGGTAGTCATGACTTTTCATTTCATATAATTTGTAATCTTTTAAATTCACAAACTTTGATATATTCAAGGCAGCCCATCAGGAAAATATAAACTTTTAAGCCATTGGTAGACGAGTAACTGTGCATTTTTATCTAAGGCGAAACTGACTTTGAGCTTTCTAATTCATGACCCAACATAAATTAACTTCATATTTTTACAATGAAAAAACAAAGTTATATCTATTATAGTCTTGATGTTGTCCTATTTTTTTCTCTCCTTCAAGTCCATAATTGTGTTAAAAATATTCTCAAACATGTTCTTTCTATGTGCATGACATTAAAGTTATGATAGAAGAGATTAGTCTTCTAATAAGAAATCTCCTATAAAATATTTCGCATTATCCAATTTTAGATCAAACAAAAATCAGGAAACTTTTATCTCCGAAATTGAAAACTAAACACAATATCACCATATTTTGACACAACATTATACAATTCTTCACCTAAAAGAAACGACAATGTAATATCCATTTCAACTATGCTAACAAAAAAGACCTTTCTATTCTTTTAGAACTTGTGATTTGTTAGTAAAAACTGTTACTAATAGTAAAAGAAAATGCTTTATTGCCATTTGTTAGAATGAATGTCTTGTTAATTTTTATATAATATGAATATGCTAGTTTTTTATGTGCAATCCGACCATAAACCATTCCATAAGCTAGAAAATCATTGATAGTTCACATCAAAGCTGCATTCATCAGGAAATTTTATTTCTTGATATATCATTAGTTAAAGTTCTTGATGATTACAACTGCTTCAACTCATCAATCAACAGTCAAAGATAAATATTCATATTTCAGCCTGGACTGTTAGTACCGGGTATAACCATAGATAAAAACATGAACTTTAACTTTATACATATATCCTAATGGCAAGTTGAAAATTGTGAGTGTCACCGGTCAAGAAAAATACAAAGAAATAAATGGCTCAAATATATTGAATTCATCTATACATGACTCAAGATACACGTTCTTTATTTTTATTGAAAACTAAGAATGCATAATATTAAAGTGTTTTTAGGCTTCACTGTTAAAATTGTGCACTATTACTTCATCCATTACATCACGTGAATGGTGCAATGTCATGTACTTAACAATCTTTGGTAACGTAAATAACCTCTATAGTCTAGGTGTAATTAAAAAGTATCTAAATTTTTTATGTGCGATAAAAGTCTTTTCCTTGCCGGTCATGAGTTTGTAACAAGAATGCCACATGTTCTATACTCAATCAATGTTGTATTTTCAAGGTAGCACAACATGCAAAAGTTTGGATACATGTTAATTTTATGGTATCCTAGATCAAGGGGTTTTGTCATGGACTTAGCAGTATAAAAATTCTCTTTAAGCCTGTTTCTTTCATGTAAAATCCTTTTTGTTCATTGAATAATTTTATCATAACTAGCCTCACTCAACTCATGATTTGATTTGATATTGAACACTTGTGCAACAACTGATAATTTTCTGTAATTTATGCAATGGTTCTATAATGGTTTGTCAGGAAACTTTTAGAAGATAAAAAATCTTGGTTGGGTCTCTATTATGTTCTTCATCTATGACTTAACATTGACCAATATGACTTTAATTCATTTTCATCACATGCATAACCATATTTTTATAAGGATTACTATTGTCATCTACAACTTCGTGTATCTTACTGGAATTAGAAGTTGAACCAACCATCCTTTCTATCATTGTATCATGAAGAACATATGGTTCTTCATGTGCATACAAATACAAATATTTTTTCATGATTTTTTTTATATAAGATGCATAGTTATAATATCTAGTTTGTGAAACTTTTTATTTTTACGCCTCTTGTATGGACATCTAATATCCCATTCACTAATATTTTTTGGATTAAATAATGTATAATTAATAAAACTCTAAACCTCGTTACAATAATACATCTTTTGCAATCCTTGAGGTGAATCATTATACATCCATGAACGATCATCTATTATTTATATTAAATCTTTATAAAATAACAATGACAACATGCATTAATTAATTACGTTAACTAAATATTTTGTAAAAGTATTGATTCATCTCAAACTTATTCATTCTATTTTAAAAATTTTATTAATTCATTATCAGTTACGTAAATAAATTTAAATTTATACTTATTTACCAAAAATTTCAATTTGATAGTAAAATTGAAAAAAATAAAAATAAAAAAGACCTATTAAATAAGTCATTATTATTTCATCATAAAACATCTAAGCAAAGAATTTGACATAAGTTTCATCAATTTACAAATAAATACAATTTTACAAAATCTAAACCAAACCCTAATATGTACAAATTATAAATTCATACAAGAAATTTATACGAGGAAAAACTATAAAACAAGTAAAGTTCTCAAAAAAAGACATCTACTACAAGAAATATGCAAAAAAATCAACATTTTAAAATTGATTTTAACTAAAAAATGATAGATTTGCTTACTTAAAATGAAGAATTCTTAATAAAATTTAAATTAAAATAAAGATGTTGACAAACTGAGTACAGGAGGTTCAATTGTGTTGAGATTAGGGGGATGAGTGGATGTTTGTTGTAAGAAAAAATACATAAGAAAAAAAACAAATGAGAAAGGGGGAGAAAATAATTAATTGTCAGGTTATAAATTAAATATTACCAACAACATTACCAAGAGAATTATTCTGTCAATAACTTCATTGATCATTTTATCAGTAAAAATATTACATCACCCTATAATTTATCTTTTTGAATGTCACTATAATACTCTTCATTATTTTTTTGATATATATCAAGAGAATTATTTTGTCGATGTTTATTAATAGATACAAAAATAAAAAACTATATCGGTTAAGATCATTATAATATACCTATAGTTTTTTTGTTGGTATTTTTATTTTTATTTGTTTATTTTTTGATAGTGTTATTTTAATAAAAAAAAAAAATCAATAGCACAATGAGTGCTTAGTGCGTAGTGAGATTATATGTATAGGTGTAGGAACCTCAAAGGTTGGCGCATCATTCTTTAAGCAAAAAGAGAACCTTGCAGAATTGCTGCTTGTTTGGTCAGTGACTATTAGTCATATACCAAAATAGCGAAGCAGGAAAGATGTCGGCGTTTGATGCCTTAACCCATCCTGTTGAGTCCCATTCCAACGAATAATTGCAGGAAATCAAGCAATAACGATATCAATACTCAGCGAAACCCTTTCTTCTCATAAAAGTTAATTCTCAAATCCTTTTTAGTACTCTTCTTGTGGAAGAAGACCGTCTGCAATTCTTCTTCCTAGCCTATTTTAAAGAAGGTTAGCATTGACTTCTTGATCGGATACCAGACTCAGAGTTATTATTTACACACTTACACTTACATTTAAAAATTCATATTAATTTATGTTTTAGCTTAATTTATATGAATTTTTAATTGAAATTTATTGATTAAATTAAATTTATTAAATTAAATTTAATTATTATTGAGTATTTTATTTAATGAATCATAAATTCAATTGCTTATTTTAATTAAGGTTTTTGGTGAATTTGAATTACAAAATCGTAAAGTTGCAAGTGTTTTCCAACCCCTAATCTTCTTTTCTATGTGCTTTTCTTCTATTTCTTTGTTTTTAATTTTAATTATTAGCTATGTCCTTCTCTTCTATTTCTTTGTTTGTAATTTTAATTCTTAGCTTCTTTCTCTAAAACTTATTTATTTCCTGCTTTAATTCGTTTTGTTTATTATTTGCATCACTTCTTTCGTAGAACAGTTGATCTCCATTCGAGATTGGAACTAGACTTGCTGTGAGAAGTCCGATTCGAACTAGAGTTTCAACTGGTTTGAAGCTGGAAAGAAACCCAATTATTATTAACAGTTGCATCAAATCCCTAAGAATGAAACAGCAATACCTTGCATCACCTTTGAGTGAGTTGAAGCTGTAGCAAAGAAGTGTTATGCATTAAGAAAAGGAACATGAAAAGGTTAAAGGTTAAAGGTATTCCATTTGTCCGCATCAATCCAAAACGATCATCCCCGAGTCCCATTTCTGTGGTTTCATTTGGTACAGCATCAGTGTTGGGTGTCATTTTCATTATGCATATCGACCATTCCCACATCCTTTTCAGTTGTCCCTGGTGAACAAGTTGGTTCTTTTGGAGGAGTAACTGGGCATGCAGAAGGTGGAGAATCACTAGGAGATTTACTTGTTTCTTTAACTAGTTCTTCGTTTGATAATGCAATGGTTCCTTGCAATTTTGGCTCTGTTGTTGCAGCTTTCATCTTGACAACTTCGGTAGCAGCAGTGGTGTCGTCATTCTCCTTCAGCTGGTCAGATGGTGAATGGAAATCTGCCTGACTGCTCTGTGATTCAGCTTGGACATGTTTGCTTGAACCAAGAGTAGCCTGTTCTGAAGTAGAAGATTTCTGTTGTGAAGGAGAGAGAAATTGATTTATCTGTTCACAAATCGTCTCTAATGGCTGAAGATCCTGTCTCAACTTGAGACTTGCAGGTTGGTTGGTCAAGGATATCTGAATTGATTCATGAACGTTTTGCTCCAACACCATGCACATCTGCCGGAATAATCAGAAAAAAACATCTCGTTAAATCCTCACATGCCTTTGGCTCATCCACTACCCGGTCCTTGTATGTGTGTTGTTTGTCCAATTTTCATACCAAGTGTTTCCTATATGATACATGATACAAATCCCCATCCATTGAACCTTACAAGGAGAATTCCAAATGAAATAGCAGAAGATTTACCTTGTTATAAAGCTGAGGTAATGCCAATCTATCGGGATTGTCATCACACGCAGTTGCTGAAATTTCTTCTGATGCTGCATAGAGAGAATGTTGATCATCCATAAAAGTTTTGATAATTAATCAGGATATGTTTATATAATATCATTCAAATGTTTTGCCACTCCATCCTGTATTAATAGTAATTAATAACGAACTCCCCATCACAAATCTCTCAATTTCTTTTTTCAGCAAACCCTAATTTGGTAATCTGCAGGCTATAATTAATAAAGAAACAATGAACTTACCAATTGATTCCATTCGAGGCAAATGGTCAGTCATTTGAGCACTAATCTCTATGGAGCCTGAACTTGATCTGTCAGCCGCCATTGTTTCACAATCAGCCTCTTCATTTGTAATCTCATTTGCTTTTATATCACCACCCTGAGACAAACAAGGGGGTAAAGGAACTTGTGGGTCTAGAATCAACTCAAGTAGCATATCATTACAAGCACCAACCGCACACTCTGCTTTACTATATGCTCATCCTCATGAATCTGCTACAGAATGAATATCTAATGTCCTATAACAAACAAGAGTGCAAGGATTTTGACTAGCTCTAAATATGTGAGGGCACAAGGATTTTGACTAGCTCTAAGTATGTGAGGGCGCAAGGATTTTGACTAGCTCTAAAGATGTGAGGGCATGAATCGAGCCATAGGATTTCCACAAATCAGCCAAAATTCACGGAAACAAAAAGCAGTGATGAAAAGGAAAGAAGAAGATTCCACATGTCATTAATACTGTTGCTAAGTGTTGCACATTCTATAGAAAAATTACCGCCTAAATCTAATTGGTAACAGTAGATTACGCATGCCCAGCAGTGGTCCTCCTCAAAACCAAACTCTCGTTAGAGTTAAGGTGTTCTAGATTGTAAGTTGGGTATTCTTTTTCCTAGTATATGAAATGTTGCAACTTGGATTTCCTCATAATTGCTTGAATCAGAAATGTTACCCTTTCAAATTTAAAGCTATCTTAAAATGCAAAAATAGTAATAGTACAGGCAATATAGAAAATGATAATCACTTACAAAGTATTCTCTCTGATACTCTGCATAGAGTCCTCTCTCCAAAAGAAGCACTCTTTTCTTAATGAACTCTACCTGTCGTCTCTGCATATCTCTAAAATGAAATAAGATAGATGAGTCTTGATATAACTGTGCTTGATTTGCAACATCAGTTGTTCCATGAGCAACATCAGCTGCTGCTACATTTCCAGTACCATTTGCTTGTGTCTGTGTGCTAGGAGCTTCTGCATTATCCATGTTAGAAGTAGAACCGTTTTGTGCTTGAGAAGCAGCTTGTCCAAGGACAGGTAGTCTTATAAAAGGAAGATTCAACTCTTTACAAATAATTTCTTGAACCTTTAAGTCCTTGTCATCAACAATAGCTTGCCATCTTCCATATCCATGCCTAGAATTTTAAAATTAATCATGAGCAGAAACGATCTTCATAAATGAATTAAGAATATACCAAGCATGCAAATCTGGTTCAAATAATAGAGAAAAAACACTTGTGTTTTCAACTTTGTGAAGCATCTTTGCATTCATTCCCAAAGCTAAGTGAGAACACCTACTTTAGGAGGAATGGGGTTTTTTTGGCACATTGTTTATGGATTAGGCAGCTTTATTTTTATATACATATCATGAGATGTTTGATGTGAAGCATATTGCGATAGTGAAGCATATTTCTATGAATCCATACAAATGTAAGGATCAATTTACACCAGGTGCATAGCCTAAGCTCTTTCCCATGCCGGATCTGCACCAAACATTCATATTTTTTATATAATTTAGTAGCTCTGATGGAGGGAGTTTTGAATATTTAACTTTCAACCTCCTCTTTATATAAGCAAAACATGGATACAAATCAGGATGTACCTCAAGCACCAAAATCGTATGCATCACTCTCCTCAAGGTCAAGTCTATTGAAGATGAGGAGCAGCATATCCTATGCATGTGATTGGATTTTATTATTCTTTTCTAAAAATCCAACTTATATTTCCATAAGCAGCAATACATAAAATATGTAATTCCAAGATCTGGACAGGATGGGCAGCACATAAACTCCAATCAACTTGACGTTTGATGAGAGTGGTGGTGGAACACTGCTAAATGTAGGTAAGGCATTGTCTATGATGCAATCTGTTAGCTACCACAAAAACTCACATATTGAGAATGAATACTAATTCATTCAACCTTTGAAGCAATGTCCCAAGCATAATATTCTAGCAAGATATCCTTAAAACCCTAATGGTGAATCCTGTAATAATTGTTGGATCATAATGAGACATAGGAAAGCTGCATTGACTACTCTGGCAAGACCAATCCATTTCAAAAACATATTCAACTGACCTGAGCACATCTGATCAAATCTATTCTGAAACATACAAGGCAACTAGAATGCAAGTGGAAGTCCTAAAATGGGCTGGACAATGTTCAGCCTATCCCCTAATCAAATCTTTAATTTGTATAAAGAATTTAAGTCCTAGTGCGTGCACACTCACATGCATTGGGAGATAGAGCACTTAAGAGAGAAGCAAACTCAAACCAAGTTAACAAAGCCTCAGCACAAAACTAGTTGAGGAGTAGCTATTTAGAGGCAAATACAGGCAAAATACAAAAAATATGCATCATATAAAAATTAACAGATAAAAGTGATGTGACAGATGGTAATGAGAAGGCATACTTCAATACCGCATGAAGTAACAACGAATCATGCTCTTGTTTCCAAAATTTTCCACTCTTCAGGCCTGGGTAGCGCGCCATAATGTCATCTGAGTAAAGGAGGCTGCCTGGGTTCTCTGATGCAAACCTTGCCTATCATTCCCAAAAACACATAAAAAGCATTGAATCATTGAATCATTTGACCAATGGAAGTAACATGCTTGGGTATAATTCCTTTGTTCTTATCTTAGCACATGCATAAGGAAAGCGCACACAAGGAAAGCACTCATGTCATGACTTTTCTGCTTTAAGCACCTTTGAAAAGGCAGGCCCAAAAGGGGGAAGGGAGGAAAGGGGAGACCAGATACAAAGAGTAAAAAGAACAGAAGGAAAATTAAGAACCAAGAATTCCAACTTGCAGACTCACCTTATCCCTTATCAAAAGCAGGACAGCAATCCTAATAAGTACATCTTGTATTCTAAGACCCTCTTTAGGAACACCATCTACAATCAAGATCACAGATGGTGAACAAAACAAACAAAGCATATTTACAGCGCAAAAAATATTCAAAATAAAAGCCTCCGTGTGAAGATCAATCACCTGAAAAATTAGGTGAGTCCGTTAGATCTTCCGCTACGTGCGTCAAGAATAATCTTCCATAACTGAAATCAAGGGGTGAAAATACCATTTATGAAAACACAATAAACTTGGACATAAAGTATTAAAGTTGGCCCAAAATAATAATAATAATACAATTGGCTAGAACTCTTTTAGCACTTGCAAATATGTGAGAAACAATAGTGGATTGACAAGATCGATCTCTAATATGTATATATAGTGGATTGCAAATATAGTAATAGCAAACTCTTGAGCTTCCTTGATTTGCATGAAATTGAAGAAAATACATGCTTGATAGTTTCCAAAAAAAATCTATTCTTTTTGCCTTGAAACTAAACAAGTGTATCTTCTAGCAACTACAAGTGCATGCATACAAATGTCATCCAATCCAAACCAAAAAAATAAAATGTGATAAGAAAGCAAGATGTGAGTCATGTGGCAAAGATGATGCTATTATTAAAGTTTTAGAGCTTTAGGTTGCTATAAATAAAAGGTAAAGCTGATGTTCAATACTTTTCTACTTCTTCATATGTCTTCTGTTTCAAACGAGGGGCAAACTCCTTCCAGTCATAGTCTCCGACCCCATACCTGCAATATAAAATTTATGTGGAAAAGCCAGTGCAGATGCATTTTAAAAATTTCATAACCCCAGGAACAAAATTCTTCTATTCTTAAGGTGGGAATTAACCTCATCAAAATTTGTACAAATGCAGCCCTCTGATTTTGATTAAAACCCAATACTCTAAATGATCTACCTTCACCTTCCATCAAAGGAATTGGCTCCATATTATCCACTGCAAACAACATCAGTATAACATCAATTTCTTATCACTGAATCATTAGAAACAAACCAGGAAGGAAAAAAAAAACACTACCTCGACTCTTCTTCTTATAAGGCCTTTTTAATGTCTGAATTCCAGATGTCTGAATTCCAGATGAAGTTGTTTCACCATCAGTCAACTCAGCTTCATAGTTATCATCCTCGCCATCAGAGCTTACATCTTCTAGACCAGCAAGTTCATCTTCCTCAACAGAGACCATCTGAATCAGTTGAAAACAAACCAGTTAATCTCATTTCCAAAGTCTCAAAAATAAAAGTGCTCTATACTATTCAAAGATGCCAAAACATATGAACTAGTTAACATTTTTAAGCCTACAAACACTTCTTTATCAAAATTGACTACAGAAGGTCTAAATAACAAATCACTTTAAGTCATCATCTTCAAAAGAAGAACTATCTTACAGCCTAATTGGAAAATAGGATATGGGGTTGATGTCAACTCAGTTCTATTTTGAAACTTAATTCTAGCGCTTGGGAGGCTGGATTTGTTAAAACATTTATTTCTACACCCTAATAACATTTGCATTGTGACCCAAAAGAATCAGATACTTTTGCATGGATGGTTCCCACACCATGCTGCAGTTATATTTCCTTCAAAAAGAGTCCTCTTTTTTTTTTTTTTGCAATTTCACCCTTTTGCCCTTCACTGTTAACGGGGGGGGGGGGGGGGGGGGGGAAGAGAACATGCAAACAGGAAATATTGAACTACCCACTTAAAGACAAAAATCACTTGAAGCAAATTCAATTCCACCTGAACAAGATTTATACCAAACACGTATGCTTTACTGTTAATTGATTTGAATTTAATTTTTTAACCAAATTGGTTCCAAACTGGCTGTAAGTGAAACATACAGTCTCATGCCAAGTAAATTTAACTCCTCAATGATAACAAGCAAATGTGCTTTCCAAAATATGGTAGAAAGAAAATACAATAATACCTGCTTACGGTTTCTCTTTCCTTTGCCCAAAGCATTAGACTCCTCGATTTTGTGCACTTCATAACTGTCTTTTAGCAAGTCCTCCCAATAGTTTGTTCTTTCGGAATTGTTTATGGTAGATTTAGTTTCCATTGCTGCCTTTTGAGCTTCCTTCTCTGCTGCAGCCTCTGCTTCATCAATATACTCAAAATTTGCAACCTAAAACATGCAAAAAAATGCTTTCCAATCATAAACATTTCAGATACTTGTAAATCAGGAATCAGAATGAACAGAACACAGGAATAAAGAGCCTGCTCTGTTTTATGAATTACAGATACAATCTTCAATATATTATTTTTACACTGACTATTTTAAATAGAGCCAAATACTCAAACTATAAACAACACATGACACAAGTACTGTATCCAGGAATCACTGTACTCATGATCAAGAGTTCAGCCATCATTGACTTGATACAATTTCACCTATGACATACTGGAGATGAATTTGAAATGATGGATCGCTTTGCATTGGCATCATCATTTAGAGAGAGAATCTAGGAAAGATAAGATCTGCCACGAGGATTTAATTCTTATGCAGCCCCACTGTACCAAAAGACTTTGTTCTCAATGATCTACCAAACTTTCTTAAATGAAACTAGAAAACATTCACAATATTCCTCTTATATAATATCTATGTATATAAGAAACAACATTATCAAAACCTTCAGCCTTAGAAGACTAAACCCCATGGAAATAATTTGCACAATCATGAGCACTCCCAATATAGTTGAGACCTTGCTCACAAAGAACACCAAACTTCCTAAAAAGTCTTACGATAAAATTCTTAAGTAATGCAAATGCAGATTTGAAATTGAAACTCAATTCATTTGAAATCCACTAACCCCAAAAATCTAATTACGGTTTTGACCACAGTAAGACAATTCCAGACACACAGGGTGGGTGGGGGGTTCTTCATCTGTATTGAAAGAAAGCAACAGGTCATAAATGTTTAACAAAGGTTTAGATTTTATTTTAATGACTACAATTCCAATTATTCATCCAATTTGGCAAGTGTTTAAACAGAAAGACAGCATAAATGGTAAGAACAGGCCTTATGATAGTATCACAGATATAACCCAAACAGAGCATCAGCAAAAAGGGAAATCATAAACAATGTATTTTCTAGACCACAATTTTAATCTTAATTGGCACTGGTCATTATAAGCATAACATAAGCTTTTCTTTGTTCTTTCTGAAGCTTGGTGCAGAGGCAACCCAGGTTCTTTGAGCATTCAGTGAGACCAAAAATCATGCTGACAGGTGGAACAACTATGAAAAATCCTTGGGGTTCGCCACCAAGGGGTCATGGCGAGTTCAACTCTATAGTAACAGAATTTACTCAGAACAAGTTTGTTTATGTTTCAAGAAACAGTAATCACAAGAGAATGCGCTAAATTTACTTATCAAGTTCAAAATGGAATAAGACTTGAAATTGTAGAAATCTTAATCACAACACTAATGAATAAGAGGCAAGTATATAAAGAGTCCAACAATCATGGTTGGATAACTAGAAAGGATAACTAGGTAAATGCTGGAAAACATAAAGACGATGAAAAGGCATCCACAGAAACTACGTGAACTAGATAAATATTGAGAATTTCTCTGTAGGCAATGTATTATGGATAGTGGATTTTAACTAATCTGCCTACAATAGCTAAGACTAATAAAAAACAACATGGAATGTGGTGAGGAAGATGAAACACTGGATGCAAAATTTACTTCCCTTGCATTATGCATCCATCACACAGACTAGGCCAGTCCACAGTTTTTCTTCCAACAGGCAATCACAGTTTTCATCTTTTAATGCCATCAATCAGAAGTGTAAGATAACATGTGTGGAATAAAACTGTCTACAGTCTACATGGAAAAGGAAAAATAATTGCTACAAAGAGCAGGCTTATTCTATGGCAGTTACAGTGGAAGATTGAGTACTATAGAAAATCACCAAAAAGGCACCTCAACAGATAACAGAAAAAGACACTATAGTATTAAAAAGAACAAACCTTAAACGCCTTTAAAAATCCATCTTCCTCTTCATCATCCAATGACGTTTCTTCATCTCCAATTTGTTCACGGTCAAGTAATCTATTGAAGAAACAACATAGACTACAACTTTTAGCAAACAAATAAATTTATGAAGCACCAAGATACTAGCAGTCAAAAGTGTTTACCGATGTATAGCAGCATCGTCATAGTGAATTTGACGTGATTTTCCTGCTTCATCATTCTCGTCAGCAAAAAGCTCCTTTGAACCATATCTTATGATATCATCTAGCTCTTCCTAAAATAGAATCATAATCTTTTAAGTTTTTTTTTCAAATTTTAAACCCACTTTCACAATATGAACACATATTTCTACAACTATCTTGTTTTAACTGCCCAGCTAATACACCTAAATAAAGAATCTTGCAAGCTGTACACCATAAACACAATAACCAGCATTTTCTAAAGAACTAACCACTTTAGCCAAGAAAAAGAAGAAAAAAAAATCTGCTGATGAGTATGCAGTGCTCTCAGCATAAGTTCAGCATAGATCATATCTGTTTAGTTTTTGCCCCTAAATCATACTACGATATAAATATTAGTTAAATTGTGACATCTCTGATCAGAAACTCTAATCATAACTTTCATTTAATTTAGCCCACACAAGCAACATAAGTCTACTGCTACACGTACAACCAAAGTCTACTGCTACACGTACAACCAAAGGCCTTGACTAATGAAAAAAGATCATTACTTGGTTAATATTTTGCGCCTTCAGCCTCCCAACAACAAGGTGCTCTAAAACCATTTTCTTCTTAGTCATCTGCATCATCCGTTCCTCAATAGTTCCTCGGGTTATGAGCCTATAAATCATTACCTGCAACACCAAAACAACACTTCAATGTAAAACAAACAAACAGCAACAGAAGTTATCTATGAAAACTTGAGAATAAATTTTAACCTTGTTGGTTTGCCCAAGTCTATGTGCCCTAGCCATTGCTTGAAGATCAGCATGAGGATTCCAATCACTGAAAAGCCAAGAATAATATGTCCAGTGAATTGAAACCAAAAAAGGAAAAAAGAAGCAGAAAATCATCACAACCCCACAGAAAAAATTGCAAATCTAGAACTTTTGAGTTTCAAAATCCCCAGCACTGGAAAAACAAAGTGATCTTTTAAAAACATAGCCATTAGAGATGTCAGCAAATTTAAATGAGCACAGTGATAGTGCCAACTTTTGACTTAGTCAAATTTTAAAAATTCATAGAACACCAGATCACAGTCACCTTATATTTTATTACCATCATACCACCCTTCAACCACATAACTACTACTCTACCGACATTTCCATAGCACCAGCTTTCTCATTATCACTTGAAAAGGGAATACTAAAGCAGAAAATAAAAACACTCAACCTATCATATATAATAACGGTATCAGCAGTTGCAAGATTTATTCCTAGTCCTCCAGCTCTAGTTGAGAGAAGAAAGCAAAATCTTGAAGAATTTTTGGCATTAAATCGATCTATGCGTATTTGCCTCTCAGCTCCACCAACCTTTCCATCTATCCGTTCATATGTCCATTTCTGACCACAGAAACAAAATAAATGATAAAATACTGGATCAAATTAGTGTATATCTGAGCAACCTATCACTGCAGCAGCCAAATACAGATACAGGATGGATCATAATAAGAAGATGCCGATACCTTATGAGTGCAGTAATCTTCCAGTAGGTCCAGCATGTGCTGAAATTGTGAGTAAATGAGAACTCTATGTCCTTGTTCTTTAAGTCTCACCATCATTTTGTGCAACAGTTGCAATTTCCCAGAAGTTTCCACGAGCTGCCTGCCACAAAATAAAACAAGAACAAGAAGCACAAAATAAATCGGGAAATAATATAAAGTACTTTGAAAAGAGTCTTTATACACACTGAAACAACGGAGAACAGAATCATATTTCAACAAGAACAAGCATAGGAAGCCAAAACTGAAATGAAACATCAGAAGAACAATCCACTGCCTCTCAAGCAAATAACACAGGCTGAGAATAGGCAAAGAAGATAAAAATATAAGATAAGAACATGTCCTATCATAATGCCAAGGTACCACATGCATAACTGGACACATAATGTGTAGATGCACATGTGAATGCAATTGCACAAGCACAAAAATAGTATGAATATGTAGAATTAAATTAAGCACTTGAACGATTCATTACATGTGTAAATGCACATGTGAATGAAATTGCAAAAACACCAAAGAACAAATACGTAGAATAAAACTGAGTACTTGAAAGATTCATTGGTGTCTTCTATATCTGGTTCCACTCCTTCTAGCATATAAGGATGACAACAGAGTTTGCGCAATTCCATAACCACATTGATAAGAGAAATCTGGTCAAGGAAGATCCAGGGAAAATAACATGTTAGGTTGAAATACACTAAAGTAGTTAAAGTATCTTTATTTATCTACAATAATAAATTGCACCTGTGCACCGCCACGTCGAGTCAGTATTTGATAGTTACGAGTCAGAATGGCCTTGTAATATTCCTTCTGCTTACTACTTAGTTCAACACGTAGAATGAGTTCCTTCTTTGGAGGTAGCTCCTTCATGACATCCTTCTTCACCCCTATAAGAGCATCACAAATTTGCATCCCATTCTCATAAATACTAAAATTTTAAAGAAGAGGGAATGAAAGCCATCTTTTGCTACAGAAACCACAGCTGCAACAGGCCACAAAAGAGAGAGCAAGAGAGAAAGAGAGAGAGCCCTTACAATTGCATATTTAACAATTAAAAGAAAAAAAGAAAAGCTAATGGAGCAAATAAAATAGACAGGGAATACCTATTTCATGGAAAATAACTCGTAACCCAACTTGTCATAATATTTCTACTACAAGAAAAGTTTTTCCTAAGATCCTTCATTCATTACTTTTACATTTGTGTTCCTTTTCTTGCAAAAGGAAACAGGGTGAAACCATATGTGATTCAGAATATGGGACAAAACAAATAAAAAAAAAGAAGTGAGGGTACTAGCAAAAATCAAATCAAATCTGTAAACTCAGCCCCTTAAAAGAAATGTGGAAAAATTTGTCGCTTCAATTGCCGAGGAAAAACAAAAACCAAGTAACTCTAATATGCTGACAAGTGACGAAAGAAATGAGCGATGATTACCAGGAGACATGTTTTTCAGATGGTTCCTGTGTTATGAATAACAATCTATATATTAGTTCATGATGGGAAAACTCCAAAAAGAACTGTTTGAGAAAGTAAGACCCCAAGAGAAATCAAATGCTTAAACAGGACTATGGAGGCATCCACAAATAGTCTGATAACACTTCATTTGGCACCTTCATGTCCAAAGAAAAGGCAGAAAAGGGCCACAGTCAACATAAAAGAAAAATAATAATAATCAATACACCAAATATAAATCACATATATCAATAGCTCTGGAAATCCAATTAATCAAATGAAGTACATGTCAGATGGAAAAGTTTGAGATTTTACTTCTAAGGAGATGGGGAGCCAACATTTTATGAAGTCTTGATATCTGCTCCTCTTGATTTATATCCTTAAACTCCTCTTGGAACTCTTCTAAACTCGCAAACTACAAAGATTAAACCAATATGAAGAAAAGGCTCTTTCAACTTATCAACAGGCTCTTATAACCTATCATGACCTAACTAGAATCATATGCAAAGCTGCACATTGGACTAACCTTCCCAGCATCAAGGAAATGCATGAGCATGAAAAGTTCATCCAGATTGTTCTGAGCACCAGTCAAATGAGTGCATAAGTTAGAAATTCAACAAACACATGTAAACAGTATTATTAAGTGGTACAAAATCCCACAAGGCAAAAGCAAGCAAAGAAAGCTAATTAGCTATTCATATAATGATGGGAGGGCACTGCATTTTACTTTCTATCCAGAGTTTGCAATCTAGATATTTGACTCTAAGCCAATACTGTGAAAATTAGCATGCCATGCATAAAGAACTTGCAATGCTGAAGCAATAAGATGATTAAAAGCATCATATTATAGATATGTGCACATAAAAACTGAAGATAATGATAAAAATAAAGTGCAAACAAGAAGAAATAAACTAAAACATGCATTCAAATTGTGTTGCAAAAGTGCTAATTGATTAGACAGACTAAATCTGCCTGTCTGCCAGTGTTTAAATTCAGCAAGGTAACTTTACAACATGATAAAATCAGCAACAGATACTCCCTCAAATGCTCCAGTGGCAGAGCATCAAAACAAATGCATGTTAATCAAAAGAACACTGAACAAGCCTTTCATACCCAGTCATTTTACTTAAAAAAAATACAAAACCAGTAGGAATCAAGAGAAGCATAAAGGCTTTTACATCATATAATAGGTTTACAAACATGGGCATACAATAAAGTTTGTTTATTTTTCAATTTTTTTCTGATGTTGGTATTTATTATATGCAAGCACTATTCTCTGGCAAAAAGCAATAATCTTAAGTCCATGTGATTCAATTGCATCATTAGAAAACAAACCTGAAGAGGAGTTCCAGTCAAAAGCACACGATGGTTACTATAGTACTGCTTCATCGAGAGAAACAATTTTGAGTCCTTATTTTTTAGACGATGACCTTCATCAACAATCTACAAGTAGATGTCAGTATTGAGTAGCCATAACATGCAGGGTAGCAGTGTACTCGTTAAGTTGTAGAATGTTACCATGCACTCCCACTTTATTGGTTTCAGCGATGCTGTGTCTAAGTTAATCATCTCATAAGACGTTAGAAGCACATCAAATTTTATTCTATCTTGCTTTCTTTCAGTGACAACTTGACCAGATTTCTTTTTCTTGATCTTCTTGTGCTTCTTGGGGTAGTAAAATTCATATTCCCTAATGACAGCACGAGCTTGTGCAGAGCCAACATACATAACCTGTACAAGAGAAACTTCCACTCAGTATTCCTTTCCAATGAGTAAGATAACTAAAGAGTTCTGTGTACGTACAACATTCATTTGAGGCGCCCATGTTGCAAATTCACGTTCCCAGTTTCGCAATGTTGAAAGTGGAGCTACTACCAAATGATGAGAGATGCCTTCTTCAAAAAGAGATGCTAAAAATGCAATACTCTGTATAGTTTTCCCTGTAATCAAACAAAAATAGAAAAAACATGAATGCAATGGGAAAAACAATGAAAAGCTATCAGTGCAAAAGCAAAAACACAAGCAAGACTCACCTAGGCCCATCTCATCAGCAAGTATTACATGTGTTTGTTTGGACCAAGAAAAACGCAAGAAGTTCAGCCCTTCTAGCTGATATGGATGCAATGAGCCTTCAATTACAAGAAAAGAAGCACTTGGGAATTAACAATAATCAAACCAAGTAAATATAATATGAACAGGCATGCTAGGTTTCCAAGACAGTAGAAAAACATCAGATGGAATGATGTACCTCCAGAAAGAAATTTAGGACTGTGTTCATACTGCTGAAATTCTTTTGATTTCTTCTTTGAATGAGTAGCATCTTGAAGGCTGCTCTTTTGCTTACTCGGTTTGTGAGACCTAGACTGAATTCTATTAAATCTTTCTATTTCAGGCTGGAATGTAGATACATCTGATTCAAATTCCCAATAACATTCATCATAAGGAAGTTCCTTGTACTTCACAAGATATTCCTTCTGACCCTCAACTCCCCTGAAGCATGCAACAGTGTCACATTCGTGAATCTTGTGACAGAATCAAACAATTTAAGAACAAAAGTAAAATAAAGAGAAGAAAAAAAAGGCTAAAATAGCATATCTACACAGAAAAGCACACCGGTATTATCAAGAAATGCAGCTCATGATAAGAGGCAACTGCATATTATAAATGGAACATTTTCACTCTGATGCTTTATGCTTTTATCTAAAATTAATGATTTTAAAGTTCAAGAAATGGGATGCATATAAGAAATACCCCTTGTAAAGACAAAAGAACATTAAAAAAAAATGCATAAAGCTACAGTAAAGAGGTTCCAAAATAGGATGATGGCAACAGGGAGAACAGATAGCCATGTAAGATGAGCATCCCTTCAAAATCCCAACTATTCTGCTGAACTATCCTACATCCAGGGAAAGATCCAAGGATTAAAAGCAACATCCCAACCCCCATTAAAATATAACAAAAGGTTGATATTCTTCAAGATGATATTTTTTATGTTATTCCTAAATGAACAGTTGTTTCTTATTTCTTATAAAAATATTTTTCTCAGAATTCTTAATCCTTCATGTGTGAACAATTTTCTCCCTCTACCTCAAAAAATGAAAGCATTTGATCCACCAGTTTCATCCCTGAAAAGAAAATTTGTCTTTTCCCCAAAATAACTCAATCCTGGGCAGGTCTCTAACTACATTTAATCTTAGATATGAAATTGTTACTTGAACAGTAAGGATAATTCTTTCCAGCAACAAAATTCTGGTAAAAAACATGCATGTTAGTTATTGTATTAGCAAACTACTGTATGTTCGCATTTTCTCATATATAATTAGAGCACAGAAGGCACATACTTTTAATAGTGAACTCCACTCAATAGATTTCAAAATTCAACAAAAAACTTCATAGAGCATTTCCCCATTTCATCATTTGTAATCAGCCATAAGGAAAAACAATGCAACATAAAATCAAAACTATCATATTTTGTGTGTGTTTGATGCATTAAAGTTTCAGATGAGTCAACCTGCAAGCAAGAATTCGATCAACAGTTGTCCATTCAGGTCGGATAGCAACAAAGTCATCCTCAGAGTTATTATTCAATGCCATTTGACGATTGAAATTGTTTACTTTAGTCTTCAGACGAGGATTTGACTTGAAAGCTTTTAGAAACTCTTTCTCAGGTACCCTGTAGGGAGTTGTGATGAACAAGGAAACCAGAAAGGAAAAAAACCAGCTAACACATGAGGAACCGATGCCTAATAGGTAGGAAAAAGACAACATTGAACAAAAAAACAAGAGAACATCATACAAAGGGCGAAATGGATTGTGCTACAGAACACCACAATATAAGGCATGTTAGCATGGTGGGGAACTTGAAAAGATTATAAAAGGGTTTGCAAAACTAACATATCATTTTACAAGCAATTGTTCTACCTGATAAAGAAACCAGATAAACAAAATTACCAAGTGCAATGTAGATAAGATAAGCCTTTCCACTTCACAAGATACTGTTTTACAAAAATTTGCTTTGAGCCTAGCTTAGAGGCATCACTTTCATCAGCTACGGTAGGGCGCATTTCACTGTCCAATAACTTATCAATATCATTCAGAGGGCTAACCTGCAGACAAAAGAATAGTAATTGTCTGCTTTGAAAAGCATAATGTTTTGTGAATTAAACAAGAGTACCCATGAGCTCCAAGGAATCATACACATTCAGGGCATCTCCAATTGCTAGGAAAAGGAGTTTTTAGAGGTGGAAGCAGACACTTGGGATGGTAAGCATAAGTGCAAGTTTCACAATTCAGAAGATTCTCACTCTCTCCGCAAGCTTGACAGGAATCCTCCTTCTGAATAAGAGGCAAGAAAGCAGAACATTAAAGAGACAAAGTTTATGAAATTTGCAACGCTAAGAAAGACAATCATGAGAGGGCAACCAAATCACAGCATCTATGTTTACTGTAAACATGTGTGGGAGCATGGACATGAAAGATGTTTCAAAAAATCAGATATATATTCTGCCAAATGTTTAAAGCATTATTCTCCATCAGTTGTTTTGAAGCCTAAAGGCCTCAAGCAGCTAAACACCTAGCCCGTAATTTCTTCTCGCTCTTGTGCATTGTATTACATTGCACTATGTTCCACAAATATATCATTATTTTTTAATTCAATTTTTGGAAATATGCATTCATATTCTCAGCCATAGTAAACTAGTTTCCAGTTCCATCGTCATAATCATTAAAGTTGAAGGATTAACATGACAACTGATGAAGGCTTGTTCAGTTAACCTACAAAATAAATCCCAATGAAATCAAGAAAAAAGAACACCAAATACATGATTATAGAATGGAGTCCGGGAATCAATGAAGATCACCCACGAAAAGGCCCAAACAAGCTTAAAATTTCATAAACCATCCCAAACCAGAAAAAAGAAAGGAGCAAAAAGCTGGTGGAAGTACGAAACTACTCAAACCCAAGAAGTTTTCAATTCTCAATTTTGACAGGCTGTGCTCCTCATCCACGAGAGAAAGGACACTGGTAAAAGTAATGCAGTGAAAAAACATCTCTAATAGAGGGATGTACCTTAAAATAGAACCATCTAACTCAGAGCAACTCAGTCATGACCATGATTTCATCAGGCCAAGCACTAGATCATATATATATATATATATATATATATATATATATATATATATAGAAACACTAATGGGAAAATCCATGTGACTAACAACAGCCACAGGACAACAAAATTGTATAATTTTTTCTTAATTATTTCCACAGAACATAGTTACCTCCACTCAGAAATCCCTCACCAAAGCCATCCCTTTATTTCCTCTGTTAACTAGCCCATGCATCCAAGGCAGCCTTAAAAACATCATCAAAACATCCTTAAGAATAACAACTCAGCCACAATCCCGATCCTTTTACATGATAATATCGAATAAAATTTCTTTTCGTGGGAATTAAACTCCTTCCCAGAATTCAAAACTAAATATAAAAAATAAAATGCACAGAATTCACCTTGAAACCATTAAAAAAATCCTTCCAAAACACATCAAAATGTTTGAACCTCAACTATCTTAACTTCCAGATGAAACTGTAAAACATCAAATTCGGTGATTGGCCTCGAAAAGAAAAGGGAAAACAACAATTATCATTCAGCATTAAAGACAGTACACACTAACCTACGAAAGAAGTGAGAAGAAAAGAAACAAACCGCATCATCCCTGACAAATCTTTCAATTTTCTCTTGGGGTTTTTTAGCTTTCCCAGAAACAAAATCAGCATCTTCATCTGATTCATCTAAGTTATAAATTGGCCTCCTTTCTGATCTAACACGTAGCCTCTCCACTAAGCTACTCATTTCCTGCAACCAAAACAGAAAATACAAAGACATGGCATTATTAAACACCACAAACTCAAGAATCATAAACAAAACAAGGAAACCAAGAGTGCAAGAAACCAACATGACACATGCACCAATTCATGCAAGAACAAAATCAAGAACCACAAGAACAAAAACCCACTTGATAGAGAATTATCAAAATTAATCACCATTTCAATAATTAATGAGTTTCTGGGTCAGTAGTTATTGAAGTAAAGTGTGTATCTTTATGCGTGAGGTCTTTAAAAGCAAAAATGGAAAATGGGTTTTAAATCTTTTCAAGGAACTTCTGCCAAATAGAAGTTTAGAGTGAGAGAGAGAGTTACCGGAGAATCTGGAGCACCAACGTCGTAAAAATTGCTGCCTAGACCCAAAGAAACACCAAAACCGGAGTTTGGGCTAGACAGAGAAAACTAAAAGGACGGAGGCTTATAAGCGTCAATTATGCTGTCACCTAAGACAACGTTTTTCCTTGATGTTTTTTAAACATGAAGTACTGTTTATATAACAACCAAGGAGTTGCATTTAAGCCCAAAAAAATGAAACATTAGTGTTAGTTAATTATAGGTTTGCCCTTGGTGTGTGGGGAGGATTGGGTGGAATTAATAGGGTAAGATGGTCTTTATGAAGTATTACAAGATTTTTTTATTTAGATATTGTTTGGAACTAGGGCATCAGTAAGATCAATGAAAAAAAATAAAGTTTATTGATGGCAATTTAGAGAATTAATGCATTAAAAAATGATTTGTATTTTTCATGGAAGGAGTAAAATTATGTTTTCATGGTAATATGATGATGGGAGCTATATTCAAATCCAATTCAGCAAGGAATTAAGCAAATTAATTATAAGAAAGTTAATTGTTAATCTATTTTAAAAGTCAAGCATTAATCTAATTAGAAGGTTCATAAAGGTTAAAATAAGTATGAAGCTATAGCAAAATAATTGAAATATATGAAAAAATAAAAATAAAGTTAAAAGGACAAGTCCTTAGTATAATAAACAGATTTTGTAGAGGGGTAAATAGATAAAACCTTAACCATAATTAACCATAAGAATTAAATTTTACTTTTCAATAAATATGGAATAGCCATAATATTTTTATTTTGGTGACTTTATTTTTTAAATGATTTTAATATTTTCAATTCAAATAGTATTCAAAACCATGTTACTAGATAAATAGAACAAAAATGAAGTTTATTAACACCAATTTAGAGATTTAATTAATTATAAAAGAATACCTTACTCTTAATGGTAAGAATATAAAACTTTGTTCTATATTTGCCAATAGGTTAACTAGGGATTTATACTAGCATTAAATATAAGCTGTTTTATAGCAAAATACACAAGGTTAAAAGAGATACATTACATCAACTTAACATGTATAACTCTTCATCCTATTACATTGTTCTATTTTAAGAGTGGTAGCCATGGCTATATAATTAAGAAGCCCTTTATTTTTATATGCTAGAAATGAAAATCATAATAATTAAACTCTAACCTTGCCTCACAAAAATAAATTACTATATGCACAATGTTTTTTTATTGGTGTCCCTTCAGAAACTTAACAATAAACAATATTTATTTATTTATAGCAATAATACATGATTTGTTTTACATTTTTTTTTTTAATTATTGACTTTTAATGTATTTTGAAAGATGAGTGTTTATTTAATTTTAGTTTCTAGCAAGCATTAAAAATCATCAATTTTACGGCTACAACAAACAATCATGTTTATTTATTTTTTATTTTGAAAGGTTATTGCTTACTATTTATCAAATTATCTTTTTATATCTAGAAAGGTAGGGGTGGAATCGATAGCCTAAGAGGTATGTTTAAATTAGTATTGTGTTTTTTTTAATTTATTTCAGTAGCATATTGATAAAATAATTAAAAGCATATATAATTCATTAATAACTTCAAAGTGATTTTTTTTATTTTATTAGATATGAGTGAAATTATATTTCTATGATTTTTTTATTTTAAGATTTAAAACCATATCACTAGATAAGTGGAATAAAAATGAAGTTTGTTAACAAAGATTTAATTAATCATTAAAGAATTCATATTTTCCAATAAATTAATTGAAAATTTATACTAGTAAATTTTGCTGTAAAATACATGAATCAAGTGTAAGGATTAAAAATTATTTTTAGAAGCCAAACGTAACATAATCTTAAGGTTAAATGGATCTTAAGGTTGAACGGGATTAGATTATATCAACTTTAACATCTATGAATATTCATCGGAGATGTTTTAGAGCGGTATTTACTTTAATTTGGATAGTTTTTAGAATAAGTTAATTAAAAAACAAGTGAAATATAAAGGAAATTTGTTTGATAATATTTTTTTTTCTTTTAGTTAATTGGGAGGTTTTAGATTGTGGGCTATATAATTGGGAAGTCCTCTATTTTAATATGTTAGAACCAAAAAACCAAAAATAATAATAATTGAAACCCTAAGCTTACCCCATAAAAATAAATTACTAAACACACAATGTTTTTTTAATTAATACATCTTTAGAAACTTAACAATAAACAATTGCCTTTTATTTATAGCAATAATATATGATTTGCATTACATTTTTTTTATGGAGTCAATGACAATTATATGTTAATTTTTTAGGTGCATTAACTTATTCAAATCTTAAATCACAAGGTTAAAAACTTATTTATTCTATATTAGTTTTGTCTTATTAAATCCTCATGATTAAGTATGTGTTTATTTAATAGATACATTGCTTAAAAAAAAAACATGAAACATATGTTTTTTAGTATATGTATTACTTAACACATATTATAAATAAATAAACCATAAAGTTGGAAAGCCTACTAATCACACGCGCGCTAGCACACACATAAAAAAATTAAACGAACTTTAAAATATATGAAAAACATATTATAGCTTTCCCTAAGAAATTTTTTTTGTTAGTTATTATTATATTATTACTACAATATAGCTATTTGTTTGGCTTTTCTTTTGAGTTTGGAAAGTATTTATTTTATAAAAACAAGATCATGATATTGATGTATTAAATGCTTTGAAAATTTGCACCATTTTTTTCCTTTCTCTGCAATTTGATCTTTTTTTTTTTGTAGTTGAAGGGATTGCTGGATTTTCTAACATGTTGTTGGCTTGAAAATAATAAAAGGAACATACCAAGAAATAATAAGCTTGCACAACTAATTTTCACATCTTATGAGTTGTGTTCAACAACAGATGGTGTATTTTCCCTTTTTTTATGTTTTTAACAATTCTATTATTGAAAATAAAATTGTTTTGTTTTTCTTTTAACCTTGAAAAGTATTTGATTTACACAAGCGAGATGATGGTGCATTAAATGCTTTGAAAATTTACCAGTGTCTTTTTTCTTTCTCTACAATTGAGTCTTTTCTTATTTTTCTGTAATTGAGAAGGTTACTTTTTGTGTAGGCTTGAAAAGGCTTTGGATTTTCTAAAAGCATTGTTCTATTGCTAATTGGTTTGGATTAAACATGTTAAATAAGTGTTGACATTTAGTTTACTTGTTTATCATTACTTTTCTAATATTGCTTACTCTCTTTTCTACTTTGTTATGTGTTTTTTTTTTTTAAGAATTGTTCATGTTTGGTTTGGTTTTTTTGGAACTATTTGGTTGAGGAAGCTTGATTTGCTATCATGTCAAGCCTTACATTGCTAATTTTTAGAGCCAGACATGTCATTCTTTTCATTGGTTTTCCCAACCTTAAACATCTTTTTTTTAATTTCTTGAAAATGCAAGTGTTTTTTATTGCCTTTTAGCTTTGGTTTTTTTTTTAGCAAGTTCTCTGATTGGTATGAGTTCTTTCCTTCCTCTTTTCTTTTTAATTTTCTCTGTTATTTTTCCATTTCATCTAGTTTTAAAGACTATTATTGTGGGTGACTTCTTAATTTTATTTTATTTAAAATCATAGGTTGTTTAGCTTTTTTCCAATTGGTTTGAAAGGCCTGTTTCTTCCATTGCACTCAAGAGAGCACTCGGTTTCTAACAACTTTTTGTTTGACTCTTAGTGATCAAAATTGCTAGGTTATTTCATTGTTCTTTATCTTTTTGTTTAGCTACTCTTTTTAATGTTTTTTTTTTATGCGTATGAGTTGTTCATTTAGTTGATGGTGATTGAAATTGCATGCTTATTGCATTGCTCTTTGGTTTTCTTTTTATCTGGTGTTTTTAAAGTTAGTTTTTTTCTTCTTCTTTTTGGTTTTAATGTGCTCTCCATATGTTTTATAAGGCTATTTTTTTTCATTACATCCTAGACAATGTTAGATTTTGCTGGAGCCATTTTGGTTTAGTCTGCAAATAATTTACACTGCCAGGTTTATTTTTCACTTCTATTGAGTTTTTGTACTTTGCCTCGACATCGTTCTTTGCTGCATTTTTTTATAATTATCATAATGTCATTGAAGGATTGGTTTATTACCAGTGTTGTATTTATGACATTTTTGTTCATACCTAGCTTTGTTACTACGTCAAGGAAAGTTAACAGCATTTTTTGTTATGGTTTTGTTATGCAAGGTTTTTGCATGCCGAGGATGTTTGTTATTGGTGGTTTCATTGCTTTTCTTTTTGGTTGTTGCTGAAATCTGTCAAAAAAATAAACTGAGCAATAACTTTTATGTTTCGGGTTTTCTCTATTATTTCATTGTTTTGTGTATACTTGGTTTCATGTGATGGATTAGCCTTATTGAATGGTCTTCAAAATATTTTATTCACAAGTTTTTTTTTCTTTTCACTAATCTTGGTTATTTTTTTAAAGACAATTGACAAATTTTTATGGTAATGCTTTTGCTATGTAGGCCTTTTGTCTTCTAAAGTTGTTTCTTGCTGGTTATTTCAATGTTGTTAAGGTTTATTGTTATTAAAGTCTGTTAGGAAAAGAATTAAAGCTAGCACCTTCCTTGTTTCAGTTTTTCTCCACTGTTTCATGATTTTATACATGTTTAGTTTTTTATGAAAAGCTTGCCTTGCTAGAAAGCCTTTGCATTATTCTATTAGTAGGTTTTTGGCTTCATTGTTGCTTGATCTCTTTTACTTTCTCTTGGGGTTGCTTAATCTTTTCATTGTGATTTCATTTTCCTGATTTAATAGTTTTTTTTTATTCTGTGATGCAATTGTTCTTTTAGCTAGCTCTATTATGTGTGCTTATTTTTGTCTTAAAATATATATATATGGGTTGTATTTTACAGCTTCTTGATTTCTTAAACATGTTCATACCTTTAAGGTTCATTTTATTTTCTTTTCGTGCAATTCTCTACTATGTTTTTTTATGTTTTTCTCTAGTTACAAGTTTTTCTTTGTTGGTTTATCATGCTATTGTTAAGGTTGATTTTTCATGCCACCATTTAAATAATGATTTTTGTTAGTGTTTCAATTTATAACTTACATGATTTTTTCTTCAATTTCTTAAGTGTATTTTTATGCTTTTGTAATATGATTGTCCAGAGGTAAATTTTGGAACAAATAGCTAAAATATTTTGTTTTTTTTTCTGTGCATTGGTTCCTAGGTTCTTCATCATTTTTTTTTATTTCACCTATAGTTGTTTGTTGGTTTGTTGTTGGTTTTATGAATTAACTTTTTTCTCATTTCCCTATTATTTATCATTGATTTTTCTTGATCATTGTAATTATTCATTTTCTCTATCAGATCATCTTTAAAGAGAGGATTTAGACTTCAAGGTTAGAACATGCTTTTGTTGCTTCTAAAATTGTGTTGTGAGAAATTATTGTATTCATATTGTTGTTTGTATCTTAAATCATTGTGTATGGGTGGGCTGAAAGGGCATTTTGTAGCGTTTTGCTTCCATAATTCTTGATATGTAGCTTTCAACTTTTACCATGTATAAGTTATTGGCCAACTATTTGTTTAGGGCATGAGACAACTGTTATGACGTGTAAATATTGCAAAGATTTTATCTTGCCTAGAAAATACTGGTTATTTTTTTTTACCTAACACTGGATTTAAACTATTTATTAGATATAAGGAAAATAAAATAACTTATAAAAAATATTCATTTTAATTATTACACCACTATTGATATTAGATTTCTATTCTATTTTACAATTTTTATAATCTAGATATATAATAACTTGAGTTTTGAGAGTTTCATTATAGTGTCAAAAAAAATTAGAATATATCATGTGATGCTGAGATATATTAAGAATTAAGATGCAATAAAATTATAATAATACTATTAAAAAAAATAAAATCAAAATAGAATAGATAAAATTGTTTATCACCTTCTCTGAGATAAAATTTGAGTTGTTGTGTTATTCTATTTAAATTTAAGTAACTTTACTTAACTTTTACAATCTATCACTAATTTTATTAATAAAAATAGCATAATATTTTTTATTATTTTATCACTTTTTATTATAATAATTATAATTAAATTTCAATTAAAACACCCCTAGGATGGCATCAAAACTAGTCTATTATAAGTTCATTTATTATTTTATCATTATCATCCCTTTGCGTTAGTAAGCTTTGCATCTCTCATTCTTCAAGTCCGACACCAAAAAATACGAGGACTCGTAACAAAGCCCTTTCTCAATTTTTTCATTTTTCGGAACAAGGAACTGGGCCAGATAGAAACATCTCAGCTTCCTCAACATCCCAGTCCAGTGGCTAGCCGATGCCTTAATGCAGTGACAGCATAAACAGAAAGTGGTCACATCCTCTAGCAGAAGGTTTGATTCCCCTTAGGCATAGAAGCCATTTGGAAGAAGAGGAGGCCAGATTCTCTAACGTTAGGTTTGATTCCCCAGACACATACAAGCCATTTGGAAGAAGAGGAAGCCAGATTCTTAACGTTAAGGTTTGATTCCCCAGACACATTCAAGCCATTTGGAAGAAGAGGAAGCCAGCTTCTTGAACGTTGGGTTTGATTCCCCTGACAAATACAAGCCATTTGGAAGAAGAGGATGCCAAAATCTCTAACATAAAGGTTGGCTCCTTCAACCGCATTACTTGAAACAAACGTGACAAAACCTCATGAAAAAAGGTGGTACTTCTGGCACCATCTCATGAACTTGGCAGCCCATTTGTCATAGGACAATGAGAACTTGCCAACGCCAGGGCAGGGCGGAGCGGTTAAAGCATCTCGTCTTGAATACAATGAAAACTGTGCAGTATTTGGCATCTCAGCAGCACAGAAAACCAGAGATTATTGCAAGATTACAATTTACAGGCAGGTTTATGGGATTTGAATGGATGAAGATCACCATTAAGGCATCAACGTCACATTAGCAGTAATTTAATTAGTTAACAGAAAACTGAGATTTTAATGAACGAAACTCTTGGAATTTTGTATCTCCATTCGTCAAACTTGTAGCCCATTGATTCATTACCACAATTTGTGCTCAAAGGAAGCCTAACTTTTTGTGGGCCTTCTATTTTTCTTCATTGTCTGGGTTACGGCTTGCCCCCCGTTTTGAGAAGCAGCAAGATGGATAAATATATTTTATGTCCCACACTGTTGGATTTGGATTAAGTTGGGCTCCTGATGATTAGCAAGTACAAGTCCAATTACAAAACCCACTTGAAAGTGGGTTACAATTGAACAATTTTATAAGTGTTAGTTTCTTGAATTGAGGACCTAACTATAACACTAGACCGGGTTTATCCGGCTAAAACCCAGGTCATAAAACAAGTAGATTGACTGGTAAGTTATCTAGCCAATCTAAATTATAATATTTTAAAAAAAAAAACTGGAAATAAACATTGTTTTTATTATTTTTTAATAAAAAATCAAAACAAAAAACATAATAAAAAAAAACCTATTCAAAGTAAAAATTAGGATCGACAAATTATCGAATCAATCCGCAGACAAAAGAGTAGAGAACACAGAATATATCCGTATATACACTCTCGCAACTCTGCCTGTTTTTTCTCAACAATTCAACTGTTCATGGTTCTCAAGAGGTGAAGCATGTGTCTTTTCCTTGTGATTACACAATGATGTAACAAATGACTTTTGGATTAGCAGTACTCTCCTAATCGCATTATTGATAGGAGAACAAGTAGGTTTCCTACTTTGTTTGCAAAAACATTTTGCTTTGCAAGGCTTCTACCCTTGCATGCACTCCAGGAAGTGATCCCTTCGTTTTAATATCCTACAAAATTGAAATAGCTTTGATCCTAGACGGGAAAGAATCTGATCTCTGGAAATTTGGCTCCGTTGATAATGGTGGCTTTTGCAGGTTTCCTCAACTTTTAATCTCTGTGCTTCAAATTTCATTCCATAGCTTCTTATGTATTCTGGCACAAAGAAAACCCTCGTTATGCAGAGAATTAATTCTTAGGTTAAAAAAGAAGAAGTAAACATGTTAGTACCTTAGGCAGGTGATGACCAGTTCACTCTAACTGGCCAACCAATGAGCAAAATCAACGAGGAAAATTATGAAAAGCTAAGAACAGTGGAGTTCTCTTGTCTAAGTTAATCATCTCAAGTCAACCACGAGCTTATCAAACATGTCCACTACTTTTTAATTCACAAATATGCATTAAATACAATAATTACCATGAGGGCATTTATATTTTTTAATGAACTTAAAAGTTATTCATGGCGTTAATATACAGTGAAAGGTTAATTTCATTCATCTACTAAAAACATAAGCCACTCCTGCTGAATGTGAGTCTTATGAAAGCAGTAGTCTCACTTCATCAGAAAAGCAAGTTCTCCTGTTCATGACGCGCCTTCAACTTGCCTCAATCACGCAATTAAATTTCATAAGGTGAGTCAGATATAGTGTATACCTCTTCAAAACTTGCACGTTCCAGAAAGGCTCATCCTGCTTCCTCTTGTCCCACTACACTAGCTGTTCAAACCATGCTGCTGGAAAGATGAATAAACTTCGTTGACTTCAAAGGTGCCGGTAAATGTCTGTGTGGAAGAGCACGCCTATTCTTCTAGGACGCTAAACAGGAATGTTTCATATAGTCTAAGAGGCATTCAAGGCACATCATACAGAGTGGAGTTCAACCTGGTTGTATTTTAAAATCCAGGAGTTCAGGGAACCAAATATATTGAATACCAAGGCACCTCTGCATCCTTTTTCACGACAAGGGTGAAATAATTTCGAAGAGGAAGAAGAAGGGACGGAGGGAACACTCAAATCTATTAATTTCCAGGTCCTACGATCATTATATTTGCTGACAATCCTTTCCTCCTTGTATACAGACACGGGCAAAGACAATATCAAAGGCAAAAAAACACTGATACTCCAGGGTAAGATGGGATGGAATCGAGGGAAATTGCATTCGTTATAGACAAAATATCAATTCAAAGCTGAAGGCTTTCACGGTGATCTTAATTTCAAGGAAAAACTAGAATTAAAGGGTCTAATTATTGGAAAATATTAAATAAAAGGAGGGAGAGACAGAGATACACAAAGTTATCTAAGTTGATTAACTGTGTCTCCTTAAGGTAGCAAACACAGCAAATAGCCAAATATCCAGGCCAACGCACAATAGATCAAAACAAAAGGAACTTCAGCAGAACAATTTGTGAGAAACTAAATGATTATTGAACCTAACTGAAGCGATTTACAAAAAATCCAAAGCTACAAACAGTCAAGTTTCGATCATAAGGAGGCAACTGAAAGAAATCAACACCAGAAAAACAACCTGTTTTTGCCTAAGTTCACAAAGAGGATAGAAAGTCTCAAACTCCAGCAGTCTACAAACATTGATCAACCTTTTATCCCATTTGTTTTCTTCGTTTTTTTTTTTTCAATTAGCATTCTGTCCATTCTGGAAACCAAGACCATAAAAAACATATAAACTAAATTGATACATATCTGGGTTGGAGTGCATAAATCTCAAGCAGTGATTAAATCGCACAAGAACAAAGAGTGATGAGAAACTTCCCGAGGAAATCAAATGAAAGCATGTGTCTTCGCTGGGCACGATGCAATTCATAGCACCAAAAAATATTGGCTAAACAGATATGATTCCACAAAACTAAACAGATAGTATACAGCACCTAATGTGTAACACATGATGGACATATTCTCTCTTCATTAAACAGAAAAGATACGAGGAAAAAAATATAAATCTTCTATTGTATTTAAAGAAGTATCAAGTATACAAAGCATAATTTTCTACTGTAATTGCTCTTCTGGGAAAATGGCTGGAAGGAATACAATGGGTCAATGATTAGCATGTCAAGCCCCCTCGCATCGAAAAAATAATTCGGGCAAAAAAACAAGCCTGCTGTTCCGACAGCAGAAAACTTTAAAAACTGATGGTGAATTGATGAGCTTGTACCAAAATTAGTCATTGATAATATCACCTGTTCATAGGTTCTAACTGAACTTCCATTCGTCCAGAATGCTGTGCATCTTTTTGTGCTGAAGCCCTCGCTGGACTCAGGAGGTCAATAGAATCCTCTTCCTCAAGGTTACCCAACACCCAATTACTTCTTCCAAGTATTCTGCCACTCCTTCGCTGTTTTTCTTGATATTCCAGATATGTGACAATCATTGTACCAATCACGAACCAAAGAATTAATGCCCAGAGATATCCATGAACATTTTCATCTCCATATCTATCTCCCAAATGCTTCAAGCCACTGAAAAGTGCCGCAATTCCTACAATGATGGCAGATCTACCAACAATGAAGTGAAGATACTCCCAGAGACGCCTTTTTGAGGAAACCTCCTCTCCATTAGCAGGTTTTTTAGGCCTCATGGAGGCATTAACTGGCTGTACACAGGCCAGAAATATAGCAGCAAGCCCAAATTTAACATGAGCTGAACTGACATAGAGGCCCCGAAGCTCAGCTACTGCAAATAGAAGACCAAGTAGGAGAATGGCTAAACCTGAATACTGCAAGTAAACATGTATCTGGTACCAGCTATCCCCCTTCACATGCTTCAAGTATCTAGCGGCCATAATTCCACCAGGAAGCAAAATACCCCAAGCAAGGAACATCATGAACCCATGTACAGCTAACACCGGCCGTAAATCTTGCTCTGCTTCTGCAGAACCACGCATAAGCAACACCTGTATAGGCCTATGGCTAGTTTCAAAATGCATATTCTTCTCATTTAGGTGTTCATCTGACCATTTAGTACCCCGTGCCCATATGACCTTGAGAGGAGTTGTAGGATCGATGATATTTTTACACTCTACCCTATCATTGTGACTACAAGGTTTCAAAGGTCGTGTAAACTCGAAGGTAATGATCCCATTTTCTGATTTGCACCTTATATCTGTCAAATTCTCATTTGTTGGATGCACACTCGAGGCATCCCTTCCATCAATCCAAAATGAATTTACATGCCCTTTACCGATATCATCAATCCAACCCACATAAGCATAGCTATTAACCATTTCAGTACCAAATCCTATCGCTATATAACCACTCTTTTTCTCACCGCGGGCAGCAATAGATATAGAGTCTTTTGACAACGTCCAAAAGAATGTGACTTGCTGATCATCCAAAAGGACACTGTTGTTATACATATCAGATAAACCCCCATCAACCACCTGAACTCTCCAACCCATCTTCTTCTGGAACAAAGAATGATAGTACACCTGATCTGGAGTATTCCTATCTGGTTCCCAGATCAATTCCATTGGACTAGCCAGAACACCTTCAGCTTCAGACCCTCCCGCATATATCGTCTCAGTCTTGTTCCTCAGTGTTGCATTACCACCAATCAAATCTGAAGTAATGTACAATGCAACATCATGTCCAGCTTGCACCGAAAACTTCACTGGCACCCCTCTTTCAACTTTCAAAACAGGAGCCTCCTTCTTATTAATGTACAAAACTTTTGAAGGATTAGGTGGATTGGGGTAATGAACTGCAGGACCAGTAGTAACAACAAGAGGCTTGTTTGCATCTGCAATAATCAAATCCTGATCCTCCTTGTCTGCAGCATCCAAGGGCCCTAAACACTCATTCACCTGGTCAGATACATTAAGCACCAAATGCCCATAAGTCACTGACATTCGCCCTCCATGATTCTGCGGCAAATAGTAAGGCCGAATAGTATCAGGAGGCCTCATCAACCCCAAAGCCCAAATCACGGTCATGTTCTCTGTATGATTCACCGGCAAATCATACTTGGTATCAACCGAAACCAATGGCCTCCTGTACCTGATAAACGACACCCCATCCCTTCTATGCCCATAACTCAACTTCGTATTGTTCACCAATCCAACAGGGTCCGATCCTTCATATATCGTATCAGGACAAACCCCATGAGCTGAACCATCCTTATCTATAGTACACTCGCTATACCCAGTGATATAAAAATCATCAACAAAAGGCATGCCTTCCTCCGTAAACCCTGCCACCGCCACATCACCACCGATCATAAACTCCGAACTAGCATTCGGATTCGCCCAACCAAATGCCATATAATTTTGAATAGTAATTGCTGCCTCTAATCCTATATCAATAAAATCCTCGTCCAAACTCCACCTAACCCTATAATCATTAGACAAAACCTTACAATTATCAAACATCGTCGGAACTGTAAAAGGCCCAGATTTGCCTTCCTCACCACCACTATCATTACCAGACGGTGCGGGGGCCAAATCAGATCCATTTGAGAGAATTACATGCCCAAAATCGGATTCCGTCAACAAGTCCCATATGGATAGGACTTGGATCCGATCCCAAGTAGCATTTCGACTCAATTTCACACTAAAGCTTGCATTTTTATAAGTCTCATTGAGTTTATAATTAGAAATTATAAACCCATTTGTGAGATTATCAAAGTCGGGCGCGATGGAGCCCCAAAAGTGAACATCGGATCCTGATAGCATATCAAACTGAGAAACCGTAAAAGAGCAGTCATCGGTTATGGTTAGAAACCCACGTACTTGGTGTTGAACCATGGAGAATTCAGACTTGAACCCCACAAACGGGCTGGTCTTCGGGCAAGATTGACCCGGATCCGCATTAGAAACGAAGAAGAGGAAGTTATTGAAGAGAAAAAACCCAAACCCTAAAATTATTAGAAGATTGTAATTCATGAGGGGAAATCAAAATCGAAGATCCAATCTGGATCCAAATGGGAGTATGTGGGTTCGAATCAGAGAGAGGAGTGGTTAACTGAGCTAAGACGAGTTTGGGGATGAAAAAGCGTGTTAACTCAGTGAGAGGAGTGAATTCTTGATGATTCTTTAAAGATCTTGTGTTCTGGTTTTTTTACAGTTCGGAAGGAACTATGAGGAAGAAAAAAAACAAAAGGAAACGTGTAAGAGAAGGGGTATTTTCGTCTTTAGATAAGTTTGTGATTGGTTGGAAGGTGGACTTGCTTTTTTGGCTTGTGTCTCCTGGTAAAAACCATAAACGGATCCCGGTTTCGATCAGTTCTCTGTTCTGTTTATGTTTATTTTTGTGTTTTTTAAAAAAAAAATCAAATTTTTTTATTTTTTATTTTAAAATATTTTTTAAAATAATGTTATATTATTTTAATATACTGGTATTAAAAATAATTTTTAAAATATAAAATAATATTTTTTTAATATATTTTTTAATAAAAAATATTTTAAAATATAATTATAATTATACTTTTAAACACATACATTCAAGTTGTTTAGAATAAAAATTAAAAATAAAATATTTTTAATTTAAAAAATTTATATCTTCATAATAATTTTAAGTATAAATCTAATCATGTTAACTGTGATTAATAAAATCAAATTTGAATTACATTTTAAATTAATAATTTATTAAATTAAATTATCTAATTAAATCAAGTTTAATAACTTTAATAAAAATAAATTTATATTTTTGATAAAATTTAGAATAATAGTATTTTTTTATATATAATTTTTGGGTACTATGATTAATTTTGATGGGATTTGAACATTATCAATAGTTATACAGGAAAAATAGATAATTTATGCTTAACTTATAAAATTTGTGAATTATTTCCTAAGATTTAGATTCGTCTTGTGCTTCTATTCGTATAACAAGTGTTCAATTTAATTAAGTTAATAATTTTTGTATTATTACGTCAGGTTTGAATTTAATTAGAATTTTTGAAAACTTTTCGTAAATATATCAACTTGAACATGGAATAACTAATTGAAAAAAAATATTTATCTGTATCAAAAGAAATATTTTCAAGATACTATAACCGTATAGATAAATTAAACCGGAATTGAGGTGGGTTGATGCGCGTGCACTAAAATTAAACAAGACTTGGGTTTTATAAATGAAAACGATGTAGTATTGGCAACATAAATTGACTTTACGTTGGCATATCACTTATGGCACAACAAACCGAGAATATTCGCCTTGGGATATGCTTTCATCATGTGAAACGGAGAAAAAAATCTGAGGTTAACCATTTTATGTTATGTTATATGATTAAATTATGAATTCTAAAAAAATTATTTTTTAAAAAATATATTTTATAAAACTAAATAAATAAATAAAATTTTAATTATTTTAAAATTTTATAAAAAATATATATTTAATTTGAACTTCAAACCCACTATACAAGTCTTAAATTCATTACTATTACGTTATCACGTTATATTTTCTAGCAACTTAAATTATAAATTTGATAATATTTAAAAAATATTTTTTAATTTAAAATATAATAAAATAAAACAAAGAATATTTGGAAAATTGCATAGAAGGTATTGATTAACTAATAATTTATTTTTAAAAAAAAATCATTAACTCATAATAAAAACTTATAAGTTATTCTTTTTTATACAAGTAAGTATTGGCGTTGATTTTTTTTTTTTAGAGTTGATGTCTACTACAATATTGTTGTATAATTAAATTATAATATTTATTAATTAATATCGATGTTTGGAATATCATTTTTGTTAAATGTATATTAGTTACCATCAATCTATCTGGGGTTTGAGGATTTAATTAGTTCAAAATGTCATGGTACATCGAATTGTTTTTTTTTTTTTAGCATGCAATTTTTTATAGATAAGCATCACCAATGAAGACTCTAGTTTTCATTTCTATATTCTCAGCCATTTTTATTGATTTTATATCTTTTCTAGCTAACCAACTAGTATATAATCTTTAGACTTTAATTATTAACCCCAGCACATTTATATAAACAACAACAAATGTTATGTGAAGGTATACACTACCTTGGTCATTCCTACATTATATAATATTGTCAACATACACTTTAATTATTAACTCCAACACATTTATTTATGATTTTTTTACATCTTAGTATATGCACTTCTGGATAAAAGAGATATGTCATTGGTTTCCTGTGATAATTCTTGTTAAGTGAGCTAAATTTTAATTAAATATAATTGTTGAATATAAAATTAATGTTTATGCTTGTATCGAACAAAGATAGTAAATAAAACAATAAAAAATCATCATAGTCAAAATCAAGCATCCTAAAAAAAATATTATATATTTTTTATAGCATGTATTATAACAGTTAACAATTGTATGAGACCACATACTTAAATAAAAACAAATGAAAATATGTGATGAATATATTAAAAAAAAGGACAATTTAAAAAGCAAGTTAGTACTAAAAAATTGAAATATGTCATTTTTTTCATCAAATTATAATTGAAGAATAAATAGAATGGTATAAAACATTTAAAAAATTTGAAAAAAAATAGTTGTTAAAACTTATGTTGGGTGTAGTAATAAAATTGGAACTATAAATGCAATTAATGAGCGGTGAACCTTAAAACTTTAGGTTAGTTTAGAAACTTTATATTCTTAATTTTTAATTGTTATTTTTAGTTGTTGAGAAATTGATTTTGTGTTACTAATTATATTGTTTTTTTAGCAGGAAATTAGAAGAGTAAAAAGAATTCAAATATATTAGTATTAAACCATCTTTTTATAATAAATTTTAAAATTATTTTGCTTTTATGTTTATAAAATTGAAGTTCAAATTGTAGCATTTCAATATCATTATATAGTTATATTAAAAGAAAGTATTGAAAAAAAGTATATATTTACATGATTTCATTACTATCATTTTAATTTTTTTTTTTAATAATTTTTTTTAGATTAACGTGGGTGTTCAGGCCAGTTTACGCGCACCACGACTAATCTCACGGGTCCCGAAGTTAACGACCATGTAGGCCTCCAGTGACTACTATATAAGCAACCAAAAACTCGAAGCTGAAAACACAAAAATAACAAACTTTTTAATTTCATGTTATTATCACTTGAACACCACTTTTTTTTAAAAAAATATCACATGCATCATGAAGAGACTATGGCTATCAATTTCTGTTGAGATTAAATGAATATTTAAACGTATTAGACCCCGTTTATTTGTAGGAAAGTTGTTTCCTTTTGGAAAGTGAATTCTGGGAAAGTGAATTCCAAGGAAAATGAATTCCTTAAAAGTAAAGTATTTTCCGATGTTTGGCAGTATTATGGAAAATGAACTGGAAAATACTTTCCAGTGTTTGGTTATGTTATGGAAAATGAAATGAAAAATAATTTATTAATATTTTATTTTTCTCAAGTTTATTAAAATAACAAGGAATAAATCTTACAAATTAAAAAGTTGAATAATAATAAAATTGAAAAAAAATAATTTCATAAATTATCTCAAATAAAATAAATAATAATCAAAACAATAAAGATCAAATCTTAAAAAAAAAAGATGAAGAAATTTAAATAATAATAATTAACATTTCATAAAGTATTTCAAATAAAATAAATAACAATCAAAAGAATGAGGACCAAATTTGATAGAAAAAAATTTCAATAAAAAAATAATAAGAGAAAAGCAAATAACAATTATAAAAATAAGGACCAAAGTAAATATAAAAATTAAATTGAAAAATAAATATTTAAAACAAAATATATATAGCAATCAAAAGTTTGATAATCAAATTTGATATAATCAGCAAATAATGACATTTCTAAACTTTTCACAACTTCCGAAAAGTGTTTTCCTCCCAAATTTTTTAGGAAAACACTTTCCTGAAAATCAAGCCAAATTTCCTTTAACTGGAAAGTGTTTTCTGTTTACTAACTTTCCTAACAGCAAACAAACACAAGAAAGTTTGGAAAGTGTTTTTCCAAAAACCACTTTCCAGAAAACAAACACCGCTAAAAGGAAAACACTTTTCTGAAAATGAAGTCAAATTTTTTTTGATTAAAAAATATTTTCGTTGACCAGAAAGTGTTTTTCTTTAACCGGATCGAAAAATGTTTTTTGTTGACTGAAAAATGTTTTCTACGACCAACTTTTCTAATGATAAATAAACACAAAAAAATTTAAAAATTATTTTTTAAGAAATTGTTTTTTAAAAAACAAACTTAATGGAAAGACGTGGAGTTCCATAGAGGCATGTTCTTGCACGAGGAGCCACCCACCAGGAATAAGCGGAATTTACAAGATTTGGATGTCACTATCAAGTCACTGCAACTCCGTTTTCAGACAAAAGCTGCACTAAGCCGCGTCGTCAACCTTGGCGGCGTCATGGCCTTGTAGCCAGAATCCTCCGTGGCATGACAGCACTGAAGAATGAAGATGGTCAAAAATGGAAACTACAATTTTTCTCACATTTTAATCATTGAGCAGATCGTGTCATCGAGAGCTAAGGTGCTGCTCATACCAGAAAGTTCCGTTATCGTTCAGGGGAGGCCTAACTTATGGCGTGGACCTTCAATTTTTCTTCAGCACTGCTTTATATATGGGATGGGACGTGATACAAATTATATTTTATAAAAAAATAATTTTTTTATTTAAATTTAAATTTTTAAAATTATTTTAATTTATTGATATAAAAAATAATTTTTTTAAAATAAAAATATATTATTTTAATATATTTTAAATAAAATAATATATAAATATATTTATATTATGATCAAACTTTACAAATATTGCATCAACAAGTGATTCTATTTTTAATTTTTTAAATAAATTAAAATTAAAATTAATTTTTTTTTTTAACTGGATCCAATTCAATATATTTATATTCAATGTATTTATATTTAAAGCAGATACAGTACGACCAAAACAATAAAGAATATCTTTATTCTTCATATAAATAATGCATATACTCTATCGTTTACTTAAGTGACGTAGAAAACATGAAAGCAACTCTTAGCTATTTTCAGTAAATTTGTGGGTCAAACACATTTTATATGGATGCCACACCATTAGCATTACCAAATATGTTATTTGTGTGAGTCTCTTCAAAAATCAAAGTTACCGTGTAAAATAAGAACCCTCGCAACATGAATTCCAGGAGCTGAAAGAAACAAAGAGAGAGACAATGTATTATACACCATGGCACCTCCATGGCCTTCTCCACAACAAGGATGGAAGGAGGTTGAAGAAGAAGAGGAAGGGAAGGAGAGAGCACTAAAATTCATCACTTTGCAAGTATTATGATCATAATATTAATTTCCAATGCTTTCATCCTTAGCAGGGAGGCAAGGGATAATCCGAATAAGAAAATGCGAGAAACGCTGAATACTCCAGAGCATGTTAAGAAGGAATAAAGGGAAATTACATTCTCAACAGATAAAATATTGATTTGAAACTGAAGACTTCCACAAGACCACCACTGTGATCCCAACTTCGAGGACAAACTAGAGCTACACGCTCTAATTGTTGGAAAAATTTAATCAACGGAGGGAGAAAGAGATAAAGATCCATGTATTCTGCAGGTTAATTAATGAGTAACTATTTCTCCAAGAAGGTAGCAGATATTGCAAACAGACAAACACCAAGAACAATGCACAGGAGATCATAATAAAAGGAACTTCAGCAGAACAAGTTGTGAAAAAACTAGGATTATTATAGAAGCACTAACTGCAATAATTTACAAAGAACCAAGCTACAAAGCAGTCAAGGTTTCGGTTACAAGGAAGCTATTGAAAGAATTCAACACTAGAACAACAATCTTTCTTGGCAAAGTATACAAGGAGAATAGAAAGTCTCACACGTAGTCTACAAATATTGATCGATCTTTTGCCCAATTATTTTCTTTACTTCAATTAGTATTCTGTCCATTCTCGACACCGAGACCATACAAAACACCAGCATACTTCTCAGTGGAGCCACTGAAAAAGTTATCCTTCAACTTCTTAAATGTGGATGATGTAAGCAAACTATCAGAGCCAGCTTGATGGCACACACCAATTCTTTCCACCTCCAACAACTCTGCAAGCTTGTTCAATCCACCATGCAGGCTATTGCAAAACTTCATCAAATGCTTGATATCATACACCATTGGAAAATACATATTGATCAAGTCAAAGAATCCTGCTTGTGAGTCAGGCAAACTCCTGCAAGTCAAAAGCTTGAGCAAATACCCAAAATCATATCCACTATGAAAAGTAACCCAGTTCACACCATCATTCAAAACAATCCCAGATGACATCAGAAGCTCACCAAACCGATTCACATCAATACCCATTTCACTGTTCTTCTTAAAATCAATCCCACATTGGCGCAACAATTCAATTGAATCACTGGCAAAGATGTCTTCAGTCACATTAAACTCACGAAAATTAAATTGCCAAATGCAAAACTTATCCGTCCCACAAGTTGGTAAATTCCCATTCTCATCCGAGAACGTCAGACCCAATTGGATCAATTTCAACATGTCAACATTATCTTTCAAAGTCTGATAATTATAATCACTAATATTCTTAAAATTCCCGACAGGGCGCAAAACCACGCCAGGGAACTCGGTATCCATAGCTACGTGATTAAACTGATCGACAATTTCACGAATCAAGGCAAACTCCTCTTCGAGATTATCATTCCAAACCTCTCTAATTTGAATAGAGTCTTCTTTCGGCGGTGCAATTGACATTTCCATTAAAAAAACAGTTAAAAAATCCTAGAAAGTTCCAAACTTTAACGAATCCAGATCCCAAAAACACACAAACATAAACACTTCGAAACCTCAAAACCTGAAAAGGACCTGCTTAAATTCAGTCCCAAAACGCAGTCCTTTCACAAACAACCCAGATCTGCAACAAATAAAACAAAAATAACAAAAATAAAAATCCAAACTTTATTGGACAAAACCTCAAAAAGCTAAAGTCTTTCAATCACTAAAGCAAAGATCTAACCTTTCATGTGTGAAATCAGAGGTTGTAGCGAACAGATCTTGAAGTGGTGATTTGTGATTCCTGGGTTTGATTTAGAGAGAATTTTTAGGCCAGATAAAGATTTTATGACAGAGAGGCGGGTTAACTCGTTATGATGTCTAGTAAGAGAACTGTGTGGGGGAGGACAGTGCAATAAAAGGGGAAAGTGATGTTGCTTGAAAGTGTGAACGGGTCAAAAACGAGGGCGTTTACACCGTCTTTACCAAAACGCGTGCGTTTTGTGTCTGCCTTCAATTTTCATACTATGAAATGTGAATCTTCACTTGAGAATTTGAACCATTTTTAAATTTAGACCCCTGTATAGTCTTTGTTATGGATCCACAAATGACGTTTTTCTAGGGTTTTACTCGGACTTTCGATTCCCATCTTGATAATGAATGTATGATTTTATATCCCTAAATCACATGAGAAAAAAAAATCCAACAAAGGTAATATTTAGGGGATATTTAGAAATATAATAATAATAATAATTTTTAAAAATATTTTTTATTTAGAAATATATTAAAATAATTTTTATTTTTATTTTATAAAAAATATTTTTGACATTAACATATCAAAATAATTTTAAAACACTAAAAAATATTAATTTAAAGTAAAAAATATAAAAAATTCAAATACTTTTAAAAATATTTTTAAAATATAAAAATAAACAAATTCTTAGCCTTCCACCAAAAAATAAAAAAAGCAGATTCTTATTTTCATAATAATAATTTATTTAAAAATATTATCTTTGTATAGAATTATAATTGTTAAATCTAAATTTATTTTTTTTAGATTAACGTGGGTGTCCGGGCTAACTTTCGTGTACCACGACTAATCTCACGGGTCCTAAAATTATCGACCATGTAAGTCTCCAGTAGTTATTATATGAGCAACCAAATACTCACATCTGAGATCACAGAGAGAATAAACCTTTTGATCCTAAAGTTTTACCATTTGGCCATCACCTAGATAATTTTGTTAAATCTAAATTGATATCAAAGACTCGAGATCTTAAACTTGGTTTAGAGTAAATTTTTAATCAACTTAAATATAATAATATTGATCTAATAAAAATAAATCAACTTACCAATTTCTAATGGCTTAGTTATCTTAATTAAACTTAATTCAAATTTAGTTGACTCGGCACTAAAAAAATAATACCATAATGTTATTTTAATAAAAATCATAAATGAAATACATTTATTATTGAACTGAAATTTACCCTTTCTTCTAGTTTAGCATCATGCTAATATTTATTTTTTAAATTATTTTTTATTGAAACAAACATTAAACTGAAAGTGTGATGAGTGTTTTTCAATAATTTTAATATATTAATGTAAAATATAAAAAAATTACATCTAAAAAATTATTTTTAATTAAAAAATACTCTTAAAAACATTATGATTCACATTACCAAACACCACACTTAAAAAAAAATCTATAAGCGAGTTGAATAATCCAAATCACAGGTAGATACTTGCAATTCTTGGTTGAACGTTACCAGCCAATCAAGCTTAATGTCACAGGTAGATTTTTGGTGACTGGCAAATGACCACATGAGAAGATGCCTGTAATTGGCGTAACATCGACAGGTCTAGAAGCCTCTTGCAAGACGACTGAGTTAAAGTTTTGAAAGATCAAAACAGTGGGATCCAGGGACGTCTCTTTCACGGAGAAGGCAAGGAAGAAGCCTTGACTTGGAGTACCGGATATAGGACAAATTAGACCTAACAGGGTTTCATGCATGACTCTGCACAGGTTTGAAAATGGTGCTTTGATGCTTGTCAGAATATTCAATAATATGGAAATGGTCTTCGGTTCACATAGTCCCGACTCTGTGTGCTTAATTTGCCGTTTTGAACGATGCTTCTTTTTATCATTTACGATAGTTGGCTGGCATTATATGTTTTTTCTGCTTCATCATGGATATATATATATATATATATATATATATATATATATATGACGTAAATGTATTTTCATTAATCTCTTAAAAGTTAAAATTTCAAAGTTAATTAACATGCAAGTTTTAGTAACTTGAAATTTATATTACTTAAATTAATGATTTTTGAAAAAAAAATCAATGATTTGATGAATTCAATTTATATTATTTGATTATTGAATGAATTTATTGTGTGTGTATATATATATGACGTAAATGTATTTTCATTAATCTCTTAAAAGTTAAAATTTTAAAGTTAATTAACATGCAAGTTTTAGTAACTTGAAATTTATATTACTTAAATTAATGATTTTTGAAAAACAAATCAATGATTTGATGAATTCAATTTATATTATTTGATTATTGAATGAATTTATTGTTATGATTTCTTTTAATTTTGTTGTCAAATATCAAAAGATTAATAATTGCATTATAATTAAAAAAATAGAATACCATTTTGAATGTAAAAAGATTTCTTACTAATTCAGAAAAGAAAAGGATAATATTTAAATTATAAAGAGAAACTATGATACATTATTGAATAATTATAAACTAATTAATATTTATAGTTCATATTGCATCACAAATCATTTTATTATTTCATATATATATATATATATATATATGAAATCACCATAATTACAATACTATATGTCGATAATATTCGATTATGAAACCTCTAAGATTCCTAGACATTGTCCTACAAACATGTTTACAATAAAATTACAATAAAATATTTATTGTAAACATGTTTTTAGGACAATGTCTAGGAATCTTGAAGGTTTCATCATCGGATATCACCGACATATAATATTATATATATATATGGTTTTTTAATAGTATAAAATAAGATTCAAATCATTCCCAGTCACATGAATCCAAAGATAAACTCAATGCTAGAAATAAATAACAATTGATTCGCAATTATTGCTGCTATAAACAATTTGTAATCGTGCTTCCCACTACCAAATGCATATCCCCTCATATTTATTTAATTCCCCAACACTTTATTATTATTATTATTATTATTATTATTATTATGGATGGGAACAAAAGAAACTGAATGATGAAGCCTTTCGAGACTTTTGGTCCCAAATGAAATAATGCACGCAAAGGCGTTCTGACCTTTCCCCACAACATTTTCAAACTTGTGGAGCATGCGTTGTTCCTTTTCCTTGTACTATCTATTTTGTCCTTCATCAATAACACCAAATGATCGAGAGTTGAAAATGGTCTTAAAATCACGATGTTCGTAATTTTACGAAGTCAACATATACTGATCTTACTAGATTACTTTAAGAACTTGAACGGCATTAAAATTAGATTAAGATTGTCTTCACACGTAATTAAAAAATCAAGTGAATTCATGTAAAATTAATTATGATTTTCTACAAGTTAATATATAAAATGCACGAAACCAAGCCTCCAACGTCCTGATTAACCATTACATGCAACATTAACCCTACTCTCTCTCTCTCGGAGTCGTTCCGATCCACACCCAACCGTCAGATGCAACTTTCACGTTCGGCGCCGTCACGGTGTTCCGACAAGCCCCTCTTTTTTCTTTCCCTGGTCGACAGGGTCCTGTCCATCGACTTTTGCTCCTAAACGCATAGTAAAGCTCTTTGAACAAAGAGCAGTGCATTGATTTGGGTCGGAAAAAATTATACTTGCAAACTGCAACCTTCCTCCGTGAGTGATCTGCAACCTTGAATTTAGTTAGTTTTTCTTTTAAGAGTGTTCAGCACAATAACCACACGCATGAGGTTAATTAGATTTGATGCTTTGTTTGCGTAAGCGTTGCCAAATAAGAAAGTGGTGCCCTTGTTTATAGTTTTGGTCCGAGAACAAGCTCCCTCTACAATGGAGGCTCATGAAGTTTTGGTGCAAGAACTTGCTGGCCTTGATAGACCTTGGCGTTTTTATAGTTTCGGGGAAATGGAATGCATGTGTTATATTTTGGTTTCACTCACCGCCCTGGTATTTTCCCTGCCAAGCTGATATACAAAAGTTAGCTGCTGCGGTTAATAACTCGAGTCTTTGCTGATATTTTCATTTAATTTCAACTCGCTGAATTTACAAACTCTTTCTGCTAGAGAAAAATATGATTCTTTTAGACTCAAATGTTCTCGTCTTCTGATTCTGGATTTTGCAGAAGCCATGGTGTTGTATCAGAACAAATTGTTTCTTATCCAACTAATTATTGCGAGTGCTTGGTGATTCTTGACAGAATAACATGTATCTGCTATAAAAAAAATTCATTTGGCAAATAGGCTTGACATTGATGTGAACATGGTATAAATATTTATAAAGAATTTGGGAAAAATCCAGTGTAACCATTGTTAATAAAATTATCAATTGAGATATTTTTGTTTAAGATGAAACACCGACATATTTTTTATTTTAGATTTGTTAATTGTTGGTTGATGAAGATACATGGATATAATTATTTGTATTAAAATTTTAAATTATTTCAATTATATATAAATCTTTACTTAAAACTATTAATTTATTTTAAGATGATTGAACTATACATCAAAGAAAAATTCTTACAATTTCATAGTTCATGATTTGAGTTTACGTCATGTTAGAAATATATTTTTTACAGCCTTGATCCTGAAAATGCCGCATCACGGGATGATCCCTTCATGGGTGGTGTCCTGGTTCGTGCAAGAGACAGTCATGGATGGTTGTGTTAGTTGTTTAACAATGTTATTGTTTACTCTTTCTTTTTTCCATTATAAAATACTTAATTATTCACCACATTCTGTTAAGAGTTAAAGATCTTGTTAGTAATCCGGCGAGGTGTAGTTGATTTGCATTTTATTTTAATTATAGTTTTGAAAGTGTTTAGTTAATTAATTGATAAATATTATATTTTTACATAAATTTCATTGAAAATTCTCTATTAAAATCTTTATTAAAAAAATTATAATTTTTAGCTTTCATTAATTATGTTTTTTAAAATGACAAATCTATAAATTATCACAATACCAAACATATAATAATATAAATAAGTTACAAGAAAAGAAGACTGAATGTATGACCGCTAAACAAAGTTATATGACATGGCTGGACATGTTAATTAGAAAAATTTAAGATATTTGAAATCAAGTTTTAAATGAGTTATAATCTTAGTTTAATCGAATTAGACATTTACTTAATAAAAATTAATTAACCCTTTAGTAACCCAATTAAACCAAAAATAACTTGATTGAAACCTAATTGGATGAACACCAATGACATTAAAAAAATGAATTGAAACATCACTCAAAATGCATTCTCTACTACAATAAAATATTATATCATTAACAATAACACATCTGAATGAATATTTTGTAATTGAAATGACTAAATTTAATAATGTTGTTACACATAAAATATAACATGAACCTAACCCATGAAATCAAAACTTGGAGCATTCCAGCCTAATTCGTCCAAGTTTTTCTTCATTCTTTCTTCTTAATTGTCCTTTTAAATTCCCTAATATTAATGTTGTTATGAAAGGGTAGATATGAGTGACTTTTGTGGCCACAGACCTGTAAGCAATCACATCTCCTTTTACTAGAAACTCAAACACATTCGGATCAAACCATCAACCTGAGATTTTTTTTTTTTTTTTGGAAGACAGTCTTGCCAGCACTTTCCCACTTCAGGTATGCTTCGGCCAAAGCTTTTTTATTTTTTTATTTTTAAGAAGAACAGACGAAAAGAGAGTATGGACAGAAGAGACGTAAGTTAGGGCTTTCAGAAGGTAATAAAAGGGGGTGTTTTTGAAAAATAACTTCCAATGTCAATACAGTTGAGTTCTTTATGCAAATCAGAGGTTTCCCCTCTGGTTTGTTTTTGATTATTTTATATGAATTGAATTTGATTTAAAATTTAAATTAATATCCTCAAAAGAATTTCAAACATGAAAATTCTTTTAACCTTGTAATTGAATTCAATTCCTAGAATTTCAAAGAGCCTTTTATGTTTTTAGTGATATATTAAAGTTACAAATAAAGAATCAGTAGCTTTAACAGTAGCAAGTATCAAATGCAGCAGCAATAGTTATATCTTGCATTTGATTGTAATATCAATAGTTAATTCAACATCTGCTGATCAAGTAGTAATTAGTTGTGTTGAGAATTCGTTTAATTAACATGATTTATGCTTTGATTTTTTTTCTCAAATCTATATCTTGTTTAAAAGTGTATTTAAATTAAAATAATACTATTAAAATCTTAAAAAATATATTACAAATATTCTAATTAGAAGTAATAAGTAATAAAACTTTAAAAATAATGGATTCTTTAATGATAATAGAAAATTTTTTATTCTTTTAAATTATTTTAATAAATAGATATCCTTCTTCATTTTAATTTAAGCATTATTATTTTTATTATTAGCATGTATGCAAAGACTTTAATTTTATATATATGACAAACTTGAATTTATGCTTAGTATGCATGTTTTTAATGATTTTTATTATATTTGTGTTGAAATCATGTTTTTTATAAATTTTATTTTTAGATGTTTATAAATTTAAATGTGTATGTACATCAGGATTTTTTAAAATATTTTTTTATGTTTAATTTGTATGTCCTTTTTATAATAAAATAAATATTTTTACCAATTATTCTAATACATTTATAAACTTTAATCTACACGTTGTGACTGTTAGTTTAGTAGAAAGAGCAGCTAAGAAACTGTCAATTACATTTGTTAGTTGATAAAGCTGTTAGTTTTATAAAAAGCAGGTGTAGAATGTGAAAAGTAAGTATATATTTTTTTTATTTTAAAAATATTTTTAAAAAAATTTAAATTTTTTTATTTTTTTATTTTAAATTAATATTTTTTTATATTTTTATATTGTTTTGACATACTAATATAAAAAATAAAAAAAATATATTATTTTAAAGTTTTTCTAAAAAAATATTATAAAAACAACCATTATTATACTCTTAAACACTTTCTATTTAATGAATTACGATTTTTTCCATTCAATGACAAAATTCTTCCCTCAATTTTCTTTTTTTTCTCTCTCTATATTTTTTTCTTTTTCCTTTTTCCTTTTAATTTTTTTAATTCTCCTTAAACATTGTTTGTTAAGGTTCACATCACTTAATTAAACTTAATTCAAATTTAATTGTGTTAATATAAAAAAATAGTATTATTTTAATAAAAATAAATTGTTAGAAATTGATCCAGTTAGCTATAATATGATACACGATGAAATGATCCAAATTCTTTTCCAAGTTATTTCTTTGATTAGGTTTATAAATGGGGTGTAGAGTTTGCCTCTCCACAAAATTAATTGTTTATTTTTTTGTTTTGAAAGTATTTTTAAATTATATATGATAATATTAAAAATAAATTTTAAAAAATAAAAAAAAATTAATATAATTTTAAATAAAAAATATATTAAAAAACCACTGCTACCGAAATACCAAACTTTCTCTTTTTTCATTTAAAATTCCAATTACTTCTCGCGTGAATCTCGGCAAAGAAAGACAAGAATACATATATACGGATCTGCCTTTGTTTTGCCTCCATCAAGGACTAGCAAATGCCAGCCAATCAGGAGCTTGACTTTGATTTATCTCCAGCATTCTTCCACGTGTCATTCTCTCAAACGTCAGCAGTACTGAAAACCGCAAACCTGTCTTGTCCCCCTCTCATTATTGTTCGAATCAATCGATCCTGGAATCTTACCGTAATGGTCACAAGTCTGCTTCACTTTGGCTGTCTCTTAAATATCTATCTATCCATCCATTTGGGTTTCTTTCTATGGATTCATGTGCCTCAAATATCAGATTTTTCAAGCTATCCTTTTTTTGTTTTTAACGTTCTGCTGGGCCATTTGAAGCTTCTGTTTGGTTGCTGAGAAAATCAGACTCGGGAATCAGGTTGCTTGAAAGTTAAGTGGTAGCGTGGCTGGTTACAAGTATAATCCCTTCTAAATTCTGAGTCTTTTGCTACTTGCGGAAAATGGAAGAGTGAAGTTATAGTTGTTGGATGTGGGATTTTGAATTTAATGCTTGATCTGATGATGGTGTTTGTTTCGTTTGAATTCTCAGATAGTTGAGAGTGAAATGGATGTGGGGTTTCCTGCTTGTGTCTCAAATACTTGAAACAGAGAGTTGCCAATGAAGTTGCAGGATTTTTTTGTTTTGAGCTAGTTTTGTTGAAGACATGGATCAGATACGAAAGACAATGATACAACATGAAGCTTTGTTTAAGGAACAGGTTTGACGTTTTTGTTTGATTTACCCTTTCTGCTTCCTCATCTTTTTGACACAGAGTTCAACTTTTTTTAACACCACACAGATGAAAGTGTCTGTTGCGCAAAAAAGATTTTCTCTTTTCTTTTTTAGCTTTATGATTTTGTTCCTTACCCAATGGTTGGTTATCAAATTTTAAAATTCTGATTTTATTATCACAAAAATAATAATTTTATAATATAATCATGAATATGAAACCAAATTCAAAAGAATTTTATTAATTCACATCTATTCTTATAAATTTGTTTATCATTGAAGTAAAAATAAATATTTTTTAAAACAAGCAAATAAATTTGATATTTCTTAAAGTTAAAGGGAATTAAGGAGATTTAGTGGATTAATTAGATAAAGTTTTTTAATTATTTTTTTTATCATTAAACAAATTTAATATTAAAAAACAATTTACATTCACTCGTAAGTAGCTTTAAAGCAAAATCTGCTAAATTTATTCTAAGCAATTATTTAAAAGTTTAACAATTTAATTTAACTTATTTTTTTAATAAATTAAAATGAGAGATTTAGCAATTAAGTTAATTTTTTTGTTTTTAATTCTAGTCCCTAATAATAATTATAGGTTGAAAGAAACTAAAAGATATACATTCCATCTCAAAACAACTCAAAAATCTTGGATAGAATCAATAACATAATTCTGAAATAAATAATACTTAAATTTAAAATAATTATAATGTGAGCATTATTTCTCACAATGTTGTTTACTCTCCTTAAATTAAAATTGAAAATTAATTGCTCATAATTTCTGAAAAATCTAGCAGCAAAAATAATCTCTCTTAAAATCCTCGTAAAAACAAACATCCTAGTTGTTTTTCTCTTCTACTCTTTATATCCAAAAGGGTTCATAATTTTCAATAAGCTTAAAACACCTTAGAAGGTATAATGTAAGAGGAAAAATATGTGTATATTTTGCAATTATCATTTTGAGTTTTGTTCTATGCTCAAGTGCATTTTTGAAAGCAACAGCCTTCGTATAGGTAATAGAAGTAGGCTCATCATGGATTATTGCAATGCTGATGTCTATTTCAGAAGCATTGGTGCTGCTTCTCCTGTACAGTTTGTTCAGTTAAAAGGTGGATTCACTGTTTCTTTGTTCACAGTAGGATGAAAATCGTTGCTCATCTTAGTTTGTTAAATGTTGCTGTTTGCAGGTTCAGGCACTGCACAAGCTGTACAATATCCAGAAAGCAGCAATGCAGGAAATAAGGGGAAGAAATTATTCTCAGGCACGAGTGCTTGCATTTAATCCCGAAAGTCTTGTACTTGTGGAAAGCCAATATTGTGGTTCTGTTTTGGAAAGGAAACCTTCGAGGCCGGCGTTTACTGCTGATCGAGGACTTAAGAAAGATCCATTGGCTCTTTCTTTGCGCCCGTTTTGCACATTCAAAGAGATTAAAGGTAGTGGCTTGTTGTGGATTGATGGCATAGGAGATGAAACTTCCCCTCCTGCTCATAGAAAACCCGTGAGAGATTTTGATCTTGAAAAGGTCCCAGAAGACGAAGCTGATGAGTCCGCTGATCTTGAAGGAATACCAAAGCAATGGAAAGGAAGCAACTTGCCAGAATCTACAGAATTGTTTCAAGATTTTGGAAGCAGTGGTGAAGTTGCATTAACCAGTCCAAAGTCAGAACTACACAATAGCCATGATGACGACGTGGATTCATTTCCCAAAGATCCTGTCAAATGCTCTCAAGATTCTTCAATCCTGGAACCGAAACAACTTGACGAGTTCAACATCCAAAGGTCGATTCACTTGGAAACAAACTCCAAGCTGGCGCAGAAAAATCTGAACTTACCTGCTGTTGCAAAAGACTCTAGCAATGGAAGCAATAGCATTAAATCCCAGGACGCAGAGTTCTGCAAGAAAAAAGATACCTGTGTCAGTAAGGACACCAGTTGCAAGGAAGATCAGGCAAGTCCCAGAAGCAAGGAAGTCTTCCTATCTAAATGTGAAGAAGTGCCCCGAATAAGCCAACATGTTTTGAGATCTTCAGCGTCCTCTACCCACACGGTTTCTGAAATCAAACACACAGACAGTAATAGTCACTCAAAAGGTGAACATGGATACACTACAAGCTTGGAGAAGACTCCTGTTGTAACGAAGGACAATCAGAACAAGAAGGGTAAATTGGTCCTTTATGAAGAATGTGAAAGCCTGGCCGCTGAAATGCTGCTCAGTTTTGTACCTAATAAATCACAGGCTGATACTGAAAGGCATTCAGCGGAAGCTGAGTCGGGTAATTCTTATGGAGACCTTACAACTACGGATGAGAAGTCAAGTTTGTGTCAGAAAAGATGTGCAACTTTTAGCAGTGGTGGTAGAGTTTACGAATCCTTGAGCCGGACACATTCAACTAATAGGATGAGGACTATTAAAAGACACCAGCAGTAACTGGTTCCTGCTAGAATTTTTCGGTGTAAGGTTGTTGCTAGTCTTGCCTACCTATGTAAACAGGAAATTATGAATGTCTTAGTGCATGTTCTTGTAGGAATTGGCACTTGTGTTACATGTGTATCTAGATTGTAAAATGCATATACTAAACCTTTTTCTTTTCAAGTTATGAGTAAAGAAAAATTGATGTTTTGGCTTTCATGCTTAAATCAGCTTACAAATACTCATTGCAAAGCTTTTCAAGTCCAACAAAAGAACAACTTGGTATTTGTCATATGGATCATGAGAAACTCCATATGACCTCCATCACTGCCACCAAATCAAGATGCTGGAATGTAATGCGAGAGACGGAATAATGTAGCCTGGTAAAACCAGACAGATGAAGAAGCAGGGACTCGTGGACCATCAGAGAAGGGAACAACAGAAAACAGAACAGGTAGCACAATAGCAGGAATGGAGGTAGACAAACCTCAGCTCCTCGTTGGACAATGCGCGAAAGAATAAGAAGGATATGAGAGATGATTTCGTTTCTGTACAGCATACTGTCTGTCCGTGGAAATCAGTGAGTGACTGATCGAAGTACGAGTTTAAATTCTCTGTTTCCGCTTCATAATTTTATTCTATGATTCAGCTAGTGTTCTCAGCCTCGTTTATTAAGATTCTTCTTTCAGATATATAATAATATAAAGGGCAGATGCTTGTAGAGCTTTGGCATGCATGTCACCATGCAAGAATAAATCCTCTCCAGCTAATTACATTACAACTTTTTATTTTTTTATTTTTTCCAACTTTAAAAAGTATATTCCACACAAAATATAAAAAAAAAAACATTTTCCTAAAAATTAAAACAAATTTTCTTGTCTAAAAAACATTTTTAATTGACCAATTTTTTTGAAAAAAATTAGAAGGTGATTTATAGAAAACTGGGAATAATTTATTTTTCTCAACACATCGTGTTGATTTTGGTCTAAAAATAAAACAGTTTAAATAAGGAAAATAGAAGTTATATAGTCAATCAGTATTTCTCGGACAACCACAAGCCTGTATGAACACGTATATCAGGAAGTAATCGCAGTAATTCTCAAACTTTCTAGAGCATTTGCTCCTTAATCAGCAGAATTCAGAGAGTCGATTAAATTGCTTCGTATATATTAATAGCTAACTTAGCACATATTTCTTCAGATACAAAAGGTCTCATTCAATGCATATTTAATCAGATTGTTGGAATCGTGTTTTGTAACATATATTCTCACCAAATAGTACACCTACAGCTAATCCAAAAACAGGCACCAGCCACCACTGATTTCAAAACCCAGGTTCCTGTTTTGACACTGTACCGTCCAAGAGCATGTTTACTTGCTTGCAGTGATAGGGAGGTATACGCCTTCTGCTGCCAGCCAAACATTGTCAGCACGTTTTTCTCGGACACCACATACCTATATGAGCACATAGATCAGGAAGTATACCAAAGAAATATACAGCAAGTGAACTATAAAAAGCAGCATGATCTTTGTAAGAATCCTCTGCTGCCAAACAATAAATGGCTATTATGGGAATCTGTCGAGGTTACTTTTTATGGATAAATTAGTCACCAAACCAGTAAGCAAGTTAGGATTATAGTTCACCAGAATACCCCAAACATGCATGGTTCGGGGAATGTTGCAAGAGAAAACGATTAACTAGATGCAAACTTAAAGTCTCTACAGTCTAAGCTTAAAAAATATTATTAGTGCTATCTGTGATGTACCTCCTGCTGCCCCCCAGCAATTCGTTGGTATTTCTTGTCATGACTATGCAAGTAGCCTTGGGTGTCAACATGCTGAAGCCGAATCCTTTGATCTTGCTTCCATGTCTTTCCACTCCCTTCAATCATAAGCCTGAAAAAGGAAGGTAACATTAGTTGTCATACAAAACAGTTTAAGATGCATGAATACCTTGAGAGAATGTTATATGGGCTCACCTCCAGTAATCTCCAGTATCAGATTCATTCTCTCCCCCAAAGCAACTAACCTGCAACAAGCAAAGCGAGTAGAATGTGTCATTAATACAATTAACATGTTTGGGATTTCGTAAATTTATTCTTTGGTCAGTGAAGTAAAGCTGCTATTATACAACAGAGTGATTAACATTAATACTTCTTCATGAAGGCATTTAAACACAGACTACATAATCCTCTCTCTCTCTCTCCACCCCTCAGGACAGAATACTGAATGTCAATGCAAGTGTCCAAGCCAGTGAAATGTTTGATCAGGAAAGGTAGTGATACCGCGATAAATGCAAGTCCACAGAATACAGGACCCTCTTCTCTCAACTAATTTCTAACATCAAACCATTGTCATACTTTCATTTATTAGATACGTGCACGATTAACTATATTATCCAATGTCCACTCTTTTTTTCCATTATTATATGTTTAGCATCTAAAAGTATAAAAGATTTAACATGCTACAAAAGGCAACAGAAACACTAGCAAAACAGCTAAACTCATGCTAACCTCTAGGTTGCCAGAGATTGGGGATGCATGCAAATGACTGTGCAGCCACTTTCGAGTCTTCATGTGTTGCAGACGGATAATTGTCCCACTCTTAATGGTGTCACCTTGTTTAGCATTTGTTCCTGGCTGAGCCCTAACAATCTACAAAACAGAACTCTCATCTTATCAAATCCAACAGCAAAACATCCAACCATCTATCCACTGTACTCCAAACCAAACAAAAAAGGGTGTCGCCATCTCCACACTAAAAGCCAATTCAAAATCTGTTTTAGTAAAATAACAAATCCATCCTTTGAATTGGTCACAATTCAAAGACATTACTTAGAAAATTAAAGGCCAACTTTGTCTTTTCACTGATAAAGGTCGTGTGATAAGACTTTCTGGCTTTGCAAAAATGGTCATTAAGCAAAGCACAAAACTCACGAGCATGAAACAAATTTCTGCGTGTTGATATGTTAACAATACGAGTAGATGAAAACTATAATTACAAAATTAAAAATCTTGCAACAAATTCAGATGCCAATTCAAGAGAGCTAAAGATACAAGAATTGATTGGAAGCTATGCATTTTGAACCACTTAATCACAAATTACTTCTATATAAAAACTTGTTTAATAAAATTCATGGACCCTGGACAAGTTAATGAGCTTAAAAACACACACGCACGATAAATAAATAAACAGCTCAGAAAGGGAAGGATAATGAGACGGACAGAGTTACATACCCAATAGCTATTAGCATCATCAACATTCGGAAACCCAGTAACAGATTGCTGCCCACTTCCAGACCCATAAGGCACATCATGTGAATGCAGCCTATATTTCGTCCTCTCATGCATCAGCTTAATAACACTCCCATAAGTAATCTAACACAAGCAAACAAACGAAAAATTCATTAGTCCCCCAAATTCATTTGAATATCCACTTCAGTCCCAAAACAATTATTTTTTCCCCAATTGGGCACCCAAGTTTTCAAAAAAATTCATAATCTAAGCATCCCCCTAAAACCTTATTACTCGAATTAAAGAACAAAGCTCAAATTAGTCCCCTTACTGTTTAGCAAATATCAGTTCAGTGCTTAAAGAATCTAATCTCTCAATCGGGAACTCTGAATTACCAAATTCTAAACTAAAAAACAATCCTTTTACACCTTATCCCTTTATAACCTCTAGGGACTGGTTGCAATACGGAATTATAGTTTAAGGACTCATTAGTAGTTCGCCAAAAAAGAAGCATTAAAAGGAGCAAGATTACTAATCTGACCTCGAGGGCGGAATTAGAGGCGGAGGAGGAGGAAGCTGAGGCAGGGGAGAAGGAAGCGCCATCAAGATCAAGATTGAGGAAGAGAAAGATAGAGAGACCAAGTAAAGCAAGAGCCATGACAAAGAGTAAAGCAATAAACCAGTTTTGTTGCCAGAAAGGAATCAATGATTCTCTGTACACGATTCTAGTTGCAGTCGGCTGTGATTTAGGTGACGGCGATGAGGAAGAAGAAGAAGGAGCGGGTTTTCTTCGCGAAAGGGGCTGTTGGGCGGAGGAAGCCACGGTGGTTGTTAGAGAGAGAGCTGTGAAATTAGAGATGTTCCTTTTTATGGATTTGGCATTTGCGGATTTTGAGATGGAGAGGAGGAGGAGGAGATGGAGGTGAGTACTTGTGCATAACCGAAGTTTAGTGACATGAGCTGATCCAATGAGAAGGAGACAGGTGGAGTTTTGGTGACGTGGAGAGTTGGTATTGTTGGAACTTGCTGCTGACTTGGGACAGGTGGAGTTTTGGTGACGTGGTGAGTTGGTATTGTTGGAACTTGCTGTTGACTTGGGAGTTGGAAGTCTTCTCCATACTAAATTTGTGGTTCTTCGTAAATGTGGTTTTGGATTTGCAGGTATTTTTTAAAATATTTTTTATTTTTAAAAGTTATTTTTGATATTAATATATTAAAATAATTAAAAAATATTAACTTGAGATAAAAAATTAAAAAAATTTATTTTTTTAAAAAAATACTTTTGAAATCCAAAAAAAAATTACTAGCTAGGTATAGTCTTGTGATTTAATTTGAGGTTAATTTACAAGACAAGATAAAAAAGTGCCATAGATAAGCTTTCAAATTTAATGAATTGTTTTTTGGAAAAAAAATTATACTTAATAAAATAAATGATAAATAAAAAAATAGTTAATTCTAGTTAAATAATAAAAGGGAAAGCTAAATTTACTAGTAGAACAATAGATTGATTAATGCAAATACAAATATTTTACATGGATTATTTTATATATTTTCATCTATTATAGTTTAGAGGTTAATTAGTTGGATGCACATGCTGCCTGGCGGGTTTATTTTTATTATCATAAAAATTATTGTAAAAAATTATAATATTTGTTTAATATTAATAATAATTGTTTTTTCAAATTTATTAATTATTTTATTAATAATATTAATTAGAATAAAAATAATATTATTAATTATAATAAAAATAATAATATTTATAACACAAATAATACTATTTTTGATATAAATATTTAGAATTATAATAAAAATAATTATATTTATAACATAAATAATTATATTAAAAATTTTAAGGATTATTACAACACATAATAATATTTTTTATATTAATAATTTAAATTATAATAAAAATAATAATATTTATAACACAAATAATACTTTTTTATCTGAACAATTTAAATTAAAACAAATTTATCTTCCTATTACAATTTGTTTATAGAAAACTAGGAGAGAGAGAAATGCAAATAAGTTATAATAATTTATGTGAAGTATTATAAAGTCAAAAACAAATAAAAAGATTAGCCATGATTAAAAAAAAGTTAAACTAAACAAAATAAAAATAAGAGAGATGGTATTGATTATTATTTAAATATATATATAAAAAAAGTCATGCATATATATATATATAAAAAAAAAAGGCTATTTAAAAATTGAAAAGGGAAAAATAACTTCAAATTTCTTAAATTATGAAGTTACTGATAATATTTTCCTATTACAACGTTGCAGATTTTTTTATTTCATGTTATCAATTTTATCCATAGATATAATATAAGCATCATGACATTTCATTTGAAGTATAAGGAGTTTTTTTTACGTAGTTCAGTGGTGTAAGACGTTGTTCGTCTTCTTTTGAACTTTGGTTTGAGTTTCAGTGGCAATGGGGCTAGCGAGTAATTTCTTTCCTATCTTTACTGGTTCCTCTCTGTGTGGTATGCCTGTCACTTCTGCGATGCCTTACTTGTTCAGTGGGCTTGCAGAATATTCAGTGGGCCATGGGATTAGTCGTGGTACGCGCAAGCTGGCCCGAACACCCATATTAATAAAAAAAAAAGTATAAAGAGTTTTTTTTTTGTTTTTTGTTTTTTTAAAGTTGCATGCCTTAATTGTTTCAAGTCGTTTAACATGGTAGACAACTTATTACCTGGGTGAATTATTTTTCAGCCTTTTGGAGTAACTAAAATATTTAAATCTAAGTTTTAAAACATTAAAAAAGTATTTTTATTTTTTTTATTTGAAAACACCTTAATAAATTTATCATCAACCCTAAAATAACCTTAGATCACTCAAAGAAATTTAAAATCAAATGAGTGAAAAAGACTTAGCAAACCTTATCTGTTTTTTTCCATAATAGCTAACACAAAAGATTGATGTTTCTATGGTAGGAATGTTGCAAGCCAAGCATGTTCTCTCTCTTCTTTGTCAACATTCAAGGATTGGAATGCGATGTACATAAATTGCAGTAGCAAAACATGAACTGCTAAAACATTAGGGACTAAATGACGTGTAATCTAAAATTTCAACAATTTAATTAAAGTCTCCAACATAAAAATATTAAATAATACTCTAAAACGCATGAAAAAAAATTATACCTTTTTTTATGAGTTATTGTAGATTATTAAAGTGTTTTTTTTATATAATTGTTTTTATTGTTTTTATTTTTTTTAATATTAACCTAGTTACATAGTTTTTTTTAAAATAATATTGTGAATTGTTACAATGTTTTTTTATATATTTTTTTGTTATGTTTTTTTTTTAATTATTTATCAATTTTTTTGTTTTAATTTTTTAATTTTTTTTACAAAATTGTCCTTGTCAATTTTATTTTTTTAATACTGAGCTGGTTAAAAAATTAGTTTTGTAATTTTTTTAAAACACTGTGAGTTGCTACAATATTTCTTCACATAATTTTTTTGTTATGATTTTTTTTTAATTATTTGTCAATTTTATTATTTTAATACTGAGTTAGTTGAGAATTATAACTATAGTTTTTCTCACAAAACACTATGAATTGCTATAATATTTTTCACATGATTTTTTTTGTTTTTTTATGATTTTGTTCAAAATTATATTTGTTAATTTTATTTTTTTAACATAGAGTTGGTTGAGAATTTAGCTTTGTAATTTTTTTAAATATTGTGGATTACTATAGTATTTTCTCACATTGTTTTTTTGTTTTTGTTGTTTTTTTATAATTTTTTCTAAAATTATCTTTGTTAATTTTATTTTTTAATATTAAATTGATTAACAATTACAATTACAATATATAAGGAAAATATTGTACCTTTTCTTGTAAATTGCTATAGATTGCTATGGTATTTTTTCTTTTTTCTTTTGTTCTTTATTTGTTTAAAATTATCTTTGTTGATTTTTTTATTTAATATTAAGATAACTGAGAATTTTAATTACAAATAAGACTAAATTATATGGGATAAGCGTTATAGCTTTCCTCACAAAAAATTATAGATTGCTATAGTATTTTCCTATATTGTTTTTTTTATCGTGAATTTTTTTCATGATTATCTTTATTAATTTTATTTTTTAATATTTATTTATAATTATAATACCATCAAATATATTTATTTCATAAATCCGTAATAGCATACAAGCATACCATCTTGTAAATGAGATATGCTTTGTTATTCTAGAATTGACATTTTTTTCTAATCTCTATTTTTAATTATAATTAGAGTCTGATTTTATTAAATAAATTTTCAATTTATGCTCAAACATTTTGAAAAACTCCATAACTACGACATAATGTAAATTGAAAGGAATGTGAATAAAAAAAAAATCATTCCAGGGATGAAATTATAAAGAATGAGAGTTTGTTTAGAAAACCAAATGGCCTTCGAGGATATAAACAGTGGAATCAACAATATATCGTGTCAAACGCTGCATTGATTTGGGCCACAGTGAATCTTTCATCTCTACTAGTTATCTCTACAGTGTAATATAACTGGCTGGTTTATATACTCTAGTAAATAGAATTTAAAGCTAATTTTCATCGTAAAATAACATGGTATTGGTGCTGTGGATGCATTTTCTAGTATTAGAAAGAAATTTATTTGAGAATTGGAACCGTGGTGATTGATAAAATAAATTAAAAATATATGAATTAATAATTAAATAGTAAACAAATGATTAATGGTGAAAAGCTAATTTTCCTCGTAAAATATAAAAGAAAAATGCACATGTAGATATTTAACCTAAAAAAATAGATATTCATAAGAAATGAAATTATTTAAATTTTATAGAAAGTATATTTTTTAGTCCAAATTATTTTTTATTATTTATGTATTTTTTCTCATAAAAATAAATCTTTTATTACTAGCAATATCGTTTATTGAATGAAAAATAAAGGTGGTTAAAAAAATTCGAAAAATCCCACTTATTTTAATAAATATGAAAATATAACTCTTTAATCAAAACTTTATTTTCTTGTTCATGTGTTTTGTTTCTACAAAAACATGACTTTTTACAAGAAATATTATCTTCTAAATAAAACATGTAATATATTTAAAGGCAAGTTTTATTAAAAACAAATCATGATTTTATAATTTTGACAAGAATAATAAAAATTATATTAAAATCTTATGAAAAAATAAAAAACAAATATTTATTTGCATTTAATATTCACGAGCATTTTTTAAAAACATTATACATATTAGATTAGTGAATGGTTATTTAAAATGTAATTGTTATTATCACCACAAAAAGATTTAATATTATTTGAAAAAAAATGGTATAATCCAATAATTATTGAAATATAATTTGAATAAATTTATTTAAAAAGAATCTTGTTATAAAATAAAAACAACCAGGTAAAAAAAATAAAAATTTGCTTTAGAAAAGACGCTAGACATGCTTCGGTTATAAAGGGAGGCTCCCATGTCTAGTACAAAATTAAAAAGCCAAAGCAAGTCCAAGCAAATATACAAAAGAAAAAAATTGAGGGATCAAGTTGAAGTTCTTCATGCTTTTGAGTAGTGTAAATGGGGAAAAGGCTCTTTTTTAATGTTAATTTATGTCCCTGTCCTCTCTTTTTTTTTGTTTAAGAATAACATAAAATTTAATTTCACAAAATTAATCTTTAATTTAATAATAGGATATTCATGTGAGGGGGATGCTATAGTAAATAGATTATAACACATAAAATTATGTAAATATAATTTTCAATGATAAAAAAAATGCAGATATAAAAATTAAGAAATTTAAAGAAATTTTATTCTTTTTCTTCATCAATTTTAATTATAAATATTCGGTTTAGTTTACATGTAATTTGATTAATTTTCCAAGTTCAAAAAATTAATGACTATCTCTAATGATCTAATATTTATAATATTTAAAATAATGATTTAAAAAAAAAAACTCAACCTCTCATATTTTTCTGATGGAAACCTTAATAGTCATAGCAGTGGCATTTTTAGGCAAAAAGAAACCAGGAGCCTTGGCATCTGGCCATAGCCTGCACATCCCAGACGAAGCTAACTCGGCTCGACTCTGTAAACTGTCATTGGAAAACCACCCAAGACAGCTATGAACTCACTACATGTTTAAGGTGAGAACTGTGTGCTTCACATGCAACTGCATGTTGCACCACCGACCATGGGCCAAAAAAACCCTGCCTCTACTCCGCGTGGCCATCCATGCGCCGGCCATATGACACGGCCACCATTCTCTCCGGCAAGACAAAATCCTGGCAACATTTACATGTCGTAAAAGCTGGCTCATCTGCTAAACAAATAGGTGGCTAGCCGGCTCTATATGCTAAAAGTTAGAAGCCACATGTCAACCATTTTGGAAACAAAAGGCCACAAAGAGCCCTCTGAGCCCATTCCTTTTAAAATCATCCGAGAACGCAATCCATGCACCATAATTATGAGATGCAGACAGCAACATGAGCACCTGTAAAAGTGAATTAATTTTTCACCACAATCTCAGAACCAACAAATGGAGGTATGCTCTAACCTTGAAGTCTAAGTCCTCCCTGAAATATGATCTTGCAGAGAAAATGAAGAGCTGCAGCAACCAAGAAAAATTGACAATAAATAACAGGAAAATGACAAAAAACGAATGCATAAATCTGTCAACAGACCAACAAGCAACTGTGGGTGAAGTAAAAAAGAAGAAACAGTGAAGAACCCGGGAACCAACGCACAGTATAAAGCAAGCAAAATATTCTAGCCAATTGCTCCACAATCTACCTCTGGACGACCGTATCGCAAAACTGCACCAGAGAAATTGAACAAAAAATCACGCAAGTCATATAAACCGAGACAACGAGGATCATCAACCAAATGATGGCATTAGAAACCAATAAAGGAAAGTTTGCAGTAAGAAAAAAATCATCTAAAAACATGGCAGGGAAGTGTTCGGAAAGAAGAGAGAGCAGACCTCAAAGGCATAGCCATGTAAAAAACCGTTGAAAAGCTGCAGAATACAATTCACGTACTCCCTCCAAAACAAAAATAAGCACCCAATAGCATGCCTGGCCGAAGGAACAGTTACGTGCTATAATTAAAAAATCTATATCGAAACAGGAAAGGAAATGACAGTACAAGGAAAAAAATTTCAAAATGAGTCGAAAAAAAGTCATAACTAAACCAAAATAGTTGGCAGAAACCAAGAAACCCGTCAGAACTCGCCATCTATCGCCCAAAAACCAGCAGCAAACAGTCCAGCCAGAACTAAATGTCGAGTCCCATCAAATTCTGCACCCACTGTCCCAATGGAAGAGAGAGAGAAAAGACAGAGACAGATTATTAAAACATTTAAGGCACCATCATGAGGACAACATGCCATGCTCAAGCTACAGGTGCTCCAAATCGCTTATGCAAGCCAAATGCTCTCTAAGCCCAAAGCAGAAGTAGGGTAGCTTTGCAAATCAGGATTTGATCTAGCAGTGTAAATAGCTTGTTTTCTTTTATTGTATTTGAATTTGAGTTTTGACATATATATCTGTTATTTTTGTAATACTTTACATGTTTATTAAATTTATAGAATATTTAATAAACTATAAAAATTAATTGTATTACACCCAAACTAGCCCGGTTACATATGTAAATAAAAAAAAAAATGGTAGCTTTCAAAAGCCATAAAAACCAATCGTGCAAGCTGGCTGTGCAAGCTAATTGCCTCGTGTCCTGTTTCTTACACTCTTTGCAAGCCAATGACTTAAAAAAGCTTAAAGAAAAAGCAGAGCATCTTTAAGCTTAAAGAAAAAGCAGAGTAATAATCAAAAGAGATGAAAAGCGAGCCACAGTGCCGACATCGTAGAAATCCCATATATTTCAGAGTTTGTGGTAATGACGACTCAAGAATTAATTTATTATAATCGCCTTAACTTCTAGCCTGAATTGTTTTATTTAAAAAAAATTAATATGAAATTAGCTTAGTTGATCTGATTAATTAATTTATTATAGGGTTGAAACTTGATTTGATTTTTTAAAATAATATATTTAATTTTTTTTAAATTGATTATTACCTAGTTAAAACTGATTTAATTGTTTTTTAAAAAATTTTATAATTTTAATTTTTATAAAAAATTGACTGAACAAATTAATAGTATAACTTGAGTCTTGAATTAGTTAATTAACATAGTTGTTTTTTAAAATAATTTTTATTTTAAAATTTATTAAAATAATATATTTTTAATATATTTTTATATTAATAATTTAAAATAATTTATAAATATAAAAAACAACATTCAAAATATATTTTTAAAGTTTATTTGATACTGTGAAAGCAATTGATTTTAAAAATATTTTTTATATATATTAAAATAGTTTTTAATTTTTTAAAGTTATTTTTAACATAGTATATGAAATCAATATAAAAATATCAAATAATAATAATTTTTTTTAAAAAATAAAAATAAAATCAATTATTTTTAAAAATATTTTAAAAATAACAAAATAAAGTTATGGGAGCATCGATCGCAGCATCTCCTACAAATTTTGAACAAAAAATTTTAAATATTTTTTTAATAAATAATAAATATAAAAAAATTTAAAAAACTATTAAAAATCACCTAATTAAAATTTTAAAATATAATTTATATTATTCTTCGTTCTCTTTCTTTACTCTTTACCACAAACTCAAACTCAAAAGTCAGAGGACGCCTAGTTGAAGTGACCAACTGAAACAAACGTGGCACTCTACTACTCCAAACCCCAGCACAGCAGCAGCCATCATCATCATTAGTTTCTTTCTTTACAAAGACCCGGTGAAGCGTAAGAGATCGGCAAGAATCAAGAACCATCAAGAAATGGCAGGAACTTCAGTGTTTGCAGAGCTAGTTGATGAAGCTCCTCCTGTTTTTAAGTTCTACTCAGATGGTGAGTGGAAAAAGTCTACATCAGGAAAATTAGTATCCATCATCAACCCTACCACTAGAAAGACTCAGTACAAGGTACAAGGTAAATTTGTATTGCACCAGCCTTTTACCTTCTTCTGTTTGCCTCATTTCCATACTCTTACAACTTGATTATGAGAATGAGGAATGGTATCGCGTTGAATTATAATCCGAACTTTACTGATTATTATCATTTTGAGTATTTTCTCGATGAGGTTGCTTGAATGTTAATGACTTTGTTGTTGAATTATTATTGGAGCAGCTTGTACTCAAGAAGAGGTGAATAAGATCATAGAAGCGGCAAAAACAGCTCAAAAATCATGGGCCAAGACTCCACTGTGGAAAAGAGCAGAATTACTTCACAAAGCAGCTGCAATATTGAAAGAGCACCGAGCACCAATTGCTGAATGTCTTGTCAAAGAGATTGCGAAGCCGGCTAAAGATGCAGTAACTGAAGTATGAAGAACAAAGACTTGTTGAAATATGTTGCCTGACTATTGTATTGGGATTTCATTTCTTGTTTAAATGCAAAGCTTAATGCTTGTTCTATGATTTTAAGAAGCAATCTTATTGTCTATAACACGTATGCAATTGTGCACCCGTTATTGTCTTTCCAAATCTAAATGTGATGAAGTTGTGTATTTTGCATCATTGAGTTTCTGGGGTGTGATTTATGTGGTTTGATTTTGATATAGGTGGTGAGGTCAGGGGATTTGGTGTCATATTGTGCTGAAGAAGGTGTTAGGATTCTTGGAGAAGGGAAATTTCTGGTGTCTGATAGCTTTCCTGGGAATGAAAGGACCAAATACTGCCTCACTTCAAAGGTAACAATTCACTAACCTTACTCCTGTTTTCTTCTTGGTAGCAATCTGGAGTCTGGTTTTAGCACATGGTAAAGACACCTTAGGTAAGAATTTGATTATTTAATCATATTTATGCTTGCATATAAATTCGGTAGCCAAGTGGGCCTGCATCTTGCCCACTGATTGATGAACTTCACTGAATTGTCGCTGTCATCAAATGGAAGTTAATGTCTTTCACATTTTTCCAAGGGAATATTAAAATAGAGGATCTGTAGGGCATATCCATGGAATCTAGGGGAAAATGCCATGGAAGATCCTCCTGTAATTTTTGCTTATGAAATATTAAATTGTAGGATTGAACTAGTTGTTTCTTAGTCAATGATGAACAGCCTCGTTATTTTACTGTTCACAAGTTGTCCTATAGGGCGGGCTCTCATGCCTCCTCCAATCACAAATGTTTGAAGAATGGGCTCCGCTGTTGTTTATGAGGGATACTGCCATGATGGTATTTATGTTAATGATCAAATTTTCCTGCTTTAGAATTGTTCCTACGTCCCTGGCAAAAACAGACATGATTGCATTTTTCATGACAACAAGGCAAATCCAGGAAAACTAAAGAACAAGCATGTGAGGGTGAATAACCCTGTCGCATATGTTATTTGACAGACAATTTGATTTTATTGATGTAGCATTTATGCACCAATCCAGTGAGGATTGAGATAAAAATCTAACCTATTAAATACCTTAGAATTTCACTCCCTCCATAAATTTGAAGTTAGAAATATGTGAAACCAGTATAGGGACTAGATCTACTTTTTAAGAAAAAATGAGAATGCTGTGTTGAAGCCCTTCCTTGTTATTTGTCTTGGACTAAGTAAATATTCAATGCTTATAGTTTCTTGTTCATTCTGCTTTTACCCTAATTGTGTTATTTAAATTGAAACCTCTCCATGCAGATTCCGCTTGGGGTTGTCTTGGCTATCCCACCTTTTAACTATCCTGTCAATCTTGCTGTTTCAAAAATTGCTCCTGCACTAATTGCCGGAAACTCCATTGTGCTCAAGCCCCCAACCCAGGTATGAGTTTAAAACTTGTGATTTCAAACCACCCACCTCCCGTTGCATATATCATGTAAACATACTGTATATTTCATGTTATGTAATTTAGCTGAATGGACTTTTCTGAATGCTCAAATAACAGCTTTTGTTGGTCAAAATTATGGCCCACCCTTAATTCCTTGCAGGGTGCTGTGGCTGCACTACACATGGTCCATTGCTTTCACTTGGCTGGTTTTCCCAAAGGTCTCATTAGCTGTGTTACTGGAAAGGGTTCAGAGATTGGTGACTTCCTCACAATGCATCCTGGTGTTAGCTGTATAAGGTAACATTTTTTGATTTTTTGAAATTCATTCTCCTCCATAAAATTTATCTGCTTCTCATCCAACCTAATTGCACAATTTATTTGATTTTGACTTATGGCATACTTGGCGATCATAATGTTAAGCTGCACAATGTGAACATGATAAAATAAGCATTTCTAATTTTCAAATTGCTGCGGTTTTTCGAGCTAAGAGAATCTTCTCCCACTTGATGAGTATTCCTTTTCAGTTTTACAGGTGGAGACACCGGAATAGCAATCTCAAAGAAGGCTGGGATGATCCCACTTCAAATGGAACTAGGTGGTAAAGATGCTTGTATCATCCTAGAAGATGGTGATTTGGATTTAGCAGCAGCTAATATCATTAAAGGAGGCTTCTCGTACAGGTTAAAAGATTTCTTAAGTAGTCAACTACCAGCTTGACCTGTAAATTTTTTTAAAGGAGTCTTTCATTTTCATCCCTTCATGCATGATTCATTCATGTTAATTTATGTGTTAGTTTCTACAGAGGCAGCAATTTGAAGACTCCTTACAGTCTCCATATAAAGTGCTCCTACTGGAAAAAAAAAATATTCTTGAGCCACAGAAACATCTACTTAGAATATTGTTTTGGCCTTGCTTGTCCCAATTTGCAGCTACAAACTAGCCTGATATCATTTATTATTGTCTATGCAGTGGTCAAAGGTGCACGGCTGTGAAGGTTATCCTCATCATGGAATCGGTAGCTGACACTCTTGTTGAAAAGGTTAAAGCTAAAGTAGCAAAACTGACTGTTGGGCCACCTGAGGATGACTGTGATATTACTCCAGTTGTTACAGAGTCTTCTGCAAACTTCATTGAAGGACTGGTCATGGATGCCAAGCAGAAAGGGGCAACATTCTGTCAAGAGTACAAGCGGGAGGGCAACCTAATATGGCCATTGTTGTTAGATAATGTCCGGCCTGATATGAGGATTGCTTGGGAAGAGCCTTTTGGTCCAGTTTTACCGGTTATCAGAATAAACTCTATTGAAGAAGCTATCCACCACAGCAATGCTAGCAATTTTGGTCTTCAGGTATAATGTTGCCATCCTTTGCTTATCCATGCAGGTTCTTTTGGTGTATCAAAGAAATATCATTTTATTTTTGCCAAGTACACACTTGGTTTTTCCTTTTTGCACTTGTAATAAATAGTTTTTATATTTGAAGATTCTAAACTCTTGTTTGATTATAGGGATGCATCTTTACAAGAGATATAAACAAAGCAATTTTAATTAGTGATGCCATGGAGACAGGAACAGTGCAGATCAATTCCGCACCAGCTCGTGGACCTGATCATTTCCCATTCCAGGTGAATTTTCCATCCCATTTTCTGGATTTGCTGGTTGATTTCGTGACTCTTTCTAGTACAGTCTATTAACATCAATTGAAATACCTTTCTGAGTTCTGGATACACACCGCCTTTCCTTTGAGCATGAATGGATCGGAGCAACCACGTTGGAAGGGAGCAAAAACTTGATTTCCAAATTAATTATGCTTGAAACTTGTTTAATATCCTCTCTTTTGGACCCTCTTTTACGATAATTGCAGACTAGCTAACCCGGGTCTGAATTGATCTTCTTGCTATCCAAAACCAGTCGCTGGATATGCTCAATTGTTGCTTGCTTTGTGCAGGGATTGAAGGACAGTGGAATCGGTTCCCAGGGAATCACCAACAGTATTAACATGATGACGAAGATCAAGAGTACAGTAATCAACTTGCCTACCCCTTCTTACGCTATGGGTTGATTCACAATTTGGCTTTAAAATGTTATTATAAGTGGCATGCATCTACAATAAGTTACATGAACTGCCATCTTTTAGTTCACCAGTACAATCAACAAGTCATATGGTGCTTTCAAGCTTCACGTACTTGTTTGTATCAAAGAAGAGTGGTGAGTCTAATGACCTGCATATTTTGTAGCATTTGCTTTCGGCTTGTAAAACATAGCATTTGGATGATTTCTTGTTACGTGGAAGGCTAAGGGTAGAAACAAAGCCAGGTTTATTGTTCACAGATATTACCAACTTTTAATTAGTTGCCAGTCTATCTTTTTTTTTATTTATTAATTAATATGAATATTTAGGTTAATTTATGCATATTTTCACAATTTTATGGATTCTAAAATTAATAATCATGAAGTTTTCAATACCTCGAGACCTGAACTCATGACTAGTGGAAAGCATACCTAAAACATTATCTTAATAATACCTAAAACATTATCTTAATAATTTCATGAATTTTGAAATTAATGATTATAAATTTTCAGTACCTCACTCGAACTTATGACTAGTGGAAATCATATCTAAAATGTTGAGCTATTTTTTAGGGTTGTTGCCTTCTCTAATTTTTTACTACTTGTGTATATTTTTTTTATCATTAATAAAGTTTTAGCTCAGTATTTATTTTTTATAAAAAATTAAAATATTAAATCTTTTGGTAGTTTTTTAGATTTGATATTTAAAATAAGTTTTAAAAAAATTAAAAAAATATGTATTATTTTAATGTATTTTTAAATAAAAAATATTTTTAAAAAATATATATTAATTTGGATAATTATCTGTTGATTTCGGGTGAAACAGTCGTCCAAAAAAAAAAGTCACCCTAGCAAACATGAAACAATAAATTCAAGAAAGAAAAAAAAAGATATGAAAGACAGAAGACCTTCTTGCCTCTCTCGGAGAATCTGCTGACTTCATGCGCCTCCTTGCGCTTATGCTCGAAGTGGCAGAGGCAGCATTGATGCCTCTTCAGACATGTCTCGAGTGGTTCTAGCTTATGTCTTTCAGTGCTTTATAATATTGTGTTTGTTTTGGAAAAATATTAATTTGATATTTTTAATATATTTTTATGATATTATTATGCTATGATAAAAAATTTAAAAAATATTTTAACATATTTTTAATCAAATTTTTTTTAAAAAAAGACCATTATATATGGGGTGATTGGAAGTGTAATAACGATTATTTTTCAAGATATTTTCTACTTGAAAATATATTAAAATAATATTTTTTATTTTATTAAAATTATTTTTTATGTTAAAACATTCAAATAATATTAAAAAAATTAATTTAAAATAAAAAAAATATTAGTAAAAAACAAAAATAAATAAATTCATGCAGAACGGCTCTCAAATCACGGAGGAGATGAGCTTATCAAACTTATTCTGATATAGTATAGAAATAAAAATAAAAATTTGATCATTGAGATCCAAAAAAGAATGATAAAAACATCTGGGCTCAGACCCCACCTGCCAAATGAAAGCCCAAGTCCAAAATACAATTTAAATTTGGTTTTCAAACCCAGACTCCCATTTCAAACTATAAAAATACAAAGGGAGATAAATAAACTTATAAAAAGGTTTACAAAATATAAAAACATGAACTTTAAGCACGTATCAACTTGCCACGCCAATTAATTCAGAAGTAAAATCGAGCCCAGGATCTAGTTTCATTTTGTTTTCTTAAAAAAATCTGCAAATAGAAATACATTTATAACATAAAAAAAAACAGCAACAACAACCACCTTACCATTAAAATATATACATATTTTTTAATATATTTTTATAGTTTAAAAAATCCAAATTTAAATAAAAAAATTATGCATGTCAATTAATTGAGAACTATAAATACGAATAAATAAATAAAAATAATTAATAATACTTAAAAATTTATAAGACAGGTATAAATCAAGATATTTAACCTCAAAAGATGAAATATTTATCAGGTTATATTTGCTAAGTTTATTTATTAAAATAATTTTGTATTTAAGCAAGCGACAATAAATATAGAAACACAAATTAAATTGATCAAATAAAAAAAATCATCATGTAAAACTGTATATATTAAAAATATTATATAAAAATAAAAAACAATTCAAAAATAATGTTCATTCATGCAAAAGATAAATATATGTGTGTTTGTGAATCATAAAAACTCTTTAAATTTATATGTATTACTAAAAAAATCATCATTTAAAAAAGATTTGCAAACAAAATGAAAGATAATATATACTAATTTAAATATAAATAGAAAATAGAAAAAAAACCATAAAAATAATTAATTTTAAAAAAAAAACAAAGACAAGGCGATGATGACATTTCACCCTATTTTTTAAAAAGAAAATGATATGTCGTTTGATTTACCTACATTCTTACTATTTAGCAAAAAAAAATTAAAGCTTAAGTTTTTTTATCTAAAAACCTATTTTTCAACCAATTTTTTAGTTGGAACAATTATAAAAAACCGTGAGAACTATGATAAACCTATTTATAATTTTAAAAAATTACCCAGAAAATAGAAATTATCCTAAATTCAAAATTAATTTGAACTCATATGTCCTTTCACAAACTTTTAAAGTATAAAAACACCTATTATAAACAGTCTTCATCAAATAAATTTATTTAATATAGATATAATTAATTTTGATGATTTAAATCGGTATTAAAAATATTTTACTCGTATTAATAATATTTTATTTTTTATACTGCTATAATTCAGCTACCTCTCTCTTTCTTCTTTTTTAATTAGAGATTTTTGTTTTCTATGCTGCTATAATTCAGCCACCTCTCTTTTTTTTTTTTAATTAGAGATTAAAAATAATAAAAATAAACTCTTATACTAAAATTAAATTAGAAATATATTAAGTTGCTGCAGTTATATAACTTGTATAATTTTTAAAATTTAAAGATAAAATACATTCTTTACAAAAGTCATGAGATATCACCGATGTTTGATGCATTTTTTTTTTATCAAGGTCCCTCTTATTTCAATCATATATTTTTATATAAAATTAAAATTAATTAGTCCTCAATTACAACACTGAAAAAAAAATTTCACGTGTGTGTCTGCGGGGCGAAGGGAAGCAACATTATTCTTGAGCATTATTAAAATAAAAAAATAATTATAACATTATATACCGAGATTAACCCGTTGAGAGAAAGTTTTATGCATATACATATCAATACAATTAAATTTAAACCCTCGAGCAGATTAAATAAATTTAATAGTCTTGAGTTTTATAGTATTCAATTAACCCCGATTGAATCCATTTGAAATGTCAATTAAACCCCTAGTCATTTAAGCTCACAATCCATGCAAGTTACAAACAGGCATACCCAGAGTAACAATAAACATAGATCCATGCGTAAATTCATCAAAAATCCATTTATATTCGAATTGAAATTGAATATTAGGGATCCAATCATCTGTGTCAGAATTTGAAGGACTAAATATGAAGACATTCACAAAACAAGGACTGAAATATTGTTCAAATCGTGTTGTTCCAGTCTTGTTCAATTTTAGGCGGCGCACGTACAAAGTCCGATTGATCATCCAGCCAGGACGAATCTAGTGGTCCAACGTGTTCCAATCATCGGCGAGCAGTCGTTAGGCAACAACAAGTGTCTCTCTCTCTCTATTGGTTCTTTAAGGACAGGGTACATCTTTTAAAGCGTTTTTTCTTTTAATTTCTTTTTAATTTATATTGTTTGAATGGATTGATATTAAAAATAAAAAAAATTATTTTATTATATTTTTAAATAAAAATATTTTAAAAATAACTATTGTTACAATATCAAATAAATTCTTGATATATATTCTGTTAGGAATTATTTATTTTTGTGTTTTGTAAATAGTTTTTAAAAATTTAAATTTTTTTATTTTAAATTATTTTTTATAATTTTTTGATGTGATGACATCAAAAATAAATTTTTAAAAATAAAAAAAATATTATATTAATATACTTTTAAATAAAAAATACTTTAAAAACAATAACCAACATATATATCAATATTTTATTTAATAGTTTATCAAGACTACATATATTTAGTAGTTAATAGAGTAGTTCTATGTAACACGGATTGAATTCATGCATTTGCATGGGTATTTTTTATTTTTAATATTTATTAAAGTTTGATTGATGGTTTCAAAATAAATAAAGTTTATAAAATAAAAATATTTTTTAAATAAAATTATAAATTATTATAATTATAAAAATTTATATATAAGAATTATTTTTAAATATTATTAATAAATACTTTATCAAGACTAAAAACTAATTTTTATTTGAGTGGACACTGTATAGTGCACGTACATGTAATAAAAGACAGAAGAGGGTGTGTGTGATTCTAGTCTACCCGTACTTATCTACTTCCGCGGTTTCCTTTATTGACAGATATTTTTTAATGGGGAGGCCTCATGCGAATCTAGTGAGCTCTTGACTTGGTGCATGGATCATTTGAGAGATTATGCCAATGGCGGCATGGACATCTATCACGGGGCTAACGAACACAATGTTATCTTTACGTGCATCATTTGGGAGATCAATGCTCCATTTTGTAGCTTGTATTAACCCTTATATATATATATATGTATTCTTGAATATTATATTTAATAAGTATTATAATTCACAATTTTATTTATTTATTTTCTATTGAATTATCAAGTTTAGTAATTTAATTTTAAGAGGTTAATTTGAGTTAACTTAAATATTATTTTAAATATTATTTTAATAAATTTTTTTATTAAGTATTAAGTTAATTAGTTTAAATGAGAAATGAGTTTTATATTTTTTTATTTGTTTATTATAAACTTATCATGGTTTTGTGACATGAGTTATGAGTTTTGTGGGTTAGTTGTATTTGCTTGAGTTTGTTTTTATTTTTATTTTTTTATTTTTATTATTTAATATTTATTTAATTAAGAATTTAACTTCGTATTTTTTTTATTTTTTTATTGAGTTATCATGGTTTCGTTTACTAAGTTTGACAAAATTACTTGGGTTGACTTGAGATATTTTTTTCTAAATAATTTTTTAATTTAATTTTTCATTATTTGGTTAATTATATTTTTTTTATTTTTTTTTATGGGGTTATCACAATATCATTATCTAGGTCAATAGTTAGCTCAATTACATCGAGTTTTTTTTTTTATTATTATTAATTTGTTTATCTCACCATTAAATATTGGATCGATGATAAGTTAAGATTTATAATTTATTTTCAATAAGATTAACTTGACCTTGTATTTTAAGTTACAAGTTTGGTTGGTTAACTCAGGTGATTTTGTATGTTTTTTTCTTATTAATTGTTTTTTTTTTATTTTTGCAGCATTAAGTTAACTGAAAATTAAATTTTGTATTTTATATATTAGACTAGTTAAAAATTAAGCTTGATATTATTTTATTTATTCTTCACAAGATCATTAGGATCTGATGACATGGCTTGGGGATTTGATAAATTTATTTGAGTTTACACGAGTAGATCCAACTTGTTGTCCTGATTGACATGAGTTTTTTTAATTGATTTTTTTTTATTATTTAACATTGAGTTGATTAAGAATTTGAATTCATAATTTTTTTTAAAAAAAATTACATGAAATTATCTCGGTCTCATGTCTTGAAGTTTGACGACATAATATATACCGACTTAAGATATACTTTTTTATTTTTTCTAATCAATTTTTTTTTTAATTTAATAATTTAATATTTGGTTAGCCGAGAATTGAGTTTTATATATTTTTTATTTTTTTCATGGGTCCATCACAATCTCGTACCTCAGGTTATGAGTTACCCTGGTTATCTTAAGTTTTATTTTTTTAATTTCACAATTTAATAACGAGCTAATTGAAAATTAAATTTCATAATTTGTTTTAAAATTGTTTTCATAGGGCTATCTTAGGTTTATGGGTTATGTCATAATTTTGATTGATTAACTCATGTAGTTTTTTTGTATTTATTTTGTATTTATTGTTTTAATTTCATCACGCGGCACTGATTTGACTAAGAATTAAGTTTCATAATTTGTTTTGAATTTTTTATAGGATTATTTTAATTTCATGATTTGAATTTGACATGTTAACCCGAATTGACTGAACTTATTTTTCTAATTGAATCTTGTTTTCAATCTCATCTCTAAACATTGAGTTGATTGAAAATTAAATTTGATAATTTTTTTTAATTATTTTTTATAAAATTATAACTATCTCATGATACAATTATAGATTTAACATGACAATTTGAATTGATGTAAATAAATTTATTATGTTATTATTTTAATATTTTAAAATAATATTATCTTAATTTTTTTAAGATATTATTCAAGATTTATTTAAACTTATAAATTTAACAAATTCACATAGAGTCATCTTTGAAGTGGTTTTTTTTCCTTATAGAAAATATGTTAACAACATTTGAATTTTTCTTTTCAATCAGCAGAAAACTGATTCAATCAATAGAAAGTAATTGTTTTTCTTGTCTCTTGGAAGATTGTCGGTATTTATTTGAATATTTGATATTGTGTATTAGCCGTTGTTTAGCTTCTCTCTACCGCTCCTATCCCTTGAGAGGTAGCCAATAAATTTAAATAAGCTTTTTTAGATGGTGAACAAGCAGTCCAGAAGATAAAGAATTCCTGTTTTATTTTCAGTTCCTGTCGATGCGAACACGTAGAATTTAGCATATTACGATATATTACTCTTTTTTAAAATATTTTTCATATCATAATATATTAAAATAATATTTCTTATTTTTAAAAAATTATTTTAAAGACAAACACGATTTAAAATATAAAAATATTAGTTTTTAGTAAAATAAGAGGGTGTTCGAGCAGCAGTATGGGTTGAAAAAAAATGTTTTTTTTTGTTTTTTATTAAAATATTAAAACAATTAAAACAGATAAAATTTTGAATTAACTGTATTTTTGACCATTTGCTTCTTCCTGCCTGTAATAGGCGATACCCGTGTATGAAGAATTTGCATCCTTGTTGATTTATTTTATGGTATTGTTAATATATTTTACCATTGGGTGTGATCTGGAATGAAAATACAATAAGTTAATTTAAATTGATTTTAATAAATTTAATATATTAAAAATATTATTTTAATAATTTTAATTGAATTATATTTTTACTAGTCATTCAAGTTATTTTTAAATTTCTAAAATTAACCAAACTAGCCTAAAAATAATTTAATTTTTTCCCTCCTCAAAAATATATTAACAATATCTAAAAATTTATTTTATATTTAATAAAAAATTAACTCAACACATAGCATAACACAAATCCTATCAGGACAGAAGTGATGTGGATAACAGAGAAAAAAGGGTATGCCTTTCCTGCCGTTCATGTTTTGTGCCATTATCTGTCTCTGGCAGTTTATGCCATCACTGTCGGCGTCTTTCTATCCTAACCAAACACTACCTATACAAGATCAAAGCCAATAACAAACCCAATCGAGAACAAAATAGTTTGAGGACCCAACTGAGAACCAGTGAATAGTTTGGGGACCAGTTCGAGGGAATCCAAAAATGGAAACTGATTTTGGCCGTATATGAACCTTGTCAGCCGATTCCCTTACAAAGCAATGACAAGTGTAAGAAGAACAACGAGAAAAAAAACAGCCGTTATTTGACCTTCCTTTTGTCCTAAATTACAACAATTTAAGTTTTTTTTTTTCTAGTAATTAATTGCAAAATAAGTTATTTAATGATGATTTTGGACTAATTAGCCCTTCACGTCTTTGCAAGATTTTATTCTCCCCTAAATTGACTCCCTTTCCAAATAAATTAAGACTATTAATTCCTCCTTGCCTTGCATGGATACGTCACAAAATAATTGAAGCAGGTCTATAACTTCATGGCCACAAATGAACATCATGACATATCGACATGTAAGCCCAGAAAAGGTTTCTATAATTTGCCTGATGTCATTAAACAAAAATGGTTAAAAAAAGTATGCTGCTAAGGCATATATGTAAATAAAATTCCCCAAAAAGTTAAATAATCTGTTTTTCAAATCACTCATGAACATGGGATTTTGGGTTAGATTGTGTGACTATCTACATTTTTAGATTCCATAAAAGCATAGTTTTCTAAATTATTGCTGAAAATGTTTTGTATTCCTTTAATCACAATCCAACTCTTGTGTATATAATAAAAAATTTGTATTGTTGATGTCTAATTTGTTAATAATAATTAATATTTTAATTTGCTCTATAATTATTTTTGAGTTTCAAGTTTTTCTTTTCATAAAAAATAAAAAAAATCTAGCAAAATTTTCCTAAAACCCAAGCAATTGATTTCACGTGTAACTTAAGCGCGTGCAATCATCTAGTTAAAATAATTCAATTTTATTATTATTAAAATAATTTATAATTTTTTAATTAAAAATATTGATTATCAGAAACATAAATCAATAACACATGCATTGTTATAAAAAAAAATTATAAACTTTCACATTGCATTATATTTATTCTATAAAACTATCCATTATTATCTATCAATCTTTTTAGTTTTGAACATAAAAATATCTTTTTTTATATAATTTAGCTTGGTGTTTTAACCTTATTTTATTATTTGGTTTCAAATATAAATATAACACACCTAGCATATTCTCTAAATTGAATATAACACCATGAACTCAAAAAAAAAATCAAATTAATATAACCTAAGTATCAATATTTTCTTTTATTTACTTGAATTAATATTTGATTTCCGAGGCAAATGAAATTACCAAAAAGTTTTTTATTTTTGCATGAAAAAAATAAACATTTTTTTTTAAAAATCAAAACCATAATCAAAGGGCCCCACCCAAGAGAACGGATTTGAAAGGAAAAAATAAATTAAAATTCACGAGCACACAAAAAATCCGAGTAAAAGCAAAGCTGCGGACGGACGGGTGGATTCTTGTCCTTTTAAATACACACACCCTCTCTCTCCCCAAAAACCAAAAAAAAAAAAAAAAAATCGAAACGTTCCCCCCCTCTAAAGAAAAAACCCTAATTTCAGAGTAAAATCACAAGGAGCTTCAAAAACTAGAGAATCGAAATCTGATTTTTGAATAGTTTGTGTGTTTGAAGGGTTTAAATGTTATGAGATTGGAGTAATTAGAGCGGTAGATTTTGAAAGATCTGTCTCTATTTAATTAAATATAATTGAATTTTAAGTGTTTATTTATTAGAGAAAGAGATTAGTACTAATGGCGTCGTCAAATAGTGATAAAGAGCTTGAACAGCAGTTACTGGAAGCTGGAACCAAGCTTCTTAACCCTCCTTCTTCTCTTGATGACTTGCTCCCTCTTCTTGATGTAAGCTCTATTTTTTTTTGTATTTTTTTGGTGGATTGTTGTTGACTTATGTAAATTAATGCATGAATTGGCTTTTGATTTTTTTTTTTAACGTGCTGTCGACGTTTGAAGATTCCATTTCTTTAATGATGTTTTTTATATTTTTGTTAGGTTTTTGAAGTGTTAGTGGTCGAGTTGTTTTTGGTATAATTGCATGCATGGATTTCTCATAACGTGTTGTTGAAGGTTGCAGATTCTGTTTCTTCAATGATGTTTTTTAATATTTGTGTTAGGTTTTTGAAGTGTTAATGGAGGAGTTGTTTATGGTATAATTGCATGTAGGGATGGATGGTGTGCTTTTGTTTTTGTGCGTGTTTTGATGGGAATTTATGGAAGTTAGATAGAGGAATTGAGTGAATTTAGTGAGAATTTTTTTTGATGGGTGGGGATTTTTGCGCTGATTGATTTGAAAAAGGTCGTGAGGGTGGGTTACTTGGGTTTGAAAGTTCAAGAGAGGTTTTCATTTCGCAGGTTCTTATGTCACACTTGACACATGGTATAACGTGTGTTTTGTGTTCCCATGTAATTTAGAAGCATGTCCTTGCGCGGGTTTTTTGGCTTCTTGCTGGGGTGATAGCTTGCGTTTCTGCATTGAATAATGCCTATTTTGGTGTTTTGAGTTTGCGAGACGGTTGGAAATTGTGTAATTAGGTTATATGGTAGTTTGTCTGTTTTCAGGTATGCGCGCGTGTGCACTAGATTTTGAGTTTTTAATTTGGGATTACTTTGGATATTGCATTTATAGCAAGGGCATATTAGTGTGAAGGTCAGGAGATTTGTTGGAAGGGTCTAATAAATTTTGTACCTTATATTTTTGTTCTCATGCTTAATAGAAATTGTAGTTTTGCTACTATAAATAGTTAATGGCAGGATGGTTTTGCAATGAGAAAATTGAAGTTATTAGATATCCACTGTGCTGGATGATATCAATGACTTCATTTAATTTTAATCAAGCAAATTGAAGTGGAGATTGAGAAATAGAAGAACACTTAAAGATCGAATACCACATCACCGAGTTGTTTTGATGGAAAGTTTTGTTAGAGAATAATTGGTGGGATCAAGTAGGATGTCTATCTATTATCTCCTTCTACAGATGGAGATTATAGTAGTTGACTATTGCTGGTTTTCCAATTCAGGTGAGGCCATCTGCATGCTTGCATTGCATTTTTAGCTCCCTGAGGATGCGTGAAACCATGAACGGTGATATAAAGTTGTTTAGGGCGCGTGAATGGCCTTATCCTTCCAAATAAGCATAAAAGTCAATTCACATAAATACTTTCTGTTAATGCTTGCCTTTTTTCATTGAAAACAAGAGGAGTGATGTTATAACTTGCCTTTTCTTGTCTCTTATTGTTAGTTAATATGGTAACACCCTTCAACTCTTCTGATTTTGTAACTTTATGATGCTTAAAGCTTTGGTGAATTTCTTTCATATGCCTATGGTTTCTCTATGGGGCAGTATCCTTTAATGAGTTTTTTCTTCAGTAAAATTATTTCTTTCTATTATCATAGTTATTTTTTTAAGTGTACTTTCTCCATGTCCACCATCGACACCTGACATTGCACTGTTGTGAATCTCATGATGCAAATTTTTGGGCCTGGATGTTGAGCCTCTGGTGTATCTTAGGCATTTACACCTTACAAACAGCAGTTCAAAATGTAGAATGTTTTCTGTGGTTTTTCCGTGTTTGAACAAAAGTTTTCTTTTCTCTATTCACTCTGGTATGAAGCAGGTAGAAAACCAGCAATATTTATCATGGATATGCACGTATATATATGTCTTCATGTCTGCTGCGCTCTTACTGATATGGTTTCATTTCGTTGGTTTTCTTTTATAATCGGGTATTACTTGGCTTACAAGCCACTGTATGTTGTCCAAGTGTTGTTATGTTTGTGGGGTAGAGCAGTAGGAATCAGTTTGAGATTATTTGACCTTTCTATAATAGGATGAATTACCTCCCTATGAAAATAGAGGCATTATGTTCCTCTTGATTTTTCTTTGATATGTTGGCAATTAAAATCTCAATTTCCTACCTGTAATTTTACCGTAAGATTTAAACAAGTTTAAGTTATTTGTTTGCTCATATCATTTCTTCTTCCCTGTTATGTAATTGTAGCAAGTTGAAAATTGTTTGTCGAAGGTGGAGCAGTCGCCTTTAAAATCAATGCAAAATGCACTCTCTCCTTCGCAGAATGCTCTGGTCACAGATCAACTCTTTAGGCATTCAAACATTGATGTGAAGGTTGCCGTTGCCTCATGCATTAGTGAGATAACAAGAATAACTGCACCAGACGCACCTTATGATGATGACCAGATGAAGGTCTGTGGTTTTTGACATCTTATAATTTTTAATGGCTTTAGAGCCTGTGCTGTATTGTTACCTTATCTTGATCATACTTTCTGTTTTTTCATCTTCTTCAATTTCATGGGCACGCAGGAAGTTTTTCAGCTGATTGTATCATCATTTGAAAATCTAGATGACAAATCTAGTCGGTCTTATGTTAAGAGGGCCTCGATTCTTGAAACTGTTGCGAAGGTTAGGTCGTGTGTGGTGATGCTGGATCTTGAATGTGATGCACTGATAATTGAGATGTTTCAGCACTTCTTTAAGGCTGTAAGGTATGGAAGAATATCTTCATTGGAAAGGTTATGTATGCTGTCTTGTTGGTTTTGGCAGCTTCCTTATGCCTTTTTGAATTTCAGTTGCTTCCTTTAGCTATTTGCCCTGAAAATTACCTTTAAGATTATATGTTTTTTGCAAGAAATATTATGCTCAAACATGCTTCTCCCTTTTTTTTGATTGTCTTCTGTGTCTCATATTCATGATCGCGGCTGGCTGGCCGGCCCTTGAGGCGTTGGGTGATGTAGCATTTTTAGAGATCACATTGTAATTCGTTTGGTATTGATATAAGGATTACTTTTGGTCTTGCTGTAGTAATGTAGGTAATGTGGGGGGTTTTTGAGTTAATTGTTTGATTTATTTAAATCTGCAAAATGTCAACATTTGTAATGCTTAATGTTATATTTTGCGATGAATTTCCAGTCCAACATGGTCCATGGCTACGCTATGGAATGTGTAATGGGCTCAAACCCGTGTATTGATAATATTATCTGCTCTTGCTTCTTAATTGAGCTGATTCCTTTATTTTATGTGTGTAGTTCCAAATGAACATTGCTGGTGTGCTGTGTAATGTTATATGAATCAGGAAATGATTGTCTGTTGAATGGTGACTGTTTCGTCTTTAATTTGTTTCTATTGATGGTTTATTCTTTTTTTAAGGGATTATCATCCGGAAAATGTCCTCTCATCAATGGAGACCATCATGTCCCTTGTCTTAGAAGAAAGTGAAGATATCTCTGTGGAATTACTGTCACCCCTTTTAGCTAGTGTGAAAAAGGGCGATGAGGTGAACTATCTCTATCAGTTCATGGCACAAGCAATCTGTTTATTTCCATTCGTTTCCATGAATGAACTAACCGTTTCTACTGTTTTGCAGGAAGCTCTACCTGTTGCCCAAAAGTTGGGAGAGAAAGTACTGGAAACCTGTGCTGCGAAGGTTAAACCTTACTTGATACAGGCTGTGAAATCTTTGGGTGTATCTTTACATGACTACAGCGATATTGTTGGTTCAATATGCAAAGAAATCTCTGGTACCATTGAGCAGAAAGATGTCCAGGCTGGTGATGAAAATAAGGTAAGCTTGTTGTGCTACTAAAGATAACATTCTAGTTATAGTACTGATTTAACCACTCATTTAATGGTGTATCTTGTGCTGCCATCATTAAGCTGTATTTAATATATCTAGTGGCGTTGCTGTTTATTTTCTACAGATGATTTAATGAAGATTCTCAACCCTTTTTTGCCACTTCATTCCTTATTACTGAATTGGAATTGACTGAATTGACACATCATTTATCTAGTATATTAGATATCCCAATATTCATTGTTGCACCACATAAGTCAAATCCCTACTATTAGTGGTGATGAGAAGTCTTTTGATAAGTGCTTGGCATAAAGTTTTTGTTATGTGTATTGCCTTGTATTTAAGATTGCTATTGCTGAAAAACCACGATCTCTATTTGTGCTAGGACGGAATTGCATCCTTCAAGCAATTGGTTCATCTGTGACTTATGTTGACTCTAATAAAAATTGATTTGGAAGTTTTTTGGTTTTTTATTCTGATTTTTTTTGTCAACAGTTTATTGTGCATCGAATCTAATCGAAACTGGTGACTAGTGGTATTTGGTTGATGCTGGCAGTTGTTTACTGGTTCAATATTTTTTCTTATGGTCCAAATTTGATTTCTCATAGCTGCCCTTGACTTGTTGCAGGCTGAAGAGAGCAAGCCAGCTGGGACATTGTCAGCTGCTGCTGCTCAGGCATGGCACCTTCCCTTCTAATTTTTTTTTTAATTTATATTTATTTTTGGGTTTTTGTTTTTCTCCAGGTTGATGAAGAGGAAACAACAGAAGTGGCCACTCCTAAACAAGCTGATCCTGCAATTGACAAATCTCCAAAGTCAGCTGTGAGCAATGGTGTTGCTCGGACTGGGGAAGATGACTCCTTGGCAGATTCATATTCCTTGAAGAAGCAGGAGGATAATCATACTGATCAGCTGAAAAGCATTGATATGCCAAGTAATGGTGAACCTGCCATTTCAGATGCTGAAAATGTAGCAAACACAGAAAATGAGGCAGGGCAAACAAGCAAGAAGAGTGCTGAGAAGTCTTCAATGAAATTGATGGAGCCTTCAGAGAGTTTTTCTGCTGACCCTGAGAAGGAAGCTGAGGAATTGCCAGATGATAAAATTCACAGCGAGGATATTCCCAGTTCTCATAAAGATCAATCTGTTGAAGAAGCAATATCTTCTGAGAATATAAGAGAAAATGTCACCCAGCCTTCCTCTCCTAAGGCATCAGAGGGTGAGTCTGTACCTGTCGCTTCCCCATCTGTTGACGAAAGCCCTCCTGATGAAAGTGTTTCCAAAAAGGGTGGACGATCAAAAAAAAAGGAGAGCTTGAACAAACATTCTGCACCATCTGCTGATGTTCCAAAAAAGGTATCCGATGGAACAAGTGATTCAGAAGTAAAATCACATAAACACTCTGGAAAGAAGGCATTTGCTGGGACTTCCAGTGAGGATAAGACACCAATGATGACAGATGCATCCAAGAAGGAAGGCGGCACCACTAGTGAACCAGAGGCAAAATTGCTGAAGCAATCATCAAAAGAGGTGGACACATCCAAGAAGGAAAGTGACACTGCAAGTGAACCAGAGGCAAAACCATTGAAGCAGTCATCTAAAAAGTTGGACGCATCCAAGCGGGAAAGCGACGCCTCTGGTGAACCAGAGGCGAAACTGCCAAAGCAGTCATCTAAAAAGGTGGATGCATCCAGGAAGGACAGCAATACCACTGGTGAATCGGAGGCAAAACCGCTGAAGCAGTCATCTAAAAAAGTGGATGGAAGTAGCAGCAATGATGGGTTGTCTTTAAAGCAATCCGAGGATAAGAAGCGTCAGAGTCGTGGAAAAGCAGCTTCAGAAAAGCATGCGACCAAAAGTTCAACTAAAGATGATGACAAAGTACTTGCTTTCTTTGCCATTACTTGTGAGTTTACTGTTTATTTGCTAAGTCCGTTAATTAATGAGTTTTTTATTGCTGTTATCATGATTTATTTAGGAAAAGACCCCTTCAATCAAGTCAGCTGCAAAATCAGCAAAAGAGGAACAACACTTGGAGGAGACCCCTGTGACTAGTACCAAGAGGAAGCGTGGTGATGAAAAAGTATGTGTTCTTTATACCTAAAGTCATACATATCTACAACAATTGATTCTTATTTGGTATTTCAGTTTGTAGCTTATCAGGTATGAGTGGTTTACTTACTGAACCGGAGATAGACAGTACTGATGTGGTGCCCATTTAAAATGCTTTTGTTTGACCAAATTTACAATTTATAGCATCTAATTGTCAAATGGAAACATTGGAATTTGTTTGTTAAATTTCCACGATACTTCCAAATGGTTATTTGGTATGTTAAATCACACACTATGTTCCCTGTCCTGTCCCCTGTATTATTCTTTAACGTTCTGCTTTCTAGTATTACAATGTATGGTTGAATAAATACATGTATCAGCTGTATAATATCTGTTTCTTTTTTGGGTTCTGTAGCCTCTGAATTTAAAATACCTTTGTGTATGCTACTTCAGCTTGGAGACTTTTTCTTTAGGATTATTTCCTAATTAAGTGATAATTGTGGCAGGGATCTGATATTAAAGAATTTGATGAAAATGTGGTTGGTTCAAAGGTTAAAGTATGGTGGCCAAAAGATCGCCAGTGAGTTCTCACCTCTTCTTGATTTTTTAGTAATGCTTTCATTAGTTATTGCTGAAGGCTGATGTTTGTACTATTATTGAACTGGTACTTGTGTATATTTGTGTGTCTACACTTAAGAGCCATTCTTTCAAAATCTTGATATGATTGTTATTTCCAACCTGGCTGTTTTTCTTCATATTATAGCATTTATCTTAATGCATTTGAATTGAAGTTCAGGCTACCCAATGTTATTTCTTGTGCCAAGCAAGTTTCTCCAATCATGGGCATCCCTTTGGCTTCAATCACCTCACTTGTGGGCCTCTTCTTATTGTTGAATAAAATTTTAATTATCATTTTTAGTCCTAATTTTCCTTCTCTCATCGGCCACAAGTACATTGCACTCTTCACTATGCATAGAGAGTTCTCATGTTCCTTGTGTGATTTTGCAGATTCTATGAGGGTAAAATCGAATCTTTTGACTCGATTAAGAAGAAGCATAAGGTATGACCTTTATTAAGGATGCCTGGTCTTGATTGTCAATATAAGTTAACATGGGTTTGGAATTTGGGTACTTGCTTTTATTTGGGTCTTATCTTTTTTCTGGAAGGACTAATTTAATTTTATAACCTTCTGCAAGTGAGTACCTGAGTACTTACAGGTTTCTGTGTTTTTGACTTACTGAAAGAAGAAAAGATAGGGTTTTCTGTTCGAGTTAAATGTCTTTTTACTTTTGTAGGTTGTATATACCGATGGTGATGAAGAACTTTTAATCCTCAAAAGGCAAAGGTTTGAGTTTGTTGATGATGACTCTGAGTCAGAAGAGGTGGGTGGCTACCTGGCTTATCTCCTATTATATTTTCAAGATTTTGTCATTTTGTGCTAAAACATTTCATTCACAGGAAGAAGCAACTGATCACCCAAGTCCTGAAATGTCTTCTGAAGCGTATGTGCTCTTTATTGTTGTATATTGGCTTCTCAATTGACAATTACATCATGTTTTTAAACTTCTGATTGTTTCCCCCTTGTGACCTGAGTAACCCATAAATGATATGTGCTCTTCAAATGCAGGCCTCAGCTCAGTGGCTTGTGTGATCTGAAATATGTCCCCTGATATGGTTTCATTTTTTATGATTTTAAACAGGCCTCTGAAGAAGAGAATGAAAACAAGTTCTGATAAGTCGTCTAAGCAAGGAAAGGTGGATGCTTCCCCAAAAAGGTTTGTTATAACTCTTCTGAAGCTATGCCAGTTTCATTTGCTGGGTTTCTAATAAATATTTAATCAGTAGGGGCAGCGGAGCTTCCTCCAGCAAATCCAAAATTGCAGCTGTAAAATCAGGAGGAAAGTCTAAGGAAGCCGGTAAAACTGTTGGGAAATCTGTAGATGAATCGAAAGTTAAGAAATCAGATGTTCGTGGCAAAACCAAGGATCATACCCCTAAAATTCGAAGCAAATCTGACTTTGCTTCAAAAACTGCCAGCAAATCAAAAAATGACAACCCTGTGACATCCAAGACTAGCAAGTCCAAGGAGGATGGCACAAGCACTCCCAAAATTTCAAAGTCCAAGCATGAGACCCCAAAGGTTTCATCCTCTAGTGCCAAGGGCAAAGCCTCAAAAAGTGGTGGCAAAGCTGATGTCAATGGTGCTGGAAAGTTGAAGCATGGCTCATCTAAGGTGAAAGAAATTGATGATGAAGAGACCTCAACAGATTCAGAGAAAGTGCAGCAAAGTGCGAAGGTGAAAACTGGAAGCTCATCCAAAGGAGGGAGTGAGGCTAAGAGTGGGAAAAAGCGGCGAAGAGTTTGAAGTTGAAGATCTCTCCTTAACCGGCGCATGTTGCAAGCGGAGTTGTTTCTTGTCCCCAACACATGGACCTTGATTGCCTAGCTCTCTTCGACGTCTGTCCCGGAGTAGTTGGGGCCACACAGTAAGCCATGCATTTGGTATTTATTACCATCTTTGATGCGATCCCAAGTCATTGGCTTAAGTTTGTTAGTCTAGTTAATGGTTGCCTGTAGGATTAGGTTTCTTCTATTTTGTTTTTAGATGGTATCTATGTTGTTTGGGGAGTGACAGTAGAGAATAGATCGAGTTAGTTTGTTGAAACAGATGCCTTAATAGATAATGACAGATCCGTGAACATTGCCATTGCCATGTCGTCCTCAATTCACAATTGGATCATTCTGGTCGATAAATCTCCGTGTCTCTGTCGGCTATAAAAATCTACTTACAGGAACTCTCTGAGACGGCCATGAGGGACCTGAAAACCCTGACTGAAACGGCCAGAATTCTAAAAATCTCGGGAAGGCTGTGTGGCACAATCATTTTGGCTGCTGTCACGACTGATTCTAGTCTGCTTGCTCAAAATACTAAAAATTCGAAACGAAGGCAAGAAGAACATCATGGTGGTGGTGGTGGTACCGGTCCTTGTGCTAGAAGATCATTTAGGGTAAATTTTAGTTGGGATAAGCAATGGTTTTGTTTTGTAAGTGATTTGCACAAGATGAGAGGATATCAGAGAGAACAACATGATGAGCTTAGGCCCTGCTTGGGATTTTGAATTCGGTTTGCATGGTTTTGAAAAAAGCATTAAATCCTAGCTTTATCTAAATCAAGGTTTTAAATGTACTGTTTTTAAATTATCAAATGCTTTGTTTTTTTATTTTTATACATGGATTTATATGCTTACATTTCAAATTTTATTTTTTTAAAAGCTAAAATAATTTGTTTTTCTATTCATATGAGATTTTATTTCACAATAATTGTAACCAAACACAACAAAATATTAAACTTATTTTTTTGAAGCTGTAATTAAAAGTATTTTTTTTGTAAACAGTAACCACAACAGTTTTTTATAATGCTAAAATACAGATTTGGGTGGATTTTGGGCTTGATCCTGTAGTTCGTGGGCTATTATTTTGTCTTGAAAATTGACTCCTCAATATCATCAGCCAGGTAGAGTTTTGAAACTCTCGGGCCGTCAGAAACTAGAGAAAGGAACAGAGACCCTCTTCTCCAGACTTCGACGCTTCTTGGGTTGGATGTGTCCTCGGGGATTTTGTTTTTGTTTACTTTTCCAAGGCTAATAATATCGCATATTGAGACTAAATCTTCTCTGTGTGTTGATCAGGGAGGAGACATGCAAATTAAACTCATCTGGGTCTGGTAATTCACTTCCTATCTGAGCTTGAGATGCCATTAACACACACACACGTGTTACTATAATGTTCTATTATGATACCGAGTGAAGTTCTTTTCAATGTTTCCTAATTGAAAATATATTAAAATAATATTTTTTAAATTATGAGATTAGCATGTTAAGATAATTTAAAATCATAAAAAATATTAATTTAATGTTTATAAAATAAAAAAATAATTTGAAAAACAGGTTATAACGACAAAAATAAACCCTCGTACACGGGATATCGAAGAAGCAAAATCCAACAAACTCCTTGTCGGATCCCATTAAAGTTTATATTATTGGATGAACACTTTCAACACTCCAATAAATTGTTACATTTCATTTCTAAAGTAGCCACAATTGACTTCCACCGGCAGTGTTATTATTAAATTGGATCCAAGGCTTAGAATTTTCTCTCTAGGTGTCCTTGCAGTGATGATGCCTCAATATTGCATACCACTGTGCCCAGTACACGAAAATATGTTGTGCCTTATCCAAGTTCTTCTCTCGTTAACAGTGACTTCCTTTTGGCTATTTTCCCTTTTTATTTAATCCTTTCGCAACCACTCGCTCCCATTCAGAGTCAAGTAGTGTTTTGTCCACTTGTTTTCTTATTACAGAATCATATTGCTCCAATATTAATATTCATCTCGGCAATCATATGGTAGCTCTAACTTTCGTGACCACCGGCCCCAATCCCCACATGCAACAGCAACTTGCTTCCTCCTGCTTAGTGGAGTGCCGCTTTTGTTTGTGGTTGATGTTGAAACTCTGATTCCAATTCCCTTTTCGTCTCTCTCAATTTCTTACACTTTCTCCTGGGGTAAATGATCTCATTCTCCATTAATTCGTTAGTCAAATGTTACTGCAAATTAAGCAAAGTGTTTAGTGATGCGTGTATCTTTAAAGAGCATGCTAGATACCATGAACCACTTGGTAACCAAAGAGATTGTATATTCTACTCCTATAATGAATTATCAATGGTTGGAGTCATGCTTTAAGTGGGTTGGTGATGAACTTACGGCTAATTCTTCATGTATCTTTAGAAGCTTCTGTCCCCATATAGTGTGATAAGAGAGTCTAAAAGGGAATTTTGTAGGATGAGACGTGGTGTTTCTTGATGGAGCTAGATGTAGGTGAAAGCTGTGCATTCATTGCCACCATTTATATATATAGTGTACATACGAAGATGCGGCTAATTAATTAGTAGAGGCATTATCGTTGAGCAACTAGTTCTAAAGTGCCGTAATAATAATTTCATCTTGATTAGTGGGGTTTTTCATGCCTTGGTTGCATAGATTCTGGACATCAAGCACACGCTTTTGAGAACTTGAATAGTTAACATCTACTTGATCTGGTATGTATCAAGCATGTGTTCTTGGCACATTTCTCAAGTGATAATGTCATTAGCTCACGAGAGCTTTGATAACACCAACTGTGGAGCAGATTTAACCACGACTTTGGACAGAAAGTCGTGGTTTGTCAATGTCAAGATCGTTGGTGTGATCATGAACACTATTCGATCCATGTATGTTGGATAATGATAAATGACACACGGATCAAGAAGACGAGCAAACATGATGTGGGTGGAAATTAAGCCTCCATGGAGATCTTCAGAGCAAGGTGGTTTAGTTTAGTTGGAGGAGCTCGATAAAGATTTCAATTCCTTGAGAATTAATTTATCGCAGGAAGGTTAGAGAAGACAAGTCTCTTTGAAGTCTGAACATGGATTATAATTCTGGAAAAAATCTCAGATTAGCCACCAAATCATCTACCTATTATCAACAGAATCTCCAAGCTAATAATTTCTTCAATCAAATACCCAATTTATTAATTGTACTAGAATCCCTCAATTGAGAATCCCCATCCATACTGGATAGTAATTTCTGTTACAAGGCATTTTTTATGCAATAAGATAACTATTTTGAACATAAATTTGTAATGATTTTTAAATGGCGATTCAGTTTAAGGAATTAATTATAATATGCTAGAGATCCAATTGAGAAGCCTTGTTGTTTAAAAAACGCATCAACAATCAATAGATATTAGATTAAAAGTTTGAAAAATAGTTTGGATTTCTTTTAGTTATCAAGATCATCCAGAAAGCAATTTCTTCATGAATTTCTTAAAATTTGTAATGGTTTTGGATAGGAGTTTAATGGAGTAAGTTTTGAATTTTAGTAGGTGGATGAACAAATCTAGTTGAGATTTTTTTTTCTTCCTTGATGATTACATTGAAAATCAAACATAGTTGGCGCCACTTTGGGAGAAGTAAATATTTTAGCATATTTCTTTAGTTGGATGTGCCCATGGTGCTATCAATTCTATTTTTTTTCCCTTTCTTTTCCATGCAGAGAATTATATATTTCTATAAATTAACTTTATTATCTCTTATAAAATATGATAAATAAAGAGTCACAAAAATAGGTGTTTATAAGTTTGAGATTTATACTTTTAATTACTAGACTAATAAATGACATATAACATAAAATAAGATTTTAAAAATATACCATCTTAAAAACTCAATGGATCATGAAACATATCTAGGATCCAAGCTTGAGTACAACTTATCTTCTTTATCTCTAGCACATCATGTAGTCCATTGTCGTACTAGAATGAGGATTGATGGCATAACTTTCAAGAAGTTTAGTTGATCAACTTGCTCATGATATACTATTCTTTTAAATTGATTATAGGATGCCCACATAACCTAATAAAGCAACACAACTAGGTAGAAAGATTGATAAATTTAAAAATATAAATCCTAATTATAGTTACAATTAAAGATATAGTTATAATTGAAGACATAAGTCTAGACAAATATATATTTGTCATTGAATTTATTTATTTATTCTTTCTACAATTAGTACTTTACATTAAATATCTCACCTTTTGTTATTATAATTGAGCCTATAAAATAGAGTTAGGGATGCTCATTTATATTGACTAATTTACAAGATATCACTTATTCTATTTAATAGCGAATCACCAACCATAAAGTGTTGTTAACCTAAATCATTGTCACTAAATCAAGCATAATAATATTTTTTCTATTTTATTATTATTTCAATGCAAGTTAGCATAGTTCGTGGCTATATAAATATCGATGAACCACTCCATAAATCATGTTTTAATTTTCAAATTTCTCAATGCATATTTATCTTCTTCTTTGATCATTATATCTTTTTTAAATTCTCCAAACACATAAACTACATAGTTTTTATTAGGGGTGTTTAAAAAAATCGACCAACTGATTAAACAAAAAAATCAAGAAAAATTATCCCAAAAAACCAAACCAATAGAAAAAAACGAATAAATCAATTAAAAAAGTATTTGGTTTGGTTCGATTTTGTTCCAGTTTAAAAAAACTTAAACCAATTAAGCTAGACCAAACTGAGCTTGTTTAATTAAATATGAAAAAAAAGATATAAAAAGAAAATCCTAACCCTAAAAACCTTAACTCTCCATCCACTTCTCTCCCTTTCTCCCTCCTTTTTTTCCTAACCTTTTCAGCCACTCCCTTCTTTCCCCCTTTTTTAGTCTTCCCTTCCCCTCTCTCTATCCAGTTGCCTTACCCCTCCCTCCCTCTCACTCCCACACCTCTGTACTCTTTTAGAAATATGTTTTTTTTTAAATGACAACATTTATTTTTTCTATCATAAGATTTAATATGGTTTAGGCTTAAGGGGAACATGAATCATCTTGAAAGGTCAAATTTGAACTTCTAATTTAGGTAGATGGTATCAACAATAGTCCTACTTGTGAAGATGACCATTAAAAAATAGTAATGATTTGGTAACTATAAACTTTTCTTGGAACATAAATGAGGCACTAAGATTGGTTTATTGTCTTTTGGTAAATATTTTTTGAGATTTTTTTGCTTTTGGAATTCTTAGATCCATCCTAAATGGCAATCTATATAAAATGTAATACAACATTTCATTCCTCTAATAGCACGAATCATGGAGATATGAAGATTGCTCCACAGATAATGATAATTAGTTACTAAATGCAGGTACGTGTTCTAGATTAAGATATACAATAACTTATATTGATTTTTTCATCTTTGGATAACCTTCGAGAGCAATCTCCACGTCCCAGATTAAGGTATACAACAATAACAATAAATTAAATTTTTTAGCTTTTTGGCTTTGAATGCTAAAAACCAACCCGAACTAAAAAAAAAACAGGTTTGGTTTGAACCAATTTTTGGTTTTGTTTGATTATATCAACAAGGACTACTATTTTTCGGCTTGGTTGAATTTTTATATTAAAACCGAACTAAACTAGGTCATGAATACCCCTAATTTCTATGGCTCCATTCATCATACATCTGAATCAACTCAAGTACCAAAGATCCTTTAAATACAACATTGAATTTGTTCAACAAAGGGAAGTTATTTTTTCATAATTATTTTTATTTTAAAAAATTAAATATTGTGTTGAATAATTTTAGGAATTAATCTCTATAACAACTCTATAATTATTTTAAAATCTCTCTCTCTTCAAGAAAGATATAGAACTAGCATAAATAAAACTATTTAACTAGTATTTTAATAGACGATATAGAGAATAAATTCGGTAATAACTAAAAAACTGAATTAAAATTTCCTTTTTTGAAAATTCTATCTTCTCCATGCTCTCCTTCCTTTTTCCTAGCTCCGGCAAGGTCACAGCTGCCTGCGATCTTCAAGTTCAATGGCATGTTCACAGCCTTTCAACCTATTAACCAGATTTTCTTTACAGAAACTGGGTTTGCTAATCGCATGCTAGCTGTGGTGCACAGCATATGCTTATCTCGTTTTGAAAAAAATATTAATCTATCTGTAGATTTTCCCTCTAACCTAGTTCGTCGTATAATTTTATGAATTCAAAGGATAATATAAAATCAATACATGTCATATGGGGTTGCAATCCCCAACCAATCAAGATTCCTTGTCCAAGGTTCCCGATGACATGGAGTGTGGGGATAGGTGAGAAGCAATAAGCAGTCTTGTCTGCAACTGAGGCAGCAATTAATATATATATACAAACTAATTATTTTTATATATAAATTAAATGAATAATGTTGATTTATTTTTTCCTTTCTCTGCCTCCCCACCCCTAATATCTTAGATAACTTTTTTTTATACCAAAAGGTATTTCAGCACAAAATTCTAGTTATTTTGGACCAGAGCATACCTACTCACTCAATTGGACTCCAACTCATGAATTTAGAATTAAGATTCTGTTGATAGTTAAAAAAATAAAATCTTTCCTTAGTGTAAATTAAAAATGGCTTTTTTTCTCCACAGATCAATACTCTTTTTTTTTTGCTAAAAAGATTATGAGATTTAAACATGTATAAGCATTACACATCATGATTTACCTTTTTTTGTTCATCGATCATGGCTAATTTTTACCATGTATAAGCATCTCTCGAGCCATCTTAATTTTTATCATGTTCTTGATGCATAATTTACTGAATTAAAACAAATTAGAAAAAATAAAAAAGGGATGCTTTAATTTTTACGCCAGTTTTTTGTTCATCATGGCTTTATAATTAAGAGTTTGATACATTTTTCTCCCTCTTATACCTTAAAACCTCAAATAATTAGATTTTGTTTTTATCAATTCTCTATTATAGGCATTAGATTGCTTGAGAGATTAATTCAATTTCATTATTCTCATGGCCATAAACTTGTACAAAAAAAAAATAAAAATCCCATTACATTTGTGAGACTGTAGCCTTAGATCAAGTTGTGAATTCAGACTTCATCATCTCCAAATAATTAATTTATTTTAGTACTAAAAAAAATAATATCCAGAGCTATTTGAACACCGAAACAAAATTAATTTCACATGAACGAAAAGCTTTCACTTCCATAAAATTAGAGCAAGTGCTATACATGTTCCATGAGAAGAGGTGAATAAGAATACACATATCACACAATGATCAAGAACTTTTTCCTCTGAAAATAATTGTAAACAAATTTATATTGTACCAAAATACGTGCTTGGCTTAACTATATTTATACGAGTGGTCCATGACCTTAAGCTTACAATGTACCAAAATATGTGCATGCCCTAGCTATGTATGAGTGGTCCATAACCTTCTCCTTCCTCCATATCCTAAGTTGCAAGCTTTGAAGTTTTTAAATGAGGAAAGGAAAGGTAGATAAGTGGGTCATTAGAGGCTTTAATGGCGTGGTCTCTGCTTCCCATAAATTCATACTCTTTCCAGTCTGTTTGCACTTATTTATCAATTCGCACAGTATTTGGAGCGCCTGGTCCTTTCAATGTATCGCATGTATAAAATTGTTAGAATGCATGGATAATTAATTAATATGAAATTCTTTCAATTAAGTAGTTGTTATAAAACATTTTTCTACAGATGAGAAGCAGTTGAAAAGTGGCGATTGATTTGGATGGAAATAAAAACAAAATAAAAAAGAAAAAGAAAAAGAAAAAGAGAGAAAAGGCATTAGATCGATCATATGGTTCAATTATTTCAAAAAATATATAACTTATAAAACCGGATTTCTTCTTTATATATGGAAAACTTCCATTCCATCTCTCTTTGTATTCTTCACTTACTGCTCTTATATATATATATGTAAGAAAGTTCATATGGCTAACGATAAATCGAAAGGTTATCTCGTAGTTAGTTAATGATAAATCGAAAGATAACCTCGTAGTTAAATGGGTGTGAAAACGCTTGTGGTTATTAGGTTTAAAGCTTCTCCATGAAGAACAGGGTCAAAGTCCTTACAAAATTTTCAGTTTATTGTGGATATCTTATAAATTTTTAATCAGATCGGAGAGGTAAATTAGATATCATATAGATCCAAAAGAGTTTATGCAAGGAAAAAAAATACTACACACACACACACACGCACACACCTAACCATAATTAAGATAAAAAAGAAATGTCCTGTATAATCCTGTCTGGTAGCCAACAAAAGGTTCCCCTCGAGCATCACTAAGCACTGAATCTCCTTCTGACCCTTCTTCAAATCCAAGTTTTCTTGAAGAGAGGGTGGCCCAGATCGCAAAAAACTTAAAAAAATGTCACTCCGTGGAGTTTGAAGGTGAAAAAAGGGACATAAATGGAAAAGAAAAGGGATAAAGAGATGAGAACAAGATAAGACTGGGACTAGAGCATTACAGTACGGTTGGTCCCCGCCCACAACACTGTACATAGGTTTTGATTATCTGCTTTGCCCTCGTTCTGCAGCCTCAACACTCAACAGGGTAAAACTGTAACCAACCAGAATTTGGCACCATGTTCAATTTGATTTCTTAGTCAAGTTGAAGACAGAGCCGTTTGTTCATCTACTTTTTTGCTGATAATTTTATTTTTAAGGTATAATCCATTGTTGGAATTTTGGTGTTCAAGACAGAGGGCGAAAGGTGAAGCTAGGCTTTGATTGTTTATATGTTGCGATCTGCTTTTGGTTAATTAACATGTACTGTAATTTTACATGGGGTTTATTGAAAAATTTCTTTTAAAAACTTTAATTAAAAAAATCTAAAAACTATTTTTTACATGGAATTTTTTTAATTTTTCTTTTATTTTTTATTTTAATATATTAAAATTATATAAAAACACAAAATACATAAATTTAACTTAAAAAAACAATTTGAAAAGCAGAAGCTGCAATGATGCAAAACATACACTTAGTTTGTGATAGGGTATTTTAGTATATTGTTATTTCTAAAAGTGCTTTTTATTTTAAAATAATTTTTTTTAATTTTTAATAGTAGCACATGAAAACCATAAAAAGCACTAACAAAAGTAAATTTGATTTTTTTTTTTTAAAAAATTCATTTTTAAAAAAAGCATTTAAAAGTAGAAGGAACATCCCTCTTAAAGACACTACAAAAATATTTGAGTGCGAATGGCATAATTATTCGCGTACCTAAAATTCAATCGTGATGATAATTAATGGTGTGGAACCATTTTTTATTTGATGCAATAAATGGGAATCCACTTCAAACTTGATAAATAAATAAAAAAACCGAACTCCCCCACATCCCACCCAATAAATATAGAATAGGGATGGGCGAGGTATGACCCGACGGAGGTCAAGAATTTTCAAAATTTATATTATTTCTTTTAGTTTTATGAATTTTTACAACAGCTATATGTTTTTGAAGTTAGAATTTGTAACATTAATTCAATAATTTTTTTTATTTGTAAAAAAAATAACAAATATATAGTTTCTCATGTAATCTCGGTTATAGATTTACCTATTTATATACAACACTTAAGTTTTTTATTCGTAAAAAAATAACAAATATATAGCACCAGCCTTAAAAAATAAATAACCATAGAAAGAATGGAATTAAGTCGTTGACAGACTATAATTTAATAGTAGCAATTAATATATTTTTTTCTTACATCTTTTTCCTACTAGTAAACTGTCAATCATCAATGTAATGTTGTTTTAGCATACAGGAGTGTTCATGGTGTGTGTGTGTATTATAAATATATAAAACTCAAATTTTAATATTTTATAATTTACAAATTCAATTTATAATTTTTTTTTAAAGTCCAGCAAGTTGAAAAGAATGAAGAAAAACAAGATCCAGCTAAGATAAAATGAGCAAGGTTGAACAAATTATTATCCAAAATACAATTAGCTGGGTTAACCAGATGGGTGATATGAATTTGGCGGAGGAGCACAACTTAGGGACTTCAATTTGACTTGAATTCCAGTCTTAAAACAAGCCAACACCAGCAATGAAAATCTCACATGTTCCAGTTTTATGAAGTCTTCTCAGTTACAGTACTTCAACAGAGAAAATACCAACCCTAGCAACGTCCAAAAAGAAAAAAATAAAATAAAGCAAAAGAAGTTAGAACGGGCAATTTTGACTTGTAATGAATAGCATGCAACAAGAGAATAGGAAATAAATTCAGTAATAGAATAGATTACCTAGGGTAATATTACCCTGTAAATCCTTGATTTCTTCATTGCAAGTCTCTTGCTACTTATATCCGACCATGATATCTATTTATTATATTTTTTTATTGATTATTATCTATAATATTTATATTATTTATTTTTTACGAGGATTAGATATATAATATAAATATTATAGATTAACCGTTTTTTTCTTAATAACTCACGTATTTAAAATTTAATGAGTGAGATTGATAATTCATTTCAGTTCTATATATATATATATATATATATATAGTATTGACTTTTTCATGCTACCCTACTTTGTTACTGCCAAAAAAGAAAAGAAGAAAAAGGAAGCTGCAGCTTTTCTCTCGATTATTAAATTGTTATTCCCACTGATCAGCGTAATTAATTAGACAGCAGTAAAACTAACCATCTTTATAAGTTTTTTCTCCCTCTAATTAGATATCATGATGTTTTAAACACCATAACTTTGTAACGAAAATGCGTTTTTAATAAAATAGAAATCGTTAAGATATAAATTAAACAATAGCAAGTGTTTCGAGTAGTGCCTGATGATAGTTTTCTTTCTTGTTATCAGAAGCGTGCATCTTGTGATAATATTAATTGCAAAACAATAATTTTTATATAAATTAAAAAAACATATAAATTACTATTTTTACTATGTTTGGTGTTTTTCAGGACCTGAAGAAGCTAATTGAAACGAATAAAATATGAATTGGACTTTATTACTACAATTCTTTTTGTTTTTTCTATTTTCCATTCTTAAAACATATCCGACTTCATTATTTGACATTAATGATTTGATCATCTTTTTACTTCATATATTTCAAAAATTTTACATGTTTTTAATTAATATTTGGCTTGTAATACATGTGCTAGAGCAAAACACACTTGTTTATCCTTTTCTTTTAAATACAAATAAAAATATATTTTATTTCAATTGATTTTTTTGTGATAAATGAAGTGGTTATCCTATTACATCACATTAAGGAGCCCATTATTTTTTAACAATCGTGAATGATTTCTCATGTACAACATGGATCTATTTCATACACATGAAATCTGATACTTTTACTTGTCTTGTAATTTTTTTTTTACCATGGTTAAAACTCAATTTAATTGCATTATTTACTATGTGCACACTCATAATGGTCAAGAATTTTTGTCCAATAAACTCCAAACATTTTTTCATGGTCATGGGATTCTTCACGAACGCACATGTGTGGATACAACTCAATAAAATAGTGTTGCAGAACAAAAACATCCTTATTTACTTAATGTGACCCGGTGTTTATGTTTTCAAGCTAATCTTCCCACCTTATTTTTGGGTGAATATATTCTCATACCACTTATTTAATTAACCAAACTCCTTCCCCTAGCTTGAAACATTAGTCCCTTTACAAGCTCCTCTTTAAAAAACCACCATTACATACATATTTACGGGTGCTTGGTTGCTTATACTATGCCCAAACTCCTCGTCAATATCAAGATAAATTCTCTCTTTGTGCTTCACATTGTGTTTTTTTAAGCTATCCTGTTAATCATAAAGCTTATCATGTATATGATTTGGAAAATCACAAGATCTTAATTTCCCGTTATGTTACTTTTGAAGAGCATAATTTTCCTTACCACCTCATACCTCTAAATCCTGCAACATTTCTAGTCCTTCCATTTCTAATCCCTGATATTCCCTCTTTATCTAGTTTACCGACATCATCACCTTTCTCTTCCATATTTCTTCCCTTACCACTCACATCACCATCTTCTCCTTCTTTACCATTTTAAGATCTCATTTCATGACTAAAATGAGCTACTACATGTCTACTTTTCTCTTTTAAAGTCCCTCACAACTTATTCAGTTTCGTGATTTTCCTCAGGTACAACTCATTGTCTTTTTTTTTTTTTATCGTACCATCATTTTTCTAACCATCATCTAGCTTTCCTTTCTGCATTATCTCAACATCCCGACCTCACCTCATATTCTCAAGTTGTGCGTCATCTTTATTGGCGTGATGTCACTAAAATTCAAGCTTTAGAAGCAAACCATACTTGGATTCTTTAACCTTTTCCATCTGGTAAACAAACCATTGGTTGTAAATGGGTGTTCAAAACCAAATTTCAGGCTGATGGATCCATAGAGCGTCACAAAGCTCGCTTAGTGGCAAAGTGATATACTCATATAAAAGGTTTGGATTATCATGACACTTTTGCTCCTGTTGCTAAACTCGGTATTGTTAGATGTATTCTTGCAGTTTCTACAGCTGGACAATGAAATCTTTTCCAGTTGGACGTTAACAATGCCTTCTTACATGACAATCTTGATGAGGAAGTTTATATGTCTTCTCCACCAGGTTATTCCACACCAATAACGACTCCTATTTATCGTCTTTAGAAATTCATCTATGGTCTTAAGTAAACATCTTACAATTGGTTTTTTAAATTATGCTCTGTTCTGCTTGTTACGAGTTTCACCTAATCTCAGGTTGATCACTCATTCTTCAAACTCTTTCAGGGCCAGTCTTCCACTTTCATATTGGTTTATGTTGATTATATTCTTCTAGTAGGTAATGATCTCTCTACCATTAATAATTTTAAGACCATGTTCGCTCATCACTTTCAAATCAAGGATTTTGACAAATTAAAATACTTTATTGGACTTGAAGTTGCTTATTCTCTCACTAGTATATTCCTGAATCAACGCAAATATGCTTTTAACATCCTTGTTGATAATGGCAATCTTGGTACTTGTCCTACTTTTCCCATGGAATAAAATCTGAAGTTTAATAATGCTGATGGTGATCTCCTTCCTAATCCAAGCTTTTTTCGATGACTTGTTGGGCATCTTATCTACCTCAACATCCCCCATCTTGACATCATGTTTCTAGTCAACATTCTAAACTAATTTATGCATCAGCTGCCACAACCACATTATGATGCTGTTGTCCATGTTTTTTGTTGTATTAAATTCACTTTAGGCTAGGGCTTATTTTTTCCCATTTTCAGCAATCCTCAAGTCTTAACTTACTCTGATTTAGACTAGGCTAGTTGTCTACTCACTCACAAATCTATCCTAAATTTTTTCATTCAACTTCACACCAGTCCTATTTCCTAGCGCATTAAGAAGCAATAAACAATCTCTCACTCTTCTGCTGAAGCTGAGTATCAAGTTTTTGCTTCCACTACTTATGAACTCACATAACTTAAAACACTTCTTCATGATCTCGACGTTCACCATTTCAAACATATACTCTTATATTGTGATAACTAGACAACTCTTCATATTGCTCAGAACCCTATTTTTCAAAAACATACAAAATATATAGAAATTATTTATCATGTTGTTCGTAAGAAGTTATAATCTAGCCTTATTACCACAACACATATCAACCTCCAATCAGCTTGTATATATTTTCACCAAAACTTTAGGATAAGAACACTTTCAAGTATTATCATACAAATTGCATTATAAATCTCCATGCTCCAACTTGATAGGACTATCAATGCCATATATGCACACCATATCTGCATATTTTATATATAACTCATTATCCAGTTATTAGAAATTTATGTTCAAGCTTTATTCTTGGTTGACAATTGTTTGGGTTTTATTCATGGATCTTGTCTCATTTCCCGTGTACTGTATACCAGTTGTAAAGCAAGACTGTTATACAGTACACGGGAATATCTGAACTTTACATATTTCATCAATACATTTTGCAACCCAATTGTCAAACTAACTTTTTACTACTGTACATTTTATTTTATTTTTTGTTTTAATATTGTTTATATAACTATAATAACATTTCTATTATATAAATACGTCAGTTCATGAATCACCCATCTGACACGACGGGAACTAGCAATACGTTATGGCCCATGCTACGGCCTGGGGGTGTCATGGATAAGACTTTGAAAAAATTTTCATTTTAGTCCTAAAAGTCTCATTTTTTTTTCTAGGTATGCCTAAAACTTAAGCGTCTTCATAAAAAAATTATACATTTTATGCTTTCACACACATACACGACCTACTACTATACAACCATCATTATTTTATCATGTTATTAAATACAACCTAACACTATTCCATGGCAAAACCTTAATTCCTAAAATCTTAATTAGTCCACTTCTGTTGAATGATAATAAAATTAAGTTTAATGTAAGAAATCAATGCTTTCTAAAACTTGATCAAGAATAAATTTAACCTTTTATAATGTAAATAATGTAGGATTTCATGTACAGAAATAAGTTGAAAAAATCAATCCGAAAGCATAAATGTACATTGCAATCTGATATATAATAAGTTTAAAAAGTTCATTTATAACTCCATAAGTTGATGGTCATCTTGAAACAGCTAAAGACTGTTTTCAAAGTTAAAATCCATTATAAAATCTTGTTTTTAAATTATTGAAATGGTATATCATTTGGAATATACATAATTTACAATAAATTATCGAGATTTCATTTAATTATTTTATTGAGTTTGTTTTTAACGAACACCCTTTATCCTTTTGCTGTAGACTCTGTCAGCAAGAAGAAAATAATAATAATATGTCGGTATCCCAGTTGTTAAAAGAATTATGGAGGATTTGACATCCTAAATTTAGAGGCATCAGGGGTTCAAGACCTTGGAACATCAAGGGCGGTGCACACGACGAGCTGGTTCAAGATGAAGAGCAGAGCGGCGATATAAAGAGAGAGAGAATACTCATGGGTGGCGTGTTTGCTGCCATGTTAGGTTCGTAGAGAAGTGCAAAAGAAAGCCTGTTGCAGAGACACAAAAACCCAAAGGAAGAAAACCAAGAGCATTAGCCTGTCTCCCTAAATGACGCAGTCGCATCACGCCCCATTTCCAAGAAGACACCACCACGAGTAGCTTTAAAGACATAAACAATACCCTGCCATTGGACCCACAACGATGACATCAAACGGCAGGGAATAGGGCTTTGAAAAGAAGTCAAATCAAACGGCTATGTATTAATTCAATCCAAGGTCTTAGCTTCAATGAAAGCAACACGTACCTTCAAACAGTCTCCACCAACCAATCGAAAGCTTCTTTCCTCTTGCTTTCTCGAAAAAGCTTCGTGCACTGTACTCCTCCCTCCAAAACCTACCCTTATTAACACACACTTAAGCTGGCAAATCGACAAACAAAACAAGCTGAGGGTACTCTATCCGGTTTTTCTCAAAAAATAATTACTTCTAGTTTTATATATCTTAAAATTATTAAAAATTTATATAATTATTAATTTTAAAATTTATAAATTAATTAAAATACATACAAGCTAACTTCAATTCCATTCTTTAATTCTCTTCCTACTGCTTGCTTGCTTGCAGCGTGGTCGTGGTTTCAATTATACGCGTGTTTTTATATCATTCAGGTTTTTAAATTAAAAATATTAAAATAATATTTTTAATTTTAAAACATGGCTAGACAACGGCACCGCATTACTGAAAATACCCTTTATTTTTACTGGGGGTTACCCCCACCCTATTATTTTTGGGTAAAAATTATGGGGCCATTTGTTATAGCGAAGGAAAACCACTCCATGTTTCTTTTTCTTTAATGAGTGGTTGGGTGTGCGTCTACAAAAACTGGTAGATTTTGTTAGAGGAAAGGACACTTGTGTACACGTGTCACCGACACCTGTACATCTTGCATGACAGAGAGAGAAGGTGAAGTGCTCCTCTACAAAGCCAAGCAGTTTGAGTTCCTATCTACTTCCTTTTCTTTTGGTCTGGTGAGAGTGTGTGGGTAACAGGAGAAGATAAGAGAGGTACATACACCGAAGGGTTCTTTCTCTCTTCTCGTTTCTTGACCTTCTTGTGGTGGCTATTGTTCCTTTGTTCTTTTGATCTCTTGGAGAGAAACCCTAAATCTTGATTGGGTTTTGACATACAAAAGAGAGCCAATTGTAGATTTTTGGCAACTTTCCTTAAAAGGGTATCCGTTGTTTCTCAGATCTGACTCATTCTTTTGTACATTTTATGCTCTCTCTTTCTTTCCATTTTTGGGTATGTTTTATCTTCCACTCGGAGCTCAAAACTAGAACAGAAAAGGTTTTGCTTGCTTGTTTTCTTTCCCCCTTTTTTTTCCAGCTTCTGGGACATTAGAAATTGACAGAAGAGAGTGAGCACACAGAGGCATATTTGTATAAAATTATACCATTGCTTTTGCGTGCTCATTTCTCTTTCTGTCACTTCCAGAGCCGGAATCTGATCTCTTCTCTCTTTGATGATCATCTTTTGGCCTGTTTTTTGCCCCAGAAAATAATTTGTTTCTCTCTAGATCTTTTTTAATTCCCTCTCTTTACACACCCAAACAAAGAGAACTCCTGGAGAAGAAAAGATGGTGGTGCATCGTAGGCAAAAAAGGAAAGGAAGCAGCAAGATCCACTTGGGGTTTCGTTTTTGTTGTTTCGATTTTATTAGTTTATTGTGTATTAAATTGTTGTTTAGTTTAATGGCGTTGCTTTTGATGGTATTTAAGACTGATTACTGTGCAACTTATAGCGGAAAAACACTGTGTAGAGTAGTATATATATACATAGCATGGGACCGTTCCATTCGCGAGATCTCTAGCTAAGTTTTTCTGAGCATGGTCCAGCTTACTTGCAAAGCAAAAACCGTTCTTTTCTTTTCTTTGCTCGTCTCTTGCGCATGCGATTATGCTATGTACTCGAGATACGCATCTGATATGACCTTGTTTTCACCTGAATCTGGCAAGAATCTAGTAGCTTGTACTTTTTTTTTTGTGAAAATGGGTTTTCCTTTTTATTGGCTCAAAACCCTAGTCTAGCTGCAGATAGGGTTGCTTGTTGTACGAGTACAAGAAGGGGTTGCTGGTGAGTAGTCTTTGCTTTGCACTTGGTAAAACACTGATCTGATCTTTTTGCATTGGCTCTTGGAAATGGGTTTTGTTTTACATTTGTGTTCTTGTTACGGTACATGTTCGATCTGATGTGAATGTGATATTTTTTGTACGAAGAAGAGACAGAAAGTCTTTAAACTTATCGTATGATGTTCTTTCCAGAAATAGGAAATTTATTCAGCCATACTTGCTCTTTGTTGTAGTTTTTTTTTTTTTTGAGCTTTTGCGGATAAGCCATGGGCCGTCAACTCATTTATCATGGAAGGGACAAAAGCAGGTCTGCAAGTACTTCAGATAGCAGACATTCAGCATTTAGAGCACAGACATCTGTTTATTTTATGTAGTTTTTTACTAGTAAGGTACTTTCTCTACTGTATATTATGCTAAGTGTAATCTCTACTTCATTATTATCTTCTTTTGTTTGCTTAAGGATTATAATTTGAACTTATACATGGTTTTATCTATAAAACAAATCATCTTGGTTTGTGATTTTTGCATTGCAAATTTAAGCAACCAATCACATGGCTTGTTATTCTTGTTTTCAAATTGAAACACCAACCAGTTTCTTTCTTGTATTCTGGATTCACATCAAGACATAGTCCAAGATTGTTGACAAGATTAGAGAAATGAAGGTGTGTTATCAAGCCAAAGATCGAAGTTTCCGAATGCTGTGTTCTACCTTAGTCTGCATGGTCTTGATAAACTGTAAGTTATGATACAGCATGAGTTTTGATTAAACATTTACTGAAAATTCTAGAGACATTTTTCAGATTTCGCGTCTTTTGATAATTCCTGTTTATCTGTTGTTGTCATCATTCTTGGTTTCAGCAACAATCATATAAATTGGATTGAACTCTGTGCTACACTGCAAGAAAATTTCATTATTTTCTATGTAGAATCAGAAAGAGTCGATCTCTAATTTTTTGTGTTTTGACTGCAGTACAACATAACATTTTGTTTGTTATATCATGGCAGGGTCATCCCGAAGAGTATGAGCATGGTGATAGTTTTGGATGATGACTTAAGGGCCTTCAGTTGCTTTAGAGAACAAATGGTGGCAATGATCCATGGAGTGTTTAATAACTCGCGCGTTGTTTGCCAAGGTAACCATTTTTTTAATTTCTTCAATTCTTTTGAACAACGAGACTCAGTTAAATTCTTGAATTTTAAAGTAGTTGATACTGCTATTCTAGTAGTTCAATTCTTGAAATGCTTTGTGTGATAGTTCATGTTAATTACATCTTTCCAACATTTCGATTTCTTTGTAGCATGTCCCACTTCTGCTACTTCAATTAAAAATTATTTGTTTATATCAAGTTGCCTAAAGGATCCGACTCTATATGTAATCATCTCTTGCACAAGATGCTTAATTAGTTCACCAATCCGCCTGTGGGGAGGATTTTAGGAATAATTATCTAGATATTTTAGCTGGCAATTCTGAGGACTTCCTAACTAGGAAGTAAAATTAACTGGTCTTTTATGCTATCGAGGCGGTTGGTGCATTCATGAGGGATTTCAGCAATATGTTTTTTTTTTGGTTTCATCTCCATGATTATACGAATGTGGACACTGGCTTGACACAGCCTGTCTTTGTTTTCCCTCCTGTTCTTTGTCTTGTTTTTCCCGATACAATGTATCACGAATTAACTTCTTAAATACAGTAAAGACCTGGTCAGAATGTTTTGCAATTGCTACACAAAGTTAAACAATTTTGTAGTTGTTTGTGGGCATGCAGTACCCAAACATCAGAGGACAGCTAGTTGAGGAGTTTTGAGATGAAAGTTGGGATGGGGTGCTGAACATGAATTTTATATATTTTCTTTAAAAGAAGGAAGAATGCTAATTATATTTTCCAAGCTGATGCCGATGCTTTGGAGAATTCAAGTTCTTGATTTTGAAATGTGGAATGAATATATATGAGCTCAACAATCATATAACAAGATATGTGATAAGAGTAAATGCCTAAAGGATGGTGAAAAGGAGGTCCGAAACACCATGAGTTTAAGTAGGAACTCTTGATATGTAATAATTGAGGGTCTTCGTGACCAAAATACTTCAACTCTAATACACAAACTAGATGATGATGCTGTCTGATTCGGTTTCGATAATCTGTGGGGATCGGTATGTATGTTAGGCCATCCTATTATTGGAGGAAATTAACCCAAAGAACAAAACAATGTGGTTCTAGCTAAGAAGGTTAGATGATTAGCCTGTTTTAGCTTTTGGTGCAAAATGAAGGCACCAACTGATGATCACTTTCAACTATTGGGTTGGTCTAGTTAGCCTGATCAGATGAGCCGCCTCACTTTTACGTTACTCTAACTCAATGTATCTAGCATGGCCTTCGTTGCTATTTCTATCCCTTTCCAAGCCAACGATTTAGACAACTTGGTGCTTGTTATAATGGATGGATAAGTGATTTCAAGTCAGCATCACCGCTTGAAGTTCCATGGCATCCACTTACATTTTGTAGCTGTAAATTTTAACTCAAAAGTATGTAACTATTCTATCTCTAAAATTTTGTAACACGTAGCAGAGGATGTCTGAGGGTATAATAATAATTATTTTTTGAATAATTTCTTGAAAACACCGTTTCAAAGACATTCCTATACAGCACTTAATCTTATCTTATATATGTGGTGAGTTTTAGTGATAAGTAATGTCTTTCCTTGGGTTTGCCTTTCCTTCGTATTCCATGGTAGCATCACACACACACACACACGCATGGTGCTGAGGAAACGTTTTTTCTACTATTGAAAAAGTTGAACTGCCATCTGCTATTTTTTCTGCAGGTGATTTCAGCAGTAAAGAGAAGAATACATATCAAATGCATATGTTCTTGAAATATTAGGTGCACATCAAGATTAAAATTTAAGCTTAAAGCAAGGGAGAATGTGGAAATTAACCTAGTAGTGACACCTTAAAGCAATGGGGAATCTTATCCCATAGCTAAGCTTTGATTGTTCATCACCCTCCTGGCCTCTCTATTTAGGTGATACGATGTAGCACAAAGGTACTTGACACGTGACAAGATGTAGTACAAAGGTACTCCACACACATCTTAACTAGGACTTGCAATCTACATGCATGATAAGCCATAGCCATAATCCTTATTTAATCTTACAACATGGCATCATGCATCAGATCTTGTATTCCCTTATTATTATTTTTTTAAGTTGAGTTTTATAATTTAATTCACAGATGTTTCAGTTTTATTACTCTTCCCCCTTCTCAAGAGCATGGTTGTTTTTTGTATTTTTAAAAAGAAAGGATTGTTTTATTTTTTTTGTTTTAAATTAATTTTTTTATGTTTTTATATTATTTTGATGTGCTGATATAAAAAATAAATTTTAAAAATAAAAAATATTATTTTAATATATTTTTATAAAAAAATTATTTTAAAACTTTAAAATAAATGATGAAATTTGTTATGAGACTATGATAGTATATGTCAGTCTTTGTTTAATTTACAAGCAAACTTCTTATATAAAAATGAGTTTTTTAAAAAAAAATCAGGAAAGTTGATAAAAATAATGTGTAAATTATAGTATAACTAAGTAAAAACTAAATTGTTGTGCCTCTTTATAAAAAATAAAATAAAATTAAGAAGGTTGAGTTACATCATTAAAAAAAAACTATTAAAAACTATTCATGGATCTATTAAATGAGACTATAGCTAGAAGTAATTTTGAAAAATTACCTAAAACCTTGAGCTTTTCCTTTTGACATTGAAAAGTTATACTTTGCATATTTAGATGAGAAAACCTTATATACTGACCTACAATTGTTATTATAATTGATTTAATATTCAAAGTGCGCTTTATATTTTTTTTATCTTCTTATCCCTCCTTCCATTGCTTTGGATTCCAAATCAAAACCAAGTATTTCTCCTTTGCCCACCACTATGTCAACATGACTACTACCACTCTCTTCACCCACCATGCACTCTCTATCCCAAAAGACAAACAACCACTAGTCAGAAAAGATTCTAGACAATTCTTTCAACTTGGCGAATCTAGGGTTCTTCCATACAGCACCCACTAGCTATGGATTTGCTTTGTTCTTGAAAGAAGCTGGATGCACTAGCTCTTTAAGTTTGAGATTTTATTTTTAATTTCTGGTTTGGATTTGGGGTATCGTTAAGGATCAAGATTGTGGGGGCTGACTTCATGGGTGGCTTTGTTGTTGGGTTTTGCAAGGTTTTTTTAACGTAGTTTTGATATCAATTAATGTAGCTCGGACACAAGACAAAAACAACATAAGAAAAGTTTTGATATAAAATAACACAAATGAAAACAACAAAGCTAAAAAGCTAAAAATCTGCTGGAAAGGTTTCCATCCTAAGAATCCCACTTCAATTTTTTATATTATTCAAATATTTTCAGCTACTTATATACTAAGAAAAATAATTAAAGAGTTTTAAACTAAAAAAAGACATCCTAAACATTTTAAGGACTACACAATGACTTCTAGGCCTAACTTAAGGGCTTAACAATCTCACATGGCTAAAAGATCGATCCTATATGGAGAAGGGTCTCCTGATTCTCCTTCAAAATTTTTAGCATAAGACTATATATGTTTAGCCAAAAATTATGTGTATCGTAGTTTAAAATAATTCAGAGGATAAATATTTTTTTTTATTAGGCAAATTGATGCAAAGCTTCTTTTAGATTATTTTTAATGGGTTTTATGTTTGGTAAACACAATATATGACTCAACTTTTCTTATCCTGGCCAATCTAGCAGGATCAATTAACTTGACAAGGCAGCTGAATCTCTCCCACATTATCAAGGTATCAATCACTTCGTGTCTTCTTTTCTATTGCTGTTTATATATAGGAATCAATTGTTTGATATGTGGAAATTTCATTTTGGGTTTAATAAGTTTCTTAATAAGTGAAAATTAAGCGTGACTTGTATTCAAAATCTCATTTTTTTTGTGTTTTTCTATGTCAATAGCATTATATTGTTCAAGCATAGATTATTAACTATGTGAATGAATTGAATTTGAGTTGAGAATGAATGAAATTAACGTGTAACCTTATTTGTAGCATGTTAGTGTTAAGGTTGTATATTCCAATATAATTGGTTGCATGTTGTTGTTAGGATTTTGGATAATATGATTGTTGTGGTTGAGGATTATAAGATGATTTTTTTTTTTTTTTTTTGTAATCTCATACGGCAAATTCTGCCGGGAGACTAAATGATGATGAAATTGCTGACAGAAAATTCCGTCTGTGTTTTTTAATTTTCTGGTAGTGTAAACAAGATTAATAAAAGACACGGTGACTGGAGTTTGGAGAAATATTCCTGGGCAAGGAGGGTTGTGGTGCATGTAACGGTTGCTTAGAATGAGTGTAGGATGATATTAGCTAAGATAGGGTCTTGTGTTTAATAGGTTGGTGAGATCCAAATGCTAGCAAAACCAATTTATGTACTCTGGGGATGGAAAATATTTGGTCAAGTATCTGTGGGAAACATCTTACATGATGAAAAATGCGAGCTGTGCTAGTTCGTTTACCTTAAATTAGTGAGGAAAGACACTTCTTGATTTCACAATCTGTTAAAACCAATGACCAGAGTGCCACAAGAATTTCTTCATGCCTTTTTTTTTTCAAATTTTATTCTTAATTAATAATATCCTCTTTACACTATCAACAGTATTTCTATGCTGAAAACATGAATCTTGTAGCTGAAAGTCAGACGATGCTAAGGAATCTAGAAATTTTTCTGAGAGATGGAGGCTTTAACTTTCCTTGAGAACAACATAGGATGGAGAAATTCTTTTTCTGGTTTACTTAGACGAGAAGGGGAATAGCTTCGAAGTTATAAGTATGACCAAAGATGCAACATGGGGGCTGATCTCTAAGGACAGCACAAGGGCAATTGTTTGAACTGTCAATGATTTCCTGTATGTCAGAATATAGCCTGGTGAATTCCAAGCAGTTTTAGGAAATTTCACAGAATAAGCAATACCACTATCAATTGTAGGGTCTACCATAGTCTCTCACAGTATACTGAGCAGACTACGGCTCAAGCAGTTAACGAAATTAGGCTTTTCTTCTTTTATGGTTTGTAATGGGGAATTGAAACTTGGGCAAACTCCTAAGCCTCAACCTTAAATTTTTTTTCTCACCGATAATGATCATATGGCTGATGAAATTGCATGTTTCCTATGTGTTGAGTTAATCTCTTGAGGGTTTTTGGTTCTTGTAATGATCACCATTTTACACTATGAAAAGTGCCTGGCTGGAAATTGTTTTCACTTCCAAGCATGCCCCAAGAGCACCTTGTTCATATGCTGAAATTTCAAGAATATTGAGTTAATTTCAAGAACGCTACTTGCATGAATGGCAATTCATGATGCCTAGTTAATTCCAGCATTATTTTCCTGCTTGCTATGTGTCACCTACTATACATTATCTATCATCAGACTGAGCAAGCTGAATTAAGCTCTAGAGTTGAATCATCTGGTGAATTCCTTAAAGAACCTGAGTATGAGGTAGTGGGTGCATGAGTACTTCAGGGTTTCCATGTGTTTATAATACCAAGATTTCAAATTCCAAGTTGGGATTAGTCCTAAATTGAGTGATTGCAGGATTGTGATGCACTGGATTAGCATATAATTCTCAGGACTTGCGAATTCTAGTTGCAATTTAACTGATAATTAACGAGTTCAGATTTCTAGGTTTCCTGTTGGTTTTGATTTACAACTTTTTCTTTCCTTTTCCTTTTCTTTTTCTTTTTCTTTTTCTGTGGAGTCGTCAAAAATCAGATTGCTGAAATTACAACACTCTCTTACAGGTAGATGAAGAATATAGAGCCTCATGACTGCTTGTATAGACAAGCTCGCCTGATGCCTACTTTCTGGTTTTAGTTTTCTTGTGAATTACAGAGAACTATGTCTAGGGTTTCGTTACCTCTACCAAAAAGCATCAACCAAAATAAATAAATAAATAAAAAGGTACTATAAACTCCGAAATCATATTGAAATAATAGAAAGAAGCAGCAGAAAATTTTCAAGTGCATGCTTTTATGTTCTATAATGCAAGAGAAAGCAAGCAGATACTGATGGCTTACATGAAACTTGGGCAGCGGATACAAGGGCGGACTCGAGTTTTCACCAGGGCCCTGCATACATCGGCTTCGACAGCCTTAAAAGATCTTGCATGGAAAGAGAGGGGAGATGCTGAAACAACTGCACACGATTTTTACTAGATCTTTGGAGAAAGAAATCCGCAGAAATATGACTTACCTAACGTTTTTTCAGTGCCTGAGCTTGATTTTTTTTATGGATAAACTTGTATGACGGGGTGTGGAAACAGTTTATCCACTTCTTTTCTGACTGATGGGGACACAAAATAGTTCCATGGCGGGAAAATACAGGGATGATTCCCATATCCCAACTGTTTCTTCTTCCAGTAGGTTGTACCGTTATCTGTACTGTTTTTGAGAAGTACTGTGTTTTGAGAACAGGGCATTTTGTGACTCCATGATTTAACTTCTATTTTTTTCCCTCTAGGAGGCACAAATTGGGCTCTCCAATTCAAGGTACAAAAGGGTTCTGAACTTAGTGGTACATGATTCCAAGCTTCATCGTATGGCTTGTAATGATTAGAAGTAAAAACTCTGACCAAATGGATCCATGCATTCTCGTTGATCCTGGTGAATTAATTGGCTGGCAGCTTTAGCTTTTGGTGAAAATTTGGAAATCCTAAGATATTCTGTCATTTGCCCTAGTAATGGATAGACACAATTAATACCCTACCCCTGTTGCTTGTAGACTAGTACGAAACTAAAAGCCTGATGGTTATGTGAACGCGAACCGGCAAGTACTATCTCAATATGACATGACAAGTAGCTAATCCAGGCACACGGCAAAAAATTGCTTAGAAAAACGAGGGGCTTCCTTCCTCCGTTCTAGTTAAATTGATTATGTGAATCTTGATACACAACCTTGAAATAGCTAAACGAACTGTGCCAAGATAAGAACAACGGGCAGTGTCATAACTGATTAAGATTGTACATCAATTTTGATTTTACTGCTAGTCAGTGTCAACTGATGGTGGACTTGCCGTGGGGGGAACTCGGACCATTCTCAGTTGGTCAACCCGTCCAGTCACATCATGCTTTAATAATCGTCACTGACTTTTAGCGAGGGCTCCAGCAGCGAAAAGCAGATTCCTACGGGAAAACTGTCCCAATAATATAGTACGAAGGTTATATACTGGAAAACTAATATCAAAAGGCATAAATAAGATAGGAAATCAAGTTTACGGAATTGAGCTTTTAGAGAATTACCCTCAAAGTGTAAACTGGAGTAGACTTCGTCGGCAAAGTTTTTAACAATCTCAATCTGGTTGTATTTCCACTCTTGCTGATTAAATGAAACAGGTACTGTAAATGGCCCCGCCAAAAAAAGAGTTCAAAAGATGAGACATAACGAGCTACTTTCACAGGGAAACTTACCTTTCTTCTGTCCTTGGGGCCTTTGTGCTTGTAGTTACATCCCATAATTTTACAGTACAGTCAGCTGAACCAGATGCTAGAAGAGATCCTTCACAACTGGCATTCAAGATGAGAAAAATAAGTTTTGTTAGAAATCTAGCCATCAATGACTAAATAAGTTTTGTTTTGAAATTTCTTCTAGTGTCCCTAGGATTTGCACCTGAAGGCAAGTGACCATACGCATGAATTGTGGCCTATCAAAGGTGATATGCAGCGGCCACTAGAGAGGTCCCACATCATGATTGTCCCATCTTCATCAGCAGATGCCATATATCGACCATCAAGTGACATGGCCAATGATAAAATCATACTCCTATGACCAATAAAAATGCGGACACACTCCCCGCTTTGTACATCCCACAGTCTAACTGTTTTGTCACTGGAGCCAGTGGCGATGTAGTTGCAGTTGGCATGCCATTGCAAGCACTGAAATATATGGAATCCAATTCAATGTAGCTGATATAGCAGAATTAGAAAACAAAGGAAAGTATTTTCCTAAATTTGCTGACTTAATATTATACATAGAGCAGGCTCAACATGATAAATTCATCCTCGGTCGCTACAAAAATTTACGAGGGAGGTTAACTTAAAGAATGAAATTGGCCCGTTTCTTCTATTTAAATATCATGAACTACTTTGTTGCAACCAAATCCAGACTACCAGACCAATAAAACAGATGTAAAAGCTACTTACATCAACATCAGACAAATGACCTGCCATTATCCTCAAAGGCTGTATCCTATCCATAGACCAAATCCTTGCTGTGCGATCATGTGAAGCACTGGCAAAATATTGTCCCACAGGACTGAACTGCACCAATAGTTTAGTATGAACACATGAGAAGTGAGGCATGACCATTTAGTATTATGGAAATCTCTACTACCTCAATTTTGATCACGATCATCAAAAGACAATGGATGGATAAAACAATAAGATCGAATCAAAAAGAAGGAGGAAGTTCCAATTTATACCTGAACATCCCAGACAGGGTAATTATGGCCCTTGTAGCAAACAAGATTTGCATTGAGTTTTGTGCTCCATAATCGAACTGCAGCAGAGCAGTGTCATTTGCAAAAGAAATAAAATAAACAAAAGTAAAAAACAAAAGAAAACTTCCATGTTTGCAGAGAGAGAAATAAGCAGAGAAATGATAATCTAAGAGAACATACCTGTCGTATCTGCTGAAGATGACAAAATAAAATCCCCAGCAGGGCTAAAAGTGGCTGAATGAACTGGACCTGAATGACCCTGAAACAATGTATAAGATCTTTTGCCACTGTTTGTACTCTGGCCTGGTTCGCTTGGAGAAGTATCATTTTCACCCTGCAAAATAGCTGACAGCAGAAACATTTTCCATTATAACTCCTCTTTGCCCAGTATGTTTTAATATGAAAACCAGCATCTAAGCATGGCCACAATGACAACCATATCAGAAAGATATAGAATTCTGGATTATGATGGACTAACATCTACAGTGTTTTTTCATTATGTCTCTGTGGTAGCTCTTTGGCTGGACTAATTGAGAATTTTCCAAACGGATAATGTACAAAAAACACACAGAACAATTCATCAAAACTCAGTATTTACACCATCTAAAATACATTTTGAATTAGTAAAGTGTCATAAGAGATGATTTGCATAGTACTTTACTGCTGCTGGAAACAAAGAAATAAGAAATTATCAAACAAACTACTCCTTTGGAGAGATTTACAATTGCCAGCTTGATGTCCAAGCTTTGCCATGTCCCAAACCTGTAAAGGCACAGATCAGAATTAGCAACAGCAGCGGCCAACATGTTGGATTTGGGTCAAGTATGGGAGGCAACCTTCAGTGAGGAGTCTGAGAATCCACCAGCAATCAAGGATCCATCATGCGAAATTGATGAACAGTTTAAACTGGAAGAAAACTCAAATAAAAAAATGAACAATTGATCATGTAAAAAAATTGAGAAGCTTGATAAAAACACATAAGTTCTGAAATTACCCATTATGCGTGTTGATAAAGGTATAAAAGCTGACAGATGGCAGTGTCACACTACTCAACTGTACACGGTTTCTCAAGTCCTCAAGAATAGACTGTTCCACCTCAGTTGGCCTGAAGGAACTGTCACTTTATTAATTATCAGAAATTAAGAATCCAGCACTAACTTATGTTAGCAAAAAAATCAAATGTTTATTCCTGTTGGACCTAAGTCACGCAAAATCCTTATAGCAGAGACATCATAAAATATAGTCAAGTGGGAAAAGATGCAAGGCCAAGTTCACGCTGTATACATTATGAACCTCATTTGGTTCCAGGGGTCAATGATAAAGCATGGTAATATAATAGATTAATCAAATGAGGAAGATGACAGGATAAAGGAAATGAGACTTTGAACAGTCAACAAGCGTGCCAGTAAAAACCTCATTAATCTAGTTGATAGAGACGAGGGGTATACTTATTATGAATCCATAGACCAGTTCCCCATGGAACGCAGCTTCTGTTCATAGTCACACTCAGGGGCGGAACCAGAAAATAAAATTAAGGGGGGGAAAAATGTTAGTTGTTTTATTATTTAGGTTAAAAATATAAATATTGTTAAGGGAGGGGCTGGAAATTTTTTTTCTTTGCTGCCAGCACCCCCCGCCTCTGCCCCTATCACACTCACACCATGCTGAGGACATGTAAAGTAACAACTTACCTTCGTTAGGTGTTATTAAACATTAGTGCATGCTCATGTTTTTCAGCACCTAATTAAAGCGAGTTTTTCACCTTGCATGTCCTCATAACATGCCAAAATGACATGTCCATTTTATTCTAACACACCTGAAAGCACATATGATGTGTTACAAGATGTTAAATATCATGTGTTCCAAGTGTGTTGAACAAGATTTGTTGAATAAGAATTCCTACGTGTATAATATGCAAGGCTTCTCAATAGTCTATAAAAGGGAGCCATAAAGCTTGCGACAGGATCAAACTTCCGATGTTCGTATACATTATCTTCTCTTTAGCCTTGGCCTTTTATGCAACACCCTCCTCTTTGTTAGCCTTGTAGATATCACCACCATCCATGTCCCATTTAGATAATATATATATATCACAACAATGCCATTGATCTAATGAAGAAAATGACTTGGGATTCGAGAAAATACATTACTGGCAAAGGAAGCTCAGGTTTGACTCGTGGTACTGCAGATACTGTATTAGCTTCAGGACGAGCAATTTTAGTTGTTGCACTAGCAGCTTTATCCTTTTTTGACTTTTTGATTGAAGCTCCTTGCTTTCCACCATCTATTGATCTTTTCTGAATAAGATGTTGATGACATCAATGTAAGGAATAACTCAAAATTTAACAGAAAGGAAAACCTATAGGGCAATCAAAGTAGAAATAGCATATATTACAAAATTAAATTAAAGATAAGCAAGAATTATTAAGTATATGAAATCCGCATCAAGGAAATTATGGAGGAGAACCAGGATCTGATGAGTATTATACCTTATTCTCATCCATGTCCCCCTCTTTGGTTTCTCCTTCTGTCTTTTCAGAATCTGAGAGAAAACCCCCCGTCTTCTCCAATTGTTCTTCTATAGAATCTTCAAGCAACTATAGAAAACAGAGAAAACCTCAAAGTTAACACCTAAACAACAAAAGCGATAAAAATAACTAATAACTTCCTCATTTACCACCAAGATGAAGAATGCACTCACCCCCCAACGTATTTCTTTTTTATTTATCTGATTAGCTGCATCCTGGCTGCTTCCAATTAATGTTACAGCATCAGGATCATCAGAAATTGAGATGGGTTGTCCAGGAGAAACTGCCAACATAAAAGAACTTGTATTTTCTACAGGGTCCACCAAATTCTTCATGAACTGGACATGCAGGTGCAACTAATTTGGAAGTAAAATGTACCTTGGAAGTTAATATGCTCATTGACAATCCCCAGAATTATAGCGCATTTTGACTTCCGAAGATGCTGCAGCAGGAGCTCGTTGGAGTACTGATAATAGGGTTAAAACCAACTTTTGAGAAATATACTCCAACAGAATTCTTATATGTTACAAATTACAGAAGAAAACCCTTAAATCACCTGACATATCTTAATGTTGACCTTACTCTGCCTAAGAGTATGAGCAAATTCCATTTCCTGTCAGGAAAAAAATTAAATAAAAATAATGAGATCTACAGAAGTAATTTAACCAAATTAAGAATGGAAAATGTAATGCAAAATCTTAGAGAGGTATTAACCTCCAGATGAGACGGAGAAAGAACCCCTTCCAACTTTTGAAGGTCTCGTGAGTGCATCATCTCATGATCTTCACGGAAGCTATTGAAAAAATTTCTTGCTAGGGATGTAAAATAATAATAGCAAAAATATGAGACAATTGCCACACTAACAAGCCACTTAGGAATTTAGAGGTTTCAATAAGGATTAAAGAAGAAGAAAAAAAATCAATATTTACCCTCTTGGATATGTCCTTTAGCAACAATATCCATATAACAATGGACAAATACTGGATAAAGCACACGAAGCAGCTCATGCTGTGGTGTTCAAAGGCAATCCACATCACCAAAGTACAAAAATCACATGTCAAAACAAATATGTACATGTCGAACCATGCACAAAGAAGAAATTAATCACTAGTTTACCTTGTACAGATCAAGTGAACAATAAGCCCACGACCTTAGTTTACCATACTCATCTTGGTAACGTGCCGGACTATCCTCTGGTCTGAATGACAAATAAAATTATTTAGGAAATTAATAACCAGAGTCTCCAGACCAAATGAATAACCAAACTATTAAAAACTTGAAAGAAAAGGACATTCTCATTCCCTTGTAAATAAAATTCTACAAATTGAGCATTTTCCAGGAGCCATTTCCACTTTCAAATTCTTATTCAAAATATTCACTCTCAACCAATCAATGTTAGAATCATAATGAGGGTTTCACGCACACATTGTTGTTTTAAGCGCCTCTTATTTCTTTTCTTTTTTTCCCAAAGGATTGTTACAGTTTCATTGAAATTCCAGTAATTGAACATAAAACTACTTCCATGACTAATTTCCACTCTCAATGTGAATTAAAAGTGCCTATTTTTTGCTAATGTTAAACTGTTTACTTCCCTCACTTCAGCTATAACCCTAAATAAATTTCTAAAAAACTCAAATCTTTAAACAAAAATGTCCATATTAAACAGTATAAAAGCAGATAAACTTTTTGCTCTCTATGCTTACTTAAATTGTTAACATATTGGAATCACAAAAATACACTAAAATTGCTCATTTCACATTGCCCATGAAAGCCATTTCTTTCTTCTCCAACAATAAAATCAGTGCACAACAAGCTAAAACCCTTGACTACAAACTTATTCAAGAACCCATTATTTCTTAAGCAATTTAGTACTCTGCTAAAAAAAAGGAACAAAAACTACAAAAGCATCAAGCTGAGTAAAAACTAAAGAGAAAGAAAAAGTAAGGTTCATGAGTTACTGAGAAAGGGAGTGAAGGAGGGAAGAGAGATCAGGATCCGAGTGGATACTGATAGCATTATTGCTGTTGTTTTGCTGCTGCTGCTGGATTTCTTCATGGAAAGCGAGCTCTGCTTGCCTGAACCCTTTCTTCTTTAAATATGTCTCCACAAATTTCACTACTGCTTCTTCGTCCATACCTGCTCTTCCTCCTCCTCTTCTTCTTCAAGTAAAAGACCAAGGCAAAGTGCCCCTTCTTTATCTTCTTCAAAATGAAGCACGCATCTCTCTCCTTTCTCGCTCGCTTCTTGGTCGAAGCTTTGCTGATTTGGGATGGCGATTGGGCTTTGATATATCAATCCGGAGCCCAGAAAAAATATCATTTTGGGTTTGGGGTTTGTTTGATAATTGGGTCCTGATTATTGTTGAAATGTATTTTTAAAATTTTAATTTTTTTAAAAAGAAAATTTTAAATTTATATTTTTTTATTTATATTTTTTTTATTTTTTTGATGTTATGATATTTTATGTCAAAGATAAAAAAAATAAAAAATATTATTTTAATATATTTTTAAATAAAAATTACTTTTAAAAACATTATATATCATAATTTTAAATATAATTTAAATCTAACTGTTAAATTTATATGATGAGTTTTTCACTATCAATAATAATAAAAAAAGAATTATTAAAAAATATATGTTAAATATTTTAAAAAAATTATTGCAAATTATAACATTAAAATGATAGAGTTAATTCAAAAACTTTATAATTCAAACTTTGTTTAAGCTAGATTTATTTTTAATTTATATATAAAGTTGATTCTAAATTATTCAATCATTATTTGAAATCAAATAATCTTATCAAACTTGTGTAAATTTTATTTAGGTTAATTTAGTTTTTTTCAAATATTTAAAAAATATTATTTTAAAATAAATCTAAATTAATATATTTAATTATGAGTTAACTTCACAATCCAAAATACAGAAATTAACTTATAGTGGAACTTTCCAGCGAGTACATGACTATCAGTATAGCTAACGAAGAATTATTCTTTTGCATGAATGGAAAAGAATGGAAAGAAGGGAGAACAACACCAAAATATACTGAAAACATGAAATAATCTTCGCGAAAATATAATCAACCTATCCAAATTAGATATGTGGATAGGTTGGGACTTAGAACTAGCTTTTATATTTTTTGATATAATAATGAGGAACTGCTTAGTAATTGATGTTTTCTGTAATCTTAAGTTTTAATGATCAAATAGTTGTCTAGATTTTACATAAAAAATCAAAAACAATTATCATATTTTAAAACATATCATATAACTAAAATATATTTTTAAAAAAATCAAAATTTTTTACATCACAACCATAAAAATTACTATAATACTAAACTACACATACACAAAAAAAATAGCTATGATTTAAAAAAAATTAAAAATTAATATTTATTTAAAACTATTTTGAAATGAATTTTTACATGTAAAATAAATAAATTAAAATTTTAAAAAATTAAAAAAATATTATTTTAGCTTCTACAAAACAAGAAATTAAAAAATAATTATGTGGGGCTCAATATAAAATCATTCCAAATAAGAATGTAAGCATTGATATTATTTATACATATCTTAAAATATAAATTAATCAGTTTTATTATTTTATTAAACTAACTATAATTTCATAATGAATACCATCCATTTAAGATGTTTTATGGTTTGCATCACTTTATGATTGTGTCATGACATTAATTAAAATTTCATTAAGAATAAAATTTAAATGGCAATTAAATTTCACAAACACATGATTATTTTGAGATTTTCTCTTGAAGTAATTATATAGTATAATTGATGATATTATAATTTAATTTTTTTTTGTAAAGTTAATCAGGCATGTTTTTAAAGCATATTCAATTATATTATGTGTTGATGAGTGTGGATAATTAAATATTTTTTTTTGATTTTTTTTTGTTCTTCACTTTAAAAATTTAGTAAGTAATATCTTTCATTTTTATATAAATATAAAAATTCATATTTATTTAGATATTCAACATTTACTAAATAGTATTTTACTATGAGAATAACTAATGAATTTATAAGTTATTACATAAATTTTCTTCAAGTGGTTTTGAAAATTATATTTAAGAATTGTCACTAATCCCTAAAAAGATAGATATGTAATCTAAAAAGATAAACATGTAACGCATTACCTTTTTATCTTGTCCAAATAAAAATAAACTATATATTAAAGTTACATATAATTATTATATTTTGAATCAATATATTTTTTTAATAATAAATAAAATTTAGGTTTTTAAAAATATATAAGCAATCATGTATATTTATGATATAAATTACTCCTATATAATTCTACAGCAAATACAAGAAAATATAGACATGGTAAATATTGAACAGAAATATTCAAATAATTTATATTTAGCATTAATAATACAAAAATATATTATTATTACCTTGAAATGAAACATTTTTTTGGATTAACTCAATTTCCCATGTAATATATTTAAATTTAGAGTCTTCTAGTTTTACAATATCTATGAATAGCAAGCACATTATTTTAAACATTTTTTAAAAATATTTACTAACAATTTCATATAAATATTGATATTTTTCTTGAAGTTTTCTATTTGAAGTATCTAAAGAAACATGATGATATTTTTCTTGAAAATTTTAACTCATACTTTAATTTTAAATTAATTTATAAACTTTACAATGTTGTTGAATTCATTAACATATTTTTTTTAATATTTTTTTTAATTTTATTCTACCATCTTATATCCATATCTTGTGAAAGAATATAAGATTCTTTACTTGTAATTAAGATAACATACAAAGATAGCTATGGATGTCATGCTTATATTATTATCGTTGTTTTCATTTATATTCCTATTATTATTAACACTACCATTACAATTAATATAATAAACTATGCTATTAATCACATCATGATAATCTATTTTAAAAAAAAAATTATCTTGAAATAAAGCATTAAACTACTATAACTAAGTCTCAATTTAGTCATGAAAAAGTAACATCTATTACAAACATCCTGCGTAACTTAATTCAAACTAAAAAGTCAAGAGTGCATCCTCTCAATTTTAGAATCTTAATGAGGGTTTCTCGCACACATTGTTGTTTTAAGTGCCTCTTATTTCTTCTTCTTTTTCCAATGGATTGTTACAGTGTCATTGAAATACCAGTAATTGAACATAAAACTACTTCCATGGCTAATTTCCACTCTCAATGTGAATTAAAAGCTCCTATTTTTCGCTAATGTTAGACTGTTTACTTTTCCCCACTTAAGCTAAAACCCTAAATAAATTTCAGAAAACCTCAAATCTTTAAACAAAAAATGTCCAAATTAAACAGCATAAGAGCAGATAAATTCTTCACTCTCTATGCATACTTAAATTCTTAACACACTCTAATCACAAAAATTGTTCATTTCATATTGCCTATTAAAGCCATTTCTTTCTTCTGCTACTGTAAAATCAGTGCACAACTAGCTAAAACCCTTGAAGACTCACTTACTCAAGAACCCATTATTCCTTTGCCAATTTAGTACTCTGTGCTCCAAAAAAAAATAAAAAAAACCCACAAAAGCATCAAGGTGAGTAAAAACTGAATTACTTACAATTTAAACTACTAAGCCTACCTGTTTGTAATTTACAATGGGCAAAACACATTGAGATTAGAAATATTTTGCACATGGTGTCCCCCGATAATTAATTTTGTCAAAAACAAGAGAAGAAAAGGACATTAAATGGCTAAAGATATATACTCGTAGGCTAATTTGTAACAAAGCTCGATGGTATATGCTAATTAATTAAATTTATTCCTTCGAATCGCTGAAGCCTGTCTAAAGATCTTCGTTCGTATGTCTAGTTGTCTCATGGTAGTAAAGAAAATGGACGTTGTCTTCAACCCGCTTACTATGTGTCTATCACTGTACAATCGTCATCCCTCTCTAAATTCCAAAGATGAACCTATTGTCTTCATTCTGTGTCCAGAACCTTGTTGCTGTGCTCATTGTACTAATACAAGGAAAAGCACTGCCAGTGATTTTAACCTCCTCTTTCCTCCTCACTGCAGATTCAACAATCACTGCTAGCTCCTAATAGCTCTAGTGGAAACGAGACGAATTATGAAGCCTTGCTAGCCTTCAAAGCAAAGATACAAGACCCGCACAGTAATACCTTGAGCTCGTGGAATGATTCTCTTGATTTCTGCTACTGGCCAGGGATCACATGTGGCCGTCGACATGGAAGGGTCAGAATTATCAATCTAGCGGACCAAAACTTGGCAGGCTCCTTGTCTCCTTACGTGGGAAATATTAGCTTCCTTCAAGAAATAAGACTCGCAAACAACACAATTCATGGTGAAATTCCACCTGAAGTTGGGCGCCTGTTGAGATTACGAATTCTGATGCTGACTAATAATTCCATAGAAGGCAAAATTCCAGCCAACTTGTCAGGCTGCTCTAGCCTTGCAGAGGTCTATAATGATCGTGTATAAGCTGTATAAGCTGCAACAGGTAACAATACCTGTATAAGTTGCAACAGGTAACAATTGTTCATTTCCATTGCCCATTCCCCTTAACATAGCCAGCATCTTAATTGAATAATTCACTAAATACTTTGTTCGATCATAAAATTGTATTGTAATAACTTCATCTCCCAGTATATTTGTCATGTAATAAGGGGGAAAAAAAATTCTTTTTCAGCTATATTTACATATATCTAAACTTTCTCGAGTGACAGAGTATGGCCAAGGAAGAGAGGTGTCAATATATGGAGATGTCTACAGTTATGGGATCCTATTGTACGTTGGAGATGATGACAGGGAAGAGGCCCATCGATGACGCATTTGAGAAAGGCCCTAATCTTCACATGTTTGCCAAGATGGCCCTGCCCGACCATGTTATGGAGATTACAGACCCAGTGCTTCCAAGTGAGAGACTCTTGGAAAATGCATCAAGCATGGAGGAGTGCGTGACCTCTTCGGTGAAAATTGGAGTGGCGTGTTCCATGGATTCACCTAGAGATCTTATTTACCTTTGTTTTTTATCCCCCCCCCCTTTTTTTTTGTGTTGTGCTTCTTTTCTTTTTTAATATTCTAAAGCTTAGGTTATGGTATTTTCATTTTGTAAAGAAATTTTGAGTCCATTTCCTTGGTTCATAGACTTTGAAAGGGATTCCAATATTCAAAAGCTAAGTTGTTAGAATCATGAAAGATTACTTGTAATAGAGAACGTTTTCATCAAGTGAGGATGAAGGGTTTAATCCTTAATAATAAATTTTTTCTTCTTTATTTAAATTTCCTCAAGAAGTAATTAAATTATTTTTACACTATTTTCAGTTTAATACTTTATATTATAAGTAAAATACCTTGTGTATGCATGTGTACGTACATGCCAAGAATTTCTCTTAATTCAATTGCAAATTTAAGTATTTAATTTATTTTAGCTTATCAATTTGCATGCAATCATTTTTAAACATTTTAAATTGAACTAATTGTTAATTTATTTATTACATGTATATAATCTCTTAGATTAAATTACTCCACATTCGTAATCTACATCATCATGTAAATAGCTTATCGTTATCATCATACTTCTAGAACGAGAAAGCTTCATGGTGTTAGAGCCACCATGGATTGTTCAATCATTGAGGTTATTGGGGGGTCTGGGGTTGACGTGCCTATGTGAGCTACACAATATTCTTGCTGTCTGGAAGACTTTTTCTAAGGAAAAAAATTAAATAATTTTCGTATAATTAAAAACCACGTTTAATTTTTCGAATAATCCATTTATATCTGCATTATATATTGTGATAAATCTCTTTCTATTGTATACAAAATCGACTTTTTAGCTTTTTAGAGGGGAGAATTTCCAAGGGGTACTTGGGGTTCATTTATTATGCCATGAGAAGGGAGAGGCTTTAGAGTACTTCTGGAGTTGTTATTAATATTTATTTTATAAAAATTATAGGCACATTATAAGGGAAAAAATAAAAAATATTTTTGATATATTTAGAAATGATTTTGATATATTTATTTTATAAAAATTATAGGCACATTATATGGGGAAAAATCATACTTTATTTTATTTTTTATTTCGAATAATATTGTCAAAAGCAAGAGCAGAAATTAAAGCGCATTGAATTGCAAAATAAATAAATGAGATATTATAAATTGATTTGTTGGAAAATTCAAGGATATGCTAATTATTATTATTTTTATTGGTACAAGAGGATAGCTGATAAATTAAAAATATCCCTCAACAGTTGCGCAGAAGCATTTCCCAAATATCTTCATGTGTGGCCAAGACCATAATTATTAAATCTTACTTGGAAGTTTACCGATCACAAATGCTCGGGATTATTGATTATGCAGGTTAATTAATTTTTTTAAAAATAAAAATAATATTATTTTAAAAATAATCAAAATTAATTTTATAACATTAAACTTGAATTTAAGTACTATAATTTACAATTATTTAGTATATAGTTAGTTTTTTTTCCAAGCTCGATAAATTAATAAGTAATATTTTTATCTAGTTTTTATTTTAAAGTTAAGATTTAAATAATATTACAATTAATTAATAAACCTCCATGATCTAAGAGTATTAATTTATAAAGATTTATTTAAAATTAATTTTTAGATTCAAAGTAATTCAAACATGGTTGGTTACTTAATTTTTAAGCTTCCTAGTATCTGGAACAACAGTTCTTTCATTGCTGCTGGATAGATTCAGATTTCCATCAGATAGTAAAATAGAAAAACTACGTTGGAGGCTGTAGCCCATGTAATTATGTTGCTGTTCTTGAGCATGAACCAAAATGTTCAAGATCGAGAACACTTGCATCAAGTAGCAGGATGCTTAGGAACTTAAAAAAAATACATGAATCAACAACTTTTCAACAGAAATGCAGCACCCAGTTGGCCTCTTGTCATGATGTAGAGTTCATCTCAACGAACCCTAATTGTACTGATTGTATCTCAAAATAGTGCATGATGATATCTAGGCAAGGTAATCATATCCAATAATGAGTCTCAAAGAATAGAAAATAGTGGTTGGGGCGATGCCTGGCTTGCTTGCGAAAGCGAGCAGTACGCATGGGACCTCTTCTGCGTATATCTTTGCTAATGCAAGAAGCCCTTGAAGTTTAATTATTGAAAAAAGAAGTGTTTTCGTTTTGTATTTTGTACAAAGACATGCAATTATGCTTGCCACCACCCTATTTATGGGATCCAAGAACTCAATTATTTCACTCATGGGGGAAGATTAGTGCAAGAAGATGCAGACAAATCAAGCAAATTAAATACATTTTTTTAACTAAAATATATACATAATTAAAATTTAAAAGGGTATGCTTTCATGAATACAGAAGATATTGCTCATTTCTCTTGGTATGAGGCCCCCCCATCGCTGTAGTGGGAAAGAAAGGTGATGGTTATACAAAAACAAGAAAAAAAAAGTTGGCCAAGTCTGAATTTACATAATGGAAGGAGTTTTAAATTTATTTTAGTCCCTAAACAAATTATTTTTCTTCAATATACCCTTTTGTCTGTATTTTTCATCCAAACTAATAGAAAAATCACATGATTTACACATGATATATTGTGAGTAAAAAATACGGTTTACTTTGTATAGGGTGTCTTGTATTTTAAAGGTTGTGTCCAATAAATCTTTATATACTATTGTATCACTCATGTCCTTAAAGTTTAGTCAAGTTATTCTAGGGATGGTGGTTGATATAAAAACTAAAATCAGAAGTCTTGATAAATTAATTAGTTCACTTGAAAAAATCTAGTCCTCAAAATCCCTGTATTTTTAAATTAACCATCAAATTTTGTCTTCAGGTCCTCAAAATTTTTCATTAATTTTGTTCTATGACGGAATTTAATAATTGAATACATACATACATACATACATACATACATACATACATATATATATATATATGTATGTATGTATGTATTAATGAGCCTTGAAATATCTTTAGGAGCCGGTCAATACTTGACAAATAAATTAGCTGAAATGATCATGTTATGGAATCACAATTATTAAATTCCACATGATCTTCAACATGATTTTTTTATTTTAAATTCAACTCAAAGTTTACTCGAGTTACAGGAATGAGTTTAATAATTTTAAATAATTGTATCCATGAAATATCTTGAGGCGCCGGTCATTGATCAGCAAATAATTCAGCTGAAATCATATTATGAAACGGATAGAAAAGAAATATTAATCCTCTCTTTAATTACAATTAAAGTAGGTATTATTATTTAATCATATCAAGGAGCGTTGGACTTGTCCCTTTCATTATCGCTCTAATAAAAAAAATTAATGATTCAAACTCGAATTAATCTTACCTTTCCTTTCAAAATTCTAAGTTTCTAACTGAAGTGATTCTTCCTTTTCTCCTTTGCACTGATCATGATTAATTAAATACTAGACAATAATGTTATTGATGTCAGAGGGAATTTCTCTTTCATTGATCGATGAGTGGATGGATTTAACTGATATAGTTTTCAAGATTAAATTTAATATAACAGTTTTTGAGAAAATAAATATTTTTTTGGATATTTCTTTTTTTTATTTAGTTTGAAATTTTATTTTTTTCCCTTTTGATATTGTTTGTTAGGTTTTTCTAATTTCCTTCATTTAAAGGAAACTATTTTTTTTCATTATTCCTTATTATTGAGTTTTTCTATGTAAAAGGATTTTTTTATTCAATACTATTTAGATTTTTTAAATTTTTATATAAAAATGATAATAATCTTTTTACGAGTAAACTTGAATGAATATAAATATTTTTTTTTATAACAAACCTTGCCATTCTTTTTTTATATATATAACAAACCTTGGCATTCTTGCCATTCTTGAACGAATATAATATTTTTTGAGTTAAAAATCAACTTATAAAATATTTAAAAAAAAACATGTAATAGCACAGAAATAGACACTCAACGTCTAAAAATACAGCCCCGACAAGAGTTGAACATTGTTAAAAGAATATCTCTAAGTAACCATAAATCAATAATCAAAGACTCCAATATTCAATTGTGAAGCATCGAACCCAACAAACGCGTCTTCTCCTATAAGTAAAAATAAAAACTTGTTTATATTTCAATTCTTGCAGCCCCCGAGGAAAATAAAAATAAAAACAAAAAACCCTTGGTGCTCCTCTGTTGGCCTCAAAACAATCAACAAATTCCCGTTCTTCTTCTCGATTTTATACGACCAACTCCTTCTTTTGACAACCCTTTTAATGGGATCCATCAAAATTAGCATCTCTTCCATCCTTTCTTGGATTCCCTTACATCATGTTGCATAGCCAAATTACCAAAGTCTCAAATTGAACCAAGAAAGAAAATCTCGATGACGAGTTGTTGAGCTTTATTCAGTCATGGAGGAGAGGAATGTTCTTTTTGGGAAGTATGAGATGGGGCGGCTACTGGGGAAGGGGACTTTTGCTAAAGTTTACTATGGGAAACACTTGGTAACCGGAGACAGTGTGGCTATCAAAGTTATAAACACAGATCAAGTCAAGAAAGAAGGCATGATGGAACAAATCCAGACAGAGATCTCAGTGATGCATCTTGTTCGTCATCCCAACATTGTTGAGCTCAAGGAAGTCATGGCGACAAAGACTAAGATCTTCTTCATCATGGAGTATGCTCGAGGTGGAGAGTTGTTTGCCAAAGTAGCCAAAGGAAGGCTCAAAGAAGAAGTTGCTCGAAAATATTTCCAGCAACTAATCAGCGCGATTGATTATTGTCACAGCAGAGGTGTTTATCATCGAGACTTGAAGCCAGAGAATATGTTGCTTGATGAAGACGAAAACTTGAAAATCTCTGATTTTGGCTTGTCAGCCTTACCTGAACAATTGCTGCAAGATGGACTTTTGCATACTCTGTGCGGGACTCCTGCTTATGTTGCCCCAGAAGTCTTGAGAAAGAAAGGCTATGATGGATCAAAAGCAGATACATGGTCATGTGGGGTGATTCTCTACGTGCTTCTTGCAGGATTCTTGCCATTTCAAGATGAAAATGTTATGAAGATGTACAGGAAAATCTTCAAGGCTGAATATGAGTTTCAGCCCTGGTTTTCAACAGATGCTAAGAGATTGATTTCAAGACTTCTTGTTGCTGATCCTGAAAGGAGAATCACAATTCCCGCCATAATGAGAAATCATTGGTTTCTGAAAGGGTTTTTAAGACCAATGGCCTTTTCAGTTCAAGAATCAATCATGGATAAAGCAGAACAAGATCAAGATCTTGATTCTTGTTCTGTTGTCCAGCCTAAAGTATCATCACCAAGATTCTTCAATGCATTCGAGTTCATCTCTTCAATGTCATCTGGGTTTGATCTGTCCAGTCTTTTTGAGACTAAGAAGAAACCAGGGTCGATGTTCACTTCAAAAGTGTCAGCAAGTGCTATCATGGAAAAGATTGAGGGGGTTGCAAAAGGGCTGAATTTTAAGGTAGCAAAAGTTATAGATTTCAAAGTGAGGTTACAAAGTCCATGTGAGGGAAGAAAGGGGAAGCTGGCAGTGACAACAGAGGTGTTCGAGGTGGCACCGGAGGTTACGGTGGTGGAGTTCTCCAAGTCTTCCGGAGATACCTTGGAGTATGCCAAGTTCTGCAAGGAAGATGTTAGGCCTGCACTAAAAGACATTGTTTGGACCTGGCAAGGAGACAATGTTTGTACTAATGATAACAACAATAGTCAAGTAGAAGATTGTGAAATTCAAGTGTTGTAGTAGGGCTTTGATCTTAACTGGGGGGGTTTTACGATTTTCTGTCATCTGTAAATAAATTTTCGCAAGTAAATTAATGCAGAGGTTGAGTGTCTTTGTTAAGCACAAAATCAACTCATTTAGTTTCTATATTGGATCATCTTAATATCAGTTTTACTTGCAAGAAACTTGAATGCTTGATGGAGGAAAAGAATTTTGGATGCCACCAATATAATTTGATTGTCTTAAAAATAAGAAAAATTATTCAGTTTAACATAAGTCAATGTTCTTCTCTCTAACATATAATCTCAACATACGAAAGACCGGTCCAAAAAGACTTAAACTAGTTTAGAAAACAGTTCCACTGGCTGTTAGTTGTACAAGTGGTAGGAAGAACTGAAAGTGGTTGTGCTTTCATTGTCGTATTGCTTTCCCTCCCCACTATCTATGATAAAGTTCTTTATTTGAGCACGCGTTCAACTATCCTGGTTTTTGGCACGGAAAGATACAGGGAGGGGCATTTCTCTAGTAGGAGAGACAAAAACCTCATTGCCTTCATTGGCTGGTTTAATTCCCACTATCCAAATGCTTTTTTTTTGTTTTTTATGATTGGTGATGGCGTACTAAAATCATTATATTCAAGCAAAAGGTTGTTTCATTGAAATAAAAATTAATGATATAAATATTTGATTAATCACGATTAAAAAATTTTAATATCTATAAAAATAATTTTTATTGATGAGATTTAAAGAATTTTTAATAATAAAATTAATAATTTAAATTTTTTTTGTGTGATTAATATTTTAAAACACACGAGTTTTTTAAAGTAAACAAAGTTATAGACTCTTTACTTGAATAGTTTAAAGAAAACATATAACCTCTAAACCTATATCTTTAAAAACAAAAAACAAATCTAGGAATTCCTTAATTTCTGATGATATTAATAAAAAATAAATATTTTTTATATATTATTAATAAAAAAAATATACCTTACATACCATTAATGAAATAAAAAAAATATAATAAGCTCATTGAAAAACATTGAAAAACCTTTGTATATTTATATATATGCAGGGATATAATTACCTTCTACATGAACACTTTTAAATATATTAAATCTGATAATTTATTAAATTTATAATGATCCGGTTTAATTTATCATTATATTCAAGTATATTAAGTTTGATATTTTACTAAATTTATGGTTATTTAAATTTAATTTATAACTAAATTTAAATATATTATACATGTTTAACCAGGTTAATATTTTATCTATGGTTTTGGATTGTTTGGAAACATAAAAATATTGACTCGTCAACAGTAGAGAAAAACAAGTTTGGACCAATGAAAGTCCTATTAAACATTCGGTACCACTCCCATCAACCTTTTGCTCTAGCTAACTAGGTTTTTCATGGCTTCTTCTTTGCTTAAAATTGAAAGTATTGATTCTTTAAAAACCATAGTCTAACTATGAACTTCTTCTTTTTCTTTTTCTTTTTGATTTTCAAGGCTAACAATTTTTTTTTATGATTTAATAAAAACAGACTACCCATATACTTTTTTATTGGATGGGTTATTTTAGAGATAAAATTACGTGATATTCCATCGTAGATTGATTAGTTAGAATGGAAACTTTGTATGCATGGATGGGATCATGATGCTGAACATATATATTTGGGAATTTTATAAGTTTTTTCACATACATTATCTCGAATACTTTATTTGAGAATTTGGAAGGATGCGTTGACATCAAGACTAAAGATAGTGTAAATATCAGGGAGAAGCATCGAGCCCTAAATCTCCTGGTGAAAATGATACATGGATTATGATCTATGCATCCCAAATAAATAAAATCATGCTGATAAGACACAAATTATATATAATTAATTTACAACCTTCTGAATATATATATTAAATAAAATCTTTGTCATGGCATGTCGGGTAACAAAGCACCAAGCACCCTCAATCCTGTTATAGATCTTGCGATTGATGAGTGATAAATCTCTCAAGTCTCTTCATTAAAGATACTTTTTAACTTTTCAAGCGAACTCCTTAAGCAATTTCGATTTGTTTATATATATATATATATATATAGAAGGATTTATCCTTCTATATTTCGATTGTTGAAATGCAATTTGTATATAACAGTTTTTTTGTTTCAAAAGCAAGATTCATAAAATAGAACTTAGTTATTTAGTTATTGTTAGGGGATAAAATAAAATAAAAAAATATTTAGTTGAAGAGATAAAAATGAAAACTTAAAATAAATATGTTTTTGAGATAATTTTAAAGTAAATTTATGTATTTTTAAAACATGAAATACATGAAAATATATTCTCTCTATTTTTATTGTCCCATAACTTTTATCTCAAAACAATAACTAAATAATATTTAAAAACTTAATAATATCTAATGAATTATTAATCCTATTTATATTTATAGTTTCGTAACGATATTCATCCATGCTTTTCAAAAAAAACAAACTTTATTTTTTGAAAAAGCTTCATTAATATATTTTTTAGCTTTTTTATTATTTTGATATATGGTGTTAAAAATACATTTTTTTTAAAAATATTTTAATATATATTTTTTAAAAAACCTATAATACACTAACACAGGCAAAAAAAAGAAAAAAGAAAAAAGAAAAGAAAGGGAAAGGTAATGAATTACAATCAATGTCTAGAAATAAAAACAAAATCAAATTGTGCAGATTTGCCCACTTGAATTTGGGCGTACCACTAAGATAAAATAGGCCCAATTTCTCAAGAAGAGACAGAGTATGCCTACTGCCAAAAATGCAAAAGGACATAATGGGCCTGGATAACTTTAGAAGAAAGCCTACGGGCTTGCATCAACTCAGTTCTATAGCTTCATTTTTTTAGCTCTCACCAGCCCAAGCCATGATTCTTGAATTGCAATTAAAAAGAAATTGGATCATAATTCAAGAAAAATTATATTTCTCTCCTTGTTAGGTCATGTCCAAGTGACCGATTCAAGAAAAATTTAGGGCTAGATGGGTGGTAAGTGAGGTAAGTTGACACCATAAATCACCACAATTAAAATAAGTTAAGAATCTATGTGTCTGAAAAGAAAATAATTTGATTTTTTAATGTGTTTTCTGATATTTTTAATATATTCATGTTAGAAATAAAAAATAATCTGAAAAAAATATTTTTAATACACTATTGAAAACTTTTTTGCAAGATAACCGTGAGTTGTATTGCCCAATATATTAGATATGAGAAACAATTAATGGAGCCCAAAATGGTAGTCCAAGCCCAAATATTTTGTGCATGCTAGAATTCTTTTATTCTTTACCCTTAAGAACAAAGATATGGACACCATCAGAATTTGTACTCATACCCTCTATTCCGATTTAAAAAAAAAATTAAGAATAAGTTGGTGTTTAGAACTATTGGAAATTATTACTGTTGCTGTTTTCTATTGTTATTAGGGCTGATGCTGGGTTTTAGTAGTTAAGATTATAGTTATAAAATTTAACTTGTCGTGAGATTAGGGTTATTGGTTGGATAATTCAATTCAAAACTAAAATAATATTGTTTTAATTTAGTTTTTAAAATAAACATTAAAGTAAAGTTATTTTAATTATTTGTTTTTGAACCTTATCCCAGTTTTATCTCTCGGTCTGACTATTTTAATAAACTTTTATCCTGGTTCAACTTTCAAATCCAACTAAATGTAACTCATCACGTTATAGGTTAAGAGAGAGAAATTTTATTTTATTCTTGGAATAATTGCAAAAAACCTGCCCTTTCATCGTCTTAGTTGTCGCAAGTGCTTATATGATATTGCAACATCGTGATTAAAGAATCATCGCTTAATATTTTAATTTAGAGTTATTAAAAGATATTAATAGAATTATTTTACCATGAATAAAAGTGATGAACAACTAAAATAATTTTAGAAATTTTCAAATTAATTTCTAATATTTAAATGTTAATCTACTTGTAGGTCTAACATCCTTACTAAAATATTAACTATTAATTTTCATTAATTAAAATTTTAAGAAGTAATTAAAATATTAACAAAGTTCTTATTGATTCAATAAATTAGTTATTTTTTAAATTTTTATGTTATATATAGTAGGTGGTAAAAACCAAAAAATCCTTTTTTTTCTATAATATAACTTAAATTTATTTATAATACCGATGAGCCAAAAAAGATATATACTATATATATGGAATATATACAAAAAATGAAAAAATTCAAAAACAAAATTTTTTTTTTTGTTTTGCAAACTTTTTTATGTGTATGTAAATTTACAAAATTTAAGAAATAACTACTCACTCACAAATAAAAATAAGGAAATAAATTTGTGGGTTCTATTCTAAATTCTAATATCTAATAGTAAAATAGAACTTGTGTTTTATGGAAATATTAAATCATATAAAGTTTACTAATGAAATGGATTCATTTAAAATTCATAAAATTCACAGATGAAAAAATAAAAAATAAAAAATAAAGCATATATATATAAATATATATAATTTTAGACACAAAAACTGAGGACTTGACCCAAAATAAAACCAATGGGATTGATTTAAAAATACTAGTTCAACTTTAAATTAAATTAAAAATTATAATTTGACTTAAAAATAAACAATTAAATCAAAAACAAATTAAAATTTAAAAAAACACAAAAATATAATTTTTTTTAGAACAAATACAAATTCAACACCAATGGCATGAAAAATACAATAGTAATCGTTAGAAACGAAATTGAGCAAACGCAAATCACAAAAGAGACAAATCACCACGTATGCGTGCTGATCTAATGGATTTCAACATCATGCAAACAACCTGTAATTTGCAAGCAAGTGGTAGGGACATGACTTGTAGCTCCAAGAGAGAACTGCTTGCCGTTGTTGACTTGAAAATAAAGCCAAGTCTTCCACGTAAATGTATATGCTGATTCTTTTCACAACAATAATATTGTGGAAAATCTTTTCCACTGTCCTTGCTTGTTCTAGATTTGCTGGCGAAAAAAACGTTTTGAAACATGAGCACCCAGTTCTGCAGTGGAGGATAATGAGCAGTATCATATTCGAAAAGTAAACATGGAGCATTTCACATTCCTGGAAAACTTGAGAGCTCTAGAGGACCCCCATGCATGACGATAGGATGAGGAGGAGTGAGTGATGCAATATGCAGACATCATCAGGAAAATAATGCAGAGGACCTGTGATTAGACGTCATTGAAGAGGTCTTGACCTGCAGATTCTACGCAACAAGGTGTGATTAATTTATGATATGTGGAAGAAATTAAACACCTACTCTTCGACTGAAAAGTTTAGTTAGGATTCCATAGGCAGGAGAAATTGATGTTTAGGGAGTGATTATAGTCAGACATCATCGCTGGAAAGTTAATCTCCTAGTTGATCCAAGCTGCTAATTGCTAGTAATGCCATGTCAAAAGCCTGTCAAGATTTATGTCCACACCATCTCTTGTATAAGAGCATAATTTATGTCTCACCTTTATTATTAAAATAGTATTTGATTACTCTCTTAATAAAAAATAAAGACGACCAAGGAGAAAGATGAAACTTCTTTTTCTATGCCTCATGCAAAAAATTAAATTAACATTTGGTACAAGTCCAGGTACAGCTCATTTATTTAAAAACTAATAATATAATAATAATATTTTAAAAACTTAAATTAATTTTTCTAAAAACCATTTAAAATTATTTTTTTTTACTACGTATTTTTCTAACAATTTTGTCGAATAGCAGACAATAAATATATATTATAAGATATAAATTTAGTATTGAAATATTTAATTTTTTTCTATAAAAAATTCAAAAACTCAAAAATAAACTTTATTTTTAAAAAAATATATTTTGTTTTAGTATAAATGACCAAATCCTAAAAGTTTTTCATGTATTTTTTTTGAAAATAAAAAATCACATTTCTATCATGTTTAAAAAAATATATATTATAATTAGTTTATAATTATTCATTAGAATTTACTTAAAATATAAAAAATCTCATAATAACTAATTTGTTACTCAAAACATTAGGAATATGAAATAAATGTGATGATAAATATGTAACTTATAACAATTAGAATTTAATCTAATAAGATATAAATTTTCTCACGAAATGAGATTTGCATTGAACCTCAAATAAAACTAATAGATAAAAACATGATCTAAAAAAATTAATAAATAATACAAAAATAAGATATATTAAAGGTAGTGTATCTTTTCTTTACCCAACTAATTTTTTTATTTAGATTTTTATAAATATAATTTTATAATTAAATTTAAAATCTCTATTAATATTCTTAAAATACAAATTTGTCATTTTACATCATGCACCATGCACACCAAGACATCTATCATGGCTTTTTCAAAGTTATTTAACGAAGAACATGACAAATTCTCTTTTTGTGTTTCATGTGTATAGCCTAACGACACATTCAGTGTGGTCACCCATGAACTTTCAGTCAATTTCAACACAATGACTCCTGGTTCTATTAATTAAATACATAAAATAATCTAAATCTTTGACTTTTCTCTTTTCTGTACAATATTTTATTAATAAGTTTTCATAGTGTGGATAAGGATTAGGTCAGGATATTCTGTCTGCTAAGGTTTGCATTTTTACCAAGGCACAAATCTTTGCCCTAATAATGTGGATACAAGAAGATAGCAGTGTCCTGTGATCACTGTCCTTTGTGTTCCTTGCAAGGGGGACTGTACTGTGTGATCTCCCATGTGCTGCCCTCTACTTTTGAATTTGTTGCTCTGTAAAATTCATCGACATATTAACTTAATATCATTCTGTAATAGTAGTCGAGTGCTAAGTAATTTGGACTAAGAGATTTGTGTTTTTATAGTTTTATATATTTGATTATTTATATAACAGTCACTAAAGATTTATATGATTATTAATTTTAGGGTCTATAAAATTAGTCGTGATGTGCGTAAACTGATCCAAACACCCACTTTAATCTAAAAAAAATATATATATCATTCTGCAAGTAATTTATATTTAATTTGACCACTCTTTTTTTTTAATTAAATTAAAAGTTTAAGACAATATAGTGGTAAATACAACAAATTTTCTAGTTAAATTACTTTCTTTCAAGATATGTTTGAAAGAGTTGATATTGGTTTATAATTTTTTATTAAAATGATTCTTTGACATTCATAATAAATTGGATAGGATGATTTTTTATTTTTATTTTGAAAATACACACATAAAAAATAAATAACAAGTTTATTGGTATTAACTTTGGAATGCTTGAAAACGATTTTTTCTTAAGGTCATTTATATAGAAACACTTGTGATTAGCAGGCTTAAAGAAGAAGAAGTATTAATAGATTATAAATCTAAGTTAATAGATTATAAGTGACTCATTTTTATTCTTTGTTCCAATATCACATATCAGCATAACCCATTACATGTGGAAATTAAAACCATTTTGCAAATGTTGTAAATCATTATGGGTTGGAAAAGTGGATTCCAGCTCTGCCCTTCCAAAAAGATACAAAGAATTGGCTCTTTTTATGGGTTCATTTGTCATGCTAGAATTCATGCTATAATTTTTTAGGGGCATCTCGGTTTTTTTAATGATTTTTTACATAATTAAATCACTTGATTGTCTTAAAAAAAAAAGACTTCACTATGGCATAATGATTTATATATATATATATATATATATATATATATATATATATATATATGTATATTTCACCTTTTCAAGTAGTGTAATTAATAACTATATTGTCTTTAAAATCAAAATTTTCAAAGCTTTACTACAAGACTTATTCATAATTTCACATTGTTTTTTTTTTAAATAATTATTTGATCCTATGTTCAATGTTGTAATTTGATAAATAAAAAACTAAAACAATTACCAATACCTACGTGGTCAGTTACTCTATTATCTTTGAGCAACTTGTGATCCTAACTTCGATAGTCAAAACTATTGTTTTGTAGCATCAATTAATTCTTGTGACATGTATGATCAATAGATTTCTTGTTGGACAACTATTTTTTCTTTTATTCCCTTTCTTTTTTCTCCTCTTGGAAATTTGCACTTAGCTCTTTAAATTTACAAATCAACCCTTCAAGTTTTTTTTTCTTTTGGTTTGGTCCCTCTTTTCTTATTTTTATTTTTTATTTTAATTAATTTCTAAAACATTTTTTTTTAATTTCATCATGCTTTAATGTTTTAGTTAGCTAGATTTTTTCATTATTTTTTTAATTTTATTTGATATAGTTTTTGTTTTTTTTAATTTCACCTTTAATTTTTTTTTTCAGATTTGATGCTTTTTTTAATTATTATTTTTTTGTTCTAATAAATTTTTTAAATTAATATTTTTTTTTAATTTTATTCTTCAACAAAAAAAAAAGAGATCTCTTTTCTTTTGGGCTTCAGAGAGAATGACAGACAAAGGAGATAACTCCAAGCGAATGGGCAAAGTATAGAAAGTAACTAACTAATTGAAATGTCTGTCCCCTATGAAATTCCGGAGCACCTTGACTAAGCTGCCTAAAAAGGGATTAAAAAAGAAAAGCAAACAAGTGATGAATAGACTTAACTATAGAACTAGCTTTTTCACTCATTGAGAATTGATCTTCTTAGTTACGAGGATTATGATTTTATAGGTTATGAATTTAAAAAATTAACTTAAATATTAAAAATTCTCCCAAATCAATTATTGGGGATTGATAATGTAAATTAATTGTGTCACCCATCCTCCTTTAATTACTCCTTTAATTACGATGGATTAGACATTCTTGAATTGATCAAAGTTACTATAATCCTTTTTACATGGTCAAGTCACTAGAATACCCTTAAAAACAAAATATCACTTAACTTGGGTTGAGATTTATGTTTTTCATCCTTCTTTATTTTTCTTCAAATTTTATTATAGTTTTTTTTGTTGTTATTATTTTTTTTCTTTGATAAATTTTTATATTAATTTTTATTTTATTTTTCAACACTAAATTAATAGGAAACTAGAATTTTTGTTTAAACCTAAATATGAGGTTTGAGATTTCACAAGTTAAGATTTTAAAAAATTAAACTAAATTTAGAAGATTTATCTAAATTTATTTAGTTTTTCATATTATTAAAATAGAGTTATCCATTTTTTATATTATTGGATTAACCATATTTATTAGAAATCTTAACATCCACTGAATTTTATATAGAAATCCTAACATCGATATAATTTTTGTCTTTTTACATTCAACAAACCTCTATAGATTTACTACAGTGATTTTTTTCAATTCATGTTTAAATTTTTTTTTTCCTTTTAATCTTTAATATTTAATTTCATTATAATTTGTTTTATAATTTTTTTACAATCTTATACTCCAAATATCAGGCTTTACAAGTTAATCATTATTGATCACAATAAATCCAATATATTCTTTATCTTAATACATACATTTTTAAAAAAAATATTAGCCAAAATATCACTATTTTAAAGATATTTTTGCCGGTATGCATTAAATTATTGACTTCCTAGCATCTCAACTAATTTTGAAGCTGGTAAAAAATTCCTACCTAATATTCAATGCATGGACTCTTTCTTTAACTCATCGGAAATCCATGTATTAGGCTTTGGCCATAGAATCGAGATGTGATCCTTTCTGATGACGTTACAACCAGTTCGACAGAACATACATGCATGGGCGCATCGACTTAACTAATATCTCGGATCTGTAATAAAAGTAACACAAACTATGTACATATGTTTGAGCAAGATCGATTAAAACTAATTAATAAACATGCATCTATACAATATTTGTAGCCGAGCTACCCCCCCAACAGAAAGAGAGAGAGAGGGAGGGGGAGAGAGATAGAGAGAGGGAGGGAGTATGTCCACACAATTAGATCGATCTATAGTCATCTTCCTCTTCAGATTTCCTCCCCTTCTAGATGCAAGTCAAGTTAGATAATATCCATCTTCGCAGAAATAACGTTGGAATCATGACTATGTCGATTATGATAATTAACTGGTCCCAGTTCAATAATTTAACAAACAAATTAACACACTAGAGATAAGAATTAATCCGACCAAAAAGTTCTGAAGCTAAACAGAAAATATAATTAAAATAAAAAATTAACTTGAAAAATAATTAAAACAGTTGGTTACAACCAATTAATTTGTTTATATATAAAACTATACAATACAATTTGAAGGTGAATCAACAGTTAAATAAAAAAGACACATGAATCTTTATTTGTCAAGCTGCACAGTTAATGCATTCAAACTTCTTTGCAAACCTTGCTTTATCTATCCTATCTGTGAACGTATGTAACATGTTACACGTTAATGGCAGACAAAACGTACAAAAGTTTTTTTTTTTTTTGGTTAAGTTTCAAGACGGAACGAGCAAGCTTTGATCACGAGAGAGTGAATATGTAAGAAAACCAAATTAATTAACTAATGATAAAGTTCTTTGGTTGTTTTAACTCTGAATTCTAATCCTCTAGAGACTTGATCTTAATTTGCCGTAGTTATTTCTATCTGTTTTTAATCAGTAAAACCGAATTATCGATTAATGTATGACACGCTTTCATTTCCAATTCAGTTGAATTAGATTACCAGTTTTGCTCAACATAAATGTTAAGGATGAATATTCATGAATCAGATTTCTTTATATTTATATTTTATTCATTATTTATTGAAATTTAAATTTTCATATCTAATTCATTAGGTTTCAATGTCTATATGGGTAATTATTATTTTATTATGCAACAAAAAATAAAATAATAATATTTATATTTGAAGTATGTATATATTTATTAAAAGATAAAATTATATATATATACATATATATATATATATGTATATTATATCAATACTGAAATACACACACGACTCTCTCCTGCATTTCTTCTTCTAAAACACATTTTCCACTATTTAGCTCTTCATTATAGATCCAGCCACCTCAGTCATCAAGGGCGGAACCCAAATATAAAATCAAGAGGGGCCAAAATGCTGTGATTTACACAGTATTTTATAAAAATACTAAAAAAAAATTTAAAAAAAACTAAAAAAATTTTTTCCTTCTAGGAGCTGGGGCCCCTGCCAGCCTCCCCTGTCTCCGCTCCTGTCAGTCATTATATATTAGTCCTAGTTTGATTTCTATTGAAGATATGAACCAAATTAAGTAACCAACACTACTCTTTTTTTGTTAAAAATCTTTTTTTATGTTAATGTTTTGATATTTCATGTAATAAATGTAGTTTATTTGTGTTAAGTACTTATTTTATGGTTTTTTTTTCTTCTAAAAAACACTTGTTGTGTGAATATAAAATTTATACAAAGCTTTGTTTGAGAATATTTTATCAAATTAAGTTTGATTTTAGAACTTAGATTTGTTATAATCGATGAAATAATAGGTTATTTAATAGATATATTTCACATTTTATTAATTTTATTGTTAAGTTTAAAATTTTATTAAATTTGAAGAAATTTGATTTTTTCTGAGAAAAATAATAATAATTAAAAAACACTATTAAAATATATTAAATAAACTTGAATTGAATCAACTATAATTGAGAACTATAAAATTATTTAATTCGCATTATTAATTAATAATGCATCAATGATTATTCTATATAAAATTCATATAAGATATTAATGATTATTCTTTGATATATTAAGTTTCACCTGAAAAACTATGCATAATAAATTATTGTAATAGAATCAAGAATTTTATTAATTATACACTGTCTAATTTAAAGAACATTAGTGAATGTGATATTAAATATTATATAAAATTTTTAAAAATAAAAAATTTATGAAGAAATACTTGTTTTTTTTGTTTCACATATAAAAAACCATGATATAAAATATAGTTGGCTCAACTTTTAATTTTAACAATATATATAAAATTATAAATAATAATAGTAATCTTTAAGAATATGGTGATGAATACTATAAGAATAAATTAAAATTATGCATATTAATGTTTAAATGTAAATAAAAAATCAAATACAGACACAACTAGCTAGTTTTTTTTTAAATTTTAACAATATATATAAAATTATAAATAATAATAGTAATCTTTAAGAATATGGTGATGAATACTATAAGAATAAATTAAAATTATGCATATTAAAGTTTAAATGTAAATAAAAAATCAAATACAGACACAACTAGCTAGTTTTTTTTTTTAAATTTTAACAATATATATAAAATTATAAATAATAATAGTAATCTTTAAGAATATGGTGATGAATACAATAAGAATAAATTAAAATTATGCATATTAATGTTTAAATATAAATAAAAAATCAAATACAGATACAACTAACTAGCTTTGTTTTTTTGAATTTTTTAAATATTCTTGTTGCATGTGGACCAAACATGCAAAAAGAGTAAATACATTAAAAATAAATCATTATCTAATTTTAATAGTAACTAGAAACTCCAATTAATGTTTAAAGTTTTTCAATAAGTAATTATTATCTACTAATATCAATAATTATCACTATATAAAATAAAATAAAATAAACTATATTATTATTTGTTTTTAATAATAAATATTTTTTTTTATTAATATGTATTTTATCCACCTGTTATCCTTCTTCATGAAACAATATTCAAAAAACAAGACTTAATATCAAATATTACCACCCTGGGTTATTTTGGTAATGATGGGCATATATATTTTACGAGACTTGCAATAGATTAAAAAATTTATATTATTTATTAAGTAATAAATAACCATATTATCCTAGGCTACTTAATAAATAATGAAAATATTGAATTTTATTTGCAAAAATAAAAATTATTATAGGAAAACCAGAAATTTTATTGATTAATATTCCACAAATCATGTATTAATTTATACTATTATTCATTTGTGGACATCCAAAGAACAAGTCCAATATTAGATGAGATCATACTATCTTGGTTCAATTAGTAATTAATAAACATAACTTGCTTATCAAAAAGTAATTAACACTATTATGATGACTTTATTACTATTTTTATTATTATTTTTTTTATAATTATCATCTTTTTTATCTATTATTATTATTATTATTATTATTATTATTTTAATATTTTTTATTTAGTTTAAAAAAAAAAATCTTTTAATCAACATCTGATGACATGGTTTGGTTTAAAGTCAAACTATATCATCTTAAGTTGATTAATAAATTATTATTCTTATTAAGTTTTTCTTTTTCTTTTTTTCTTTTTCATGAAAAATCAATTTCTTAGTCTAAGCCTACTAGCAATTAAACTCATTGTTCATATCTTTAATTAAAAAAATAAAGTTATTAACAAATAAAATGCAATCCTACAACATTAATGATTTTCTAATTTTATTGACAACACTTCAAATTTTTGTTTACTGTATTATTTTCGTAAATCATCTCTTATGACTAAAGTCATATCTAAAATTTAAAAATTTTATTTTATGGATGATTTATTTTTATTTGTATGTCTTTTATCTCATTTATTATTTTCTAAATAAAATTACAAAAACACCTCACGTAACATATTCAATTAAACTTTTTTCACATAATTTTCCTAATATTGTTTCCAAAAAATCAATGATTTTAAAAAAAATCAAATCATGCTAAATCAAGCTAAAGATTCAATTATAATCAAAACAAAGACTATGATTTTAACTTGATATCAATCAATAATCAATCAAAATTCACAACAATGTTCTCCTAATCACAAACCACATTAGCATTGCTATGACTATCAACATAAACATATCTTCCTACACACAATTAATCCAAGGCTAATTAATGCATTGATTACAATCCTAAATCATCATAATATCATAGCATGCTTTGTTCAACAAAAAGAGATCATTTTAGTGTGTTAGAATAGGACCTGTAATTGGACATTCAAGGGAAGCTAGGCTGTTGTAAGGAAAAACGTTGCTACTGTTCACGTGCTGCTGCTGCACGGCTGGGGCGAGAGAAATTGGCCTCACGGTGGAGTTCCTGAAGCTTTGCTGCTACTGTGATGGAAGAACAGACTCCAGGTGCTGCTTCTATGAGAAGAAAGAGCTCTACTGCTGCTGCTAAGAGAAGAAAGGAAGGCTTCTGGTGCTCTGCCAACGGCTGCTGAGGCTGATGCAACAGATCTCCTGCTGCTGCTCTCGGTGCAGAGGAGAAGGATGGGAGGTAACTGGTCTTGGAGCTTTTGCTACTCACGATGGAGTCAGCTGCTAACCGCTGTTGACGAAGCCAATCTTCTGCTACTACTCACAATGCAGAGGAAGACTGGTGAGAGAAACTCTTGCTTCTGTTGCACAACTGAGGAGAGAGCTGCTGGTGAAACTGGTCACTTTCACTGCTACTCTGCTACTCTCAGTTGAAGATGGCACTGCTGGAATAAGGTGACGGTTAACAGCTGCTGTTTGAAAATCCTTCAATGCTGCTCCGGTTGAAGATAGGACACTAAATGCTGTTGTTACTGTTGGAACGGTGGCAGCCATGGCTGAGGAGTTGCTGATTCTCTGCACAACCAGCCAAGAAGTATTCTTGCTTTGAAATAGAAAGAGAGATGAAGTGAGGTCATGCTTTTAGTTGTTACTCAATTTGGTACCTTACCTGTGAGATGGTGTATATTTTTTTTGAATTGAATGTAAAAGTTTAGTTTATATTTGTTATAAAATTGATAAAAAGCAAAGAAACAATTTTTTTTTTAAATTTTGTTTGAGTTGTTTTCTGCACTTTTTATTTTTTATTTTTGTTATCAAAATCATTAAGTTTTCTTAGATTGATCAGGAGTTTTTATAATGCTAATTTTTTTTTATGTGGTCCTTAAAGTTTGATAAATCTCTCAGAATTTGCACTAAAAAAAAATATTCTGTTATTATTGTAATTTTTTGTTCCACCTTAGACTTTGATTTTAACTTGGTTTCGTATGATATCTAACCATCTTATCTATATTTTATCACTTCTAACATGTTAAAAAATTAACCTAGACATTTATTAAGTCTTAGGGATTATTGTTCTTAGAGCAGATTCTCAGTCAGATTTGGATGCTCAACATTATTATATTAGGAATCTTTTTTACCAACTAGATTATCGTTAGATTTTGTTCTTTAAAACAATTTTATCTCACTTCGACTCCTTCATCAAAGTTGTAGTCCTAGATATTTAGATAAATTTAGGCTTTTAAATTGCTTGATTTCGATATTAGAAGGTCAAGATATTTTTGTTTGAATATCTAACATGAAGATAGAGAATTCTATCGCGAGAAGGATCCTGATCCAAATTTTGCACTAAAAACTCTATTTCCGTCACAAATTTTGTTGATTTGTTCTTAGATCATACTCTCAGTCATATTATAATTCTTGATATTTGTCAGTTTTTGAATTAGATCCAGAGATCCTTTTTTACCAACGAGATTACTGTCAAATTCTGTTATCTAAAATGATTTTATCTCACTTTGACTCCTACACCAAAGTTGTAGTCCTGGACGTGTAGATAAATTTAGACTTTTAAATTGCTTGATTTCGATATCATAAGCTTAAGATATTATAAGAGAGAATTCCTTTCTTCAGTTAAGGATTCTTTTTTCTGCCAATTCTGGATTCATTTTTTCCTCTTTTTTTTTTCTTGAGTTTACAGGGGAGTCACAATTCATGTTGTAATTTTTTAGCTTCATGATTTTGTTTTTATATTTTTGTGCATGCTAACTTGTGTTTTAAATTGGTGTGCTGAACCTTGTTTATTTGTAATGAATTGTTTTAAGCTTCTTGTGAATTTTGGAATAGGTGAATATTTTTTTGTGATGTTCGCATAATCGTGTTATTCATGCCTTTTATTTTCTTGTGTGTTGCATACGGCCAATACCCTAACATGTTTTGAACTTTTTTTTATTGCAAAAAAAAATTAAAAGTTTTGAAAATATTTTTTCGTATGGATTTCTTAAACACAACAAAAATAATTTTCTTGTATTTTTAGATTTTACAACATATTTGTAAAACTCCAAAGGGTATTAGTCAATATTCAAAAAAATATAAAAAACTTAATTAGTGAGGAATTCATCTATTATTCACCGTTAATATTTGGATAAAGAAATTCCAAAGGGATGAATATCCAAAATATTTAATGGAAATAGCTTATTATTATTCACCGATAATATTTGGATAAAGAAACCCTATGTGGTAAATATCCAAAATAATTTTCTAGGGATACGAAGTCATCACACATCCTTGAAAGAAGTCTTGATTATAATCAAGGACATTTTAATTTTTTTTACTCCATGATTTATGAGTCGTGAGAGTATAAAACACTAAGATAAAAATAGGCTTTTAAAGCGCCCTAAATTTCTAAATTTTTGTCCCTCCTCTTTGTGATTTACGAGTAGAAAACTCTTGAAAATACTAAGAGAAAAATGAGCTTTTAAGGCACTAGAATCTCCTTAGATTTCTATCTTAATAAATTTGGTTTAAATCAAACCTATAAAAACTGATGGGATTAGAAAACACTAACACCATAGAAATTATAAAGCAAACCAAACATCAAGCAGCTTATCATAGGAGGGGTGTATTAGAGGCGCTAATATCTTCCCTTTATGCAATCAGTCTCTTGCCTTAGAATATCTGAAAGACCAGTTAGAGTTCTTAGTGACCAAAATATTAGGTGACAACTCCTTTATCCACAAATCAAAAATAAAAGACCCCGAAATCAATCAAGGGCGACACTTTTTTTTGCTGGAGATTAAGATTTATAGATATTTTTTTTGGTTTTGAGAGAGTTTCGTTTTTCAATGTAGTGTGCACTTTAACTTATCTATTTATACCACCCTCATTCTTTCTATATTTTTTAGACTACTTTAGAAATTTCTCCAACTTTCTGGACTACTTAAGGATGGTCTCCTTTCTTTTAAAATTTTCTAAAGTATTTTCTATCTTTCAAAAAAGTTTAAAGAGTATTTTTATTTATATCAATTTTATTTTTATTTCTTTTCCTTTTGTAGTTTTTGTTGGTACATATTTTTTAACTAGGTCAGTGCTTATTTTTTAAATTTCATTTTAATCATTAAAAAAATTATTTGATTAATTTTGCCCTTTTTTTTATTTGCTTTTTAAAAAAAAGATTGTTAATGCCAAAGCTACAAGTGAATTGGCTTACGGATTATGAATTTACAAAAATATAATTTATTTGAATTTTCATTTTTTTTATTTTAATTTTTTTTTTAAAAAATATTGAAAATAGGGTAAAAATAAGTTATTACAATTCCAACAAATCATTTTGCATGTTTTACTATAATGAAAATGCAGATTTTGCCAAATGCAGAACTTATAGTTATGCTAGGTATAAACCCAAAATTAACAGGGAAATGACTTTTGTCACACATATAAACTGAGATACTTTCCAATCACTTCTTGGTTGTAAAGGTTATACTTTTCAATCACTCGGCTGCAAAGATTATATTTTCCGATCACTCATTGGCAGATTTTATTATTATGTTATTACATATAGTAGGTGTTATTATATTGTGATTTTATTATATTAATATGTTGGATAGATAGGGAACACAAAAACATTAAGGAAATTTTTTTTATACCAATAGAAATATTAAAGAATTGTTATATACTAGTGGAATTATTGATGAGTTAAATTCATTGGAGAGTTTCAGAAAGTTAAAAAAATTAAATGACTTTGCCACTGAAAATTAGAGTCATTAAAGAAATTACCAATGAAATGAAATATCATCTGAAAATTTGTTTAAGGGGATATAGAAAAATTTAGAGGGTTCTCAAGAAATTTTAATGTAAATTACTAATAGAATTACCAACAGGCTGTAAAAAAATATTTAATATTCAATTATTCATCGATAATTTTATTGATGAAAAACCTCAAAAATAAAATACCAAAATTCTTAATTCTAGGAGAAAAAACCCCCTTCTTTCTTCCCCTTCTTCCTTCTCCTTCCATCCTCCTCTCTCCCTTATGTCTTTAACTTTTCTTTTCTATACATCTCATTTCCTCTCTTCTCTACCACTACTCTTAAATAAGTCTTTCCTTTTTAATCTTTCTACTTTTTTTTATTGATAGATCTATGTTTATTTTTTAATTAACGTTTTTCCATCAATTTCATTGATGAGCTGAAGTTTTGAAATACCCATAGCAACTCATGATTAACACGTTTTTCCACCAATTTCATTGATTAATACTTGTTCCAACAATTTCTAGTCATCCCAAATGACATTAAACATCAATTCATCATCTCATTTTCTACGTTGAAGTTTATGGCTTTTATTTTAATAAAGTTTAAAACATGTCAATTCCTGTTAATGATTTTGTTAGTTTTTGTTGTTAAAATAACCATTGAATTTTATGGTTATTGGGTTACATTTTCTTGGGGTAGTTTTGCTCTTATAATTTTTTTTTTGTATTTTTTTATGGTCTTTCTAATTTTTGCTCTGAATCTTGATAAAACTATATTAGGTTAGGATAATAATTAGGTAACGCTTTCATGTTCTACATTTATTGCTTGTTAAGTATTACTTAAAATATTTTAAACCAATGATATACTAGATAAAAATGTTATATCCACTTAACTATAAACACAAAAGCTAATAAAGAGTTTTGTTCAATCATGATAGAATAGAAGAAATAACATATAACTAAACCCATTTAGTTTGGACCAATACATAAATTAAATATTAGTCATAAGTAAAATCAACTAGTTTATGGCATGAGTTATTGATGTCTATTTGCAGGTTTTAAAATCTTAGGTAAGCTCTCATATAAGTGGGGTGCTACTAAAATTTTTTAAAAATAGAATATATAAGTGGAGTGCTACTAAATTTTTTTAAAAATAGAATATAGTGATAATGTTGTTATTTTTTTCATTAAATTAATAAGAGCGTTGTTAGTTCTTTTAGTATCGCTTATTATGAGCATGAGCCATTAAGTGTCAATCATAACAAGATAACGCATGCATAGACACCCACCCTTGACACTAGCTCATTGATGTGAGGGTGACTTGGAGAGGGGGTGTTTTTTTTAGAAAAATATATACATTGAGAAGTATATTGCTCAGTAGAAGTCCAACCATAACATGTAAATTTGTTTTCCTTTCCTACATAATAAAAAACATAAACAACAATAAATGAAGCTTGAATAATTAATTTAAATGAACAAATAAAAATATAGGTTTACAAATATAGAGACAACTCACACAATAATATTGATGATGAAATCATTGATGGAAGTGAATTTGTTTCAATATAGTGAAGTTTTCAAAAATCCTGAATGAAAGTCTGTGATTAATACTTAGTTCAGATTCTTCAAGGTTAGTATATGCATAAACAATTATTTTTTTGATATTTAATTCAGTTAGTTTTTTATAAACTAATTATTTTATAAAATTGACATGTAAAAAGAAATTATATTGGGATAAAGCCGATTACAGCTTGATTAAGAGAGTGTAGGAGAATCACAACGCTATTAAGTAAGATTGAATTCAAATTGTGATGTTTTTTTTTTAAATATTAATATTTTTTTTTTCATTATCTTATTCAATTTTCTTTTCTATAAACCTGATTGTGTGATTTTTTGTATAAAGCCTAGAAAAAAAAAGCAAAGAAATATACAAAATATAAGGTCTTTTAGGCTTGGAAGATATGGTCGTGAGAACGGATTTCAAACCTTTGCACATCTCAAAGGGTATTTAGGACACTTATATCCAATAAGTGACATTGACATGTTTTTTAAGGCGATCACAATCCAATTCAGAAAACTAAACTAAGAAGATTGATGGTTCCATAACCATGCATACTAGTAGATTTATTTTATTCATTTTACATGCAAAGCGGATAACAAGATTTTATTTTATATGATATTTAAAAAAATATTTATATTATATAAAAATATTTAACTAATAGTAGCTTCAAATTTTCATTAAGACCCATATGTAAAAGGAGGATAGATAAACACGGGTCTAACAGCTAGTCAAGAAGTTTATTATAAGTTAGATTTGAAATTTTTTTAAAGTATTGTTTTTTTTTTATATTTAATGACTTGTGTTTTTTTTTCAAGAAACATATATCATTTGATTCATTGAGAGATACATAGACGATCTTTCAACTCATCTAGAACTCGATCTAGATTTATGGTTAGAGGTTGGATCTAATGTTAAACCCAATATAAATTGGGTTTACGATATCTCTAACACAACATTCAAGGATATACAAGTAGAATATAGTGTCTTGATCGTTCAGATGATGCAATCCAAATCAACCCATTAATCACAGGTCATTTATGTAATTGTATGAAAACAAGTTCAAGTTAAGATGACCTAACTTTGGGCTAAGATGATCGAATTAAGGGATAAAATGAATGTCTTTGAGCATTTGTTGGTAGGTTTCACTTATACATGTACTCCATCTTGTCACCATCCTAGTTTTGTTAAATATCTACCTTCACCTTCTTCTAAAACTTTTATCCACTAAATAAATAAATAATATTTAATAATATTTTTACATTAATAATAGAAAATTGATTTTTTTATTTTTATTTTTAAATGTTTTATTTATTTTATTAAAAAAAACTATTACATGTAATACTGATAGAATATGAAATACCAACATAATTACAATTAAAAAAATTACAAGACTTGCCATTATTAGATGTAATTCTTTAACAGAATAGTTTTGTCGGTAAAATACATATAATTATAATTCTTTGATGAATTAATTTCTTGTGTGATTTACCATAATCCCTGAAGGATTCACTAATATAATTATTGCTAGCAATTTGTTTTTTTATAGTAAGTTTATTTATAAATTTATTGATGATTATATTACCTGATAAAATAAAAATTATTGATGATATTTTTTTTGTATGTGATTATGTTGGTAATTGTACATTTGATAGAATCAAGCTTTACACTGCAACAAAATATTCTATTAGATTCTATTAGTGTTTCACTATTTTCCAGTGGTGAAATATAGATATTGAAAAATAAATAATTAAGAACTATGTAATTTTTAATTGCTAAAAAGGATAGGAAAGAGATACATTCAGTGTTGTCTTGATTCAAATTATTTAGACAAAAAAGAAAACACAATACAATGGCCTTGTCTTGGTTCAAATTTCTGCATAAATACTAATCTACGGCTTTGGACAATTAGGGTAAGATATTGTAAGATTCAGTATGAAATCTAAAATTTGTTTTCAAAATTAGTATAAAACTCCAAAATGTGTAACATAGGAGTCTTATTTTACTTTATAATTTTCTTCCACGGAGTTTAAAACTTGAAATTTATATTAATAGATTTCATATTCAAATTTTGTAAGTGGCAGAGAGGAAAATCCAATTCAATATTCAACAAGAAAAAAAGAACAAGAAAAGAAAAGAAAAGTTTACTTTTAAATAAAAGAAATAAGAATAATAATATATGAAAAAATAATTAATTATAACTTTAGCATGTTCTAATAAAGGGCTAACATACATAAATACATACATACATACATATATATATATATATATATTAAAGAGATATATTATGTAGTTGATATAGTTATTAAGAACATGGCTTAACATAGAAATAAAATCAAAAGTCACATGAGTCATCAAACTTATTTATTAATCGATGAACATGTTTTATATATATTATATTTTTTTTTATCTAAAATTCATGTTTAAAATGACCAAATGTAGGGTAATGATAATATATTTTTAGGTTTATTTACGTGTTGAATTCATGTTTGTATAGGTATGATGAACTTCTAGAACTAATACTCCTAAACTTAACTATATGTTAAGTACAAGTTGCTAAACCTAACATTATAGGGCTAAGCATCCTGCCAAGTTCAAATAAATATAGAATTGATATTCTTTTCATGCATCTTATTGGTCTACAAAACTCTACTTTTTTTATCCCATGAACCTTAACATAAAATTTTAAGGTTAATAATATTTATTTATGTATATCTTTTAAATATATAAAAATCTTTAAAATAATTTGTAACTTATCCCTTATTAATAATATGTAAATGATATTTGTTTCTCATTAATATATATATATATATATATGAGAAGTATTTTCTCTCATTAATTCAATTAAGATAAGATAACACTTTATCTTTTTTTATAAAAAAAATAAAATTCATAGGCTTTAAAAATACTATGAATCCTTAAAAAAATCACAATCTTTTTCTTTTTAATATTCTTAACATACATATTTTAATAGTTTATCTATTTAAAATATTTATATTTTTTCTATCAAAAAAATATTTACTTAAGTATTAAAAAATTCTCAAATCTATTAAATGTGTTATTTTATAAGTATTATATATGTTGGCTTACTACCGGTCATCTTGTCAATTGAAAATGAATTGAATAACTAGAATAAAAAGATTAATAATTATTTAGTAGATAGATCTTACTTCTAAATTGCTTGATTTTTTTAGATTCTCACTATTTACATAGCAACATTCCTTAAACAAAATCAAATATTAAAAATTATGTAATAAAAAAGTTATATCTATACAATTATGATAGCTTCTCTAAAAACTCTTTATTTAGCCAAATAAAATGAAAGAGAAGATTAGCATAGCATTGCGCAAGGATGGCATGATCAAAACGGGAAATGGTCCAAGAAAGGGCTTCTTATTGAGATTTTGATATGTCTTAAGGAAGTAGTTGATTGAATATAAAATCAATCGGGACAAATAAAATTAATTTATTAATTAATTAATTAACACAGAGGAGGGTTTCACTCAACATGAACATAAAGGCTGGAAGCAAATATTAATTTATTGTTGGTGGTGGACTAAGATGTATAACAAAAAGTCAAATGTGTTATTTAATATATATTAAATAACACATTTGACTTTTTATCATGTATCTTTCCCATGACCTTGACCAATGGACCTGATCCGCAGCAAACTATGGTCAATGAGTGATTGACAAGTGGAAACAAAATCTGGGGAGCCAAAAAGATAACCAAAGGTTATAAGGAAAATAAAAATAAAAATAGAGACATCGTAGATGCGTGTAATGTCCACTTTCCACTAGAACTACCCCTCCATTCTCCCTTAAAAAAGGTTCAATGGCCTTTGGCACCATGAAATGGGAGTTTTTCTTTTTAATATTTAGTTTTTTTTCTTGTTTTCTTTTCAATATGTTCATTTGTTAAAAATGAAAAACAAATTTAAAAATAAAAAAATAATTAAAGATCATAGTTGTTTTTCATTAAAAAAGTCAAAACCACAATTTATACTAATCATCTATTTTTGTATTTGTGATAAACTAATGGTAAGATATTTATTTTGTAATAAATCAAACTAAAAAAACATGTAATTTTATAGAAATTACCATTCCCATCCGGACAAGATTTCTCCTAGAAATATCGGCTACCAAAGACCAGTCAAATGAATTAACTCTAATTTTCCCACACTTAACCATGGCAATTTGATTGATTTTCTAGCTAGACTTGCGTGTTTTCAAGCAAGATTTCAAAAATATATGACATTAAATCGGTGTTTCACACAACTTACTCAGAAAAGGTCGTCGTGAAAACAATGGGAAGGAAACTAAAACGTCCTTAAATGTTTGACCCAAAAAACACTGAGAGGAATGCAATGTGAACATTGAATATGCTTTGTATCCTTAGATATGGGGTTTTAGAGAAGACATGGCGATATTTGAAGTCGGCAAGGTATATATATAAGAAAAAAAAAAAAAAAAAACAGGACTTCTAGCAAGCTTAGAGGCTATATATGTAAGCCAGTATTGACTTCTCTCTATTTTCACTCAATCCTTGGCAGCTATAGGAACTAGTTGGCCTCCGGCCTCCAGGTCGGCTGGAGAAGGAAAATGTGGAGGGTTAAAAAAAACAAAAAAAATAAAATAAAAGGAGAAGAAGAACCACTCACATATCATAAGGATCGTACCTTTTATTTTATTCATGAATATGGATTTTCTTGTGTTAGGAACCGGCTATACCAAAATTTGAGGATAAGTTGAACATTTCAATTACCCTTAACGTTTTTTTATATAAAAACGTTTATATTATATTAATTTATTTTTAGTTATAAAGGAAATGTTCAAAACTCAAGACTTCTTGAAGAAAAAGATGATATTAGTTTCCTTTACATTAATATATTTAACAAATAATAGTATGCTCTTGAAATTAACCCATCATGTATTTTATGCTTGGTTGCTTCTTTTTCTTATCATTTTGATTTGAAAATGCACTTCACAGCCACAAAATCAATCTTATTTAAAGTTCAAGTTAGATCTTTTTTTGTAAATAAATCTTTATATTATTAGGTTAAAACTTAACCATTCAAGGAACTAGACTTATTTATTTAAACATTATGAATGACAAACTAATTATAATGATATTTTATGTATTTTGACTAAACTTTAATGGATAATTATAAATTAGTTGCAATATCTTTTTTGTATTTTTTTTTAAACATGATAAAAATGATTTTATCTTTCTTTAAAATATGTAAAACATATTTTTTTTGTGTTTTTTTAAAAAAAAATTATTTTTTTATTTTAAAAAAAAATCAAAGAAAGCCAAGTATTAATATCAAGTCTGTATCTTACATGCAAGTCTACAGCTTGACTTATTTAAGGTATAATTAAGTCCTTTCATTTAATTTGATCAAATTAATTTTTAAATACAATTAAACTTTTAATTTAGTTTTTGATTAAATCAAATTGGCATATTAAAAATCTAATTATGTCATTAGGCTTAATTTTTATGTAAAGTCATTCAATAATCATTTAATTTAATCTTAAATTCACACTATCTCTCCAATTTTAAATAAATGGGGTATGATTATGCTTTTAATTCCATCTAAAATTGCAGTAAGAATCTTCTATATACATTTGAAATTCTTCTTAGCTTGTTTTTGTCAAATCACTAGTTTTCTTATTATTATTATTTATTTATTATGCAAAAAGAAAAAAAATAAAGTTTGAGGGAATAATCTAAAAATGAATTATAACAATAAAAATAAAAATAAAAAATTTTGATTGATGTACAAAGGGTGTAAAATATGTTTGAATTAAAAATAGAAACGGCAAAATATAATATTCAAATTATTAAATATAAATACAAAATCATTTTAAATTTTTGAAATGAGACGTTATTTTTAAAATAATACAAGAGCTTTTAATTTTTAATTAAAGATACGATTTCATGAATTTAAATCATATCATTCTAATTTTGTAATCATAAATTCAAATGGTATCATTCTTGTCCTCTTATAACTAAAATATAAGTTTATCTGTACGTTCAAACGAAAATGCAAGATATAATATTTTTTAAACATATTTATATTTATAAATTCGCGTGTAGTTTAAGCTCTTGTGGTATACAAGATGCAAGATATATTATTCTTTCACTTATTTATGATATTTGTTAATTTTTCATGATATTTAATTAATAGGGATTAAGTAGACAAGAAGAGACCCTTTAGAATACTAGGATATATATTAAATAACACATGAGATTTTGTTATTTATGTTTATATATAGTACACCATCAACAACTAATTAAAATCTGCTTATTGCCTTTTTGTACATGTTGAATGACACCCTCCTTTGTGATAATTAATTAATTATAACACCCACACACAAGATATGTATAATATTTCAAATATAAATATTACAATTTTATTTTTTATTAAAAGATAAATAATAATCAGATGATGAATATCCATATAAATATTCAAAACTTAATAAGTAAAATATATTCAAAACTTGATAAATAAGATATGAATATTTATTTTTTTAATTTATAAATAATAAATATATAAAAAAATTCAACTCCTAGATACTCATTGTATTCGACAAACTCCTTTAGTGTATATATATAAGACTTTTATTTATATATCTTTATATATAGTCCACCATAAAAAATTAATTAGAATTTGCTTCCTGTGCCTTTTTCTTCATGTTGAAGGACACCCTTCTTTGTATTAACTAATTGTTATTAATTTGCCCCGATCGATTTTATTTTCAAGCAACCTTAACAGAACTTCCTTAAACATATCAACATCTCAATAATTACCCTTTTTCTTAGATCATTTATCTATTTGTTCATGTCATCCTTGCGGAGACTTGAGCTAATCTTATTTGTATTGTTTTATTCGGCTCTTATACAAGCTATTTTAGCTATAGTTTTCAGACTCCGATCAATAACCTGAATTTTAAATTTTGACCGGGTTATTAACTAATTTTGACCGGGTTATTAAGTTTTAGTTATGTTATTTGAGTTAAAAAAAATTTAAAAATTAAAACAATTTTGTTTTACTAAAAAAATTAAAATCAATAGATTATAACCGATTTTTGACTGGGTCTTACTGGGCCAATCTGTTAAGTCAGTTGGGTTACATTAAATTTTTATTTTTTTATTTTTTTTTCAACTTATCCCAATTCTAGTTCTGGATCTGCCAAATCCCGAGTCGACCCGTCAAGTTGGATCAGATTTTAAAACTATAGTTAAACCTTTTTTATTATAAAGTTTTTTTTTTAGGGACATTATTATATAAGTAAGTTTTCTGATTTGTTTAAATATTTCTGTTTTCATTTCTTAGTGAAGTCATGTTTTTAATGGCTATAATAGCTACTTAATATATTTTTTATATATGAACTAGCCCTTTCTTAATACCTTATATTAAGATAAAAATCTTGTTGAGTTCCACTGAATAAGTTAACAGTATAAAACAAAAGTACAAAGTAGCTATGAAATTAAAAATAAAATAAAAAATAACATGTCAAAAAAGAAACGATGTCACTGTTGAAATTCTAAAAAAAAAATCCAATAGAAATCGAATGACTACAATAATATGAAAATAAGATGAAACAATCTAATATTGTTTATAATCTTCAGTGAATATTAATTAATATTAATGATTTGTATGATGATTTGCTGGCATCCTATAAGAAATTTGTTTTAATTACAATGGATGGAAGAGACGTCAGCCATATGTAGTAATGAAATCATTCGAAGTCCTATTATATTTCTCCCACCATATTCATCGTAAGGAGATATTTTGCTTTTATATTTTAAAAATGGTTTTAAAAAAAATATTTTTTATTTTAAATTAATTTTTTTTATATTTTAAGATCATACTAATATACTAATGTCAAAAATAATTTTTTAAAATAAAAAAATATATAATTTTAATATGTTTTTAAAAATAAAATACTTTAATATTACTACTATAAAAATCTTGAAAACATGTTATATTTGCTAGTTAAAATACATGACTGTTTGGAAATGTGATCTAAACCATGTTTTTTTAAAAATATTTTAAAAAATTATTAAAATTTAAAGTTTTTATTTTTTTGAATTATTTTGATATATTAATTTTTAAAAAATAAAAAATATTACTTTAATATATTTCTAAATGAAACGAAATGTACAACTACAATTCTAATCAAACTCTACAAAAGATACAAGCTGCCAAAAGCTAAAAATCTACTAATTAGTTTAGCTATTTAGATATATCATAGTTTTATCCTGGCATTCCATGAGCAAGATAATATTGAAGTTGTAATAAGAATAATTTTTAAAATAATTTTTTATTTAAAAATATATTAAAATAATATTATTTTACTTCTTAAAATTTATTTTTAATCTCAATAATTTAAACAATAAAAAATCAGAAAAATAAAAATAAAAACTAAATAGTTATCAAAATCTGCCATGGGCGACGGAAATAGTGGAGGTTCTAGCAGTGTCAAAGAATAAAAGAGTGTCAGGCTGGGAATCAAGCCCAATAAATTCAAGCAAAAAGTCAAAAAACATAAATTGAAAGCCGGCATTCCAATCATTTCAATCCGCGTCTGCTTTCCTTCTACTTTTTCAGTCAAATATAAACAAGACCCGAAAAGATAATATGGAAATAAATTTGAACCTCTCTTTTTTCTGTTTTTCTTTTCATTTCTTGGGTGAAAAATTAAATACAAAATATTTTCGGATGAGTTTAATTTCACACATTGAAATGGAGTTTTTCTAACTACTTTTTTTTTTATATTGCGTCTTCAATTACGTAAGTGGTGCCTTTTAAAAATATATTTTTTTGAATTAATGTTTTTTTAATTATTTGAATATACTAATACAAACGAATATTGTAATACATTTCTGAACGTTTTTTTAATTTATAATTACCTATATATTTATTGGAGTAGGAATCTAGACATTCAACCCTCGATTTTCCCATTGAACAAATGCCAGAATTGATCTCGGAATCATCATATTATAATTTTGCATCATCATTTAGCTCTTGTATTATTGAGCCATTAATTAGTATAAGTATTGTCATTAACTTATTAATAAGAAAATGAAAGAACATGGAAATTAGGTTAGGGGGGCGAGGAGCTCAAAGTCCACCGTTAAGCTTCTCCATGTTCAGGAAATTCCAACTTGAATTGGCTTCTTCAATTCATTACCTGGGCCACAGTACTTGACGTCGACATGCCACAGAAGAATTCAAAATATATATTCAACTTGTGAGGACGAAAACCATGACTTTCTCGTGGCTTTCCCACTTTTTTGTCTGCTTGTTTATCACCTGCTGCTTCCCGGGACTTTCCTTGCAAGCCAAGCCATTGATTGACAAGCCAACTTTTTCTATAAATATTGATCATTCTTGCGTGTTTCTCTCATTCACTTGACCAAATTCCGACCACGCTCGCCTGCCAGCTGGCTAGCTAGCTATCTTGTATCAAATTCTAATTTCTCCTGCACTAAGTTTGTATAAATATACTTAGAGCTAGCTTCTTCAAGAAAGAGATTCATAACTAATTCATCAATGGACTCGTCATGGGTGAACACTTCTCTTGATCTCAACATCAATCCCTTCAAGCATGTCAATGAAATCACTCAAGTTCAGGTGAGTTCTTCTTCTTCTTTTTCATACAGTATATATATTTAAAGGATATCGATCCTTATTGGATATTCAGCTCTCCGTTCTTCGATCTTTCCCGGTTTTTCTTGGTCTTGATATATGATTGTCATGTGTATATATGCGCTAAAAGGATTTTTATCATTCTGTTTTGAATCAGAAAATCAAGAAATTCGAGGGATATTCTACTCGGGTTGAACAGAAATTACAAGTTAAAAATGAGGTCATTAGTTTCTATCACTTTTGCTTCTGGATTACTGTCATCTGATCTTTCATCCTCCAAACAAGTAAACTAAATCAGAAACTTTTTCTTTTTTATCATTCACAGGATGGTGTTGGTGTTCTTGTTGAAGAGTTGACTCGGATAAGTAGTGAGAACAAGAAGTTGACAGAAATGCTTGGTGTTGTTTGCGATAACTATATGGGTTTGCAAAAACATTTAGCTGATTTGGTGAGCAAGAATTCTGCAAAAGAACTCGTTACACCAATATCATCACGGAAGAGAAAGGCTGAGAGTGAAGATTATAGCATCGTGATTAATGGAATCAGTGGAGGAAATGCAGAGAGCAGTTCTATTGATGAAGAGTCAAGTAAAAGGCCAAAGGAGAATCTGAAATCAAAGATTTCAAGGACTTATTTTAGGACTTGTGAATCCGATGCAAGCTTGGTAAGTTCCTTGATCAATCAACATCTTGTTGCTAATGATGTGGTTAATTTTGTGTAAGAATCAAGATGTCTATTAGGGCTTTAATTAGCCTTCCTTCTAATATGAATAAACTTGGTTTATGTTTAGGTTGTGAAGGATGGATATCAATGGAGAAAATATGGCCAAAAGGTCACCAGAGACAATCCTTCCCCTAGGGCTTACTTCAAGTGCTCATTTGCCCCAGGTTGCCCTGTCAAGAAGAAGGTAATTATATATAATTAAAACAATACAGTGCTTTCACCTCCTCTTCAATTTGCTTTCTATTATGATTATTGTTCATGATTGGAGGGATATTTGAGATTTCTTACGAGAGATTTTACTTGGTTTTTTCAGGTCCAAAGAAGTGCTGAAGACCCTTCTATTTTGGTAGCAACTTACGAAGGAGAGCACAACCACGCTAGCCATTCTCAACATGAACCATCACTAGGCTCGAGCCACGGTTCTAATTTTGGTCCAATTCCCACACAATCACCGATCAGAAGTTCAGCTCCTACTGTGACCCTTGATTTGATCCAAAGTGCAAGGCATGGAGATAGGGCTACAAAGACTGTTCAAGAAATGGAAGTGCCCGCACTTCAAAAAATTTTGGTCCAACAAATGGCGTCTTCTTTGACAAGAGATCCGAATTTTACAGCTGCACTAGCAGCTGCTATCTCTGGGAGATTCAACCAGAATCGGATTGAGAAATGGTGAAATTAATAAAACAAAATTAGAATTTTATGTATCACTTTGAATTTTTATATATATATATGAGTGATCGATCGATGTACGTACATATATCATATGAGTTTGAAACTTATAATTAATGTGAAAAAAAAATCGTAGAGTTTATTTAATTCTACTTTAGTTTGCAAAATGATTGTTTTCTATAATTAGTTCTTCTCTATTTCTTTGAAACAGGAATAATCACTTATATCATATATGACAGAAAGTTAGTATAGGCAGTCTTCGTGGATGATTTGTTTTCTTAAATAGCATAACATGCAGAGGTTTTGACGCATTAATTTTCTAGTAATCTAGGTTAAAGGGTTTTATTATGTATTTAACAATATAATTATTTTTTTTCAATTTATTCTCTTTAAAAAAAGTGTTTTTTATTCATTTAATGATTTTATCATAACTAGTCTTATTTAATCCATGATCTGACTTGATAGTAAATATATATACAATGATCGATAATTTATTATGATTTATACACTCATCTCATAATGGTTTGTTGGAATCTTTTAAAAGATAAAAAAAAAAAATAGTTGTGTCTGCATTTGATTCTTCAACTATAACTGAACATTTATCTCTATAATCCGGATTCATTCTCATGATATTTATAACTATACTTATAAGGATTATTATTATTATTTATAACCCTACATATAATTCTCTATATACAAACCAATACAAATATTTATTTATTAACTATTTCTATAAAAACTACATTGTAACAACAACTGGATCAAAAAAAAATATTTGTACATCTCCTACATGGATATTTAATATCATCTTCACTAATATTTCTTATATTAAATAGTATGTAATTAATAAAACTCTTAACCCCATTACAATAATCCATCATGTGCACTCTTTGCTAAAACTATATATATAAAAAAATAATCATTCATTATTTATTTCAAATTTATATAGAATATTGGTTTAAATCAAACTTATTCAATCTATTTTAATAATATTCTTAAATTATTATTAATTTTTTATATAAAAAAATAAAATTTCTCCTCATTTATTGAAATTATGAATTTAACAATAAAATTGATAAAATATGAAATGTACCTATTAAAAAAATTCATTATTTAGTTCATTACAAAACTCCTAAGCCATGAAATCGAAATCAAATTATAAAAAATATAATTTTTTAAAATTTCAAATAAACTCTAACATATACAAATCATACATTCATGCAACAAATTTCTAAGAAAATAAAGTTATGAAACAAGTAAACACATAAATAAACTACATATACTACATCAAAATACCATAAAAATTAATATTTTAAAATAAGCTAGAATAAAAAATAGATATTTTATATCACTTGATGTGAGAAATCCTAAAAAATTGAACCACAACAAAGATGTTGATAAACTAAGTACTACGGTGGTTGGATTTGTGGTGATGTAAGTGTGATTTGTGATAAAATATAAGGGTTTGTTGTTATCTACAGAAGAGAAGAAGAAGAAGAAGAAATTCAAGAGGAGAAGAGGGGTTTTCTTGTCATGTCATAACTTAAATCTTACCAATGAATTTAGGGATGAATATTAGTGACAACTTTATCTCATGAGTAATATCATCTGTAAAATAACACGTCATTTGTTTTATATTTTTTTCAACTATAATTCTTTCGGCATACACCAACAGACAATTTTCATTGGTATATATTAAAAGATATAACGATGGAATAGTTTCTCAGTAAAATCACAACAACTTACTAATATAATTGTTTTCGTTTGCATTTTTCAATATTCTATTGTGACAACTTTTCATTGGTATATATTAAAAGATATAACGATGGAATAGTTTCTTAGTAAAATCACAACAACTTACCAATATAATTGTTTTCGTTTGCATTTTTCAATATTCTATTGTGACAACTAATATGATCTTCTTTTATGATGAAAATTAAAGGCAAGAATAGCTTGTTTTTTTTATCTTCACTCTATGTGTAATTTGATGTCAAGGGATTTACCATTTATTTTAAGTGATTAATGATGTTATTAATGACTTCCCATTTATTTTAAATGATTAATGATATTATTAAATAAGTGATTAATAATAATCTTGGAAACTATGAGATAATCCATTGAAACACTTCAAAAGTCACACAAACAAAGGAGAAAAGTTAGAGAGTCATTAAAAATAGAATTTTGAATAACTAACATCTATTTGAGTGATTTGAAGCTATCATAATGAATAGAATATACTAGATTTTTTAGTTTGCTTTACATTGTAGAACATGTAAATTTTTTTATAACAAAAAAATAATATTTATACGGTGATAATATGAGTAAATCCAAGTTAACCTAACTAACCCACGACCTAGAAAAACCCTAAAGAAAGGAAAGGAAAAAAAATTTAGAAAGTTCAAGAACTAATAGTCTAATATTAAAAAATAAAATAAAAAAAAAACCAAAGTTAAATCGGGTTAATCTTGTAACTCTAGTCATAAGATCAAAATAACCATACAACAAACCAAAAAAAGGATAAATTCTGCATTCATCAAAATCATCAAAATCATGTTAGAAATAAATTTTAATCAACATAAAAATTATACTTTATTGATAAAAATATAAGATAATTAAATTATGATTTACTTGTTCATTAAATCATTTCTTAAAATATATTTAATAAATAAATAAATCATGTATAAAATAAAATATTTGCACCAGCACAAAGTAAAAAGCTAACATAGTTGAAAATGCAAGATAATGATTTTATAATATATACATATTTTTGGTCATCATTCAATCCCTACCTGTTAATCATTTTTAGTTAAGATTTAACATATTTCTTATAGTTTTTTATTTTCTAATTTTTAGATTGAATTTTAAAAATTAAGCTAATTAAAACCTATGGTTCAAACTAAATGTAAGGATAGTGACTGAAATTGTAAAACGTTTAAAGGGATATTCATGAGAAAAAAATAACTTGGTTTTGTCTCTGTTTTTGTATTTTTTATTTTTCAGAGTGATCTATAATCGACTAAAAATTGTCTTTAAAAATAGGCAAAAACCTATTTTTGTGTTTGTTTCCACAATTAAATATGTTTTTATTTTTCATATTTTTATTTATTTTTATTTTGAAACAATAATCAAATATTATGAAAGAAAGAATAATGATATTAGCAGAATTATGCTAGCATTGGGTAAAGATAAATTTAGTGCATACCGTTAGTATATAGTTTCCAAGATAGCAAAAATCTATTTATCATTTTTAAAGAGATTCTAAATGTTAATATTGGTGAAATACTAAGTTTGGATACCTTTGAAAATTACAGAAGCACTGCAATTTCCAGAATTTATCAATTGATACATGTCGCAAGCCCATTATCTAGTGCTAACTGGATTGTTTTCTCAGTGTTCGTTTGATGGTAGCTTCTGTTTTTTTTTTTTAATTAATTTTTTTATTTAAAAAAATTTTAAAAATATATTTATTTTATGTAAAATACTTTATATGTAAAAAAACATTTAATGTTTGACTTGAAAAATATAAATATAATATTTTAGAATACTATACCCGAAACAAATAGATCCTAAATTGATATTTTTATATATTTTTTAATGTTTTTAATATGCTGATATTATAAATTAAAAAAATTTAAAAAAGTATTATTTTGATATATTTTTAATTGAAAAATATTTAATATCATAATATCAAACATATATTTGAAATGAAAATTTAATTTTTTAATATTAAATTTATAAAACTTGATATAACTTATGCTTCTATTCAAAATCAAGTTAGATATATTAATCAAATTTAATTTTAAATAATATAATTTTAAATTTTTTTTAAAAAATAATATTATTTAAAAATAAAAACAAATCAAATCCAATTTTGATCCGAACAATAACCCCGGGTCACATGCCACCTAACATAGTTTAAAATTCAAGCTAAGCTAAAGGTTGATTTAACTGAATAGGTGAGGTGGAATTTAGTAACCCTACTGAATGCAAACGTTGCCACGGCATTAAATTAAAATTATATGCTGAAAAAAAAATTAAAAGTGGTCTAATGATAGTACGAAGGGAGGGTAGTAGTACGATAAGCAGACAATGACAGGTGGTGGTGACGTGGTGACCATCACGTCATTACGCGTAAAAAACGTGGGCACCCATGACTGTTCCAGTTTACCAAGTCTTCTAGGCTCCTGTCCACTTCATGCCCGTTCTCGCACGTTTCATTTTGTTACCGTACTGGTTTCTTAAATAATTTTTTATTTTAATATTAATATTTTTAAAAGATATTTTTTTATGATTTTGATATATTAATATTAAAAATGAAAAAAAAATATTATTTTATAATATTCTTAATTACAAATATATTTAATCATGTAATTCTTTAAAAAAAAATTATGAATTTTAATAATCATACAAAAAATTTTTCAATACAACTTTTATATTCTCTGAGATTGTTTTCATTAATGGTGGAATATAATTTATTTTATTGGGATGCATTATGAACGGTTTATTTTTGTGTTTTAAAAATATTTTAAAATATTAATTTTTTATATTTTTATTTTAATATATTAAAAATAAAAATAACTTTAAAAAGTAATCAACACCTTCTGGATTTTCATAGTTCTTGTGCAATAAAGTCTTGCAATCATGGTAATGATATATTTATTTTTTTCTAGATGATAAGAAGGAATGATTAATAATTATCATCATCTAGGTAAGATGAGGATAAAGAGATTGAAATGTGTGGACATCGAAAAGATATCATCTCCATGCTCTGAAAGAATTGCTTGGATAAATAATATTCCTTGACCATTGAACCAAGTCCTTCAATACACAACTTTTATGATTAAGTTTTTTTATATTTGAGGGTTTGGTGGGTTAGTGGGATTTTGGAATCCGTTTGTGCATCAATGATATATTTTTTAGCATGTTTTATGATTAATTTAGCGAATTTATAAGATAAATTCTTTCAAAAAGTTTTTAAAAAACAGAACCCTAGATTTTTTTTTCTTAGAATTAAGTTTAAATTATTTCTAAATCACACAAGATTTTTATTCATAGCCTCTATATATATAGGCACATACAATTGGACCATGGGTTAATTTAAGATTAATTTTGAATTAACAAAACTCCATCAGCTCTTCTTGCATGATTAATTTGGACCATGGGTGTAAGGCCTGGCTTGACCTTAGCTTAAGAGCTGGATCCAATTCAATATCCTTAGTAACAATGAAACAACTTAAGCCCTATGGCATTGCCTCCTCTTAGGGAAGAGGGCAAACAAAAGAAGAAGAAGCTTGAGTCAATTTAATACATGACTTGTACCGGACTCTAGAACTTAAAGAGCAAAAAATAAAAGATAACACAACTTGTATATACATTTTAAAATTTATTTATAGAATTAACTCGCGGTTTAAATAAAATCGATCTTTTTTACAAATAAATAAATAAGTTAATTTTTGATTTAAAAATGATATTATCATAAACAAGAATTAAAAAACAAAAATAGTTGAATCGGGTCAACTTATTGACTCGTAAATTGACTCATTACCTCAACCTTGGATCATTGAATCGGAGCATGAGCCGGGTATGTGAACTTAGTTGGTAGGTGCACCACGGTGGTGGGCAGGTGATGATAAAGACAAGAGACTGAAACAATGGTCAAGATTGTGGTGTAGGTAGGGGATGGTTTCGTGCATGGATTGGGCTTCTAATTAATAAGTGCTTGACTTCAAATTAGCATTGACTCGAAAAGTATAAAAGGAAGACTTTTACATGTACCTTGAATAGGTCTTTTCTTTTATAATTTTGATTTTGATTGGATTTCAAGGCTCTTATTTTATCCTTGCCAGTTGGGCCCACCATATTTTGACTACTATTCAAATTTGGTGAACATTTTATGGGAAAACAATATATATATATATATAATAATAATAATAATAATAATAATAAGAGACCAAACCAAATAAAATTGCTAGTTCACTAGTGTTCTTTTTTTGGAAAAAAATAAATAAATTATTAAGAGTTTGAACATGTATAAAAAGAATTTAAAGGGGAAGGTAAATTAATTGTGTAGATAGACTCAGTTTATTATTTATTGCTGTAATATAAATATCATTTTGTACTTCTCCAGAATATTTAAAAAAACAAAAGTCGGCTCCATTTACTATTCATTGCTACAGTTAAAAAACTGTCTTCCCCTTCTCAAAATATTAAAAAATAAATAAAGGGGAAGGCAAATTCATTATAGACTGGGTTTACTATTCACTTATATAGTATAAATATTGTTTTGCCCTTCTTAAGAAAATCCAATGGCCTTGGTGTTAAGTTTTTTATCTTTTTAATCTTTCATATACCTATAAGTTATTATCATATTAATGGAGATTAGATATATTTTATAGTAAAATTATTAATTTATTCTTAAAAAGAAAAGAATTTACTTATGTTATTTAGGAGCTATTTAGTCTTTTCACTTATTTACTCACAATAAAATGACTCAGGCATCTTTTATATTAAAAAATTTAATGTTTTTATTTAAGTGTTTTTTTATTTTCACTCTAATTTTTCTTTTATTTTTAAGTTGGCTAAGGATAATTTAGTTATTTAATAAACATAAAATATTAGTAAAACTTAAAATAAAATAAAAAAAAAAGGATGTGCACCGCACATGCCAATGTGAAATGCATTTATAGCCTAATAACAATGCATGCAGGGCCTTCCAATACTTAGAAAATCTCCATGTTGTGTTGATGGAATCTCCACGGTATCTTCTTCCTAGTGGGGCAAAGTGTGACAACGATGGTAGGGTGAAGTGACGCAATAATGACGTTTTTTTCTCTCTCTTTTTTTTCCCTTTAAAAAACACAATAAGTATTTAAAATTTTAAAATTATCCTTCTAGTTATTAATATTCTAACTTTGGTTTTTGTTATTTTAATTTTAATTTTTTTTCTTAATTATTTTATAAAAGTTTTGTTTATTTTTAATTTCTTTCTTCAAATCAAATTTGTTGTGCATTTTTTTCTCCAATTTGGTCCTATTTTTTATTTCTAATTTTTTTAAAAAAATTTATATAATTTGTATTTGTTTTCTATTTCATCCTTTAATCTAAATTTATGATAATTTTTTTCAATATAATTCTCATTTTTTCCCTCTTTTGTTAAGGTTATTTTTTTTATAAATTTTATCAACTAATTTATTTTTTATTTCAATTTTGATCATTAATCTTTTATTTGCTATTTTTTTGTATAATTTTTTTCCTAACTTCATCTTTCAACATTTGATTAGTTAAAAATTAAGTTTTATAATTTTTTTTTCATATATGATATGTTTGGTATAATGATTTAAGTCTTGGGTTTAAATAGTTAACATGAGTAGACAATTTTTTTTGTTTTTTAACTTATTTTTTCTTTTAATTTCATCATTCAACATTGTTTTATTAAAAAAATAAGCTTTTTATTAAAAAAATAAGCTTTGTGATTATTTTTTATTTTTTTCTATTTAATTAGAAGAAATTTAAAGTATATTATTTTTCTTCTTTTGAAAAAAACTGAAATTATTTTGATCATTTTTTTAAAATAACATTTACATTTATTTGTTATTATTTTTTTAATTATAAATTATTTGTCATGTTCTAATCCATGATTCAAATCATAAATTGTCAAAAAAAAAAATGTGTTTGCAGCTCTCTACCATAGGTGAAATTATTATTTTTTTCTCGTTTTCTCTTTTTCCTTTTTAAATTCTACTTTCGAATTTCTTTTTCACACCTTCCAGCCTTTTCTAGTAGTCGTTGCGTCCAACCTCACGCAAATATTCTTGTTTGACTTATTGAATGAGAACAGCACCAACTTCATTTTCCAGCTTTTATTGTATATGTAAAATGCATAAAATTTGTGAATGTGGAAAAAGCTTTTCCACTTAGAAAATCGTGTTCACATACTTGCTATTAAAACGTTTGGAAAAAATCATTACTTTTTTTTTTTTCAAACTTTTCTCTCTCTTTTATTTTCCTTTTCAGCTGTACATTATTCTTCACCACTTTTTTTTATTTTTAATTAATTGTTATATTTTATTTTATTTTTTATTTGATTGTTTCACTTTCAAATAAATATTTTTATATTTACTTGGTATTTAATTTTTACATGTATCTATTTTTATTAATATATAATTCAATAAAAATTTAAATAAAAAACAAAAACAATATAGCTTACAAGTTTTTATAACTTTTAACCAAGTTAACCGAGTCGTTATTTAATCCAGTGAACCAAACTAAATCAATTTTAAGTTGATGTTTTTTAACACCTGACCTAGATCAAGGGTCGGGTCGATCATGTCTTGAGCCAATCACTAAGCCAATTTAGGTTTAGTACCAATAGTTATCAATTGCTACTTTACTTCATTTGCTCATCACTATTTGTCTCGTTGAAAATATATTCTTTTTTAGCAAAATTTCCACCTCCTACTCACTTGTTGTTGCTACTTAGTTTTTTATCCATGTTTTTTATAAAAATTTTAGGAAAAACCAAAATAGCAAAAAAAACAATGAAAACCTTAAAAAAAAATACATTTTTGATATATTTGCATCGTTTTTAATATTTTCAACATTATTTCAGAAAAAATTAAATTTTCATAGGTATTTTGAACGCTTTAACTTTTAACGCGTTAATTTTACAATCATTGATTTTTTTTATTGAGTCAACATTGATATTACTCATTTTTAAAAATACAAAAAAAATAAGAAAAAATCAAAATTAACAAAAAATAAAGAAGTTGAGGGACCAATATGTTTTGGGGATCAGGCTACTTTGCCTGTAAATAGAGGTCACAACATACACAAAAAGGGAGGAGAAAATTCATAGAAGAGAAAATTTATGTAATTTTGAAACAAAAAAGAGGAACAAAAAAAATCGTAAACCTGACCCTCTCACTCTAAAGCCACAACTCAATCCCTTTAGCTACAAAAATACGAGTGGTAACCCCCTAGTGGATCTGACTTCTCTTCAAGTCGCCGCCCCCCTTCCCCCATTTGTCTTAGCAAAGCAAACCGAAAAAACCCCACACAAATACACAGAAGCTGTCGCACACTCTCTCTTCTAACCTAGCCATTTAAGCGCTTATCCATCTTCGCTATAAAAACTAAGAGAAAACCTATAATACACACAACACTCGTCACCCTCCTCTTCATCTTCCCTATAAAAAATGAGAGAAAACCCCTATTCATCTTCCCTGCAAAAAATGAGAGAAAACCCATAACAAGAGATCTTTTTTAGAGACTGAGTAGTAAAGCTACTATTTGTCTCACTTAAAAATATTAGAACCTGTCTTTAGGATGTATGCTCCGTAAACATTATTTTGCATCTAAGCAAACCCTTCTTGAAGCATTTTGAATTCAGGACTTACAGGGGATATAATGGTCATCGCTCAAGAAATTTCTATTATAGAGTTTGAGCAAGAATAAAAATTCAGGTTTCATCATGCAAGAGTTATGACCATATATCACCCCTCGAATGACAAGTTCATCATATAGATTACATATCATACATTTATCATGCATGTACCAGGTTGAAAGTAGGATCCTTTGAATATGCTTTGCTACATCTGATTAAAAAAAGATGATGGGAAATAAAGAAAAGGGTCATAGAGATGCTTATTTTTAAAAAGAAGTTGAAAGCATCAAAGATAAAGTAGTTAGACTTAGATTTGCTTAAATAAGTATTGAGCTTGAAATGAAAAAAAAATGCATGCATAGTCTTATATGGGACCATTGCTTGTCCATGTCCCATTGAAGATGCACCTCTCCTTTTCAATTATAAACAACAGCAGTAATGCCTTCAGTCATCAACTAATAACAACCTTTGTTTTTGGTCAGTTGCATTATTAATTGTTCATTGCCACCACATCTTCCAATGGCACTAAATAATTGCTAGCCTTTTATGCATGGTACATTAGCCTTCTTTGAAATTACCCTTATTATAAGCTCAATTTCAGTTTAACATGATTAGACACTGAACTTCTACATTGCAGAGTTCATTCTATAGAGATTTGTTTATGGATATGCCAGTTGGGAATGCAAAAGGGAATCTAATAGTTTCATATGCTATAAAACTTTACCCTATCACTTGCAGCAACGAAACACTATGGTAGGCCGAAGAGTCAGGCTCGGTTTAAAAATATGAGCAGTCATTGAACTTTAATGTGGTAGAGCTTTCTCAACAAAAATTCATTTATGGCTCTACAAGTGGGGAATGTAAGAAAGGATGTAATAGTTTTAGATGATATGAAAATTTACTCCACTAGTTTCAGCACCAAAACACTATAGTAGGTAGAAGAGTTAAACCTGAGCTAGAAAATAAAAATAGACATAGAACTTCAATGAAGCAGAACTCTTTCCACAAAAATCTATTTGTGAATATGCCAATGAAGTATCAAAAAAGAGGTGTAGTAGTGTTAGATCATCTGTAATTATCTATCACTAGTGTCATCATCAAAACACAGAAGTTGGGATAAGAGACAAACCTAAGCTGAAAAACAAGAAAAAGACTAAAACTTTAACAAAATAGAATTCTCTTTACAAGTGTTTGTTTGCTATAATGTCAGTGAGGAATTAAAAAAGAGACAAAGAAGTTTATGATTCATCAGGTTCTCTTCCAATAGAGACAATGCATGATTTCACATATTGTTAGTGGCGCTACTACAAGTTTCTAGGCAATGCCAATATTACCAAGCTATTGGAAGGTTTCCAACAATCATAAAACAACAAATATAACCTTGGAAGATTGATATGATTTTATGAGGATTACTGAAAGAATTGAATAAGCAATTAAGATGGGAAAAATTAAAGGCTTTGTCATGGATTCTAGAACTATGATGAGAGATGAATCAAGAGATGACTTTGAAGGTGAAAAACCTTAGTTATATGGCCTAGTCAGATTTTGTCATGACATGAACTACTCAAATGTCTTTGCCAAGATTGAAATCCCTCTACCACTTAAGTTTTTCGACTAATATCTTCAAGATTCCAAACTTGTTGCCTCGAATCCATTAAATCTTATGCAACCATTGTTTTCTAAGTGGTATAACTTTGATAAGAGATATGAATATCATAGTGGGGTCCGGAACCATTATAGTTGAATAGTTATAAGAATTTGAAGAATTGATTTAGAGTTTGGTATACAAGAAGCAAATTAAGTTTGTGAAAGATGATGTCATCGATTATTTTGTCACCAAAACATCCTCAGAATGACAAGTGATCTAAATTGTTTGGCAAAACACAGATATTACCAGAAAAGCTGGTCTAAGAGGTTAAACTGTCAATCATCTTTGTTATGGATTTTTTTCATTTTGTATTTTGTTTTAGGATCACATCTCATACTTTAACAAAACATGTCTTTTCTTTTTCTTTTTGTTATTCTGAAAGCAAGAGATGTTTTTTTCAAAGGTTATTTTGACAAAATATTTTGATCAAACTCCAACATGCAAAATCTAAAAGTGTTTTAATTGTAAAAATGACTCACTGTTTGTTAAAATGACATGAGGTGACCAAAAAAATTTGAACCCACATATGAAATTGAACCTCACACCATGTAGCTAAATTTTAACAATATGCATAATGACATTTAAAAGATTTGATAGTTATAAACTCGTGAATTATGACTCTTAAAAGTCCAAATCATTACACTAGACAAGGTTAAAATTTATCAGTTTTAACCAACCTTGCTTGAAATGAGAAAATGTCATTTTTGTTATCCCTTCATTTTCTAAAGATTATATCCCTTATAGTCCCATTTTGAGCTGGATAGAATACTCTTTTCATAAAAACCCTGACCAAGATCACACCCCATACTGGGGCCAAATAAGAGATGTTTGTTAGTAAGGATGAAGACAATGATAGAATCAATTGTAAAAAGGAATGTTAAGAATGAAAGTTCAATGTGTGAGAAAGGGCTAGAAGAAAGAAACCATAGATTTAGGGCATGTAAGAAAACTTAAGAAAGGCAATAAGTAAGCAAAAAAAAACAGGTGAAAACTACCACTTAAAGGCAAGTCAAAGCGGAATGGAAGGAGAATACCTATCATTTCTAAGAAGGGTAAAAGAGGTTTTAATTGAAGAAAAACAAAGCAAATGCTAAAAGTTAAAAAAAAAAAATCAAGCTTCCAAAAAAAAAAAATCAAGCTTCCTTTCTTTTGGTGTGTCTAGGATAAAAGCCTTCAATGTCTTTAAAAAGATTTGGTTGATTATTCATCAAAGAAAAAGTTCGATTTATATTATGACCTATGTTAAGAGAATTCTGATATTTGAGATTAACAATGTTATATGTTACTTTCTCTACAAAGATAATAAGAGAAAAAAAAAGTTGATGAATAGTTGATGTTGATCCTAGGTCTGTGAAACCCTAAAACACCTTTTGAGCCTACATTACGTGCTTCTAAAAACCTTTTTTAATCAAGTAAGCAATTTGAACTGATAAATGGGCTCTCAAAACTTGAAAAAGTTTTCTATGAGGGTTATTACTTCATGAAACTGATTATTATGCATGATGATAAAATTGGTGCTAAGAAAAAAAAACTTTCTTGATAAAGCCTCAAGTTATGACTTCATTAAACTGATTATTATGCATGATGATAAAATTGGTGCTAAAAAAAAAAATCTTTCTTGATAAAGCCTCAAGTTTTGACTTGAACATCTTGTTTTTTTTTTTAAATCCATAAAAAGTCACCTTATCACAAACCATCAAATGATATACTCAAAATCAAATATTAAAATTAACATAAAAAAACCATGGAAAAATTTGTTTTAATCTTACAACGGGTCAATTTTTATTTTTGAAATGTAAGATAATCAAAGGACTACATTAAATAGTGTGTGTTGGGTCTTTAACTAAGAAGCTTCATTTATGAAAATATTTAAAAAAAATTGGCATCTTTTTTATTTCATTTCAATAATTAGACTTAATTTGATTCTAGAACATGAAAGATTGTCAAATAAGAAAAACATCAATCAAGTTGGCAAAATCCTTGACAGAAATAACATCAACACTTTTCGACACTCCTCGTAAAGTTGACCACCTGAGGGCAATATAGTGAACCCTAATAAGAAAAAAGGCAGTATTCAGATCAATTAGGGGCAAAGATGATTAGGTGATGAATCAGTGAGTTGAGAACAGTGGTGTTTAAAAAAAAAATCAATAAATGAGCACACTTAGATCATATTGGGGGCAATGTTATTCAAAGACATTCCTAGAAGCAGTTGATGAGCAACGTTGTATTTAAAGGATATCTTCGTATCTTTATCTTGGTTTATCATCTCCAACATAACCATGACTTTTGAAAAATGTTATTGCATAGTTACATTTGAATGAATGTTAGAAAGATGCACCCACCAAGACTGACTAAAGCTCAAATACGCACTTCACCACATGAGTATGGGTGATAAAAGCAGCATCATTGATGATACAATGTATTTCTTTTCATGATCTGATTTGACAAGCTGAGAGGAATCTATTAAGAAGAATATTGAGCTTACAACGATGAGCCATTTATTGTAAAGTATGAGATGCATATCTAGATGACTTAGTAGTTCCATAAAGGATGGTGACTGCACATACTTGAAGGGTATGTTTCAACTGAAGGCAAGTTCATGACTAATTGATAATCTTGATAGGTGTTGGCAAGATGCACACAACTAAATAAAAAATAGTTCTTGAGAGAATCTTAAAAATGCATAATGTGTTAAGTTCCTTCATGGAATTAAGCTACACCATACTTGGGGGCATAGTCATGCTTAATAAACCGTGAAAGTAGTAATCATCATGGACAGCTTAGGATGGGCACTACATTTGCATTTGAGTGGAAGGCTAGCACGCAAATGAGTTAGTACATTAAAAGAACAAGGAAGGCTTTGGAATGCAAAAAAAAATACAACCTATGACTATGGATCATCAAATAGGAGGGACCTATATTTCAAATTAGGTAAGGATGCATGCATGTCATCTAACCTTAGAGCATTGCATATTTTTGATTTGTTATAGGAAAATTCTTAATAAAGTCCAGTAAAATTGTAAAAGAAAGATAAAGAAAAAAAATCATTGAGTTAATAATAACAAAGAATAATGGATTTTGATCTTGTAACGAGAAAAGAATGGGATGAACCCTACCAATAATTGAATCTCAAAGAAATGAGAAGATCAATCATATCATCAAGAAGAGTCTTCAGGTTAACCCTGTGACCAAGAAGTGCTGAGTTTGTCAACCTTATCCTATCAAAACTTCTCCAGCCAAGTCTTTTTGCCAAGTAAACCACCTTTCATATTTTATTTGGGTAGGTTGTCCATTATAATAAGACCACTTTTTATCTTTTATTAGGGTAGATCACCCATAATAATGAGACCACTTCACATTGTTTTTCCCCATATTTCATTTGGGTAAGTCACCTATTATAATGAGGTCATCATCATCTATCTAAATAGGTCACCCATTGTTGTAACCCAATTTTGGATTCGCTAAAAAATTTTGAATGTTATTTTATTTTATTATTCATGACAAAAAAATATATAATAAATAAAAAAATGAGAAAAAAATGAGAAAAAAATGAGTTTAAAATATATTTTCTCGAGTCAACCGTCATATTCTGTCAAAACCGAGTCCATCAGGTCAATACAGGTTAAACGATGTCGACTAGGATGAAAAATGAGTTTCGGGTCGTTTCGAGTCAAAACCGTCATTTTCTGTCAAAACCGAATCCATCGGGTCCATACGGGTCCCACCATGTCGACCACGATGAAAAATAAGTTTTGGGTTGTTTCGGGCCAAAACTGTCATTTTCGGTCAAAACCGAGTCCACCGGGTCAATACGGGTCCCACCATGTCGACCGGGATGAAAAATGAGTTTCGGGCTGTTTCGGGTCAAAACCGTCATTTTCGGTTAAAACCGAGTCCACCGGGTCAATACGGGTCTCACCATGTCGACCGGGATGAAAAATGAGTTTCGGGCTGTTTCGGGTCAAAACTGTCATTTTCGGTTAAAACCGAGTCCACCGGGTTAATACGGGTCCCACCACGTCGACCGCGATAAAAAAATGAGTTTCGGACTATTTTTGATCAAAACTGGTATTTTTTGTCAAAAAACCGGTCCACCGAGTTGATACTCGTATAAAAAAGTTTTTTTTGTAATTTAAAATTGATTTTTAGCGGATGAAAAACTTTTTATAATACTGATTTGAATTTTTAATTTTTACCCCTATAAATAAATATTATTATTATTATTTAGTATTATTACATATAATAAAACAAATAGTAATCGGTGGACGTTGAAAATTTTAACAATCCCGTGATTATTTTCATAATCCTGTGAATTGTTGTCTGCTATCATTGGCTATTCATTGGCTATAAATATCAAATGAAGGAGGAGAAAAAAAATAAAAAATTCATTCTCAATTTCAATTCTGAATTCGAAATTACTATTTGGGTACTATTTATTTTTCTTATACTTATTCTACACCCTAGTAAAATATTAATTTTTTTTTAACAAATTGAAAAATATCAAAAATATCCCAACCGTTAGATCTAATAGTGTTTAGATCTGAGCCTTTGATTTCTTGGGATATAATAGGCTTTACCGTACCAGATTAAAACCCAAATCAATCTCAGTCTTTCAAATAATATGCCCTTCGATCCTGTTGCGCCACGTCCGCAGGTGTACCAAGCACTCGGTACACCGCAACACACCAGATCGTAGCTCATTCAATCCTGACTGTCCGATCAACTTGAACTTCAAACAAATCACAGCCGCACGATCTGTTCATCCGAGATCGAACGGTTCACAGCCTTCAGACGCATGAGTGCACCATACACTCGTCCACACTGTAGCACAACCCAGAGCTTCTCTCTCCTCTCGCTAGCGATTCCCTCTCTCTCCACCGATCTCGCATTTCCGGCCGTTTCAAGCCGTGAAACCGCCACAGAAACGTGCATTGCCTCCTCCTAAGCAAAACCGCGGTCGTTTTTCACTTTTTCACTAGCAATTTTGGCCGGAAAAAGGTCGCGACCGTCATCGGCCAATCGACATTCAAGTCGTCGATTCTCCCTCCTCAGCCATCAACAGCCAACGAGACCACCACCATCAGAATCCTCGTCCTCAGATCTACCAGAATCGACCATCGTTTGGCCGGAATCTCATCGGAAAATTTCGCCGCCGTCAACAGTAACCGCGCGTGAGCCACACGCGCCGCCAGTGGTATTTTCGTAAATTTTTGATAAATCCGAGGTATTTCAGTCTTTTTCCTATACAGGGGTACCCAAGTAAATTTCTATGATATTTTATGGTATTTTTTGATATTTTTATATATAAATACTTGTAAATTTTTACACGTGAAAAAACAACAAAAAATAAACCAAAAATAAATAACGACGCGGGTTCAACACCTATTTTATCATATCACTGTTCATGGATCAAAAACCCAATTTTCAAGAATTGATATATCTATTTGTGAATGATATCAAAATAATTTTTATTTTATAAAATAAATATTATTTGTCAACACGTCTCTTTTATTTATAGAAAAGGACCGATGTCAAAAATTTAAATACCAAATATGGATTATGTCCATTATTATTTATTTTGATAAATCAGACGTAACTCAACTTTTTAGGGATAAACGTCGATATTTTAGACAAAGTCTCCTAATTTTAGGGACTGATGTTATTTTTAACGCGTCTCCTATTTTTAGGGACCGACGTTAACCATGTTAAAAAATTTACAAATAAGCTCAAAATATAATAGCATTTGAATCAAATAAGAAAAACACACAAGTAAAGGTAACCTTTCTCTGAAAGGATGTTTTAAGGGTGGTGTCTACCTTCCCTTAATCATAACTAACCCAGTACCCGAATCTCTGGGACTAGTGTCTAATTTTGGATTTCTAGTTCCCTCAAATTACTAGATGGCGACTCCAATAAAATCTTTATTTCCCCAATCAAATAAAAACTAAATTCTTTTTTTTTTGTTTTAAAAAAACAAACAAAAAAAAGGAGTGGAGTCGTCGCCCAACGTCGTGTAGCGACACCTATTATGATTAGTATTTAAAAATACATTTTTTTATCAAGGTTTTATGTCATGATTTTGCACTTGAAGTATCAATAACTCCTTAACTAAAGCATGTTTTATAATAATATATCTAATAATATAAGATACCTTTAATTTGTGGTAAATATTTATTTTAAATGTAAGCCTATCACATAAATAAAAGGATTGATTGATGAATTTAAGAACTAAAATTGAAAGAACAAAGAGATGGCCAACTTTAGAAAAGAGATGTCGGTGCAGTCCAAACCAAAACACTGTTCGGTAATTGAGTCATATCTGGAGTTTTAGATCTTAGATTTAGGTCTACTTTATATGGATGGAAAGGTAAGACATAGGCCTACAACTTTCGCATGGAGCCCAAGATCTAAAAAGCTCATTTTCAAGTCCAAATTATAGCAACAACAAAGAAGTCTGAATTTGTCTTCCAGCCCGAGCATTGTTCGGTGTTTGACTCATATCTAGAGTTTTAGAAGTCCAAATAAGCTGAATGTTTTACACAAGAAAGATGCGATAATTTCCTACAACTTTCATGTTTTCAAGTGGCTCTAATTTTGGCGTTATCAATGATGTTTTAGGTAGATAAGAGAAGATAAGGATTATCACCAAGTCAAGAGTTGGTCACCCACTCATTAATTAGTCATCAAATCAACAGTTCCTAATTTTGGCCTATAAAAGGAGGTATTTGCCATGCATTTAGGCATCTTGGTTTCCAGATCAAGATCATACTCTTGCTTTCTCTCTTTGTATTTTTTGTATTGCTTATATTTTGCTTTCATTAATATCAAGTTTATGCTCCTGATTTCCTTTCCTTTACTTAGTTAATTCTTATCTTATTTATGTTCTTATTTTGTTTATTTATTTTTGTTTCTTTTATTATGTTTAGCTAAGTTTATTATGTCAAGGTGAAAAGGTTATACTAATGGTGTAAACTTAATATGGACTTTAATGTTTAATACTAACATGTTTTGTATTTATTATCTTGTTCACTCTTCAATACTTTGCTTGTTAAATGATTAATCTTGATTTATGTTGTATAACACTTGGTACAACAAATGCTTGACACTTTCATAGCTTATACTATATGGTATAACCGACACTTGAGCTATGAAAGGAACTTGATTTGTTGTTAACAGAAGTTATAATCATGAATGTTTGACGAGATTTACAAGTATTAGCATTAATCGAATAAGATGATTAATGTAATTATGTTAACAATCTATAATCTAATTGGAACCTCTTTTATGTGTGGTTTCCAATTGAATAATAAGAGTTTATACTATACTTGTTTGACATACCATTAGTGGATCCTCTAACCTTGACATTTGTTATTATCATTGTTTAATCCTTACATTAATATCCCATCTCAAAGTTCTCATCATATTCTTCTTCTTCTCCTTCTTTTTTTTTATTATTATTATTATCGCTGCTACTACTACTAATACTATTATTGTTATTGTTGTTATTTTCTTTATCCCATCTCAAAGTTCTTATCATCATCTTTTTCTTCTTCTTCTTTTTCTTTACTACTACTACTACTATTGTTGTTGTTGTTGTTGTTGTTTGAGCTGCACACCAATTTTGATGGGATTTTAGGTTAATTGAGCTACACACCAATTTTGATTTTAGTTAAAGGAAATCACTAGATAGGATCTTGAGTTAACCTAAAAAGAAAAGAAAAAAAGAAAGAGAGATAAAGAAAAAAAGGAAAAAAAGAAGAAGAGAAAAGACAATTTTGAGATGAGTGGATCACACCAAATTTTGGTATTGGTTAAAAAAAATTATTAGATAAAATATCAAGTTAAGCCAACTACACATAGAATTTAGCTTTAGTTAAAAGAAATTATCAAATAAAATTTCATATTGTAAGATACATCTCACGTTAACTCATCCATGCATAGAATTTAGTAGCGGTTAAAAAGAATTGTTAAATAAAATTTCAGATTAATTAAGTTATATATCAATTTTGATTTCAATTAAAAAAGATTGTTAGATGAAATTTCGAGTTAATTAAAAAAAGAATAAAAATAACCATCGACGCTGCCGGGACGTGCAACATGTGTGGTTTCCTCAGTCGAATCTGATGGAATAGTCTGATCAAAATTATATTCTTCGTCGGGGGACGTGCAACGTGCGGTTCCCCCAGTCGAATTTGATGGAATAGTCTAATGAAAATTATATTCTTCATTGGACCAGATTATTGCCAGGCAGTCTCATTTTTCCAAAGATTCTGTTTGCATTAGCGGAATTCAGACATCATTGAAACAGGCTGTCTTTGCCATCATGCCGTCATGTAAAGAAATTAATCAAAGATTTGTTGGTTTAGAGATCTTGAGTTCCCTGGTTTTGTCAAAAACGAGCACAGGTATTAGACTATTCTCTCTCAAATGCGCCTACCATGTGGAAAAAGCAATTAAATTCTATTTTAACTTGGACCGTATGCTTTTTTTAGATTATGTTTGATCATTCATGTTTCAAAACATAGATATTAAAAGGAAAGAAACATTTTTAATTGAAGAATCAAACACGAAAATATAAATAAATGTATATATTTTTTAGACAATTTTAAAATCAATTTTTATACTTGAAAAACACAAAGCATAAAGGAACATATCCCCTCTTTATCTTTGTCTCTTTTATTTCGAAATAGAAATCAAACACTACCCACTTGTAAAGTTAGCACATCTTAACCTTCAACTCTACTCGATTTTATGCGTTCACATTTTCCTACTTCAGTTTGTTTTGTTGATTTGCAGGGGAACGAATACCAACTTTTGGTTACTTCAAGCCTTTTTGGTGGAAAATCTTATCTAGGTCACTCCAAAGTCAATTGATTAGTCCTTTGTAATTTGCTTTTACATCTCATCTTTCTAAAAGATTTGAAGTTCAATTTTTTTTATTGAAAAAATGACATGGAATCAGAATATTCACATTTAAATAATGGAGATTGAACATTGAAAAAAATCAATACTTACATTAGACAAATTAAGAGGGCAACTACATCATATGAAGCCCAAATTTTCTTAGATTTTCTAATTGACTATAGAACAAAGGTAGGAAGAATATTTTGTAGAGTGTGTGTGTGAAATGTATCTAAACGTTGATTAATTCTTGCTAAAAATATGACCCGTAGTTGAATAGAAAATTGCTTACATTCTCCTAAATACATGATCCCATTTGAAAAACGAAGAGGAAAAGGAAAAATTATGGTAGATTTTTTTTCTCTTCCACCCATTTTTTTTTGTTAGTGTTTGGTTACTATTCCAAATAGAAAAGATGAAAATAGTAAAAACAAAGAAGATAAGTCAAAAAATAAAACAAAGATACAAATGAATTTGTTGCTGATACATAATATAAAGTAATTATCTTTATATCTTGTTTGGTTATGATGAATAAAATATAAAAAAATCTATTTTACTATTAATATATATTACTTTTAAACTTACATGTTTAAAAAAAATTAAAAAGTTTTTTTACTCTAGTTTTTATTGAGTGTTGAAATTAATAATATTATAATAACTTTAATTATAAAAGCATGAATGACTTGATGAATTGATCTAAGGCCTGGACATAACCCAATCAAAAACCCAGGTCATCTCGAGCTAATAGTTATTTTTATTCTGTCATGTCTTAATTAGAGAATTTTGGAATTAAGAGTTTTTTACAAGGATATTTTAGAAATAAAAAATAATAAATATTTTTTAAAAAAACATATCACATTTCATATCTCATGTTTTAGAAATATAGAAATTCACTTTAAAATTATTCCAAAATTATATTTATTTTTATGTTTTTATCTCTTAAGTTAAACATATTTTTGTTTTCATTATCTATTCCTTTCTATCTCAAAATAATAATTAAACGCTACCACCTTTAATAGAAAGAATTCAAATAGTCCATCACATCTAAATTAAAAGGTTTTATATAAAAAAAAATTGCTAATATATATATATATATAAATAGTATTTAATTCAATGATTTTTTAATAAATATACCCCTGAGTTTAAATATTATTTCATATAAAAAATATATTTTCCCCTTTAGAAAGAAAAGGATTATTTATTATTCTATAATTATATTTTTTTATTTTCATCTTAATTTCAAATGTATTTTAGTGTATTTTATATCAGTATCCTCATATTTAATTAGATTTTGAGCTCAATCCACACTCGAAGCTCAGAAAAAATAGGTTTAGCTAGTGACCGAGCTCAAAAAATATTAGAAACAGTCATGTCCAAACCTATCTTGGAGTTGAGCGCTAACATATTCTAACCCATCATGGGATTGAATGTAAACATGCCCTTATCTAACTTGAAATTATGCGCGAGCATGTCATGGTCTAAATTAAGATTGAGCAATATAAAAGACAAAACTTTATTTGAAATTTTAACTTTGCATGATGAACTTTTAAATAAAGTTGGTTAATAAAAACCATGACCCTTCAATGTTTGTGTTTTTTGAGAAAAATAAATGGAAAATTAAGTTAATGTGAAGGGGATCCAACCGTTTTTCTTTGTTTGAATACTAAAATTATGAATACTAGAAAAGGAAAAGGAGGGGAAATGAATCTTTTGAATTTTATTGTCTACATACATGCTTTTTGTCTTTTAAATTGGAATAAAAGAGAAGGAATTGAAAAAATTAACATAATTCTTCTTATTGTATCCTCTAAAAATTCTTTTCTTCTCTTAAGCAAAAAAAAGAGAGAGAATCCTTCTCTCTCATTTTAATTTCTCTTTTATTCTTTAGTATTTTTATTTTTTAATTACCATACAGGCCGGTAATGCTTCTAGGCACAACTTTTCTCAACATGCAAATTAGAAAGGAAAGAAAAACAAATTATTAAAGTAAAAAAAAATTATAGAGAAGCAGAGTCCTTTGAAAACAGGGAAGGAGACTCGAGTCTTTGGCACTTGGTAGTGACCTTTTACACGTTATTGGACCCAAGAAAAATAGAAAATAGGAGAACCAAAGTAAAGTAACCATAGGCTTCCTTAAACAAGCTTACGTCATTGATCTTACGTTTGGTTTTCTCACTTCAGTCCAAGGATTCAAAGGATTAATTTGATCAATACAAGCTCTCATATATCTAGCTAATTTTTTCCAACACGTGGATTGATTTCAACAACTTTGCCCTTGGCCAGTCAGCACTAATTAAGACCAAATTATCAATCCTTTTCTGTAATTTTCTTAAGACAGAGCAGCCACCTACTTTTGGTCATCCTTGCAGGCTGTGTGAACGGAACGTCCTCCAGGAAAAAAATTCTAACCACTATGCACGAGAGATCAATGCTATGCACTTATAAATGAGGGCTTATATGTCTCCTATTTGCCTTTTCTAATAACACTGCTGGCAAAATTTTCATCCATACTGTATAGTATTGAAGCTATCTTAATATTATTAAGCTCACAGACCATGGAGGTCTTTCCCTCTTGCAAAGAAAAGGTATGTTTTCTTCTAGTTGTGTGTGTGTGTGTGTGTGTGTGAATAGAATACTACTACTACTTGGAGAAGAGTACAGAGGGGGGGAAGCAAAGAAAAACATTGAGCATCTAATGAAATAAGGAGCAGGAAATAGCTAAAAGTTCGTACATGTTAATTTAAGGTTTCATGCTTGAAAAATGAAGTTAATGTTTCTCAAGCAGTAGATGTTATCTTACTCAGGTGGAAGCTCTTCAATTCGAGTTGGAACACAGGCAGAAGGAGAATGAAAGTCTTAGATTTATGCTTGGAGTTATGACCAGAAGATTCAGCATTCTTCAAGCCGAGATTCAAGAAACCGAAGAACATCAACAAAAGGCAGTACGCAACTTAACGGAGGGAGATCAAGCTTGTCATGAAATCCTTGACTCGAACAAGAGAGCAAGATTTGAAGTTCCCTTAACCAAGGCATCGAGAATCTTGGTGAGAAGTCACTCCAATGACAAGAGCCTGGTAATTAAGTTCCTCTAGTCAGTTCGATATATACATAATTTGTACATGAAGTTTTTGAGTTGAAGATTCCTAGATCTTACATATGATAATAAAAAGCTCTTTTACAAATGTGAATTTAGGTTGTGAAGGATGGATATCAATGGAGAAAGTATGGCCAGAAGGTTACTAAGGATAACCCATCACCTCGAGCTTACTTCAGGTGTTCCATGGCTCCTAATTGCCCCGTCAAGAAGAAGGTACGTCTGCTCGAGTTTTCTTTTGAAAACCAGTCAAGACATCTGTAATTAAATAGCATCCTGAGGTTTTCAAAGGGCAACTTCAAGGTTCATGTGTGCAATCAAAAACAGTACTGAGCATGTGATTACACCAGTCCTTGATTTATTCTTGGTTTTCAGGTCCAAAGATGTGTAGAAGATGATTCGGTACTTGTTGCAACTTATGATGGAGAACACAACCACGAACCCAATGGCTCACATGGACAATATTTATCTTATCCAAATAGCTCATCATCAAGAATTTCCATAACTAATCATGCCCTCAAGTGCCCAATCGAAATTCCTCCTCCTCAACCATCTGTAGCTCTTGATCTTACTCTTTCAAGTCCCGGTAATCAACAGAAGGAAAAACCTTCTGAAAGATCCATGGAAGACTGCGGCAAGATTAATAATAACTACAACAAGAACTACATTGAAGAATATGTCGCATCTTTAACTAAAGATCCTAACTTCTCTGCAGCTTTAGCTGCGGCTGTTGCAAGTTCAATGAGTGACCTGTCTACGTCAAGAATGCTGTGAAATAATTATTGTCTTATTTATGAAAGGTTTATGCTCTTTCTCTCAAGGCTACGTTTGTATTTGCTTGTGTTCTTACGCTACCGATATGTATAAAAAATATATATATATATAAAAAGAATTTAAGAAGTTATAAAAAAATTATCTAGTATTGTTATTAAATTTAATTTAATAAATTAATTTTAAAATATTTTTATTTATTTATTATTTAAGCTTGAAGGTGTTGTGATGGAGTCAATTAGTTAATTTGATGAGTATAAAGATAACTTAATTGATTAAAAAAATTTAAAAAATAATGAAATTAATAAAAAATTAAAATTCTCAAAATAAAACTGAAGAGAAATAATGAAATTAACAAAATAAATAATTTTTTTACTCAACTCTTTACCTAACAAATATATAAAATTAAATTATATAAAAATTTTCACAATTTAATTTTTATAAAAGTAACTAATTAAAAAAAACTTGTTTCGGTGTTTACATGTATGTTTGAAAACGTGGTTAGCTGGCTGTAATTTTTTAAAAAAATTATTTTTTTATATTTTAATATATTTTTTATTTATTAATATTAAAAATAAATATTTCTTAATAAAATATATTTTTGATAACAACAGCAAATACGCAACCAATAAAGTCGTCATCGGTGAAACTCCACTGTCTCTTAGCAGAGTTCTAAATCCATCTTTCAATGAAGGAACTGGTCAAAGACAAGCACCAATCATCAAAGGCCACAAAAATTCTGACAAAACATGAGAGTCAAAATCTAATCCCCGTAAAAATTGACAGCCTAGTATAAAATATTTATTAATTTAAATCATCTGAGAAATTTCACCATCATATTCAATTATTTAAATGAGAATTTGTTGCTGGATTCTTTTTCCCATTATTAGGTGTGCTTTCGTAATAGGTGATGTAATTAGTATTTTTTGATGATGTAAGTAAAAGTCTCAAGAGTAGTATAAGATAGAATATTGGAAGGATTGATCTTGAAAGAAAGAAAAAAATTAATAAAAAGTTTTATTTTTTTAATTTTTTGTTTTCTAAAAAACTTTATATTTAAAACCTAGAAATTTTTATTATCATATAATAAGATATGATTTTAGTGAATAGTGAATAGTTATTGAAATGCATTGCCTTGATTTTATATTAATATAATATGAAACTTATTATATGATTCATTATGAGATGGTTTAGAAGTTTATTTTTAAAATATTTTTTATTTAAAAATATGTTAAAAAAATATTTTTAAAAAAAATTATTTTTGATATCAGTTCATTAAAATGATATAAAAAAATAAAAATAAAATTAATTTAAAATAAAAAATATATATATTTTTTTAAAAAAACTGCTTTTAAAACACAAAAAAGCTAAGATATTATATAATTCAAATAAATCTAAATTTAAATCCTTGTTATATAAAGACTTCATGTTAAGTAATAAAAACATTTTATGGATTAAAATATATTCTCTATAAATATGTGCTTAGATTATTATTATTATTATTAAGATGATCCTCTATGCGCTCTTGTGCTAAGAAATAACTAACAAAAGAAATTTATGAAGATTTAGGATTTAAGTTTAAAAATTCTTTAAAACTTGTAATGGTTTCAACTTCAATAAAAATCTTCATAGTCGAACCATGTAGCAAGTTTCGTCAGCAAAGTCTTCAGCTTCAAGTCCAAATCTGCAGACCGCGACGCTCTCATGATCATGTTTTCCCGACGAATATTTTGCAGTAGGAGATCTTCTATTTTATGGTGTATTGGGGGCTTTTTCTTCCTAAGAGATACGAGTTCTTCGGTCAGCGGCTTGACTCTCCCTGTATACATGATCATTGAAATATTTCCTAGTATGGGAGATCAAGTAACAACGTATTGAAAAAAGATAAAAAAATATCAAGCAAAACAAGAATACTCCTAGCTCTTCTATCTCAGAGATAACTCAAAGAAGCTCCATGGGATCCTTTTATCCAGGCACTGCTGGTAGTCTGCTAACCAGTTCTTGTAAAGACATGGTCATGGCTCGGTTCTTGGGGATTTTTTCAAGGCAACAAAGATGGAACACCAATATTTGTTCCTGCCTTGATACATTTGTCTCTAGAAGTTTATTTATTTGTTTGTTTGTTTATTTTGCTATTAGTAACTCCATACCTGGTTGCTGACAATGGCTTTAGACACTTATCCCATCCAATTGGAAACTACATTGTCTTCTTCATTTCTTTGAGAAACGAGGCTCTTGATGAATGTATTCAACAATGACTACATGTAGACATTTACATCACTATAAATCAAAATGTACATAACAAACAATACTCCTACCATCTAGCTACCGATATGAATTATTGGAAAACCGAACTATAACCGATCTTGACAACAAGACTCTAGTGTCTTGCACTGTCTTCAAAGATTGCGAACATCTGTGCTCCAAAAGCAAAGCAACTTTGTAAACAATGGTGCAGATGAAGTATAAGGATAACACTGAAACAGCAACGAAGTGAAGAACCCCGAAACATGCAAGACATGTAAGAAAGGTTTACTATCTGTCCCTGCCATGTACACCTGCATTTAAGTGCTCAGTTCTTGCTGAAAGTCGAATACTTCTCTGGATTTGAATTCTAATTTTTCCCTTTTAGTGAGTGCCTCAGCTTTGCTTGTAACGGCCCTTCAACCATGGTGGGCAATGGTGTTGTCTGTAAGAGAACAGGTCCTGGTTGGATTGGCAGAATAGGGTGTACACGGCACTTGATCATTTGAAGATCCCACTTTTGATAGGTGTCTGTACCAAGTTTTCAGACAGCTTTCTCGGAGAAGCCATCATGGACTTCTCATTTTGAGCATCCTTTTCTGCTTTTTTCTTTTCCAATTCAAGTTGTTTTTTGTTTTCATCATGTGCTCGGACGAACATCCTCACAAAATTGAGCAGAGTGGACACAACTATAGAACGAAGATAGAAAGTAAGAGGTCCCCCAAGTATACAAATGACATTCAAGAGCCAATGATAATATTTAAGCATCGCATAAATATCATAACCGTGCACAGAGAAAACATGGATATGCAGATGTATACATATCCAAAAACTGTATAGTGAAGGGTGGGTGTTAATTTAGTAATTATTGAATAATGATGGGCTGAAAATTAAAATATTGCAGCCTGACTGACACCATTCAGATTCCTAGAATAAGAGATAGCTGTCAGAAATTGGAATCTATGTGGGATATCCATTTTAACAAATCTAGTTTATACTGGAAAATACCTTGCTCAAATGGGCAACGTGCCGGATCTTCCCCAAAATAAAAGGCCAATGCATCTGCATTTCTACCCTAGAACATTCAAATTCGGAAAACAAAAATCACTGGCAATGAGTGTTCAAGTTGAAGCACGGCAATCTTGTCAAAGTCAGCTGGTCAAAACAGAAGTTCATATACATACCACAGAGGAATAAAGGGAAGCCAAAGACCTCACTTCACTTTCAGCAAAAGCAAGAAAAACCTTAAGATTCTGAACATTTCCAAGGGACAAGAGAAAAAGATATTAATGAGTACAATCTGCTAAGGTAAAGGATATTCAGTGTGCATGTGTGCCTGCATGCATGCCAATGGTAATTCCATTAACTGCAGGTAATTCCTGCAACGAATCCTAAGAAACCTTTATCCACAGTGAAGAGAGTAGCTGAAGAGGACTTGCCTTGCAAAAACTTTCTGAGACCGAACCATCATTCTCTGAAGCAGTCAATTCCTGCATAACTTTCACAAGTCCTTTACTAACAGCTTGCATTTCCTCTGCCAAATATTTCAATTGTATCTGCACAAAATACAACATATACCTTAGCAAGCAAACAATGTAATGGAAACTGAATTTGCCAACAAAAAACACATACACACAAAGGAGGAGGAGGAGGAGGAGGAGGATTACTTTTGTTGCAGCCTCCAAATTTACAAGATCCTTCGAAAAATCTAGCAGTTCTGGAAGCTTTTCAGCCAGTACCTAAAATTCATATAAAAGATTCAACACCAAACCCAAATAAATATTTTTGTCCGGAGTTCTATTTTCCATTTATTTGGTATCCTCTAATGTTCAATGAGCAGAAAATATGGGAAAGTTCTGCAAAAATGTTAACAATTGCAAATATATTTCTCAACCAAAAAGAAGAGGGAAATGAAAAACAGATTCACAATCTCTGAGGATTAGATTTCAAGATTCAGCATCACTGTATGCATTTAAGCTAGCTCAACAATACAGGTTTCTGGGAGCGTTTGTTTTGCATAAAATATTTTATGGATGGAAAATATTTTACATGTAAAATGCTTTCCGTAAAACATTTTATAAAATATTTTACATGTAATGATATGAAAAGTATGGTAGTGGTAGAATTATGTTGGTATGTTATGATAATGAAGTGGTGGTGGGGTGGTGGTGGTGGGGTTATGGTCGAGGTAATGATGGTTGAAATTATTGGATGATATTGTGACTATTTGTAAAATATGTTATAGAAATTCATGCATTGAAATAATTTTCAATAAATAAACTAAGTTTAAAGATTGACCATAAAATATTGTGAGTTAAATTGATTTTCCTGTAAAATATTTTACCAAAAACACTGGCAGAAAAATCAGAAAAACATTTTCTTGAAAAGTATTTTACCCTAAACAAATGCTCTCTGGGTATAAGCATCAATTGCCATCTTATCAATTTAGAAGAAAAAATTATTCAATTATATTTCAGAGTATACAGTCTTTCAGTCATTAGAACCTTGCTGCCACTTAAAAGGTAAATCCAAAGATACAGCATGACAAACTTTTCATTTATTAACCATCCTAAATACAGAAACTTTTCTGATCTGTTTTGTCCGAGTGACCTGACTTACTTCAGCTTTAGGAGTATGGTGTGGGCCAACAATATATTTTTTATGTTGCTTTGGAAAAACATGGGGTTTAATTTTAGTATTTTAGTTTCTTCATGTTTTAAACTGCAATTCAATTTAAAAGGAAATATTGTACCTTACAAAGATAATGCATGAGAGTCATCTTGTTGTTTCGGGCTCGTGTATCAGTGAGTTTGAGGAGACTATCCAATCGAAATCCAACAGCAGAACCTAGAGCAATGAAATTATAAATTTTCTGAAAGAACAAATCCAGATAATGCAAGCACATCGGGAGTATATGAGAGAAACACAAGAACAAGACAGGGATAGGGATTACTCCTAAAATCCTGAAATTAATCTCATCAAATAAGATCTTCAATGTCAGATTAAGACCTTCTGCATATTAACAAGGGCTACTTGTTTGATTGACAATACTTGTACAGTGCATGGCCAACCATATGATCTTGCAAGTCCAAGTTCAAGTATAACATTTCAATCTCAATGTAATTACAAAATCACATTCTTCAGGGTGCAAGGTATAGTTATCTATCTTGTTATTTCTTTAGCTCTAATCACTTTCTGGGTGATAGTGTCCTGGATCAACTACCTTATTAAGTATGAACAGACTAGAGCATAAATGGGATTTATAGTAAAAGCTTGGCATTTTGCAATGAAAAAGTTACAATATCCTACAGTACATGTTAGGATCTAAAAGACTTGAGATTATACAGGAGGAGGTTATTCGGCATCTTATTTAAAACAAAATATTAGGTTTCTAATAAGTAAAACACATAAAAACCAGACATAAAGAGAGTCATCAGTAGTTATGGTTTAGCAAAAACAAATCCTCTAGATTAGAGTAGTGGCTGTCTCTGACAAGCTATTTGTTAGACTTTTCTACTATGGGCACATACTAATGTGCAATACTAATATGTCTGATTCATATTCTCTAGGGTGGTTTTACAACAGGATACTAACCGATGAAGTTGCAACTCATTAACTTACCCCTTGCAGTACCATGGTTGAGAGCATTACCAAGGCAAAGAATAGTCTGCATGATCCTTTTCAACTTTGCTGAGCTCCTGATCTGATAAAATACATGATTGGAAATGCTCTAAGAGATGAAAATCTTCAGAGAACTGGCACTGCTGGAAAAAACTGAAGTAAAAAGATCTGACTTGCCTCTTCAGAAGCTGAATTTATAACATTCAAATTGCCTCTGAGATCAGAAACCTGAAATAGGTCCCAGACAAGAGCTGAATATTTGCAATGGTTTTTCTGTAGCACTGGTCCCTATGCTTCTATGCTCCAGTCACATTGAACCCTATGGTTTAGAAAACGGAAATTGGGTCTTAAGATTGATTTTTTGGACATAGATTATCCCTCCATCCAATTCCGTTACCAAATTCCATTAATATTAATAACCAGCGGCCAAATTTGGTCAATGATGACCAAAATCTCCAGCAATCAGTGGATGTCATGTGCCCTCAAGCAAATAAATATTAACAGAAATTTCTGAAAAAAATTGGAGGGAGGGACTTTGACCGGGGTCCAAAATTTCAATGATCCAATTGCCCTTTCAAAACCACAGGGTCCAGTACGACTGAATCATTGAACCACGGGGACCTCTGTTGCCAAAAAAAACTACAAATAACAACGAAAGAGATTGCCCTCTAACCTGGGATTGGAATTGTATCTTAAATGAAAACACTCTTAGCTTTGACTCTGCACGTGGCACTTTCATCATTTCCAAGAAAAACTATTGTGAAAAATGCAGGAGTTAAATTAGAATACAAGACCAATATATGTCTGGAGTGGATATTCTCAAACCACATTGCAGCACATTTCATGATTTGTTTCCAAGGATATGCAACAAAAATAGTAAGCCAAAAGTTCATGAATGTCAATAAGTATTATCCATTGCCAGCTGGTTGATTAATGGATTGAAAGGAGTAAAGAGCAAGGAGAGTAGCATATAAGCCAACTTTTTTGCATTTCATTTGTAACAAGGGCATGAACTATAAAAGGCTAGAAATACAATAATGTGAACAAGAAAGTTAATGCGAAAAATCAATGCTTCACTCACCTGTTCACATTTTCCCAAGTTCTCTTTATCTCCATTATAACCCTGAATGTGAGAAATTCTGATTTTTAACTCAATGAACATGGGGATTGCTTTTGCTAATCAATGTTTTAAATTATGAACAAATAGAAAAATAACTAATTGGTGGTGACAGTTTAAAGCTCTCGTGTGAAGTAGTGAAGGATTTATGGGCATAAAAAACTAAATACGCAGCACATGTATTTTTAATACCTTGAGTAATTCCATCTCCTCTTTTGTTGGACAAAACTTAATAAGGCTATCAACCTGATCAATATCCAATGCTGTATCATCCAAAGCAAGAACTGAACTCTGTAAGACAGTTAGAGAAGCAAGGACATAAGAGAACCGACCAAAATCATTTAAGCAGTTAAAACTCTGAAATGAATGCAGCATGCACAGCAAACTTCAGCAGAAAAAGTATGTCTTCGTTCATTTACATTAAAAGGACCAGTTATCAGGGTTAACATGTTTTCTCAAATTCAAAACCAATTACACATCATCATTTAGTAGATTCCAGGTGAACTAATTACAACAGCATGAAGGCTGGTATATGTGGAACTTCCAGAGCAATCACATAGGAATGCCAGGTAGATGGAATAACAAGAAAACCTAAGCTATCAAGCACCATAATGAAAGCATTATGACAAACATTCACGTGTTCATGGATAGATACAGAAGCTTTGAACACAAAATAATTATAAAAATGTTGTCAGCTTTGAAATTGCAGCCGATAGTCTAAATTCTGTATTGTCTTAAGAAAAATTTAGCTCAAACAACCCCAAAAAGGTTCAGCTTACCATCAAGTCTGGCAGAGGACTTTTAACCTTTGAAAGCATGATCTCACAATTATATGCCCGTCTAAGTTCAATCTGCAAAACCAGTAAATACCTCATGAAGAAATGAATTTAAATGAGATGGTTTGCTATTTATTCACTGCTATCCAGAATACAGTATACACGGAAAAAATGCATGATCAAGCACTGAATGTGTGAGCTTGCAATAAAAACAGTTCCAATAATTGCAAAACAAACCAAAGAAGAGAATAATTGCAAAACAAACCAAAGAAGAGTGTTCTCGCAACCAAATGAATTGTTCAGGTGAAAAGTTTTGTATTAATCTCTTTCTTTAAAACACTATTAAACAGATAACTTTGGACTATTTACACCAAATGAGCATTTGATAAAGTTTTGGAAAACCGATTATCATAACCTACACTGAAGATGATCAAAATCAATCAACTGGAGAAACCCAATCCTAATCCTACATGGCTGCACTAGAAACGCAACCCACTTAGAGCTGACTTCCTTTACGAGGAATCTATAATTATATACAAGTATTAGAAAAACTTAACAAAATGGCACTGCGGATGCTTGTTAGTCAAAAATAGGCAAAGCTAAAATGGGTAGCTGGTTGGGATATATCTTGCCCCGTGTAGTGAATTTAAAACATGGCATTAATAAATGTAAGTTATGCAATCAATAGAATTAATCATAGGCCCCACTCCATGATAGCACACTGATTACCAGCTGGATTTTATCAGATTTATGTCCCAAGGTGCGTCGATTTGATTTCCCTGCTGTGCTCCCACAATCATAATTTGGAGTAGCTGCTGAGAAAAGAGTCTCAAGTTCAGACATGTCAAACTCAGGAGCCCTAGTACAGACAAATTGGATAAGGTTTAATAAGTGGCAACATAGAGATACTAGTGGGAAAAAAATAATTTAAGAGACAGCAATAAAAGAAAAGGATGCGTACTTGGAAGCTTCATCAGCTTTTTGTGCCTCAGCCCACAAACTTCCTGACATGGCCCTGGTTAATTTTAACCAATGATAAGGCTTCAGGTTGGCTTTTCTGGGTTGATTTTTTGCATTTATACGTAACATGCCTTGCCCCTTTGCACTAAATGAAGCACCAGAGGGTGGTCCAGGAACTGAAGGCATATTTCCATTACTAACTCCAGCATGAGATGGTGAGGAGACACTGCTAGTTCTTGACAACCCTTTAGTCAAAGGGGCAGGAGGTGGCGGCACAGGAGGAATATGCGCGGCATTATTAAATGAAGAAGTTTTAGCAACAGAACTAGTAGGAGGGGGTGGTGGTGGCACTGAAGGAGCATTAGCAGGGCCCAGGGCAGATCCAGAATGTAGAGGAGGTGAGGAGACACTGCTAGTTCTTGACAACCCTTTAGTCAAAGGATCAGGAGGTGGCACAGGAGGAATATGTGCGGCATTATTAAATGGAGAAGCTTTTGCAACAGAACCAGGAGGGGGTGGTGGTGGCGGCGGCACTGAAGGAGCATTTGCGGGACCCAGGGCAGATCCAGGATGTAGAGGAGGAGGAGGAGGAGGCGGCGGTGGTGGTCCAGGCACAACAGCCAAGTTCTTCCCAGACTGTGCAGTAACTGAGCTGGCAACCTTTGAAGCCATTCCAGGAGGTAGAGGAGGGGGAGCTGAATACGAGTTCCTGTTAGTGGAAGATGGAGGTGCTGCTGTTAAAGGAGGCAGAGGAGGGGGAGGGGGAGGGGGAGTAGGGAATGATTTCTTGGTGGAAGGAGATGGGGATGCCTTTGAAAAAGAAGGGGGTGGAGGAGGAGCTGGGGGAGCTGAAGATGAACTCTTGATAACAGGAGGAGAAGAAGCAGAAAGAGAAGAGAGAAGAGAAGGAAACGATGGTGAGTGGATACTGCCTGGTGTTGGTTGAGGATGTTGATTAAGTAGAGAATCTGTTCCTCTGGATTGAGGAGGAATATGACAAGCACCGGAAAAAAAATTTGCATTTTTGGGAGCTTCAATTGATGATTGCAATGGGTTAAGAGGGCATGGTGGTGTCCCCGGAGCAGCCACATGATTGAGTTGTGCAGGTTTGGGTGGATCTGTGACGGGAGAAGAAATTGAAATAGGTTGAGGAATAGCTGGAATATGATATGTTGGAGAAGGCTTTTCTGTTGTTTTAGGAGCTTCAAATGATGATTGCAATGGTGTAGGAAGAGGTGGTGTCCTTGGAGCAGACACATTATTGAGTGGTGTAGGTTTAAGCACACAGGTGACTGGAGATGAAATAGCTGAGGAAGGCAGAGATAATGTCAGTGGACGCACAACTTCTTCACCTTTAGATACAGCATGATCATGCAACAAAGCTGTAATTCCAAGGGCAGAGGGTGCACTGTGGTATCTTGACGTAGGCACAGGTAAGCCCTGTAAGTTATTGCCATAGGAAACTGGAGAACAGAGTGATCTCTGTGGTACTCGCTGTGATATGATCTTAGATTGAGCTGGCCATTGGAGAGCAACCTGGAGCTCTTGTGGCTCAAAGGAAACTGGAGAACAGAGTGATCTCTGTGGTACGCGCTGTGATATGATCTTAGATTGAGCTGGCCATTGGAGAGCAACCTGGAGCTCTTGTGGCTCAACCTTCTTTTGAGTTGAAATTGCATCTGAAGATGGCTTAATAGAGGGCGTAGATTGGCAAGCAACCTTCAGTTCTTGGGGTTCTGCCTTCTCCCTAGCTGAATTTGCATCAGGAGATGATTTAATAGAGGGCGTAGATTGGCAAGCAACCTTCAGTTCTTGGGGTTCAGCCTCCTCTCTTACTGAATTTGTACCTGAAGATGGTTTGAAAGAGAGAGTAGATTGTTTCACCAGGGTAATGGAAGTGGGACTTGGAGCCTTGTTTTCTGATTCATTTAGTTTCGGTTTCTCTTGAACTCTGACAAAGGTTGATTCCATCAATACACTTCCTCCTTCTGCCCTCTGGGGAGAGCTGTCAAAATTTTCTTGGGGTTCTATGATATGATGGTGCATAATTTGTGCTACATCAGTTTTTGTATCTGACCAGTCCATATTGCTGAAAATCTCGTGAACTCTGGGAAACACTTCCACAGGTATACAATCTTTCGCTTCTAAACCAGGCAAATCAATTGCACCAATAGGAGTACTAGAATCCATCTCAGAGAAAAGAACCTGCATCCAAACCCAGAACAATTAATCACCACTAGACATAGTAAATTTCTAGAAACGAAAGATAACTCAATACCTCTGCTCTGAAGTCCTTGGGGAATTGATCCTTTGCATCCCATAAGGTGTCAATTTCATCACGATTAAGTATCAAGATATTTGAACTTATAAAGGAAGTATTAAACATGGCCCGAAACATCATCTGTTCCCTCTTGTGATCACTGTCCAAGTTAATACACTCCATGACAACATCACCTTGGATATGACAATTAATGTCGATTTTAACCAATTCACAGTCAGCCTGCCAAAATAAAAGAAGAATTTGAAAGCATGCACAGCAAACTTTACATCAACAAATATAACTAGAGTGTTAATGGTAACAACTCTTTGCTGAAAACCATCATCATTAGAAATAGAAAAACACGGAATAGCATTGCCAACTGAATAGGTCAGTCAGATGGGGGGGTCCTGGAAAAGCATCTAATTTAAGTAATGTAGAACAGCATAAACAATGATAAGAAGATTGCTCTGTGATCTGGAAAAAAATACAAAATAACTTTTCAAGTCAAAATTTATAAGAAAGTGTCCAAATTCAAGAGACTTGAGCTACCTGCTTGTAATGCTGGACAAATCTGCTCCTTTTTGATGTTGAGAACAGAACTTTTGGGGTCCTATCAACAACCATAAAAGGGTCTTGTCCATATATCCTAAATATTGGCCGGCAACCCCCCTCTGTATCCATACAGGGAATGACTCTAAGAATAATGCAATCCAACGTAAGTGCTCTATCAAGCGGAGGCCATTGTGTTCCCATGTTTCTCCTTGATACATACTGCAAGTACCTCAATTGTGAAGGTAATGGATTAATAGGGGACATCAGCTGTAAAAGCTCTCGAGGCCCTTGCTTGTAAATCATGTCTATGGTTCTCTGCTCACCAGTGAACTGCTTCCCGTATAGCAGTAATGCAGCTAGCATGAAAGCCAGAACTGGCCACCCCCCTTGTTCGCAATGCATCAAGACCACATTTTGTTGCCCAAGTGACAGCCAGCTTTCACTAGACCGCAAGGAATGATGAATCATCTCCATTGAGAGCAAGGGGAAACTTTCATAGTGCCAAGGATAGTCCATCACAGTCATGTCAAATTCAGACAATACACTACCAATTTGACTTTGATTTTCGCCTTCTTGGAAATTAAACACCATAAATGAAGCATCAGGCAAATGGTTACAAAGCTTACCCACTATGCCTCGTATGTACACTTTATGTTCTTCCTCTTCAAAAGTATCCATACAATAGCAGCAATCAAAGACTGAAACCAAAGAACACGAACCATCATTAATATTTACAAACATAAAAACTCCACGCACCATTATCCACAGTACTATTTCCAAAGATAAGAGACTGTAAAACCAAATACCCATCAACATCCATGCAAGCGATGGAAAAACAGTTCAGAAATGAATGATAAATAGATGAGATTCAGAACAAAAGAAAACCAACAATCTTGAACTCTAAAGTGAGCAAACTGTTTCTATTTACATAACATGATATCTGCATAATCCAGAATAGTATTTTAAAAGATATAAACTTTAATACCAGTTACCTATCAGCATCAATACAATTAGTTTCAAAGAGTTGAAAATCAAATGACAAATACAACAAAATCGAAAGAAAAAAAAAACATGAATCTTTTTTAAACCTCGAGTTAAAGATAGAGACAGGGAAACCAATTATCCACAATCCCAGTGCAGGTAATTCAAAAAACTAACAATCAGTACAAACAAAGCATTTACATTACCAGCAATAACATCACAAAAGAAAGAGACTTTCAAGACCAGTTACCTACCAACATCAATGCAAGAAATTCAAAACACAAAAGAACTAAAACCCATCAGTCTTTAACCATAAAGTTTGCAAATGAATTCAAACTTAAAGCATACCGTAAACCCTTTCAGAGATCTCCAACAGCCCATCAGGTGGTTTTCTATAGAAGAACTTTCTAAACAAAGCCATTTCTTTCATTCTTTTCCCTCTGAAGTTCCAACAGAATCAATCACCTACAAAATTGAACCCACATTGCACCAAGAACAAAACATTCCTCAAATAAGCTCAAGAGACCCCGATAAATGATTGCACAACATAGAGTAGTGTCTGTTGAGGAACCAGAGAAAGCATGAGTTTTGCTGGGATTTTAAGAAACCCCTTTTGTGGGTAACTGTTATTTTTGTCTTCCTATTCACACTTTGTCTCTCACTGCCTTTGTGTCTGAGAAAGATTGAAACTTTGCTTTCAATCAACAGACTTTGATAGTTAGAGAGAAAGTATTCTCTCTCTTTTTCCAAATAAAAAAAAATAAGAGAAAGACAGAGACAGAGATTTAGCAATGGTGGAGGCGGTTGATGTTGACAATGATGTTGTTAAGGAACAAAGCTGAGGATCCTAGGATCTGAAGCTTGTCTCTGTGTGAGTGTGTTTTACTTTTAGGTTTTGTTTACCGTCTGTATGCTGTTTGTGCTATTGCATGATGTTTGTTGTTGACAATGATGTAGGTGTCCATGTAATGCTTTTGCTTCTTCTCTCTTCTTTCTCAGGCTTGTATGTGCCCAAAAAGGAAAAGATTAGACGTTAGATTTTTGTACTGAGATTCCTTGAGAGCACGTGTTTTGCCATGACTGCAGAGACATGCCAAGGAAATTTTGATTAATTCAAAGTAAAGTAATTAATAAGTTTTGAATAATTGAATGTGGGGTTTGCTTAGCATTTATAATTAGGAAAAAGATTGTTATTAGTGAGATCAACTAAGTCCAATTAATGTTATTGAGACTAGGTTAAATTGGGTGTGGATTTGATTGGATCATAGTTACATAATGATCAATATCTTTTTCCATTATCAAATCCATGCTAAAAATGAGTTTTTGTAATAGTATTAAATGAAAAAACTTATTATGCTTGGACTATAATTACTAGATATTTATAATTCAGGAGAAAGACAAAAAAAATGATGGATTGTTTTGTTACAATAGTGTGTATTTAGTAATATAATACATAATATTTTTTAATTAAAATTATAATAAATTTTCGATATCAAACTAGAGATGAGTAAACTATGAAATATTAAAAAAAAAACAATCAAAAAGATTTGAATGCTGCCCAAAAAACTATTGTTTATTCGTTACGTAACTCTAGATGCGCTCCTTAAAATACAGGAAAATCACACATGCACCGATGTGTGAATTGCTGGTGTTAGTCTTTTAAAAAAATTATATTTTAAATTTTTAAAATATATAATTATTTCTAGGTTAATTTGATGGTAACCAAAAAACTAAACTAAAAATACAAAAAAAATCTGAAGGCTAGTTAAAGAAATTTTAATTTAAAATTAATTTTGTTCTTTTAAAAAAAAAATACAAAAACATCTTTGAACGTCATTTAAACAAATCTTGCTCTTAAAATTGACCAATAAACATTATGGAAAAATTATATTTCCTCGGATAATCACAATAATAATTTTTGTTAAGAAAAACAAATTTATTATTATATTGTTATGATCCACAATATTCATGTCTTAATGTATAATGAAATATTGAGTTGTTTTAATTTTTTTTTCCATAATTAGAGAAAGAAAAGAAAAATATTCAAATAAATTATCTAAATATAATAATAATAATAAAAGGATGACTTGATAAAATTGTTGCTCTAGTATCAAAGAGGTGGTTATTTAATAGTTAAGCAAGAGAAAGAGGTGGTTATTTCATGTTAGGTTTTTTTACGAAGACATTGTTTAGCAATGCATTGTAAACTATATTTTTAAAAAATAAATAAAAAATATTTTTTTTATATTTTAAATTATTTTAATATACTAATATTAAAAATAATTATTAAAATAACTACGGTTACACTTTCAGACAATACAAATCCTAGTAATTTCATTTTTGAACAATGCTTATGACCCGACATTTACCAAAGCAATATAAGAAAAATATTAAGCATAAAAAAACATAAAAACATGTAATTTTGTTGAGAAGGGATAAAAAATCAAATTTAAATTCAAATTTTTATTATTTTATATTTAAAAAATCTATTTCAGGAGATTTATAAATCTCTAAATAAACCTATAAACTAATCTAATCAAAATAAGAAACCTAAAAATAAAGCAAAAAATATATAATTTTTTAACAAAACTAAAAAATTAATAATAAAAGTTTAAAACCAAATAAAAAATGAAATTTCAAATCAGTTAAAAAAATATAATAAATTTTAAATAATAACTTGCATATATTGTTAAAAAACTTTGATCCCTAGTTATAATTATAACTGTATAGAAAACAAGGTAACATGGTATTTAAAATTTCATAGCAAAATTTCTTTCCAATTTAATAGCTAGATAAAAACATATTCAATAATATAAAACGGTGCATTAAAGAAAAATCCCCTACAGTATAAATTTTCATCTGAAATTTACACAGTATATATAGGTAGAATCATACCTCATTTATCTAGGTCTACAAGTGACTTGTTTTATATTGCAAACAAGATTAAATTTTTTTTATAACAAATAATGAAAGATATCAAGATGATGATAATATTTTTTAAAAAGTCTGAAAATCCAAGATTGAGATTACTGACTTGACCGAGTTTAATAAACTTGATTAATTTAATAATATAATTAATAAACTTAAGTTATTTTTAAAATCAATAAAAGATGCTATATAAAAAAGAAAAAAATAATGGAGCTCAATATCTAGTTACATAAATGATGAATTTGAAAGAGCACAAGCTTTAAAAAAAAAAGTAATTCAAGCAAATTTTTTATATTTAGGTTATTTTTGTAAACTCATAACCTATAAAATTTTAGACTAGAATTTCAAAAAATATATGTTGGATGATGAAATTGAAAAAAATTATTTTTATAAATTATTTTAAATAAAATAAATAATAAAATAAAAATATTAATCAAATTTTAAAAAAAAATAAATTAGAATGATGCTTTTAAAATTTAGAAAGTCAAGTACAAAAATCAAGAAGACAACAAAAAAAAAATAAGATTGTCAGTGTCACAATAAAGATTAGCATGCCACATATATCATTATAAATAGAAGGTTTATTAAGATAATTTCAATAATGTGATATTTGATAACCGAGAAATATTACATACATTATCTAAAAAATACGAATATCTTCTTATTTACTAGCATATACTTTATATTTGTCAAGTATTTTTATTTTTAAATTTATTAAATGATTAAATTATTCATTGATCAATTTGATTACAATTAAAAAAATCATAGTAATAATATGAAAAGGCAATGCCCTTATATGTAAGTTATATAATTTTTTCTTTTAAAGATATATTTGTCATTTTACTCCCCTTTAAAAAGGTGAAAACATTAAAAAGTCTCCAGACACTAACTAAATAATTTTTATTTTTAAGAATAATTTAATTATTTTATCTACTTTAAAAATATAAAAAAACCTAGTTATGTCCCATCAGTCTAATAATAATAATTAATGAACATTGTGAAAAGTAATATTGCTCCTGGTAGATATTCAAATAATTATATACTATTTTAATCCATGCTACAATGAATATATACGATGAAACCTGACGTGTGCTATCTTCTTTACAAAAAACTATATTCAATAGCATTCGAACTTTACTTTATTAAAAAGAGTTACGAGGACACGTAATCACTAAACTAAAATTATTTATAAAAGGGGTCAGTAGTGCATGATACATGAGTTTTTTAATGGAAATAATATTTTTTTTATTTTGATTTTTAGTTTATAAATTTTATTTTATGATTCATTGTTATTGGACTTTTCTAGCTTTCCATTTAAAGGGAAATTCTTTTATATTTTTATATAGTATTAATACAGTTTTTTGGTTTTTTTCTTATACATGTAAATGGTTGTAGGAGCCTTTTGAAAAGTGAGATTTCAATAAATAAAAATTGAATGTCTTCCCATAATTATAATATCCTTGATTTTCAAGAGTTTTAATTTATGTCAAATCCCAATAATTTACTATGATTAACTATTATATTATTATTAAAAGTTTTGATAGCAAAATCCATAATAAAATGACTAATATTCAAAATGATCACTGGTTCTCTAACTAAGAAAGTTAGTGTATTGGATGCTTTAATGATAAATAACAATTTTCATGAATAATTTAAGCTTGAGGATGAGTTCATTTCAGTTTTAAAAAGACAATGCACAAGATTTTTGAAAAATAAAATTTTTTATTTGGTATTATTTGGTTTTTGTAAGTTTTTTATTTGAAACGAATATTTTTTTTTCTTATTTAGTGTTAATTGGGTTTTTATTGTAATAATATATATTTTTTTTTAACTCCCTCTGGCCTGCTGCGTCCAATCACAATATTTCTTCAACGTAACATCAAGAACTTAGCAAGGTCTTCATCTTCCATTAATTACATAACGATGGCCACAGCAAGCATGCTGTTCTGGATTCCTGCTTTTTTCATCCCTGTAAAAAATAAAAATAAAAACAAACAAATAAATAATAAAAAAAGGTAGCTAGGAAGACCCATAACCCATCCAATCATGAGTGGGTTGATATTTGAGAAATTGGATGATATGCTTCTAAGCTAAAAATCCAAGATGCCCAGAAAGCTCTAGAGGCTCGTCCCCCTCTAGACTCGTTGAAAATACAAGTGGGTAATATTATAAGTTTGGTATTTTTTTAAAATACTTTTTTATTTTAAAATATTATTTTTTATTTTTAACACCAACCTATTAAAATTATATAAAAAAAATTAATATCAAATTACACTCTTGGAAGATCAATGTGCCATGGATGCACATTTACTCTTGGTATTGAAAGTTCAGTTCATTCATTATTTTGGATTAATTGATTACTGATCTGAAGTAGTTGTAATAATATTGTGATTTAATCATGTTTTTTAAAATTTTTATTTTTTTCAAAGGCTGTAAAATAATATTTTTAATGTTTTTTCATCATTTTAATATAATAGTATAAAAAATAAAAAAAATTAACCAGAAATTAATTTAAAAATTATATTTATTTTGTTAAATAATATTTATGTAGTTTTATTTATTAAGAGTAGAATAATATTTTTAGTTTAATTTATATATATATTATTTATATTTAAATTAAGATTAAACACTCATAATATACAAATAATTTAAAATTTTAATCACCTTTTTATATTTAATTTTAATTATTTTAACATACCTCACTCCTTGGGTTTAGTTGAAGAAATCAATTGGAATTCAATAAGTTAATCTTATATTGAACATTGTCCATGTCGAGTAAAGAGATTTGATATTTTGATATTGGCGTGCGTCCGTATTAATTGACATACAAAAACATTATTTAAACCTATCTTTTAATATCGAATAAAAAAATCAAATTCTATATAAAATAAATAATTAAAATTAAATTAAAGGTAACAATTAAGTATAATGATCGTATGCTGCCTAAAGCACCGAAACATTTACTGAAAGCTACCTTGATTTTATTTTTACCTTAAATTAAATTAGATATAGGTGGTTTGTTTTGGTGTTATAAAAATATTTTTTTTTATTTTTTTCATTTAAAATATTTTATATTTTCAGATTATTTTGATATATTAATATTAAAAATAATTTTTAAAAAATAAAAAATATTTTAAAAAATAATTATACAAGATTTTCAGACACCCCAAGCCTCGTCGATTTCAATTCACTATTTTTTCAATGAAAAAACAATGGATGTGTTTTAAGAGTAATATGAACAGCTTGATTATCATTAAAAATTTTATAAATAAAAAAAGAAATCCATCATTTTTCCCCCTGAATCTAGGTGCTTAAGATATACGATATCATTTCTAATTCAAGCACTATGTGTTAGCCTGATATCATTTCTAATTCAAGCACTATATGTTAGCCTAATCTCATTTGAATTTATTTTTTTTATATTATTGTTGTTGGTGTGTCACTATCGTCCTAGAATTGCTCCAATTTCCTTATAATAATTTCAAAACACAATATTAAAGTATTGTGGTTGATTTCAAATAGCCTAATTCTTTTTGCTTTTAAAAATGTTTTGGGAAATATTGAATTTTTTAAAATTAATTTTTTATAATTTTAAAGTCTTAGTATTAAAAATAAAATTTTAATAAATAAATCAATATTTTAATATATTTTTAAATAAAAAATATTTAAAAACAATTTAATCACATACACACATCGTTCAAATTTTACACAATGATGTCACCATACGCTCCATGATAAATAAATCTCTAGAAAAACATTAATTATTAGTTTTGAGGGAACTACAAGGCAGTCCCCAAACCATACAATGATTAACAAATAAGTCCATAATATAGCATAAGCATATCTCAATGTTAATATAGTATTTATAATCTTGCTATTTAATATATATTATTATTTAATATTAAATTAATGAATATCTATATAAATATTCAAAAACCTATGAATATAATATAAATATTTAAAAAATTTACACATTAAATAATAAATAGAATGTAAATATAATAAAAATCAATTGTCGTCGTCAAATTCGTAGCTATTATAGACTTGCATTGCAGCTATCCCCTAGCTGTAATTGCATTGATTTCATTTTGTTTTTTGAGAATATTAATATATTATCATCCTAAAATAGTATTAATTTATTTATTTCTTTAAAACTAGGTGTAGGGATTGATTGGCACTCATAAACAGAGTCCATCACAAACACAGAAACATTTAAAACTTTCCCTCCATTTTTTCTCACCGTCCAAACACACCTCCACTTAGTCCCTCAAATTTAATTCCTTTCCCAAAAATCTCAAATCCCTAATATCCATGAAAATTCATCATCAAGACTCCATTTTTAAACTCCCAATCACTACTTCTTCCTCCCCTTCCCCCCTTTTCAATTCTCAAAAAACCCACGACGATTCTCCTCTTCCTCTGCCTCTGCCTCTTCGCGTGGCAGATATCTTATTATTCGACGATAAAGACGACGACGTCTCGGATGAGTTGTTGATGATGGGAGGAGAGGCGAGATGTAGAGGGTGGCAGAGGACTTCAAACTGTTACCCTCCTCACCGGATTGCTGCTCGATGGATCTCTGGTTTGAGGCGGAACAGAGTGAAAGAGAGCAAAAAGGATGAATTGGGTGGTGATGGGATTGTGCAGGTTAGGCGTTCGATGAGAGGGCTCAACGAGCAGGATTCGCGGAATTCGGCTTCCGAGATAACTGTTTCAGGTAAAAAAAATTTTAGTATAAAATTTTTACTAATTGGAGCGGAAAGGAGTAAAAAACTTTATCTTGTTGGTGTTTTTCAGGATTTTTTTCCTGTTATATTGAGGTAATGAAAAACCCAGAAAATAATGTATGAGAAATCCAGTAAAAATAGCTATTAATTTGACCCTAAGGAAAATTATGAGATACCCAGTTAAAATTTTGAGCAGAGGTACATGTTTTTTTTTTCCTTTTGTTATAATTCCGTACATCTTGTGATCGGATGTATTTTGTTTCTTGATGTATACAAGAAAGGTTTTTTTTTACATGGTTAATGTTGTTGTCTTCAAAATATTTGCAGAACAGTGTAACAGGGAGGCTACTGTCAACCTTGGAGTTGGATTTTGTCTATTACATTTAATTGCAGCCAGTAAAAATGAACTTGATAAGATCTTGGAAATGCGAATGCAAATGGAGAAGCTTCTTGAAAATGTGAGAGAGGAATTGCGAAAGAAAGATGGTCTCTCTAAGCCATCTAACGTGTGTGCTTATTCAACCACGCACATTGTAGACGGTCCGGATTTTGAGACCCAACTTTCTCCGCAAATATTTACATCGTCATATGTTTTGCCAGGGTCGTCAGCAATTACCGTTTGTGATCAATCTTTGAGATGGGAGACGCCTATGCAAGAAGAGTGTTCAGAAGGAATGGATAAACTTGAGGCAGAACTTGAAGTTGAGCTAGAGAGATTGCAACTTCACTTAGATACCGTAGATAATTCGGTGAAATGTCCACAGAAGAAAGGGAGATGGGTAAGCTCAATATTATGTTTTTGTTTCTGTGGTTTGTTGTTTCGTTTGGAATCATGGCATATCTGTTTTTGAAAGGAGAAAAGAGCTCTGAACTTTTGATGGACTCACAGCCAATGGTTTCCATTTCATTGCCTACATGTTTATGTTAACTATAGAAGTCTTCCATAAAATATGAAGAGTGATTTTGTAAACAATCTGCACACTGGAATTTGCATTCATAACTCGTCCAGTTCTTTTGGATTCTCATCTTATAAAGATTCATGGAAGTTCTATAGCCAACTAGGACTTTTAACCTTTGCAAGATTGTTTTCTGTACATTTTCCTGCCACAATACCATGCGTTCATAGTTATATCTACTGAGTTTTGGAAGTTTGAAACGGCAGGCCACAGATGAGGACATTGCTACGTCAAAAAGCCAGACTGGAAGTTCTGGAGAAGTAGTTGCTTTTGTATTTGAAGACCAAGCAGCAGGCTCAGAAGAGCATCGCGGTGTTCCTCCTCGTGAATTGGAGCGAAGGTTGCACGAATTACTCGAATCAAGACAGCAAGAACATATAAGAGAGTTAGAAGGTAAACTAGAATGTCTTGAGCACAAGCTCCGGGAGAAAGAAATGGAGGTTTCTTGGTGGAAAGACACTGCACGTCTTGTTTCTCGCCACCTTCCAGGATCTTCAAAATTCAGTTCACATCATCTTGCAAAACTTCTTAGTCCTTAACATGAGCATCAAATTTATAACAGCTTTTGCTATTGGAATGTTTATGTGCCCCCAAGCCTGTTGTTGTAATTGGAGTTTGATGACAAAGACTGTTTTGCCTTGGGACTCCATAGTGTCCATGTAATATAGCGCAGTGGGCGTTGCATAAAAAGGAAAGATGGGCAGCGATTGAAACTGCAAATTTCGATGAATTAAAAAATAGTATTCTTGTGTTATTTGCTTTTTGTGGAGGACGATGACTCCCTTGTTATTATATATAAAAAAGTCAAAATCTTGTTGATATTAGATAATAATACCTCCAATGACAAAGGAAGAAAAAGGAAACCAGAAAAAAAAATTAAAAATAAAAAGTTTTAGCAACCCTCTCCGCCAAACATTTAAGTTTAATTTAAAAAAAAAAGAAAAAAATGTTAAAGAAAATCCAAATATATAAAATTTAAAACAAGAATAAAATGAACAAAGTAATGAGAGAAATGTTGGAAATAAAGAAACTCCGATGATTTATGGAAATGTCTTGCACAGAAATTATTTATGGAAAGAAAGATTTTTATAAGAGAGAAGATTTTATCAAATATATGTTATGCATAAAGATATTAAATTTAAATGTCTTGTTTATGCCTGATATGATGCAAAATACTGTTAAAATTAATATCTTTGAACCATTAACATTTATTAATTAATCAGGATATTATTATAATTTATTAATTTATACTTAATTCATGAAAAATTAATTTATCAAGGTATTTTTTAGTTTTTTTTTATAAAACATTGAAGTTAATGCATGTATACTGCAATTGTATGAATATTGTCTGGTTATCAAATTACAAATTGATATTATTCCATGTATTTGTTTAAACAACCCAAGTTCATTGATCTAATTAATCTTGTTAAATAGAAGTTATGATCTATTCATTTCTGCAACAACTAAAATTCAATTCTATGTGTACTTAATTAATATATTTAAGTGTTGAGAATATCATGGAAAATGATAATAAAAAAAATGAATATATTATATAACTTTATCTTACATTAGAAGAACACTACATCACAACTTTTAATAACTAAAAAAAGTTAGAGATGAGATTTAAGAAAATATTAATTTTTAAAAAGTAATATTTGTATCATATTTTAAAAATATGTTTTAATTTTAATAATTTTAATTTTTAAAGATATTATTATTTTATTATCAAATAGGAACTATGCCTTATGGCTATAATGATAGATGCTCGGAACAATATTATTATTAATTTTTTTTATCTTTATGTTAAATTTATTTATTTATTTTAATATGAAATTTGCTAAAAAATAATTTTTTTAGTTAACATTTTTTTTTATTTTTTTAAGATGATATAAATTTAAAAATTTATTAATTTATAATATTTGTCCCAAATCACATCAACAACAAAAATATTATTATTATTATTTATTTAGGTAGAAGCTTATCAAATAATTTAATTACAAATTCAATTCAAATTATGTCTCAAACTTTGAATTCTTAGATTAGACCGACTATATAATTCATCTAACTTTAAAATAGTAAAAACAAGCTTCATCAATACATTTTCTCTATAGTTTCTCCCCACCATCCATCAAAACATTCTCAAATTGGGCATTTTAGGAGGGAATAACTATTCTTGCCAAGCCCTAGGTCCAACTGACCATCGAGGGATGATGGTTGACTTGGTCCTCTGGAAAAATAATAAAAAATATATTTAATATTTAATATTTTGGAGATTATAAAAAAACATAAAGTGTGACAGTTATTTTACATAAAAAATTAGTAAATAATTAATGTGGATGTAGATTATATATAATTATAAATTAATTTTATAGTTATTTTATAAAAAGATTAAGAAATATTTTATCCGAGAGAAAGTGAGGTTAAATATTTATAAATTAATTTTATATATTTTTTAAATTTATTAAAAAATTATAAAAAAAATCAAATCACGTCTGAATTTCACGTTGTTCCTGTGAATTAAAACTTGATCAAGAGTTTGCGGCGTCAAGGTCCTGGATTAACCCGCGAGCCAGGTCTGGCTCAGTTTCACAACCTTTTAAGAGGACTTGACCTTGCAAAGACATTACTAAACCAATTGAAGCCCACCAAATCTCGTCATCTAATACGAAGATTTAGTGATTCCAACAATCCAATCCTCCAGAGCAGCACAACATCCCTGCCATTAAAAGTAGCCAGAGGGTACTGTTTACTTTCTGTTTGGTTGCCGAGAAAATTTACAGAGACAAAACGCACCAGAGGCAAGTGACCCAATTGTCATACTTAGCAGCTGACTTTTACATTACAGTTTACTTTCCTGAATTATTCAAAAAACAGGCCTTTGTCAACTAAAAAGCGTTGACTTGGTTATCATATAAATGAATTGATTTCTTTCTTTTTTTGTCTGATCTTGACTGGAAGGTTCTTTTTTTTTTTTGTGGTTGTGATCGCTATTGTTTCCAATGGTTATTTTTAGACCACAATTCAAAACTTTTAAAGAGTGGACCTTTCACTTTTGTTATTTCGGAAGAAATGGCTTTTCTTCATGTGCTGATTCTTGTTATCTTGTCTTTGAATAGATATAAAAATAACAAGGCAATGGCAGAAGGAAGTTCTGGGTCTGAGTTTACCCTTGATTCAATAAGAAAGTCTTTGATAAGACAAGAGGATACTATTGTTTTTTGTTTAATGGAGAGAGCAAGGTTTCCTATGAATTCTGCTTTGTATAATCAGAGTTTGGATCTGGTTCCTGGGTTTTCCGGTCCTTTGGTGGATTTCATTGTTCAGGAGACAGAGGCAGTTCAAGCTAAGGTGGGTGTGGTGTATGTTTAATTTTGGTTTCTTGTTTTCTTAGGATGTTTGTTTTGTTGTGTGGTGTTTTGCTTATTTATTTATTTCAGTTTCTTGTATTAAAAAAAGAGAGTCAATTTAGTTTCTTTGTTGTCAACGTCAGTGTTTGGTGCCCTGAAGTTCGAATTGATGAATACATTGAATTTGTTTCTATAAGCAACTGGTCGTAGATTACAACATTTTAGATTCTGATAATAGAACAACTATACTGTGGTTGACTGATAGTTGAGCATATAATATAAATTATGGCTGCCAATGTCAAGGCCAAGATACGTGAGATGATGCTTCATTAGGGTCAATACAGTTTCTCGTTGCCTTGAAGTTGTCCTAAGATGAGACTGCAAAATTTTAGGTCCTGACAACAGGAAAAAAATAGACGGTGGCTGACTGATTATTGAGCATGTAATTAAAGTCATGATTGACAATGTCAAGGCCAAGATATATGAGATAATGTTTCCTCAGCTCGGGTTGGGTAATGGAAACCTGCTGAAGATGCAAGGATTAGAGGGAATCAAAACCATGGCAATGAAATATTGGGTTCGTGTGCATATTTCAGTTTGTTTTAGCCTTGCTGTCGGTGTCAGTTTGTGTTTGAGATGCACCAACTCTAAGATCTTGAAATTATTCATCCCAAATGACGCCCTTAAATAGTACCGTGGCAATTGATGCACTTAATAAAACTGTGCCAGTAGATTACTTCAGAATGCTTTGGTTCTGGTTATGTTACAGGCTGGGAGGTATGTGAATCCAGAAGAAAATCCCTTCTTCCCAGATAATTTACCACCTTCATTGGTTCCAAACTACAACTACTCTCAGGTAATTGCTTGATTTGAACTTCGCTAAGTGTCTTAATGTGAATCATGGAGTTAAAAACAACTTTAGATCTGGTTATCTAATCCTGAAGGTGCTTCTTTTATAGGTTTTGCATCCTGGAGGTGCTTCTATTAACATAAACAAGGCTATATGGGATATGTATCTAAACCAACTACTTCCTTTGTTTGTTGTTGCGGGTGATGATGGTAACTATGCGTCAACTGCTGCCAGTGATCTCAGCTGCTTACAGGTAAAGGTGCATGTAAATTGGGATGCCATGGCCCCTATAGCAAACTATGTTTAGCTATTAGAGATTCAGATGGTCCTTCAGCTAAACCATTGCTTGTATTGACTATGAAAACTATAACCACTTGCTCCAGGCCCTCTCTAGAAGAATCCATTACGGGAAGTTTGTGGCTGAGATTAAATTCAGGGATGCTCCACACGACTATGAACCTCCAATTCGTGCCAAGGTATGGTTGCCAAGCACCACTTAATGTAAGGTTGGCTAGATTAGTTGGTGTTTCATGATCATGGTCTCATGCAAATGTGGTTTAGGAACATGGTGATCCAATTCATTAGTGCTAATAAGTTGCCATTTTGTATCTCTTGATTATTTGGGGCTGAAGGATGAAAGCGTGCTGTACTGAGAATCCATTAGATATATAAAAGAGATGGTTGTTTTAGAAAAAGCATCTATGCTCAAAGGTTATTTCCACATTCTTTACGTACCGACACTGTTGGAATTGTTGCTTTGAAGGCCAAGTTGTATGCAGCTTCTTCACTAGGCATGTAAATTTCAAATTTAGACTGCAATTCCATAACAGTGGAAAATTTTTTATAGTAGAAAAAATCTGCAAGCTTTGAAACCATTACATGGTGAGCACCCGTGGGAATTCCATCCACTTGTGAATGCTGGAGCCTGCTTTTCACTGGTTTATATTTTTTAATTCTAATACAACTAAATATGAAATTTTCATGACCAACTCCAGACTCTCCTGCTAACAGGCTAATGTCTTGGTTATCTCAGGACGCAGATGAGCTGATGAAGTTGTTGACGGATAAGAGAGTAGAGGAGATGGTTAAGAAGAGGGTTGAGAAAAAGGCGATTGTTTTTGGACAAGATGTGAGCGGCAGCAACAATGCTGACAGTAAACATTACAAGGTTGGTCCTTCTGTAGTAGCTCGCCTCTATGACGAATGGGTGATCCCTCTCACCAAGCGGGTTGAAGTTGAGTATCTCATCCGCCGATTGAATTGAAACCTTTCCTTACATCTCTATCAAAGTGACAGTCAAATTCAAGATGCTGGATTCAAAAAATGGAGGGCATTCATAATAATTCATGATGAATAAGATGTTGAGACACTTTAAATTATTTTAAAACTGTTGTTCCTTCTTAATCTAAGATGATTTGGTAGAAACAGGCAATACTTGTTGACAAAATATAAATTTGGTTATGTAGATTAAGGCTGGATCAATCATTTGGTTTTAAAACAATTTATTGCCTGATTTCTGGTATTAGTAGTGTAGTGTGATTATAATATTGTTTCTTAGTGTTTGTTTGTTTGCTTGGTTAATTATATATTTGTAGCAATCATAATAAAACAAATAATAAAATAAATATTTAGTTATATAAAAAATACAATTTATTTTTAATGGGATCTATTATAATTTCATATTTAAAACATGATTTTATTGAAGCAGCTTTAAATTATTTTTTTTCAAACAGTATTTTAGTAAATAATGTAGTTCATTTATATTGTTAATATGACCAATTTAAAAAAAAAACACTAGTAAAAGTGAATAATTTTTTTCTTGAAAAACTAGTATAGAATAAATTAAATTTACTCACATTGTAATATTAATTTTATATCTGATAATATATTTATCTAATTTTATTACACGCTTAAAAAATTATGAAAACTATAATTTTTATTGGATAAATTTTGTATGTAATGGAATTATAAATAGTTTAATAGAATAATATAAAATATTTTATATAAAATATTATTTATTTCATGATATAATAGTAGTAATTAATTTTATAATATTTAAATTTAAAACTATCAATATATATATATATAACTTATTTTATAACCTCAATTTAAAAAATATTGTTAATTAACCATATTAAATTATTTTTTATTTAATCTCAATTTTAATTACAATTTTAAACACATATATATAAATATTACACTAATCTCAACTAAAAATATTTTTTATAAAACAATATTTTTAAATTTACAACTATAAAAATTATCATAATATCAAATATACTTTTTTAATTAACTTAATTTTTTATTCTCGGTGAACAAAAGGATAAACCGCAACTAAAATTTGTAAACTCTCTGTCAAAAAGGAGCCGGGGGATTTTGACAAAAGGCATGTAAAAGGAAAGAGCATTTTGTGTGGAAAGACTAGAAGTTTTCATACAAATCATGTCAGAATTGTCTTTTAAACTAATTTTAATTTATTTAAAATAAAAGGACATCTATTTACAAATATATGCTTAAATTAATGTTACTATGTTTTGGAAGACCACACCTTTTTATTCGTTACATGTGACTTTTCATTCATTCTAATGTAAAAACTATATATCCCTCTAGAAAATAAAATAAAATAATATAATTTAGACATGGAAATGGAGGTAACATCCCAAACTTGCCAATATGTATAATGGCATTTAACACAAATGTATAAATCCATCATGGTCTATAGTTTATTCCCCAATGTATTTTTATTGTCTGCATGAGAAATCCTTGAAGAGGATAACTTTTTTTGCCAACTTGTATTGTTTGAAATTGTGGCTGTAAGTAAAGTTTATTTATAATCATAAATGTTATTGTTTGATATTATAACAAAAGTAATTTTTTACTAGTAGAATTCACTATTAACTGTGTGGCTATGCCATAAGTTTATAAAAAATAGTTATTTGTTATTTTCTATGGAAAAAACTCATAAATAATAGAGTTATGTTCAATTATTCACGTGAATAATAAAGATATTTTTTATTATTTTAGTTAGATCAAGTCTGATTCAAAGCTAAAAATACATTAAACCAGGTCTAACCAAGTAAAATAAAAAAATATTTTTTATTTTTAATTATATTTTATTTAAAAAACTAATGTTAAATATTATTTAATGACGCTATATAAATTAAATGGAGATCGCTTGATATCACAATCTTAATTTTGTTCCTGATTATATTTTACCTGATATTATTGTGCTTTAAAAAATTTGTGAAAACTATAATTATTATCGGATATATTTTCATACATAATGAAATTATAGATAGTTTAATTGACAATAAAATTTTTTTATATATAAAGTATTATTTATTTTATGATGTAATGACAATAGTTAAATTTAAAATATTTAAATTAAAAATCATCAATATTAATATATATATATTTTTAAAAATTATTTTATAACCTCAATTTTAAAAGTATTTTTAACTGAATACATTAAACTAATTTTTATTCAACTACAATTTCAACTAAACATATATTTTTCCAAATCAACCTCTATTAAAAATATTTTTTATAAAATATTTTTTTTAAAATCATATCTATAATATCTATCTCATTACCTAACACTATTCAAGATCATAAACTTTTTTTCTTTCTTTTTTTCTTTTTGGCCAAGGCTATTAGCATGCCGAAGACTATTGTCTTCCATTGACCTCTTAGGGGATGATTTACCTCTGTATTCAATTTGGCTCACACGTTCAAGTTTTCTGTGCACGTCTACACGAATTTAATCACTTGAGCTACAATTTGGAAATATGGTAATTTAAGAATTCCTGAATTGCCACATTTCTTTTATTTATAAATATATGTTAAAGCTTATTTTGCAATCAAGTAAAATAAAATTAAATTATTTAGAAACTGAATTTCTTGATATATAATTAAAAAAATATTATTTGTAAATATAGTTTGAAGATTTTTTTTACAAAACTGAGCCACACTTAAAAAAATCAAGTCAAATTAAAATAAAATCCATTAAAAATTATAAAAATAACCTTACAAAATAATATAATTCTTGATTTGTAATATAAAATAATCAAATTAAACCGAAACTAAACTAAATTAAAATTAATTAATTAAAATTAATTTTGATTTAAAAAAATTAATTTAATTATTTTTTAATAAAAATAAAACCAAAACAAAAATAATAACCATGAAAACTTAGGAAACTTGGAAATATGATAATTTAAGAATTCCTGAACTGCCACATTTCTTTTATTTATATGTTAAAGCTTATTTTGCAATTAAGTAAAACAAACTTCAATTATTTTGAAACCAAATTTCTTGATATATAATTAAAAAAATATTATTTACAAATATAGTTTGAAAATTATTTGAGTAATTATTTTTTTCAAATAAATAATTGTTTTTTCAAACTAACCAAATGCAAAGAGTAAAAATAAAATAAAATGATTGGAAAGAATAACTAAGTATTTTAAGGTGTGCTTATTTGTTTGCTACCCGTGTTTTAAATTGTGATTTGATAAAAAAAAAGTTAATTTTTAAGATTTTTAAACAATTAATTATAATTTAATTTATCTATTTAAGAAGTGTTTGAAAATATAATAATAATAATAATTATAATTTAAAATATTTTTTATTTAAAAATATATTTAAAAATTATAATTTTGGAAATGTAATCAATCACATGATAAATGATGATACTGAACAAATACATTACACGTCCACTGGAATAAATATATTTAATATTATTATGTAGAGCATTTTTTAAATATATATTTTATTTAAATATATATTTTTTAATTTTTCACATAGATATATCAAAATTATAAAAAAATAAAAAAAATAAATATACTGAACAAAGTTTTAAGATTAAATTAAAACAATTTTTATCCATTAATCTGACAACCCTAAATTAAAGCATTTTTTTTTATCTTTTCATGACCAGTCCAAAAGCTGAAATTAACAAAAATAAAAAATCCAGAAAAAAACTTATTTTCACATTTCTACCCCTATCTTCCACTCTTTTGCCACGAACCAAATACGGCATTACCAAGACAAATACTCTCATCACAATATGGGTACATGCGTCTTTTACTAAATCTGACTCGTTCCTCCCGAATTGGTACTCGCAAACTAAATGACAATATTGCCCCTCTTCAAACCAAGAGCATTTTTGGCACAACGCTCTATGATCATTTTGATACAAAATGTTTTAAAAAAAGTTCTTTAAAAAAATTACTCTATGAACACACCAAAAACAATCAGGCGCACCCGACAGGGCACCCCGACAATTTCATGAAGGAATCATTTTTCTCTGTGAAGTCACTCACAGAGAGCTTTGTTTGTTCAAAACTCAAAAACCCTTAAAAATTTCTACACTGGCATTGTGTAGAGGAGATATTTTTACTCATTTCAAGGCCAAAAGGTTCAAACTTTGATCAAGAAGGAGGGTTTTTAGGTTTAATGTAAGTTTTTTTCCCCTCTCTATTTTTAATGCCTTCTGTTTCCTATCTTGGGCTTGTTTTGTTAAAACTGGTTATAGCTTGTATGGGGCCTTGTTGTGTCTCTGATCAGTAAAGGTGTTTACTTTTCTTTTTTTACACATTTTAGTGGAAATATAATGGCTTTTATGACAGTCCCGTTGTGTTAGGGAAAAGCCCAGATGGTTAAGATTGTTTTGTAGTAGTTTTTGTGTTTCTGCTTTTGGAAGGGAAAAAATTACTGTGAGAGAGAAAAAACGGGGGCCTTTTCTTGCATATATATGATGACACGGTTATATTGTTGAATTTTTTTTTGGGTTTTTGTTAAAAAGTTTTGTTTTTTTTTAATGTAATAAAAGTTTGCGCTTTTTTTTTCACATTTCTTTTTTGTCGTTGATTACGGTTCTAATGAACGATATGTTTTAAGGTGTTTTGAAGGAAGTCGGAATGATCGAATAGTTTATCGTTTGGAATACAGAGTGAACCCCAAATGCTTAGCATTTGTTGTAGAGGAAAATGTGTATTTGTGGAGGAAATGTTGATGCTGCTTGGGCACTTGGGCATGATGACTTGTTGGGTTTTAGTACTTGTGATGTTCTGAGGACATTCTTAATAAAAGCAGGAAATGGTTGTCATATCTGTTGTTTAATGAGCCTTGAAAACTTAAGATGTTTTCACTGACATGTTCCATGCTGCTTCCACTTCCATTTGGGTTAATTCATCACAGTTGTGATCACACCTTTGGCACTGATGTTCTGTCTTTCGTTTATTCTCAGATTTTGAATTAGATGGGTGCATCATCAGATTACATGGAGGATGTGGGTCCGAGTAGTAAGGTTGAAGTTGATGATATGGATATGGATGGGGATTTGATGGACACAGCTAACTTAAATGAATTGGGGAAAGAAACTTTGCAAAGTTTCTGTAAGAAGGCAGCGTCTTTGTTTTTTGAAGAGTATGGTCTTATCAGTCACCAAATCAACTCATATAATGCTTTCATCAACAGTGGACTCCAGAGGGTCTTTGATTCATTTGGTGAGGTTGCTGTTGAGCCTGGATATGACTCATCTAAGCAGAAGGATGGTGAATGGAAACGTGCATCAGTTAGGTTGGGAAAGGTCACCCTTGATCGACCAAGTTTTTGGGGTGGTACTTCAAGTGATGCTGAGCATAATATGTTTCCCAGACATGCCAGACTTCAGAATATGACATATTCAGCTAGAATGAAAATTCATGCCAATGTTCAGGTACATAATTCTATCTAACAGTTCTGTTTTTTATTGGTGATAGCAGTTTGACGTTATACCATCTGTATTGTATTTGATAGGGTAATTCTTGGTACTGTAACGCCAAACTCTTTAGTTGAAAGGTTATGATTTTCCCTGAAGTAGCAAATTTTAGAGTTGATCTCTGGTTTTCTTTCATGATATATCTTAATTGCTATATTACTGTCATATTGATAATTTCATGACTCTTAGAATTCTTAATCACATTTCAAAAACTTGTGCTGTTGGGCAAGTGCCTTGATGTTCCCAGGACTGTTTTAAGCTTGATTTAGTTCTAATAACTCTATAGTTGACTTGAAGAAGCTGATTATCAGAATTTCAATTTTCAAGTGTCTTCTGCTTTTAATTAATTCCTTTTTTTGTAATTATTTTTTGTTTGTTTGTTTGCGGATACACCAATTGACTTTAAATATGTGGACTCTCATTTACTTGAGAAGAAAAAAAGAACTGCACTGTCATCTATCCATATGCACCAATTTTTGCAATCATAGTGTTTTCATTCTGTTCAATTCTTTTAAGGCAAGATGCCATAAATTGTTGGATAAATTGTTGGATATTTTCTCTGCCTTTATAAGTTTTTTAATCTCCTATATTTTTTCTGCAATTATGTCAGGTATACACACAATCTGTTGGTAGAAGTGACAAGTTCAAAACAGGGATAGACAAAGTTGTTCAAAAGAATGTTGTACATACTGAAAACAGGGAAATCATTATTGGAAGGATCCCTGTTATGGTGAAGTCTGACCTTTGCTGGCTGACAGCAGTGGAAAAGGGGGATTGCGATTTTGATCATGGAGGCTATTTTTTGATCAAAGGTGCAGAGAAGGTGCGTTTGAAGTTTTCTGTTTAGTTTTCTTTTCCTCTGTACTTTCAGTTCCTAATGATGTCTAAGCTTGTATTTTCTGTAATTGAACATATGCTTGTTATTGATTGTTTGGATGGTTTGATTATCAACTACAACCAGAACAATATGTTCCCATCTCTTCATTTGTGCAGCTTGTAATGCAAAACAGCTGAACTTTTAGTGAAAAGTGATTTATAAGTTTGTCAGTGATTTGGACTGAGAGACCTTGTCACGTGTTTGCTGTTTCAATGTTATTCCTTATCTCTCTGAGGTTGGGAAGCAAGCCCTGGCACCAGGACTTATTATATCATTCTATTGGTTTCCTGTTTTTTTTTTCATTTGCACATGCTCTCTCTCTCTCTCTCTCTCTCTCTCTCTAGTTAACATTTATTGAATGTGCTTTTGTTGATTGTCTTAGTTAATTCTACCAAAATATTTATCGTGTTTGTTTCAATTTACTGCAGGTGTTCATTGCACAAGAGCAAATTTGTATGAAGAGACTTTGGATTTCAAATAGTCAGGGCTGGACCGTTTCATACAAATCTGAAGTTAAGAGGAACAGGTTGATTGTTAGATTAGTGGAGCTCTCTAAATTAGAATACATTAAAGGAGAAAAGAAAGGCCTCTGTGTATACTTCTTGTCGACAGAGATCCCTTTATGGATATTGTTTTTTGCCCTTGGTGTAAGGTCTGACAAAGAAGTGATAGATTTGATTGATTATGCCAGCAATGATGCCAGCATTGTGAATATATTCTTTGCCTCAATTCATGATGCTGATGAGAAATGCGAGCATTTTCGTAGGGAGGACAGAGCACTTGATTATGTGGATAAACTATTAAAAAAGACAAGATTCCCACCAAAAGAATCTATTGAAGATGCCATTAGTGCATATCTGTTTCCCAGGCTTAATAGCCGCGGGCACAAGGCTCGTTTTCTTGGATACATGGTGAAGTGTCTTTTGGAGGCCTATACTGGCCACAGGAAATGTGACAATAGGGATAGTTTTAGAAACAAGAGGTTTGAGTTGGCTAGCGAGTTGCTTGAACGAGAGCTCAAAGTGCATGTTTCACATGCACTCAGGCGCATGACCAAGGCTTTGCAGAGAGACCTATATGGAGACCGTGATGTGCATCCAATTGAACACTATTTGGATGCTTCAATAGTGACCAATGGTTTGACGAGAGCATTCTCAACTGGGGCATGGTGCCATCCTTTCAAGTGGATGGAAAGGGTTTCCGGAGTTGTGGGAAATCTTGGGCGTGCAAATCCATTGCAAACAATGATAGATCTGCGGAAAACAAGGCAGCAAGTTCTGTACACTGGAAAGGTTGGAGATGCCAGATACCCGTAAGTTATTCATATTTTATGAACTGGTTCTTGTTTCTGTGCATCTTGCCATTCAGGTGCGTCAACTTTACAACTGGAACTAAGTTCTGCTCCTCGATTGGTTAAGATGTGTTAATGGATTATTGTGCTAAACTGTCTTGATGACACCTGGTTGCTATAGCAGCTTGTGTTATGTCGATATGTCCTGATCTTGTTTTTCTTATTTATTCATAGCAACATATAACCTGTAGGAAATCTTGAAATCCTTGATTTTAGGGAGGAAACTGATCAACAAGCAATCGGTTCACTTGTTGCTTAATCTATTCATTTTTTATTAGTGGAAGTTTTTATGAGCTATTATGATGGAATGAGTTTGGGTTCTTGCAGAATCTGACATCAAACAGCATGGATTTTCTTAATTCATTTTGTTGCTTTCTAAATTTGAAATGGCGGGCTAATTAGAAATCCAAAATGCAGGGTTATATTTTAGCTGCAAGTGAGAGCATAAGCATTTTGTTTGTAGATGAGTGTGTGATCTCAAAAACTGATGCTGTGTTTGTTAACAAGTTGAAATTTCTCATTTTTGGTTTAAAATGTCCACCTGCCTTTTCTAAGAATATTAATGATTATAAACTGTATCCTTCCTAGGATTGAATTATATGATTACGTGTGTTCTAATTCATGCATATTTGATCATTCAAGAAATTTTATCCTTTGTGCTTGTTGGATGCTCCAGTGTTAGTGGTTGTTATGTTTTTGTAACATAATTTTTTGGTTGCAGCCACCCTTCTCATTGGGGTAGAGTTTGCTTTCTCTCTACTCCAGATGGTGAAAACTGTGGCCTTGTAAAAAACTTGGCTGTCACTGGAGTTGTCAGTACCAATATATCAGAATCTCTAGTTGATAAATTGTTTGGTAGTGGGATGGAGAAACTGGTTGATGATACTTACACTAAACTGGATGGGAAGCATAAGGTGTTTCTAAATGGCGAATGGGTTGGAGTCTGCGAAGATTCTTGTTTGTTTGTTGGTGAGCTAAGAAGCATGCGACGCAGGAGAGAATTGCCCTATCAGGTTGTCTCACTTATAATTTATGATTTATTTCCAAATTTCTAGCAAATGAAGTTTATGCATACCATCAATTTGCTGCTACTGTTGAGACCAAAAATTTGATCAAAGGTGTCAAAAAATGAAATATATGATGACTCATAGTTTGTTTCTTTATAACGACTGCCTTGAGAAGTTGCTGTAACAAACTTGTTTATATATGCAATTTGTGATATTCATGTTTGACCCTACAATGTCCCTAAGTTTCATTATATACTAGAGGGAAGCTTGTAAAAAGAAGTTGATGGTTTTATTGAAAACCTTTAAAATGAACAATTTGTTACAATTGTCCAAGTTATAAACCATCAGAAGAGTGATCATGCAGGCCTCATCCAGACCAAGTGTTAGAAAATGTTGATGTTAGGTGGTCAACACATGATTTCTTCATTATTTTTACCTCTTAAGGAATCAGTTCACTTCTAGAAAATGCTTGGATGCATGTCTGAATTGTTGTCACCTTATCTCTCTTGTTTTGCCCCTTTCATACTTTTCCTTTTTATGATGAAGTATTCAGCATTTGTAGATTTTACTCTCCTTTATCCTTTAAATGGATGGTTGTGGGGATTTCCTTGATCTGATTTATTTTTGTTGCCTTCCTAACATCTTCAGTAATGGTTTTCTCATGTAGGTGGAAATCAAAAGGGATGAACAACAGAGAGAAGTACGCATATTTTCTGATGCTGGAAGGATCTTACGCCCTCTTTTAGTTGTTGAGAACTTGGATAAAATAAAAGCATTTAAAGGGGGAAATTACATCTTCACTTCTCTTCTGGACAAGGGGATTATTGAGTTTATTGGAACAGAAGAGGAAGAGGACTGTTGTACTGCATGGGGCATCAAATTTCTTTTAGCTGATATTGAGGGGAAGCAACCTATGAAGTATACACACTGTGAACTTGACATGTCCTTTTTATTAGGTTTGAGTTGTGGAATTATTCCCTTTGCCAATCATGACCATGCACGAAGGGTCCTGTACCAAGCTCAAAAACATTCTCAACAGGCTATTGGATTTTCCACAACAAATCCCAACATCAGAGTTGACACCTTGTCTCACCAATTGCATTACCCCCAAAGGCCTCTATTTCGGACAATGATTTCTGATTGTCTCGGTAAACCTGGATACCCACTTGGTCATAATGCAGTACTGCCAAAGCCAGAGTTGTTTAATGGTCAGAATGCTATAGTTGCAGTTAATGTTCATCTGGGTTACAACCAAGAGGATTCGTTGGTAATGAATCGTGCTTCTTTAGAGCGTGGTATGTTCCGCTCTGAGCACATTAGAAGCTACAAGGCGGAGGTGGACAACAAGGAGCTAACTGACAAGAGGCGGAAGTCAGAGGATTCTATTACTTTTGGGAAAATACAAAGTAAAATTGGACGGGTTGACAGCCTTGACGATGATGGATTTCCTTTTATTGGTGCTAATATGCAAAGTGGTGATATTGTGATAGGGAAGTGTGCAGAATCTGGGGCAGATCATAGTGTAAAATTGAAGCACACGGAAAGGGGCATGGTTCAGAAAGTGGTATTGTCATCTAATGATGAGGGAAAGAATTTTGCTGTGGTGTCTTTGAGACAGGTACATAAAAAAAGTTTTAGTAACATAAAGACAGTTCTGTTTGTGTTTGCATGCAAGTGCAGTTTCTGCACGGCTACCTATATGCTCACACATGCATGTCCCACTGGTAGAAAATGTAAGGTCTCGTGATGTGATGTGAAACAAATGTAGCATGCGAAGAGCTCCCAATGGTGTTTGAATTTGCCTTCCTCTAGACCTATTTTATGGAATTTATAGTTAGCGGATGCTTCTGGGGTTGGTTTTCCTTGGGTGTACGCCCTTTGTCCTTTTGAACCAAATGTACATGTGTGTTAGTGGGTGTGTTATGCATATTATTGATGTTCTTTTGCTTGGTTGTATTACGTTCTTAAATTGCATTTCCTGTCATCGGTGATGTTCTTGAATTGCTGTTGCAGGTTCGATCTCCTTGTCTTGGAGACAAGTTCTCAAGCATGCATGGGCAAAAGGGTGTTCTGGGCTTCTTGGAGTCTCAGGAGAACTTCCCTTTCACAATTCAAGGAGTTGTTCCTGATATTGTAATAAACCCACATGCATTTCCGTCACGACAAACTCCTGGTCAACTATTAGAGGCTGCTTTAGGAAAGGGAATTGCCTGTGGTGGCTCAAAGAGATACGCTACCCCTTTCTCCACTCTCTCGGTTGATGACATCATAGACCAGCTTCACAGGTGACGTTGCATTCACAGACACCACTCTTTGCTCTGTAATTGAGCCATTTGTAAATGTTGATGCATAATTTCTTTCAACTTCCATTTTATCCGAGAATGCTTTAGAATTAAAAAATAAAAGTCAATGCTGTCTCATTCTCGGTGGTTTGGTGTACCAGACTACACTTTCCAGGCACATGTCATTGTCAAATTTCATGCTGTTGTCTATTTCAAGTTCCTGTCCTCTCCTTCTGTTCATGATCTTGTTTTTGTTTTCAAGTTATTCTGAGAGCGACATCTGTTGAATATGTACAACAGGGCTAAATTTTCAAGATGGGGAAATGAAAGAGTCTACAATGGTCGAACTGGTGAAATGGTTCGTTCTCTCATATTTATGGGACCAACATTCTATCAGCGGCTGGTCCACATGGCTGAAGACAAAGTAAAATTTCGCAACACTGGACCAGTACACCCACTTACAAGACAGCCAGTTGCAGACCGTAAGCGTTTTGGTGGTATCAAGTTCGGTGAGATGGAGCGTGACTGCCTGATAGCTCATGGTGCATCTGCAAACCTGCACGAACGCCTTTTTACTCTCAGTGACTCCTCTGAAATGCATATCTGCCAGAAATGCAAAAATGTGGCCAACGTGATCCAACGGGCTGTGCCTGGTGGCCGCAAGATTAGGGGTCCCTATTGCCGGGTTTGTGAGTCTGTTGATGACCTTATTAAGGTTAGTGTACCTTATGGGGCGAAGTTGTTGTGCCAGGAGCTTTTCAGCATGGGCATAAGTTTGAAATTTGATACCAGGGTTTCTTGAGCTCTTATTTTGGTTGTTCTTCCGGTTGCCTTCATGTTTATGGAAAGTTTCAAACTTGTAGGATATGTTTCTCAAAGTCATGTTCCCTGAATCTGTGTATGGTATGGTCAAGGACTACAGGGATGGTATGGATTGATCAGTTCATATACAAGTAGTAAGCCAGGTTCTTTTATCTAGTGATGGCAAGTTACAATGTTTTCCCCTTTCGGGGACCATTTATCATTTAGGCTCTAATCATGAAATGATGGACTAGGAGCTTAAACTCGGGATCCATATTTTGAATCATGAATGGTATAGCCTGCAAATCTTGAAACGTATTTGAGACTCTTTAGCCGAACCTTCATCGTTCCCCTGCATCTGTGGAAGTTTCATTAATGCTCTCGACCTAAACATTTTCTTTTTTGAGTTTTTAATTCGAATAAAGCCATATTACCTAAAATCCAGAAAAAAAAATAGTAAGAAATTTTCTCCTTGTAGCATGACTGCAATGAAGTGGTGGGATTCGAACCAGTGTGGTTGTATGACAAAACCTATCTTTACAAATCTACTAGGATGGTCATCTAAGCCATTATCAAACGAAAAATCATGTCCTCGCGGTTTGATCCTAACGAGTTTATAGTATTTTAACATGTTATCGCTCCATTCATCATCGCAGAAATCATGTGGATAGATGACATGTTAGTCTACCAGGGCAAAACCTTCCCTGTCCTTGTGTGGTATTATTTTAAGAAACAAGTGAAAAAGAAATTGATTCAAAATTACAAGTTGGAAGAATGAATGAATAATTAACAAATAGAGCTATCTAGCAAAGTCATGGTCAAAACCCTAAAGTGGAAGTCAAATACAAAACCGCCTCGTCAGGTCAACATGAGTCAAAAAGGAAACAAAAAGCACAGATGTTCCCTCTCCCCCTGTGTAACCAAATCGTAGACCCCTGTTTTAGGCAGACAAAACTCTCCTGTCTTTCATTTTTGTTTTGTTTCTGTCAAACACTCTCACATTTTAATATAAACGACTACATCAAAGAACCATGCAAGAACAGAACAAAGATCCTAAAGAAGATTCTAATATTGGCTTTAACTGTGATTGCTCTTCTTTTTCCCCGTCACTCAAAAAAGTTATTTCCAATTCACCAGTTCTTGGATTTCAGGTTCTTCTACCTTGTCTTTTTACTCTTTTCATACACTTAATGTGTTTTATCAACTTCTATGTGTATAGATGAACTCATTTGGCTGTTGTTTGTTATTTGTGTTGTGGTTTTTTTTTTTTAATGATTGAAATTCTTGTGTAGTTTCTAATCAAGAATTTGTTTTTCTCTTTGAAAGTTGGTATACTGGGTTGTTTTCTATGTTGGGTTTATTGTTTTTTCATTTTTATGTACGAAATTGTTGAGTTTGCAGGGAAACATTGATTAGTAAGAAGGGGGGCTGTTTTGAAGTGTGGTCAAATGATGAGGCTTTCTGTTTAGTTTAGTTTATTTTGGAATGATTATGTTGGTTTGTTGATAACGCCTTTATAATGATCATTGATAATTACTATTAATATAGATTATAGAGAATCCATCAGAGAAAAATTTAAGTATGTTGCTTGCCCAAATCGCAAAAAGCTTGATGCGAGTTTTGTTTGCTTTTTAATGTTTATACAGTCAATTATATAAGAATAATTGATTTGTAGGGGGGGAATGAGATGTTCCAGCAGGATGCTTGTGCGGTTACAAAACCTGAAGCAGACCGGGTACAGTTAGAAGAACATCAAGCTGAATGTGCAAATACTTCTAGTGAAGTATTGTCACTTACACCAGCTGTAATATCTGTCCCATATCCAGCATCTGTACCACAAAAGCCACGGTCAATGCGTGCACTTGGGCTAGTAATAAACCAGCAAAATTCTGACTGTGAGACCAGACATCCACACGTTGTGGAATCACCCCCTGCTGATGGCTATAACTGGAGGAAGTATGGCCGGAAGCTGGTGAAGGGTTCTAAAAATTTGAGAAGCTACTATAGATGTGTCTATTCTAGTTGCTGTGCTAAGAAGAAGGTTCAACATTGTGATCAATCTGGTCGTGTCATTGATGTTGTTTATATAGGTGACCACCATCATGATCCTCCTCAAAAGAAACGCATCAGGGTTGTATCATCTGCTAAGCATGCCATAGGCAGTCAAGTTGTAGATCCTTCGGTTCAGAAGTTAGTTGGGTTGGATATTTCTGTCTGTTCAGCTGATGGCAGACATTCATCTCTGCATGTGCCTGAATCAGAACAACAGAGTTCAAGCATTTCAAATGGAAATACTGGAGGTAGGATTAAAGAGAAAAGTGATGATGAGACAGAGTCAAAACGATGGCAAGTTATTTGAGTAACATGATAGTTTAAAATGACTTTGATGTTTTATTTTGCTAATCTTGTCGCTTTCATCACGAATACCATTTTACAGCTCTGGTTCAAGTGCAGTGGGACCCCAACAAAATGGCTCCTGTGGGATTGCCAGCACTGAGGTTCAGGAGAAACATGGTGCTGAATCAGGACTGAAAATAAGGTATGTCCTTTGCGGAATTTGGTTCTCAAACCTTAGATTTTAGTTTTGAGTTTTCTAATTCAATTCAATTGGTCAACAAGCAGGATTAAAGAAAGAAGTGCACCATGTTTAGTTCCTGTCTTGAAAACTATGAAGGAGCCTGAAATCATTATACACACTGTTTCTGATGAAGGAAGCTCAAATGATGGCTATCGATGGCGCAAGTATGGTCAGAAAATGTTGAAGGGGAATTCATTAGTAAGGTAGAATTTGCACTTCTTTTGCTTATGTGGGCATAAATAGCATAGGACTTCGTGTGTTATCATTTCTTTTTCCAATCTCCACATGCATGGCCACGAGAAAACTTTTCCCAGCCAATCTAAGTTTGCCCAATCAAGATTTTCTCAAATTACTTTTATGTGGATCCCTTATCTTCGGTATCTTCTTTGAACCTTATCAATCCCTTGGTGAAATGTTAGGAGCTATTACAGATGCTCATCTTCAGCATGCCCTGCTCATAAGCATGTTGAGAGGGCCACAGATGACGCCACATCCACCACAGTAACATATGAAGGGAAACATGACCATGATATGCCAGCACCTAAGAAAAGACAATGTTCAGAAAGTCGGCTTATTTCCCCAACTGCTTCCACAGATGATGCCCGCTGCAAGAAAAACAGAAACTTATCTAGTAAAAAGCCCTCGAGCAGGTGCTCAGTAGACGGTGGTGAAGTTGATTTGATGGGTGAGAAGATATCGAAGCTTGGAGGTGAGCAGGCATTAGAATCAGCTCAAACCCTTCTTAGCATTGGAATTGATCTCAGGCCTCGCTAAGGAACAAAATTTTGTAGTGGTTGATGCAAATTATAGTATTATCAGGTTGTTTTTCATGGAAATTATATTAACTCTCTCATTTCGAGTTTCAATGAAATTTCATAAGTTCCAATCTCTTATCTTTTTTTATTTCTGAACGCACTTAATTTTTTTTTTTTCACTTCGATGCCCCATTATGGGATTGTATATCAGAACATGCCATGAATCTTGGAGAGATCAAGTCTGAATCATGGGAATTGAAAAGGTCAGCCGAAGGGTTCTTCAGCTTTATTAGTGTCACAATCTGAAACCACCATACGGGTTTCATGAATTGGCAATAGTATGGTCATTATTAAGCTGGCGTAACTAGTTGACCCAAATCAACCCTCTTAGCAGGGGGGCGATACAAGCCTGATTTTTTTTTCAACAAAAGGAAAAGCACAAAGTAGAACTTAACAAGAGTGGTTTAAAAGCAAGCATCGAGAAGAGCAGGACAGTAATAAGTAACTATTATCAACTGTAAGCAGCGGCAAATGCTACATCATCTACATTCCTTGGCTTTGTTTGCTCATGAAAGTATATTCCAGATTGATTGAGCATGGAAAGTAAGTACAGTAACTCCTCATTACACAGCTTTGAAGGTCTCTTATCTTCAAAACTACCAGCTTTTAGAACCTCAATGATCTTCTCCTTGAACAAAAGCAACTCTCTATCTGCGCAAGAAGATGAATGGCACTCTTCTCCATCACTCTCCTCCTCATTGTCCCCATCATCATCCGCACAAACATACTGGTTCCTGTTCATTTCTTCTCCATTAGAGCTCGTCAATTTTGATAATCTGAATAGTTCTATCACCTTCTTCTTCTGCTTAAATGTTGCCCCCAAAGTCTTATTCTTCTTCCCAAAACAATGTTTCGTGAATGCCCACCATTCATCAAGATTCACATCAGGAATTCGATCTTTTGGCCGAATGATAACCACAGAAGAGTCAACTTTTGGAACAGGGACAAAATCCCTCTTGCTTACATTCATCACAAACTCCACATCTGCTACCAACTTCACATTCACAGCCAATCTATTAAACTCAGAATCCCCAGGCTTTGCCAACAACCGCCGTGCAAATTCTTTCTGAAGAAGAAGTGTGGCACTTCGAAATGGATTCGCCCCATACACCAATTTAGCCACGAGAGGCGAAGATATCCCATAAGGAATGTTGGCCACAACAAGATCAAATTTGGGAAACTCAGCCTTCAATGCATCCGCTCGAATAACCTGCAGAACCCCATTAAGCCATTCCCCAAAATGTTAAAACTTTAACCATTTCCAAAACAACGACATAAGTTAACAACAGAGAAACCCACCAATCCACTCTCCTAAAGACTACATTTCAATCACTGTAAGTGCACAATAAATTAATACTTAAAAGAAACCCAGCACGCCATTCTCCATAAAGATCAAATCTTTCTCACTGTAAAAGCATAATAAATCAATAACAAAGGAAACCGATAACCCCATTTCCAACAAAATAAAACTTTATTCCTCACAAAACAACAATTTCTTTCAGGTATTTTATCAGACACTTGCATACAAACCAGACTCACACTCAGTTTATCTTCAAATCCATGCTCCTTCACACGTTTATTAAGAACCCCAACCATCCTTTTATCAATTTCAACAGCAACAACCTTCGAAGCAACATCAAGAAGCTTAAGAGTGAGGTTTCCAGTTCCTGGTCCAATTTCAAGGACAGTGTCGGTAGGGTTTATTGAAGAGTTTCTAACAATAGAGTCTAGAATCCTCTGGTTCGTGAGCAAGTGCTGGCCTTTGTCTTTGTACAAGAATAAATCGTCCTGTTGGTTGTCTTCTTTTGTGTTTCTAGTTCTGTATTTATCATTGTAATGATGGGTTGGCTTGGTACGAAGTTGTCGGAGAGAGTTTCGTCTAAGAATGGATTGGATAAGGTAGAATTGGATTAGATTTCCCTTCTTCAACTGTGTATTCATGAAGAAAATCAAAAGGGTTTTTCCTTCCTAGTATCATTTGCAGGCTCTAATGCGCCATGGCAGGTCTCCCGTAAGGCTGCAACTGTTTTTTGCTTCAAGGAGACAGCAAGGGTTAAACTATATTATACTCCTGCCCCTATAATTTTATAATATTATACTTTTAGTTTTGAAAAAAAGTTTTCAAATTATATATTTCTTATATGCAAATTGGTTAATTATGATGAGCTATCTAGAAAGATATATTAAAAATGTAATGTATATTCCAATACAAAATTGGTTCAATTAATTTTTTTTTAAAAAAAGTATTAAGGTTAGATCGAGTAATTAATCCTTTTCAATTTTTAATATATAAGCAAGCATAAAAAATTGAAAAGGATTAATTACTTGATCTAATCTTAATACTTTTTATATATATATAAAAAACCAATTTTGTATTTGAATATATATATATAAAACTAATTTCTTATATTTTTATTTTCCCTCGTCTTTTTCTTATTTCTTTTCCTCTCAAACTCCATACATTTTTATAACATCTTATTAGAAGAAACTTAGAAAATAAATTCAAAAATAATTTATTTAATAATTAATTATTAGAGTTAATATTGTATTTTTTTTAAATTAAAAGAGATTAGTAAATTATTGTGGCTCTAAACACATTGTACCATAGATTAAAACAATACAATAATAATAATTTTGTCTTTCTCATACAAGATCAACTAACTTAATATTAATATTAAGGGTAATACAATTTCTTTACATGATAAATTGATTATTATCAAATTGATCTTATTAATTTTTTAATATAGTAAAATGACTAATTATTCTTATAAGCAAATAAAAAAAATTAAACTTGGGTTAAGGGCTATTTTTTCTTTTTAATATTTTAATTATGGTGAAATGACTCTTAAAAATAATTTTTTAACTTGCGGCCAGGCTTTTTCATATTTATTATTATTTTTTGTTATAATTAAGTTCACTTAGGTGTTTTTATATTTAAAAATAGTTGATGTATTGGTAATAATTATATTTTTTGAGCGGTACATATAACATCTTCCGCCAGCCAAATATTGGCTTTCAAAGTGACATTCAAATTATCTCAATAACCACTTTATTCATGGGCGATACGTGTGGTCAATGAATATTTGATTTAACATTAATGATGGTTTTTTTATCTTATTTTTTTTATCCTTCTAAATTTTCACGTTTAACCCTTTAAATTTTTAAAATAGTCAATTAAATTGTTATATATATATATATATATATATATATATTTGATTCTTGCTCTTTTAATTACTATTTTTTTATATTAAATAATTTTTAAATTGATTTTTTTAATTTCATCATCTTTTAATTTTTGCATATATTATATTTAGTCATCTTTCTTCTTATTGCTATTTATTTTATTTAAGATAATTTTTAAGATTGATTTTTTTTTAGGATTTCATCATCTGGTTTTTCTTCCTATCAAATTTTTTTATCATTATTTTTATTTTTATTTTTTTACTTTGATAATTTTTTAAATTAATATTTTTTTAAGTTTCATCTTTTAATATTAAATTAATTAGAAATTGAGCTTTTTGAATGAGTCAATATCTAAAATTTCATTAGTTATGAGTTTAGAAGATTAATTTATATTTAGAAGATTCACCTACATTTACTTGATTATTTTTTTAAGCTTATATTTTTTTAATTTCATCCTTTAAAATTTACTTAATTAGAAATTGAGCTTCGTTATTTTTCTTTATTTGCTTTCTACTATATTTTTCACTCATTTTAAAAATAATTTGGATTATTTTACTCTTCAATATTGGGTTGTCTGCTAATGAAATTTCAAGGTTTTGTTCAATTTATTTTCAACGAGATTACCCCCGTCTCAAGACTAGTTTGTAGTTTTTGCATATTGACTTGGGAGGTATCGGGGTGGATTTCTTCAACCTTTTTTGGATTATATATATATTTTTTAATTTTATTCTTCAATATCTTATTTGCTAGAAATTGAACTTTAATCTTCTTCTTTTTTTGTTCTATAGGGTTATTGTGTTATCATTTATTTTTTGGTTTGTTGCTAGATAATATCCTTCAACATTTTCTTTTTTGAAAGAAAAAAAATGATTTGTTATTTTAATTTTATTATTTATTATTTAATTGATTAACAATTAGTTTCCATACTTTTACAGGGTTATCCTATAATTGTTGGGTTAGTGGGTTAACTTGGTTTGACTCAGGTTTTTTTTAAATAATTTTTTTTTAATTTTATCCTTTAACAATGAATTGTTTGATAATTGAGTTTCATAATTTTATTCAATTTATATTTTATAGAGTTACTATGACTTCACGACCGATCAATATATTAAGTGTGCGTGGATTTTTTCACCATTTCTTCATTGTCAATTTTTCTTCTAGTTTATTTACTATAATTGTATTTTTTTTTTTATGTTATTAAATTAGTCACTCAACTCTTAATTTTATTTTACTTTATTAACTAGTATCACTTTAGTATCCTATTTTTATCATAGAAAAAAAAAAATACCCGCGGCATAACATGAAACTCCCAGCTAGTGTTAAACCATAAATGTAAAGGTGCAAGTGATACTGTTGAATTTACAGGGGCAGACATAAGTTTATCCATACAAGAATAATATCTAAGTTGACTTCATTAAAACAAAAAAAAAACTCATCTCTCGCTAAGATCCATCCTTGTCAATTCTAGAACTTTGTTTTTTTAATGAAATAATGTCATTATAGATAACATTTAAATAAATTAAATTAAAAAAACATCGCTTAAATTTTTTTTAAAATCAATCCTTAAATCAACCTCCACCGACCCCAGCCTCGTAGCAAGACAGTTTTAATAATTATCAGCTCAAATGACTGGTCGTTTTGCCTCGCGAGTTTTTTGTCCAGGTGAGGTGTTGAATGATTAGTCGTTTTATTTTGTGATACTAAGGTAGAAGCATTTGTCTAATGATATGAACCATAGATTTGTAATCTATATATGATCATGAAATCATGGACTGGACTTTTTCTTGTTGAATCATATGATCCATGGAACAGGTGAAAGGAAACAAAAGTTCTATCGTCTCTGCAAATCTTATGAGTTAACAGAGAAAAAAAAAGGCCTTGAAATAGTGGCCATGACACTGTTGGCATAGCTTGTATAACAAATAATATGATAACCTATTCCAAGGAAAACATTAAAAGGGCCAAGTTTCCATTCATCCTGCAACAATGGAGCCGGCAAGTAATACAAAGCTACAATACGATCCTGGGATCACCTGTGTCTTCAAGGACCCTCATCCATTCCTGCTTGTAAACGATCCTGGCCACTTGCATCCTGCATCTGACATTCCCTCTCGAAGCTTGTATGGGTTTATCACTCAGATGTAAGGTTCTCGCAATGCTGTTGGCAGCTCCAACTCTGGTTCGAGCTCCCCAAGAGGGGAGAAATAACTATCCACCATGTCTTTGCTTACTTCTTCTAAACTTGGAGGGTCCCACTGCATTTTCAGATGGGAAACAGATTACTAATTGGAGCAAGAACAATCATATGAGAAAGTAAGATGGTAAGTGGATTCAGTACCTTTGGAGCAAAATCCTTATCTACTAGCCGAGCCCGAACACCCTATGAAAAAGCAGAATTCAACCAGTTACAATAGATTGGATCTTCAAAATGTTTTGCAGCATGTAAAACAAATATGCAAAGTGGAAAACGAAAATTAGAAGAGAGGGAGAGAAGAAGTTACCTCACAGAAATCATTAGACACTCGTTTGGACATTCCAGCAAGTGACATTCGATATTCACGAGCAAGACACTGATCTAGAGATTGAAATCTACCTTCTCGTATCTAAATGCCAAAGAAACTGAAGTCAACCCTATGAATTACAATAGACAGCACCATAGTTGTGAAGCATCATTAACCTACCGAATGCAATGTAACTTTTAAGCTCAGTGGCGAGGCTTCTTTTATTTTGCCGATGACATTTTTACACCACTCATTATAAGAGTTGGCTGCTTCATTTTCCTGAGAAAATAAAGGTTCAAATGTCAGAAACACGACCACAGCCCAAAGGGCATTGCATGGGAAATGAAGCTTACCAGTGCATCAACAATTTCCTCAACTGTATCATGGCTGAAACATTTATCAATTGTCTCGATCCTGAAACAACAACAAAGGATGGAAATGGGGAAATAAAGTTGGACATATAGGTTACATGTTCCATTTCATGCATAAAAGTTATGATGCCTTTTCTTTTTCTTTTTTCTTTTTTCTTTTGTTTTTGAATGATACAAGAAACCAAACCTAGAACTGCCTAAGAAACCAGCCAACCCCCTTGCCACTGGTCCAATCTAAGTGGCTCAATTATGATGTCTTGTAAGAATGCTTATATGTCATCACTGTCAAATTAATGATTTTTTTCCCCAGATAGATAGATATTGCAACTTGCAAGAATATTCAACTGGAATGCATTTAATGATCAATAATATACGAACTAATATTGCAATTGTGGAGGAACTAAATCAACACAACAGGATACAAAGTAAAAAAGTAAGAAAATGCATAAGGAGACATTACATGTAAAGGATGCTTGTCTTATCTGGATAAACAAGGTCACCATATTGTGCAAGAGAAGTCTCTATGACAGTAGCCTCATCTGTGATCAGTTTACCAAGACGTTCTTCAATCAAATCAAGTCTCTGTCAAGGAAGATGTATACAACATTTACAGATGCAGACAAAGAGTAAAAGAGGAATCAAGTAGTAGATTGCAGTGAAAACAGACCTCATGTAATGCATAGTGAGAAGCAAGGCCACAAGCAATCATTTCTACACCATTAAGCTTGTCTCCCGTTAGAGCCAAGTATTCCCCTGAAACAAAGAATACTGAATACCAACATCGTGCCCAAAGAAAAGGGAAAAAATTCTGGTTCACAAAAAAAAAATGAAAGTATGATACCGAACAGAACATATGATAAATAATGCATATTCAAAAGCAGAGATAGTCTGCTGTTACCTAAGTAACCAGGTAGGCGAGAAAGATAAAAGGAGGCCCCTGCATCAGGATGGAAACCTATTTGAGCCTCAGGATGAGCAAAAACCTGAATACCATAAGAATAGTTAAGAAGCACTTCACCTGAATGTGTTTTATGTAACATAAACACCATGGCAACTACATTGATATGATACAAGGGAAAGCACAGTTTCAAAGTTGTCTGACTCTAAGTTCAAGAATATTAATAATGTTTCATTCAGATGTTAGTCTGTAGCCCTAGTCACTTACAGTTTTATTAGTTGCCACACGAAACATTCCTGGCACCGCAATTCCAGCCCCAGATCCCATGGTGAAACCATCCAAGATGGCCACCTGAAAGAATGTATAACAATAGGAAAGTAAATTAAATGATGACCAGTTAAAAGCTACACACAAATGTTGTTCTATGAAAAAAATTGTACTCTTATTACATGATAACAAGATTTCATCCATAAAATTTAGCAGCAGAAACATAGCAAGATATTAGAGTACCCAGATACCATTACTTAGCTCAAAAATGATTGAGCTCTACATAGAGATTTTCTAAGAGGTTGTATTCTCACATTTGGCTTCAAATATGTTGCTTGTAGGTAGACAAACTTATACAATGTCTGGAAATATGTTTTGCATTCTTCCATCTTTCCTGTACATGATCAAAATGCAGTCCGGAAGTCAATCAGCAACAATGTCAGTATCATGACTATTTGTAAACGTGAAGCAAAGGCTGCATCTGAATAAGAAGCAACACTAACAATATCAAAGTTCAACAAGGAGAGAAATGATATGTTATAAAAGGTTATGAATCCGTAATTATTGCCAGGTGATCAAAAGAATGAAACAGATGGAGTGAAACAGTTATGTCCAAAATCAGGGCCCCATCATATCAATCAGTTCTAAAACCACCAACCATTCTACCTCTGCAGAATTTTGCGCAGTGCAAACACATTTGATCAGTGTACTTCGTCAGGTACCAGAAGACAGATTTATTTTGGCCTTTGAAGTTTGAACAATCTCTCTTAACTATAACATTGAGAAAGGATCCCTAATGTAAATGATGGAATGTGGCTCATTCAAAATTCCATGGAAATAGCCTTGTGGCTCAAGAACTCGTGAGATAGACACACGGACACACTAACTGTACATATGTGCATGTGTGTGGGTGTGCACATCTGCAAAAGCATGAAACCCACCTTCATTTAACAACTCACAAAGGGAAACAACATCTGAACCGGAACAGAAAGCCTTGCTGCTACCCTTCATAAGATATGAAGAAAGCAGGTTAAACACCAAGCATGACCAAATTGGAGCAGAAAAAATTGTGTCAAATTTTCAAAAACATCTCCAACAACAAAGTAAAAGCATTTGGAAAACATGTTTATGGGATATGTTCTTAAGTAAAGTCAAAGCTCTATACCTTCATCAAGACAAATCCAATATCATGGTTTTCTTCCCATGATTCATACAGTCTCTTCAACCGAGCCACCTACCAAGCAAAAGACCTTCAACTCATTTTCAAATTTTCCACATAGCTACTAAAGAACACTAATGAGCAAACAGAACAAAGGAAGAAAACGAGAGCAAACCATTGGAATTGTGAGAGCATTGCGAGAAGCTGGTCTATTAAGAATGGCTGCTCTTGATTTCGCTCTTCCTTCGACCAAAACCTGAAATTTACCACCCAAAAAAACAAAAAGCTCTTTTAAAAAAAAATTATTCACAAATAAAACATTTCTCAAAACTAAACCAAATGGTGCGCGCACTCAACACACACAAAAAACAAATTAAAAAAAAAATAATTCCAAAGCATTTCTAAACAGCTAAACAAAAGCTCCATTCTCGTTAGTCTTCTTCACATAAATAAACCATTTCTCAAAACAAAACCAAATTTCATAAACACTGAACATACACAATGAACAAATTATTAAGCAAAAAAAGATCACAACCTTGCACTAAAAAGACCCCGGCTCTCAATGGGTGAGAAAGGTAAAGACTCCAATAAAGGGAAACCCTCCGTATGCTTGTGCTGTCACAACACCGGTCATTTTGTGGGTCTAAGACAGAAGAAAGCCCAAAAGCCACTGAACTTTTGGTGTCTTCTACGCTGGCTCAAGAAAGAACCACCAGAACTGATTATTTACAGGGAAACTCCAAAGATCTCCTCTAACAGAAAGGCAGACACCTAGAAGATTCTACCATAGGGTTCCCCCATTATCCTGCTAAATTGTCTTGACTTTGGTTCTATTTCATTTGGGAAGTGTGAGGAATTCCGGCATTAAATTAACACAAAGACCCGAAGCCAATTCGTGGGCATTCCTATCTAGAATAAAGGAGGACAAGAAAGCCTACACCCGAAAATGAAAGAAAAAACAGAAAGACCGGAAATGATAAATAGACTCTCAATTGGGTGCGAGTATTTTTTAACGAATAAACAAAAAGCTCCAATCTTCTTAATTTGCTCTTAATAAACGAACAAATTATCAACACAAAACCAATTGGCGCGCACACACAACATACACAAAGAACAAGTATTGAAGCTCGAACTTAGAAGACAAACTTTCTACTTAAAAGCCTCAATCTTTCAACTGGATACAAAAAAACTTTAGGAAAAAAAAAAAAGCCCCATTCTTGAGAGTCTTCTCTTCATAAATGAACCAATTCTCAGTAGAAAACCAAATGCCATACACACAAAACGTACACAAAGACCAAAACTTTAAGCTAAAAGACTGAAACTTTCAACTAAAAGACCTAAACTTTCAATAGGGTGCAAGAGTTTCAAAACAAAAACATATGCAAAGAGACTGACAGACTGACCTGGTCTTGAGGATCATCATATTGAGCATCGTAAGGTAAAGCAGAGAAGTTTCTCTGATAAGAAAGAAGCCCATTTCTAGCTTGCTTTAACTTTATCAATCCTTTGAATCTCTGCATCATCTCTAGCCCTATTTGCTTGTGCAGGTGTTGGTAATGTCTCTTGGGTTCCTTCTCTATCAATGGAGGCCACCCTTGGTTTTAGTTCGCTGTTCAGTGCGCTTAGCTCTCACAGGAGAAGCGAGAGAGTTCCCTAGAGGGTGTGGGGTTTTACGTTAATGGGCTAAAATGAATGGGCTACATCACCTTGTTATGGGTTTCAATTTGTATTTTGAAAGTTTTATTGATGTCCCTCCAAAGCCCTTAAAGAATGATTATTTTTCATTTTTTAGCTTTAACTACAGTTGAACCAGTTTTAACCATAGTAATGATGCCCGGCTCATAATTTGCCTCAAGGTCTTACCGGCTCATAAATTTTATGATTATTAGAAGTTTGTATGATAATTAATTTTAAAATTTTAAAAAGTACTTAAAATATATATAAGTTAGTCCAGCTATTTACATTAATAAAAAAAATTCAATCAGTTTTTAATATTTTAAAGTAAAATCTTGCAAAAAAAAAATCAATTTGAGTTTTAATCAAATTTAATATATTATATCAGGTCAACTCTCTTTTATTTTTCTTCTTAAAATAATGCGATTAGATTAGATTTGTGGTTAAAAATTAAAGATTAACTAGTATGGTGAAGTTTGAAGAGTGCGAAAAAATAAAATAATAGTAAAAAAAAAAAAAGAATGCTTGCTGGTTATGTAAAATTTATGTCTTAATAGTGGTTGGTGAAACTAAACAAATAATAATGTTCGATTTAACGAATAATTCAAATTACACATAAAATAAATTATCAAAAAGTTGCACCAAATTACAACCAATGTCATTGTCATCACTACACTGCCCTAACTTTGGCTCTCAACCCTTGTGATTAAGAACAAATTCATGTATTATGGTCAAATGATTGGCGAGTGTCGACAGCATACGAAATGTAACAAAAATCTCTTTGTAAGGTTCAGTCTAAAGTTGAACATGAGTTCATCTTTATTTTGTTCAAAGATTAAAAAGTGTGTAAGAACTTGCAGGTGACCAATCAAAAGCAAATCCAGAATGTCATCGTCGCCTTTGTATGCATTTACTACCTTGAATCCATTGCTATCATTAGCTTAGAATTTGTTTCGACAAAGTCAAGAGCTTCTTCAAGCGAAAGTACTCAGCTCGAATAAGAACGATGAGCTTCATCCAGCTCTCCTACTGGAATAGCATATGGTGAGTTCCAGTCAGCATCAAAGATTGCTTGAAGCTGTGAAACAATGGCAGGGTTGTATGTCCCGAAACTGACACCAGCTGTTGTGTAAAAATAATCCCATATAAGATTGCTCGTGCCAATGTGGGCTCGTGTATCACTAACTGCATATTTTCCATGATTTACCCGCGTAAAGCCTGGATAAATGTTTCTTGTGCTAGTCCCATTGCTAATTGCAGGTCCTGTCAGGTTATAACCTGGAACTAAATAGTACTTGATCTCAACTTTACCAGAACAGTTGTTATACTTGGAGGAAGAGCAGAGGACATTAGAGTAGAGAAGAGACTTCAGATACTGCTCGGTGTTGTCGATAAAATGAGCCCAGAATGCTACCATTAACTTCACTGTTGCGTGCTTGGAGAAGACAACCTATCAATTCAACAAAGCCATTGAAATACAAAAATCTTACAGAACTTAGAATATTCTTGGTAAATGCAGATACATACGCACACACCAAAAAAAAATGCAGTGAGGCATGCACCTCAATAAAATAAGAAACTCTATGAGCTTAGTGGAAAAAAGTGTTCTGAAATGCTACAAATCTTGTTTTTAAGAAGTGTAGTGATCTTATGAATGCAGAAACTTAATGGTATGAAGACATGGATACCTCAGATATTACAGAGGAAAGGGATGACCAATAAACTGTTGGCTTCACATATTGGGATTGGCCAAGCCAGTCCATAGTGTTTATCCTAACCGTGGATCCGGTTCCAACAGATTTAATTGTATCAACCCATGCCTGTTCGTCAGCCTGGAATCTGCCAAATGAGAGCTGCTAGCCGAATATAGTATCAAAATGGGCAAAGCATAAAGAGCAAATCACGTTAGAATATATGGATGCATATAAGATGCTAAATGCATGAAGTAACCAAAAATTGCTCGATTACCTCAGGAGGAGCAAAGGATAAATAGCTTGGTTGAGGCCACAAATTTGAATAACTGTGCCCGGGAGTTTCTATTGGAATATGGAACATATATGGGTCTGATAATGTTGGATAGCCTGTAGTATGGGGAGCCTTCATGGAACGAGGAAGAGGTGATCTGTGACAGAAACTGTCATCTTCAGTTCGGTTATACGTAAATTTCCAACTAACAAGACAGTAAACCATGAAATGAACAAGGACCAAAGGAGTTGACAAATGAGTTCCTGAAAACTGTCAGGCAGATAGTTATGCTTCCTGCGCCAACCATAATACAGATGCACTCCATGCATTATCACACAAATGCTAACCAACAGAAAATGAAGCAAATCTACTATCTCTGCAGCATATGTGCTGGATGACTCAGCCTCGATCAAGAAGCCTGGTATCAGGGGATGCACTTTGTGATCTCTTCATATAATTTCTCGAAACATTACAGTTGATTTTCCAAATCATCTGACCAAAAGAAATTGATTCCAACAAACAAGTAACTTAATTAGGTTAATGGAAAATCCTCCAACACACCTGCATCTTTCTTTAGAATCAATGAAATGTGACCAGCATGGAACCGTTCTATTAACTTGCCACTGTTGATCAGATACAGTTCTGGTGTAAGCTGATGAATTAAGAGAAGCAAGTTTCCATAGGTTTCCAAAGTAGGTTTCAACACTTTTTGCTATTTTTGGACAATCAACTAGATAAATTCCAACTTCCTTAACCTGAAACAATACCAAAATCATGAGCATCCACCGTTAGATTCAACTGAAACCAACAACATGCTGAGACAACTAGAAGAGCAAAAAACACTCTAAGGTTATGGATTCTGCAGTTCAAGGAAATTAACCAAGCAACAGACCAGACGACCATTCAAAGTACCTGAGTGAGAGATTTCCAATCATTATTTGCAGATCCAATATACACATCTTTTCGATCCGATATCCAAACTTTGGTATGAATTATGCCTGACCCCCACCATTTACTCATTAACAAAGTCACACTCTTCACATTTGGCCTTCCTGAAGCAAGGTCAGTTGGTTCTTTGGTGAAGTCAGGATAAACACCTGAGTGTTGTAACAGCCTAAAAGACATTCAATTTCACAACAGAACAAACACAGTTCAAATTACAATTACAAAGTACAAGAAGAATTCCTCTAATTCAAGAGAAGCAACTCTTTTTTGTGAATGTGATATGCATACGAAAACCCATTACGCAGAAACTAAATTAGGCCAAACCCAAATGGATACCAAATGCAAATCACAAATAAAGCACAGAGGAACGCTAGAACATGAAAAAACACACCTGATACTAACATTTCTAAGGGCAGCATCCTCTATGGCGTTGTAAACAGCAGAACCTTGATCGGCACCAAATCTCTTCATCTCCTCTTTAGAGTAACCATAATCCCCTGAACGAGGATCAGCAGGACTTGCTACTAACTGCCAGTATTGAGCTATAACATCCAAACTCTTAGTAGAATTCTTGGCCAACCAAAGCAACACATCCCCTATAAAAAAATAAAATCATATCAAACACTAAAAAACATTATAGGTTGAAAAATCTATAACTTTATTTTGATAGAGATAGTTGAATATCAAAAAGAGAAAAACCCATCAAAGTTTTACCAGTGGTGAGAACACCAGGGACAGGAGAGAGGTGTGGCATGTCTGTAGGGATTGATTGGACTAGCCATGCTTTGCATTGTGGTGATGATTCTGTTAGAGTAAGATTGGCTAATAATAACAAGAGACAGAGAGAAAGTGAAATGATGATGTCTGAAAGTGGATGTTTCATGTTTTCTTGTTCAAGATTGTGGTTACAGTGTCTTTTTGGGTGTAAAGCACGGTGCTTTCTGTGATAACTACAATAAATGGAAGCTATTGGTCATTGCTATTGTTGGAAAGTCAAAGGGCTTGACTCTTGGGTTCATCTCAATCCAGGAAAGGAACATGCAATGGAATCTTGTATAGATTCATTGGCATTGTTCTATGATGTGTTTGAAAATGTGATGAGATGCAATGTAAATTTATATTGTGTTTTTTTAAATTTTGAAATTTTTTAAATAATTTTTTATTTTTAGATTATATTAATATACTAATATTAAAAATAATTTTTTAACATATTTTTTTTTATTTTAATGTGTTTATAAATAAAAAATACTTTAAATTCTTATAATTATTATAATACTAAATATACTCTTAGTATAAATAAAAGTTTTTTAATGTTGTTTTAAAGGTTTTTTTAAATATTACAATAATATTTTTTATTTTATTTTTAGTATTAGTATATAAAAATAATTAAAAAATATTTAAATTAAAAAAATTCAATTAAATCGCATTAACGAGAATAAAAGGACCCAAATTCCTTTATGATTATTATTTATAGTAATTGTATATAATCCCCCATGTTAGGTTGTAGCAGGTTAAAAAAAAATCATATATAAAATAATATTAAGATAAAAATATTATTAAACTCAAATAATTTATTAGATTAAACTTAAAACTTCTCAATTATATTTTTTATTTATCTTAATTTTTAAATTTAATTATAAAAAAAATTATCTTAATGTAATTCAATTGACTTGAAAAGTTAAAAAAATTTAAATAACTTATAAAAATATTATTTAATTTTAAAAATATTTTTAAGATGATATTTTAAAAAAAAAAATAAAGATGACAGCATGTTAGATCAACTCGTGTCAACCTAAATTAACTTGGTAGACCCATAATCTAGATCATGAACTCTGCTTAGTTTAATAATTTTATTTTTAAGAAAAAAATATTTTTATTTAATTATATAATAAAAAATAAATGTTTATAAAATTAAACATCAATTTAATACTGAGATATTTTTTTGAAATCGTGATAACTCTTTAAAAAAAATCAAAAAAAATTATAAAATTTATTTTTTAATAATATAATAAAAAAACAAAGGCTAAAAACACTTGAGTGTGAAGCCTATGTTGGTACATTATTTTATAAATAAATTAATAAATAAATTATAAAGTTTAATTTATAATAATTATTTTTTAATGATTTTTAATTTAATTATATAACAAAAAAATTATAAAATTAAACATCAATCCATGCTTCTTGGCCTTTTTTTCAAGGCTATAAAAACCTATATATATATAATCAAAATAAATAATAAAATTCAATTTCTTAACAAACTGAATGTAGAAATATGGGAAAAAAAAAAGAAACCTACCTTTTAACATGTTGATTAGTTCTTGTTACTATTAAGGTTTTGTGCAGAATTACTTTTTAAAATTCCTGAGGGAATCTTGTTAATTAATGGTGATTTTTTTTAAGAAAAATAATTTTATAAGATTTACAGCCCTCTGCTGTATTAAAAATCCAAAAAATCTGGTGCATTTAAAATAATCCAAAATTAGTTTCGAAGAGATATATATGAAGAGAACAGGCAACCGGGGACCTGGTCACAGAGCAAAGAGTAGAAAATAAACGGAAACACGAGTGGCCATGAGAATTTCGAGGGATGAGAAATCATAGGTTGGCCGGACAACTTTTCATGAATAATCTAAGTGAACTTCATGCATAGACATAGATAATATTACATTTTGAACCCATCAAAAGATGTTAGAAATTAAAAGCCACTCAAAAAACTGATTACACCTCCATCTCATCTACTAGATAAAGATAAAAGAGTAAGCCTCCATCACCTGCTAGAATCAAAACCTACCACTTTTTACACTTGAACAGTTCTCAACAATCTTCTTCCCTTGCTATGTTCTGATGAAGCTCAAATTCACTCTCTCTAGGAGATGGAGTGTCTCCTTTGTCTTGAAGATGAACCAAAGGACTTGGTGTCACCAGGTGCCACAGAAGTTGGGCTCTGCGAACTCCCAGAAGTCTCCGAGCTTCTGTTCTCAACATGCCCTCTACCAACAACCCACAATCTATCAAAGATCCTCCTTGATCGAGATGGCAGCAGCTGCACACCACTTTTGGTGCTCTTACTGTTTTTCTTCAGCAGTTTTCCATTTTTCCGGAAGTCTTCATCTTTTATCTTCATTCTACTCATTTGTTTCTTGAGGGATTTGTTATCGTCAGCTGCTGTCTTCTCCCACTCTTCATCTGTGTTTGTTGTGGAATTTGAAGTATCGCGGGCATTGTTGTTGAGAGCTTGAACACCAGAAGCTGCTCTGACTTGCTCAAAAAAGAGAACTTGGACAACAACACGGAGAGGGAGCCGCTCATTCTGTGCAGCATGCATCGATGCCTCCATTGTCAGTTTCTTGACATCCATTAGCCCGCATATCTTCTTTTTTTCTGCCTTCGTCAAACTGAGATGTTCCTGAATTTAAAATAGCCATTAATGAATCATACCAGAAAAGCGTTCCATTCACAAGGAAGAGCTTATGAAAGAAAAGATGGTAACACAGAATCCTCATGTTGGTAACCATACGCAATTTGCTGAAACCCATAACCACCACCCTCAACCCATATAAAAAAAAAAAATCAGTCAAGTGCTTCGCCATAGACAAAGCAGTTTAAAACATTTTCTATACAGATCACAAATCCCCAGGCACAACACATTTCAGTTGATCATGCTGCTTAAAACAAAATAAAAATAGCATCTTCATTCTAATGTTGTTTGATGTGAGAAGTCCATGAGTGTTCAAAGCATCGTAAAGGCAGTTACATGGTAGACAGTATATTGTTTTAGTTGTGCAAACATACACAAACCCTATAGGTGCTTAAACTATAAAACTGAAAGATTAAATAAGACTATAAATGAAATTACTCAAAGCACAAAATACTACCTTAAGGTAGATGTCAATGGCTTTGTAAAGCCCATCTTGAATTGGTCTTGCAGAATCCGGAATCGACCGTGACAAGTCAATGAAGCTGGCGATGGTGAGATTTGGGTCGTGTGCAATTTCAACTAGATATCCATCAATCAATTTACCAAGGTTCATCAGGGTTACATGTTCATGCCCTAAAATAAAGTCACCATTTGCCTCGTTCTTCTCATCTTGATTATACTTTTCATGCATCAAATAACGATTAACAATGCACTGAATCAATTCCACGTCATATAATGTGTTCTGAGGAGGCCGTGCAGGAACCAGCAGATCCTTAACAGAAGCCTCGTGCAACTTCAAACTGATTCTCTTCACCAAATCTTCCCTGGGTGAGTCATTGACTCCAACCAGAATGGCAAATTTCAACAATTTCAGCAAGAAACTACACGAACAACCCACACCCTTGTCTGGAGGCAACAAACAAATGAGTGTTTCCACCAGATATTTGTACCTCCAAGTATGAGCATCAGATGCTGAATCATCAAATGAATCTGGCAGCCATCTGACCGCGTAAGTTTTCAGTGCCTCCCCAATCACTTTACCATCCATTCTTCCCTTTGATTTCACAGTGATCATGACTCTCTTGTAGAGATCGATATCCAGTTCACATATATCTTCAACCCACCAATCCTTAGGAACAGATTCAATTTTCTCTCTGAAATTTATCCCTTCCTCGACTATTTTATCGGGCACTGACAACTTACGGTTATATGTGTAGGACCAAGTAATGCTTGCAGGGTCCACAGAGGTTTTAGATGCAATGGAATCTATGCACCTGCCCACAATCTTCAGATCTTCAGACCACGGCAGAAGAGATTTGGTAGTCTGAAGAACAATAATGGAATCCTTCCAGCTCCGGAAGATACTGGAGTTCAGAAATACCTCAATTTTAAAAATAAGGTTCCCTCGATCAACATCCTCAGTCATCTCAAGGTACTCAGCCGCACAACGAGCAGCAACAACATTGTAAGCATTGAGAGTAACTATCATTCCATAGCAGAATTTGGCACAAATTTCAAAAGCCTTTGGCCCACCAGGAAAATCAACCATATCAATTTCATCAGAGTTCTCACCAGCTTTTGACACAAGTTTTTGCAAGCGATTGCTCTTTGACAAAAGAGGGAACTGCAAGTTCATAAAAGCAACTCATTGTGAATTATAGAAACAAAGGCAAAAATAAAAGGAGCTGTAACTCAAGCTGTGAAAGGGCTCTTTTCTGACCAAGTAGCCAACACTTTTATGTAACTCAGTGGAGGAAGTCCTTTGATTTTTGCATATGATAAAATTTAAACTCTCAAGCAATCAGGACTTGGTATAAGAAGATAATATAGGGAAAGCATAATCAAGCTTTTACTAATTCTAGCATCAACAGTACATGGTGAGACCACTACCGAGTGTAGTTAAAAAATAAGCTACATTAGAAATAGACATCCTCTGAGAAACAACATTTTGACCACCCTAGCACGAAAACATGAATGGTTTTACCTTTTATTTCCTTTCCAATTCAATGGACAAAATGCTTTTACTGGAAACTAATTTATACCAACTCACAAGCCAGCACGCAACTGCAACAAAAGAAAGTAAAAGAAACAAGAAAAAATAATGCTTGAACATGTTTCTAGTCCTGCAATTACTTACAAACTTGAGTATAATTTATTTCCTCAAAAGCACTCAACTATTCAAATTTGTATATTATTGAGATTTAATGGTTATACAATATTCCAATGCTAGTAACAAAGTGATAACTTGACGTTCCTCAAAGAGAACCAATATACTGGTTATTATTCTCTAGATGTCTAGAGATTTGAAAATGTTCACGGGTAGTTGTTAATAGAATAGAGGACCATGACTGACTAGATTCAGAATAACTTGCAAATAAGGACAAACATGAGACCATACCTTGTGGAGATTAAACTTAACTTCTCCAACATTTATGGTGACATCTGTTGCCAGTTCGGATGCCACATACCTGCATAAGCACAACTAACATGCTGAGCACCCAATAGACAACTCGATGCAGTAAATGTGAAGGGCAAGCAACAAATGCATTGAGGAGGAGTACGATACCACATGTACAGGGGGGCAAATAATAAGAAGGTATAAACCATAAAAAATTAAGAGTACAACGAGCATTTTCACTGTTCGTGTAAACATGTGGCAAATTTGTTCATTATCCCGGAATTTGTGATGCCTCACAGCCTTAAAGAAACCACAACCTTACCATAAATAAGAACCTGACATACATTTTTAGAACGAGATAACTAATCCCAACTGCTGCAAGGAATTGATAAATTTAAAGGAAGTTCAACACACAAACTTTTGCATACATTACACATAAAAACAATTGATGGATGCGCTTGGTTTAAAGGATTTTTGGTCTGCAAATGAAAATAATATGGAGAAGAAGATTGGTCCCCAGTTAACTAACTACACCTGTTTCAGTGACATTGCTGCAAATCATCCAGAAAGAGAATTACAGATTTCTGTATAAGACGAACCAAAATTCAAATCCCATTCACAGTTACATGGATTTCTTAATTTCACATGCAATCTTGTCCTCTTACCCCTCAAAACTCCAAACATGGGATCCCTCACATTTAAGGCTAAACATACCCACATGATACTCCCCTAGAGTAGTGCTCTTATGCTTTCATTATATTACAGGAAACAAACAGCTTGGCTCATATCTTATTATGCAGTAAGAGAAATACTGCCCATGGTGATGATGCCAGTTGATTAACACAAATGTCCAAAATTATCAGTCTTTTTTTTCATTACTCTTTGAGTAAAATGAGATACAAAGTAAAGAAATATAATTCCAGTGGAACTAGATCAGCCTGGCCTGAAAAATACATATATGGTCCCTGCTCTAGATTTGTTTTCAAGATATAAAATGTGAGTGATACTATGGTAGGTTCAGGACAAATGCTATTGCATTGTTTAGAGGAAGAAATCGCTCATCTGCGATGATTAAAGTTCTTGCAAACACTTCATGACATTACTACATTTGGACCACCAATTCATCACAAAAGAGCAAGTTCAATTTCAGGACCACCCCCTCAAATACCTCTCCTCCCCTTTTTTCTCTGCCCCTCGACTAGGAGTACCAGTAATAGCAATGATGACAACAACAACAACACAAGCAACAAATAATAAGTAAAAAAAAAAAAAAAATTAAAACTAGTAGAAGAACTGAAAACCAACTCCACATCAAGCAAAAAAAAAAAAAACAAGGAGAAAAATCAGTAATTTTCTTGATTCATTCCAGTAACATCAAAACTTACTCAAAACCCTGAAAAAACTACCAAAATCTACTCGCATGACAGTGTGCTTAACAAGTATGTTTAACAGCACAATCAGCTGCGTTTTTTAGTTAAAATTTCCAAATGCGAGTCTCAAATGCAGTGCAAGAAGGTACACAATTTCTAACAAAAAACATAGCAAAACCAATTCCTTGTAACTGAAATTTCCAAAACTAGAAACAAAAACAAAAGAAAGAAAGAAAGTGTCTAACCAAAAATAACACAAAATGAAGGAAAACAAAGACAGAACAAGAGGGGAAAAAAATAAGAGAGAGAGAGAGAGGGAGAGAAAGCTTGGCTTGAGCTTGAATAACAGAGAAGAGCATAAATGAAACCCTCGTACCTGACAGATTTGCCATCACCTTGAAATGCATCAGGCTTGGACCCCAACTTCATAAACTTCATTCTTAACCCCAAATTACTTTTCGAAAAGAAATATCTTCACTCAAGAACTCAACAAGCCTTTATCTTTATCCCCTCCCTCCCTTCAAGGATGACAAAGTTCGAGACTTTTTCACTTTCTGTGAATCACCAAAACCAATAACCAGAGAGGAACAGAACAGAGACAATAAACAAACAAGCAATCTCTTATACCTAGAACCAGAAATGGCGGGTTCTTAAAGGAATGAATGACTGAATTCTCTCTCTCTTTCTCTCTCCTAAAACACTCTACCAGCAGACCAGACCATAATATACATTGGATTGAGACAGACAACCTCTGCCTTTAAGAACCAGACAACACCTCGAAATTCGAGCTGTCCCATTGATTTCTAATATAACCCTTCAGTCATAATACTACTTGTACTAACATTTTGGTTACTCTCTCACAGCAAGAAACCAAATAAACGATGTGGGGTTGTTACAAAAACAACAGAACAAATTAAAATAAATTGTGGGCTTGGAAAATTAGAGGAAAATAATGATTAAGAAACAAGAAAAACCAGAACTTGGGGCTCAGAGAGAGAAAAATGATACTTTTTAAAAAGAAATATGGCGTCAGAAAGAGAGAGAAAAAGCTTCTTTGGCTATGGGATTGGCAAGGAAAAAAATATAAATAAAGAGGGTTCAGAATAGAGCTGTAGAGAGAGAGTATTGCTTGCTTGCTAGCTTTTGTACCATATCAATTTCAAGATCAAGATCAATAAATTCTTCGCCGCCTTTGCTTTAAATCACACCACAACACACACCACACAACACACACACACACACCCCTCTCTCTCTCTCTCTCTCTATCGCTCTAGCTCTCTGATCTGGTTCAAAGATCTTCTTCTCTCTCTGTGGACGCAAATCTCAAGGCATCATCCTATTTATCTCTTTCTTCGTATGGGAAGCAGTATATTATATTTTATTGCTTTGTTTATCTCTGTAATGGAGTGTACTCAATCTTGGTTCAGGTTACCTGACGTAATTGTCCCATCTCCTTCTCTTCTCCTCTCCTCTTCTCTTCTCTTGTTGAGACTTGAGAAGTGTGTTATTATTATAGTATTGGTTTTGTACTGCTTTCTTTTTCTGTACCTGAATTTTGCTTCTTTTAAAATCTTAACTAATAAAAATAGTTATGTTTTTTTAGGAGATTTCTTATTAAAAATTTATTTTGTATTAACATATTTAAATTATTTAAAAATAAAAAAATATAAATTTAATATTTTTTTGTAATAAAAACAGTTGAGAAGTATTTTAAAAAACAAATTAGAACACAGAAATAAACACTTCATCAGTTTATAATTATGATAGCATTAAAATATTTTTAAAAATATATTAAAATAATATTTCTTATTTTTTTAAATTTATTTTTGACATTAACACATCACAATTTAAAAATATAAAATAAATTAACTTAAAATAAAAATATTTTCAAATCACAAAAACAAATAAATTTTTTTATTCTAAACATAAAATAAGTTTATTTTAATTACTGGCTTATTTGTAGTAAATTTTGAATTAATTCGATGAACTTTAAGTTTATAACTAATTTTTTTTACTTGGTTTAGTTTATTGGCTTATTTGTAATGCAATTTTGGATTAATTCGGTGAACTTTTAGTTTATAATTAATTTTTTTTACTTGTTTGATTCAATTTGATTTTTTGATTTTAAAATTTTAAAATCTGAACTGAATTTAAGAAAAATAACCAAAATTATCTAAAAAAATCATTTAACTCAGTTAATTTTGAGCTGATTTTGATAAAAGTTTCAGATGACTTAATTAATTTATTCATCTCAGTCCAGAATTACTTTTGTCGTATCTATCCTGTGCATGTAGAAAATAAAATTTTAGTTACTATCGCGTACAAAGATAACCAAATGTAAATATGCAATTTCTTTAAAAATTAATAATGATAAATATAAAAAATAAAACTGCAAACTAAATAAATTTCTCTTTAAAAATAAATTATATAAAAAATAAAAAATAATATTAATATATTGATCTAAAAAATAATTTTTAAAAAATAAAAAATATCATACTAATATATACAATCACAATTACATTCCTAAACAAGTTAGCATAAGAAATAATGATTCTGCTTGAGTTTTTGTGTGCTTTAAGAGTATATTTGGCATAAAAAATATTAAATTACTTTTTAAATAATATTAATATATTAATATTAAAAATTAAAAAATTACTTTTTTTAAATATCATAAATATATTTAAATTGATTGATTGTATATTCAACAAACCATATTCTGTGGGTTTGGTTTTCATTGCGGTTTGGTAAAGAAGTGTCTGGCGCATAATTGAAAAAGAAAAGAAAAAAGAAAGTGTGAGGGCAGCAATACTTTATGCATGATAGTAAATATTATATATTTTATATTTAAAAATCCAGAAAAAATATATTTGAACTTAATCAGGTTTAAACCGGATGTAATTGGATAATTAAATTTTTGACCAACCAATTATATTAATTAGACGTGACTGAATTAATATAAAAATCAATTTAAATTAAAAAAATAAAAATCAAGCTGTAAATTATAAAATTACCATGTTAATTGTAAGCTTAATAACCGGTTAGAAAGGATCTAATTGTCCAAAAAAATTATATTTTTTTTACATACTTTATTACGATGATGTGTACGGGAGTGGGGGGGTGTGAGGGACAGGTGGATCGCTGAGAGGGATGTGACCTTTTTAAGGGAAAGCTTTTTATGCCGTTAAAGCACGCCACCTTTTCATTTCCAATTTCACCCTTGTTGATTCTTCAAATTCTCATTCCTTGCCCTTTTGTTGTTTTCCTCTCTGTCACCTAGCTTTTTGTCTTTTGACTTTCTTTTAACGTGGGGGAATTTTACTGCTTGGACCGGCAAAAACAAAAAATGGTCCGATCCCCTCTGGCCCACTATTTTTGTTCCCTTCTCTTGCTCTACAGAAATCTTGCCTCCCAATTCCGCCATGGAACTGTAGCTCCAACCTCTGTGCGCTATTGATTTGTTCTCTCTTGAAGCATTCATGATCTAACATTCTCACATGGTTCCTCCCCCCATGGGGCAACGTTTGGCTCCCCTTCCTCGTTGCACGATGCTCAGGTTGTGTGTTGTTACTATCCGGGGATGGGACAGAAAAAATAGATACGTGTTTGGTAAAAATAAAATAAAAATTATTTTTTTTAATTGATCTAAAACTATTATAATGGACGTCTAATTCTATTGTTTTGATTCATATCCCTTGATTTTTATTTTTAAAATTACAACTTTAATTTGTGAAGTGTTTTAACAGGTATTTTTTTTTGTTTTTTTACGTGAATTCCAACTAAAATATTAAGATAAAATCATCCAAAAATTAACATATCATAAGGAAAATAAGCAGCTTGCATGTGCTATACAAAGGCTTCTATGATCTCATTTATGGAGCTAGAAAATGAGCATTTTTTGAGCCCCAAGATAAATAATGGTCGGTGGGTGGTCTAGCGGAGGTCATTGGGGTTACTTCAAGGCCATCTCTAAGAACATGGGCAGGAGGGTCAAGAAAAGGAGATGATGGTGTGCTTGATAAGGATTAGTTCCCTACCAAATTGATTGCCCTTCGAATCTGATTTCTAAGCAGGTAAAACCAGCCGTGTGAAAGAAGGGAAAACGGCTCTAACCATTAGTTCTCAAAAGACAAGATCAGGCAGCCTACACCCTTGTTAAGCCATCACTAGCCCTTCACATGAACTAAGTTTGAAGGAATTTAGAACAAGAAAACCAAAACCTGGTTCGAGGGATCGAGTCACCGGGTAAGGATCTGAGTCACTGGTTAGGTAGGTCACGGGTTGAAACTCGATGAAGATTATGTCTTGAATCATGTGTTTTTCAAATCAAATCGATGGGGAAGATTTTTCTTTTCAAGTTCCATGATGATATGCAAATTGCAGCTAATTGGAAGAGGGAGATCTAGAGCATGATGGCTCGTTTGGTTTAGAATGCTTCAATAATTTCCTAGCATAATTAGAAAGAAGATGGGATAGCAAGGTGGGGCAATGAATTTAGTATTATTTTATCTATAAACAATCATTCTTGTTCAAATCTTTCAAAATGATTCTTCAATTAATTACATGATGATCGTAAAATTTAAGAAAAAACTTCAACCTTGTCTCAATCCTTTGGCCCAGTTCTTAATTCCATCACACATCTTCATAACACTACCCATTCTAAGAAATTTATAGATGCAAAATATCAATCATGAACATTGTCAAAGGATCCAAAACACTATAACCAGCTGATTAATTTTTTTTTCTAATTTTTTTTTGAAATTAAAAACTAGAACTTATTTTTTTTAGGTTTGATTTGAAATTATTTTTTTTAAAAAAATATTCAAATACGAGGAAAGAAAAAGAGAAACAAAAAGATTTATAAAATTTAAAATTATGTGGTTCATCATATATATTACATGTACCAAAAAATAATCATATATATAATATATACGTGACCAGTTTTGTCTATATAGTGTATGCTTGTCTTAATAGATTACGTATTTATTATCTATAAAACTTATTTTGTTTTTTAATTTGAAAAATACTTATTATTTTTTTAAAAATATGGTTGTGGTTGTTTTCAAAATATTTTATTTTTGAAAATGAATTAAAATAATTTTTTTATTTTTTAAAAATTATTTTTGATATTAGCACATCAAAATAATTTAAAAATATTAATTTAAAATAAAAAAATTAAAAATAATTTTAAAATACAAAAATAAATTAACAAGAAGAAAACCTCAATCTACAAGTAACCAAAGTTAACATCTCTATCTCTATAAGCATGAATCAACTATGCTTTTTGCGAAACAATAATGGAATTGCAAGGTGTTGATTTCCTTCTCTCCTCTTCAGTTCTTTTGGGTGAACAATTGTCCTCTCCTTTGTCAGCCTTTTCTTCTTCTTTCTTTTCTATGCTGTAAGGTTGCCATGCTCATGCAATATGCTCATCTGATCTTTACATCTTTGTCCCTAGGGTTCGCATATCCCTACACATCCCCTGCTGGATTTAGCATCTTGTGTGGGTGTTGTGTCATATTATGCCCCATGTGTGATGGTTTTCTCAGTGGGTATCCTTTGGCAGATTTCTTGTACCACTCTCCTGAGCCAAGCTGAGGACCACAACCAAATCAAGAATATCCAGTTCCCAATATCAACGAACGTGTTTCTCATCGGAGACAGAGGCTACAGAAGACCTCTTCTTCTAATATCATAATTATCATCTTGTATTTAAATTCATCACTCCATGTAAGAATATTATGGCACCACAACGTTTTCTTGTAGGATTCACGTAAGAATCGTCCTCCTCCTCCACGCAAACAATCGAATACCCTCTCATGTAATTTTGACGATGATGGCCATGAAAAAAAAAGTCTTGGATCACTGGTTTTTAGGTTAGTTCTCACCCTTGGTAATTATTTTTTATTAAAACCATGTTGATTTGGTATTTTTTTAAAAAAAGAATTTCTTAGTATTGATCTAGTTATATTAGAATTGAGTTTGTTTGAGCGAATCACACCGATAAAAAATTCAATTTAGATCAATTAAATTTAATCAAATTAATATCTTTTCATTTTCATCTATAATCCGTCTATAATTGATGTAGCCTCACTTGGTCCCAAGATAGATGTGAGGGGGGGAGGAGTAAGAACAGCAGGGACCCTTTTGAGTTGAATAAAACTGTATCCAGGCCTCTAAAATTAATTGCTTGCATGGTGAATTTGGACCAATGCCCCTTTCAGACCACAACCAAGGAGGTCCTAATCCTTTACAGCTGCCTCATAATTGTGTGCTTCAACAACCCTCTGTACCTTTTACCAAAGTATAGATATTAATATTGCGAGGAGGAAAGAGCTTCAGGCGAGGACTTCTGTTTCATTTCCTTTACTCCACAGGTTTCCTTTCCAAATGATAGTTACGTTCATCATCATCACATTTACTATTTCTGCATCATCTGCCCAGCTAGCAGCTTAGTAGTCCCCAGCCCAGAGACAAGGACACAGATGCAGGTTTTAGGAGGAGGTCTTCCACAATGGTGGTTGTTGCTCGTTTATTTCCATTTCAAAACTTGGGATTTTTACCCCCCCTCTTGATCTGAAGAGGGTCGAATCCATGGTTAGAACCCGTTTGTCTAAGTTACTGTTCCTGTGTTTTTGAGTTGAAAAACATGCTTTTCGACCCAAAAAGCAGAGGAGATCTTTTACTATTAGCGATTACAATTTAAAATATTAACAAGATTATCAGGATTGCATAGAAGTTTTAGTGAGCTTGTAGCGGTTTTTGGCTGTGAAACACACAACAGTGAGTAATTATCGTGTTCTAGAATCGTGATAATTGTTAAAAAACACTGGCAAGGAAAAATTGATTTCACAACATGTCGTGATTTGAATCTAATTCCTTTTCAAATTATATTATTCCATGGATATTTTTAATTTATTGTGCCATTAAAAACATGACCCAGAGCTCGGATAAACAGATCATACAGTCATGTTCTATAAAATATTCTAGAACTTTTGAAGAAAAAAATGAAATAGATATTCATATATTTTTATGAGATTAAATTTTATTTCTTAATGTACAGCTCTCTTATTAAATTTTTCGACATATTTATACTACTTGTCGCATTTTCACACACACAAATAAATTTAATAATTTATAATATGATATACATGGTTAATATTTATTCAAAATATCCTTGCTATTTTAAAACAGTACATTTTAACAAAAAAAAAACTATTGAAAAAAAGATTTAGATATTTTAGCGAATGGTTTATATGATTTCTATAATATCTTCAAGTTTTGTTTTCTCGAATGGTTTATATGATTTCATGATATTTTAGCGAAGTTATTATTATAATACAATTAAATCTCTATAAATTAATATCTCGAGGACCATAGAAAAATATTAATTAGTCAAGATATTATTTAAACTTCAAGATCAAATCGAGAAATTGCACTGTGTAGACTATTGACAATCATGCTTCAATCTCTCTCTCTCTCTGGTTTTTTTTTTTTTTTTCTGTTGATTAACTTGATTGAATGAGTGAATTAGCTAGCTGTGGACAGCTTCTAACAACCATATCTTGGAAGGGTAACTCTATATTCCTTGACAAAAAGCAAGTCCGAGGCTAAATGATCCCCATGTGTGACTCCAAGGAAGGAATTATTTGAGGCGTGGGCATAAACCATCATAAAATAAATGATGATGGGAATGATGGAGGACCCAGAGCGATAATGGCCATGGTGTGGACGGGCTTTACCTCGGCAAAAAGGGCAAAGTGGGGGACCATGCGGCTCCCTTTATGCCCAACCTCCCTTCATGCTCTTCGAATAACTTCACATCTCGAGCGATGGCTTTTCTCCGAGGGTCATGACTTGTAGATTCTCTCCAGGTTTTATGCTCTTAAAGCTCGACATGATTGTACAATTTACTCGCCTTAGTCAATCCTTGCCCCCCCCCCTCTCCTCCCTGTAGGGCGATACAGTGCCGCCCACACCTGCATACCTTCGGATAAATCAAGAATTCGAACGCCCATCTCGGCAAGGTCAAGACTTTCGTCTCCTCGAGTCTTGTCTGTTTCCCCCCCTTTTTCTTCCTTCTTTGATTTACAGGACAAGTTGTTGACTATACTACGAGGAATTACGTTACGTTTGGTTACTGTTCGAGACAGAAACATAAAATAAATCGGTGAAGAACTGAGAAGATATGCAATCAAATGTTCCTTTATGAAGATATAGCTATTTCAAGAGGATAGTCTTCTTGTTCTGGAAATTAGAATATTGCTAGGAGAAAATATCAGTTATTGGTCTCGTGGGAACTACTGGTGAATAAAACCCCACGAAGAAGATCATTAAAAGGTAATTATTGGAAGAGATTTTTTTGGTAAGATCATCATTCCTTAATCCAAGTACTTATGAGTGGAATCTCAAATCAAATAATATAGCACTACTTTAGACAAATTCAACCGTTAATTAATCAATATGATCTACATCAGTTTTATTCCTCTTGATAACTTTGGCAGACATTCATCCACGAAGCCACCGAATAGAGCTTGAGTTTTAACACGCCTGAGTTCTATTATTTTTTTCAAAAGAATCTTGTTTTATTTCAATGGTAAAATAATTTACATCACCGAGTCACCAAGTCAAACTAATTGGCTGGGATTCGTAATTAAGGGGAGGCAAGCCAGTCGATGAGGATATAAATCCGTGGCCAAGATGGGTTCAGTGAGGCTATTGGACTGGACTTGGTGTTTTTCTGGGCTCAAGTTTATCATATGCGCCCAGTGTGCCTCCAATCTGCTTTAATGTTTTTGGCTGTTGCTATGGGGTGCTTGGCTGTAAAATCTTTGAAGAAATGGAAAAATCGACACTCACACGACCACCAAAGCTCCTAACAATACGAGAACTGTTTATGGATAAAGGAGCCTGACACTTTACAGTGTTTGTGTAACTAATGCTAGAATGAGAACAACTGGGCAGCTAGTAGTCACCGCAAACGCCCTCCCACCACCCATGTAACATCGTCATCCTCCCCTCTACATTGCTAAATTTGTCATAGCATAGCTGGGGATGCCCGTTTTCTGTGGAGATGGTCCAAGATCTTGATTTTTGATGAGATAAAACTGCGTCAATGTGATAGACTGTTTGGTTTGCTCCTGTGGCGCAAACTGTGTTTCACATGAAAAAAAACAAACACAAAAAATGATGCTTTTTCATGCACACCGCAATTTGCACTCTGTAGCCAAAAAGGAAAAGAAGAATGATAGCATATAACCCTAATCCTGCATTTTAGTGTTTGCAGGAAGTGGCAGAGAGAACTAAGAGGAACAACAGAAAACCTTTGAAAATAAAAGGATGGCATGCTCTCTCTTTGAACCCGAATTCATATTTTTTGCATGTTATATTTTTATTTGAATTTGCAGTTAGTGAGACATCATCTTATCAGTCTTTGCGTTAATCGAGATTAAATTCACCACTCATGGATTAGGTTAGCAATGGATCACGTTCAGGGTTCGCTTGGTGGTATAACGAGGTGCAGTTGACATTGCGTTCTGCTCCTATCATAATTATAAAAGTGTTTAGTTAATTAATACATATTTAATCTTGCAAGAATCTCATCAAAAACTCTTTTTTGAAATTTTAGTTACAAAATATATATATATATATAATTAATTTATAGCTATTTTTTAAACGCAACCGTAAAACTATTTAGCATTTGGGCAGGAAGGAGCAATTTGCTATTGTCTTGTGCCTAGACAGACAACGTTGATAATATTTAATCTTGTTCTTTTAGTCACTGTTAAGGTCAATCTGTGAACATTGTTCTTGCTGAAGCACATGCCCGTTTATTTTGTAATGTATAACTTTCAGATCAGTCAAGTTCTTGTTGCATTCATTTCTTGTTTATGATAACTTCGATCAAGATTAACAAAATAATAGCTTAATCCATTCCTAATCTCTTGCTCAAACTTAAAAAAACACTTGCTATCTTCTTTTAGCATAATGAGCTTCAGAAATTAATCTTACTGTCAACATTTTGTCTGAATTCATCAGTTCTATGGTGAACGGTGCGGCAGCCAGCATATATTTAAACATGATGACAAACGACAAACTAAGCAAGAAATCATTACCAAATGGCAGGACCTCACTGTCTGAATTCATCAGTTTTTCTGCTTGCTTGTTTATTTTACTGTGGATACAGGCAGATGTTTTGAAAGTGAATAATTTGACCTCTAGGAAGATGCAGACTTCTACTCAGATTATGATCTTCCTCATGGACAGTGCAGAAAATCATGGCTGCATTGAGAATTCCCCTGAGTGGCCAGTACTGGTTTGCTGGACCAGTCTTAAGCGGTTCTTTTCATGTATATTGCTGTGACAGAACTCTTCCTGCTGAGTTGAATTATTTAAGTTTTACATGCTGTGGGAAAACTGATATGCAGATGAAACTGGAGAGTTGATCAATGGAGGTAGTTCTTATTTATATTATGGCCTTGAGATCTTTGGTTTTGCCTGATTTGCTAGTACCAAGCACCACATATTCTGAAAACTACCGAGCTAGTGATGTTTTCCTTTTTCGCAAGCATCCAAATCCGAGAAGTAATTTCTAATCCATTTTCGAATGATCCGGACTTCCTCCTTTCTTTGTGCTACCAACCATTGCGGATCGCTTTTTGTTGTTGCAAGCACATCCAAGCAATGAGAACCTGTCGTGGTGAGTATATGTTATGTAAGTCTTCTCCTCATTACGACAATAATCAATTCATCATCAAAACATACCCTTCACAGTTGTGATAGCAACAACACTGTCTGATATGTTCTGCAACACCCTGTGATGAGAAACAGCACTGTGTTAAACAATGTTATGAACATAAGCTTCTGAATATTAGCAGGAGATATCCGATGTGTTGTTATTAGTTACCCGCCGCTGCTGTAAGGATCTCTTAGTCCATTGGAGAAAATGATGTTACTACCGAACCGTTTGAGAATCAGCTTTATATCCTGCAGGTTTCCATTGAAATCAAAAGACTAGGTTTATGCAATACTAAATGATCCAGGGAAAGGAAAGGGGGAAGGAGAGTGGCAGCACGGCATACATGGCCTCCAAAATAAGTAGTAACCCAATGTGGTCTAGGAGGGACTCCGTATTCGTCCTTGCAGTCGTTGATATAGACATTTAGATCAAATGGATATGGTTGAAACATGGAATCATTGCTGATGCCGAAAGGTATCACCATGTCAGCACACGTCTAACCACAAGAATGCAAAGTTAGTTCGTCATTGTAAAAATATAGGATTGACACCATCTTTTTTAGCTCTAAATAAAGATAAGAAAACATAGTTGTACAATGATTTAATTAATTGTCAAATAAACATCTCCATCAAAAAATATAAACTATTATGTGAGGTCAAGTAATTTAAAACTTTTATAAGTTCATATTATCTTAAGTTTAATTTTTATCAAGTAGAATAAAAGATATGAGATTCAAATTCATTATTACTTGACTTTGAGCTTAATTTTTATTAAATAAAATAAAAATAATGAGATTTAAATTCATTACTATTTGTTTATCAAAATTTTGATATTATATTAAAAATTCATTTTAATTAAAAAATTTAAATTATTAAATAAGTTTTTAATATGTAATTTATATTATTCTGTAATATTTATTACCTGCCAGCTCCAACCCACATCGGTTTCAGTTTCTTTGGTGGGTTTGTTAACATAACATGGGAGTTCTCCTCGATAAGCAACCATGCCGGCAAATATTCTACCTAGAATGTCATCTCCAAAGGAAGGTTCATCAATGCTTCTACAGATCATGGTTACTGGATAGGATGGAGGCGCATCATATTGTGCAGCAGCCATATATATGCCGGCCAAGTAGTCTTTGAGCTCAGAAGAATTGTTCAAGGGCCTGAACGAGGAGTAAAAATTAGGCAGGACCATCAATTTTCAAGTCTAAGAATCAAAACCTGATAGCAAAAGCCAAAGCATTACTTGCAAGTCTTGAATTTCTTGCTCAGGATTGAAAGACCATCAGGTTTGGAAGCAATTTTGTCAATCACTGTCCATGACTTTTTTATGGTATCATGGCAACTCTGACTGTCTTCCTGCAAGCATAAATCAAACCTGCATTTACTACAACATTGAGCTTCGAAGCAAAACAAAATCAACAAAACATCAGAATTTGTTCTTTACTCTGAAATCTTTGGTGACAATAGAAACATAAGCATGCGCTGGTGTTATATCAGTGAAGTATAGGATTGGAGCTGAAGAGGCCAGAGCTCCGAGGGCAATATGTGGATATTTCAGCCGGAACCACGAAGCAAGCACTGCAAGAACAGGTTGGAATCAAAAGGAGAAATTTAAAGCAAATCAACAAAGGGTCGAAAACAAATATGTAATCAAATAGCCTACTTCCACCATATGATGCTCCAACGACAATCACAGGAGAGCGTTGAGCATGGAATTTCTTCTTTACGTGGATGATAATCTCGGCATAGTCTGCTAAAGCTTGAGCTGAGTTGAAATATCCAAGTGTACTGGCATTTTTGAAAGCTTCATTCCTTGATCCAAATGGGATTGATTTCCCATAGTATCGGTGCTGACAAGAATAAAACCAATGAGATGTAAAGAAAGCTGTTCAGGATTACTGTCTAGAATTCTGTAAGAGGAATTATTCTAAATGGAAGAATCAGAATCCTTGTCTTTGAATTTCCAAGGTATTCCTTATCTCAGCATGAAATCGAAAAGGCGGTCATGATCTCGAGGCACGAGAGACGACCTGACAATACCACCACCTGACCATGAAAACAAAGAAGGAAAGCATTTTATACAGATGAGCAACATTCTCACACACTGTTAATTACCTCGATGTAAACTTGAAGAGCCTTAAAACGATGGGCATTTTCTGCGAGGATCCCAATATCAGCAAAGTCATATTCTAATGGTGCTTCTTCCCCAAAGTAAGCGAAGATCGGTGCATTGGAATTAGCACCACCCCAATACTTTGAGTTGATGACATATCTTTGTTGAAACATGTCAAAGCTGTCAGGCCTATAATTGAAGTGGTCAAGTGTTTGATTGTAATAAAATGTCTGCAAGTTGTGATAGATACTTGATGCAGCAAAACTTGCAGAATTCCTTGAAATTCTTCCCAGTGGTCTCACCCTTGGATTGTTCATTCCTCCAAGTCGAGCCAACCGTGGAACGCGCAACCCTTTTGCAGTCACAGAAGTAGAGTGCATAACTGGAATGAGCATTAGTATTGGAAGCCATTGAAGCGCAACCATTCGAGACTTCATGGCAATATATCTAGCAGAAAATCTCCTACGTTTCAATATTGTTTGAAATTTGTAGTTATGTTCAAGGATTCCAACAAGCAGCAAGCACTTTTATACTGCATAATGATTGAAGCAGAAACACAAACAATAAGATAATAGCAAGAGAAAAAGTAATAAAGGAAAAATAATAAAAGTCATAATAAAATAAATTAGGAAAAATAATAATAAAATAAATTAGAAAATATAAAATTATCAATCTCAATATTTTATTTTATTTTCTAAACTAAATAGAAAAAAAAATCATCATACAAAAAGAAATATTTTCCTAAACTAAATAGAAAATAATACTAACTTAGAAAAATATTTTTTTCCCCGTAAAAATCCTTTTATATGAGTTTTTCTAGGTTGGAGAGAACCAGTCCTTGAATTTTGTTATTAACCATTTAAAAATAATGTTAGTTATATTGTGCTTTTTTAACTTATTCCACACCAAATTTTGATAAGATATTCCAAGAATCAATTCTTCAAACACCTTTAATTTTGATAAAACCATCATTAATCATAAATGACTTATTCTATGTTATATTAGTATTCATATTATCTAGAATTTTCACCTTCTTTTTTTTCTTCTTCTTTTTCTTTTTTATAATTATGGATAAAAAAACATCTTTCTATTTTTGCTTTCAATAACCACCATCTATCTCTTGTACACCAATAATATATGCTTTCCTTTTATACTGAAATGTGTGTCTTATCATTTTTCAAATATAAAATACTATCAAAATAGATATTATATTATACCAAACATTATCAAAATATCTCTTATTTATAGGAAACAAAATGAGACAATATCTATTCGCAATTATCTTAGTGTCTTTATTTAACAAATCTTACTCATAGGATTAAAGGTAGCTCTTGATTTTTAGTTGGAGATTCTTTACTACCTCCATGGACATTTCATTCTCGTAGCTACCAATGTTTTTTATTAAGTTGCAAACTTTATCTTTTATAGTGTATGTCGAATGACAGATGTTAGTAAACCGACAATCTTCTTCCAAATCACCTTTAGGCGTAAACAAACTCTTATATATGATTAAGGTAATGCCACCATCTCCATCCAAAATCTCTCAGCTACTATCTCGAGTCATCAAAAACTATATCAACCACTTCATCCATATGCTCCTTTATTCATAGATAATTATTTGTAAAAGTTTCTAATTTACTATACTTTTTAACACAATGCCTTAATTCACCACACCTATAACAATGAATTCAAAAAAGTTGAATTAGAGACCTAACACGTACTCTAACTTGTTGTCTACTGAGTTGTTGAGGAGGTATTACTTAGGGATGGGTGGCCTTTGATTATTGTTGAGTCTTTCTCTATTGTACTGATTTATCCGGAAATTCCTACTAGCTACCCTAGCTACCTATTATTTCTTTGCAGTCAAAGCCCTTTAATATACCTATGAAACCGTCTACTAAGACTGCATGCTAACAATTTCAGAGGCATTTAGGTGAAATAATGAACATTTAAATCATTTTTATGCAACTATTAGCTTGAAAGCAACATGACAGCTAAGATATGAATTTTTTATGAGCAACCCTCATAAAAATAGAGTCCAAGTTCTTAGTAAGAAATGTTGCAATCCATTTAGCTTAATGTTAAGCAATAAGTGCACCAATGACAAGGAACGAAACTTGGTTTTGTGAAAAAAAAAAGAAAGAAAGATAGCTTCATGTCAATCTTATGTTTAGTTTTTCTGAAAGATAATGTGCCTTAAAGTCTAGTCTGATCCAAGAAAGATGACAAGCAAGAAGAACCATCACAAAATCTTTAGGTTTTTGAAAATAAAAAGATGATATAGCTATCAAAATCGAATTAAGGGTTTGATCATTTAAAAAAAACTTTGATGATTATTGGATAATTGGATTAATTTAGATTTATTTTTTTATTTAAATTAATATTGTTTAGTTTTTTTTAGTAAATTTTTAATTTTGATTTGGTTGGATTAACTATCTGTATATCAATCCGTTAAGTCACTCGAGTTTCATCAATTTAAATTAAAACTTATCTAAAACCAAGTTTTAGATTATAGATTTATAAATTAACCACTAGATCAAGCTTAATAACTATAAATGATAGCGTAAATGTTTAATAGAATTTCAAATTCCTTCTGAGAATTAAATTTTATAAACATGATGAAAGTACTTAAGTTTCTTAGTTATAACATGATAAATAATAAGTAAAATCACTTCTTTAATTAAATGAACGTAGATATCTAACATTCCTCCTTTCTATTAATTGTCCCATTAGTAACAATATTTAATCTCGTTTTATTACACATTACCATACATTAAAAAAAAAAAACTTACTTGCCTTTAGTCATTGATTTTTTATTCTTTCTTATAAAAATATGAATCACAGGCTACGCACCACATAACTTAATTAATCAAATGACAAAAATTTCTGAGATTCATTTATGAATTACAGGCTTACAACATAGTGTACAGTGAGAGATCAACTCTTGAAACTTAGCCATTAACTTTGCTTTGTTTTTTTATTAACATGATATCCAGATCAACTTGTGCGTATCTCGACTAATTTTATGGACCCTGAAGTTAACGACCATATAAGTCTCTAGTGGTCCTCAAAAAACTCAAACTAGTGATCATTGAGGAACAAACTCAAAATCTGATTAATTTAACTTTCCCCTAGAATTATGAATTTTACTTCCTTGCATACAAAGGTGGGCTAACTCCACCCCATTTGACTATGCAAAGCCTCTCACAACTTGCTAAGCTTCTCAAGGATCAATGTCTCGCCCTAATGTTTGCAGCACACCATACATCTAGATCTTGTTTTGAATAATTTTTATGAGACGATCGATCCCACTTCTTTCTTTGAAATTTAGTGTTTGTTAGAGAAAATCTTTTTTGCACCTTCCAAATAAATAATATGCTATGTAATTAAAGAAATATTTTCTTATTTGTCTAATCTAATTCATGATAACACATTTCCAGACATTTCTTAATGTCCTCGCTACTGTTTGTTCTTAGCTGAGCCACTTTACCTTCCTAGTATTATTCTACATTAGTCTTTTTCTATAGACGGGTACTTAAAACTTTAAGAACTTTTTGGAATGCCCTTAGCATAGCTTACCATAGTTTTGATAGCCCCGTATATCCTTTCATTGGATTATTTTGATTAAATGTGTGTTTTGCACTGTGTTTTTCAAAATTTTAATTTTTTTTTAAATATTTTATTTTATATTTTCAGATCATTTTGATATTCTTATGTCAAAAATAATTTTTAAAAAATAAAAAATTTTATTTTGATGTATTTCTAAATGAAAATCACTTTAAATCGCCACCACAATTCCAAACACACTTAAACAAGAGCTGTTGATTAATATTGTGATGAAAATGCTTTTTAAAAGTGTTTTTTTATTTAAAATACATCAATTTTTTTATTTTTAACATCAAATAATTAAAATCATTGAAAAAAACTAATTAATAAAATAAATTTTAATTTTTTTAATGATATCAACAGATAATTAAAATCATTGAAAAACACTAACAAATAAAATCAAAATTTCCTATACTTTAAACCATCATCTTCCACTAAATATTTTAAATGTAATGTATTATAGATATCATCAAGAACTAGAATGACCTTTTTTATTTAAAGCATTCACTTAAAGGTCCAGGATAAAATTTTTGTTCGCATATTCATATCTTTCTTCTTTAATATACTTCACCAAGAATTTCCTGTTGTATATGAGCTCGTCCATGCTCTATGTTTCTTCACTAACATTTTTAGAAAGCGATGGCCTTCAAGTTAATGATAGTTTTGATGATATACAACTTTAACAATTATTGAATTACCTATACCACTCATCCCCTAGATTCGCACCATGAGCCAAATGATAGTGATGATTCAATGTTTTTAACGAGTAATTTCACCTAAATAAGGCGTTCTGAATCAATTAAGGGTGATAGTTTGCATGTTTGGTAGACATCAAATGAGATGCCTGATCTGGTTAAAAAAACTAAAGGAAAGACTGATCTAACATGACCTGATAAAAAATATATAACCTGAGTCGATCATCAAGTTAGATTTTAAAACTATAATAATAACCATTTTTATTTATATGTTGACTTGGGTTAACCTGGGTTGACCCTCCCGGTCTATAATTCATGCCTGACCTTAAATCGATCTCAACTTGGGTTTTAAAACTATAATAATAACCACTTTTATCCATACATTAACTTAGGTTAACTTAGGTTGACTATCTCGATTGGTGACTTATGTCTTGACCCGGGTCGACCCCAATTGAGTTTTAAAATTATGATAATAATCATTTTTACTCTTATACTAGCTCAAATTAACCTAGGTTGATCATCTCGACTTGTAACTCAGGTATTGCCCCTAGTCGACTCTCGAGTTAGGTTTTAAAGTTATGATAATAATCACTTTTATCTTTACATTAATCCAGTTTAATGGTCAACCTGATTCGTGTCCTGAATCTTATCTCAAATCGACCCTTTAATTAAAATTTAAAACTATGATAATAATCACTTTTATATTTATATCAACTCAGACCAACCTCAATTAATCCTTTTGCAGAGAACCAGATAAGCTTGTTCTACCCTTTTTAGTAGGATAAAACTTTCTTCACTAAAACAACCTTGGAGATGACAAAAAAATAATTTATGTATTGTCCAAAGATACACTAAACAACGTTATAACAAAATTATCATGTTTGGTTTATATTTGTATAGCATATGAACATTGTCTAAAGCTTCTTCTCAATTATTACTTATTACCATTTAATGAATTGTAAATATAATTTTAAAACTTAGATTAACTTAGTAACCTTATTAGAAACTGAAACCAAGCTGGATTTAAAAAAAAATAAGGAAAGATAAAAACTTAATGGCCTAATCAGGATTCGAGTTGATAAGTGACTCATCAAAAACTTAATTACAATATATTTATTGATTATTTATTTTTTTAATTAAAATGATATTATTTTAACTTACATGAAAAAGTGAAAGTTCACCCATGATGATTTAGTGACCCAATCAATACTCATAACCCACAGCCTTCAGCCAAATTGATCACTGATTCGGGTTAAAAAGCTCTTGTTCAAGCCAAAGAGTTGGCAAACTTGCTTTCAGGAGCATGAGGTGGCTTGTTCGTCAAATACTGTTGGCAAAGGGACGGAGAAAGAAGGTGATTTATATGAGGTAGAAACAACTCCTCAGTTACCTTTTCCGTTGCTGTCCATTGAACTCTACGTTGGCACCACATGGTAGGATTGCTTTAATTGGCAGCAACAATCACACATTGGCAGCACAAATTAAAGTATAGTTTTAAAACAACTTCCTGCTCTTATAAGTTTCTATGCAGTCAAAAAAGACAAAAAAAAAAAAAAAAATCAATCACAAAAAGACATTTGATAAGAAAAAAATAAAATAAAATTGTAATATAAATTCTAAGTTCACAGTTTTATTTTGAAAATAAATCTACTAATGTATGCCTCTAAAAAAAAAGATTATACATGCTTTAAATATGACATAAAAAATCTATCTCTACTAAAAAAAAAATTAAAATCTGAAAGTATAAAGAAAAATTAAATAATATCCAGAACAAAACAATAAATATAAAAAATTAAAAACAATAACAAAATTAACTTGTAAAAGATATCATAAGCCTAATTTTAGAATATCTAAATGATGGTTGACTAATAAAGTGGTTTTTTTTTTTTTTTATGGAAATAGACCTCATGAATCTCTTGTAAGAATTTAAACTTGATTCAAAAGTTATAGTTTTTTTTAGTTGCTACTGTGGTATAATATAAATAGATATTTTCTTAAACTTAAATTTATTTAATTAATCTATAAAAATATACAATAGTACATCTATATAGTTTATTTATAAAAAATTTCATTTAAATATTCAAAATTTTTAGTCTCCTAGTTACATAGAGTTCCAGTAATAACCTAACAACTTCTAAACTCCTATGTATTATGATAATCTTAACCATGTGAAGAATGACAAGAAAAATTAATCAAGTTTATTAGAGATTAATTAATATTATTACAACAAGTAATTTATTTAATGAATAAAATATGAACTTGATAAAAACTCATTTATTTAAATAAAATTTTAATAATTTAATTGATCTACTAAACTTATTGGGTTATTGTTTTGTAAGGAATAAAATCATTGTTCTGTTAATAAAAGTGATTGATTTAATAATCAATGATTGCTTTTTTTATATAAAAAAAATTAATATTGATTTGATAACTATAATTTTAATTGTGAGAAAGGGCAAATTCAACAGTAATATAATCAAATTTCACCTATCAAACATAAACCTAAACACTTTACCAAATGAATATCCACATGCTCCACACTTTTTTTGATTAATTAATAAATCAAATAATGACAACAAATGATAATATACATTTGTGGTTGATGAACCCGACATGTCACCTGATACCACCGACGGCTTTCTCCACACAAGCCAGCAAGTCACCACCGACACGTCACGGAGATCCAAATCAAGTGCAATGTCCTTACCGTGGGCCCATAAAAGCTGGGTCGGCCTTGTAGATGCCCCAAGGCGACATCCTAACCAATCCTCACCTTATCAAATTCACTGTAGTAAGAAGAAAGTTAACTATATTTTGGTCCTTAAAACTTAGAAAAAATTTACTTAAGCCCCTATATGCTACCTATTGCCTAACACAGTGCATGTAGACGTAGATTTAAGGGGTTCTTGTTCTTTCAATAAAGCTAATTTCAGTTGTTTTCTAAAAATCAGATAATTAAGGAAAGTCAATGAAAACTTTTCATGAGCATTTATGAGATATTATCACTAAAGATTCATAAAGAAAAATGAAAAAGAAAGTATAAAAAAATAAAATTTTTAATTATTTATCACAAAGTCACACTTGGAGTTCTTGAATAATTTGAGAATTAATTAATTTAGTTTGATTAGCAATAACATTCTGAGGTTGAGGATTTAAATTTAACACAATTGGACAATAATTAATTTTATTAAATGTAGATGGAGTATTAAACTATGTGCAAATCCTGTATGAAGTTCAATTATTTCTAAAATTTTATAAAATCCCTCTTTAAATAAAATAATTATGATTCAAATTGAATTTATCATTGAATCTGTAGTTGAATAACTAAGTGTAAAGAATTTCAAATAATTTTTGAGATAACAAAAAATGAATATTTACTTAATACAATGTTTATCAATATAAAAAAAATTAAAAAAAATTATGAGTTTAAATATTTTTTAAAATAATTATAAGTTTATATGATTATTAATTTTAAGGTTTATATAATTAATTGAGGTGTTTTTAAATTAAGTCAGCCATTCACGTTAATAAAAAAAACATAATTTGAAAATTAAAAATAATATCACAAAATTGAATAAATAGATACTCGAACGGAATATTACTCAATCTATAAGGACCAAAATGAATTCCAACAATAAAAGAAAATTAAAAAAAAAGCCCAGTCTACCAGATCCAGCAGTCCCAAAGCATCGTTTCTTTCGAAGCAAAATACGTGTTGACCCTCCCGTCCCTCTCCTCCCACTTAATAATATAAACACCAAATTTCCACACCAGAGACCAGCACAAATCCATAACCTCTAGATCTATCACCTCATCCTCTCCATGGCGAGATCTCGATCTCTGCTGTTAACGATCTGTACGATTCTCGCAATCCTAATCCATGGCGCGCACTCCTTCTACCTCCCTGGCGTCGCTCCTCAGGATTTCTTTAACGTCAGCTTTCTCTCTATCTCTCTTTCACTCTTACTGCATGATCTACAAGTTTTTGTTTAAGATCTAATTTTGCGCTTTATTTGTTTGATTTGTGCAAGGAGAATGAGTGATTTGTTAGGTTTCGCGTTGTTCTTCGCGTAGTTAAGTATGACATTTGATTTTAGATTCAGATAGTTACTTATACGACTTGCTTAGAGATTTTGTCGAGTTTTGATTAGGTTTTGTTTAGGTGTGTTGTGTTTGGATTCAGTTACTGAAAATGCTTGATTTTTTTAAGGTTAATTAAGGTGGTTTAGGGATTGATTAAGCTGCAATTTACGTTAAATCTTTTTGGACGTTGCGGTTAGGAGGAGAAATGGACGTTTGGTTTTACTTGTTTGGCCATTTGGTTTTGACTGAGAGGATAAACAAATGAGAAGATGAGTTTGAGGTTAGGTATTGATTGAGTTAATCTTGATCAACATTGTAATTTTTGCTAGCATATGGGAGCGTGAGATTTGTTGTTGCTTTATGTTATGTTATAGACATCGTGTTTCTTTCTTCGTTTTTGTCTTTCGTTTCTGGTAATATTAAAGAGTTGAAGATGCTATAGCGAATGGTTTGTGTAAGTTGAATTAGAGTGTTACTTTGTGGCGATGGCTTCATATAGAGAAGTTAAGGTTGAGTTTGCAATGAGAGCCGCCTATTTCGGACTTCTGTTTCTGGGCTTGGGTGTATGTAATTAGGGAGCTTTAGTATTACTTTTTTTTCCCTCAATTGTTTTGCTTGTGAATTTTGTTGCTCTTGTTGGTTGTGATTGTATGAGACAGTACAGTGATTTCATTCTGACATCTTGCTGAACTAAGTAAGAATCAGTAAGAAATGGCAGAGACTTTAATTTTTAATTTTTAGTTTATTTACTTGTTGTTTTTCCTCCGGTTGCAGGGTGCTGAGTTGACGGTGAAAGTGAACAAATTGACCTCTATAAAGACACAACTTCCGTACTCATACTATTCTCTTCCTTTCTGTACCCCATCCAAGATTGTAGACAGTGCAGAGAATCTTGGGGAAGTGCTTCGTGGTGACCGCATTGAAAATTCCCCCTACACGGTCAGTTTCATCATGCTGGATGGTTTCTTCTAACTCTTACACGTACAATATTAGTGCTGACCTTTTGAGTTGGAATTATTGCAGTTTAAAATGGGGGATGCAAAGATGTGCAATATTCTTTGCCGGAAAACACTTGATGCCAAAACCGCGAAGGCATTTAAAGAGAAGATTGATGATGAGTATCGGGTTAACATGTATGAAACGCTCTCTTTAGGCATGCAGGCTAGCTACCAAATCTCATGAGAAATGTGAAGTTTGTTTTTCTGACTATTCTATCACTCATGTGACAGGATCCTTGATAACCTTCCTCTTGTTGTTCCCATCCAAAGGCCGGATCAGGAATCTCTCCCTGTTTATCAGCTTGGTTATCATGTTGGGCTCAAAGGCCAATACAGTGGGGTATGTTCGTTGTTGCACTTCAATTTCCCAGTACTTCTTAATGTGTTGGTTATTTCTGGCGCTCACATTGTCTGGTTATGTGCAGAGCAAAGAAGAAAAGTATTTTATCCACAATCACCTGTCATTCATTGTCAAGTATCATAAAGATACGCAATCTGATTCTTCAAGGATTGTTGGATTTGAAGTAAAACCATTCAGGTCAGTAATTCAAGGGTCATATAATATTTTTAAAATGGCTGCCTCTTACCTGATTTCATGACTATATTACTTATTGTTTTTTGTTTTAATATGCTAGTGTTAAACATGCATATGAAGGGAAGTGGAGTGATGAGAATCCTCGTTTAACAACTTGTGACCCCCATACAAGACATACTGTCGGTAATTCTAACACTCCCCAAGAAGTTGAAGACAAAGCTGAAATCATTTTCACATATGATGTTGACTTCCAGGTGAGATCTTGCACACGACTGTACAGCTTACATTTAAGATTTTATTTCTCTTTTGTTTTTCTTTTAAGATTGTCAACTATCATTATCTGTTACATGATAAGCAGTTGCAGAATCATCGGTTTTGATTCCTGCATGCCTTGACAAGCTATTATCCAGCGAGTCTCATTTGTTAATTTCTTTAATTACTATATTCATTTATCACATGGGCAGACAACAATGAAATATCATACTTATTCATGAGTGAGTTCGCACTCTTATATTTTTCTCTCGGTTCGCCTCTCAGGATAGCGATGTGAAGTGGGCTTCCAGATGGGATGCCTATCTCTTAATGACTGATGACCAAATTCACTGGTTCTCAATTGTCAATTCATTGATGATTGTCCTCTTCCTCTCGGGAATGGTGGCTATGATCATGCTACGAACCCTTTACCGTGATATATCCAAGTACAATGAACTTGAGACCCAGGAAGAAGCTCAAGAAGAGACTGGATGGAAGCTTGTTCATGGAGATGTTTTCAGGCCCCCATCAAATTCAGACTTGTTGTGTGTCTATGTTGGAACTGGTGTTCAGTTTTTTGGAATGATCCTTGTTACCATGATTTTTGCGATTCTTGGATTCCTTTCCCCTTCAAACAGAGGTGGTCTTATGACAGCTATGCTCTTGCTTTGGGTTTTCATGGGCATTTTTGCTGGCTATGCCTCATCCCGGTTATATAAAATGTTCAAAGGATCAGAATGGAAGAAAATTGCCCTCAGGACTGCAGTCATGTTCCCAGGGATCGTCTCTGCCATTTTCTTTGTCTTGAATGCTCTCATCTGGGGCCAGAAATCATCCGGCGCTGTGCCATTTGGAACGATGTTTGCTCTGGTATTCTTGTGGTTTGGAATTTCAGTTCCGCTAGTGTTTGTTGGAAGTTATATTGGATCCAAGAAGCCAGCAATTGAGGACCCTGTGAAGACAAATAAAATACCAAGACAAATCCCAGAGCAAGCATGGTACATGAACCCAGCCTTCTCAATTCTAATAGGAGGAATTCTTCCATTTGGAGCTGTTTTCATCGAGCTGTTCTTCATTCTCACCTCAATCTGGCTGAATCAATTCTACTACATCTTTGGTTTCCTGTTCCTCGTTTTTGCAATCCTCATTGTCACTTGCGCTGAAATAACCATCGTGCTCTGCTACTTCCAGTTATGCAGTGAGGACTATCTCTGGTGGTGGAGATCTTACCTCACATCCGGTTCCTCAGCGCTGTACCTCTTCCTTTATGCCACATTCTACTTCTTCACAAAGCTTGAGATAACCAAGCTGGTTTCAGGGGCATTATACTTCGGTTACATGCTAATTGCATCGTACGCCTTCTTCGTACTAACTGGCACAATCGGATTTTATGCATGCTTCTGGTTCACAAGGCTCATCTATTCTTCAGTGAAAATTGATTAACTCAAAGCAGACAGAGTAAGATTCAAAATTAGTAGATAAAATTATGCTTTCAGATGTTAGCCAATTTGCACATTTTTGGATTGAGACTTCATGACTTTGATGTTATTCTATCTGTTTTAAGAATCACTGCCCTTTTAAATATATAGATTCTTGACCGAGCTTGTGATTCTTCCTCTTGATGTTATCTTCAGAGTGTTTAACTAGCTAGCTTGCTATCATCTGTTCAGCACACCAAAATTTTTTAGAACGCTGCTGCAAAAACAAAAATGGACTTGGTAATGGATACAATTTATCATGGCTATATTCTCCCTCGTGATGATGAAAAGAATAGAAAAGAGGAGATTAGCAGAACAGAAAGCAACTAATCAGCATTTCAAATATAAACTACATCCCTCCATATAGACTACAAACAGAAGCAACAAACAATCACACAACCTTCTACTCCCTGGGATGAGTGTCCTCAGGATTGGCAGCACCGGTAGCTACCTTGGCAACATCACTGGCGCTAGCTGCGGGTTTTTTCTTGGCATACAACACCATATACCCTATAGCAGCGGTGATCCCGAACCCAGTAACTGCCATGGTAGCTGTGCTGAAGGGCAGCTTGCGCCTCTGGTGCAAAACCTCACCTGGGTTGTTGTTCCCTGGTGGCCTCGTGGATCCTTCTGCACCTGTTCTTCTCACTTCTTCAGGACTCATCTTGTGGGTGACTGCGTTTTCCTCCCCCAGCTTCAATTATCTCTCAAAATTTATCCCCCAAGACATATGGAACAATGGGTGCCACGCTTGACATGAAGGTTTAGTTCTTGAACACGTAGCAATTGCATGCAAGAGGCTCATAGCAATCGCGACAAGTGGAGTGGAGATGGCTTGTATTTGAATATGGGTATGTTAAGCTGGATACCAAGCCCAGTCCAATTGATTGATGATTTGGGCTAGACAATCGAATCCAAGAGATGGGCTTTAAGAGTAATGGGCTGTCAAGTTAGGTCCGTTTTCATTGGTATATTAAGCGGATTATTTACCCGAGTATTAGCATGGTGGTCGTTTGGGATTTGACTTGCTAAAGAAACACTCCTTGGCAACCAAATTTCACAACGCAAAGATGCGAGAAGAGAAGAGAGCGGTGTTCTCCTCTAACTCGTCCATTTCTTCAATCATATATCCATGGCTGTGCTGATTTGCAGCAGCAGCAATGTCAACCGAATAAAGCCTCGCTTTCTCTCTCTGCCTCACCACCACAAATATAAGCAACGTCTTCTAATCGGTACCTATAGGAACCTTATCCGTTTAGACACCAATACCAGATTTCAATTTTCCCTTCATAATAATAATAATAATAATAATAATAATAATAGAAGAAGACCACTCCCTGCAAAATCTTCATCTTCTTCTTCATCATCATCATCAGTAAACGGCTATGTCAGTAACATAGAACAGTATTATGGCAGTGAGCAGCGGGTGGGGGGGGAGAGAGAGAGAGGAAGGTGTTGAGTTAAACGAGAGGAGTCGGAGATTTATCGAGTTTCTTGCATCAATCTTGCCTGGAGGAAACTGGTGGGGCTTTTCTGACGAGAGGCGGAAATTAAAATCTTGGCCAAACCAGAAACCCGACAGATAGTTGATATTATTAATATTTCACAAAAGTCTAGTTTTTCTTATAAGAAAACACCCCATCAGATCTACACAAACCGTCACTACAAAGTTTGGAGAGTTTTCGTAGACAAATCTTCATGTTTTCTTGATGCCGGCACCTCCTTGGGAGAGTTCGAATTAAATTTGATTGGGCAGTGTTTAAACATTTTCTTTCCATCTTATTTTTCAGCTGATGTTCTCTAAAGACAAACATAAAAGGGAAGAGCTGACAGTTTAATGGGATAATAAAAGTAATATCTTAATGTGGTATTGTTGTATTTGTAAAGAAATTAATACATGCCTTTTTAGTTATTTTACTGGCAACATCACTTTCAAAAATAATTTTAATTAAATGAATAATTTTTTATTTAACAATAATTTTAATAATAATTTTAACTAAATATATATTTTAATCCAACTAACTGTAACAAAATATAATTATTTTTTTTCAAACGATAATCATAAAAATTATCACAATATTAAACACACTCTAAATTTAGAGGGTGTTTGTTTTTGTGTTAGAAATTATATTTTATAAAATCATGATTTTTTTATTTAAAATTAATTTTTTTATTTTTATTATTTTATATGTTAATATAAAAAATAAATTTTAAAAATTAAAAAATTATTAATTTCATGTATTTTTAAACGAAAAGTATTTTAAAAAGCACTTATAACATTACTTTCAAATACCCTCTTAATCTTGATAATCTAAAGCTTAGACAAAGCTATTTTTGTTTGTGTAAATAGTTTTGGACTCAATCAAATTTAAATAACTTGATAAATTAATCTATAATCTAGTTAATCCAGTTCAAACTATTAACTTCATAATTTTTTTAAAATTTTTATTTTAGTTGTTTTAATCCACAAAAATAATATCATTTGAAAATTAATTTAACTTAATATGATGACTAATGATCTGGTAACTGAGGCTTTTAACTAATTTGACAACAACAATCCGAATTATATAAATAAATAAAATGCAATATCAAATCAATGAGATATTAAAGAACTCATATTTTTATATAATATTTTTTAGTATTTATAAAAAAAATTTATTTCAAATAAAAAAGATATGGATTAATTGTGAGTTTTAAATGAATTTTAACAAGTGATTTGAAAGAATCTATAACCAAATCTTTTATTTTTATTATTATTATTCTAAAACAAGCTACCAAAATAGAGAATAAACTTATTTACTCTCTCTGTCAACTCTCAAAGCTTGTACAATGAACTCCATTGAGCTCTATCCTTTGTGCATTCATTATTTTTTTTCTTGGAGCAAAATACCACTCAAAATAAATAAATCAAATTACATCAAATTTGAATATATTTTTGTTTTTTTTTTTTTTAAAAAAAAACAGTTGTATAGATAGAGTTACTTCTTTTGACCGTTTAAGGTTCTCTATCACCTTATCACCTCTTTTCAGTAACGGACAAAATGGCCCCACAGTATCCCAGGTTGCCCTCCAATGATTTCCTTCGCACCAACGGCTAGTTTTCATTTCCCCTTATAAATACAACAAAAAACGCTTTTGCAATTCGCAATTTGCAAGTTACCATTCTTTCCACAACCCTCTCTGCCAAAACTTGCAAAACCCTCACGTTTTTTCCCTCGTCCTCCAACTTTCTAAGTCCTCAACATCCATGGCTTCCTTTCAAAGAGCTGTAGTGTTTTCTTTGGTGTTAATGTCTTTGCTTTGCGGCTCGTCGCAAGCTAAAGATTTGTTGGTTGGTGGCAAAACGGATGCATGGAAAATCCCATCTTCAGAATCTGATTCTCTTAACAAATGGGCTGGAAAAGCCCGTTTTCTCATTGGCGATTCTCTAGGTATATCTCTCGTTTTTTAATCCTAGTGTTTTGAAATATTAACTGGGTTTCAGTTACTTCAGTCTCATTGTCTAAATTTACTTCTTCTGTTTTTTGACAGTGTGGAAGTACGATGGCCAGAAAGATTCAGTCTTGCAAGTGACTAAGGAGGCTTATGCTGCCTGCAACACTACAAACCCTATTGAGGAATACAAGGATGGAAACACCAAGGTGAAGCTTGACAGATCAGGGCCATTCTACTTTATCAGTGGCGCTGAGGGTCACTGTGAGAAAGGACAGAAAATTGTTGTGGTGGTTCTGTCTGAAAAGCATACGCAAGTAGGAAACTACGTAGGATCTCCTGCTCCTTCTCCAGTTGAGTTTGAGGGTCCTGCTGTGGCTCCAACAAGCAGTGCTTCAAACTTGAAAGATGGCTTATTTGTGGCTTTGGGGGTTTTGGTTCTGGGGTTGTTCTAATGCCATTGTGCTGGGCTTGATTTGTTCATTCATTTGATTATAGCAATTCATTTATTCATACTTGGACCTTCCAATTTCTTAATAGAATGCTACTTTTCTGAATTATTGATGAGTCCAATATATTGCCCTAGAGCATACTTTCTGCCAAAAAAGAAGAGAAGAAAGCACTTCGAGTTCACGAGCTTCACCTTGCCCTCATTAAGGCGCAAGGATTAACTTTCTTCTGTCAACGAAGGTCATATTTTTCAGAACATCACCAAGGCCGTTGACAAAATGCAGTTTAAAAAATGACGGTCCTGTGAAGAATCACATGCCTCTCAAAAAAAAAAAAAAGAAGCTTCATGGAGTTGTTGAACACAAGAATCAGATCACATGATGAGTCTTTTACAACCACAACTCTCTCCCTAAATTTAAGAGAGATACTGACTGTACTTCCCAATCCAAAAATAACAACACTTGAGACAAGCGGGGGTTCCCTGAGGCTTTTCTAGCGGCGCCACCTGCCACACGAAACGCTTTTGACAATAACAGATTCATTCGCAAAATAGGTCGAAGTTGACAACTTGCTCGAGGCTGATGACAAACACCGGCAGATATCTTGTCCGTGAAATCCTGTGAAGTGTAGGGGGGAAAATAGTTGAGAACTGGGTTTCATGAAGTTATAATAGTATCCATTGACTAGAGGAAAATTGAGTTTGGTTAATCAAACAACAGTGTGAGAACTGGAAAGATTTTGTTCAGCATTCACATCTATCTCTTTGCAACTACCTTAATTAGATTTTAGATACTTCAACCACAGCTGCAAAGCTTTCTATTTCATGGGCTGTATGCGCCAAATAATGGTATATCACACATCCATCCACAACCACCTTGTCTATTGCTTTCCTGTAAATTATAAATCATATACAAGTTAATGTCTTGAAAGACTTCAAAATTGTTGTGGGGAGTCTCCCTGTAGAACAGCAGTGTTCATGATCATTGCTTAAAAAAAGCTAAATATATTGAAATATAATATTTAATGTGATTCAACAAATTGCCTACATTTATAGAAGTAGTCTATATTACTAAAGATAGAGAAAGAATACAATACACAGAGAAGAATTACATTCATTCAACTCTCATATCTCATTGCTACATAGAGCAGTCGAGCTGCTGGTGGTAGCCCTTCTTTCCTTTTCTTTTCACTTTGCTCTCATGCTCTTATTTTGTGTTGCACTCTTGGTATCTATTTATAGGTTTTAATAACAGCTCTTTCTACACTTGTCAACAATGATGGTTACTCTTTGTCAATGGTTGGTACAACTTCTTTTCACATTAGCAGTTACCACCAATAACCCACCATTATAGCCTTCTTCTTTGACAATGTCAAAAGACTGCAAATGCTACACCAGCAACCCTCTTTGACTCTCACAAGTTAGCCTTCTTTCTTTGACAATGGAAACCTCTTTTTTGACAATGACAACAACATAATTGGCAATATTCCAACAATTTAAGCAATTTGCAAAACCATGTTAAATATTATATGTCAATGTGCTTAGCTTCCTATAGACAATGATCATGAATACTACCGTTCCACAAGGGGAGCAAGCTTCCTAACAATTGGTATCAGAGCATATGGTTTAAAGTGGTGTTTGATTTTTACTCAAAAATAAAAGTTGTCAAAATTGTGTTTTGATCGTACCATTGTGTAGAGGAAGAGACGAATCCACTAGTGAAAACGACGTCAAAAACAGACATGCCTGCACGCCTATGAGGTGGTAATCCACGTGCGTAGATGCGTCTTCTTTGCCCAGATAAGCTGACTCGACCCGAATACCAATAGACCCAACCCATGTGACTGAACCGGATATTGATGACGTCAGCATGACATAATTGTGATGTCAGTCTGCACAGTATGCATGCCAAAATGATAATGTCAACACGACACAATAATGACGTCAGCATACACAGTATGTATGTCAAATGATGACGTCTACATGATATAGTTGTGATGTCATCATACACGTTAAGCATGCCATGTCAGCACCCAGTCAGTTGACACGTCATTACAGGGGCCCCACTGACCATGTCATCATCGCGAGTCGAGTATAGTCGATCCTACATGTAACTGGATCTAAGATTGAATATGAGCTGTTTATTAGGTCAAAATTGTTTTGATCAAATTGTGCTCATCTGAAATGCGATTTAGACGATTTCAGACTTGTTTCTTGCTAAATTGATCGTTCCGGATGATGACGTAGCCAGTAAGCCCCTGTGATGATGTGTCAACTGACTGGGCATTGACATTGTATGCCTACCGTGTATGATGACATCACAACTACATCATGCAGACATCATCATTTGACATGCATATTGTGCATGCTGACATCATTATTATGTTGTGCTGACATCATCATTTTAGCATGCATATTGTGCATGCTTATGTCACAATTATGTCATGCTGACATCATCAATATTCGATTCAGTCACATGGGTCGGGTCTACTGGTATTCGGGTTGGGTCAACCCATCCGGGCGAAGAAGACGCGTTTACGCACGTGGACTGTCACCTCATCGGTGTGAGGGTATGTCTGACGTCTGTTTTTGACGTCGTTTTCACCAGTGACTTCGTCTCTTCTTCTACACAATGGTACATTCAAAACACAATTTTGACAATATTTATTTTTGAGCAAAAATCAAACACCACTTGAAACCATATGCTCTAATACCAATTGTTGAGGAGTCTGCTCCCCTGCGGAACAGTGGTGTTCATAATCATTGCCCAAAGGAAGCTAAGCATATTGACACACAATATTTAACGTGGTTTTGCAAATTGCCTAAATTGTTGGAATATTGTCAATTATGTTGCTGTCATTGTCAAAGAAGATGGCTTCTATTGTTAAAGAAAGAAGGCCAACTTGTGAGAATCAAAGAGGGTTGCTAGTGTAGCATTTGCAGCCTCTTGACATTGTTAAAGAAGGATGCTATAATGGTGGGTTATTGGTGGTAGCTACTAATGTCAAAAGAAGTTGCACCAACCATTGACAAAGAACAACCACCATTGTTGACAAGTGTAGAAGTAGCTGTCATTAAAGCTTATAAATAGACACCAAGAGTGCAGCGCAAAATGAGAGGGTGAGAGTAAAGTGAAAATAAGAAAAGAGAAAAAAAAAAAAAAGTTGTCACCAGTAACACTACTACCCTATGCATCTGCTGTCCTGTTTAGCAATAAGAGATGAGAGTTGAGTGAATGTGATCCTCTTCCATGTGTCATATTTTTTTATTTCTAATAGTATAGATTACTCTCGTGGATGCAGACAATTTGTCAAATCACATTAAATATCATGTGTCAATATACTTAGATTTTTTTTAGCAATGATCATAAATATAATCGTTGCGCATAAGAATCAAATTCCCCAACAAAAATAGCATATTAATATATTAAGATTTTATCTCGTTACTCAAAATTTGAGCTTTGCTTTCTTTTCTACTATCACAGATTACACAACATATTTCCATAGTTATCTAAATCTCAAATTTAAGATATTAACCACTCGTCGTTGTATTAGGACAAAAGCATCTGCATTTCAACTGGTACTATTTTGTTAATTCAAATAAACAAACCTATCCAGTTACTTCAAGCAAAAAGGTGACCTAGAAAGATTCACAGGAAAATCAGGAAGATCACAAAATCAAGTTCAATTAAGATACCACACATATACCGACACTGACAGCTAAATGCAAACAACTTTCATACTTTCTCAAGAAAAGCCAGGTAAAAAAATAGAATATGAAAGAAAAAAATGAAACTTTGAGGAAAAAGAAACCTTGTTATGTAGTGGCGGAGACAGGGGGCTGGCAGGGGCCCGGCCCCTGCAAAGAAAATTTTCCCAGTTCTTTTCTTGGCTCTCATTTAATATATATTTTAATAAAATAAACTTTTTAAAAATAATTCTTTTAATTTGGCCGTCCTCAATTTTTTTTACTTGCTTCGCCCCTGCTGTTATGGATAAAAAACAATCTTACCACATACCAAGATATAGTAGAAAATCAGTCCACAGGATTGTCATCAGATGCCGAGTCAACTTTTATAAGAGGTCCCTTGAAACCATCTGTGTTGCCCCCAAAAAGCTCACGGGCAGCTTTTTCAAGAAATTCTTGGGCAGCGGCTTTAACTGATTGTTTTTCGGATGTATCATATTTTCTCTTCTTGTGGGTGCTCCTCTCCACATACTTAATCTTCGACCCTTCTCCCCTACTGATATCCCTCATGTTTTTTCGTTGTTCTGCAAAAATAAATGTTTAATATACGAAAATATGAGATCACAACGGGAAAAAAAGTGGCAATGCAGAAAAGTGATTGACTACCTACCAGGGGTAAGGTCAGGCAACGAATGCTCGATGAAACGGGTTGCAGCCTGGTAATTTAAAGTAGTAGAACGCTGGGATGGTTCTTCAGGAAAGAATTCAGACTCGATTAATCAATAAGAGATATATGAAATGACTAGTATCAACAAGCTTGTTGCAGTTAAAAATTTAAACATGGCGAACAGCTTTTCATCTAGCGCTCATTGTAGTTTCAAAACTTAGACGTGGCACTTTCCATCTAACCAAGCTCATCGCAGTTTAAGGACTTGAACACGCAACAACTTTCCATCTTTGTCAGTTGAATTTCACTAGTCATAGGCAATGACAGTTTTCAACTTGGCATGCATCAATTACAGTGTGATATGAGGACAAAATAAGTACCTTTACTTATATTGATGAACTGCTCTAGTTTGTCTTGATACAAGCTCAACCTCTCCTAAGAATCACAAATCACCAAATTGCATATATCAGGTAAAACTCATGAACATCATCTTTAAGTCATAAGCTTTCTGTCAAATAAATTAATAAACCAACACAATGAAGAAGAAAAAATAAAAACTCCATAAGAAAAAACCCACAGATTTTAACCTCAGAACTGAAAAATAAACAAATCAGAGACATCATACAGTAACCCTATTCTGATCCAAAAACCTAGTAAATTACACAAAACCCATCAAATTAAACATTAAAACAAACCCAGATGCCTAAATTCAGAGATTTAAGGAAAAATTATCGGATACAAGAGCACATACAAGCTCTGTCTTAATAGGATGCTCATCAGGGTGAATTCCAGTAGTTCTCAATCTCACTGAAAATAGTCATGAAATTAAACAAAAACAATCAAGAAATCACCAAAATCAACACCGGTCAAACTGAAACAAACTAAGTGAAAAAACTGGTCTTGATAGACTGTTCATATATACATACATGCAAAGATAGTAGAAGTAGCCTTAGCAAGCATAAAGAGAGATTGAGCCCTTTGAAGAGGAGGCATTTCATCAAGGACATCAGGGTTAGCAAGAGACAAGAATTCAAGAAAATGGGTCTCCACTAGTTTTAGATTTGCCAAGGTTCTTTCTACTGCTTCGATGGTTGATTCTGGTACTCCTCTACTACTACTAATGCTTTCCATTTTAGCTTCTCTTAGACAGCAAAGAAAGCAACCTTTTTGACGAATATTTCTCTGTGTGCCTCTTCTTCGTAAGGATTTTGAGGAAGTTGTAGTGTTTGGTTTTCTTTTTGGTGAGTTGATGTCCAGGGCTTCTAGGACCGAAGCTGAGAGGTCTGTGGCGGCAGGCAGCGAAGGTTCAGAGTGAAGAGTTCTGTTCGTGTTTGATGTTTCACACGTCACAGCCTTTTTATACAATCGTTTCCAGTTTCGGGCTCCCTCTCTCTCTCTCTCTCTCTCTATTACTTTCAAGTTAGAAAATAAAATATTTATATTTATTATATTTTAATAATTTATCTTACACCTAAATATTTTTTTCGATTATTTTAGTTATTTAAATTGTTATATAATTACAACTCAATGCCTAGTTATCTTCAAAAAATAACTAATATTTCACTTTGTAACAAATAAATAATTTTAAATTCTTTTTTTATTAACGTGGATATAATATATTAAATATATTCACTTTATAAACTATACAATTTTTTAATATAATTTAAATGATTCATCTGAGCCATTATAATTTTATTAATTTCTTTATTGATTAAGGAAGAGAAAATCAACACTTGAATTATAAAAAAAACTATTTTCAATTATTATAAACTTAAGATGTTTATATTTTTTATATCATAAATAATAATATTTTATTATTTAAAAGGTATTTGATATTTGTATAAGCTCTCTAATAAATAAATAAAGATTAAAATATTTACTTAATTCGAACTTGAGAATTATTAATGACATAGAGTTAAACAAGGTTGTGTCCACCCAGAATGTGTAGTTGGGCGTGGACACGTCCAGCTCCAACATGTGACCAGATCTAATGTGAGGTTGAGTGTGGACACATCCGGGTCTAACATGTGAATAGATATAGATGTATCCAGGCCCAACACGAAGTTAGGCGTAGACAAGTCCAAACTTAATGTGAGGTTGGGTGCGGACGCGTCCAGGGCTAACATGGAGCTGGACACAATCGCGTTCATACCCAATGTGGGGTTAAGCATACATGCATAATTAAGTCAAAGCATATATTTTTATGTTTACCCATGAAATCACAATAAGACCCTAATCTTAAAGTAGTTAAATCACAATAAGACCCTAATCTCAAAAGTAGTCTAACAAAAAAAGCTCATGACCAGGTTAAATATTCACATAAATATATTGTGATGTGATTGCATAAGGCTAGATTCAATCTTAGCCAATTAATTTGCCAACTTTCTTGGCGCAAATTAAAAACATAAATATAAAAGTGCGAGTTTCTAGACTCAATTTAACTCTACAATCCTCACTAGACATAAGGTATTTAAGCGTATTCTTATCAACAAATATCTTATAAACAACAGAAACCAATTGCTCATAACTTAACCATCTAAAATGAATTAAATTGACGATATAATAAAAGTTTGAGGTATTTATAATTAACCATATATTTTATTCATGTGTTGATGGTCGGTAAAAAATATATAGTTGTGTGTGAGGAACATTGAATACAAATGCACCCTTATTGAGTTCTTCTCTTGCGACTACGACGAGACTTTGAAGATGATCGAACTACTCGAAGACAATGATCATAAACCTTTTGAGTCCGTTCAAAAAATTCTGGCACAGTCAATACAAAATTCGGTGTAGTGGCAACAAACAACCCTAGAGCATGGTAGCAAAACTTTGAAAACTTGGTGACTTCGGGACAACACTTGTTTGGAATATGTTTTTTCTTGAATATTGCCGCCAAGGTTGCGTTACTACAAGATGGAAATTTTGTTGCTAGAGGCTTTTCACATCGATCCAAAACCTTAAAATATCCCGGAACTGGTTCGGGATACTTTGACGGGTTCCAAAAAGCATTTGTATGTACTAGAGAATTTAGCATTACTCCAACCGCGAAAAGCGTGGCCATAAAAATAAAAAAGTTATTTGCAGCTGCCATGATAATGGATGTCAGATGTTGATAAATATTTTAAAGATATTTTTAAAAATAAGGATTATGCAAGGTTAATATATAGACCTAGAGAAAAGGTAAGAATTTTCAATGATTCATAACATTTTTTTTCAGTTTTTATTCATTTAATTATTCATTAAATGAAGTTAAAATATATATTTTAAATATACATTAAATGAAGTTAGTAACAACACATCGTTATTAAATCTCTTAAGTTAACTCTTTTATAAAACTTTAGTTAGATGTTAATTCACTTTATTTTACTTGCTAATAAATTTTCATTGGTTAGGGTTTCTTAATTCATTTTATTTATTTATTTATGTTTTTTTTATTTTTCAAATAATATTAATTTTATTAGTCAACATAAAGATTTTGAGCATGTGTCTTATAATAGAAATATTATCAAAATATATAGTAAGGCAAAATCCATGAGAAAAAAGAAAAAATATTAAGGATATTGGGATAAAAGGTGTCAACAACCTTTAATATGTAAAGGAAAATCTAGATTTGCACTTATGGCTATAAAGGATACAACAATATTTGGTATAAATTATTTTGCATGGTAAAATAATGACGTGTTTTGGTTTATTAGATATAATAGAGATATTTATCAATTTTTTTAAGTTGAAACACATTTATAATTTATAACAAAATTAATAATGAAAAAAATAAAAATGTTTTATATTTATTTTATCATGTTCAATCTTTTTATATTATATAAAAAAGGGATTAACTTATAATATTATACAAATGTCAAAGTTTAAGACTAATGTCCCACCCTCGCGGCAGAGTGCGGCATCGCGGCAACCATCGATTGATTTCGAGGCCTTTTGTTTTATTGTGAATAAGGGAGTCACCACCTAGTATTATGGTCACTAGAAAACCTAACTGGTCTTTCAAAAATTCTAAGGCAAGGGACTGGTTGCGTAAAGAGAAGGTGTTAGCACCCCTAGACGCCCTACCTAAGGTAAGTTGCTTGGTGTTTGGTTTGTCTTATAATTGCTATGGTGTTGGTGTTTTTTTTTAATCCCATCAGTTTTTCTTCGTTTAATTTTGACTAAATTTATTAAGATAGAAATCCAAAAAGATTCCATGTGTTTTACAAGCTCATTTTTTCCTTGGTATTTCAAGAGTTTATGACTCGTAAATCGCAAGGAGGAGGGGCAAAAATTTAGAAATCTAGGGTGCTTTAAAAAAACCTATTTTTTTATCTTAGTGTTTTATACTCTCACGGCTCGTAAACCGTGGAGTAAAAAATTAAAATGTCCTTGATTATAATCAAGGCTTCTTTCAAGGATGTGTGTGGATTTATTATTCCTAGAAAATTATTTTGGATATTTACCATTCCGGGTTTCTTTATCCAAATATTAACAGTAAATAATAACAAATTATTCCCAATAATATTTTGGATATTCGTCCTTTAAGGATTTCTTTATCTAAACATTAGCAGTTAATAATAGATGAACTCCCCTGAAAATAAGATTATTATATTTTTTTTTGAATATTGACCAATACCCTTTGGAGTTTTACAAATATGTTGTAAAATCTAGATATACAAAAAAATAATTTTTGTTTTTAAGAAATACATGCAAAAACACATTTTTCAAAACTTCAAATATTTGTTTTTTAGAGGAAGTTCAAAACGATGTTAGGGTATTGGCCGTATGCAACACACAATAAAAAAATATTTTTTTTGTATTCGGTCCAAATCACAAGCATCGCAATTAAATGCAAACATTACGATAAAAAGTAGCAAGCCATCATATATAATGTAAGATTTAAAAAAAAAACTTAAAAACAACTCATAAAAAAAACCATTCAAAAGCCAACTAACTTAAAATCCTATAACTAGAAAATGGAATACTTTTGTATCTGTAAAGGGGAGCCAAGGTTCTGACACCAAAGTTTAAGCTAAAAAAAATGATGCAATGCATCCAAACTAATTTCATGCGAAAGGAGAAGAACCTAGGTAGCATGCTTTATTCCCCGTATGTTAAAGACTAAGACTAAAGAAATAAATGGCAGCTACCTCGTTTTAAAGAAAACAAAAACAAGTTCTTGAAAAGAACAAACAACAAACTCCAAATATACATATGACAAAGAAGAAGAAAAAATTAAGGCTCATACCTGCTGATATGGCATGTTTTAAATGTAAAAGATGACGTGCAAGCCGATGGACAAAGCTTGTGCCTTCTCGCCTCTAGCATCTACTAAGCAGCAGCCTTTTGATTCTTTCTCTTCACTCTTCCAGGACCGCCACCTCCAAGTGGACTATTGAGAGAAAAATCAATGTGTTTCTGGGAGTCAAACTTGTTCATCCTACGGAGAAGGTCTTCACCTTTAAAAATTCATCGTTGGTGAGAAACATTCTTGCAGCATTACTGATGCGGCTCAGGGATGTCGTGTCCTTAAGAGAGCGGAGACCAATAAGGGTAAAAGGTCTATGTTGATGAGAGAGAGAGAGGGAACAATGTGTGGCCAGAAACAAAGATCTCTATTTTCTTTTTAAAATCAGGGGGGTGGCTGTTTCATTTTTAAAAAGATGAGAGGGGGGGAGAGCTACGACTTCTTTGCTAGAGAGGATAGGTTTAGGCTTTTCTTTGTGTTTTCCCTCTTTTCTGAAAAATTACCCCCCTCTTGAGTATGTTTCTCCTCTTGTTTAGGTCAACAGTCAAGGCTTTTACATAGCATATACATGGTTTTATCTAGAAAACAAATATTACATTAACTCTAGGGTATAATATCGGGTGAGCAGAAATAAAAAACTAGAATATTTGATTCTGATTTTGTGATTAGCAATGATTTCTTTCCTAGTTAGAGGATGGTATGGCTCTTTTCTTTCCTTCCATAGAGTCAGCTGCTATCTTTGAAATAAGACAATAAAAACATGGTCTGTAGCTCCAAAAATCAGGCGTGATAAGAAAGGAAAATAGTAGAGAAAAAGGGAAAGAAATCAGATGAAGGGTGCAGCTGCAAAGTCTTATTTTTCTTATTCGGTATGGTAAAAATCCTGTCATTTATGATGATCCAACCCCACTCTCCAGATCTCAATATCCTTCTTCAATTCAATCCCTTATTTAACACTTTTCTATTCAGTCCTTGGTCCAAAAAAAAAACCTTTGAATCAGTCCCACGAACTCGGGTTAAATCCTTCTCGCGGTAAATTTCTCTATCTTTATATTAGATATTCAAACATGAATATCTTAAGCTTCTGGTATCGAAATCAAGCAATTCAAAAGTCCAAATTCATCTATATGTCTAGGAATACAACTTTGATAAAAAAGTCGAAGTGAGATAAAATCATTTTATAGAACAGAATTTAGCAGTAATTTGATTGGTAAAAAAGGGTCTCTTATTCTAATTCAGAAACTAACCATGTCGAGCGTCCCGATATGAATAAGAGCATTAACTAAGAACAAAAATCATAAATTTTATGATGAAAATAGAGTTTTTTTAATGCAGACTCGGGTCAATATCTTTCTCGCGATAGAATTCTCTGCCTTCACATTAGATATTCAAACGGGAATATCTTGAGCTTCTAATATTGAAATCAAGCAATTCAAAAGCCCAAAAGCATCTACACATCTAGGACTACAACTTTGATGAGGAGTTGAAATGAGATAAAATCATTTTAGAGAACATAATTTGATAGTAATCTAGTTGGTCAAAAAGGTTCTTGATCTGACAATGCTGAGCATCCAAATCTCACTAAGAATCTGCCCTAAGAACAATAATTCCTAAGACCTAATAAAGGTGTACATCAATTTTTTAACATGTCATGAGTGATAAAATATACCTAGGATGGTCAAATATCATATGAAACCGAGTCCGAATCGGAGCCTAAGTTGGAACAAAAAAAAATATGATAGCAACAGAACTATTTTTTTAGTGCAAATTTTGAGGGATTTATTCAACCTTAAAGACCAGATAAAAAGAAATGAGTTTAGCATTATGAAGACTCTTGATCAACCTAAGAAAACCTTATGATTGTGGTAGCAAAAGGGAAGGATGAAAAAAGCAGAATACAACTCAAACATGGTTTCAAATTTATTTATTTTTTTTGCTTTTATCAATCTTCCAGCAAATATGAGTTAAACTCCTACACTCAGTTCAAAAGAGATAGACAATATCTCCATCACGTGGGATCTAAAAATAAGTAAAAACAACTAACTTGTTTATATATTTATTAAACAATTCGAACTAGTCAATCTCAAGACTATCAAATGATTGAGCCTAGTAAATTTAAATAATTCATAAACATAAGTCTATTACACCCTAGTAATATTATGTTAAATAATTCTTAAGAAGACATCTATTAGCAACACTTTACTAATTGTCCTCTCAATATTACTAGAAAGGATTGTCGTGGAGGGGTGCCCTAAACATTATAACAAAAATAAAAATGTTTTATCTTTATAGATTCATGGTATGAACATTCTTATTTATTATAACTCATTACTATTATTAACTTCTATTATTATTATTTTTTAAGACTAGACAGTCAACACAATTTAGCTCCATAAACTTCTCAATAATGATAATTATATCAAAGCATATATTTTTATGTTTACCCATAAAATCTCAACAAGACTTTAATCTCAAAGTAGTCTAATAAAAAAAGCTCATGGCCAAGTTAAATATTCACATAAATATATTGTGATGTGATTGTATAAGGCCAAATTCAATCTTAGCCAATTAACATGCCAACTTTCTTGGTGCAAATTACAAACCCAAATATAAAAATGCAAGTTTCCAAAATCAATTTTAAATGTGGTCGATTTAACTCTACAATCCTCACCAGACGTAAAATATTTAAGTGTATTTCTATCAACAACTGTCTTATAAACAACAGAAACCAATTGTTCATAACTTAACCATCTAAAATGAATTAAAATTGACAATATTAAAAAAGCTTGAGGTATTTATAATTAACCATATATTTTATTCATGTGTTGATGGTTAGTAAAAAATACATAATTGTGTGTGAGGAACATTGAATACAAATGCACTCTTATTGAGTTCTTCCCTTGCGACTACGACGAGACTTTAAAGATGATCGAGCTACTCGAAGACAATGATCATAAACCTTTTGAGTCCGTTCAAAAAATTCTGGCACAGTCAATACAAAATTCGGTGTAGTGGCAACAAACAACCCTAGAGCATGGTAGCAAAACTTTGAAAACTTGGTGACTTCGGGACAACACTTGTTTGGAATATGTTTTTTCTTGAATATTGCCGCCAAGGTTGCGTTACTACAAGATGGAAATTTTGTTGCTAGAGGCTTTTCACATCGATCCAAAACCTTAAAATATCCCGGAACTGGTTCGGGATACTTTGACGGGTTCCAAAAAGCATTTGTATGTACTAGAGAATTTAGCATTACTCCAACCGCGAAAAGCGTGGCCATAAAAATAAAAAAGTTATTTGCAGCTGCCATGATAATGGATGTCAGATGTTGATAAATATTTTAAAGATATTTTTAAAAATAAGGATTATGCAAGGTTAATATATAGACCTAGAGAAAAGGTAAGAATTTTCAATGATTCATAACATTTTTTTTCAGTTTTTATTCATTTAATTATTCATTAAATGAAGTTAAAATATATATTTATTTAATATGAATTAGTAACAACACATCATTATTGAATCTCTTAAATTAACTCTCCCATAAGACTTTGGTTAGATACTAATTCACTTTATGTTACTTACTAATAAATTTTCATGGGTTAGGGTTTCTTAATTCATTTTTACTTTATGTTACTTACTAATAAATTTTCATGGGTTAGGGTTTCTTAATTCATTTTTTTATTTTTTTATATCTTTTTATTTTTCAAATAATATTAATCTTATTAGTCAACATAAAGATTTATAAAACATGTCACATGATTTAACATAATTTAATGGAAAGGTAGAATCTTATTGGAATATATAATAGAATAGTAAAGTATATAAAAAGTATTATGTAAAGGCAAAATCTATTAAAAATAAATAAATAAGAGCACACAAGCAAATGGTGCCAACAACCTTTTCCATATTTGCAGTCATGGAAACAATATGCTAACATATAAATTCTTGCTTTTGTACAGGAAGGTTATTGTCGTTCATAGATGTTGGTGGTGTCTGGGGGCTAAGTTTTTTGCATATGATTCATCCATCTATGAGCAAGTTATTGTTCTTCATACATCTTTGAGAGCAATACAAGACATGGAAAACCTTCTCAAAGCCAAAGGCGTTGACCAAAAACCTAAATTCAAGCAAAGGAAGAGACTTTTTTTGCATATGATTCCCTCCCCAAGTATCTATATATATGCATACACACAACTTATTTATATAAAATTTAACAAAAAGAAAATTAAAGATAAACTAGAATAATCTTTTTGAGATATTATAAAATTATAGAAACAATCCAAAAGACTAAGTTCTATTTAAAAAGAAATTAAACTAAATATTTAAAAATAAAAGAGAGGATATTAATTAAAAATCAAACTTCAAAAAGAAAAAAGAGGTTATGTGTTGCTTGGCTTCACAGATCAAGCTCTCATACTAGGCCTAAAAAATCCCAGGTGCACCTAAGACTTAGAGTTCAAGGCAACACTTCTAGTTTTGTTATTTTTTTTTATCAAAAACTAAAAGTGTGGATGAGTATCGTTTATGCAAGTTTTTATTTATTTATATAAATATAACATTACAATATTTTTTGAAAATTTTCACATGTGAGGCATGCAAAGTATAGAAAATATCAACATATGAAATTATATTAATTTAAATTTCGAGGATGAAATTAAAAGAAACAAAGTTTGATAATGAAATTGGTAAAAAAAATTAGTGATCAAAACATAAAAGAAAAAGTTACGAACAGTGGTGCAAATAGTTAAAAGAGTATTAATGAACAATGTTTTCTATAATATATTTTGCACAGTAAAAAAGTGATGTATTTTAGTTTATTAGAAATAATATAGTTATTTCTCCATTTTTTTCCACTTGGAATACATTTATAATATATTTCAAAATTTGTAATGAAGAAAAATAGATATTTTTAAAATTTATTTTATATTTTTTATTATATTTAATTTTTTTATATTCTATGAGAAATGGATTAGTTTATAATGTTATAAATACTTCAAAGAGAGAGGATAAAAATGTTAACAACAAGGAGGTCACATGTTCAATCTAAAAATTACACAAAAAAGTATTTTAGTTCAATAAATTATTTTATTATTTTTTAGATTATAGTGTAATAAAGAAGAGAGAAACTTCCCTTAAAAAAACTAACTTGGGTTCCTCTTATGGTAACCAAAACTAAAGATCTTTATATCAATATGTTTTCTTCCTGAGATTAATTCAATGGAGGTATTTTTTACCTTTAACTTGCCCTAAAAAATAGAGAGTGAGAGATTTTTTTTTCAGCTTGATTGATTATGTGTTTTTAGATGGATATCAAAGTTTTTTGGTTTTTTATAGTAGTTTATGAATATTATAAGGATGTTCATTATGTATTTTTAGATAAAATATATTAAAAATAATTTTTTTATCCAAAAAACCCGGCTCAATTTTCTAGTCACTCATTTGATTGTCAGAAACTAAGTGTCAGATAGCATGTTGTTTGTTATGGTAGATGATTCAATGCTTGCCTTTTTATTTTTTTAAATTAAAAAAAGTAAATAACATATCATCCATCACTTTATTTAAATAAAGAAAATAGAAAGACTTTAGGCCTATGTGCTTGGTTTTGCAGGTCCGCATATGACACTTATTTCTTAGACGTTCACTTAAATTTAGTTGTCTAGCTTCTTTTCTTTAACCTATTTTTTTTTAGAAGTTTCTCTTTTTATTTGCAAAGATTTGCAAAAAAAATAATATATTTTTAAAAAATACATTTTAATATTAACATGATATTTTTTTTAATAAAACTATTGAGTAAATTTTTTTTTATCCTTTTGTGCTTTGTCTTTGTTTTTCTTATTAAGTTTAACCTTTTTTAGACTTTTTTTAGACCGTGGTGTGAGAAAGGAAAGAAAAACTTACAAAAACATTGAAGAATAGTGTCTTTTTATTTTTTTTCCTTTCATATTTTGTATAAATAAGTTTTGTTTCCATAATTTATTTATAAATAAAAAAATTATTTGTTATTGGTTTAAGAAAACAAATTTATTTTTTATTGGTTAAAGAAAAAACCTTGAAGATAAAAGAAATAAAAATGTTAAGATTAGATAAAAAAAACAGTTTGCATTTTATAATTAAAAAACATAATATTTGAAAAAACATCCACAATATTCACATGTTCTTTTATTATGTTTGAAATTAATTGGCACCAGAGCAGGAGATCAAACTAGTTATTGTCCTATTGTTGCAAGAACCAGACAATTAAAAACCTTATTTTCAAGAGAATAATTGAAAATAATAAATATTCATGATTCAAATTTAACTTTATTCATATGCTATCTATCATCTAAAAGATTAAAATTTTAAACATTCATACTACATCATCAAGTCTCAGATATTCATCATCTAAATACTATTCATTATTTAACATGAAATAATATATATATATATATATATATATATATATATATATATATATATATATATATATAGTGGTAGCTACAATCAAAAATCAAAGACTTGCATAACTGATTGTCTGTCAAAATGCTGTACAGGTTATTGAATTTGATAACTGTGGTTAAACTTGAGAAGCATGTAAGCACACATCAGAACATCAAACAATTTTTCTTAATATTTCATCCATCCATGTTAAACCATCTACAAATACGTATCTGAGGACCTGAATTTTCAAGAAAATGTAGGATCCTTGTGTAATGTTTTTCCATCCAGAGGCTGGAAGATAACACTTGGGACTTCTACAGGCGGCAGATCATACTTCAATTAACTTTCCTCTGGTTTAGATTCGGCATCAGCAGGTTCACATTGTGAGGATTGCTCATCTGCAGAAGCAGGGGACCCTATAGGTTTCTTAAACTGTACCATGATCATGGTCATATTGTCACATCCCTCACCACCTGCTGTTGATGGCGCCAAACACCTATCAAGCACTCTCTCACACACTGCAGAGAGCTTGTTTTCCTGCATTATTGAGGTTTCCTGTCAGATTTTTGCAATGCATAACCTAGCAGATGTAGATTCACATCATAGAATCAACAAGATCATTTGTTTTTCCCTCCACGCGAAAGGTAGATTGGTACTAACGTTAATAGCATAAGCTCTCTACCCAGATATTCCATCAACATCTAAATTTAGAAAAAAAAAATTGGAGAGACGAATGAAAGAGTAACATTTCAAAACCTAATAAGAAGAGGTCTAAACCACATACCGGATGTAGTTGTTCATGAATAAAATCTACTAGTTGCTGGCTTGACATGCAATCCCTGAGACAACAAAAATGACCAGTTATCCACTTGTAATTAATTATTCATGACTTTGCTACTGACAGTTCTACAAAATGAATAAACTTGGATTATCAGCACACTGCCCAGGGCCTATCCAAGTGATCCACAGATTAATTTAAAGTGAATAAAAGATTCAAAGGCAGTAGTTGTGATTCAACTTTAGATGATTTCTGAAACTTCAAGGAAGTGTAATCTTCAAGTCATGGAAACACAATAAACACGCCTCAATCCCACAGACAACAGCAATCTATACTTTTATATCACTAAGCAGTGTTGAGCCTCTAATTCAAAGGAAACAGTGTTCATTAATTTCCTAGTTCTTGTCATGTAAATATGTGGCCATCAGCTAGGGCTAGAGCTCGCTTTATATATTCCACTGAGTACCCTTCAATTAAAACTACCAAAGCCTCCACTCAGTTTTTTGGTATTGTATTTTCATCACTAAAATCCAAGCATGTTCTATTTCTTCGTTAAGAGAATCAGCACATCATGGATCGACATTCCAAGGCACTGACTAAGAAAGATAACACTAGATGCATACCATATTCCATCACATGCCAGCACAAGAAAATCATCATCATCACAAAGCTCAAGCTGTTGCAGGAACAGAATAAGGACAACAAAATAAATGTTAATTGAATACAAAGAATTTCAGGTATGAAAAATAAAGTAGATGTTAAAGCAATAAGAGAAAATCAAGGTGGTATTGAAGATGCGCACAGGACCATAACAGCATGACCAACCATGATTTGGAGAGTGATAAACAAGGCCTATTAGGAGGGCAATTTGTTTGAATCAAAACATAGCAGAAAGTAGAAAACGCATACAGTGTTTATATCTGGATTGGCTGTCACGATTTGCTTTTCAACAGGTAGATATTTATTCTGCTTGAACTCCACATCACCTGCATTACAAACAAAAATATGAAGAATTGAAAGAAGATACCTCTCTCATAAATAAATGCACATGAGCGTGATTGTCCCCTCATTAAGATGCATACCAAGTAAAATGTGTGCATCAAGGATATACAAACACAGACATGAATATGAAAGTACAGGTGTCAGTGGGAGTGCACATGGAGGGTCGGTGCAAACATGTTTTTGAATGGCAGTGCATGCCCAAAGCTTTTCAATATGGAAAACAGAACAGTTTCAGCCTTGTGCTCTAAGGTATAATCACTTATAAATCCAGACACGGAGAACCAGAGATTGAGTCTCCAAGCCACACTCGCGGAGCAAGGGACTGGGATCAGGAGTTCACAGGAATGTTAGGTACCTATAGCCCTTGAAAGATTTAAACTGCCATTGACCCGCCCTGCATGTATGAAACCACCAGCTTTTAAAATACGTTCTTTCTCAGCCTCAAGATCAGGTTTGTGATCTCTAGACAAATTGTAAGCCTGCAACAAAGAGAGCTATGTTTACTGAAAAAAGTATACAAGGTTTTGTCCATATCAACCATATGCCTCTAAGCCCATTTATCAAGATACTATCCCATCACCTTAAAACTTGGAGAAAAGGTGAATTGATTAGCTGAGGCAGAAGTAAAGTTGTAGGAAATTTCAACAATCCAAACAAACCCTATCCTACAAACAATCTTTAGTATTTTGGGAGAAAACCAAACCATCATTTCTAGTTAAATGAAAAATACCTGACCCTTTCTTGATATCACACATCTAGAATCACCGGCATTCGCAACAATGAGGTGGTTGTTTCTAATAATCGCAACACAGGCTGTGCTCCCAGAAGTAGGTCCAGAGAAGTCAGAGTGAGGACCCTGATCACCATGTTAAGAGTAAAATAGGTTCTTAGACCATTTATATTGAGTGATACAAAGATCCACTATTACAGTATGTGTGGTTGATGCCCAACATATGCATTTGGTTTGTGTATAAAATAATAAAGATCCATTTTTAACATAGTTATGTTTCTGGGTATTTTATACATATGCATTTGATAGGAAAGGTATGTTTCCCTGAAATTAACATGGAGACAATAGGCAATCGCTGCAGTGCACTCCATTTGTTTCTAAAATACCTCTTCAAAAGCCCAATCATCAGGCTGTTCATGACAATCACCACCCCTTGGAGACCATATCAACCCTTCTATCATGCCAGTAAACTTGGTTATCTTATCACCCAAGGCAGCTAGTTCCCGCCACCCTCTCTGGCCACGCATCATCTCATCCATTCTGCATGAAATGGGAAATCATGAGTATATGTATCTTTAATTAAAAGTTCGGGAAGCATTTTTACAATATTGTTTTGAGAAAATAGAAGGCACTTACAGAACTATAAATCCTGAAATGACCAAATATGCATGCTAAAGAACAAAATTTATGAGTCAAAAAAATCATTAATGCAACAGAGAAATGAAAGACATTATCAAAATTCCTTTAAACTATTAATAAGAAATATTATCGCTATCACTATGAGGCTCAAAACTCTTGCATCAAGGATGGAGAACAACATCAAGATAACTCTAAACATCAAAACATTATTAGATTGGTACATTACTGTTCACTTAAAATATCCTTCAATCAAGTAACCTGAAAAATGCTCTCTGGACAGAAGTTCCCATATCTCCTGCTGCATATGCTTCATTCTTGCGAACCTGCCGATGGAGATACTTGGCACAGAATTTTGCAACTACTTTACCTGCAAGTTACCGAACTAAAGTGAGTAATAATGACCTAAATGCCACTTATACTAACATATAGGTACAGCCGTACAAGAGGTATAACAAGGAACGTGTTCAGAACTGAATAACCACCCATAAGAGACGAGCATCAATGGAAACCAAAACAGGAATTCAATGGCTGAAAATTTTATTCCATAAGCCCCACCCCCCCCCCCCCAAAAAAAAAAAAAAAAAGTGTTTACTGGATACATATTTCTTCCATCACAAATACCCAACTCCACTAAGACTCATTTTTGAACATGTTGAATCTGGCCACGTGGATTCTGGATTCTTTCCCTCAATCATTAGCAGATCACAAACTTGAAGTGAGTAACAGAAGAAAGTTAATCCCAAAAAAAGTATAGGCAAGATAATGCTAAGCTTTTAAAATGGTCAGAGACTAATCATTTATTCACATGAAATTGGAATTGAACATCGTGAGATTACTTTGACTTAGTTCATCTAAGGGCATAGCCAGAAGTCAATCAAAAAACAACAAAATCAGACATGGTGAACATTCAGGAAATAACATTTTAGTTAAGCAATGATATGTAGCATATTCAAATATACATGAAACTTGCAAGCCTTACCTCCATGTCCATCATAAACACCAAAGAATGAAGTGGTAGCGTCCAAATCAGTTATTGCAGCATGCTAGGAACACAAATAACAATAACCATATAACAAACAGCATATCATTTATGTAAAAAATAAAATAAAGTATAAAACAAATGGAATAACACATGTTCTGAAATTTGCTAACATGTGAATGAAGACCTCAACAACAATATTTGAGAATAGAAACGGACAAGACAGACAAATTATAAATTAAGCGATATGTTCATGCTTAACAGGTGTTTGAGCGGTGATCAACTGTTTGTGGAAACCATGCCAAGAAAAAAAAAAAAGTTAATAGAGGAGTCCCAGTTGGGAAAGTTTCTGCTTAACCAAATTTATCATTAGAACTGTCATAACAAAATCTTTCAAGACATCCCCACTTAAATTCATTAGCACATTCATCTTTCAAGACATCCCCACTTAAACTCATTAGCACATTCATATTCCGGACTAATTAATGGGCACGGGCACCAAGGTTGTTGGTAACAAGACTGAAAAACTTGGAATTTCCGCATAGATCAAATGCTGGGTTAACTACTCACTGCATCTTCCATGGTTGCACGCCAACCTTGCATGGATGATAAACCATATCTAAGCCTACCATTCTCGCCATCCTCTGAAAATTTCTCCGTCTTAGGAGAACTAAGGTATATCCCCATCACTATCTGAAATCAAAGAGCAAGTAACTACGAGTAAACACCAAAATAAGAAAAATTTGGATCAAACAACTCCATCCAACAGAAACGCGAACTACAACATAACTAAAATCTCATGCGCGCACTTCAGTCCTAATCCTAATATATTCTTCAGTTATCAAAATTCTGAAAAATTCAGCTTTTGATGCTTCACACTGGCCAAACCTTCAGACAAAATCAAGCCATTTCATTTTAAATACCTTTTAAATTAAGATTATAGCCAAACTTGTTTCTATTCCTGATTCATCACAGCGCACCAGGTCAGGAATCACGCCATTAACTGATTAAATCAAATCCAAAGCAACAACAAACAAGCAGAGGTTTCAATTAAAAAATGCGCAATCTTTAAAAAGATTTAAAACCATAGTTAATTTCCTTGTACAAAAAACTGCATATCAAGATCCAAGATCAACTCAAATCAGGTCAGGTAAGTACAAAAACCCAAAAGCCAATTTAAAAAACAGTAACTGAATAACAGAAGTTTCAGATCAAAGAAAACAACAGAAAAAAAACAAAACTAGATACACATCCCAAGTTGCAACTCCAACATGTCACCGTAATTCAAAAAAAAAAACTTTCCAGAAAGCAAAACCTACTTTAAATTAAAAAAAAATAACAGCCAAACTCCCATCAAAGGATATCAATAACACTACATAACATCAACACCCAGATAACAATTTCAGATACTATAATACAACAGAAAAAAAATACTTCAGAAATCAAGAAAGTTCAAAACTTTAAACTAGCAGGTACCTTATTGGGAGGGAAAGATAAGAGACAAGAAAAGATAGAGGGGGGGGGGGGGACAGGCAGACAGAAAGGGAATCTAAAATACCTAAAAACAAACACCTTTTCCAAAACTAAGACAGACCCATCAGAAGTTTCAGATAATCTCAGAGGAAAAAACACAAGAGAGTGAAGCAGAATTCGAGAATGAAAAAGACAGACAGGAGCTTGATGGGGGGGAGGGAAAAAGGTTAGGACTTGGTCAAGGAAGATGATGGTATTTTCTCGAGTACTCGAAGGAAAAAATGATAAAGAAAGGAAGAAAGAGCTCTCTCTCTCTCTCTGTCCCTACATTTATACAAAAAGGATTTGATTAATTTGGATTGGAAGATCAAAGACTGGACCTTTGCTTTGATTTATCATTGTTTACAGTTTGTACTGTTGAGTTTGATAAGATTTGGTAATCACGTCTTGTCAGCAAGAGAGAGGAAGGAATGTGAAATGTATCAATCGATAAGCTATATTTTTATTTATTAATTTAATCTAACAACTAAAGTCTAAAGGGATTTTTATTTAGTAATTTAATTTAATTTAATTCCAAGATTTATGACACTTAATTTCCATATTTATGTGTTAGGTATCGTTATAGGGATGTTTAATTTTATTTTCCAAGAATTTCGATGGCAAGGCCAGCAATTCCTTCATTTAAATACATGTAAATTATATATTAAAATTATCAGAAAAACATTTAAAATATTAATTTAATATTTTTTCACATAAAAAAGCCTTCAATTAAACTCATGTGCCAATTAATTCCAATGATGGGATTAACGATTTCATGCAACAAATTATTTCTATATAAAAAAAGGGGGGGAATTGATGAATTTATGGTGGAAAAAAAAAAAGAGGAGGTACTTAATGGTATTGTTTAATGTTTAGCCAGATGAATATATTTTTTAATATAATAGAAGATTTGAAGATGCACATTATGCCTTAATCACTTCAATAATCAAGAAGTTGGGAGATATAGAATTTCACATCCACCATTTACAATGCACAAGCCATGTGCATTTACATGTGAGGAAGATTTGCAAAGGAATGTATGTTTCCACCACAAACTTAACAACTGCAAATAATAATTTACCTAGTTATTAAAATTATAAAATATAGTCACTGCAGAATCTAAATTAATTTAGATTAAAAATAAAAAAATAGTTTGGCCTAGCCTGTTGAAAACTAGGTTAGCTTGCAATTCCGATATTAATGTGAAATTTGATTAAAAATATTTTTTTAATTAATATTTTTAATATATTTTTAAAAAATTATTTTTAATAAGTTGGCTCTAAAATTTGAGTTTATAATTTACGTTATAACATATTAATTAATAATTTTAAAAAGTTGATAGGAGGATTAAAAGATTATGTTTTATTTAAAAGATTATGTTTTGCATTTAATAATCAATTTTTTTAAAAAAATCATTAAATTAAAATTATTTAATTAAAATGGGATCCATTTCGAGCGGCTGTGAAACCTGACTATTTTAATAAAATAGTCCACTTGTAATATTGCTATTGAACTTAAATTCTTCTGTCCATGGGACGACCTCCAATTTCCTGGCTCCTCACCGAGCAAAAATTGAAGTCAACAATTTGGTTCTCAAGAGGAAAAGAAGTCAACAATTTGGGCCGGCCGATTTGTGATTTTTGTTGATTTTTCCTTAAATTTTGGCATATTTTATTACTTTTTTTCCCCTTAATATTATCTTATTTTTAAATCAACTTTTGGTAAAGCTGCTATTACCTGAGTTAGTGTTAAAAAGGTCGATTATTATCTATAATAAAATATAAAAATAGAATTATTTTTCCCCATGAGATAATGGAAAAAAGATTAGTATAAAGGAGTAAAAAGATTAGTAAATAATTTATTTTTTACATCAACATATCTAAACAATTTAAAAATATCAAGACAATGATTTAAAATAATAAAATTAATTTTAAAAAAAAAGTATTTTTCACCCGAAAAAACCTAAACTAAATATTTTAATAATAATAATAATTAAAAATAAAATCTTTGTTATTTTTCTGCCCAACAAAAACAAGAACACCAGCAGATTTTTCTAGAATACTGATTAGGTATGGCCTTAATTTTATTTAATTCCATGTTTCCTATTAATATTGTGAGAGGATAATATGATTTATCACCATGGACCCACCAACAACCAGCGATGTGACAAATTTTAAGGAATTGAATTAGAAGATGCAAAACTATGGGTGAAGCCCCTAGGAATTAATTAACATACATTAATATATATATATATATATATATATATATATATAATTAATTAACAGCTTAGAGTGCTTGCTGGCTTCCAAAGACATCAGGGAGTTCAAGAGTGTCACTTTGGATGCAAGTTAGTGCGTGGCTGTTTTTTAATTAAAAATATATATTTTTTAATATTAAAATCATTGAAAATATCTAAAATATTCTAATTTAATGCTAATAGTTTAAGAGGTAATTTCAGCTAAAAAACAAATATTCTTTATATTTAACTTTTTTTTATAAAAAAAAGTCTTTGAATTGATGGCTGCTTTTGGTCTTTGAAAGTTGGTGGGTGAAGAATACAATAAGATTGACGTCATGTTAGGGCAAAGGGGAGGATAGCAGGCATGGAATAATTTAATGCAGAAGGTGCCGAGGAGCCTTTCTGGCATTTGATTAGCTTATCGACTCTTAAAGTCATCTAAGAACATTTAAGAAATATTAATTTAATAATATATTTTTTTTATATTTTTAATATTAAGTCATCTGGAAACATTTAAGAAATATTAATTTAATATTTTTCAAGCAAAAAATATTTTAAAAAATAAATTACAATACGTAAACAAACGCCCGTCAATATCCATTCAAGAAATCATGAAGTGGTTGGCAATGTATTTATTTATTTTGATAGGAAGAGGTGTCTTTGAATTAATTTATATATTTGAGATTTTACTTTTTTCTATAAAAATGGCTTTTTATCGTTAAAAAAGGTTGCATTTTGGCCCAAAAAATCGCCTTCTACTACAGTATGGATTACTATATACATATTCATAGTATTTATTTTTTTATTTTAATTATTAAACTTTTATTTTTTGCAATTGTATCATTCCAAGTCACATTAGCATGAGTTTTTTTTATTTACATTACTTTTAATTTGCATTATCTCGGACGTATAAAGTTTTGATGAATATTTAAGTATGAATTTAAAATCTATTCGACAAAAGTAGGCTTTAATTATAATTAGAAATAGAAATTAAATTAAGGGGAGCCAACTTTAACAAATAATAACAAAACATATCTCATTTGGATTTTGTCTTGGAAAACTTCAATTTGATCCCTAAAGTCTCAATTTTCCTATCATTTAGTCACTATTATTTTAAAAATTCACTTTTTTACACTAAACTTTATTTTCTTTACTTTTCAATCCCTGAATATAAAAAATAAAAATATAAAAAATAAAAGAGAAAGTTATTGAAAACACTCGAGGAGAGAATCCTTGGATGACCAGATTTTGACCATTAAAAATCTAATGTTTGTATCAAAAAGTTCCTTCTCCCACGAGAAGTTCAATGGGGTGGTTTTTTTTAACATTATTTAATTTTTTTTATTCATTTTATTTTGATTTTTTAGAGTGATTAGAGAGTGTTTGAAGTAAGAAATGGGTTTATTAAATTTTCTATGTAGTTTTTAAGGTGTTTTCAGGTGAAAACAAGTCTAAAAATAAATTTCTATCATCTACCTTTATATATATATATATATATATATATATATATATATATATATATATATATATATAGTGTGTATTTAAATATTGATCAATGTCCTCTCTCTTAAAAAAAAATATTTGGTTTAATTTTAATTTTAATTAGTAATTGATATTTTACAATCATTGGGTTTTTTTGTTTTTTAATGCAATTATAGGTGTACTTTTTTTATGATCTATACTCCCCACATAATAATTATTATACCAATTTAAGATATTTCTATATGTGCATTATTTAACATGTTAGATGCCATCTCTTCAAAAGAAAATCATTAACAGAACGCAAATTAATCAATAAAATGGAAAATTAACCTCTTCACGTCTAGGGACCCAGCTGTTAGCCCGAAGATCAAGAACATCACGAACCATGAACCTACACCGTGGTGCAAGATGTGGATTTGTTGTCAACTCCTTCAACCTGCTGAAATAAACATCATTAACCCGCCGAGCTTTTGGGTTCTCATCCAGTTGCTTGCCTATGGTGTTGAAAAATTGACATGTTGCCTCGACATTTTCTTCTGCTGGGCAAGTTTTACTGTCATTGCCCAATAATTCCTGCATCACACAAGATACCCACACTCAGCAATCTAATTACTGCAAAGAAAACAATGAGAAATAAATTGGTTCTAATAAGGACCTGAACAATATGGTGGACAATCTTTTCAGGCACCATCTTCTGCTTCAAAAGTTCCCCAATAAGGCGCATGTTCCCCATAGTTCGCAGCTTAACCAGTCGTTCCTTATCCCTGCGTTCCATTTCTTCTTCAGGAGCAGTCAACTTGCTAATTTCCGCCCTCAGATTGCCAGCGCCTTCAAATGCCTCCTGGCAATTGTTCAAGAGAATCCGCTTAAAAGTGATTTCTTTCCCACCAGGCTCATCAGATGGGAGTGGAGGAAGCTTCTCATTAAGGTCAGAGCATAAAAGAGCATACATGGGACAGAATGTGGGCTCCAGCACTGCCTTGTCAAATATTAGTGAGATAACACCCTGAAATACAAACAGCTCCAGTTCTATTATCGACTATAAAATTAAAAAGTGCTGAAAATCCAAAGTGCTTAAGAGATGTATAACGGGAACCTTTAAAATATCAGGTGTCGTAATTCCAGAGTCAATCAGTTGCCCCTTGAGAACATCAAACTTCTCTGGTGTCAATTTGTTTAATATACTGCACCGAAAATACAGCACTAGTTACAACATAAATCACTACAAGAAGCTGTTGCATTAACCACATTCAAAAATTGTTTCCACGGTCAAAGCCTCTAAAAATCCGGGTCTTTTTCTTGGAGGAATGTTAGAGTAACAGATCAACTAAATGACCACATACCCTTTCACTGTCTTCAAGACACGTTCCTCCTCAGAGAGATTGCCTCTTCGAACTGACCATGGCACTTCAGCCTTGATCAGAGCAGGAGCAGGCCCTACCTGGTTTGAACAAGATGTTAAGACCATTGTTTCAAAATAAATATTGAAATAATGCTAAACATGCATTAAAATGACAATGAACATCATTTCTTCATCACACAGGCAGTGTTAATACCTTTTGCATTATTATAAACAGGCAAACTATGCATTTCAGAATGATCTAGCTAAAAAGTTACCCGTTGGTTAGCAGTGATTTGAGCACTTGCACACTCAGGAAATAACATTTTAGTTAAGCAATGATATGTTGTAGCATATTCAAATATACATGAAACTTGCAAGCCTTACCTCCATGTCCATCATAAAAAACAAAGAATGAAGTGGTTGCATCCAAATCAGTTATTGCAGCATGCTAGGAACACAAATAACAATAACCATATAACAAACAGCATATCATTTGCGTAAAAAATAAAATAAAGTATAAAAAAAATGCAATAACACATGTTATGAAATTTGCTAACATGTGAATGCAGACCTCAACAACAATATTTCAGAATAGAAACGGACAAGACAGACAAATTATAAATTAAGTGAGGTGTTCATGCTTAACAAGTTTTTGAGCATTGATCAACTGTTTGTGGAAACCATGCCAAGAAAAAAAAAGTTAATGGAGTCGTCCCAGTCGGGAAAGTTTCTGCTCAACCAAATTTATCATTAGTACTGTCATAACAAAATCTTTCAAGACATCTCCACTTAAATTCATTAACACATTCATATTCCGGGCAAATTAATGGGCATCAAGGTTGTTGGTAACAAGACTGAAAAAATTTGAATTTCCGCATAGATCAAATGCTGGGCTAACTACTCACTGCATCTTTCATGGTTGCACGCCAACCTTGCATGGATGATAAACCATATCTAAGCCTACCAATTCTCGCCATCCTCTGAAAATTTCTCCGTCTTAGGAGAACTAAGGTATATCCCCATCACCATCTGAAATCAAAGAGCAAGTAACAGTAAACACCCAAATACGAAAAATTTGGAGCAAACAACTCCGTCCAACAGAAACGCAAAGTACAACATAACTAGAATCTCATGCGCACACTGAAGTCCTAGCCCTAACATATTCTTCAGTTACCAAAATTCTGAAAAATTCAGCCTTCGATGTTTAACACTGGCCAAACCTACAGACAAAATCAAGCTATTTCATTTTAAATACCTTTTAAATTAAGATTATCGCCAAACTTGTTTCTATTCCTGATTCATCACAGTACACCAAGTCATTAACTGATCAAATCAAATCCAAACCATCAACAAACAAGTAGAGTTTTCAATGTTGTTAATATCCTTGTACAAAAAACTGCATGTCAAGATCCAAGATCAACTCAAACCAGGTAAGTATAAAAACCCAAAAGCCAATTTAAAAGGCAGTAACTGGATAACAGAAGTTTCAGATCAAAGAAAACAACAGAACAAAACAAAACTAGATCAAATCCCAAGTTGCAACTCCAATAAATGTTAAAATAAAGAAAGATACAACATTAACCAGATAGTAATCTGAACCACAGTAATTAAAAAAAAAAGAACTTTCCACAAAGCAAAACCTACTTTAAATTAAAAAATAAACTGCCAAACTCCCATCAAAGGATATCAATCACACTACATAACATCAAGACCAGATAACAATTTCAGATACTATAACACAACAGAAAAAAAAATACTTCAGAAATCAAGAAAGTTCAAAACTTTAAACTAGCAGGTACCTTATTGGGAGGGAAAGACCAGAGACAAAGGAACAGATAAAGAAGAGGGGGTTTGTGAGGACTTAGTCAATGAAGATGATGGTATCTTCTCGAGTGCTTGGAAGGAATAAATAATAAGGAAGGAAGAAAGGACTCCCTCCCTGCATTTATATAAAAAGGATTTGATTATTCTGGAAGATCAAAGACGGGACCTTTGCCTTGATTTACTATTGTTTACAGTTTGTACTGTTGAGGTTGATAAGCATGTGGTAATCATGTCTTGTCAGAGTGGAAGGAATGTGAAATGTATCAATCTATAAGCTATATTTTTATTTATTAATTTAATCTAGCAAGCAACATGTTGCATGTGTAAAAAAACCTGAAACCTAAAACATACACCGCGTTGTCTCTTCCTATGAAAACAATTGCCAAGTGCGGCTTGGTGTTCCAAGCCTAGGTTGCTTGATGGTAGGCCTTTGTGAGCCTAGCTAGTTAGGTCTATCATATAGACTTTATATGTGTGTGTGTGTGTATATATATATATATATATGTTTATTTTGTTTATTTAATTATTGATTAATGCCCTCTCTTTTTTAAAAAAATTATATGGTTTGATTTTATTTTTAATTAGTTTACATGTTATTTATAGTTTTATAATGTTTCAAGGAGACTAGTATAATTTGTCTTCAGTTTTTCTCCTTTTATATTTTAAATAAATTGATTACATTTGGATAACACATTTGTAAAAATGTAAATCCTTTGTTAATAGCAATGCACAATTTGCTTCGAAAATAAAATGAATAAAAACATATAAAATAAAAAGGAAAGTTGAGGTAATATACACACACACTATGAAGATTAGCTTTTCATTTTAATATTTAAATAATATTAACAACTTTTTTATTTATTAATTCATATATTTATTAATTTATTTTATAATACAAGAATAATATTTTTTATTAAAAAATAATAATACAGGAAAATACATCCACATTATAATTATTTTTTATATTAAAAAATAACTTAGAATTCTAACCGCATCATAGCATGAACACAAAGATAAAGGATGTCTATATAAATTCAATGTTGCTTGTAGTTATTTTTTAATGTTTGAGAATGTGATAAAAAAATTTTGAAGTATTTTTATTTTAAAATATATTTAAATATTTATTTTTTATTTTTATTATCAACAAATTAAAATAATTTAAAAATACCTAAAACAATTAATTCAAAATTTAAAATCAAAATAAAATCATTAACAGAACTCATATTAATTTTAGATATAGTTTTGTATTTGTATAATGGTAGTTTTTCGTTTGTTTAGTAGATTCCACACATAATATTATAATTTTTAATTTTTTAAAAGCTAAAATATTTAATTAATTATTTATTTTACATATGAAAACTCATATCAGAACAATTTTAACCTAATATATAATTGGCATACTACATCCTAACATTATTATATGTTGCTACAATGAATTCATGGTTTGGTTGGTATGGAGCATGTATATAATATCATTTCTCACTATTTTTATTTTCTGGAGTCAATTTGTGGAAGATCCTCAGCAAACAAGGCAAAAATGAGAACTGTGCTTTACAATTGCCTACCTGATTTGAGCTTTATTTTAACTGACTTTTCTTTGAAATGGAGGCCTAAACGTTTTGTTAATGAAATAAAAAGAGTTTGAAATTATAGTAATAATTGTTTTTTAAGATATTTTTAATCTGAAAATACATTAAAATAATATTTTTTTATTTTTATAAAATTATTTTTAGTATCGGTATATTAAAATAATTGAAAAATATAAAAATTTAATTTTAAAAGAAAATTTTCGGAAACTCCATTCATTCCCAAACGGGAAGAGTTCTTGAGTTCAATTATGAGGCTTAGCACTGTTCAAGGCCAGTCGGGGATTGGATTCAGAGTTACTTGAGTCACCAAGTCTGAGAATAACACAGTACATCTTGTTTACTTCGGCAGGAAAGGAATAGAACAGTTGATGATGCTAAAACTCTCCACAAGCGTATTCTAGTAAAGCAGGTAGGGCAGGCTGTCCAAATTTAGAGACTGAAAAACTAAAATGTTGCAGGAAGTGAGAAATAATCCCAGATATGTGGGCTTGTGTAGTAAACCAATGGAATCTTCAATCATAAGCTGAATCCAGCAGTTTTAACAATGTCTCTGCTTTCCGCATCTCTCTCCATTTCTTTGCTTCTTCCCATTGACTACATGACGCATACAAGTTACAGAACATCCAAAGCTCCCCGTCACCATGGTAATTAGCCCCGGAAGAGACAATCTTTAGAACTCTCTCACCAGTTTCAAGATCCTGATGAACTATACAGGCACTAAGAGAAGCACCCAGGATGGCCTTTTGGGGTTACATGGGGACTTGATGATGCAGGTCCATTATTAATGACTTATATTTGTACTTCAAATCCTTTTTCCAGGGACCCTAAATGAGCACAAGCAGATAGAACACCAGTTACACACTAAGATAATCAGGCAAGCAATTTGTATTCCATGTGATGATGTTCTTTGCTGGCATTTCCTTGAACAAATCACAAGCTCTGTCCATATCTTCACCTTGGATATATGCTGATAGTTTTTACTTCCATGGGACAGTATCTTTCTCTGCAATGAATCGAAGATGCTTCTCGCAGACACTTGTCTTTCCGATGCCTGGGTACCATGAGATCATGATATTGAAAGATGAGAGGTCTTTTTGAAGGCATGGAATTCAACACATTCAGTGCTTTCACCCATCTGATGATCGGTAGAAGCATATGCGTCTAAAATGGAATCCCAAGCACTCACATCTTGGACAGGCATCTTCTCAAACAATTCACAAGCATCAGAGAAGCAACCATGCGACCTGTACATGTTCAACATAGCAGTCTGGACGAATACATTGCTGGAGAAACCAGATTTTATTGTCTGGCCATTCAAAACATATATATATATATATAGACACACATGCAATGAAAATAATAAATTTAATTTTTTTTAGGAATTTCAAGAATTTTAACAAACAAATTTAAAGTTGTTTAAAATTTATATAAAAATCAATCAAGGATCATCAGATTTGCTTTCGACTTTAAATGATTGTCTTAAGGCTTAGATTGTGGCAAACTACAAACCATTCAAGAACCCGATCTTTAATACTAATCCACATGAATTACTAATAAAAAATCTCATAAATTCTTTTAGAAGAGATAAATTATTATGAATTTGAGTTCTAACTCTTTTATATATATATATATATATATATATATATATATATATATATATATATATATATGTTTATTAGGTGTTTTGTATTGTACAATTTAGTACACAAAAAATAAAAGGCACAATATTTTATGGATAGAAAAACTTGAAAATCCTATAAATTATGTATAGAAAAACCTGAAAATCCTATAAATTATAAAATATCGATTGTATACTATATAATATCACATATATTATTTTAAAATAATTTTAAAAATTCATTCAATCAAGTTTTTACTTGATTTTTCTAGGTTTAGAATTATAATTCATTGTATAAATTACATTATAGTCCTCAATTTCTAAAATTTATTTACAATCAAATCATACTTAATTAATCATCTCATTTTAATTTCTAATTAAAAATTTTTATATGTGTGACCTATTAGATTCTCTAATAAGTTGACTCAAGTATATATCATAATTCTAAATAAAATAGGATTAAATTAATTTATTTATTATCAATTCAAAAATTAATTTATTTATATTTAAAAAAATCAAGTATAATATCTGGTAATCTATCATGGTCCCAAATATATTATAAAAGTCATAAGTGATTTGATTTAACTTTTCAATAATCAATTTCTAAGTGTAATTATTGTCTCTTCATCAATAATATTTCAATTTAAATATTATAACATTGAGTGTGTCTTGTATGTCAAATCATGTTTGTTCTCAATACCATAATCATTGATTTTTTTTTTCAATAAAATTTAAAACTCTTTACAGATTTCATTTCAATTTGCATAAGGTTTTACTATCAATATTATTTGAGAATAAACATAATATTTTTCTTAGTTCATTTAAGGTGATGAAACAAACAAAACATTTTTTTAGTTCACTTAAGGTGATAAATACTCTCTTAATTATTCATATATCTTCATATAATTCATGTTATACCCAGTATTTATTTATTTATTATCTTTGATTAGGACAACATGTAACATGATTAAATCATAATATTCTCTATATAAAATAACATAATTATCTTAAGTTTAAGGATTAAATAATCTCTTCATGTGGAATTATTATACGGGTCAGTTCAATATACATGTCATTTAACAAACACTTATATATTAGTTTTAAAATATCTTTTATATATTAAATTATAACAAATAATTAGAGTTAATATATATCAGTTTTAACAATTTTAATTAATATTCATTCTTAATAGAATATTTATAATAACTTTATAAATTTATTTGTAATATATATATATATATATATATATATATATATATATATATATATATATATATATATAGACACACACCCTAACAAGGCAAACCCGATACATTGGCTAGACCAACTCCCATATGCAAACCCGATACATTGGCTAGACCAACTCTAGACCAACTCCCATATGCTTGAGTAAAACAGGGAACGTCTAGTTATCAGCATGAAAGCCAAGTTCTTGCAGATTCACATATGTTACCATATCCTGGACTGCATCACCTTTAAGCTTGTGTTTCTTGGTAATCTCATTGCATTTCCGCGCTTGAGAGGGCAAGAAGCAGTCGAGTTCATTGGCAAAACAATCTCCAATGGTTTAAAACTTTCGTTTCTCGTTCTCCTTTCGCCTGTTTGCTGCTCCTCCTCTCAATCTAGCTGATGGATTTTGTAAGGAGAGAGAACGGACAGGCAACTTGTGAGGCAAGAAATTGTGAACCAAGAGATTCTCCAAGGATAAGGTGAACTGAACATTCATTTAAGCTAAACGACAGGAAAAAAGACATCATTAATGGAGAAAATCGGGCCCCTTCAATGGGAAAGTAACAAAATTTTCAACTGTGGTACATGACTTGAAATCTAAATTTAGGAAGCTGGAAAATGTAAAGACTCGTTGATCTCGAGTGTCCTCTCTGAGAGAGACTTAATGGGCACTCAAGAAATACAAAAGCTTCACGTTTCTAGCATAACGAGCAAAGATCATGAGGAAACCTTGGAAAATATACAACTCTTTTAAATTATCTGTTCCTCCTGGTCTGCTGCTGAAATGCGGAGATCTTTGAATTTCAGTGAATTATGGAAAGCAAAAGGGTGGAATGGTTTGGTTTCGTGGGCTCCACAAGGCTGCACAACTTCCCATGAAGGCCAAAGAGAATTTTGCTCTAATTAAGAGAGCAAACTCTCACAAGCCTGAATACTAGAACCCTGTGTTGCCAACACTTCTTGCCCCGAAGGGTTTGAATTGATGCTCATCATGGCACTGCTAAATATAGCTTTCCTGAACCTGTCATCTTCCACCTTCTTCAGAACTTCCTTAAACACCTCGAAGTCCAGACCCTGAGCCACAACCAAGCTCCCAAGAATCTCACCAAAGTTATTTGGTGCTTTGGGTAAATCAATGCCAATATCATCCAACGATGAGCCATAAAGAAGACATCCAGTTCCAATATCTCTAGCTGTGAGGACATTTTTAGTGAGCAAGAATTCAAAAAGCTTTATGACAGGTTCCACACAGGGTGGGCTCTTCTCCAGTGCAAGAGCAATAGCTTCTTTAGCAACCTCAGGGTAAAAACTAGTATCCTTCAACTCCTCCACACATTGAAGTGCTTCATCAAGAATTCGAACACTGAAATATTCTTCCAGCAGAGAAATGGTTTTTCTGCGAAGATCATCAGGATTTACCCTTGTAGTAGGAGCAAGAGGCTTCTGAGGAGAAGGAATTGCTGACACAGCTGGAGCAACAGGCTTAGGAGTTTGACCTGCAGGTTCAGTTCTTGTACCAAAACCAGGTCGGGAAGGAGCACCACTGCCCTGCAATAGCAGACTTGGTTTCCCAGCTAAGACGCCACCACTTCCCTGAGGTAGAAGTCTTGCATTAAGTGGTGGTGATTTGTTGATCAGGGAAGTGGGGACATGGCCGGCGACCTGGGTTGGGCCAAAACTATTGCCCCTTGGCATTGCTCTGGATCGAGGAACTTCCCAGTTGTCAGCATCAAGCCCAGGCATTCCAGGCATTTTCATCATCCCAGGCATTCCAGGCATCATACCTCCCGAGCCAGGTCGGCCAATGGGGAAACCACCAGGGCCCACAACCCCAGTAGCATTACGACCATTTCTCATGACTGCAGTTGCACCTGGACGCAATCCGAGATTCTTCTCAGCTTCTGAATGGATTTCAGAGATGGTCTTTGCTTTAACCTGCCAAAGAACAAGTTTAGTACAGAAGCACTCAGTTTTTAAACAAACATCAAACGAAGTCTATGTAGCATTACCATCCTCTACATGAGTACATGTAGAAATCAGTAACAAGTATGAACTAACACTGGTGCCCCCACCTCCAAAACAATAAACCAAAGAAGAAAAGTACGGAGTACATGGAAAATTAACCTCTTCACGTCTAGGGACCCAGCTGTTAGCCCGAAGATCAAGAACATCACGAACCATGAACCTACACCGTGGTGCAAGATGTGGATTTGTTGTCAACTCCTTCAACCTGCTGAAATAAACATCATTAACCCGCCGAGCTTTTGGGTTTTCATCCAGTTGCTTGCCTATGGTGTTGAAAAATTGACATATTGCCTCAACATTTTCTTCTGCTGGGCAAGTTTTACTGTCACTGCCCAATAATTCCTGCATCACACAAGATACCCACACTCAGCAATCTAATTACTGCAAAGAAAAACAATGAGAAACAAATTGGTTTTAATAAGGACCTGAACAATATGGTGGACAATCTTTTCAGGCACCATCTTCTGCTTCAAAAGTTCCCCAATAAGGCGCATGTTCCCCATAGTTCGCAGCTTAACCAGTCGTTCCTTATCCCTGCGTTCCATTTCTTCTTCAGGAGCAGTCAACTTGCTAATTTCCGCCCTCAGATTGCCAGCACCTTCAAATGCCTCCTGGCAATTGTTCAAGAGAATCCGCTTAAAAGTGATTTCTTTCCCACCGGGCTCATCAGATGGGAATGGAGGAAGCTTCTCATTAAGGTCAGAGCATAAAAGAGCATACATGGGACAGAATGTGGGCTCCAGCACTGCCTTGTCAAATATTAGTGAGATAACACCCTGAAATACAAACAGCTCCAGTTCTATTATCGACTATAAAATTAAAAAGTGCTGAAAATCCAAAGTGCTTAAGAGATGTATAACGGGAACCTTTAAAATATCAGGTGTCGTAATTCCAGAGTCAATCAGTTGCCCCTTGAGAACATCAAACTTCTCTGGTGTCAATTTGTTTAATATACTGCACCGAAAATACAGCACTAGTTACAACATAAATCACTACAAGAAGCTGTTGCATTAACCACATTCAAAAATTGTTTCCACGGTCAAAGCCTCTAAAAATCCGGGTCTTTTTCTTGGAGGAATGTTAGAGTAACAGATCAACTAAATGACCACGTACCCTTTCACTGTCTTCAAGACACGTTCCTCCTCAGAGAGATTGCCTCTTCGAACTGACCATGGCACTTCAGCCTTGATCAAAGCAGGAGCAGGCCCTACCTGGTTTGAACAAGATGTTAACCATTTTTTCAAAATAAATATTGAAATAATGCTAAACATGCATTAAAATGACAATGAACATCATTTCTTTATCACACAGGCAGTGTTAATACCTTTTGCATTATTACAAACAGGCAAACTATGAATTTCAGAATGATCTAGCTAAAAAGTTACCCGTGGGTTAGCAGTGATTTGAGCACTTGCAAACTGGGAATTTAGCTGGTCTTGCCGGTTGTAAAACTCCTTATTTTCTCGAATTGCTTCCCGAGATCTGTCCTCTCCAAAAGCTGCTGACCTACCACGCCAATCACGGTTGTCTGGCTCAGAGTAACGACCCTGAGATTGAGGTTGGAGCTATACAAAGTTCAAAAATAGATTAGTAAAGATATAATTTTTCAGCATCTATAAACATAAACATGAGAAGAAAAGACTTGTCAGGCACATGCACCGAAATGAAGAAGAAAAGAGAAAGGATAGAAAATCACAAAAGCCACAGCTTGACAGCAACACCTAATTTTGACATTTATACTAACAGTATAAAGAGAACATGAAGAAAAGGCATAATATGAAAACTTACGCTGCCATCTGCATGGCTCCAAGTTTGATCCTCACCAACAAACTCGGACTCAATTTCTTGTCTGATCTTCAGAATATCCTCTGGAACATTTTCAACCTATAAAAAAGGAGTGGCCACATAAAGTTAAGATGTAAACCAATTTGCGTTTATTAAATAGGTTCAATGAAGAAGTACTAAAGCAGTTGCTCCATATTATATACGTCAACAAATGCAACAGAAAAAGAAGAAAACAAGAAAAAATATCCATATTCCAGCCTCAGAACTAGAAAACAATCTTCCATACAATTACCTCTTTAAGTTGCAACAGTTGGTCTCGCGTGTAGCGAATGCGCTCGTGGTCTTCAAACCGCAATTCACCGGTCTACTCCAAAATAGCAATCAATCAGCAAAATCAAAGCATGTTTCATATAGCCTTCAATGGAAATAATTAGAAAACATATCCAAAAAGGAAGCCAATTCATTGGAATTAAATGCATAAAAATAAAAACCCCAAAGACTAATCAACAAACTAAACTATCTACCCACCCTATCACAAATCCTCTATCAGAAAAAACAGATACCAGGAAACCAACATGCCAATTACATGCAGTCTGTATGACGACTAAAAAACAGGGAAGGGGAAAGAAACTAAACTAAGGAAAAAAAGGGAAATCAAATTTATTTCGTTTGGATCAAGAGAGATGAGAGTAATTAAGTTTTCTTTGTGTATTGATGGAAAAGAAAGGGAAAATTTTGTTTAAAGGATACAATGAGCAAAATCCAGTCAATTTTTTCATTTCCTCCCATCTACGGTGGAAAACTTTTGTGTCAAAAAGGAAAGTCAATGCTTCCCTTCCTTTCTTTTTCATCTAAAGAAAAGGAAAGTGGTTTAATTTCCTCTGTATTACTCTTTTCCATTCCTTTCCCTAAAATCATTTACACTGATAAAGAATAGACTAAAAAAAGACGAACACAACCATATTGCATCCTCTAAGGGGTGTTTTCATGTAATGTAGGTTCTTTATGGGCATCACTAAACTCCTTGAAAACCCACCTAAATCCCACATAAACATTGCTGTGTGTCCATATTTACAGCAGGTAACACAAAAACTGAAGTGCCCCGCCAAGAATTTGGACAGTCTAATCACATTCTCATTTACAATTTTCACATTACTACAAAGGTTACTTCTTTTTAACAAAACAATGGCAATAAAAACTTGTTAGAAAAAAAAATCAAACTTTTAACGTAATTACACAGAAGAAATCACAAAAAAAACTGTCAAAAACAATGAAAGGATTGAGTCTTTTCAAAAACCCGGATCTGAGAACATGAAATACGAAAGATAGAATGAGTCTTTTTTGGTACCTTGAAAGAAGGGAAAGATTGAGAAGCATCAGAAAGCGAAGCAGAAGCAGACTCAAAGCGAGAGGCGGAAAATCTGGTGCCACGGGGACCACCACCGCTACCTCCTCCTGGTCTCAAGCTTATCACCGTTGTCTGATCTGCCTGCATAACTTAAACCGCAATTGTTTAGAGAGATAGGGTTTTGAAATGAGGGATTTTATTCTGATCAATTTGGGGGTAAGGAGAAGAGGGATTGTGGTTTTCCCTCCCTGTCTGCTAGAGAGAAAAGAGGAGGCTGGAGTTCTGAGAAAAAACCCTTTTTATGGTGCTCCTCCTAGCTGTTACTTCTTTTTGTATTTTATTTTAAAAAAAAAAATCGGTGCTCTTGACGTTTTATTCTTTATTTTTTTTATTTTAAATTTTTGATGATTTTTTTTTATATTTTTTATGAAAAAAAAACATTATGTCCGAAACTTATTAGAAAATTCATGAAATATATATATATATTTTGTTTAAAACATTTTTATTTATATATGCTTTTTAGTCTAAAACTTGATAAGGCGGGGATTTAATAAATAAAATTGGTGAGAGAATATCCTAAATATTATGATATGAAAAAAAAAAATGCATCGTACAGAAATAATATTACAGTTTACAAATTATTGTCATGGGCTTGTTTAGGTACAGCTTGTTACCGGGCTTGGATACAAAGATGTCCTTGCCTGGCCCATCACACCCTTTTAACTGTGAAAGGCTTCATTGTCGTGTTTTTAGAAAAAATAATTTTTTTAGCTTAATTTTTTTATTTTTTTTATATTTTGATGTCAGAAAAATAAATTATAAAAAATAAAAAATATTATTTTAATATATTTACAACACTTTAAATAGCAATATTTACCATTCCCGTAGCTTTAAGTGTGTTTGTCATTATGATGTATTGTATTTTTTAAAAGTTTTTCCTTAAAAATAAATTAAAATAATTTTTTTCATATTTATTTTTATATAAATACATTAAAATTATTAAAAAATACTAAAAAATATTAATTAAATATTTTTACAAGCTAAATATATTTTTTAAATATAATTTTAAATACAAGACACATTTATAGTCTAGTCTCTTTTTATCATAAACAAACAAAACTCGTAAGCTGCAAAGATTCCATAAATTTTTTTAAAAAAGTTTATAATTTCTACTTTTTATTACATATTTATTTTAATTTAAATTTTTTTAAAATTATTATTTTTTAAAAAATATTTATTTAAATAATAAAGACTCTTTAAATCTACTAAATATGATATTTAATAGGTATCAATTATCAATTACTTTTTCTTATTATATATTAATTACTGGTTATCGCAATCTTGATTTAGTAAAATAAATTAAATTTATAAAATTAAAAAATTATTCAATAAATAAATTTTACTATTAATCTATTTATATATTTTTTAGAGCATCACAGTAAACAAATAAAAAAGAAAAGAAAACTACACATAAAAAACCGCCAGACCATGCATAACATGTACTCTTGTTTTTATTTTTTTATATAACATAATAAAAGATATTTTTTCAATTTTTTTTTAATGTTAAGTCTAAGAATAAAATCAAATTTTGATTGACATGTAGATTATTCTACTTGTAAAGATAATTATTAAAAAAAATTAAAGTATCTTTAAATCATCTTTTACATATAAAAAATAATTTTGCTTGATTGATATCTTTGAAATCCCTGTCATGTTCCATTGATGCAATAACCAAAAGTTTGTTTCTCTTCAACTTTCGCTGAAACATGAATCTTATTATCTAGATTAATCACCCAAGTGTCATGAGCAAAATTATTAAATCAGGTCATTGAAAATATTATCCTATATTAATATAACTTAATAAAAAATGATTTTATTTTAATATTTTTTAAAAATTAAATAATACCATTTAATAAAATTAAATAAAATTTCATCTAGATTATTCAGGTCAATTTTTATATAATTTAGTTTTAGTACCAAGATACAAAATGCTTCAAAAATATTTTTAACAAAATTGCATGTATTTTCTATAATTTTTTTATTTTTCATTTTATTACATTAAAAATATCTAAAACATATCAATAAATAACATTAAAAAAACATAAATTAAACTACATTACCCAACACTCAATCTAATTTAAGAATAACGTGATCTAGAATATTTTTAAAATATATTAAAATAAAATTTTATTTTTAATATAAACGTATCAAAACTCTCTCTCTCTCTCTCTCTATATATATATAGACAACACTCTTTTAAAAAACAATTAAAAAAAAAAACAATTTCAAACCCGCTCTTCAGCCACCAAAGCAAGCTAGATATGTCAAGAGACAGTGTTCGGACACGCTCAAAGCCCCCTGTGCCAAAAACATTCAAGACAGAGAAAGACCACGTGGGACACTAACTTCACTCCCGCAGAGAATCCAAGTTCCAGTTCCTATTTCCACCTCCTGTTCACGTTCCATTAGGACACAAACATAAGCTTGTCTCACTCTCTCTCGAAACTCTCACCAACTCCCAAAATCCGTCAAGCAAGCATTAACACATGGCTTCCTTAACTCTCTCTGCAACTTTCCATTCTTTATCTTTACCAGGTGTGAACATCCAGTCCAATAAAACAAGCCCAACAATGGCTTCCTTTGTCTCAGCCATCAAGTCCTCACCTGTGTCATCTAAATCTGCTTTTTTGCAACATGGGTTCTCTCTACAATCTCCAAATCTTCCTGGTTTAGCCTCTAAAGCTCCTTCCCTTGGTGTTTTTGCTAGAGCTACCACTAAGAAGTCTGTCATGATTTCACTGTGAAGGCTGTAGCTCTTTTTAGAAAGTTCATGGGCTGCAACAACTGATTCAGTTGTTTACCTTGTGATGTTTATGAGTTTTGAAAAATAGCTTCTTCTTTTTTTTCCTGCAAAGAAAAATTGGACTTTGTTGTGTGTATGAGTGTGTGTTGCTTGCAGTTATTAGGTCAAATTATTAGAGTGAAAGATGAATATTTGCCGCGTAATCATCAATAAAATATGAACTTTGAGATTAAGTGGTATGTATGAAACAGGCCAAATTGTTATTATATGCTATATGCAATGGTGAAAGTTTTGAACTTGACATATTTTTGGACTGCCTGTATTGGCAGACAGTGTCTAAGAATCAAAGGTCACTTATTTTGAGTTGATTGTTTTCTTCTTTATAGGTTTCTGCCCCCCTGGAATATAGTGTTTGTGCCTGTAAGATTTGAAGTTTTTGATTCATAATTGCCTATGAAATGTAAAGTGGGGAATGACTTCTTCCATTTACTCTACGCAGGATATTGATGGGAAGGGTGTTCCTCTAAGCAAATTTAAGGGGAAGTTCTCTTGATTGGTAATGTTGCTTCGAAATGGTACTCTCTCCTTCAACAATGTTTTCTTTAGTGATCTAGTTTGTTAGCGTTTGGTTACTGTGCGAAGATGAGGACATAAGAGAAACTCTTTGTACTTCATGAGACAAATTTATTTTATGTTATCTTTCTTCAATCTCACACATTCTATGTATCTCTCTCTTCTATCCTATGACACTAACCAAATTAATGTAGTTTAAGTAGCTATCTGATTAGATTAATTCAGTTCGTGTTTTATATATGATGTCTATGTTTGTAAAACGGACCAGATTTTTCATTTAACTGAACTTTGTGCTGAAACATGAGATCTTAATGGGAGTGCTTGCTCTGACTCACAGTGGTTTTGCATCAACAAATTATTCAGAACTCACACGCCTATATGAGAAGTACAAGACTGAAGGTAAGCTAATATTTTTCAAGGAAAACATTTGGTTTTTTTTGGCATTTTGGTACCTGCACCCTGATTGTTGTGGAAAGAATTTCTGTTTTAGTAAGCTTAAGAATACCTTTGCTATGAGGCTGTCATTTGAATTGGTGTTGATCTTTCTCTCGATTTGATATCTCCTTGCATGCTCCTGGCTCTCAAAGCCTTTACACATGTAAACATGCGGCCCGATTTGTGCTAGGGAGTGATAGAATTCTGGTATTTGAATACTATTAGAGTAGGGATTTGTCTGTCTCATACGTGTTATGTACATATAATTTCTGCTACCCCTTTTTAACGAGCAATCTAATGTTTTGTCATGCATCTAAAGCTCTTCTGACTTTGTATTCGCCTGGTGTCCTTCAACCAGAGGACATTGAAAATTTGCAAGATCAGGCTGGCTCCTGGCTTTGTTAAGATTGTAACAGTAACAATATCATCAGATCAATAAACCATTCATGGACACATATCTATAGGGAATAGGGATATTCCCATATCTGCACTATTGTGTAGCCTCTACGTATCATTTCTTTAATCAATTTAAAAAATTTAAATCTCAGTGAAAATATTTCTTTTTCGTTGAATCGACGAAGCAACATGGATTATATTACTTGCATTGCAGGATTTGAAATTCTGGCTTTTCCTTTCAATCAGTTTGGTGGGCAAGAACCTGGATCAAACCCTGAACTTAAACAATTTGCTTGTGCCAGGTACTAAGCAGAATTTCCAATATTCGATAAGGTATGCAGAATTATTTCTCTCCTGTCAGTAAAATGTCTCTTTGAAAAAGAACAATTAATTACTCAAGGTGTTGCACTACAGGTTGGTATGAATGGACCAAGTACAGCTCCGGTTTATCAGTTTCTGAAATCAAGTGCTGGAGGATTTTCAGGTGGCCTGATCAAGTGGAACTTGGTGAAGTTCTTGGTGGACAAAAATGGCAAGGTTGTTCGCCTTTTCAAATCGAGATACATTTCCTCTTCTACTTAGAATTCTTCTAATTGACATGATTGATAGGAAGTGGTAGCAACTAACATCTGTTCTATAAAACATGCTGTCTGCCTAAAAAAAAATAGTCTTCACAATTCATGTATCAATCGTTTTTCTTAATTTTTCTTCTCCTCTTTCGCTGTTCCAGAAGGACATTCAGAAGTTCATCTTGGAATGAATGTTTGTCATCACTGTTAAAGGAAGAAAAACAAATCAATACATGTAAATTTGTGCTCCAGTCATCACAGTTTATCCACAAGTGTTTTCTGCAACAGGAATCTGAGAAAACTATGTTTAAATTGCCAGAAATTTAGCGTTCGACTATGATGAAGATATTGAAGATGTATTGTCAAAAGGTTCCTATTACAATTCTGCTACTCATGCAAACAGTAAGTGTAGGTGTGTGTGTGTGTGTATACAAGAAGTGCAAATCTGTTATAGTAAATATAGTTGATATTGTGCCTAGGAGAGATATAACTGTCGTGATTGATTCTTACAATCAATTGAGCATTACATGTTTGGATGTTGGCTGGCATTGTGGGATCTTTTTGTTGCAGGATTTTCCCCAGTATCTCTGATACACCCCCGCAAGATAGGGCTGCTGTCAGCAAGACCAATCTTAAACCGCAACTGTTCTGTGCGATGCTTAGAAAGAGGCTTGGTGAGAAGATCCGCGAGCTAATCTTGAGTGTGAACATGATGGACTTTCAGCATGCCCTTTTGAACCATATAATGGACAAAATGCAGGTCAATTTGAAGGTGTTTCATGCGAGAATGTTCCCCCTGGATTAAGACTAAGTTCAGTAGCACCCAAGTTGTCACAGAGTAATGTTGGTGGCGAACAGATAGGGAGGCCGAGTTCCTGACATAGGGACAATAACCAAATTGTTTCAGATCCTGCTCTGGAAAGGGCCCTATACTCTGCCTCCATTGATGATCTGGCAGTAGCCCTTTGTTTTTGTGAATTCCAAAGATGAGATTCGGACCTAGGAAGCAAATGCAGGTAGAAACAAAGTAAAAAAATACGTGTTTTTTATTGTTTGTTCTATAGATTAGATAAAAAAAACATAACTATAACTTACCACATTTTTATCTCAAACACGTATTAAGAATATGAATATATTTGTTTAATGTGTTGTTCTTCAAAAACATAAAATTTATGTTTTTTTGTGAGGTGAGCCATGAAATTTATATTTTTTGTGACTCAATTTTGCTCTAATTTTTAATTCTGCAATAGTTTATGCGGTCTAAAAATTTCAGTATCAGCCATAAAACTAGGTTCATGTGATGATTTCGTGGTCGGCAGGACTCATCACGTAACGTCCTTACATAAACATATTCTGACTTGATCTTCAGTTAACTTGACTAAAATTGTTATAAATAATATAATTAAAAGTTACAACTAAGTAGATATTATTTTTAGAAGTAATTTAATATTTTTATTATGCATAAAAAAATAAAAATACTCCTTGCACAACCTTGGTAGACTAATGCTCTTGTGAAATGACAAAAATACCCCTTAATAGCTAAGCATTTAGTTTGTTTTAGCAGGGACTAATTGGAAAGAACACATTGTTGCCCATCCATATTTTTTTTCCCACGTTTTGGTTTTACTTATAATAATATAATATCTAACTTAATTAACAAAGTTTATAGCATTGAGACACCATCACATACACACATATATAAAACAAAATAGAAAAAATAACGTGGCAATTTTATAGTGGCTCTTTATAATTGTAGGACCCACAAACTTTTCTCAAAGACAATCATTTTCAATCTACTTTCATTTCGTACCAAGAAAAAGGCCATAAACCCTTGCCCTAAGAATCCACAGCTTCCGCTTGCAATTCAAGCTATGGTACCCAAATTTCTCCTCTGATTTTCATTATTTACTGAATCCCCAGTTCGATTCTATTTCAAATCTCTAATTTTCTCTTAATCTGATTTTCTATTTTTAAATCAGGGTTTCGAAATAATGAATGAGATTTAAGTTTTTGTTTGATTGAATTTGTAAATTATTGAACTTTTTAGTTTCTTAAGAAATGAGCTTTTGTTAATTTTGGTTAAGTTTCATGCTTTGCTTCTTCTTCTTCTTCTTCGGGTGTTTTTGACTGTTTATGTTTTTTATGTGTAGGCAAATAGGCACACAATAGTTTTGATGCAGACCTCTCAAAATAGAGCTACCAGAACTTTCATGGATTATGACTCCATAAGTCAAGCTATGGATGGTATGTGAGTTATGTCCTGCTGCTGTTGTGTTACTGTAGAGTTTTTTGTTGATTGTGATTGGCTCTGTGAGATTTTATTTTTATTTTGAAGATTGGAGTAGATATAGTAGCTTGTTAGGCTTAAAAGGTTTTTGTTTTTATGGTATTTTTATGCCCTCGGTCAAGAAGGGTGTTTCCTCCTCTCATGTTTGTTGCTTTTAACATAGTACCTGTGTCCATATAGAGTGCAGAAGTAATGGAATTGGTGTAATTGATTGTGGGTTTATGGTTGTGCTGTGCACTTTACAGCTTAAGGAGCTTTTTCAACTTCATTCAGCCATCTTAGTTGTAGTAGTTACATGAATATTGTTATCTCTTAGGGTTATTGATTCTCGTTCCATCGTCTACTTTTGATACAGGGTATACTCTGTTCATTTACTTTTACTCCCTTTAGTTTTTTAGCAGGAAATGAAGATATTGGTGTTGTATACACTGTGTTTGGAATTTGATTGATTCTGTTCTGATCACGTGACATCTTAATGTTATTTGGTAGTCCAGCTTTTCACTTTATCCTAAAGGCTGTCTTTGCTTGTATAATGGCTGAGGTGACTCTTATGAAATAGGCTGTCAAATTATAAAATGAACCCATCACAAGCTTTTTAACCATTTGCTTAGCGCTTAGATTTATTTTTCAATGAATGTATTGTTGTTAAAATCTCCTTGCTCATTGAGGTTGTTTGTCGTGAGCATTTGTAGGTATTTGTGCACTATACGAAAGGAAGCTCAAGGACCTAAATCCAGCCAACAGAAACATCACTTATGATATTGGAGATCTCTACAATTTCATTGATGGCCTTGCAGACATGAGCGCATTGGTGTATTTCTCTCTCCTTCTCTCCACTCACACGCACATCCAAAGAGTTTGAAGCTGGCTATTGATTACCTTTAGACGTCCATGTCAGCTATCATGCTCGGGTAGCTAAGAGTATTGCATTTTGACTCTCAAAATTATTTTTACTGGGAGGTGAAAATATTTAATGTGCATTTAAATATCCTTGAACCTCGCTGGTGAAGAGTATATATTCCCACCATCACATTCAATGTCAATCTTCCCAAACAGTTGTGATGAGTGCCAAGAGAATTTTCTTCCATTAAACACCGTTAGCGAATGGCCCACAAAACTTAGATTTCATCTTGTTTGTGAATGAGAGTTTTCTGTTGGAAAGACTAAGGTACCTCGGGCCATTTGGGCTATGCTTGAAGGGAAAATAGGGCAATTATTACTAAGCTGGGTCATTCTGCTGTCTCTTTATATTTATTAAGCCAGCTACATTCCAACTCCAATATCCATATCCAGGGCAGAAGCATGGAAATTCTCTTGATTTTTTGAATGAGATGTAGCTTTATGTAATTAGCACAAAGACTTGCATGGATTTTTTATGATTGCTTTTGCGGGATAGCTGATGCCCTGTTTATTTATTTCTGTCTTGCAGTTATGAGCACTCAATTCAGGCCTACCTTCCAAATGACAGACAGTGGATCAAACAGCGGCTGCTTCAACATCTTAAGAGATTGGCACACTAAAATGATAGCTAGTAATCAAGTTTTCTGCGAGTTGAATCCAATAGAAATGCGAAATACATTAAAGTGCGATTTAGTGTATTGCGTAGGCTTTGTTCTAAATCCCATGTTGTTTGATTTGGAAATTTTATAGCTTCTCTGTTCATCTCACTATCTTTCCAACATGCATGTATAATCATAACAATTGAAGCTCTGCTCGGGTTGCTGATGAAAGGCCACTTTTGTTGTTTGGTCGGTGTATTTTTATGTCAAGATCTTTTAGTACACTTGGTAAAAGTTCAAATTTGTCTCTTGCCCAAATAATTAATTTTGAGAAATTGTCATATCAACTTCTCAAAATCCACTATAAATTAATTTCTTGTTTGTTCAAAATTTTATGTGATGAATGAACTAGGCATGGTTGGATGCGAACTTTTTTTATAATATCAATAATAATAACAATAAATATTATTGTTGTTGCTGCTGCTCTGCTGTAATTGTTTACCCGTACTCTTAACCTTAAACTTAACATTAAAAATACATTTTGAGTTCTTTATGTTAAAGATTTGTTAGTTCTCGGTGCTCTGTTTTTATTGTTTATTAGTAATTAAAATATTATCAAAATAAAATTATATTTTATTTTTTTAATAAAATAATAAGATTTATAGGCTATAAATATTTTATGAGTTTTTCAAGTTAAAGATTCATAATTTTTTTTTTATTAATATTTTTAATATATATATATTTTTAAAATATTATTATATTATTTTTTTTATAAAATTATTGATTTAATTATTAGGGAATCTTCGTATTTATGAAATGAGATTTTTTACAGATATTGATTATTGGCTAACCAGCTTATTAAGTATCGTCTGCTATTACTATAATTATTCGTTACTCGACTTGCTAGATATATATCTTCACATGCTATCAGTTATTATATATCTTGATTATAAATAATAAGTCAAATTACTTAAATTAATAAATCAGTCAATTGTCTATATCAATCAAGATTTGTTGATTTTATTTTTATTTAAAAAACAATGTTATTTTTACTTATTTTATAAAATAAAAAATAAATTAACTTGAGTTAATATGAATCCATTCTTCTAATCCATAACTCAAGACTCATTTTTAGAATTTTCAAATTAATTAAATTTAAAAATTATAAGTTCATTTTCAAATCAAATTTAAAAACTATAAAAGCAATAAAAAAATAAAAGAGAAGTAGAGTAATAATGTATGTGGAGAGGAAAAAGTTTTTTTGTTTCCTCTTGTATTTCTAAAATTTTAATTTAGATATTTAATGATATCCTAATACTTCAAATTGGTCTAAAAATATAAATATTTATAGTTGGAATCAAATTTTTTTAAAAAAAATTGCTTCAAATTCACGCTAATTTACATTTGAGATAATTTAAAATTAACCTCAATAAAAATGAACATCCATGCCAAAACTAAAAGTTGTAAGCATGACAATAAAATTCTTTAAATGAATAGCATTATTCAAATTTATATTAAAATTTAAGTGATATAACAACTCAACCCAACTTATGATTGAATAACCTAATTAAACCCGAGTAAAACGATCTATCTTTAAGGATTTTTTTTTTAAGTTTTTGTCCAAAATAAAAAGATAATATTTTGAGATTGATTCGGTGACCTAAAAATTCAGTGACCCGGGCCTCTAGTTAAGTTATATTTCGGGTCAAATTTAACAATTATGCTCAAATCAGTTAATCTTCTTTTTTGATGGGCTAGATCTGGGCCCATTTACTAGTATCCATCTTTTAATGAAAAAAGAGCCCAAAAAAGTCACCCGCCTCCTTTCTCCATCGAGATTGATTGTTTTACTTCATTGAATCAACAGCTATAACATCACCAAGAAAACTGAGAACTCCCTTTACCAGCCCCAAATCACCCTCCACAAAACCCCTATTCGCTCAACTCAGCTCTACTCGGTTCGTTCTTCTCACTCACCCACTCACTTTAAATTTGTCTTCGACATCAGTTTTCTTTCGTTCTTGCTACACTTTTGTAACTGCAAGTTAGAAAATTGATTTCAATGACTTGGTTCGGTAATTTGAAAGAAGCCCTAATATCGATTTGGTTGACTGATTAGGTCTAGTTTGTCCAGAAGTTTGGCGATCTTAGAATTTGTTAGTTGAATAATTAGGTTTAGTTTGATTGGTAGGCAAACTTGGTGGTTTTTGGAACTGAATTCAGGGTTCTGTTGCTGTTGCTGTGGTGCTTTATTGTATGCTGACTTCATTTTTTTATTGATTTATTAATTAACGGATTTGAGCTTGGATACTTTTTTTTTTGTGAGTTGACTGAACTTTGAACTTTGAAATTGTTTTAATTCCAGAATCTAATGCAAAGATGAGTTCTTTCTCCATCACGAGAAAAAAGACTCCATTCCAGAAGCATAGAGAGGAAGAAGAGGCGAGGAAAAAGGTGTGTGATGTGTGTGTGTTTGCTGTCATTGCCTGAGTTTTGAACTCATGCGGTTTCTATTGATTGAAGAAATTTGGTAGTTTTGTTTATGGGTTGATTTTCTGATTTTTTTGGTGAAGAGAGCGGAGGATGAAACAGCTCGTTTGTATGCGGAGTTTGTGGAGTCGTTTCAAGGGGATAATGCACCCGGATCAAAGACTTTTGTTCGAGGTGGAACAATCAATCCCAATGAGAAATTGAAGATTGATTCTAAAGGTTAGTTAGGAATTTTGATTGCTCATTAATGTTAATGCACGAGTCTCTTTCTCCCGTTGTTTTTCTTTATTCTTAACTGTTTCACACTATGGATAAATAAATAGTTTTATATTGTTACCGGACACATTAATAAAAGTATGGGCCTTTTTTATCATTCGCGGATGGCAGGTGAAAAGTCGAAAGATGGGGTATCTGTTCCAAAGAAGGGAAGTAGGTAAATTAATGCTTTTGATTGATTAACCATGTTCCCATGCTCTTTTGGTAAGGCATCACCAGAATGAGAGAATTGTGTGGTGATAAAATCCTCAAGTGTAGTTTTGGATTTGTTAGTTTTGTACATTGAAGAAAATAGGAAAAAAAAGTTTATTTGTGTGCTTTTCATACTTGATGGCAATAAAAATCGAAATTGATAATCATTTGAACCAATTATAAGTGAGCATAGATTTTGTGTCGATCCCTAATTTACGCTTTTTCAACACAGAAAATTTTCAATCTCTTAGAATAGCAACCTTTGATTGATTTTTTCAAAAGTGTGATATTCTAAGATGTATTCTTTAAAGGAATAGTACTGACTGATAATAACCATTAACCATGTTGTTTTTATTTGTTGACTGCCAAATTTTTAAAATTTTTGGATTTGAAGGGCTAAAAAGAGACTGCAAAGTCAAATAACTAATACATTTTAATAGTTCGAGGCACTTAAAAAATTTGAAAATAGAGAACACGAGAATACATCATGAGGTTCATCCTTAAAGGGGATGTGGATAGCACTTGTTAGATTATGGCTGCAACAGCAAAATAAACAGTTGTCTTCGTGACATAGAAGTTTATCTGCAATATTACTTCTGCAGGTATGTTCCATCTTTCATCCCACCTCCTATGGCATCCAAGGGAAAAGAACTTGAGAAGAAGGTTAGCATTTTGATAGAAGGCATCTATATCTGTTGGTTCTTAAGGCTCTTCCTGTGACAGTCAATTTCATGTGTACTCATATTTTTGCAGAGGGAGGAGGAGAGACCAAAGGAGAAGGAAAAGGGAAAGACTCGAAACATAGATCATTTTATGGAGGAGCTGAAGCATGAACATGAGATGAGGGAGAGGCGAAATCAAGAACGGGAACATTGGCGCGAAGGGCGCCATAATGAAAGTTCTGCTGTAAGTCCCTAGTGCAAATGCGTACACACTATATACTCACACTTTGCATAGTTTACCACTCTTGAACATAAATGGATCTTTAACTAAGGTTTTCCTTTTCTTTTCCTTTTCCCCAGCCATCTAGTCGTTTTGATGAACTACCTGATGACTTTGATCCAAGTGGAAGGCTGCCTGGATCATTTGATGATGTTGATCCACAAACCACAAATCTTTATGTTGGGAATCTTTCACCACAGGTCAGATTGTTACTCTGAATTGTTATTTCTTTTTTGCATCTCTACATGTTAATTCTCTGTTATTTATACAGCCAAGGACATTTTAATTCTTGCTTTTATGTCTAGGTCGATGAGAATTTTCTTCTGCGAACTTTTGGAAGATTTGGGCCCATAGCTAGTGTGAAGATAATGTGGCCCAGGACAGAAGAAGAGCGGAGACGGCAAAGAAACTGTGGATTTGTAGCTTTCATGAATAGAGCTGATGGGCAGGCTGCAAAGGATGAAATGCAAGGTTTGATCATTTACTCTTATTAACCCATGTTTTTCGGGTATTTACTTTGTGCCAAAGTATCTCCTGATATGACGAGCACTGCACATCTTTCATGATTATTGTGTATCAATATCACTAATTTGTGGTTTATTTTAGCTGGATACCATTTTATTTGAGCTACTATTCAAATATTCATTATATGGAGCAGAACACTAGAGTGATTGAACTAATTTATTTCATGTCATAGGAGTTGTTGTGTATGAATATGAGTTGAAAATTGGGTGGGGAAAATCTGTGGCTCTTCCATCACAGGCATTACCTGCTCCACCACCTGGACAAATGGCTATTAGGAGTAAAGAGGTATGTAATAGTTTCCCACCTTAACCTATTGCTCATATCAGGTTGATCTATATGCATACTGCTTTTTCCTTTTGTGAACCAGTAATTGATGTATGGTACATTGATGCACATACTAATCTGATGCCACGAGACTAATTTCCTTTGAACAAAATAAATGCGTTTTCATTTAACATTCTTAGCATAAATGGGCAGCTTAAGGCAGGTTACTTTCTTTCTTCATATGGAATGTTTATAAAATGTTCTTATTGTGTTTGATAGGGTGCCACTGTGATTCTCTCTGGTCCATCAGGTCCACCAGTGACCTCTGTCCCAAATCAGAACTCTGAACTGGTAAGTTCACTAACTACTGCTTGCTTTATTCTAGCAAGAATGTTTTGCAGCTATGATACTCATGAAAATGAACTGTCATGTGGTAACATGACTGGAACATCGTTATGTTATGTTTTATTGATAAATGAATTCCTTTTGGAATGATGAGGTTTTTTCTTTTCTTGGATGGCCATCTGATCCTGGTATAGAGCGTTTTCTGTCTCGAGGTTATGTTTGTCAAGCATCAACAGTTCAGAACAGTTATTGTTGTTGTCCCTTTGAAATATAATTTTGATTACTTGTTAAAAGAAATTATTTTTGGTTCATATTTTAACTGAGCCCATGATAACTAAATTCTGAGTTATAGTTCCCATGGTCCATTCACGAATTTAATGGTTGGATTCATTGGTCAGAGATGATATAATGAAGTTTTAGCATGTTATTCCAAGCACAAGTTAGTGACTTAATTTGGTGTCTAGGTTCTTACTCCAAATGTTCCTGATATAATGGTTTCTCCACCTGAGGATGATCACCTCCACCATGTGATTGATACAATGGCTCTATATGTTCTTGATGGAGGATGTGCTTTTGAACAAGCTATCATGCAGAGGGGTCGTGGGAATCCTCTTTTCAACTTCTTGTTTGAGCTTGGATCAAAAGAACATACTTATTATGTTTGGAGGCTCTATTCTTTTGCTCAGGTATCCCTTCTATTATGCATGGATCACATGACTCAGATGTATTTTTACTTCTTTTATAGAAATTTTGGACATTCTTAGAAAAATGACCTTTACTGTATGAGGCTAAGAGTGCTAGATTTTATGGCATCTGCCATTTCTCTGGTGCCCTTCAACATCCAGTGGACCTTGGTTTGATAACTAGAAATAGGTCTCCCAGTGCCATAAACATCCCCTCCCTCCAAATAGGATTTAATCCAAGATCTCATTTTCGATACTATGCTTAAACTATTGAGGTTTTTCTTCTCAGGGGCCCCAATCATCTTCCTTGATTTCTTTTACTTATGTTATTTATGCAAAATTTCTTACAAAGCAATCTCTTTTGCAAAGAGAAACTATCATTTCATTTACTCACCTGTATGCAGATTTGAGAATGATCAATTATGCTTGGCCTGCAGGGTGATACTCTTCAAAGGTGGCGAACAGAGCCTTTTATCATGATAACTGGTAGCGGAAGGTTATTACTATTTCAATGGCTATTCGTGCTAGCCTTTTCTGAAGGACTCGTGTAAAATTTTGAATATGTTGATATGTTGTACTGGAGAATAACATAGCATTATCCTTTTTTTAGATGGGTGCCACCACCTCTGCCCACAGCAAAGAGCCCAGAGCATGAAAAGGAGTCTGGTAGTACATATGCTGCTGGAAGAAGCAGGGTATATTTACTTTTTTGTGGTAGGAATAGCTTTTGTAAGTTGTATAATTGCAGAGTTAATTTAACTTATTGAATTTTTTCAGCGAGTTGACTCTGAAAGAACACTGACTGATCCACAAAGGGATGAGTTTGAGGATATGTTGCGTGCATTAACATTGGAAAGAAGTCAGATAAAGGATGCTATGGGTTTTTCCTTGGATAATGCTGATGCTGCAGGAGAGGTACAGCCTTATAATTGTGCATTTTGCTTTCATTATCTTTTTTCATACATTGTTTGATGGTTGAGTGCACCATTTTCTGTTGTTCTCCATCGACGTCACAAAGAGCACTTAATGTGATCCAGTTTTTTTATGTTCTCTTTGTCCTTAGTCTACAAATTGTTTCAACTAGACCTGCAAATGAGATGTTGAGACCCATCATATAAGTAAATAAATAATGGAAGCATTGGTGCTATTTATCTTGATGATTGTTATTGTACTTAATTTCTTTGTTTTGCCCTGCAGGTAGTTGAAGTTCTGACAGAATCTTTGACACTTAAAGAAACTCCCATTCCAACAAAAGTTGCAAGACTCATGCTTGTCTCTGACATCCTTCATAATAGTAGTGCTCCTGTAAAAAATGCATCTGCATATCGTACTAAGTTTGAAGCTGCTCTACCTGACATAATGGAAAGCTTCAATGACTTGTATCGTAGTATAACTGGAAGGATTACTGCTGAGGCCCTTAAGGTGAGCTGTAATACTGATTTTTTTTTTTTTGCAGTTCCAATTTTGTTATCTTTTCTGTGCTTTAAATATGAGCTCATATGGCTTTCAACAGGAACGGGTTCTGAAAGTGTTGCAAGTATGGTCGGATTGGTTTCTGTTTTCAGATGCATATGTGAATGGACTAAGGGCTACTTTTCTTCGTTCTAGTAACTCTGGTGTGGTCCCTTTTCATTCTATATGTGGTGATGCACCTGAAATAGAGAAAAAGAGTAGCTCAGAAGACACAGTTGAAGGGGGGAAGATCAATCAAGATGCTGCATTAGCAATGGGCAAAGGAGCAGCTGTGAAGGAGCTAATGAATCTTCCTCTTGCTGAGTTGGAAAGACGTTGCAGACATAATGGATTGTCACTTGTTGGTGGTAGAGAAATGATGGTGGCACGATTGCTGAGCCTGGAAGAGGCAGAAAAACAAAGGGGATATGAATTAGATGATGACTTGAAAATTTCTCAGAGCAATTCAAGTTCCAGTAGATATTCAAGTGTTCACAGAGAAATGAATGTTGAAGCAGAGCCAGTGGGATCAACAGGGTGGAATGTTTATGGGGAGGATGGGATGCCATCTCAGAACAAAGGGTCTGTATCTTTGGCTTCAACCCTCCCGATTAAGCAACCTGAACTAAAAGCCTTTGCTAAGAAAGAGAAGAACGATCCTGTTCTGCCAGCATCTAAATGGGCTAGAGATGATGATGAAAGTGACGATGAACAAAAGAGAAGTGCTAGGGATCTTGGCTTGAGCTACTCATCTTCTGGAAGTGAAAATGCTGGTGATGGTCAAGGTGAGGCAGATGAAATGGAATTCGCTACTGATGCAAACATTCCAACACAACCTGAGAGTGGAATGAATGAAGAGCAAAGGTACATACCCACTTCTTTTGTGGTCATCTCACCTATTTGTTTCTCAAATGATTTGGTTTTGGAAACATCATCTTTTGTCACGTTGAGTTTCCATCCCATTCCCTCCTTTTGTCCCTGTTTAGGGCAGTCATGTATAACTGTCCTTGGCATAACCAGTTTGCACTATTGCACACTTCATGTTTATGCTTTGTCTGATTTCGGCTCATGATATTGCAGACAAAAAATGAGACGTTTGGAAGTTGCTTTAATTGAGTATCGTGAATCCCTTGAGGAGCGAGGAATGAAAAGTTCAGTGGAAATTGAGGGGAAAGTTGCAAATCATCGGAAATGGCTGGAGTCTGAATATGGCTTATCAAGTTCTAATGAAGATGTTACTAGCAAAAGTAAGTGATCAGTTTGCAAGACTGAATCTTTCACGTAACATTCCACTGGTTAGGATATTTGTTTCCCTGTGCTCTGCAAGTTTTATATATATTGTTTACCGTCTCTGTTGATTTGGTCATTAGTCACATATGTTTCTTTGCTTGGTGTATTTGGTCAGCCTAGACGCCAGAACAATTCAAACACTAAAATTGGAAAACATAATAGTTTCCCTTTGCTTTGAACTGCAGAGAGCATATCTTCTGAAAGGAGGGATAGACGCAGTGATAATCATGATTCTTCAAGAAAGCGACACCGCAGTGAAAGCAGAAGTGAAAGCCCACAACGAAAATTATCACTTAGGGACAGGGAGAGGGGAAATGACTCAATAGGGGACCGGGAAGGGCATAGGGAGAGATTGGAAAGTGAAAGACGGGACCGTGATCGCCGGGAAAAGAGTGGAAGCAGAGAGCTGGATGATCATGACAGAAGCAGGGACAGGGACAGGAGGAGACGTGTAAAATGAGCCTATTGGTGTGTGCGCACAGGGATTTTATGATTCCTCGTGCAACATGTGATCATCCTAGCAACATGTGATCATCCTATGAACATTATAGGGGGGCGTTTAACACCAAGAAGACATGGCATACTAAATGCCTGCCTTGAATTTTTTTTTGTACCAACAGCCATGTATTTCGGTTTCCCAATTAAATTTATATTGGCTGTGTTTCAGTGCCTGTTAAAGTTCGTGCTCATTACTGCATTAAATCACATTTCTGAATCTGTCATCAAATGTATAATTTTTCTCTGATGCAATCATCTGTTGATTTTTTTCCTCTTTCAGTTCTTTATTCAGGTTAAAATGATATGGTATTGTGTCAGCGATTTTGTCTCCCCCTTCGTTGTCTTGGTATTATGTGGGACCCTCCTGATCATTTCAGCTCCGGCAGTCATTGCTATTCATCAGTTTGCGTTGCAACTGGCAAAGTATAGTGACCTCGGAGTTACAAAAGGCTTCTGCATGTAGTTTTCTTGATAACCTTAACTTTCGCAGTGTTGCCCTTCGCCTTCCTCTCTCATCTTCCGGAAGATCAGAAGCATCAGACGATAGCTCATCATCTGAAGTGCTGCGGCGCGTCTAATTTTATATCAGAAAATATTTATAATCAAATATTTTTATGATTTTCTATAAATTAATAGTTTAGAAAACAACATAAATTAATCGATAAAAATCATGTTAAAGAGAGCCCAAGTCTCGTTCTTGTTAGGTTCTTAAGTCTGCCAGCAACATCAACACCCACTTGTATATTTACAAGAACATGTTTCGAGCTTCCTGCCCCAATATTTAGTGAAGTGTCGGGTCAATGCGTCAATGACCATCCACCTGCAGTATGTTCATGTATACTAATCCCTACTACCTTTGGAAATGAAAAGAGATGGCAGGTTATGTTGAAAGAGTTCCACTTTCTCTTGGCTAACAAATCTGCTTGACCCTCTGAATGTTCAGTATTACGATTCAAATTGTTTTTTAAACGTATTTTTTGCATGAAAATATACTAAAAGAACTTTTTTTTGGATTTTTTTCTATTTTTTGACATAAGACTATAAAAAAACATTAAAAAAAACATCAATTTGATATTTTTCCAAGTTAGACATTTTCAATACGCATTTCCACGCTTTTAAAACACATTTCCAAACAAAAAACAGAGTGACAGTGGAACCTCAATCCATGAAATTTTCGAGTAAAAGCTGAGAAGAAATATAGTTCATATTTCTTGAGCTTATACAAATCAACTCCCAAGTGCTCCTGCAGTGCATTTTTACATTATAAAATTCTCTAGTATTTACCTGAAAACGGAATCAAATGAATGTGTCGAAAAAATACAAAATAACGTTCCTTGTTATTCAGGCATCTTTTCTGAACTCAATCTAATCAGGTGAACAATGATTTCGAAAAAAGAAATCAGAAACAGATAGAAGAAGACGAGTGCAATTATACGTTGCGCTGTGCACAGCAGTTTCTTGTTTCAGATCCCCCAAAGTCAGTATTCTGTGTTCTTCAGAGATTTTAGCATAGGACTCTGTATTTGCACCAAGAAAACTTGAACATGTTTAGTTTGAACAATCTTGTTTAAGCTATTTACCATCAACACTGCTTACAAGGGACACTAATTCGATATTCTCATTTTCAGGAGTTTCAGCCTCCTCTTTTGCACCTAAGATTTCAGTTGGAAGTATTGAAGCGTTGGGATCACCTCTTGGAATAAGAAATAGTAAACAAAGTGGAGTGACTCGCAATATGTTCCGGGTCAAAATGGCAAGCCAGAGATTATCGAATCTTGTCCGAGTAACTTTCAGTAAGTGAAGAATAAAGCCTCCGCCCCATTGAGATGAGAGGAGTCCAACGTTATCAATTGACATTAGCAGAGCAAAGAAAGTGCCTTCAATCCCAGGGGGGCAAAGCTTAGAACTGAGCACAAGAAGGGGCATCCACTTTAGCCTTCCAATCATCTGAGAGACACTTTCGTCAATGACAATGAAGCAATAATCTGGTATGCTGAATTTCAAGTTCAATCGCAGCACCAGCATCAAATCTAGCATTCCAGACAAACCAAATAGCAATTGAATCCAGAAAAGTAGGTTTCGAAATGGGTGATCCTTCAGAACATTTTGATAGAGTAAAGCTCCTAAGAGAGATCCTATCGAACCAATTGAGAATATGAAACCAACAGTCTCCTGCATAAGAGGGCATTATGAGTAGCTATTTACCAAGTCAATTTGACAATCGGTCCTTAGTTCTCTTGACGGTCAGGGAAAATGAATGCAGAACCATGTACCTGAGAAAAAGATGGACCCCCCTTTGAGTCTGTATACCAGTAGAACAAACCTTCATGGATATCTATGCTCAATGCGATGGATAAGTACATATAAACACATGGTCTCCACACATCTGGGAATTTCAAAGTTCTCCACATTGCCTTACCGGCGTCCACAAACTTCTGGTTTACCTGAGCAACAAAGAGAAACATAAGAATATGAGGCTAGAAGAGACAAAGGGTGAACAGAAGCTGCAAAGAGTACCTGTCTATAAGAGAATTTAGGCATGAAGGGCTCATCAAGCAAAATTCCAACTAAAAATACAAGTACAGCTGGAATTGATAGCAAGCCGAACACCCCCTACCAGGGAAGAGGAGGAAATATCCAAGTTTTAGTGTGCAAACTGATTTATTGTTTTAAAGAAAATAATGAAAAAGCGAAAAGAAAGTGCTGGGGGAATGGACAATGAACTTAAACAGCAGTCAACCTTAGGGCCAATTAGGTGCACAAAAATACCACTGAGAGAGAATCCCATTAATGCTCCAATGGATGAACTGAGAGCACACAAGCTTTGCATGTCAGCTGCAAGGGATGGGCGGGTATTGCTATTCTGAGCCACACAGGCATCAATGGTTACATCTGCTATCGCTGCACCAGCACTACCAGCTGTCAATGACAACAAAGCAAATGCAATATGGAGGTTCTCATGGAACGACAACAAGAGCATGGAGACCAAGCCAAGCAATCCTGAAATTTACATTGGATGGGTAAAGAGTTAGTTTTCTGACCTATTATAGAAAGCAAACACAAAAAGAACAAGCTTTTATTAACAAATGATAACGTACTGGGAAAATCAAGTAGATTCCTATTTTGAACTATCAAGAGTTCTGGATTTAGAATGAAGGCATCACATACTGTCGCTCTTTAATGACATACAGAGAGCATTTGCTTCATTCTACGAGGTAAAACTAGTATAATTCATAAGGCCGCAAAAGATGCTCCATATATGTCTCAGAAAACCAAGTTCTGCACCAGAAGACATAAGCATCCCGTCACAAGATGGCCACACCAATCATGGGATATGTGGCTCAGATGAGAAGTTATTTATCCTCAACCTGTTTAGAATAAACACATCCTACCCATTTAATCTATCCTTCAAGATATGCTCAATTATTTCAACTGCGATGATGATTTTCTGAAACAGTTACCTAGTTAAGTAGATATTAATCATCTTAGATGGTGTTAACTTGGGAGCTATAGATCACACCCTAAAACGTGTCAGCATGACCTCCTTCGAATATGCACATAACATGCAAGCACAACTCTATAAAAAAGGAGTAAACTTCATAAGAATCACTCTAAAAATTCAGAAACACTACTGAGTCTTTCCCTTCTTTTAAAGTTTCAGCAGCATACACATCTCACTCCCTGTATGCCACCCAAGTTCAACGAGACAATTGATACGTGCCTCTTGTTACTTGGGCATAGTTACTTACAGTAGCCACCTTCATTCTCACCATATCATACAAAACCTTCAAACACTTCTACATAAAGCATGCTACTTAAGAAACTAGAGTGCCCAGGATTAAAATTTATCCCGCACTTAAAAGAGGAGCCTAAGTTTCCACTTTTTAAGGCATATATTTCGACCCATATAGATCGATTACCAGGTGCAAGATGAATGAATAATCCAACAAAAGCATACACAAGTAACGACAAGTTATAAAGCATCATTTACAAACTAAAATTGAAGAATGAAACCAGCAATACCACAAAATAAGATCTTTTCAGAGTACATTCAGATACAATGAGAGCCCTAGGGTAAAATTTACCAGCAAAGATGAAATAAGGCCGCCTCCGGTACCCTAAAATTGGAAGAACATCAGTGAGGAGGCCCCAGAGAGGCTTGACAAGCCATGGAATTGAAATGATTCCTTGGTAAATCTGTGATTCAGAAGGCTGCACCTTTTGAACATCCTTCATGTAATAGTCAGTGCCAACACGATTAAAAGCTCCACCAAGTCCTTGGTTTATGCCATACACAACCAATACACCAAATACAAAACTCCAATGTGTCTCATTAGCGAGCATCTTGAACCAGTAAATTGGAGTCGAAAAACAGTCAAAGAACCCTCCTTTTCGTTCATCTTCTCCCCCCCCAACCTCACTACAGGCTTCCAAATTTTCATCCTCCACCATAACTCACTATTTTATGACAAAAAACAGTAGAGAAAAACAACCTGATCACCTCAAAACTTAAGCTTTCCTTAACTGTGCATCTTGCAACTGACTGAATTCCTATAAAAAAGTAAAAACCTTTTAACCTGGGCTCAACTTGAAAGATCCCAAGACGCAGATTTTACTAGCAAATCAATAAGTTTCCTTAACCTTGCAAAATATCTCTGCAAGATGTAGACATTCCAAGGAGGGTACAAGAAATGTGAATGGCAACCCAGTTCAAAAATCAGTCGTTTCTGATATAGGCTTCTTCAAATCTAAAAGCCTAGAAGCTTTTGCTCTTTTTTTTGAAAGATCCCTTGCTGATCTCTATTGGTTTTTGTAAGGATTGATGATCCACAACAAGAAATGGCTGCAATGCCCTACTAGGCAATACTTACCCAAAAAATCCCAAATATAATTAAAAAATCATATATGACCGGCTACTTTTTTTTCCTCGTGCTGAAACCAATCAACTGCGAAGAAGAAATCAGATTACCATTCTTTTTACCAACTACGATATCACACGTGGCGGACTCCCATTGCTCCCCTTCAAGTAGGGACAGGTTCATACGGATCTAGTTTCGGAAGCGCATGTCATGTCTGATCAAGAGAGGATTTTAGAAGTCCAAGGTTACTTTAGTAGTTGCCGCCAAACGGGACAAAAAACAAGAGCAAAAGTCTGTTGTCGGACTTGTAGAGTAAATTATATAATTGAGTCCCTATTATTTAGAAGGAAATTATTAATTCATCCTTGTATTATTAAAAAAATATTAAATAATCATTTGACCATAGTTGACGATTCTTTACTTCATTAGTTTTTTTTTTATATATATAATTGATGCATGTTTTTAATAAAATAAATCTAGAATTACATACATTAATAAACATATAAAAAAATTATTAATTAGTTATACCATCATAATACTCAAGCATATGATATTACTCATGTATTGTCATATGAAATTTTTTGAAATCTATTTTCTTAATTAGTTGTGAGATAATAATAAAGAATTAACAGAAAATTCAATGAATACAATTACGGGAAAATGTGTACTTTTTCCAGCCAAATCTTATTTTTGATTCATGTAATGTTATTTTTTTCGACAAAAAATTATTATTATTACAAGATGCATAGTATTGAATAAAATTAAATAACATTTTAAAAAAAATTGGTGATAAAAATAATCACTTAAAATCCATTTTCATAAGATATTTATGACCAAAAACATAAAAAAAGACTACATATTGGTTCACATATAATTATTGATGAAATGGTTGCTAACATTATAAAAAAAAAGACTAAAATCTTATTTGGAAGTAAATTTCAAATTGAATAATATATAATGGAATAATATCTTAAATATAATTTTATTTATTAAACTTTAATTAACCTTGATTAAGATTTTAAAAACAATTATGAAGAGCTCTATATATATTATTAAAAAAAATGAGAATATTATTTGAAAACAAATTTTGCATTCAATATTATTTAATAGAATAATATTCTAAATATAATCTTACTTATTTTATTTGAAAGAATTTCAATTGAAATTTAAAAAATAAAAAAATACTTATAAAAAAAATATTTTTAAATAAATTTTTTTTCTTCAAAACAATGTTTGGGCTATGTTCCCAAATGTTACCTAATGGATATATATTATTTGGAGTTTTAGAGCCAATTGTGGTTCTTGTATTTTTTTTTTAAAAAATAATTTTTTATTTTAAATTATTATTATTTTGATATTTTTATATCATTTTGATTAATGAGCTAATATAAAAAATAAAATTTAAAAAATAAAATAAAAATATTATTTTAATATTTTTTTTTAAAAAATAACCATTTCTTAAAAAAAGGTATCCATTCATTCATCTTGAGGTCTAGATTCGAGTTACATCAACGATTTGCTAAAATATATATATATTAACATCCGCTTAACCATTATGACCTCTAGTGTCCTTGATCCAATGTTCAGGTAAAATCAAGAGTCACAGTGTTCATGCTTTTAAAGGGACAAGCTCAAATCCTCTCAAACAAGTTTAGAAATGCACTGTATTTGGCTGGCTGCCCACTTCTCCCATGGAACTCGTGGGATAATTGATGACTAGCCGGGCAACTAGCTTGGGGCAGTGGCTGGCATTCTTACAGCAGAGCAGAAAGCACTAACAGTTTTTACCTACACCTTCGGATTTTGTCAAATTACACTGCTTAGCAATGAACATGAAGGGCAACTTTCTCTCATTACAGTGATAGATGAACAAAGCTATTTGCAGGGATAGAAAACCACGATAGTGCATGAACATGTCTGCAAGTTATAGCTTCTTTGCTTTTCATTCTTGGAAACCAATAGTTTACACAGCACATAAAAGAAACGTATGCATTCAGGAATAAGTGATTGCGTTAGTGGCTACATAAAATTTATTCTGAGCATGACTGGCCTGCAGTCAAAGAATTCGAATAGAAAATCATGAAAGTAGAGCCACGAGAATCTCATACGAAGAAGCTAGTTGCTTCTTCCCTGCCAAAATTTCTCAAAGCGTAACGCCAAAAAGTCTTCAAGAAATAATCTGGGGATGATTCAAATTGGTATCCAATATCTTGTTCAAATGGCTGGTCTTTAAGAATCTGCAATCTTGATTACTTCTGGAGGGTTTAGCCTTGATAGTAGCAGTGCATTAGCATTCCAGGCAAAGTAAATTGATAGCCAAACTTGGCCATTTCTTTCATCTCACAGGCACAGATAACCAACCTTAGACGCATTTGGCAAAGTCATTTCACATCCTGGCAATCACCACAATTGAAAACTGATGTTAGCAACAACCAGCAATTGGAACAAATGGGTCCCTCCTTGTGGATATTGGCATGCAGCTCCAATCCTCATTTGCTTTGCAATAAAGCATCTTCTGCACGTAGAAAATCATATAGCATTGTGCTGCTCTCACAATTCTCTCATCAACTTCAGTAATCCACGCATCATCGCACTTGTACCATTGGTTTTGTAGGCGCAGATAAGTGACGTAATGACCTGAGTCTAGCATCCCTGAATGAGTGACAACAGCAAAAATCTCGAATTCTGAAGAGATGTCTGGTTTGTCACTCTCAAACCCAAAAACTCTATTTCCAAACCTGTTTCTGACAATTGAGGGTGATAAATATGGGGTCATGTCCAAAGAAAAAGGAAACTGCAAGTACCAATCAATTTTTCTTGACGATCTTCTCAGGGAAGAGTGCTCAAACCGCTTGATATGTAACGACAAGACCAATGGAAGCCTTTTAATAGACATTTGTTTCAACGAGTCCCTCTTTTCTTGACAATTTTGGCAGTACAGTTTCTGGTCAGACCCCAACCTCTCAGGCCTTGTGAACAGATCCAAACAAGCCAAAAGGGTAGATCTGCCTGTGTCCTCTCTAACAGACTTGTTAGCCACAGTCACTGAAGAGAAGCTGGTTGTGTCCATGTTGAGCGAAATATCAACACAAGGGTCATAAGTTGTGGAAGTAAATCCACAAGTTGTGCAGGTCACATCAGATCTCAACATCCCTGAGAAAACCCTATGAGCAATACATTGACAACCTCCATTATCTACACAAAAAACATCTGTATATTGTAAGTAAATAATAGTAAAGATAACAAGTTAAGTAAAATTCACCACTGCATGAACCATCCCCTAGCATCCTGATACTGCAAGCATATCAAAGTTTTTTTTTTTCTGTCCACAAGTTATTTCACAGAAATTGGGAACAGGAACGGCAGCATATCCTTGTACCCATATCCATAGTCATTTGCTGAAACCCTGCTCCCACACCTCCTCAACACAGACTTGAGGAATCAGCCTCCAAAATTTTTAGAATAAAAAAAAAGTGTCTAATATATCAAATACAGAAGTTATCTTACAAAGGAAAACTACTTGGTTGAAATCCCAAATATACTCTAATGCATCTAGGAATCATTTTCTAGGTGTTAGCTGATAAACAAGAGACAAGAAACCATATATCATCTCTAAACACCATCATCTGATAAACAGAACGCAACACAAAGTAGAAAATACACCATATCCCAGAACCTAGAGGCATTACCTTTATTTGAATTCCTCCCCTTTCCCTCTCTCTCATGGATTCCATCTAACACTGAAATGAAGAATTCATGAGCATCCTGCTGCTCGTAACTAGCTAGATTTGCTGAATGCTGCCACCAACTTCATATAGAAACAAAATTTCATTACTAAAGCACAAGTCATCTCCAAACATCTGCTGGGAGATTAAATGGACGGCCTATGAAAGGATCTAAACCGCATTCAAATCAATATCGAAATCCGAACAACAAACAGCTCAGCCACTACACCATCACAGAAGACTTCCGATTACAACAGTGATACACCCAAGGCACAACCAATTCCAGCACAAGATAATGAGATTTCAATCAGAGATCTAGGAGAAGAGAAGAAAATTTGCTTAAAATTCCTGAAGACTCTGCTAGCGGTGGGATCCAGTCTATTTTAACATTGGAGGGAAAAATGAATCTAATAAACAAGCTATGTGAATGTACTAAAATTTGTAAGAGAAAAGAAAATCAGAAAGATTACGTTGACAGTCAACGGTCTAAAACAGATATGGTAGACAATTTGGCATGAATCAACCAACAAAATCATGATAATGAGAATTGATTTGCTATCAAAACACACTGAAACTAAAGGGTGCATACATATAACAATGTCAGACCTGTAAAGGAACTGAGCTGGACTATAAGGAGTCCGATCCCCTGAGTACACAGCTGAGAAAATAACACCAAAATCACAAGCCAAACACAATTGATCTGATGATCTTTTCTTACAAGTTTCGGGGTCGTGTCTCTCACTCAAGAAGTAATTCCTGAATGGTGGTGCATGTAGCAATGCTTGCAGCACAGAGTTCATGAAACAAGTACTCCCCAAATTGTTCAGTCCTCTCAATCCCAACGGATAGCACGATTTCGCCCTTCGATCCATCATTGAAACCAGAAGTTTGGACCTTTTCAAATCCAAATCCACCACAGGATTCAACCTCCTCCTCTTGCTTGATCTCCTCATCAAATCATCAACAACACTATCATGTGTCTTACTTGGCATATCCATAATATTTTTAGACACGACAACCTTATCAAAATCAGGATCATAGACCTGATCACTACATAAACAACAATAAAGTTCCGATCTTTCAATATCAACAGCTATATCATGACCATTCTCAGATTGAGCGTGCAAAAGGGTGTGGTCCGAACAAGACATTGAAGAACAAATCAAACACAGAAACAGTCTACCTTGATGAAACCCACTACGAAAACGGCACGTGGGAATCTTTGTTTCACACATTTTAATACCTGTCTTTCCATATGGACTTGCTTTGAGCCACTTTTGAATGGATTTGTATCCACTCAAGCCATGCCTCAGTTTATAATCTGCAAGATGTTCACAGGGTTTTGGGTTTGCAAAAACAGAGTTCCTTGTAGCCATGAAAATAATTAAGGTAAAGTTTTGATCTTTTACCAAACAACAAGGACTTATTAGATCAAAATGACAAAATCAATAAAAAAAACAGTAAGTTTGATATTTCGGTTACAAAAAGACTCAATCTTTAAATAGAACTACCCAGAAGAGATAATAAAGGGGAGGAAAGATCTAAGATTAGATTTGCAAGTTTGTTATTTTGATGGGATTTTCTAGATTTGACGAAAGAGAGATGATGATGATGATGATGATGATGATGAAGAAAGCAAAGCTTGGTGGACCTTTAGGGAATGACTTGAAGAGAAGAGATTTTATTTTGTTTCTGATGTGTAGACAAACCTTCGGTTTCTACACAAATGAAAAAGGCTATGTACACTCCTTTACGGGAATCTGAGCCGTCCATTTTTGTTGACGACGATACCGCCCGGGAACGGGGTACAAATCCTTGGCAAAATTTATTTTTTTTGAATTGTTTGATGTATTAATATTAAAATAAATAAATAAATATTATTTTAATAAACTCACAGTTAAAATATACTTTAAAAATTACCCACTAATACAGTACCCAAAAACAATATAGAGACTGGGTCAATGATGTAGCAGGCAGAAAAAACAATATAGAGACTGGGTCAATGACTCAATGATGTAGCAGGCACAGGCACCACTTGTCCATGGCTGCTTCCATGGATGACTAGGGCTTTCTACAAAGAAAGGTATGGAATGGGATACCTGAATACGGAAGAAGGTGCTAGTGCTCGGTGGAAGTTTTCTTTTGAAAGCGAGAGGATAATGGCCTGTTACTGTTAGGGCATTCCATGGGATTGAGCTTGGACAGCCTAACACCTCCAGCAATTCTTGATTCAGAGCAGAGTTCTCTCTGGTTTATCTGGCTGGCATCAAGATTTAAGTTCTTTTTTTTTTTTTTGGTTTAGTCGGAAGTAGAATACTTTGGAGACTTATGAGAAGAACACATTCTTACAGTGATGTTGGAGTTAAATCTTCATTACTATGGCGAAAGATATTTTCATTTGCTTTTATTTTACAATGTTTAAATCTTGAAAAGTTGTGTTGAACTATGCCCGGATCAGAGAATTGATCTGCAAAATCCAGGATTAAAAGTTTGATCATGCTAATATTTTTAGTTAAATTAAATAAGATATTAATATTAATGTAATTAAACTCAGTTAATCTAACTAGATTTTTAATAATTTTATTGATTTGATCAAAACCAATATAAACTATCAATATCCAATAATAATAATAATAATAAAGAGTTAATTCGAGCCGTGCATGACACAATATAAGAGCAGCCATTTATACATGACGAACACAAGTCATATGAGAACAATGTACTTTATACATTATCTTAAATGAGCTTATGTTACATTAATAGGAAGAATAAGTCAAACAAAATTTATGGTATATTTGGTCCCTTTACTCTTGATACTTTATCAATGTAGCTCCTCTACTCTCTTCTTTTTCTTAAAATAGTTTCATTACCTATCCAATTCGGTCAACTAATCGTAAGTTGGAAAGAAGTTGAATGGAGAAACCTTAATGGAGTATCCATGCAAGATTAAAAAGTACAGGTACTACATTAATAAAATCTGAAAACTTGAAGGATCAAATTAAAATACAATTCAATCTAGAAGTCAAAAGAGAGAAAAGCGTCGACAGCAGGGTTCGAACCTGCGCGGGCGAAGCCCAACAGATTTCAAGTCTGTCTCCTTAACCACTCGGACATATCGACTGTTTTGTTTTCTCGCGTCCCTTCGTTAAAAAATATATATATATATAACCTGTTTGCTAATCATCTCCGTTTGGTATCTCTGTTACAGGGTAGTTTGAAATGCTTTTGAAAATGCGTTTGGGTTATAAAAATATTAAAAATAATGTTTTTTTATGTGTTTTGGACGGTTGTTATGCTGCCAGGGCATGCAGCTTTTGAGGCTACGGGTTAATTTACGATAAAGACACTGCGTCTACAGTGTCTGTCAGGTTGTAAATGCTGCGAGGGCATGAAAAAAAATTAATAAAGAGACGTCGACAGCAGGGTTCGAACCTGCGCGGGCGTAGCCCAATAGATTTCAAGTCTATCTCCTTGACCACTCGGACATATCGACTTGTTGGTGTGGAGGCTACATAAACATTAATTATTGTTTTTCTTTATCTATGAGGGTCTAGACAATGATCGGAACGCTGGCCTGTTAACGGGATGTGTCCATTGTTTCCCTTTTCCACGTCCTGTTCTCTTCATTTCTGCCTGGAAATTTAGTAGTCTCTTTAGAATCTACTCGAGAATCTCGAATGAAGAATTTGGAGAGGGTCTTATCATTTCCCTGATCAATGGTTACAAAGGTTTACCATGTCAGGGGTCAATGCAGCATGCAATAGCAAGATCTGACTAATAAATCTGTTCCGAATAGCACTTCTGCTCTCAACATGATGGTCTCAGGTTCAAACCCATTTTGAAAGGAATTTTACATGTTTGAGGGGGAATGATTCTTTCCATGTACTGAACTAATCTGGCACACATTGACTTTAGAGTTTAATCTTCTGCGTAGTACCTCTTATGAACGTGGAAGTGCCCCAGTTCTATGCAAGTATGGAAAACTATCATGGAGTTGATCTGTAGATCATACTCATCAAGAAACTGTAGAAAACAACACGGCATAGTCTGTTTCAGTCAACCATCTTTGATTCATTAAGAAACATGGGCCCTAAAACTGCCAATGTTAGGAAACCCTAGTGTTCATCTACCCAAATAAGGTACCAGCAAAAAAGCAAAGCTAGAGATGCCAAGAAATAAGCAATTCTCACAGTAAACCCAAGTTGGAGGTAAAAGGGCATGCCGGCAACTCAAAGTAAAAGATCGAAAGCATCAAGAGAGTACTCCAGATCCAAAGCAGCCAACAAATCTTGAGATATATCAACTACTCAAGAGTACAAAGAAATTACCCTGAATTTGAAGCAGCCAACAAATCCTGAGCTAGTTATTCATCACCCATCCATCGATTCATTCATGGATTATTAGCATGGACATTACCCTCCTTGCCTAAACCAATGAAAATAGCAAAACTTGCCAGTCAACATAATAGGACGCATGCACGTAGAAACAAAAAGATGCTAGGAACTTAAGAAATAAGACATCCAAAAACATGATGCTTAGCCTTCTCCCAGTCATTAAAGCCTTCAGGAGTAGGGCCTTAGAATCCAAATTCTCACGTGCTAGTTTATTAACTCGAGAAGGCTAAATTGTTTCTAGTGAAAATAGCAGCGCACACACTAAAAATCTAAGTGCCAGAACTTTCTCTGAGAAACTAATAAGAATGATCCTTATCAATGGTCTTTCATCTTAAAAACAAATGAAGTTTAAAACAGCCACAGAACATCAACAATATCTATATACTCTATCTCCGTACATCTTGGATTGCTGTCCTTTTCTTCTCTACAGAGATTGGGGGAAACTAAATTTAACGACACTTGAAGTTTCGGTTCATTAAAACGGAGTTGGATAAGCTAATAGTTAAGTCACCATATTCATCCATCCATCCTTCCATGGATTATTAGCATTGACACAACCATCCTCGCCTGAACTGACAAAACAGCAAAAAGTACAGTCACCATAAAGAGATGCATACGCGTAGAAGCAATAAAAGCTAGGAACTCAAGATATAAGACATCCAACAACAGGGTACTTGGCATTGCCTGGTCATTAAAGCCTTCAAGAGTAGGAGATACATCTTCATCCTTAGATTCCCAGTTCTCATATGCTAAATCACTTGATAAATGAGTCTGCTTCTGAGTTCCAAGTCACATTCAGACCACTTCAGCACTAATTAATAGTTCCTACATCCGCTGCTACTTAAAACATAAACTCAAAAGACATAGCACTCTGTCCCCATGTTTATACAAATATTTAAACACTCTGCCCCCATGTTCGCAACCTTTTTCTTACAGATATCGGGGAAATCTAATTTCAAGTGTGTAGGTTCATTCATATCTAGTCAATGATATCCACCATCAGGCTATTATGGAACAATACAAAACACTTTTACAACACAACTAAAACTTAAGAAGAACTTGCTAGTTGAACAACATGAACTAAACCATTGCTGAAAATGGACAATACTCAAAAGTTGCACTTCCTAATAGATCCAACAATCAAATATTGTCCTATTCAAAGCACACACCTGTTCTTTCAGCAACGACGTACTAGCATTCTTTCCAACCATCAAACAACCACGTCTGCAACACCTCAAAATTGTTCTTTCCACTCCATTAATTGTCCATAACAAGTAAAGCAAGGATTGCAATTAAACAACAAAAGCATACACCAGGGAACAGACAAAACAATCCCCACAAAACGAATAAAATCAAGTTGCATAGACCAAAAGGTATTGCAAGCAGTAAAGAAAAAAAACAGCCAAACTATCAAAAGCCAACAAAGCAAACCAGCCTTTATCCCCTAGAACAGCACGACTAATAGTACTGAAATAACATAATTTCTGAGTAAAGCATTAAACAAACACAAAAAAACCCAACTTCACACAACCCAGATTTATTCATTAACCCCCAAATTGTAGACGTTACACTCACACACACACACACACACACACTCACACAGCCTTCACTATCCAAACCCAACAAGAACATCAAAAGTCACAATCTTTTACAAATATCATATAAACCCATTATTGGAAAACACAAATTGACCACACTGCTCCAGACTTTCTAAGACACAACACGACCAACAACAGGGTACTTAGCCTCAAACTTCTTTTCCCAATCATCAAGCACACCAATCTCCTTCTCAGTAAGTCCATGTAATGAAGAAGATATATCTTCATCATTTTTGCTCATTTTAGCTAAAGCCCTGCTTGCATCCTTGCCTGCAAACATTGCATAAGAACCACCTGGTCCATAGAAGCTTTTGCCTGTTGTCACATCAAAGACTCTTCCTTTGATTGCTACATATATGGGGTTTGAAGGGTTTATACCATTGTACTGAAGAAGTTGATCTGCTGTGAAATCCATTGGTGCGTTTTGGTAGATGACAAGATAGAGAGAGAGCGAGAGAGTTGTTGTTGACCTGTTTATCTATCTGCGGTTAGTTTTTAACCGCATGTTAGTGTTCGGACGTCATAGACCCAACTTGGTAGTTGAATAGGAAAGGAGTACGATGAGCGAGCTGGTGAAGCGTGGAGGAATGTTTTTTTCTGATTCCTTTTACTTTTAATATTATTATGTTAAAAATATTTAAAAATATCTGAAAAATATTTTTTTTTTTCTGTTGTGAAAAGCAATTTCAGCATATTATAATGTAAAAAAATTTATAATATATTTTTGAAATCATAATCCAGATAAAATATAATTTTAAATTTACGAGACGGTTTTCTTTATATTTATCCAATTAAATCTAGTTAATTCATATAAATTATTAAAAACTTAATTAAATTATATGAGATCATCATCTTTTTTTATTCAATTAAAAATATTTTTTTGAATTATTTACCAAGTATGTAAATAGTGAGAGGTTTTAAGTTCAACATGATATTATGGGTTAAGATACTATTATATCCATATAACAATAAAATTACAAGTTTAGTTTTCTAAAAATATATTTATTAAAATAATAATTATAAACTCTAAATTAAACTACTCTCATTTTAAAAGAATGTAAAGAGAGCTTAATAAAGAAAAAAAAAACATAAAACAGTGAGAGGCTTTGAGGTGAACAAGAGATTTGCTTCTTAACTAATGTATTTTTCTTTAACCACACTTCTTAACTGATGTGGTAAGTTATAATTGATGGTTCTTTAATTATTTCAGCCTATAAAAATAAAAATAAATTGGATCAATTCGATTTCAATCTGGGTAATAATTAGATTCATTTCCCGTACTGCCGTAGTGATTGTTTGTGCAGTGAAGCATTGTTTTGATATGTTTATATAATAAAAATATATTATTTTAATATATTTTTAAATAAAAAATAATTTAAAAATAAAATTTTATCATATTCCTACATCCCATGCAAATGATTACTGCAAAGATTCTTTAAAAATAAATTGGGTTTAATATTATGATGAATGATATTTTTTTAATAATATTTTTTAATTAAAATATATTTAAATAATATTTATTCATATTTTTTTAATTTTAATATAACAAAACAATTGAAAAACATTAAAAAAACAGTTTAATAGATTTTTTAAGTAAAGCAATTTAAAAAACTTAATTTTTTATTTGATTTAATTTTTTTATTGTTTTAATAAGCTGTTATTAAAAATAAATTTTTAAAAATAAAATAAAATATTATTAAGATAAATTTGTAAACCAAAAAATATTTTAAAAATTAATCATTAACCGCTACATCAATATTAAACCCATAAAAATAATGCCAATAATAGCATTTCTGCTTCTCCATTTCCTGTACAAAATATTTCTTCTCTATCTCTGAAAGACAGCTTTCGAACACATCATGGCAGGAAATTTGGGAATGTCATTAATTTTCCAAGATGGACAAAATTTATCACAGGTGCAGGAAGGACTGTTAGTTTATTACCTCAAATCCAACAATGATGTACTTTATGCCATAGCTACAAACCCAAGCTAGTTATGTCTGATTGGTTTAAGAAATTTAAAACAGCCTAAACGGTACATTGCCATGACGACCACACCCATGAAAGCCACTAGCCAAGAATGGATCCAAAATCTGGCCCTGTCCTGGCAACTTCTTTTTCCCCACCAGATGGTCAATGATGATATAAAAGAAGCATATCAGCGCAGAGGAATACCACCACCTGAATATTCAACCTCCTGAAAATTAAACAAGAAAGTACACGAGTATTAGTGAGGTTCCTAGTCCTAGAGGAGAGACTTCAAAAACTATGCTTCCAAATTTGACGACATAAAACAGTTTTTAACTAAATTGCTGAGTCTTTGATGAGGCAACGTGCAATCATTTAAAGGCAATTGTAGCATCTCTTCAACATGTGAGGATCTTTGAATGAACTACAAACCCCAAGTTCGCAGAGATCGAAAGAACATGCAAACGAATTGCAACACACAAAAGGAGGATAACATGTTCGTTCTGTCTTTTCTACTCCTTTCCTTTTAATGCTTAATTGCAACTTGAAATTGGAAGAAATGAACCTTAGCAGGGGGTAGGGATGAAACCCAGTCTGATACGTGTGTAGGAAGAAGTCCCAATGTGTTAAGCTGCAAAAATAAATATAAAAATTGAACATGAAAACAAATTGTTGGATATACTAGCTTTGAATTTTCTGTTTTTCTTTTTCTTTCTCAAACTGTAACCCATGCAAGAAAGAAGCAGAAAATGCATCTTACCTTCCAAATACCCAATGCTAAACCACCAATATTTAGGGCAATAAAGACTAACTTGGGTGCAAGAAGATCCACTTTACTGTCCTTGTATGGCTCAAAAACTGCAAGCAAATAAGAAGGGATTGATGATCAGATTAACGAGCTTCAGGACATAAAGATGCAAATGCCAACTATTATGGGAACCTATCTAAATCCCAACCCACTCTAAAAGCATGGCAGATGCAGCTACAAATTTGAAAAAGGAAAGTTAGTGAATAAAACAAGGCCAATATGGAAAGAGCCAAAAAGAAAAGGCCACATATTAGAAAATAAACAGAATAAAAATAGTTAAAAACAAAACTCTGAAGGTTAAGTTCAGGGAAATTATCGAGTGAAAAAGAAGGGTCTAGTTAGATTGCCCACAAAATGATCAGATTCTCATGTACACAGATTAAGCAGTTGATGAACATCAATACAATCCCTCTACAATATATTCTTTATAGGAGCTGGATAGTAGCAAATAATATAATATTGGAGGGAGGACTGGGTACTGGTTTGAATTTTGAAAGATATCTTGTATTGTTAGAGAAGTTCCCAGATTTAGAGAAAAAGAGAGTAATAGAAGCAGCTTGATTTCTTCCTAAAACCTACAGTAGAATTCAAAGAGTTTTAGAACATAAAGAATTGCCTTATACCCATAAAGGTTTGGCAGAAGTACCGTGAAGGCATGAAAAACTTGATGGCAGACAATGTGGGTCCCCCCCTCCAGACAATTAGAAACAAGGAACAGAATAGAGAAACATGAAAAAGAGCAGTAAAAAATAGGACTCCGGCCAGCTTACCTTTCCCAACTCCTTGAAGAGCACCTATGGGCTGCCAAAGAGCAGAAAAAGTAATCCCAATGCTAAATAGATGCACTGTATTTCCAGCCATCCACATCATGAAACCCATCATTAGCAAGTTCTTGAAGGGGGCTTGTGCCACTTCCCAAGCTTTCTGTTTACATATCAAAGATGATGTTTTAACAATACATGCATTTAAAAACTTCATAAAAAAAAATTCAGAAACATGTAAATCAAAGTAATTTATGATCAATGAACAGCCACAGAGCTGTACTTAACAGCTTGCAGGAAAAAAGGCATGTGCGTCCTCTGGCCATGTCAATTTTCTATGAGCAGCCAAAACTGAAATCTACGGTTTACTACTTGTTTCAAGATTCAAAACAGTGTCATTCAAGAACCCATAATTGTGACCACTCAGCTCACAAAATCCCTCTCTCTTTCCCTCATCCACAACAACATTTACTGTTGTTCCCTTATTCACCCAATTTCCCTCTCTCCATCATTGCTGCTTTAAGCCATCTCCTTTTATCTTTAACAACCAGCAACAAATAAACAATATCCAGATTCAAAACAAACTCATGAATTTGACAATCCCATTTTCCACAAATTCAAACTTCCACACCATACTAACTTACAGTGCCTTCACTTAATCTTTTCATGATCATAAACTAACACATTAACCACTATCTCTTCTAAGAAAACAAAATCACATTGTTTTAATCCATATTTTACACAAATGTAAACTCCAACATGCTTTGCAGCTTTCCAACTTACAGAAATGTGATTGGTGCAGGCTTTTTTCAGTGTGCCAAACAACTTCTCTGTTGAATCTCTCAAAGAGATGGTTAAGAATTTTGTCCAGTTGACGCTATATAAGACGTTGCCATTGCAGAAGGCACTGAACAATTCAAAGTATATAGCTATTTGTAATTGACTGGAGTTTGCAATAGTTATTTGATTCTTCAGTTTTTATAGTAATTGCTTTGTAGCAGGCTTGAGCAACCTGTTAAGGTAAATGAAATCTTCATTCATCAAACTGTGCTATTTTGCCAAATATTTTTGGCTCCTAACTATTTTTAAAAAAAACTATACAAAACAATCCTCACAGTAGCTCCCTTTTATATTCTACCCTTTTACACACTACCCATTAAAGATAAAAACTTGAACTTGTTAAGACCCTCTATAAATAGAATATCAACTTTCTTTACAGTCCAATGCATCTCTGAAGCTACTAAATGTAGTACTCATAAATCGCGAAATTTCTCTTATTACTACGCATATAAATTAATTCCTACAAACCAATAAATCAAAAACAAAAACCCACAATTTTTTTTTTCAATCAACAACAAAACCCCAGGTTTTTTTTTAAAAAAAATTAACCAAAAAATGAAAAGGAAAAAAAAAAGAAACCTGAGATTTCCAATTAGCTTCAGCGTCCTTTTTTTGCTTGGTGACGGCCGAATCATCCTGCAAAACATATCACAAAAAAAACCAACAAAAAAAAAATTAATCAAATCAAATCAAATCATCAGAGAGAGAAGGGGATTATGGGGGAACTGTACCTGGTCTTGAGCGGTGCGATAGAAGCCAGGAGGATCAGGGATATCACGAGAAGAAGGAGTGGTTGAATTGTCAGTGAAATCAACGGCCCATCTTCTCCCTGATCCCATCACTGCTTTCCCTTTGTCCATTCGATTGGTTTAGCAAATTCAGTCTGATTTGACTGTTTTTTTTTTTTTGCGTGATCTTCTGATATTTTGGAGTTTACAAGGAAGAGAAGAAGAGTGGCGGGTTTGCGAACGGGAAGTCTCTTAAAATAACAAAAAACGGTTCGGTTTTTTTGCTATGTCAAAGACTCATGTGTTTGTGTTTTTTCTGATAAACTATAATCCCCCCCTTGTAGTTTCATTAATACTCCACTTGTATTTCAATAATTTATGATATTTCAATAATTTATGATATTTCAATCATACCCCTGTAATTTTTAAAAAGTTATCAATTTTCCTTTACTATTTGAAAGTAAGATTGTGTTTGTTTTTACGTTTTAAAAAATATTTTAAACTTTTATTTGCCTTAAATAATTTTTTTAATAATTTTGAATTGTTTTGATAAAAATAAATTTTTTAAAATAAAAATATATTATTTTAATATTTTTTTTAAGTTAAAATACTTTGTTTAAAAGCAATTATTATTACATTTATGAACACTATATAAATGGTATTTTTAGACTAGGTTGTGTTGATCAAAATTAAATATCAGTCATGAATGATTTAAAAGATAGCGCCCTATGTCAAGATAATAAATCCTACCGGATAAGATGATATTAGAATTAAAAAAAAAAATAAGAAGAAAGAGCAAATCTTCAAGAACACAGGGTCAATCCCTTATTAAAGTTTTTTTTATTATTATTATTTGATGACTCAAAAAAAAAACTTGATTATATCTGTAAATGCTATCTTATCTCACAAAAACACTTCAAAAAATAGAGAATCTCAAAAGTAAGTTTTTTTAAAAAAATATATCATAGCAAAAAAAAAAAAGATGATAGTGGGAATTTTAAAACTATAGGGGTAGAAGTAAAACATTGATGAATCTATATGATAAAAAATAAAGTATACCCTCTTTTATGACCTTTTTATCAATGGCTGAAACCTAATACTTGCCTGATATAAATTTATGAACGTTTCTTCAGTGTCTGGTGTAGTGCATGGGGGCAAAGGACATAAATGAGCCTATACTTTGATGGCCATAGCCTCTTGGTAATTCTAGGAAGCATGATGATTTGATTAAAATAAATTAATATTAAAACATGATTAATTGATGCTTAGATTAATTTAACAAAAGAGTCTACAATCCTCACATATAGATTAAAATAATTTGATTAGTAACTGGATTAATTAATGCATTAAGACAGTCCACATGAATATGTCAAGCTTTTTAAGTTCAAACAGAAAGCTGAAGGTAGCTCAGCCAAGCAAAGTCTGTAAAAGGGGAAGGTTGATTACTTATCTGGTGGTTGAAATTAATGATATTAGCCCAAATCCGTGACATGACTAAAGATATTGTCCTGCGTTCAGGCTCATGGCATTGCAGTAGATTTTACCATAAAAATGCCTTTCAAAGAGAGATGGCAGATGAAGCTTATAAGCTGACTAGAGCTTAGCCTCTGTGAGATAATGGAATCATTAGAACATAGGTCTTAGCAACCTATTCGAATCTCAAATGAGAAACTCTACTTCCATGGAACGAGGATGACTGTACCAGTAAATACATTTGACAGACTAGCATGGCAGATGTAGGGCAAGAAGCGGCTGCTTCCTTTTGTTCATGGTACAACAGATAGGAGAGAGTTGTTTCTTCCCGAAGTGTGTGTATAATTCCGCTATGTTTACAAGCCTCTGTGCTAAAATAACTCCCTCTTTACAGAGAATTTATCCGAAACGTTTGCTATAATAAAACCTGCTAAAATTAACCTGTGTCCAGGAAAGCTAAGTAGTAAGAGCATGTGCTCTTATCATCGCCTCAATATTGCTTTTTCGAGTTTGAGACTGACTGAGGCGAGGATGCTGTCAAGATTTCAGAATTAGAACAGGACTTTTCGCTGTCTGACGATGTCAGAGGGTTCATACGGATAACATGAACAATATTGATGTTTTCAGTTTCTTGTGACAACTGGTGATTTTTGAACACAAACGCATCCAGTTCTTGAGAATTAGACTGGCAGCTCATGAGGTTCCCTGGGAAAGAAAATCAAAGGGACTCCATTCGCATGCTGTCAAGTCCCTTGGGATTTACCACGAGTTTCAGATGCCATGGCAATATTTTAAATAACTTTTTTTACATATTTATTTTAATTACTTTTGGTTTTTATTCGATAAACATCATAGCTAAAATAATATATTAACAAAAATAGAGCTAATTTATTCCAGAAAATTACATTTTTCCGATGAAATTTAAATTATTGCTTTTCTAAACATAAAACATTTTCATTGTCAGATCAAAAATTAAAAAGCTCCCCCATCATATGATTAATATTAATCTATTAACTCATGTCATTTTTATTTATTTTATAAAAGAAAAACATCAACTTTTTAGTTCTGCATAATGCTGTGCCTGCACCTTTTTTTTTTGTCAAAAAATAACTTTTTATTCTAACCGCATCAAAGGGATCTTAGATGGTTACTATGTTAAATTTACTGGTATAAAACAACCAAATGTAGAGGATGAGCCTTGGAATATGCTACGATGCCTTGGGAAAGCCAAGGGCAGAGACAGCCGCCCGGAAAAGGGCAGAGGAGAAAGGGTTAAAACCGGCCATCATCTGTTCAAGTCCAGGATTTTCTGGTGGAAATCCACTGGACACAGTTCCTTATATTCAAGGTAAGTTCCAACTATTCATTTGTTCACAATGAGTAGGATCTGGCATCACGTGTGGCTTTCATGTCTCTAAAACAGAGGTTTAAAGAAATGGCTTGTGGAGAAACGCAGGAGGGCAGGAACTGTTTAACGATGCCTTGCCTGCTAGCTTGCAACAGCAAACGGAAAGTATCTGGAAAAAAAGGCATTGAACCAGTGGTTCAGCTCATGTCAAGGACACATCACAGCTGTTATGATCCATGTTAAAACAATTTTTTCATGCTGTTAGTGAAATATATCAAAACCAAATCAAATCAGACATAAAGCACTCCTTTCTTTAATTTTAAATCTTCTTTCATTATAAAAGAAATCTGGGATCACTACAGAGAGAAGACATCTTTCGTAGTTTCTTGTTAAAATGTCAAGAATCTCAAGAAAAAATAAAAATATTAAAAAGAAGGCTCAGAGAGTTGCTGTATGTGCTCAAAGAAGAGCTATGAAAAGCTCCTCTCATACAAGAGGTGTCAGAATTATGGAGCACTCTTCATCACGGCCGTAAAGAAGGAAAAAACATAAGAGACGCAAGATGTAAAATGCATAAAAGCAGCTGTGCAGTCATCTAGGGTTTTTGAGAGCTGATGAGGAACACCGTGGTGTTGAGGGTTTTTATAGATCTTTAATGGGCTTTTAGATCTCCCTCAGCCCCGTCATATCATACTCGGCCCAAGTACACAGGTATGCCAAAAATCACTATTGGTCCCCCAACTTGTTTCTGGTCATTTTGACTCCTATGCATACTTTTCCCCTGCCTAATTGACCGTCTTGTGATCGTTTTTTTGATGCCTTTCTTCCTTTTAATCCTCACGCAAACTTCTTAGTGCCCGTTTTCTAGTGAAAAGCATTAAAATGATGATTAATACACTGCATCTCACCAAAAACAAAGGAAAACAGTACATGGAAGAGTAGGATTACTGTATTGGGAAAGCCAAGTTTATTTTTTACATTTTAAAAACATTTTTGAAAAAAATTAATTTTTTATTTAAAATTAATATTTTTTTGATATTTTCAGGTTAAAAAATAAAAAGGTTATTTTAATGCATTTTCCACTAAATAACACCTTGATAAATAATAGCTTACTCAATCCCAAACACTCATGAAAAAGTGGAGAGAAGGGGTATGGAATCAATACAATGTCATCGAGTGATATGAGGTAGAAAGGGTAAATCTATTTATTTTTTTTTGGTTTCAATTGGAGGATCAACAGGCCTTGGGTTAGCCCACTATACACCACTCTGAACTCATCAAAATTGATAGGTGGTGAAAAATGTCAAGTTGCACAGGAATACTGGGGGACAAAATTTCTGTGTCTAACCAGCTCATGGAGATCATGGACAATCTGGAATACAGAATCAGGTCTGGCCAGCTTCAGTGCATTTTGTGACATGGCCTTGAGTTCATCTGCCTTTGGACCAAATCATTCTGCAACAATCTTTGCAATCTCTTTCGGTGATTTTGAGAACTTCCCGCATCCATTCTCCACCACATGAGGCACGTTGCCTACTTCCTGTATTATTAAAGATCAGGTGAGAGTTAAAAGCATGCCCAGTTGGGAACCTGCAAAGTGCTGTTTCAACAAGAATGTATTTAGGATACCCATTATCTAACATTCCATCCACGTTATAGAAACATATTATGCAGAATCCTTGCAGATACGGGAGAAAGGGGCATCTTAAATGGAAGGATAGAACTTGCACTGCTACTCGATATTAAGCTAAATTATTTCTTTTAAAGAGCACACATCAGAGATCCTGCCAGAGTACAAGCCTCATCCTACAATTGTCTGGTATTGCTATTTTAGGGTCTTTCGGCATTGCATGTATGCTATTGAGGGATTTCCGTATGCTAGAGCAGCATTGCCAAAACCAATCGGAGCTCAAGCCTGATTACAGCATATAATATGCTCAGGTCTACAATAAAGTTAGCCGACTTACTTGTCCAGCAATGTAATCATTCAAAATGAGGCTGAAGAAAAAATAACAGCAGGGTCATGGGAAGCTAACCTTTGTGATAATACAGTCACAAACACCCATGCACTCCTCCATTTTAGTCACAAAACCCTCCACCTATATGATGGAGCATCATATTCAGTACTATGCATGCCTTTGTGGTTGGCTACGAATGCACAAGGATGCTTAATGCCTTGTGAATATGAAAGAGATGTAAAATCCCTACACTACAGTCATCCAAATGACTGCTGCAGTATGTTGATGGACTATATCAATGACAAGACAGCAGTGAGTTATTTAAAGGGGATGCCAATAATTGTCTCGAGAAGTAGAAAAGGACTGTTGGGTAGCAAGCACTGCCTAACTCCATGACGCAGATAGAATCTAGAGTTCAACTCGAAAAATCATGAGACTCTGATTGGGAGAGAAAAAAATAATAAGTTGATACCTTGAACGGAACCTAATCAATCGAGAGTAATCTGTTAGTAAGCTTTTTGTTGCGACCACATATCACGAGGACTTGACCTTTTGGCTCTCCAAGATTCTCATCATGTAATGAATCCGCAAGTGCTCTTGCAGTTGCCTCAATGGGACCCATCCCTTCCCCTCCTCCCATCAGTAGCACAGCCGGAAGATCCTCATTCATTCCTAGTTCTCTTCTTAATTCACCCTAATAAATCCAAGTGAAACAAGCTACATGAGTTAAATAAATGGCTTCATTTTTCATGCCTAGGGTCAAGTTTTATCAAGTCAATTTGTCTTTCTAAGGAACCTGCTCGATATCATTTCTTTCTTCAACTTCAAGTTTGCATAGACAAAAACATAACTTCAACATAAAAGCCATGTTCCTGAGAATAAAACTGTTGAATACTGGTGCACTGTTAATACATCAGGCTGCCAAGAGCCCATGAGAAATAGGTAAGTAATCAACTAGAATGATAACCAACCTTTGGTCTAACAGGCTTCACAAAAGGCCGTGCAGGAAGGCCATAAACCTTTATCTGTAAGGGCTTGAGCCCAGCTTTCACTGCCCTCTTTGATACATCTGTTGATGGGCAATAACATCTCGTCACAAGCTTATGGAACCTAACCATACAGATGTAAGATATCAAAATTCTAATAATGAGGTACCGCTAAAACAACAAAAACAACATTTACAGAATCAACCATGTAGGATGACAAGTGCTTAGATCGGTGACAACAGTGGTCAAAACTATCTTCTGTAAAAGTCCCTTTGCCCTCAATATATGAAGAGGAACATGTTGCAGCAGTGGATGGACACTGATAATGATGTCAGGCTGGTATTTCATCAATCCTTTTGCAACCTCTCTACCACAAACAGAAATTAATGATCAAATAAGAACAGAATTGCATGCTACCATAGAAACTATCCTGAACAAACAATATAAGTTCAACATCTGAGAAAATGATGACGAATCAGGACAAGAAATACTAACAAAATTTGGTCATTAGAGTTGCCCAATGGGAATTATAACTGATAGTGCCTTTTTTTCCACCAAGAATATATGATAAAACAAAAGCTGATGTTGCTCTTGGAAATATAACTATATATATCCAAAGAAGATAGAAAGTTCAACTGAGCTATAAATGTTGAAGTTGCAGCAAAATTAGATTGATGAATCACACGTGGTGCAGTTCCATAATATGTCATTTTCCACAATGCCTCATGTTTCACCAGGAAGTTATAGCTTCTGGGCAATTGATTAAATGGCCAAGGCATATGTTCTGACCACAAATCAGTAATAAACAACTGCGACATGCACTTTTAACACACAACATAAACGTATCCAATCATCAACTAACCACTCCCCCCTTCTACACTAAATTGCTCACAAACCACAAAAATAAAATAAAAGAAAGAAAAAGAACTGGATACACAGTCCTTTCTTTTTTCATTACTTTCATTATCATAAACCAACATGTAGAAACTCAATTAACATAATAGCTGCACAACACTTGAAAGAACATAAATTGTCATTTTCTCAGGTTCCAAATGATTAAAAAAATAAAAAAATCTCTTCCGTTTCCTTTAATTCCATATTGGCAATGCACCGAGATATTCCCTAAGCAGTGAAAGCAAATTTATATTGTATCATATTGGAAAAACTGACCTGATAATCATCACCAAATTCTTCATTGGAGGCAGCCTTAATAGCCTCGGCAGAAGCTCTATGACCACCACCAGTATCACTCATCAAAATGAGAACCCTTTTAGGAGTCCCACCTTCTACACCATTCAAAAGCACACCATCATCCAACAAAACACCACATCCATCATCTCTTAACCCATTAGTATTATCACCATCATTGCTACTAATATTATTATTACCATTATTATCTCCTGAACCAATCTGAACTGAAGCAAAGCCAATTGGGATTCTCTCGGAATGGAGCCTAATAGTCCTATTAAACTCACTCCAAACACTTCTAAAACCACTTCTACTACTCAAACTCAGTGAAGCATTAACCTTTCTCGTATTTAGACCAACCGGGCTATCAAAAACAGAAAATCTGACCTAGAAAAAGATAGCCCATTTGAGTTTATGCTTTGAACTGCTCTGTTAAAAGCAAAGCCACCCATTTGAGCTACAAGTTCAAAGACAGAGCCCGATTCTTGGGTGGTGGTTACTGCCGAGGGGTTATGCATTGTGAGACAGAAAAAGTTGCAGACTTCCAAGTTATTAGAGGATAATTAAGCATTCCATGTGGTCTTCAACATGTAAAAACAAATGGGTTATGTATAGACAGGAAGGAAGAAAATTGCTTTAAGAAAAAATGTTAGAGAGAGAGAGAGAGAGAGAGAGGTGATTGTTAGGTGTTTGATATTGTGGCTCTGAGAGACAGTACATGGAAGGGTAAAAATCCATGCATGTAAATATGTTATTGGCTTCTTGTCTTAGCAGGAAAAATTCGATTATCCATAATTAGTATTATATTTAAGTTAATTTCAAGTTGATAACTCAATTTGTCCTGATATATCAAGGTATTTCTCTAATTATCTTTTTATATCTGATGTAGTAAACTTATCCCAAAATATATGCCAAATTTCTATTTCATCATCCCAGCGGGATATTCATGATAATTTATCCAAATAAATTTATACCAAACTTTCTAATTTTTTTCTTTTTTTTATTAATATAGGTGTCCGAGCCAACTTGCGCGCTCCATAATTAATTTCGCAGTCCACTGAACATCCTGCAAGCCCAATAAACAGGTAAGGCACCGCAGAGCTGACAGGTATACAGCACAAAGAGGACCCAGTAGAAACATGAAGGGAACAACTGGTCAATCTCATTCCTACTAAGACTCGAATCTAGGCTCAAAGAAAAGCAAGCAGTCCCAACAGCCGCTAAGCCACGACCCTGCTAGTAAACTTTCTAATTACTTGATTAAGGTTATGTTTGCCATGGCTATTCAACAGCCTTTAAAAAAAATTAATTTTAAATTATTAATTTTTATATTTTTTTATGTTTTAATATGCTAATATCAAAAATAAATTTTAATAAATAAAAAATATATATTATTTTAATAAATTTTTAAACCAAAAACACTTTAAAAACAATACTTACCATATTTTCAAGCATAATCTATCCTAATTATACATATAGTAAATTGCTTTGAATAAAAATATAAAAAAACATGTTAAAAAAAATATGTCATTGTATAAGGATAAATTGAATCATTAGCCCTTCTATTTATATAACAATATTGGTTAAATATCTTAAAAATAGAAAAGAGGTATGGAAATATTAACGTAAATTATATTAATATTAATGCAATGTATTTATTATTTCATATGATTTTATTTAAATAAATATAGTATCGAATGGTGGCAGATTCATTCGGCAAATTTTCAAGTGAGGTTTGTCATTTATCAGTTATGATTGTTAGGTTGATATCAAGATTTTAATTTGAATGACAACCTTACTTATCTCCGTAATGAGTAAGTTTGTTGTTTATTTTAAATTTTCCATTTTATACTTTAGTGAATAATTAAATTTTGTGATTTCAAAATAGCCTTTAAACTAATTAATTTTTTTTTATCCAGCCATCCTCATATCTTTTTAAAAAATAAGATTAATTTTGCTTAATATTCATAATTATATGTATATTATTTTTTATGTTAATGCATTAAAATACTTTAAAAATATCAAAATTATATCAATTAAAAAATTCAAAATATTTAAAACACATGTTTAAAATGTGAAAATAAACAAGCCCACCATGAAAAGGTGACAACTTTCTCGTGCTAGAGAACACGTGGTGCGTAAGCCAGGCACTGGTTGGATTTTGTGAGTCGCCGAGTGGGGAACTCAACTTTCTCGTGCTAGAGAACGTTTGTGTTTTTTTTTTCACACTTCCAATATGATCCAAGAGATCTTCCAAGTATTTGTCATGTTGAAAATTAGTGATGCGAGGCGTGCTGGTGTTACTTCCATATGAAAGCTTTAATTTATTTATATTATAAAGTAAAATTAGTTATTAGAATTCAAGTTTTGATCAAATTATGATTTCATCCATCAATAATATAATAGAAAAATAAAATGAAAATAAGATTTTCGATGGATTTCAAGATTAACCCATGCAGCAGCGCGGCGTCCTGTCGTGGGAAGGCTTACTTTATTGCGTAGCTTTTAAACCGAACCCAGTAGTCGACTCGGTCTCATAATCAGATCACGGGTCAGATAGATTAACCCGGGTCAACCCGAAAAACATCCCAATAAAGTAAGCCTTCTCCTCAGTCTCTTATCTTCCAGGATTGCCTAGTGGAAACCATCCCTAGATCCATAAGCCACAGATGGAGCCAGAAGGAAGAGATGATTCGCCCGATCAAGGTCAGCCCTTGAAATTCCTAAACCTGTACAAGTTCCTTTATTTAATGGAAAAGGTGGGATTTTGATGAAGGATAAGCCCACTGTGAGTGGAGATTATTTGGTGAAGAAAGAGAGGTAAGCCAAAACAGTACTTGGCTCACATGGGTTTTCATGTTTTTAACGGCGATTGGAGATTAGTATACTTGTCAACACATGAAAACCCAGGCGAGCCAAGGACAAGTTGGGCTACAGTTTACGCAACTGAGTTAGCAACCGGGATGACTTGGAGACTCACCCCACATGGAATTGCTGATTTTAGCTTTGCATTCTCTCCTTCTGCCGTTTACACAGTTGTCGCTTCTTATTGAGAGAGAGGATGGAGCGGTGAAATGGAGGAACTCAGCACAGACATCTACTTATTCTCGACTCGTGATGGGACTAACTGAGTTAGGGTGGTCGAACACGGAAGGTGGCTGAGCTGGGTCGATGAGTTAGTGATTGTTGAACGAGTTACACCACCTGGTCTTCACGCGTTCAACCCAGCTACTTCTCCAAGTAACAAGAAGTTTATAGCAATAGCCACGAGAAGATGAAGAGCAAGACAATTGAAAAACAAATAAGGCTGGGTCTCATCCGGGTTTACCCGGGTCTACCGGGTTTTTCCGGACCAGGTCGGACGGGTACCGGGTTGACCCGCCTGGACGGGCCGGGTTTGAAAACAGTGGCTGGAAGATTTCGACAAGAACCGGCCTGGTTCTCTAAGTAATTTATCTTATTCCGATGTTGCCCTCTCGGCTCTTCCCACAATGTGGCACCCCAAGGATGAAGGCCACTTGTTACATAGCATGGGTCAATCTAGATGCATGGAAAATAAAGTTTAGGCCAAGAAGCAATTGCCAAAAGCCCATAACGAGAAATTCTGCACCCCCACATCACATCTTGATAAAAGCCCATGAGCTTTTGAGCCCACCTGGTATACAAGAGCCGCTGACGGCTTTGTAGCCCATAGATTTTTGTGCATCTCCTAGATAAAACAATGAGAAATTGCACTATTCACAAGTCGATTAGAATCAATTCTAATTCGAATTTGATTTAAATTTAATTAATAAATAAATTGAATTTACATGTTTGAATAAGATAAAATATAATTTATTTTGTTTTCTGCCTTATCTTTATCTTATTTCTTCGAAGTTTTCTAAAAAAGATGGATAAAGAAGTATTTTTTTAATAATAGTTTTTATATTGATTTTTTAAGATAAATATATCATCGAATATTTGTATCAATTTTTATTTATTAAGATTAAGTTGATATCTAATAAAATTTTAACCGGGTCATTCATATCTAAAATATTAATGTATTTATATAAAAATATTTGATTATAAATTTTTTTAATTAGAATAATACACGAGATATATATCAATTTATCAACTTAATTTTTTTTTTAAGAAATACATGCACTCTAACAATTAAAATTTGGTATTTAAAAAAAAATCAAATTATCAAAAAAAATAACAGTGGGATTGCATAGAAAACTACTTTATGGTGCTGTTTAAAGCTAATTATTTTTTGAGATTAGTACATTAAAACCATAAAAAAAAACTCATAATAAATCAATTAATTTGATATTTTTGAGGGTAAAAAACAATTTGAAAAACTAGCTTCTTCTATTGTTTATGAGATTTTCCCCTCTACTGGGCAAAGCAAAAGGAAGCAAAACGTGATGGAAGAAAACTTAAATTCTTGGTGTGGTCAATCAATACAGTAACAAAAGCAGGTAAATCGCTTTTTTAGTTTTGTCAAGGTTAAAGTCCATGCTAGAAACAAGTGCCTGAATCCGCCATGAAAGTGGCTTGATGCACTTGTTTCTAGCAAAGCCTATAGCAGTAAAATCCGCCATGAAAGTGGCTTGATGCACTTGTTTCTAGCAAAGTCTATAGCAGCAAAACTTTGTCTTGCGTATAGAAGACAAGCATATCTTCTTACCCCAACCAGCCATTGGCATCAATTCTTACATGATGGCATTTAGAATTTCTACTACATCTTTTACAAAAATTCAAAGGCTTATAATACAAAGAGGGATGTCTTTTCCCATGAGCCATTTCAAAGAGATATAAGCACTCCTAAGCCCTTGATATTGGATCATAATCATGGCTGTTTCTCTCTTGTAGGGCAGTTATTGAGAGCTGCTTGACCTTGTGAAAATTGAGGCCGAGGAGAGAGTGAAAATGAGGCTTGAGGAGAGAGCCTCGCGCATGTACGAAATTGATTTGGGGAGACAACTCGTTATCATAAAAGATATACCTTATCCAGAAAAATTATGAAGCATGAGCATGTGCTACAATGCTATTCATACTTCATGCAATTTCCTTCACTTTGGTAGTGTCTGAAAATGTGATTGAAATCATATTTTTTAAAATTTAAAGTTATTTTATTTAAAATTAATGTTTTATATTTTTATATTATTGTAATGTGCTGATATTAAATAATTTTTTAAAAATATTATTATTATTATTTTAATATATTTTCAAGTAAAAATTACTTTAAACCACAATCACTATTATAATTCCAAACACTCTCTTTATATTTTTTTCTTTTGTTTTAAAAAATAAATTTATTGTATTAGTCTATTCTTTAAATAATTTCTTGTATAAATTGTTGTGAAACTCGTTTATCTTAAACCTCTCATCTTAGATCAAGTTTGAGATTAAATCAAATGAGGAGTTAATATGTTAAGACATGATTAATTTGATGTATTTTAAATTATCTATTCTTTAAATAATTTCTTGTATAAATTATTGTATTAGGTGTATTTTAAAAATATATTTGATATTAAAAAATTATTAATTAATAATTTTTTAGTATTTTTTTAATACTTTTGATATATTAATATTAAAAATAAAAAACTAAAAAAAAACTTATTTTAATATATTTTTAAATAAAAAATATTTTAAAAAAAAACACAATACACTACAATACTAATCACACCTTACTTCTTCCCATTGAAGTACCACCAATCATCAAATGATTGGGAGAGATTAACCGAAACAAAAACAAAAACTCATTGGGAATAAACAATGATTGTAAACTTCGTTAATCCTAACATCTGCGAGACTAATCAAAACTATAGAAAAAATGGGGCAATTCCTTGACAAACCCCCATATTTTGGGTTTAGATTGTAGTTGGTAGACTTTATACAGGAATTGACTTTGAAAAAGGGTTTCGATTACTTAGATTATCAGGTTAATTAGCAAGCTATGGAGTCAATTCATATCAATTAATTTTATTAATTACATCTTTATTATTTTTTAAAAGAAATTATTTGGTATTAATTTATGGGGTCAATTAAATTATTAAAAATTCAATCAGAATTGATCAGTAAATATTTTTTTTATTCCACTAGAAATACAATCTAGATTAGATTTCAGAGTCACGAATTTCTTACATAAAGGTATCATGAAAGATTGAATTTGGCAACTAAAGTTCAGAACTGATAAGTCCAACAACAACAATCATGTCCCTCCACGACACGCACGAATCTCCTAATTTGCTCGTCAAATTTAGTAGAGACCCCAGCCACAAAACTGTGTGCTGTAAAGTTAGCTCGAGTCGTCAGAATTAATATTGTCAGTTAGTAAATCATGGATTTCGAGTGATTTAATGATTATAGAAGGAGATTATAAAGCCTATATATGCACATACAAATGTCCCCATCATGCGATGCCATAATTTCCTTGTATTGAATATGAACTGGGAGACCACGAGCGACCATTTATCATGCCCTTCTTGACCATTATACGGCTGTGAAAGAGACCTGGAGGCAAATTCCATGTTCATATGAGATTCTTTTAATCAATTATCAAGACTTAGATCTTGAATTCGACGATAAAAAATAGTTTTTTACGAGTAGAAAACTACTGGTGGAGGATTTAAATGGGTGTTCGTGGGTTTTGCTTGTTCTTTCTTCTTCTTTTTTTGGGAATTTAATTTATTCAATAATCTTGACTAATAGAAAAATTAAATTTCTTATAAATGAAAAGATAGGATTTTACAAAGAAAAAACTCCTAAAAAATAATATAAATAATATCCTGAAATTTCACTTGATAGCTTAAATTATTGAGTTTATATAATTTTTTAATATAATATTAAAGTTTTGATAGTGAAGCGGTTACAAGTTTGAATCTTATTATTATTATTTATTTAATAAAAATTAAATATAAAATAATATAAACCTTTCATTTACAAAACATATCTAACAACTTAAAATTTTAAATAAAAAGATAGTATCTTGATGTATTGTCCCAATCTTTAACCGGTGCTGGCAATCTCCTTAGCTTGCTCACGTTCATCTTAGATTACACAATCCTAGATGTAAAGAATACACATGAATCATTTAAGATTATGGTTCAATGAATCATGCATGTGTATTCTTGAATTTCCTTTTTTAATAATATAATATCGAGATGGAGATGAATGTATTATATAATTTTTTTTTTAAAAAAAAACATAGTGTATCATGTGCTGGCTTGCATGCGCTAAACTAAATCCATATAATCTATAGCTATTTTTTTATACAGGGTTAAGCTCTGCAACCTGTGGATCGAAGAAATTTGGTACCAGTGGGATTCGAACTTGAAAGCTAGAAGAAAACAAACCCCCAAAGCTCATAGCTAAATGATGCGAGATCAATCCCACGGGGGTTTGTATTATATGCTTACCTTTTCTTCTCTTTTTATTTAGTTTATCAATGATCTCCATGAATTTGTATAAATAATTTACTTTTGATCATGTTTGGAGATAGTTTAGATGCAGAAAAAAAGATACTAACATCCTACCTATCCAAACTACAGGAGGAAGATGTGAAATGTGAAAGCTAATGCTGTGCCTAAATTCTTGTGAGTGCGTTAAAAAACGAAAACGAGTTGCCTTCGAGAAGGTAAATTTATCGTGTTGGACTAGATTATGACTTGGGTTATGTCTTGTACAATATTTGTCTTTGAAAGCTGTAAAGGACATAGGTTATTAGGAGAGCAACACCTAGAAGACTTTCATGACTTCAATGCTCTTTCTGAGCTGGAAAGCAGTGGACGGGCAACAATCTTGTTCACACCCAGCTTGGTGCCATGGTGCTGTAGTGGTTGACAAGAACTAAACCGACCCTGTGCTCATGGAAAACGAGACTCCATTAATTTTGTTTCGAGAAAGGGGAAGAAGAAATTGCATGTATGTATTGACAGATATATACAGTGTCATCATGCTTTCCACGACAACATGGTGATCCAAACATCAGTATTAATCTGATTTTGTTTATGTTTCTGTGATAAGTTGGACTGTGAATAAGAAATTTGACTTTTCGGCCTGGATTTGAGTTTTGCTATGAATGTCTACGCTAATGAATATGCTGCACCACAACACCAAATATTTGAATGTTGAAATTTCTTAGTGATTGGTACGTGTGTATGGAAGCAAATATTTTAATGGAAGAAAAAATTGTTAGATATATTAGAATTAATTTATGACTAATGAGTCTTAAAATTTAAGATATTTAAAAATAAAATTGACATTTAAGATATTTAAAAATAAAATTGACATGTAGGATAATCCATTAATTTTTTAATTTAAGTAATTTAATTTATTTTTTCTAGTTAAAATATCTGATGGCTTGATATAAAAAGCTCGGATAGTTGTTGGTTAATAGCTAGTAATGTCAAGTAAGCCGACATGATCAATAGTAACTTGCAAAACATCTTATTTGATGAATGTGGAGGCCCTTATATTATTAATCATATAATTTTGTAGAGAAAGAAAAATATAAAGATATTTTAGAAATATATACTTTGAAATTACATATATTGGAAGTGTTAAAAATAAAGAATATATACTTTAAGTTTAAAGGATTCATAATGTATTTATAGTTTATGAGTTTTGTCCTTTTATGAAGTGGATGAACTAGATTGTAATTTTATTCTTATGATATTTTAAGTTGTATTTTACTCAAAATAATACATATTGGACCAGTATAAAATATAAATATACCCTTTAAAGTCATAAAAAAAGATCTCAAAAAAATATTAAGCTTGAGAAAGTTACATGTGCGTATTAAATGTGAGAAATAGGTTCAAGCATATTATTTAGAATGAGCCTGTGGAGTCGAGCTCCTCCTTTATAGCAAGTCTATAGAGTCGAGCTCTTCCATTAAAGTAAGACTATAGAGTCGGTCTTCTCCTATAGAGCGAGACCATGAAATTATTGTGTCCAAATATATTGAATAAGGTTTCTTATGGGTTTTTTGAGCCTGTTTAATTTTGATTTATGAACTATGTTTATTAATTTTGATTAATTTATGTGACATTTTGATTTATGAATTATATCTATTATTTTTTATTAATTTATGTGACATAAGAATTTTGATTAAATTTTCAGTTAAGAATATAGGATAAAAAATAGTATAAAGTAATTATGAGTGATAAATACCAAAAAATAAATTGTTGTTGTTGAACCCAAAAAGTAATTTTGTTTTTTACCTCTTTTCACCATCGCAAATAAAACTCACGATCTTAATAAATAAAACACGATTTGATATGGATTAAGTTTTTAGTTTAAATAAATAAAATATATTATTACTATTATTGTTATTATTATTATTATTCAATAAGAAAAAAATTAATTCAATGAGGTCTTTAATAATCTACTTTATCTAACTAATAAATATTAAAAAAAAATAATTGATAGAGTATTTAATTGCTCTACAACTTAATAATTCCTCTTTTTTTTTAGATATCAATAAAAAAGCTAAAACTCATGATGATATTATTGTACTCCAAGACACGGTTTACCATCTATTACAATAGTATAATTATTATATTGCCTCTTGATTATTATTATTTTTGCCTTTGTTTTGAGGGTAGGATAGTCTTTTTCCAATGATATAAATGTTTTTTCAAAATAAAATAGGGTTATTTTAGTAATTGTATTTTAAAATACACAATAAAATAACTAATATAACCTTATAATACAATAATTCAATGCCTTCTTCACAAGGATATTTTTGTATTTTCATGTTTGATGAAACAATAGAATTATTGCATTACCCTTATCATTTCAATTTTTAGACTTGGATTCACGGGCTTTGTATTCATTTCCTTATGATTTGTTTGTTATTATTAATTGGTCTTGAAAGCATACAAAAAAGTTATTGGCGCTTGCAACTAACTTAGGTGATTGTAAAGACACTTTAAAAGCATTATTTGATTTGTCTTGACATTCTTTTCCTTCCTAGATTATGCTCGTATGGTAGTTCAATAAGGTATGATTGGAAAGGATTTTTTTTACTCTTTGTTTCTATGATTGCATGCTAACCATGCAAAAAATTAGATGAACCCTTCAATTTATTTTTTTCTTTGGAAACAATCCCTCTTTTTTATTTGAATTTTTATTATTTATATTTATTATTTATGCTAAATTTAGTTATAATTATTTTATTAATTTTTTTCCTCAATTTCTTCCCTCGATGTTTGTTTGGTCAAGAATCTGGTTTCTTTGTTCGTCTATAAAGGGGTCATATCAGTATCATAATTTGAGTCATAAATAAAAAATATTAGCTTGGGTAGATTTTTATTGTTTTAAGCATTGTTTTTGAATATTTTTTTACCGGTATTTTTTAAGCTTTCCTGTTTATAGCATCATCTCAATCTCATGTCCTAGGTTATGTATTTAATTTGTTGGCTCGAGTTGGCTATTAATTTAGCTTGAGGGTTTTTTTGGCTTTGACAAGTTTTTCAATTTTATATTTTAAAATTGACTTATAATAAATTTCTTAATAAGGCTTGAATCTAGGTTTTCATAGATTGTAGGTTTTTTAAAATTGACTTATAATAAACTTCTTAATAATATTTGATTATATTTAAGATGTTTATCTGAATTTTTTTAGTTTTTACATATGTTTTGAATGATTATATTCAATTTATTTGTTTTTAGTTCTTAACAAATAAATTGAATGACATTTAAGTTTTTCTTTATTGAACTCGCATTCATGATTTAACAAGGTATATGTTTTTTAAATTAAATTAGGTTTAGAAAGTTTATACAAGATTGCTTTCTTTTTTTTTTAAGCTAATGTTTTTTTTTTCTTTTTAAGCTTGATTTTTTTTAGTTAGGTTAGTATTAGATTGTTTAGTAATCTAGATAGGCCAGGTGTGATTCTTTCCATCTTTTTTTTTTTAATTAATTAATTTATTATTGTTTTTTTATATATTATATTATTTAAATTATGACTTTAACAATAACTTGAAGTTGAAATTTTTTTAACCAATTATTTTCTTACATAAAAAAATTATTAACTATGATATCTCCCCCCTACCAAAAACAAAACAGAGTTTGACACGAAGATGCCTCCTCAGTCCCCTTCATATTTTGTTAGACCTTGCTTTTTAAAAATACAAGGGTTTATCTTGTTAGTTAGGCCTTAAACACCAAATGCCCTCTCTCCATCAACATCAATATCAACATGAACGGCCAAAAAATATCATGGGACCACGAAAGACAGCTTCCTAATGAAGTAAGATAGTTTTTTTTTTTAGTGTCTTTTCTTATTAATTTAATATATTTACATAAAAAATTAAAAATATCTTCCAAACCGTATTTATAATTGTATTTTAAAAATAGTTTTTAAAAAGTTAAAATTTTTATTTTAAATTAATATTTTTTGATATTTTTAAATTATTTTAATAGATTAATATTAAAATTATTTTTTTAAAAATAAAAAATATTATTTTAACATATTTTATAAATAAAAAATATTTTAAAAAAACAACAGTGACAGTCCTAAAATACAATACTGGGAGAAGAAAAGGCAGCAGCAAAGGAGACAGTCAAAGGAGTTGTACTTTATTCTGTGTCAAAATAAATCACAGCCGTTGGTATTTACAATCTAAGGGTTAATGTTTAACAAGATGACATCAGCGTCACAGCCAAGGTTATTTCTTTCCCATAGAAAATTATGCGACTTGCTAAGATGATTTTGGCAGCTGTGGGACCATGTATTTGAAATTTTCTAAATTATTTTAGTTGTGAATTAATTTTTTTTAATTGTTTTGATATATTAATATTGAAAATAAATTTAAAATATATTATTTTGATGTATTTTAAAGTCAAAAATACTTTTAAAAAATAATAAAAATAGAAAAGAAATGTTTCTTTCATATATTTCTATTTGGAGAGTTTATTTAAAAACTGTTTAAAATCAAATTTATTTTATGTATTTTACAATACTAATTAAACGCTATATGTATGTTATTTATCTTTTCTTACGTGTTCAAAATCTGATTCCAAATCATTGATCCGTGTGAACTCAAATTGCGCTTTAAAAAGTTTGCAAGATATATTATGATAAATATTAATTTACGGTAGCTAGGTATGTTATGATGTATATTAAAAATATATTTTAAAAAAAATTAATATTAACATGTTAAATCATTAATTTTATTCAAGTAAAAGATAATTTAAAAAATAAATTGGGCTACAAAAACAAACACTTTCTTAATGTGTATTTCAAATTATAATACAAATTATTTTTTAAAATAGTTTTTTCTTTTGAAATGCAACAAAAATATTTTTTTGATTTTTAACATCAACACTTTAAAACCATTATAAAATACTAAAAAATCAATATGATGTATTTTTAAGTCAAAAATATTTTTTAAAAGTATGTAAAAGCAAATTATTTTTTAAAATAGTTTTTTCCCTTGAAATGAAACAAAAATATATTTTTTATATTTTTAACATCAACACTTTAAAACTATTATAAAATATTAAAAAATCAATGTGATGTATTTTCAAGTTAAAAATATTTTTGAAAAGCATCTAAAAGTACTCTTAAACACTTTTTAATTAGTGTTTAGCATAATGATTGTATTTTAAAATGATTTTTTCATCAAAATACATTAAAATAATATTATTTTTAAATTTAAATATCAATGCACGGAAATAGTATAAAAATATTTAAAAAATTAATTTAAAATTCTTTAAAAAATTAGTTTTTTTTTAAAGCTCAGCCACGCCACTTAAACAAACAGGTTTTATATATGCAGGTTTATATAGTATGGTGATCGAAAAAACCTCGGATTTAGAAATTGATTTTAATTGAGTTTTTAGTCGAAGTCAATAAACATAAAATTAATTCCACATAAAAGAGGTTGACTCAGAACAGGGTTTATTAATGACCAAGTTTAGCCAACCAATCCTAACCGGTCAGTTGCAAGAAAGAAAAAATGTTTATATTTTAATAACAACAATTAATTTGAACTGATGTGGTGACTGACGAGTTTGTCTCAAAATTCAATAACCCAAAACTCTTTTCAGACAGGATTGTCAACTATGATATCTCCCCCCTACCCTGGAACAAAACAGAACCTCACATAATCATTTAAATGATGGTTAAATAATAAGATTTTAAAATTAAAAAATTTATTTTTTTTATAATTTTAGGTATGAATTTTTAATTACTCATATAATAATCACTAGAGATTTACATAATTGTTAACTTTAGAATCTGTAAAATTAGTCGTTGTACGCGCAAGTTGGTCCGAACACCCATATTAATCTAAAAAAAAACAGAGCCTCACACGACGATGATGCTTCGTAAACCCCCTTCATCATATTTTATTATTTTTTAAAATGTATTTATTATTATATTTTTTAAATTTTATTTTTTATATTAATATATTAAAATAAAAATATATATTAAAAACTAACTTCAAATTAAAAAATTTAAATTTTTTAAAAAGCATAGCAACCACACAAAACAAAAATAATACCTAAATGTATCCGAAATTAAGCTGTGGTGAGGAGTGGTTTAGCTTTTTTTAAAAAAAAAAATAAAAAAAAATTATTTTTAGCTTTTAATAAGACGTGATTTGTTACGTAAAAGGACTGTATTTATAAAAACACTTTCAAAAACATTTATTTTTAATATATTATTATTAAAAATTATTTTTAGTAAATAAAATATTTTTAAGTAAAATATATTTCAAAAACAACCATTACAACGTATTAAAACATCATTTAAAATTACTTTTTAAATAATGTTTTATTAAAGTTTAAATTTATTTTTGTTTAAAATAAATTTTTGAATTGTTTTAATATGGTGATATTATAAATAATTTTTTAAAAATAAAAAAAATATTATTTTAATAAAAAATATTGTTGAAGACAACAACCTAAACAGGCTCTAAAGCAACCGGAAGAAGAAGAAGAAGCATGGAAGGACAGTCTGATGCCGGGAACTTGATTCCGTATCAAAATAAATCACAGCCATTGGTATTTACAATCCAAGGGTTAATGTTTAGCAAGGATGGCCACAACGGCACCACCGAGGCTATTTCTTTCCGGTAGAAAATTATGGGCTTTGTTGTGGTCTTCGGGTAACATTTTATTATTTTACCGACGGAGATAGATATGAAATACGTTTCTCTACACTTTCTATTTAGAGCATATAAAACTAGCGGAACACCCCTTATCATTTCCTACGTGTTCAAAATTTGATTCCAAATCATTGATCGGCCGTATGAACTCAAACTGTACGTATAACAATTTTTTAAAAGTTGGATTATAATTATTAAATTTGGAAGCGCCAGCATATCAAAATAATTATTGTTATTATGGACTATGTCAACCAAAAAAAACAATCAATCAATCATTATCACTTCCATTGATCAACAGTACTGCCATTGAAATTCCACAGGCATCATCATCATCTTCTCTGATACTGCAAAAGCCATTTGCAAGATAGGAACAAGACTGGGAAAAGGGGAAAGAAAGAAAAACCTAAAACATGGCAAATGTTTCTTACATTCTTTAAAAACCCAGAACAAAAACTTGATGCAAGATGCAGATACGTTTAGAGTTTCTTTAAACATGTTCTCAACACCAAGATAAACCTAATCTTGACTGCTCTGACTCGGTGAGCTCAATGGAAACAGAGGCAGCAGCTCAGGTGGCTCGCTCCCTCTTGGTGTATTCAACGGCGACGGATGCAAGTAAAAACCCTTTTCAGCTATGGCCTTCTCCTCCTCTAAAACTGCTGGTGGAGATGGCGACCCGGTAGTGCCTGGACTCGGGAAAAACAAAAACTCTGAGCTAAGTGGAGTGACTGGCGATTCGACTTGGCGTGTTTGGCGGGTTGGTGACGAAGAGTTACTGATGAGAGAGGTCAAGCCAAGTTTGATCTCCAGCTTTCTTGAGGTGTGTCTACGTTCTTGGAGCTTGAAAGGTGACCGGCGTGGGCCGGTGAAGTCAACGGGACTGTGAAATGATTTTGACGGGGAGAGTATTCTTGTTGCCGGAAGTTGTTGCGTGTCACTAGCTAACCCGGTTAATTTCTGGACAAGGTCTCTAAAACTGTTTGTGTCTGCTTGAACAAAGGTTGTAGGTGATGTTGGGGAAGAGGAAGAAGAAGTTACCATGGTGTTCATGTGATTATACCCTTCTATTGTCATTGACAAAGGGGAAGAGGGATGCTAGCTAGTAGCTAGTTATAGAGAAGGAGAGAGAGGCCTCAGGGACAGTGAATGGGAAGGAGGTGGTTTAATTTCCTGGTAATTGCTTGGTTTTTATGGGGCGAGGTCTCACTAGCAAGGAGTCAAATACAAGCTTTGGTTTAGAGTCAAAGCTTGGGAGAGAAGAGAAAGAGATGGGAATGTTGATGGGTTATGTAAATTGTTGATTAAGGAGTCAATGTTTTTTATTTAAAGAGTATTTTAGGAAAGAATTGTAGTACAGCTGATTATCTTAATTATAAAATTTGTTTCTGTTTAGGTCTAATTTTGTAAAGTTGAATGGAAGGATTTTTTCTACTAAGAGAGTATCTAGAACGGATAGGTTTGTTTTTAAAAAAAGTATTTTTTTTATTTAAAAATATTTTTCAAATCAACACATAAAAAATCTAAAAATAATTTATTTATAAAATATGTAAAATACAATTTTTTTTTTATAATCTAGTCAATTTATATACAACACAACTAATTTTTTTAAAATATAATTTTAATTTGCTTTTAAAAGATTAGTTTTGTATCATGAAAAGGTATATACAGGCTCAGTTTATATATATATATATTTGTTCGCATATCGGAAAAATGCAATCATATGTGTCATGGTGCCTTGCATACCTTCAATATTGACTCAGTAAACTGATTAATTTCTCTTCATGACTAGGAAGTTAGTATTCAAGCCTGTCAAGTCAAAATAGTGTTTGATCCTACAATAATAATAATTTTTTAAAATATTTTTTTCAAAAAACATGTAAAAATAATATTATTTTTATTTTTAAAAATTTATTTTGATTTTATAATTTAAAATAAAAATATTTTTTCTATAAAATCATAACTGCAAAAACAAATAACCTAAAAGTCCGAATGCATAGGGAGGAAATATACTTAGTTAATTATTAGTTCAACTCTTATATTGACAAATCAAGTTATATCAAAGTAAATTGATATATATATAAATAATATATATATTTTTTATTTTTAAAAAATTATTTTAACATAATCAAATCAAAATAATTTAAAAATATTAAAAAATAATTTAAAATAAAATAATTTTAAAAAATTACAAACCACAATTGAATTTGATTGTATTTAATCTCTATATTTTTTTTATTTCTTTTATTTTAATAAAAACAATCCTGGTTTAATTAGATTTAAGTTTATTTATTAAATTCAAGTTTAAGATTTTACAAGTTTTAAATTTAAGAGATTAATATAAATTTAGAAATATGACGTGTTTATTTTATAATATTTTATTTAACTTATAGATTATTACTCTAACAGAGCATGTGATCTCTTTTGATGCATTTATGAAATTTTTTATAGTGATATTAGAATTATTTTAGTACATTTTCTTTAGTGATGTGGCGGTGTTTAAAATAGAGTAATAATAAATCTTTAATGAATTTTTTTTCTAATACGATATTGATAGTTTATTTTAATTATTAATTATTATTTTTTGTTAATTTTATTCATTGTTGTTGTATTTTTTAATAATATTATTAAATTAATAAAAAATAATATTTTCTTGCTTTTAAAAATATTATCAAATCAACAAACCATCAGTTTTTAATGCAATTAAAAGTTTTTTCTATATAAAATATATAATTTAATTGATTAAATCTTGGATTTGATGATTACTAAAAAATATTAACTTGAATTTTATAAATTTTAAAATTATAAAATATTTATATAATTATTACTTTTAAGAATTGTGAAGTTAATTAAGATATACATAATCTGATTAAAATATTCATATTAATTATTATTTTTTTGTCCCGCACCACGTTTAGGAATCTAGGATCTGCACCCTAGGTAATTACATGGAAAACAAATCGACTACCAAATCATGTCAAGAGCCGGCGCCGTATTATATTTGTATATTCGTTGTGTCCGTATCATGCTATGAGATTAAACACGTTAAATTATTTAATAATGAATTATAGTTTTATATTACATGTGAAATAACTTAATTGCTAGGTAATTTAATATTGTGCTTTTTAAATTAAAATTTTAATTCACTATATAACTAAAACTAAATAAATTGCACAAGACATGAACTTTTTCTATGAGAAATATACGGATATTATTAAAACATAAAAAAAGAAACAACAATAAGATATTAAATAATTTTTTAAAGTAAATATAACTACTAAATTATTTTAATCAGAATTGATAAAAGTTTGGAATTAGTACGCTTAAAATAAAATAATTTAGACCAGTCAAATTTAAAATACTTAAGGGTTAACTATATAATTAACCATTACATTATAATTTAAAATAAAGATAATCAAAGTTAGTTAATTACAATGTATAAGATAAAAAGGATTTATGCTAATTAACTTTATAATATGTAACGTTATTTTTATCCTTTCAATAAATAAAAAAACATGTTATTATAAAAGCATTAATTCCCATGCTTTTTAAAGTGAAAGATAACATATACATTTAAATTATTTTTATAAAATCATCATTAACTCTTAAAAATGCATAGCAAACAATTTTTTTAATTAAAAATAATTTAAAATTTAGATTTTGGGCTAAAAAATCCAGCTTTGGTTTGCATTTGGGCTTTTGTAATGAAAACAAAATAGAAAGCCATACACAGCTTTAAAATCCAATTTTCAACCGAGCTAAATCACCAGCCGTCATCTCCTGACACTGTCCAAACTCCTGGAAAAATCTGGTTTTTCTTGCGGGCCAAACAAGAGGTGGCCCCAAAATCGCCCACCGTTGTTCGTTATTTTAACACGCACGCACACAGAAATAGAAAATCCCAAAAATAATATTAATCTCTGGAGAATATAAAGGTTGAATTCTGTGTGTTATTGTAATAGGTCCATTATTAGAGCAGCTAAATCAATGGATAACAACATGAGCTGCACAAGAAGAGCAGGAGTTGGTGTTGTAGCTGTACCTCATGGTACAAGCACTAGAAGCTTAAGGATGTTTCGTGGGGTTGTAGTCGTATCTCATGGTTCAAGTAGTAGAAGCTCAAGGAGGGGCTGTGGGGTTGTTAGAGCTTCAATGGTAGATTCTTACGAGAGTTCATCTGATTTTGTTAAGAGAATGGAACAAGCTTGGTTAATCTCCCAGGTATATTAAATTAATCGGGTTCTTTCTTTCTTTTTTATAATTATTTATTGGGATTTTTCAGTTTTGGAAATTTATCTGCTTTGCATAAACTTTTGGTACAGAGATCAAGTTTTATGTAATTTCTTGGGTTGGTGAAAATTGATTTGGAAATGAAAAACGTTGAGAACTTTTTAGGGGTTGATGATTGAATTTAGCACTAAGAAAATTGAGTTATTTTTACTGTTTGATTATCTAGATAGTTGCATAAAATTTTGTTACAGAGATTGAGTTTAATGTAATCGGTTTCTTGGGTTGGTGAAAATTGAGTTAGAAATCTAAAAAGTTGAGAGCTTTTCAGGGTTTGATGATTGAATTCAGCACTTAGAAAACTGAGTTATTTTTAGGTTTTGATTATCTAGATAGTTGCATAAAATTTTGTTACACAGATTGAGTTTAATGTAATCGGTTTCTTGGGTGGGTGAAGATTGAATTAAAAATCTAAAAAGTTGAGAGCTTTTCAGGGTTTGATGATTGAATTCAGCACTTAGAAAACTGAGTTATTTTTAGGTTTTGATTATCTAGATAGTTGCATAAAATTTTGTTACAGAGATTGAGTTTAATGTAATTAGTTTCTTGGGTGGGTGAAGATTGAATTAGAAATGAAAGCTGGAAATGAAAAAAGTCGAGAGCTTTTCAGGGTTTGCTGATTGAATTTAGCACTTAGAAATTTGTGTTATTTTCAGGGTTTGATTATGTAGACAGTCCCATCTTGTTTGAAGTTTTTTGAATTAATTACATGGCATAGAATAAACAATGATTAATGAATATGACACTAACCACTGGACGACTGGAATTTAATGATGTTTAAGTGTTTTTGGAATTTCGGAGGAGTGTTAAGGTTGTTTTATGTGTTGTGAAATTTTTATCTAGTATTCTAATTGACAATATAGGTTAAAGATGGACAAAATATTAGATGAATCAGACATAATATTTGATGCTGTCATTTCTATTTATGATTATTAAATAAGTTTTGCTTATCAAATGTCTGTGGTGCTTACAGCAACCAAGGCCAGTTGCTTGTACTTCTTGCGATTCAAATGGGCAAGTTGAATGCCAATGGTGTAGGGGTACAGGATTCTTCATTCTTGGCGATAACATGCTCTGCCAAGTTCCTTCCAGAAATACCACTTGTGTTATTTGTGCTGGAAAGGTATGTTAAAATGTTTGCAAATCGACTCATGTTCAAGTACCGGCAAGGAGGAGCGCATGCTAACATGTATGTGCCATTTTGTATCTTTGTTTTTTTTTTTTTCAGGGGTCAATGTGCTGTTCTGATTGTAAAGGAACTGGCTTTCGAGCCAGGTGGTTGGGGAAGCCTCCCATCTCCAAGTAGCAGCACTGTAATTCAGTTGTTAGGAAGTTAAAACCACTGACTGGTGCGAGAAATATCAAAGTTACTTTCTTCATGTTTTGATTTCTTCTCCATCTCTGTTTTGGAATTGATAAAAGTGATTAAACCTCATTAACTTCATGGTAGAACTCTTACTGTAACTCTTACTGTATTTTGTAATATGAATTCCACAAATGAGCAAATGTTGTTAGATTAGATTCTAGGAATGTAAATATCTAAAAATGTTCAATTCTGGCTATTGTCTTTGATTCACAAGTTGTTACATGGGTTGCATCAGGTGACGCCAAAAATGTTGTCATGAGATCTTTAGTTTAGACATGTCCGATTCACTGAAAAAGCTTTGAATTTATGGTTTGGTTCTGTTCGTTTTTCTATTTAACAAAATCTTCCAGTTGGGATTTTTGAAATGTTTTGATTCAATGGACCTGATTTCTTTTGGCCCTTACAGTTTTTAATTTTAAAAAAATTGGTTCAATTATTTTTTCTGTTTCTCAAAAATAAAACCGAAATCAAACAAAACTGATTTTTTTTTTTTTTAATTTTTTAATTGGTTTTCTCAGGTTGATATCTCATATCATTTTTTTAATCCAATCTAGGTAATTCAGTTATTTTGGTCCTCTAATTAAACCAGTTTGAACAATGAAATAGTCAAGCGTGCCAAATTGCCAGGCAGCATAACATTCATATCAGGTCAAGGCATTCTCTTCTGGCCATATCCTGATTCTTTGTTTAAACATGCATCCACTCGAAAGAAACATGGGAATGATGCTGAAGGTTAGGCTTATGGTTCTAAGCCCATTCCGATCAATCTATCCATCTAGATTTACAAGTAAATCCGATAGGAATGCTATCCTTTCAGTGATCATGAAAACGTCTGCTTGACTATCAAACATCGAATACTATTGGGGGGCGATAAACTTGAGATTTCAGCTGCAACATGTTTACATAGCCATGCTGTGTTTACAGGAGCGTTTTGATACAAACAAGCTGTTTTTACAAACACAAAATGAAAGACTTCTCGGCTCCACCAAGCTATTTTTTTTTTTAATTATAAAAAAAAACTGTTTAATTGTTTTGAACTATGGCTGAGAAAAGCAACTTGTTGATATCGTCAGCGTCAGAATCGTGCTTCTCATCCCCTGCATCGATATGGAGAAGTTAGTCTTTTATTGATACTTGCATATTGTCATTTTTGGTAGTGGCTTGAGTTGCAGAACCTTCAAAATCTCATTATCAGCCCTCATTGCAACTAAATTTCAACAGGGCAGCAAACAGAAATCTGCCCCTGGATTCCTAAACTGACAATCAGAGAAGCTGAAGGAACCATACTCATCGCAGCCCAACAAATACCATGTTTTGGGGGCAGAATGGCCCAATAATGGTTAATATTAAGAAAACAAATTGCAAGTTGAACTGGGGCCAAGTTGGTATCCAAGACATGAACACCAAGTTTCATGGCCGTTAAATCCCTCGCTTCATCTTCAATGATGAAATAGGCATTTTATCCAGGCAAGCAATAAGAAAATGCTACAGCAAAAACCACATTTCCTGTAGATTTTTACCTGTTCTTGCTCTGACCTGAGTCGTCCACTCATCAATAACCTGAAAGAAGAAAGAAATCAAGACATAATAATATTGTTTCCCAGATGCAGTAGCTGCATATATTGTTTGCAATAATGGGAGAAATTGAACAAAGACGAGTGTTTAGAGGTTCAGAAATGTAGGCTTTGCTAGCAGAAAGAGTTGCCCAGGAAATATCTCTGCCCCGGCACGCACTTGTGCAGAGCCTCACTATTTATTCAATTTTGGTTGCTTACTGGCAAATGGTGCAATCACTTTACACACCACTTGGAAAACACGCAACCTTCTAATCAGCGCATACATACGAGTCGATCATATGTTACATTGGAAAAGGAATATATGTTCCTTGATGCTCCAGATGGTTGATATTATGATGAGAACACTTATCATAATTCTTTGTTGAGCATGTATGTTGTATGGTGCTATTTACAGAAAGAACCCTATCATTTCAAGGACATTGTTTTCCAGTTCAACGTTGAAACAATAGTGTGTAACGTTAAGATTAGGAAAAATAATCAATCAATCAGTATTATACACGGAACAGATACATCACATCATGAACATCAAAACATTCATCTTTCTAATTGTGAGATTACACAATCTGTTCTGGGAAATTGGGTCACCGGGGTTTCATCATGTCCTGGTTTTTCACCCAAAAAAGATTACTTGGTACTTCCTAAAGAGCCAATCAATTTATGAAATTACAACCAGAACTCCATTTCCATAAACAAACATCCTTAAACACAAGTTCCCAGATGCTTTTATAGTCTTTCTCAACATTTATTCCAACAAAAAGGCACCAATTCTAAAAATAGCAAATTCAAACCAAAGAGAATAGCACAAACGAAAAGTTTACTTGATTGAAGTTCACAAATGCAGGATCCTCGGCATCACTAGTAACATCAACCCCTATCGACACTTCCATCCTCTGTATCAAATTCCTATTCCCCACGAGAACCGTCCGCGCCTTATCAATCAAATCCTACAAACACACAACATGAAAAGTCAAAACTCCAAAAACCCACTACAATTCCTTCATTTGGGTCCTCGAATTCAAAAAAAAATAAAACCAAAATTTACCACCCAAAAAAATAAAACCAAGAAATCACCAATTCCTACCTGTTTAGCTGCAAGAAGCTCTTGACACTGATCCTTCAAGACTGTCAAATCTCCTTGTACTTTCTTTATTCTATTAACCAGTTTCACTGGATTTGCCTGCATTTTGTAGTATTAGTAGTAGTAAAATAAATTAATTCAATTTAAAAGAAACAGTAAAAAAATTACATTGTCAGGGTAGATCTGTTGAAATTCTCTCTCGAGCTTGAGTTGGACAAGAGTAAGATCGTTGTTTGCCTTCGTGAAGAGGTTTACTAAACTGTCGGTTGCTTGGTGGTGGACGTGGCGGTGGCCCATTTCTTAGCTGTCTGATTTTAGGGTTTTTTTTTTTTGGTGGAGGAGAAGGATTTGTATTTGTTGTTGCCCGCCAAGTCCTGAATTTGATTTTGGGATTTTTTGAAGGAGAGTGGGGAGTCGTTTATGTAGAGGCGACTTGTTGCTCTCTTATGTTGAGGGGGGGAATTACATGGATTTTTACACTTAATTAATCCTAGAGTTTAATTAAATTAGGCAAGTGGTGCTGAATTTTGCAAAAGAAAACTTTACTAAAATCTCGTGATTATAGTTTTTGCAATTATGGTTTAAAAAATAAATTAAAAAATATGATTATAATTTTTTTAATTAAGATTTTAAAAGAGATTTTTTAGTGAAATTCATGTAAAATTGCAATGCATGTTAATTAACCAACTACTTTCAGATTTATAATTGAGGCAAAACACAATTTTAATCATGGATTTTTATATTACCAATAAATTCAGTATTGTAAAAGTTATTTTTTAAATAAAAATATATTAAAATATTTTTTTTATTTTTTAAATTTATTTTTCATATTAATATATCAAAATGATAAAAAAAATCTAAAAAATTTATATAAAACTAAAAAACTCAATTTATTTTAAAAATATAATTGAATCGTAATATCAAATAAGATCTAGCATGCTCAAATAACATTAAAAAATTTATTAGTAAATATATTTAGTGTGTAAATTGATTTATTAGATATATCTAACTAAATGATTGGAACTTGAGTAAATAAAATTAATAAAAAAAAATGATTTCATGTTTGAGTATAAAACATGAATATTAAAATGCATAAAAGTTATATACAACTTTATTAGAATAACAAGGCAACGATAAAAACAATAATAATAATTATTATTATTTATAAGTTTAATAAGTCTCAAACTCCAAACTCTTTCATAAATAAATTTTATAAAAAAAAATTATTTTTAATATGAATATTTGAATCATTAATGAGGATTTATTTTTCTAATCATATGTGAGTAATATATTTATAAAATTGTTAAAAAATATAATTTTAATTGATATATAAAATCCTTTGATTTAAAAAAAAAACATTTTTTATGATGAAACTTCCACATGAAAAAAATTAGTAATATTCTAACCCAGGTTATTTATTATTCAGGGTAAAAGCCTAAAATTATTATTTTGTCAATTCTAAGAACTTCTGGGTATCATATATATTTAGACTATACAATTGGTCCATCATGGTAAATTAAAGTTTTTAAAAAATATAAAAAAAGGACGACATGTCAATAATCCGATACAAATGACGCAACTGTAGTCTCCTCAAGACATCTGTGTCTGGTCTCATCCCTTGATCTCAAAGGATCGTTGCAGCAATGGCAGACGAGGAAGAAGAGAGAGCTCTAGAGAACCAACTGGAACTACAGTTGCTAGAGCAGAAAGATTCATTAGCTGCCTTGAATGATGCTCTTGCCTCTGACCCATCAAATCCTGAGCTTCTCTCTGTAACATTCTCCGCCTTCTCTTCTTGGTTTCTTATTTTTCCTTCTGCTTTTATCATATTTATTTTATTTTATTGGTGACCCAATTGAGGGATACGCTTTTTAATGCTTTTGTAGAAGGTATGCGTGTTTATTTATTGAAAAAGATTGAAACTTGAGCGGGTATCTCGAGTTTTACTGGTTGGGTTTTGTTTTTGTTGATTTTTTGTTATGCTTGTTTCTTGTGTAGAAGCTGCTGTTCATTTTGATGGTTAACCTCTTAAAAAGTTTAATTGTATTTTAGTTTAACAAGTTGGGTTTTACTATCCATTGCTCTTATGATGTTTTTTCCGTGCATAGAAGCTGTTTTTCTTGTTACTTATGTGTTCTTGTAATGTTTTGTCTAAAGAGTGTGAACACGACCTGGCAAACTCTACATTACCTGATGAATGCTAAAACTAAAAGAAATGGTCTTTGGTACCTTCAATGAATGTTTGCATCTATTGGTTTACAGAATTGCTTATTTTGAAAAGCACCCTTTGTGCTAGAAGACCTTTAGACATTGGTGTATGGCTTGTGTTTACAAGGATGTGCAAATAACATGCGTAGCAATGTATATTATGCTTTATGATTGTGGAAGGTGGACTTTCTGTTTGTGTCTTTTCCATCATTTTGAATTATGGTACAAGTTGTTTGACGTTATTGTTTTCATCTCAGGTTCAGGAGGAGCTTCTTCAGGTCATTAAAGATGCAGAGGAGGGACTCCTGCATCTAAAACGTGCACGGTTATTACGAGAGGCAGATTCAGTATTACATGCTTCCTACCATACTGTAGAGGATGTCAAGGCTGAGCCTCTTGATCCAGTTCATGTTGAACCAGAACCACTAGAGGACCAGTGTTACTCTGTAGGATCAAAATGCAGATTCCGTCATGTTGATGGACGCTGGTACAATGGTCAAATTATTGAGATGGTTTGTTCTGATACTGCGAAGATCGCTTTCCTCACTCCTATATCAGAAAATATGCTGGTGAGTATATGTTTTTCTGTTTATTTCCAAAAAGGTTGCTTCTGCTTTTTGTTTTTGGAATAAAGTATGACACAGTCCATTGCTTTCCCAAATAACTAATCCATCCTCTTTGGTGGGACTAACGGTGTTTGTTCTTTGTGGTGCTGATGGAACTGGAACATTCCGATTCACCCATAAATCTTATCCTTCCACATGCATGTAGTCTGCTAGCTTGTGCTGCTGTAACAGTTGTATGTTATTTATTTAGGCTTTATCTAATGCAAGGTTTTGATGGATTGTTAGAATCCTCTTTTTTGTCTGAAGAGCACTTGTGGGATGTTTGAGTAGTCATTCACTAAACTATCAGCTCTTTTCTCAACCCTGGTTTCATATGCATAGTTTTTCTCCTAATATTTTTACTATCCATCTGTTTTGGATGGGAGACCTTTAAGTGAGTCAGATTTGGCATTGCTGAAATGGAAAAAATACATCCTGAAAGTGCCACTTATACACCAACTAGTGTTACTGATGATTATATGTTACAGGGGAAAATGTTAGAAGTGCTGAAACTATATTGAGGTAGTGTATGAAATAAAAATGATTTTTGATAGCTAATATACTGATGATCGACTCCCCAAGTGCAGATATGCAAGTTTTTTCTGCAAGAACGATGTCGATTTGGCTCTAGCTGCCGCTTATCACATGGTATGTTGAAATCATTTAAAGTGTGTGGGGCTAGTAGATCCCTTTTTTTTTTCCTCTTCTGGAAAAGCTGTATTTATATTTCCATTTTCATAAAATTCAATGTGGTCACAATTCATCCAATGACATGGATGAAGGATGTAGCCTGCCCTTACATTGGGAAAACAACTTTCATAGAATGACTACGGAGGAGAATTTACTTTGTTTATGTAATCTCTCTTTAGTTTTAATAGTCTGTTCCCCACACTACAACAATGAAGTAACTTGGGATCATTGTCAATTTATTCTTCATATTTGAAGTAGATATGTAGGCTACTGTGTTTGAAACCTTTCCTTTTTCCTGCTTAAACCTTTCTTTGTGCATTCACAATTGTGTTAGAGCAGCTTTTGCTGTTTTGGGATTTCGTATGTTTCTATTATTTGTCAACCATAACATATCTATTCATTTGTTACTAAATGTATTCCCTATCTATATCATTTGCTGGAACGGCTATTTCCAGGATTGCTGGTTGATGTGATTTTATATGTGCAGGGATTGATGTGTCATTATCCTCCCTGAAGAATTATGTGCCAACAATGTGGGATCAGTCATTGGTGGGATCCAGTATCTGGGCACTTTCAGATAGTAATGTTGGCATATGGAGGAAAGCTGAACTTGAATCTTGGGATAATGAACACAGAGTGGGGCAGGTTGTTTTCCATGATGGTGGAAGCTCTGCAAAGCTTGGGAGTGAAGCTATGACAATATCTGAGTATGCTTTGATGAGTGATGAAGAGGAAACTGATTCAAGCGCAGAAGGATCTGATTCTAGCGATTATGATGAAGAGAGTGCTGAAGGTTTAGGGTTTCTTGAGAGCACAAACTTACAAAGAGGTATCCAAACAGGAATTGCCATATTTGCGACATGGGAAAATCATACACGGGGCATAGCTTCCAAGATGATGGCAAATATGGGTTATCGTGAAGGGATGGGATTAGGTGCATCGGGTCAGGGCATGCTGGACCCTATCCCTGTGAAGGTCCTCCCACCAAAGCAATCACTTGATCATGCTCTGGAGTCTCAAAAAGAGGGGATCAAAGACAATCATGGGAAGAAGAGAAGCAGGGGTGGGAAAAGAAAACGTGATAAGAAGTTTGCAGCAGCAGCTAGGGCAGCAAAAGCTGAAGAGGACACGAGACCAGATGTTTTTACTCTTATCAATAATCAACTTGCTGGGCATAACGAAGCGCTGAACGGTGAATCAGCTAAGAAGCAGAAAAGTAAAGGCTCAGAGGAGAAGAAAGTCAATAGGCAAGATCTGCTTGCTTATGATGATGAGATTAAGGAGTTGAGGATACGTGTGGAGAAGCTTGAAGAGATGGCAAACAGAAACAAAAAAGAGAAGGTGGTTTATGAGTCTGCTATGAGAAAATTAAATGAGACTCGCATAGCTTTGGCTAAAGCTGAGGCTTCTAAAGCATCTGCATCTAATGCTATTACTGGTAGAGAAAAAGAGAAGAAATGGCTTAAGTTTTGAGGCCATTATGCTATACATTGCTGTCCAGTTCAAACTATAAAACTGAGCGTGTATGATTACCTCGAATCCTGAAGGTGCCCCTTTGAATTGGCCGTAGCTTTGCAGGAATCACAAGGAGTCAAGCCAAGGTTTCAACAACAATCTTATTTTCCTAGAAAGCAATCTAGTGGATTCAGATCAAGATTTTCACTGTAAACTTGCACTATACCTTCTGCTTGTACCTGCAGTTCGAGTTATGCTCCAGCGAAAAATCCCATTGCAGATGCCATATATGGCTGGTTAAATTCTCGTCATTACCTCTTTATATGCTCAATGTTAACTATCCAATATAGCCGGCAGCCAACAGCCGGCAGCACTGAAACTCGAATTTATATGGGTTGCCAGAGGTGACAAATAGCTTATTTGCTCTGTGCAATAGAGGGATTGATTTTAGCCATTGTTTCTAACTTCATATTACACTGCTAGATTAATATATTGAATGGTTACGTTGAAATTTCCTGCTGATCTGCCAACAAGAGGCCCTCCTGTATGGAAGAAATCACTTGCTAATTTTCTTAAACACTGCTTTTATTTCAACTTTGTCATAGACACAACAAGGAAAAGAAGTCCAGGGCGGAATGCTTATGATAAAATATTTAGTTATTTTTATGTTTTCTTAATTATATGATCATATTTTTGTTAAATCTGGATAATTATGTGGACACAATTTAGTACACCATAATGATAATAATTTATTTATTATTTTATGACTTTTATCCCATTCAAATTATTGAATTCAAAACTAACGGTGGGTTTGGGAGCAAGAACATTCAAATCCTATTATTGGATCATCCTGATTTCATTTATTTATTATATTTGATGAAAAATATATCTTCAAATACATTATACTAGATTAAATTTTATTTTCAATCAATTTTAAAGACATTTCTTTTAAATTTCTCATAATCTTTTCAATATAAAACTTGCACACACCTAATACCATTTACCTTTAATACGATAGAATAAAATGGTGAGATTGAATTTCTCTGCTACCTAGTTATTAAAAATGTGAAACAATTGTTATTAATAAAACACTAAAAGGCATGAGGTAATGTTGTTCTCCCACACATGGTAGGCTCACACTCATGGGACCGTAAATTCGATTTACCTATGAGTTTTTTTTTCATCCTTTTTTATTTTTTTATTTTTTAAGGACAAATTAAAAATTAACTAAGTAAAACATGTTAAGAAATAACAAAATTAAAAGAGATGACACTAAAGTGAAACATGAAGACTGATGTTTTCAAAAGAAAAAAAAGGTGCAACTGAGTCCTCATTCTTTATGAATTAAACAATTGGGTCCCTTTAATTTTAAAGTTTTAAAAAATCAATTTTGATCAAAAACTTTTCTTTTTTTAGTTTTTGATTTGAGAGTGGAGAGATAAAATCATCTCGTTCCAACAACAAAGAAAAAAAATTATTGTTGATATTGATTCTAACAACCCAAATGATTGATTATCGTTGATATCGATTCCAACAACCTAAATAATTGATCTTGGTATCAAATAATTTTATTTGATAAAAAAAATACAATTTAAGTATTTTTTTTACCTTAAAATTGCTTAAAACACATGTATATTCAAAAATATTTTTTTATTGGGTTTATTTCAAGTTCTTGGATGGGTTTTTGAAGTCATGAATGAATTTATCAAGTAGCCTAATATGTTTTCTAAGTATTCTGGATAAACAAATGGATTGAAAAATGATTTTTGGGTCAAAAAAATTTTAGGCTTGATTTTTTAAAACATCACAATCACCAAAATTTGAATAAAATTAAACGACGCGTCATCTATTATAATTTCTTTCAATAATACCCGAGGCAAATAAAATGTTATCTACCTTATTTATATTTAAAAAATTAAAGGCTAAAATGTGCAGAGTCTTACTAAATAGGTTAGGCATACTGATCTGGCTTCTTAGATCCAACAACAGCTAATATTTTAAAAATTTATTTTTTATTTATTTTATATACATATAATTTTTGAAGTGATTATTCTAATTCATATTTTATATAAATAAAATTTATTTTTTAAAATAAAAATATTTATTTTTCGATATAATTTCTAATATGTGTAACATTGAATAATATTTTTTTTTCTTTTATGTATCTATTTCTATTATTATTTAATAAAATAAAAATTTGAATTTAATAAATATAGCCATTAAACACAATTACATCAAAGGTTTATATTGTGAGGTCAAATATTTTGATTTATATTTATTTTTGAGTTATTTATTTTTAATAATTTTTTTCTTCAATTACTAATATATATAGATTTTTAATTTATTTGATTAGATATATCTTTAAGATTTATCTATACAAAAAAATATGTGAAATTGTTTTGGATATATAATTTGTTTTTTTTTTTTAAATATTTAATGAAGCGCGAGTGGGATACACAGTGCCAAATGCAATCATTGTTGATTCACTGTGCACCCGTGATGACTTACCGTGCACATAAAGTGTAATTGCTGCGCTCTCTCCTCCCCCCACCACCATAATTCCTCGGTAAGCAGAAAAGATTTGATCGGAAAGTGGAAATGAGGAGCGATATGGTAGTAGGAGGCGTTCCGTTGAATTTTGATCAACCAGAGGGGTGTGTGGCAAACGTACTCTCCTTAACAACTCCTCAGGACGTATGCCGACTCTCTGCTGTCTCTCCCATTTTCAAGTCCGCCGCCGAATCTGACGTTGCTTGGCAGAGGTTCCTGCCTAACGATCTTGAATCCATCCTGTCTACTGCCCTTGATGGTTCTCTCCTGCTGTCGTCCGCTTCTTCCAAAAAAGAAGTCTACTTCAGTCTCTGTGACAATCCCATCATTGTTGACCATGGGAGAAAGGTTAAGTTCCTTTTTTTTTTTAATCCAGTTTGTTTCCTTTGAACGTTTTTTTTTATACAGGTCCATTTGTGTTTAATTTCTTGAATAGCTTTTTTTTTATTAAAATTTTTTTCTTGATCCAATTTACTACTAGATCAGTTGATAATTAATATATTCGTTAACCAATTTAAAAGGATCAAGCGAACTGCCATTAAGAGTTTTTGCTAGGTAATTTATTTCTTATTGTTTTTTAGTCAATATTTGCAGATGAATTAATGTTGTAGTTTTAGCGGTTACGCTAATGTTTGGTAAGATTATTGTCATTAACATGATATTAGCCAACATGACAGCATCTGCAACCTTACTCCAGAAGAGGATTGTTATTATCAAAAGCTTATAATAATAAGGGTGTATTATCACGTAAGTTGTATCAATTATTAATAAAATAATGCAACTTATATGCTGCAACCATTTGTGTTATGATTTATAATTTTTTATTTGTTATTAATATCTATAAATAAAAGTATTATTTGAGAGCAAAAAAAAAAAAAAAAGTGCATAATATGAGAGACTAAGAGAAAAATAGGGGCTGCCAAGGGTAGCAACCCTGTTGTAATGTGCAGTAATGTGTGTGAACAGTGGGAGTTGAGTTTGAGTGAAGTGATTCTCCTTTCTATATATATTATAACCCTTTCTCAGTTTCTCTTTAATAATATTGTTTTTTCCCGTGGATTTAGATGATTTGTCGAACCACGTTAAATATTATGTCAGTGTACTTAACCTTCAAAGAATAATTATCAGTACATCACCAATTCAAATCCCTAATAATAATTTATTTTATAAAAGTCATAAGTTACATTAGAAATATTGCTTCTCTTACTGATCTCTTAGTTGTTTATCATGAATTTCTAATATATATGAGCCCCAGAAGATAAAAGAAGGCTGTTAATTTTGAGGGACTTTTCAAATTAATTTTAGCATGTACCTGAGTTTCATGCCATTTAAATTTCAATTTTTCCTGTGGAAAAAAATACAAGTAAAATGATGCAAATGAGGGGACTAGTCTATGGAGGATTGGAATAATGAGAAGTCAAGAAATTATGCGTCTTGTCCCAAAAGCTACGTGATTGATTTGATTTCCTTAAGCAGTGGACTTTTATGGTTTTATTTGGAGTATTGATTTATCTAATAGTGTACTGCCTTTGTATTGAATAGAGCTTTTCATTGGAGAAAAAGAGTGGGAAGATCTGTTACGTGCTTTCTGCAAGGGATCTCGTGATTACATGGGGTGATACTCCTGTGTACTGGAAATGGAAATCTAATTCTGACTCCAGGTTTTCTTTCTTTTTACCCTTTTTTTTATGGGGTGATACTCCTCGAAATGTAACATGCTTTATACAAGTGATCTCATGGTTGTTTAATGATGATGGCTTATCTACAGATTTGCAGAAGTGGCTAAGCTTATTGATGTGTGTAGGCTTGAAATCATTGGCAAAATCAATACTTGTTTGCTGTCCCCAGCAACATTATACACAGCATACCTCGTGTTCAAGTTTGCATCAAGAATTGATGGATTGGATAACCAACCAGTAGATGTCACAATGAAACTGGATGGAGGCGAATATGGTGCACGGACTTGTAGCTGGAATGCGCAAGGAATGCGCCGGCGCAATACATCTGTAACTGTCAGAGGCCGGGTGCATTATCCAAAGCAAAGAGGAGATGGGTGGTTGGAGATGGAACTCGGTGACTTCTTTAGCAAAGAAAAGGAGGATGGAGAACTAGAAATGAGGTTTTTTGACGACACTGATCACTGGAAACACGGGTTGATTGTGGAAGGGATTGAGATCAGACCAAAGGATGGTAGGTGGATGAGCAAGTATTTCATATTTTAGTGAGAAAGTCTTTTCTTTTCACATTTCAGTGGGCAAATTAATTTTAGTGTCTTTAATGCATCACTGTCAAGAGCTTATGTTGGTCCTGCTTTGCATTTTTAGGTCCAGCATTTCTCAGAGTTTATGAAGTTATATATTCTATGAAATTCTCCTAAATCTGTGACCCTTTTTCCGCCACATAGACTACGAGAGAAACCTCATAACGGTGAATTTGTCTGAAAAAATCAACCCAAATTGCAAAACCTTAAATATATATCTAGCTAGGGTTCTAAAAAGTTGGATATCAAGCTATATACTTCATTTTAAATTATGGTCTTTCAACAAGCTGGCTTCTTGATGTCATTTCTTTCTTTCCCAGTTTCCAGGGCAGCAAGTCCAAGCAGTTAAAGATTCACACACTGGACTTCATCTGAAATGTGCAAGTTTACTTGGAGAAGCCGAGTTTGTTCCTCAGTTTCCTAATTCCAACCACGCTGCTATTTTTGAATCAGAATCACTAATGGACAGGAGTCATTCTGTTGAATAATAAGTTAAAAATTATCCTAATGGATGGAAAGACTTCTCAAACCCATCACTTTATTATATAAACTCTATGTTATTTTGTTTTATAATCAAATACTAGTATAATTATAGGAGCTCTCAAGGAGTCTGTCGCGGGGTGCGCGAGCGTCGTCTGGTGACAACGAAGCTTTTATCGTGACTTTTAATGAGGGGTGTTGTATGTTAGAAAATTATGATTAATTTTTGAGAGTTGCCACCTAATATTATGGTTATTAGGAACCTCTGGTTTCTGAGAGTCTGAGTAAGAGATTGGTTGTGTAAGAGAAAGACGCATCACCCCTAGTGCACCCTATGTAAGATAAGTTGCATTGTTGTTTGATTGTTTTTTAAGTTGGTTTTCTATTTGTTGGTCTTATCTAAGACTCAAGACAGATCTCTCTTTATGAGAGAGTTTCTATCTTATCGGATTAAATCATAACTGTTCTAAAGTCTAAATTTTAGCATCAGATTTATTTACACTTTGTATCTTTAATACTTGAGGGTGTACTTTATCGTGTAATCTTACACCCCATAAATATTAAAGTTTACATCTAGATCCTAAAAAAAAAGATTGAAAAAAATATTTTTGATATATTGGCCAAATCCTAATGAATAATTATAAACTGGTTATGATATTTATTTTTTTATATAAAAAATGAAAAAGATGCAATTTTTTTTATTTTTTAATGAAAAATATGTTTGGAAAAATTTTAGATTTTGGCTGTATGCATGAAAATATTTTTAAAAAATAGAAATTGATTTAAAATATATTTTTTAAATTTTTTTAAATATTTTGGAGAAAACTAGATATTTTAATACCGGATTTATATTTTACAGTGTAAATATACAAACTGATATTATGTAAAATTAATAGAAGAATATTTAAGAAAATTATAATTTTTTTTAAGAATTTTTGAATTTTTTAAAGAAATATATATATATATATATATATATATATATATATATATATATATATATATATATTAAAACATGTGGGCTGAGCTCAGATGAGGTGGGCCAATATCGGCCCAAAATCTTGTTTTTTGGGCCGAGTCGGACCCAACCATTTGGACTGGGGTGTGACTGGCTCGACCTAAAATGAAGGCAGCTAACTAATTAGTTGTTGCATACATAAATGAATTCTGCATGCAGCAACCACTATGGGAGAGGATGAAGAACGAGAAAGAGGCAAAGTAGGGAGAAGGAAGATGACTGGCGCGGGGTCTTTGTGATGTAGTTGGTGGAGGTATGATTAAATCAAATTGGCCTATTAAAAATTTAATTATGTCCTTGGACCTAAGTTTTCACTAATTAAGCCCAAAATAAAATTAATTTGACCCATCTAAAATATAATTAAGTCCTTACACTTAATTATATCCTTCAATTGAGCTCAAATTAATTCTTAAACATAATTAAAATTTAATTTGGCCAATGGTTAAATCAAATTGGCCTATTAAAAATTTAATTATGTCTTTGGACTTAATTTTTCACTAATTAAGCCTCAAATAAAATTAATTTGACCCATCTAAAGTATAATTAAACGTTGCACTTAATTAAATTCTTCAATTGAGCTCAAATTAATTCTTAAACATAATTAAAATGTAATTTGGCCCATGATTAAATCGAATTGGCCTATTAAAAATTTAATTATGTTCTTGGACTTAATTTTTCACTAATTAAGCCCCAAATACAATTAATTTGACCCATCTAAAGTATAATTAAACTTTGCACTTAATTAAATCCTTCAATTGAGCTCAAATTAATTCTTAAACATAATTAAAATTTAATTTGGCCCATGATTAAATCCAATTGGCCTATTAAAAATTTAATTATGTTATTGAACTTAATTTTTATGCAAATTCATCCAATAATAATTTAATTTGACCTTGAATTTATATTTTTTATCCGTTCTTGGGCATAATGGGGTATAATTAGGCCTTGAATTTACTCCAAGAATTACAGCTTGATTTTCCGGACTGCTTTCTCCACGTTGCCAGCCATTATTTTATTTTTTTAATTTTGAAAAAAGTGAATTTTTGGGGAATAACCCAGAATTAGGTTATGATAGAGTCAAGGCTTAGAAGACTATCATATTATTATTACTACTACTACTACTACTACTACTACTACTACTACTACTACTACTACTACTATAACAGTGAAATATCAAGTCTGAAGCACATTTTAGTCTTTGAAATTCTTAAGTTTTTTTTTTTAATTTTATTAGTTATCTCGATCTTATAATCCACATCGCGAGTTTGTCGATTTACCATGTTAAGTTGAGTCATTTATTTATTTAATTTTATTCTTCAACATCGCATTGATTGAGATTTATGAAGAATTTTCACTATAAACTGCATTGTGTAGTTCATAATAAAAGGCTTAGAAAGGAACATAAAAAGAAAAAAAACACAAATTCATACACCATGAGTTAATTTTTTTTCTTGCATAAAAAATATATAAAAAAGCTAAGATTTAAGATTATTAGGTCTTTCTCCAAAGATATACCCAAAAGCTTTGGATCTAGCGACAACGCTTGTCTCAAGAATAATATTTATAATATTAATAATAATATTGAACTTACATGACTTAAGTTTAAATGAGTTTGACAGCAACACTGGACCTAAGAACATTGAATGTGGGTCTGACTATAAGGTCGTGTCATAAAAATATGATAATTAAATAGATTAATTAAAAATAAAAAAACAAAGAAAAAAACTAATAGGAAGAAAAAAACTAATGAAGAAAAAGAAAAAAGATCTGAATTAACCAGGATAACCCTTCAAACCTAGGATTCGCGTCATGAAAGTTTGATAATTAAATAGAAAGAAAATTGATGGGTTTATCCAGAATTAACTTGGTTAACCCATCTAACTAAGTTAACTAGTCAATCTTAAGATATGTGTTATAAAAATCTGATAATTAAATATAAAGAAAGTTAACATTAACAAACTAAACTAAACAAAAAAAATAATTAAAAAAATCTAAATTAACTTATCAAACTGATTAACCCATCAAACCCGGGATTTATATTATAAAATTTTGATAACTAAATAAAAAAAAATTGATATTAACAAACTAAATCAAACAAAAAAATCATTGAAAAAAATAAAAACAAAAAAAAAAGTTTTGTAATATAATATAATATAATAATAATAATAATTATAATAATATAATATATTAATAAAGAAAAAGTAAAAGACGTGGGGAAAGTTACAATACTTTTCCCATGCCTTTTAGAATATTCTGTAAAGTCTCCATGCTTATACAGTTTCTTCCTTCTTTTTTTTTGCTGTTGATTCATCAAGATGACAATTGAACATTGAAACATGAAGACTGATGTTTTCAAAAGAAAAAAAAAGGTGCAACTGAGTCCTCATTCTTTATGAATTAAACAATTGGGTCCGTTTAATTTTAAAGTTTTAAAAAATGAATTTTGATCCAAAATTAAAGGCTGAAATGTGCAGAGCCTTACTAAATAGGTTAGGCATGCTGATCTGGCTTCTTAGATCCAACAACACCTAATATTTTAAAAATTTATTTTTTATTTATTTTATATACAAATAATTTTTGAAGTGATTATTCTAATTCATATTTTATATAAATAAAATTTATTTTTTAAAATAAAAATATTTATTTTTTGATATAATTTCTAATATGTGTAACATTGAATAATATTTTTTTTTCTTTTATGTATCTATTTCTATTATTATTTAATTAAATAAAAATTTGAATTTAATAAATATAGCCATTAAACACAATTACATCAAAGGTTTATATTGTGAGGTCAAATATTTTGATTTATATTTATTTTTAAGTTATTTATTTTTAATAATTTTTTTTTCAATTACTAATATATATAGATTTTTAATTTATTTGATTAGATATATCTTTAAGATTTATCTATACAAAAAAATATGTGAAATTGTTTTGGATATATAATTTGTTTTTTTTTTTAAATATTTAATGAAGCGCGAGTGGGATACACAGTGCCAAATGCAATCATTGTTGATTCACTGTGCGCCCGTGATGACTTACCGTGCACATAAAGTGTAATTGCTGCGCTCTCTCCTCTCCCCACCACCATAATTCCTCGGTAAGCAGAAAAGATTTGATCGGAAAGTGGAAATGAGGAGCGATATGGTAGTAGGAGGCGTTCCGTTGAATTTTGATCAACCAGAGGGGTGTGTGGCAAACGTACTCTCCTTAACAACTCCTCAGGACGTATGCCGACTCTCTGCTGTCTCTCCCATTTTCAAGTCGGCCGCCGAATCTGACGTTGCTTGGCAGAGGTTCCTGCCTAACGATCTTGAATCCATCCTGTCTACTGCCCTTGATGGTTCTCTCCTGCTGTCGTCCGCTTCTTCCAAAAAAGAAGTCTACTTCAGTCTCTGTGACAATCCCATCATTGTTGACCATGGGAGAAAGGTTAAGTTCCTTTTTTTTAATCCAGTTTGTTTCCTTTGAACGTTTTTTTTTATACAGGTCCATTTGTGTTTAATTTCTTGAATAGCTTTTTTTTTATTAAAATTTTTTTCTTGATCCAATTTACTACTAGATCAGTTGATAATTAAAATATTCGATAACCAATTTAAAAGGATCAAGCGAACTGCCATTAAGAGTTTTTGCTAGGTAATTTATTTCTTATTGTTTTTTAGTCAATATTTGCAGATGAATTAATGTTGTAGTTTTAGCGGTTACGCTAATGTTTGGTAAGATTATTGTCATTAACATGATATTAGCAAACATGACAGCATCTGCAACCTTACTCTAGAAGAGAATTGCTATTATCAAAAGCTTATAATAATAAAGGTGAATTATTATTAAGTCAAGTTGCACCAATTATTAATAAAATAGTACAACTTATATGCTGCTACGATTTGTGCTATGATTTATAGTTTTTTGTCTGTTATTAATATCTATAAATAAAAACATTATTTGAGAACAAAATAAGAAAGAAAAGAAGTGCATAATATGAGAGACTAAGAGAAAAATAGGGGCTGCCAAGGGTAGCAACCCTGTTGTAATGTGCAGTAATGTGTGTGAGCAGTGGGAGTTGAGTTTGAGTGAAGTGATCCTCCTCTCTATATATGTTATAACCCTTTCTCAGTTTCTCTCTAATAATATTGTCTTTTCCCGTGGATTTAGATGATTTGTCGAACCACGTTAAATATTATATCAGTATACTTAACCTTCAAAGAGTAATTATCAGTACATCACCAGTCCAAATCCTTAATAATAATTTATTTTATAAAAGTCATTAGTTACATTAGAAATATTGCTTTTCTTGTTGAGCTCTTAGTTGTCTATCATGAATTTCTAATATATATGAGCCCCAGAAGATAAAAAAAGGATGTTAATTTTGAGGGACTTTTCAAATTAATTTTAGCATGTACCTGAGTTTCATGCCATTTAAATTTCAATTTTTCCTGTGGAAAAAAATACAAGTAAAATGATGCAAATGAGGGGACTAGTCTATGGAGGATTGGAATAATGAGAAGTCAAGAAATTATGCGTCTTGTCCCAAAAGCTACGTGATTGATTTGATTTCCTTAAGCAGTGGACTTTTATGGTTTTATTTGGAGTATTGATTTATCTAATAGTGTACTGCCTTTGTATTGAATAGAGCTTTTCATTGGAGAAAAAGAGTGGGAAGATCTGTTACGTGCTTTCTGCAAGGGATCTCGTGATTACATGGGGTGATACTCCTGTGTACTGGAAATGGAAATCTAATTCTGACTCCAGGTTTTCTTTCTTTTTACCCTTTTTTTTATGGGGTGATACTCCTCGAAATGTAACATGCTTTATACAAGTGATCTCATGGTTGTTTAATGATGATGGCTTATCTACAGATTTGCAGAAGTGGCTAAGCTTATTGATGTGTGTAGGCTTGAAATCATTGGCAAAATCAATACTTGTTTGCTGTCCCCAGCAACATTATACACAGCATACCTCGTGTTCAAGTTTGCATCAAGAATTGATGGATTGGATAACCAACCAGTAGATGTCACAATGAAACTGGATGGAGGCGAATATGGTGCACGGACTTGTAGCTGGAATGCGCAAGGAATGCGCCGGCGCAATACATCTGTAACTGTCAGAGGCCGGGTGCATTATCCAAAGCAAAGAGGAGATGGGTGGTTGGAGATGGAACTCGGTGACTTCTTTAGCAAAGAAAAGGAGGATGGAGAACTAGAAATGAGGTTTTTTGACGACACTGATCACTGGAAACACGGGTTGATTGTGGAAGGGATTGAGATCAGACCAAAGGATGGTAGGTGGATGAGCAAGTATTTCATATTTTAGTGAGAAAGTCTTTTCTTTTCACATTTCAGTGGGCAAATTAATTTTAGTGTCTTTAATGCATCACTGTCAAGAGCTTATGTTGGTCCTGCCTAACGATCTTGAATCCATCCTGTCTACTGCCCTTGATGGTTCTCTCCTGCTGTCGTCCGCTTCTTCCAAAAAAGAAGTCTACTTCAGTCTCTGTGACAATCCCATCATTGTTGACCATGGGAGAAAGGTTAAGTTCCTTTTTTTTAATCCAGTTTGTTTCCTTTGAACGTTTTTTTTTATACAGGTCCATTTGTGTTTAATTTTTTGAATAGCTTTTTTTTTATTAAAATTTTTTTCTTGATCCAATTTACTACTAGATCAGTTGATAATTAATATATTCGTTAACCAGTTTAAAAGGATCAAGCGAACTGCCATTAAGAGTTTTTGCTAGGTAATTTATTTCTTATTGTTTTTTAGTCAATATTTGCAGATGAATTAATGTTGTAGTTTGAGCGGTTACGCTAATGTTTGGTAAGATTATTGTCATTAACATGATATTAGCAAACATGACAGCATCTGCAACTTTACTCTAGAAGAGGATTCCTATTATCAAAAGCTTATAATAATAAGGGTGTATTATCAAGTAAGTTGCACCAATCATCAATAAAATAGTGCAACTTATATGTTGCTACCATTTATGCTATGATTTATAGTTTTTTGTCTGTTATTAATATCTATAAATAAAAACATTATTTGAGAGTAAAATAAGAGAAAGAAAAAGTGCATAATATGAGAGACTAAGAGAAAAATAGGGGCTGCCAAGGGTAGCAATCCTGTTATAATGTGCAGTAATGTGTGTGAGCAGTGAGAGTTGAGTTTGAGTGAAGTGATCCTCCTCTCTATATATGTTATAACTCTTTCTCTGTTTCTCTCTAATAATATTGTTTTTTCCAGTGAATTTAGATGATTTGTCGAACCACGTTAAATATTATATCAGTATACTTAACCTTCAAAGCGTAATTATCAGTACATTACCAGTCCAAATCCCTAATAATAATTTATTTTATAAAAGTCATTAGTTACATTAGAAATATTGCCTTTCTTGTTGAGCTCTTAGTTGTCTATCATGAATTTCTAATATATATGAGCCCTAGAAGATAAAAAAAGGATGTTAATTTTGAGGGACTTTTCAAATTAATTTTAGCATGTACCTGAGTTTCATGCCATTTAAATTTCAATTTTTCCTGTGGAAAAAAATACAAGTAAAATGATGCAAACGAGGGGACTAGACTAGGGAGGATTGGAATAATGAGAAGTCAAGAAATTATGCGTCTTGTCCCAAAAGCTACGTGATTGATTTGATTTCCTTATGCAGTGGACTTTTATGGTTTTATTTGGAGTATTGATTTATCTAATAGTGTACTGCCTTTGTATTGAATAGAGCTTTTCATTGGAGAAAAAGAGTGGGAAGATCTGTTACGTGCTTTCTGCAAGGGATCTCGTGATTACATGGGGTGATACTCCTATGTACTGGACATGGAATTCTAATTCTGACTCCAGGTTTTCTTTCTTTTTACCCTTTTTTTTATGGGGTGATACTCCTCGAAATGTAACATGCTTTATACAAGTGATCTCATGGTTGTTTAATGATGATGGCTTATCTACAGATTTGCAGAAGTGGCTGAGCTTCTTAATGTGTGTAGGCTTGAAATCATTGGCAAAATCAATACTTGTTTGCTGTCCCCAGCAACATTATACACAGCATACCTCGTGTTCAAGTTTGCATCAAGAATTTATGGATTGTATAACCAACCAGTAGATGTCACAATGAAACTGGATGGAGGCGAATATGGTGCACGGACTGTCAGCTGGAATGCGCGAGGAATGCGCCGGCGCAATACATCTGTAACTGTCAGAGGCCGGGTGCATTATCCAAAGGAAAGAGGAGATGGGTGGTTGGAGATGGAACTCGGTGACTTCTTTAGCACAGAAAAGGAGGATGGAGAACTGGAAATGAGGTTTTTTGACGACACTGATCACTGGAAACGCGGGTTGATTGTGGAAGGGATTGAGATCAGACCAAAAGATGGTAGGTGGATGAGCAAGTATTTCATATTTTAGTGAGAAAGTCTTTTCTTTTCACATTTCAGTGGGCAAATTAATTTTAGTGTCTTTAATGCATCACTGTCAAGAGCTTATGTTGGTCCTGCTTTGCATTTTTAGGTCCAGCATTTCTCAGAGTTTATGAAGTTATATATTCTATGAAATTCTCCTAAATCTGTGATCCTTTTTCCGCCACATAGATTACGAGAGAAACCTCATAACGGTGAATTTGTCTGAAAAAATCAACCCAAATTGCAAAACCTTAAATATATATCTAGCTAGGGTTCTAAAAAGTTGGATATAAAGCTATATACTTCATTTTAAATTATGGTCTTTCAACAAGCTGGCTTCTTGATGTCATTTCTTTCTTTCCCAGTTTCCAGGGCAGCTAGTCCAAGCAGTTAAAGATTCACACACGGGACTTCATCTGAAATGTGCAAGTTTACTTGGAGAAGCCGAGTTTGTTCCTCAGTTTCCTAATTCCAACCACGCTGCTATTTGTGAATCAGAATCACTAATGGACAGGAGTCATTCTGTTGAATAATAAGTTAAAAATTATCCTAATGGATGGAAAGACTTCTCAAACCCATCACTTTATTATATAAACTCTATGTTATTTTGTTTTATAATCAAATACTAGTATAATTATAGGAGCTCTGAAGGAGTCTGTTGCGGGGTGCGCGAGCGTCGTCTGGCGACAGCAAAGCTTTTATCGTGCGTTTTAACGAGGGGTGTTGTATGTTGGAAAATTATGATTAATCTTTGGGAGTCGCCAGCTAGTATTATAGTTACTAGGAACCTCTAGTTTGTGAGAGTCTGAGTAAGAGATTGGTTGTGTAAGGGCAAGACGTATCACCCCTAGTACACCCTACCTAAGATAAGTTGCATTGTTGTTTGATTGTTTTTTAAGTCGGTTTTCTATTTGTTGGTCTTATCTAAGGCTCAAGATAGATCTCTTTTCATGAGAGTTTCTACCTTATCGGGTTAAATCCTAACTGTTCTAAAGTCTAAATTTTAGCATCAGATTTATTTACACTTTGTATCTTTAATACTTGAGGGTGTACTTTATCGTGTAATTTTACACCCCAGAAATATTAAAGTTTACATCTAGATCCTAAAAAATGATTGAAAAAAATATGTTTGATATATTGGCCAAATCCTAATGGATAATCATAAACTGGTTACGATATCTATTTTTTTTATAAAAAAATAAAAAAGATGCAATTTTTTTAAAATTTTTTTAATGAAAAATATGTTTGGAAAAATTTTAGGTTTTGGCTGTATGCATGAAAATATTTTTAAAAAATAGAAATTGATTTAAAATATATTTTTTTAATTTTTTTAATTTTTTTAAATATTTTGGAGAAAACTGGATATTTTAATATCAGATTTATATTTTACAGTGTAAATATACAAACCGATATAATGTAAAATTAATAAAAGAATATTTAAGAAAATCATAATTTTTTTTAAGGATTTTTGAATTTTTTTGTTTTATATATATATATATATATATATATATTAAAACATGTGGGCTAAGCTCAGAAGAGGTGGGCCAATATCAGCCCAAAATCTTGGTTTTTGGGCCGGGCCGGACCGAGCCATTTGGACTGGGCTATGACTGGCTCGACCCAAAATGAGGGCAACTAATTAATTAGCTGCTGCATACAGAAATGAATTCTGCATGCAGCAGCCACGGTGGGGGAGGATGAAGAACGGGAAAGATGCAAAGCAGGGAGAAGGAAGATGACTGGTGTGGGGTCTTGGTCATGCAGATGGCAGAGGTTTTGGTGGATCGACGGTGGCGGTGTTGGCTACTTGTTATGGAGGAAGAAAGAAGAAGAAGCAGAAAAAGGAAATCTGTAGAGGAGGGAGGGAGGACCTCGCGGTGGCTCTTGGTGGTCAATAGGTGGTCTCTTGTGGCGGAGCTGGTGGTGTATAAGCTATTGGTGGCTTCGGTTGATGGCTAGAATGGAGGAGAGAGAGAGGGAAGGAAAAGTTGCAGAAACAGGGGCATAAGGGCTGGATTTTCTCTGATTTTGTACCCCAATTACCCCTCCCTCAGGCCATCAAATCCACCTCTATTTATAAGCGGTGGAAGAGGGCAATCTTGTCTACTCTTGGGTAAAATTTCAGCCCTTGATTCTGTTGGGAAGGATCCCAACCGTTGGTTTAAAGTAGGCATGATGTACTGTCAAATCTGCTAAAAAAGCGGCTTGAGTTCTCATGTTTAGGTCAGATTCTACGCAGATGGGTTGTCATTCCGACTGAACTATTCACACCATGATGTAGAGGAACTACAGATGATCATTTTCATGCAAGTTTGGTTAAATTTGGTGGACGTTTGGTACATTAAATGCACCTGCAAAGTAGGCTACCGAACCAGCTTTACCCGGGTAAAAGAAGAAGATAATGAATAGTGACTAGATGACGTGTCGTCTAGTCCTCTCACTCTCCTTTGTTTTTTGGTAAAACGGCGCCGTTTTGGACTGAAATATGGATTTTTACTAAATTTCAATTTATTCCCTTTTCTTTTAATTTCTTTCAATTGAACCCCTAATTGACTCTAAACTTTGGATTTAATGCAATTAAGCCCCTGATGAACTTCAATTAGAACCCTGAAGTTAGGCACCTTTTACAATATGGTCTTTGGTCTCGGATATTGTCAATGTAACCCCTAATTGATCATTAAACTTTTAATTTCTTCAATTTTGCCCCCGATTTTGTCAATTGAGCACCCATAGTTTGCCGCCTGTTGTATAATGGTCCTTGGTCTTGGATTTTATTAATTTAACCCCTAATTGACCCCAAGACTTGAATTTTCTTGCAATTTTGCCCCCGATTTCAATCAATTAACTTGGTAAAAATTAAATTTGATCTCTTAAAATTTTAATATTCTCAATTAAGCCCAAATTAAGCTCCCAAACTTAATTTTTCATCAATTAAGCCCCAAATAAAATTAATTTGACCTATTTAAAGTATAATTAAATCCTTACACTTAATTAAATCCTTTAATTGGACCCAAATTAATTCTTAAACATAATTAAAATTTAATTTGGCCCATGATTAAATCAAATTGGCCTATTAAAAATTTAATTATGTCCTTGGACTTAATTTTTCACTAATTAAGCCCCAAATAAAATTAATTTGACCCATCTAAAGTATAATTAAGTCCTTACATTTAATTAAATCCTTCAATTGAGCTCAAATTAATTCTTAAACATAATTAAAATTTAATTTGGCCCATGATTAAATCAAATTGGCCTATTAAAAATTTAATTATGTCCTTGGACTTAATTTTTCACTAATTAAGCCCCAAATAAAATTAATTTGACCCATCTAAAGTATAATTAAGTCCTTACACTTAATTAAATCCTTCAATTGAGCTCAAATTAATTCTTAAACATAATTAAAATTTAATTTGGCCCATGATTAAATCAAATTGGCCTATTAAAAATTTAATTATGTCCTTAGACTTAATTTAGTTATTTTGCTCCTCTAATTAAACCAGTTTGAACAATGAAATAGTCAAGTGTGCCAAATTGCCAGGCAGCGTAACATTCATATCAGGTCAAGGCATTCTCTTCTGGCCATATCCTGATTCTTTGTTTAAACATGCATCCACTCCTCGAAAGAAACATGGGAATGATGCTGAAGGTTAGGCTTATGGTTCTAAGCCCATTCCGATCAATCTATCCATCTAGATTTACAAGAGGCCCTCCTGTATGGAAGAAATCACTTGCTAATTTTCTTAAACACTGCTTTTATTTCAACTTTGTCATAGACACAACAACAAGGAAAAGAAGTCCAGGGCGGAATGCTTATGATAAAATATTTAGTTATTTTTATGTTTTCTTAATAATATGATCATATTTTTGTTAAATCTGGATAATTATGTGGACACAATTTAGTACACCATAATGATAATAATTTATTTATTATTTTATGACTTTTATCCCATTCAAATTATTGAATTCAAAACTAACGGTGAGTTTGGGAGCAAGAACATTCAAATCCTATTATTGGATCATCCTGACTTCATTTATTTATTATATTTGATGAAAAATATATCTTCAAATACATTATACTAGATTAAATTTTATTTTCAATCAATTTTAAAGACATTTCTTTTAAATTTCTCATAATCTTTTCAATATAAAACTTGCACACACCTAATACCATTTACCTTTAATACGATAGAATAAAATGGTGAGATTGAATTTCTCTGCTACCTAGTTATTAAAAATGTGAAACAATTATTATTAATAAAACACTAAAAGGCATGAGGTAATGTTGTTCTCCCACACATGGTAGGCTCACACTCATGGGACCGTAAATTCGATTTACCCATGAGTTTTTTTTTCATCCTTTTTTATTTTTTATTTTTTTATCTTTTAGGGATAAATTAAAAGCTAACTAAATAAAACATGTTAAGAAATAACAAAATTAAAAGAGATGACACTAAAGTGAAACATGAAGAGTGATGTTTTCAAAAAAAAAAAGGGTGCAACTGAGTCCTCATTCTTTATGAATTAAACAATTGGGTCCCTCTAATTTTAAAGTTTTAAAAAATCAATTTTGATCCAAATTTTTTTTTTTTTTAGTTTTTGATTTGAGAGTGGAGAGATAAAATCATCTCGTTCCAACGACAAAGAAAGAAAATTATTGTTGATATTGATTCCAACAACCCAAATGATTGATTATCGTTGATATCGATTCCAACAACATAAATAATTGATCTTGGTATCAAATATTTTATTTGATAAAAAAAAATATAATTTAAGTATTTTTTTTACCTTAAAATTGCTTAAAACACATGTATATTCAAAAATATTTTTTTATTGGGTTTATTTCAAGTTTTTGGATGGGTTTTTGAGGTCATGAATGAGTTTATCAAGTAGCCTAATATGTTTTCTAAGTATTTTGGATAAACAAATAGATTGAAAAATGATTTTTGGGTCAAAAAAATTTTAGGCTTGATTTCTTAAAACATCACAATCACCAACATTTGAATAAAATTAGACGACGTGTCATCTATTATAATTTCTTTCAATAATACCTGAGGCAAACAAAATGTTATCTACCTTATCTAAATTTAAAAAATTAAAAGCTGAAGTGTGCAGAGCCTTACTAAATAGGTTAGGCATGTTGATCTGGCTTCTTAGATTCAACAACACCTAATATTTTAAAATTTTATTTTTTATTTATTTTGTATACATACAATTTTTGAAGTGATTATTCTAATTCATATTTTATATAAATAAAATTTATTTTTTAAAATAAAAATATTTATTTTTTGATATAATTTCTAATATGTGTAACATTGAATAATATTTTTTTTCTTTTATTTATTTATTTCTATTATTATTTAATTAAATAAAAATTTGAATTTAATAAATATAGCCATTAAACACAATTACATCAAAGGTTTATATTGTGAGATCAAATATTTTGATTTATATTTATTTTTGAGTTATTTATTTTTAATGATTTTTTTCTTCAATTATTAATATATATAGATTTTTAATTTATTTGATTAGATATATCTTTAAGATTTATCTATACAAAAAAATATGTTAAATTTTTTTGGATATATAATTTGTTTTTTTTTTTAAAAAAATATTTAATGAAGCGCGAGTGGGATACACAGTGCCAAATGCAATCATTGTTGATTCACTGTGCACCCGTGATGACTTACCGTGCACATAAAGTGTAATTGCTGCGCTTTCTCCTCTCCCCACCACCATAATTCCTCGGTAAGCAGAAAAGATTTGATCGGAAAGTGGAAATGAGGAGCGATAGGGTAGTAGGAGGCGTTCCGTTGAATTTTGATCTACCAGAGGGGTGTGTGGCAAACGTACTCTCCTTAACAACTCCTCAGGACGTAGGCCGACTCTCTGCTGTCTCTCCCATTTTCAAGTCGGCCGCCGAATCTGACGTTGCTTGGCAGAGGTTCCTGCCTAACGATCTTGAATCCATCCTGTCTACTGCCCTTGATGGTTCTCTCCTGCTGTCGTCTGCTTCTTCCAAAAAAGAAGTCTACTTCAGTCTCTGTGACAATCCCATCATTGTTGACCATGGGAGAAAGGTTAAGTTCCTTTTTTTTAATCCAGTTTGTTTCCTTTGAACGTTTTTTTTTATACAGGTCCATTTGTGTTTAATTTCTTTAATAGCTTTTTTTTTTTATTAAATTTTTTTTCTTGATCCAATTTACTACTAGATCAGTTGATAATTAATATATTCGTTAACCAATTTAAAAGGATCAAGCGAACTGCCATTAAGAGTTTTTGCTAGGTAATTTATTTCTTATTGTTTTTTAGTCAATATTTGCAGATGAATTAATGTTGTAGTTTTAGCGGTTACGCTAATGTTTGGTAAGATTATTGTCATTAACATGATATTAGCAAACATGACAGCATCTGCAACCTTACTCTAGAAGAGGATTGCTATTATTAAAAGCTTATAATAATAAGGGTATATTATCAAGTCAAGTTACACCAATCATTAATAAAATAGTACAATTTATATGTTGTCACCATTTATGCTATGATTTATAGTTTTTTGTTTGTTATTAATACCTAAAAATAAAAGCATTATTTGAGAGCAAAATGAAAAAGAAAAAAAATGCATAATATGAGAGACTAAGAGAAAAATAGGGGCTGCCAAGGGTAGCAGCCTTGTTGTAATATGCAGTAATGTGTGTGAGCACTGGGAGTTGAGTTTGAGTGAAGTGATCCTCCTCTTTATGTATGTTATAACCCTTTCTCTGTTTCTCTCTAATAATATTGTCTTTTCCCGTGGATTTAGATGATTTGTCGAACCACGTTAAATATTATATCAGTATACTTAACCTTCAAAAAGTAATTATCAGTACATTACTGGTCCAAATCCCTAATAATAATTTATTTTATAAAAGTCATTAGTTACATTAGAAATATTGCTTCTCTTATTGAGCTCTTAGTTGTCTATCATGAATTTCTAATATATATGAGCCCCAGAAGATAAAAAAAGGATGTTAATTTTGAGGGACTTTTCAAGTTAATTTTAGCATGTACCTGAGTTTCATGCCATTTAAATTTCAATTTTTCCTGTGGAAAAAAATACAAGTAAAATGATGCAAATGAGGGGACTAGACTAGGGAGGATTGGAATAATGAGAAGTCAAGAAATTATGCGTCTTGTCCCAAAAGCTACGTGATTGATTTGATTTCCTTATGCAGTGGACTTTTATGGTTTTATTTGGAGTATTGATTTATCTAATAGTGTACTGCCTTTGTATTGAATAGAGCTTTTCATTGGAGAAAAAGAGTGGGAAGATATGTTACGTGCTTTCTGCAAGGGATCTCGTGATTACATGGGGTGATACTCCTATGTACTGGACATGGAATTCTAATTCTGACTCCAGGTTTTCTTTCTTTTTACCCTTTTTTTTATGGGGTGATACTCCTCGAAATGTAACATGCTTTATACAAGTGATCTCATGGTTGTTTAATGATGATGGCTTATCTACAGATTTGCAGAAGTGGCTGAGCTTATTAATGTGTGTAGGCTTGAAATCATTGGCAAAATCAATACTCGTTTGCTGTCCCCGGCAACATTATACACAGCATACCTCGTGTTCAAGTTTGCATCGAGAATTCATGGATTGGATCGCCAACCAGTAGATGTCACAATGAAACTGGATGGAGGCGAATATGGTGCACGGACTTGTAGCTGGAATGCGCAAGGAATGCGCCGGCGCAATACATCTGTAACTGTCAGAGGCCGGGTGCATTATCCAAAGGAAAGAGGAGATGGGTGGTTGGAGATGGAACTCGGTGACTTCTTTAGCACAGAAAAGGAGGATGGAGAACTGGAAATGAGGTTTTTTGACGACACTGATCACTGGAAACGCGGGTTGATTGTGGAAGGGATTGAGATCAGACCAAAAGATGGTAGGTGGATGAGCAAGTATTTCATATTTTAGTGAGAAAGTCTTTTCTTTTCACATTTCAGTGGGCAAATTAATTTTAGTGTCTTTAATGCATCACTTTCAAGAGCTTATGTTGGTCCTGCCTAACGATCTTGAATCCATCCTGTCTACTGCCCTTGATGGTTCTCTCCTGCTGTCGTCCGCTTCTTCCAAAAAAGAAGTCTACTTCAGTCTCTGTGACAATCCCATCATTGTTGACCATGGGAGAAAGGTTAAGTTCCTTTTTTTTAATCCAGTTTGTTTCCTTTGAACGTTTTTTTTTTTTTATACAGGTCCATTTGTGTTTAATTTCTTGAATAGCTTTTTTTTTATTAAAATTTTTTTCTTGATCCAATTTACTACTAGATCAGTTGATAATTAATATATTCGTTAACCAGTTTAAAAGGATCAAGCGAACTGCCATTAAGAGTTTTTGCGAGGTAATTTATTTCTTATTTTTTTTTAGTTAATATTTGCAGATGAATTAATGTTGTAGTTTCAGCAGTTACGCTAATGTTTGGTAAGATTATTGTCATTAATATGATATTAGCAAACATGGCAGCATCTGCAACCTTACTTTAGAAGATGATTGCTATTATTAAAAGCTTATAATAATAAGGATGTATTATCAAGTCAAGTTACACTAACTATTAGTAAAATAGTGTAATTTATATGTTGCTATCATTTGTGCTATGATTTATGGTTTTTTGTCTGTTATTGATGTTTAGAAGCATTATTTGAGAGCAAAATGAGAGAGAAAAAAAGTGTATAATATAAGAGACTAAGAGAAAAATAGGGGCTACCAAGGGTAGCAGCCCTGTTCTAATGTGCAGTAATATATGTGAGCAGTGGGAGTTGAGTTTGAGTGAAGTGATTCTCTTCCTCTATGTATATTATAACTCTTTCTCTGTTTCTCTCTAATAATATTGTCTTTTCCCATGAATTTAGATGATTTGTCGAACCACGTTAAATATTATATCAGTATACTTAACCTTCAAAAAGTAATTATCAGTACATTACTGGTCCAAATCCCTAATAATAATTTATTTTATAAAAGTCATTAGTTACATTAGAAATATTGCTTTTCTTATTGAGCTCTTAGTTGTCTATCATGAATTTCTAGTATATATGAGCCGCAAAAGATAAAAAAAGGATGTTAATTTTGAGGGACTTTTCAAGTTAATTTTAGCATGTACCTGAGTTTCATGCCATTTAAATTTCAATTTTTCCTGTGGAAAAAAATACAAGTAAAATGATGCAAATGAGGGGACTAGACTAGGGAGGATTGGAATAATGAGAAGTCAAGAAATTATGCGTCTTGTCCCAAAAGCTACGTGATTGATTTGATTTCCTTATGCAGTGGACTTTTATGGTTTTATTTGGAGTATTGATTTATCTAATAGTGTACTGCCTTTGTATTGAATAGAGCTTTTCATTGGAGAAAAAGAGTGGGAAGATCTGTTACGTGCTTTCTGCAAGGGATCTCGTGATTACATGGGGTGATACTCCTGTGTACTGGAAATGGAAATCTAATTCTGACTCCAGGTTTTCTTTCTTTTTACCTTTTTTTTTTTTTATGGGGGTGATACTCCTCGAAATGTAACATGCTTTATACAAGTGATCTCATGGTTGTTTAATGATGATGGCTTATCTACAGATTTGCAGAAGTGGCTGAGCTTATTAATGTTTTGAGGCTTGAAATCATTGGCAAAATCAATACTCGTTTGCTGTCCCCGGCAACATTATACACAGCATACCTCGTGTTCAAGTTTGCATCAAGAATTTATGGATTCAATAACCAACCAGTAGATGTCACAATGAAACTGGATGGAGGCGAATATGGTGCACGGACTTGTAGCTGGAATGCGCAAGGAATGCGCCGGCGCAATACATCTGTAACTGTCAGAGGCCGGGTGCATTATCCAAAGGAAAGAGGAGATGGGTGGTTGGAGATGGAACTCGGTGACTTCTTTAGCACAGAAAAGGAGGATGGAGAACTGGAAATGAGGTTTTTTGACGACACTGATCACTGGAAACGCGGGTTGATTGTGGAAGGGATTGAGATCAGACCAAAAGATGGTAGGTGGATGAGCAAGTATTTCATATTTTAGTGAGAAAGTCTTTTCTTTTCACATTTCAGTGGGCAAATTAGTTTTAGTGTCTTTAATGCATCAATGTCAAGAGCTTATGTTGGTCCTGCTTTGCATTTTTAGGTTTGCTCTAAGATACCATTTGAGGTTTTCCTTTCTATTGATGATGGAATCTTGCATTGTCATCCAGCATTTCTCAGAGTTCATGAAGTTATATATTCTATGAAATTCTCCTAAATCTGTGACCCTTTTCCCCCCACGTAGATTACGAGAGAAACCTCATAACGGTGAATTTGTCTGAAAAAATCAACCCAAATTGCAAAACCTTAAATATATATCTAGCTAGGGTTCTAAAAAGTTGGATATCAGGCTATATACTTCATTTTAAATTATGGTCTTTCAACAAGTTGGCTTCTTGATGTCATTTCTTTCTTTCCCAGTTTCCAGGGCAGCTAGTCCAAGCAGTTAAAGATTCACACACCGGACTACATCTGAAATGTGCAAGTTTACTTGGAGAAGCCGAGTTTGCACGCTGCTATTTTTGAATCAGAATCGCTATTGGACAGAAGTCATTCTGTTGAATAATAAGTTAAAAATTATCCTAATCGATGGAAAGACCTCTCAAATCCGTAAGTTTATAATATAAACTCTATGTTATTTTGTTTTATAATCAAATACTTGTGTAATTCTAGGAGCTGTCAAGGAGTCGAGGCTCAGAAGACTATCATATTATTATTATTATTATTATTATTATAACAGTGAAATATCAAGGCTCAGGCACATTTTAGTCTTCGAAATTCTTAAGATTTTTTTAATTTTATGTTTTATAATTTCATTAGTTATCTCTGTCTCACCATCCGCATCGCGAGTTTCTTAATTTACGATGTTAAATTGAGTCATTTTTTTTTTTTAATTTTATTCTTTAACATCGCGTTAATTGAGAATTATATTTTGTTAATTGAGAATTAGATTTTATATTATTTCTTATTTGTTTTCTACGAGGTTATTATAATTTTATGATTAGATTCGTGAGTTTTGCGAGTAAGTTAGGTTAACTTAAGATTTTTTTAATTTTATCCTATTTTGAATTGATTGAACATTAAATTTTATAATTCTTTTTGATTGGTTATTTATTGAGTTATTCATGTCTTCTTACTTGAGTTTGGTAAGTTAATCAATATTAATTTGACTTATTTTTTTTGTTCTTTTTTAATTTAACCATTTAACATTGGTTAATTGGTAATTGACTTTTATAATTTTTATAACTTATTTTTTATAGGGTTATTATTGTCTTGTGATCCTATCGCATGTTAGGTTAATTGACTTGAGATTTCTTTTAATTAATTTTTTTAGTTGTCTTTTAATATTAAGTTGATTAAAAATTAAACTTGATAATTTATTTTGGTTTATGTTCTATGAGGCATCTCAGTCTCGGAACTTGAGTCACAAGTTTCGTTAGTTGACTTGAGTGATTTTTTTTTTAACTAATTCTTTTTAAAATTTTATCCATCAACATTGTATTAATCAAGAATTGAGTTTTATAATTTATTTTGATTTTTTTAATAGGATTAACCTGATCTCATGATCTAGGTTTTACATGTTAGTAAGGGATGACTCAATTTATTTTTTTAGTTGAATTTTGTTTTTAATTTTATTATTTAATATTGACTTGGTTGAAAATTATGTTTAATAATTTTTTTTATTTATTTTTTATAGGGTTATTAAGGTCTTATGATCTAATTGGCGGATTTAATTAGTTAATCCAAGTCAATTTAATATATAATTGTTTCAATATTTAAAAGAAAAGTTATCTTGAGTTTTTTAATCAGATTATATTTTTATTGGCCATTCACTTAATCTCTTGAATTGTTAAATATACTATATCATCCTTTATAGTTGTTTTTTTTTTAACTAAAAAACACATTAATAATATTTGAATATATTTTTGGACATTCAAAAAAATTTAATTCGACACACAGAATAATAGCACGAACAATAATACTATATGTCTCCATGCTTATACAGTTTCTTCCTTTTTCTTTTTCTTTTCCCTGTTGATTCATGAAGATGACAATTGAACATTGTAACAAAGACAACACTTCTTTTTCATACAATGATCGAATAAACTAGTATTGGTCAGGTTAAGTTAATGTTTTGATATAAAAGAAATAAATATGAAAGAGGTATAAATATATTTAATTAAATAAATAAATACTATATTTCAAAATAAATTTATTTCGAATAGGTACAAAAAGTCAGGATGTTTAGTTGAATACACACTATATTTAATAGTTTTACCCAAATGTTTTTTTTGTTGGCAGTGACATTACCATTCCAATAGGAAAATTTTTACCAACTAATTCTATGTGTCCATCAGTATACCGTTCATTCATAATTTCGTTTATGTCGGAAATTCTGTTAGAAAAAATTAATAACCAATAACTTTGCAGATAAAAAATATACACAAAAAAAATACCTCTTGAAATAATTGTTAGTGATAATAATATATATAATAAAGTTTTTTCAACTTTTTAAAATATACCAACAGATTGAGTTCATTGTAATTCCATTGGTAATAATGACACTTGCAATAATTTTTTTTTAGTTCTCTAAGATATTTAATCTGTCAGTAACTCCATTTATGATATTAAAAAATATTTTTTTAAAAATAAAATTTTATAGAATAGTAAAAAATAAATAAAATTATATAAAAATAAATTATCTTAATATAAAAGCCAAATATTCATTACAAATTTGAATTTTCAAATAAATTTAAACTAGAACAATGGTGACATAGAGAAGGAGGAGGAGAAGGACGTTAGTGGTTCTCGGGACCATATAGCTTAAAAAAAGATGCACATATACCATCCATGTTTGATCTTATATCCAAGACGATTTGATAGAGTTGTTTATAATTCGCATAAAGTTCTTGATATGTTTCAAAGAGATTGATAGTATATTTTTGTAATGCCATGAACTCTTGAGACTTGGTGCTTGACATCGATTTCAAGCATCCAATGATTGAGATAATAAAGGTCGTTCGTAAGTTCTTGGATATAGTGTTGAAGAGTCCATACATCTAATTTCTATTAGATCCATTAGACGATCATGTCTTTATCCACAAATTTAGATTGAAATCCTGATATGTTGAAGTATCATCTCCATATCTCTTCCTCAATCGATAATTATATGTCTCTTGAAAATAAAAAACAAAATCATCAAATTCAATTAAAAAAATAATAACTTTCAAGAGAAAATGGTTGAATGAACATACCATAAAATGTTGAGCGTGATTGTTAATGAACTATTGCACTCTTTTTGGTGGTCTTCACTCTATAAGTGCGTCTTCACAAAAAGTTCCATTAGGCTTGGCTTACGTCCAAAAGCTGTAGTCTGTAAAAAAAATATTGCAATTTAAATTTATTTATAAATAAAAATAAATAAATTAAAGATAGATTTAATTAAAACTAATCTTACTATCTGCTTCGCATGTGAAATAAATAGAACAAAGTTGTCAATGTGCGTTGTAATCGAATCATGAATTTGTCAATTTTAGTTCTCGGCACTAGATTATGAGAGTTGTGTAAATTGATTGAATATCACGTACTAAATATATTTCGTCCATATATTCCCCGAAATGTATGACGACCTGAAATCCTTTTAAACTGCCACATCATTCTAGTTTAATAAAGCATTATTTCTAGCATATTTTTTAGTTTTTTTTTGCTCTTCATACCAAAAATCATGCAACCTATACGATAAAAATATATTTTATATGAGTTAATGACAAATTATATTTTAATATATAAAATTGAAAAAATTAGCTTATAGTGCACAGGTCTTGCTTGATTCGATGAAGATTTCATCCTATTCCGATAACCATATGAACGGAAAATTAGCTGTCTTTCCTCGTCACCTTCATCCAAAGACAAAAAAAATTAGAACACACTTCTGTTTGTCTTTATACTTATGGCCAAGCGGAGGTTTCAAGGATCAAGTAGAAAAAAAGAGTGAAGACCCTAGACAATAAGAAGCCATCAAGAAGGCACCACGTAGGTAAATCTGTTCTGGTGCATATATTTTTCAAATTGTGCTTCCTGTGTTTGTATAAAATCTATAGCCAAAAACCTTTATTATTATAAGGTAGAAGTTCAGACTAGGCACTTGGGGTGTGTTTTGGCACCACCATTTTATGAAGAATTGATTTTTTTTTGTTTTAAATTATTTTTTTATGGTATTTTCTGTTTTTTTATATGTGGATATTAAAAATAATTTTTTTAAAAAATAATAAAATATTATTACAATGTATTTTCAAATAAAAAACACTTTGAAGCAACTGTATTCTTAAATATGTTCTTAATTAATGTTTTAGGATTAAAAAAACAAAAACATGTTTGTAAATTAAAAAAAAAATCTGGAAACCTGGGAAAAGATGGCTAGTGACAATGGGCAGGGGAATTGTCGTTGAACTTGCTTTCAGAAGGATGCATTGTGAATGTGCTGTCCTTTACGTGGCGGCATGCAGGCTGTCTATTGCCTCTCCATTGTTCAGGTCGGCCACATAAACTGATGCCCTTTGGGAGAGATTCCTGCCCCGTGATCATCAATCTATCCTCCGAATCTGATAGTCCTCTGCTGATTTCTTCCAAGAAACAACTCTATGTCAGCCTCTGTGGTAATCCTATCCTCATTGAGGATGGTAAAAAGGTATCGTATTCATCCCAATCCCAAATTTGGCAACATATTAAGTGACCCAAATTTCCAAAACAAATAGATTAGATAGGATTGTACAAGAAGATCAGACTATGTTGTCAAATTGAAGAGTTGGGATAAAATTCTTGGTTGTCTTCTATCTTTTTTTTTTTTTAAGAAGCATAATATTGCATTAAAAGACGCTAAAATTAGGCGAAGAATACATAAAATATAGGAAACTGCTTACAACTCAAGTTTAGTAGATTTATGAACTGAAAATAACAACAAACTAGGAAACCAAAAAGAAACAACTAGTAGCTAATAGAAGCAAATAAAAGCCAAAATCAAAATAGCAGCTAAGAGCTAGAATTGTCTCTGGATATCTTGAAGAATCACCTCCTTTGTAGAACCAAAGCAATCTACATATCATGAACATTAGCACGCATCAAAACAGAATCCTGCAACTTTTCATCAAAATCTACAAGAAAATAAACCAACATGGGAAACAATCCATTTTTTCCAATAGCCGTGCCCAGAAATTAAAGAAAATAGAAGACCCACGTATCAAGCAAATTAAAGCCAAGCAACAAATTCAGAGTTTCTAAATATTCCCTGTTTGGCCATGTGATTTGCCATATGATTACCCTCACGAAGAGAATGAGTGAATGTGAGTGAACCAAAACATGAAACTATTCTCTGAATAGAGGAGAGAAGATTGCGATGCAACCATAGCCTATTATGGGGATTTATTCATCCCGCTAATGACATTGGCCGAGTCAGATTCAATAATAATGTGTTTATGATGTAAGTAGCAATTAGAAGCTGATAATTCAATAGCTTTGACAACCGTTTTTAGCTCGACTACATTGAAGTCTAAAATCCCAGCTGACAAGGAGAAAATGCCAAGAATGATCCCATTATAATTTCGCAAGACTCAGCCTATACCTGAGGGCCCCGGCTTCCCGAGAGAGGAGCCATCCATATTCCATTTGAAGCTATTAATCATAGGAGGAGACCACACAATAACTGCCCTTTGATTTTTAGAATTAATCCATCATAATAGCCTTTCTGGTGACCTTATTAAATCGGAAGCGGAATAAGAGAAATCAGGTTCTATAGCCTTTATCCAAAAACAGAAACAAGTAATAATAAGGATAAATAATGTATCATAATTTGGGGTCATTTGCTTAAATATCACATCATTACGATGAAGCCAAAAAGACCATGCCACTGAAATAACAGTATCAACCAAGTTTTTTTTTTGAAATTTTCTATAAATCAAAAAATCCCACTGAGAGAAAAGGGTTGCCAAGTTCTTTGGACAACACCACGCTAAGCCCCACTAATTGATAATTTGAGACCAAACTATCCAATGTCATGTACTGAAGTCTATCCGAGTATTTGGATTTACTAAAGGATTAGGATCTTTATGGTTTTACTACAGGGATTGTTATCTAATTGTGACCCCCTTTTTTTTGGCATGAAATAGAGCTTTTCATTGGAGAAAAGGAGCGAGAAGAAATGATATATGCTCTCAGCAACGGATCTCAGAATTGCACGGGGTGACGCTCCTGAATATTTGGGATGGGCTTCTGATCCTGGCTCAAGGTCTCTCTTCTTCTCATCCTGATGACTTTCCATGGTATATTTTCTGTTTTCTGCTTTTGTGGCGTGGATACAAATACAATTTCATGATTTCGAGCACCTACAGGTTTTCCGAAGTGGCTCACTTTTTTTGTGTATGCTGGCTTGAAATCAGTAGCAAAATCAATACAAGCATGCTAACTATCACCAGCAACATTGTGTACAGTACACCTTGTCTTCAAGCTCTCCGTAGAAGCGCTTGGTAACCAGCCAATACAGGGTCACTATGGGAATCATTGGTGGTGAAAAAAGCATACGCGAACTCTTTGTCAGTGGGATCGAGATCAGACCAAAAGAGGGTAGCTAGACGAGCAACAGTTTTCACGTATTAGTGATCATGTCCGCATTGTAGTGTTCAAATCAGTAACAATGTTTTGCATAAATAGCGAGAGCTTTTCCTGCTCTAATTTGCTGGACATTTCCTGTTTTTCTATTGATAATATCGAACCGCGTAGTGTCAAGTGGTGGAGCTCGAACAGATTTTTAGAGGGGCCAAATTAAACGTCACTCAAAACATGATCCTAAGCACAGTTACAAGATCCAAAAACTGGAGATGGCTACAATATTTAATCTAAGAGTTAAATTTATTTAAGATCCAGGTTATGGGATGATTCCACGATGAGATAACGAGTTGATTGACGACGAGTTGACTTAGGACCTACTCTAAAGCGGCTTTTTATTGAACCAAATTAAAATTAATTTAGGATAAATCTAGTCTGATTTCATAACTTATGCAAGCAGAGATGGCAACGCACTCTGCACCACCCCTTGGACCAGTGGACCTGTTAGTAACAAAATCCCCTGCCATGGGCAATAGCACATGGCAATTTCTTTGTGGAACATGAATAAGTAACAAGTGGCGTATAATTGCCAGGATTATAGTTTAATTGATTAGATTCTAAACTTATTTTTTTAAAATTATCAATTTAAATCTTATAAATTTTAAAGCTATTATAAACTTATATAATTATTAATTTTAATACCTATAAAACCAGTTAAGATATGTATACATCCACTTTAATCTAAAAAAAACACGGCATAATCAGCCATGATACAAGGAGAGATCTGTACAAGGGTGGCCATTGCACTTTCTTTTACGGACAGCATAACCAAAAGGTTTAAAGTAAAGCTAGGAGGCACCGTCTCTGACCCAGATAGCGATTTTTGTTGGTTTATATAAAAATATTTACTTAAATGATAAATTTTAAAAAATAATTTAAATTATAAAGATAAATTAAAAATAAATAGATATAATTTTCCCAAACTTAAAAAAGTTATGAAAAAATTTGAGCCTTAATGATTAATATAAATCCAATTAATAAAAAAAAATATAATTATACTCATAAAAATAGGTTCTAAGTATTTAAGTGAAAATTTGATATAATTATATGAAGATATAATCTAGATAAATTATATAAATAATCTAATATGTGTTTTTATGGATAAGTAAAATAAGTCTAGATCTAAAAAAGATATCATCATGTTAAACTGCATTAACAACTTGAAATAAAGATAACAGGAGATCTCAAAATAAGATCATACAAAAAAATTTCTAGGTGATTTTAAAAGCAATTTTTCTATGAGAAGTAACCGCGTTACTTATTGAACCACTAAATATCTTTTCTAAAAAAAGTTATTGTGTAACTTATCAAACTGTTAGATCTTATAAAATTAGAAATTAGGCTTAAATGTTGCTATTTGGGTAATTTTATTATTTTTCCTTGTGTTTTCAGGTTTATTATTTTATTCAAATTTTTGTTTTAATTTTATATGTGCTTTCGGTTTTAATTGAAAACCTTCTTTCGGTTTTCTAGTAAAGATATGCTTTTCTAGTCTATTTATAAGTATTTTAAGTTTCTGAAAAGACATAAATTGCAAATTTAAAATTTATATTTACTGTTATAGTTGAATATCATCATGATCAAGTATAATTTTTTTTAAATAAATAAATAAAAGATATTTACATCTCGTTATTTGAAAGATATATCTTAATTTAAAAAATTATAAACTAATATTATAGTCACTAAAAATTCTAATTAATTAACAAAAATTTTATGGTACAAAATTAATTATGTAAAAAAAAGTTATTATTATCTTCTAAATATTCTACTTGAAATAAAATGTATTGTTAATTTTATTTAAAATTATTTAGAATTTATTTTTTACTTTTTTATTTTCCTATAATATTCATGACTATAACATTAGTGAATATTCACTCAAAAATTTCTAACTCTTACACAAACCAAAAAATTTGATATTCCTAACTTTAGTCTTAATAAGTAAATTTATATAATTTAATTTTTTTAAAAAAACTATTTTTTACTTCTTTATTTTTCTATGTATTTTTTAAAGATGGATCTGCCAGTATGGCTGAACTGGACCAGCTGCCCCTGGCCGATCACTGCACAAGCTAGCGACCTGGCTGGGGCAAAGCAGCATGCATGCATGCGTGAATTAACACGCGTGCATGCTGCACAGTGCGAAGGTAATTATAATTACCTTCGCACTGTGTAATGCAGGGGCCAAGTGAGGAGGAATGTTACTGGTTTCAGGGACCGCTGACGAAGATGACGGCGATGAAGACGTGAGTTGCTGGACACTCCCCTCTGCTCCTGGCGAAGACGAAGGCTTGAGGTGGTGCTGGCCGATGCTTTTCCTCTCTTCGTTTCTGTTTTATTTTTTTGTTTCTCTATCCTCTTTTTTATCTGTTGTCTCTAGTTTTCTTGCTTTTTTGTTTGTCCACCGTTGGTTCTCTGGTTTGTCTCCCTGATCTTCCTCTCTTGCATGCTCTCTGGTCCGGAGACAAAGTCGAAGATGTAAGGTCAATACTTAATTAACTTAAATATATTCATTGGAAGAAAAAATTAATAGAAGACAAAAATTAATGGAGTATTAGTGAAAGATAAAAATTAATGGAGATAAATTGTTGGTATAATTTATACCATAATTTATGGCCTTTGTCCCCTCACTCTTCTTATAAATAGGCAATGCCTCCAAGCTTATTATTCACACCAAAGAAGAGAAGTGAAGAGTAGAGAGAAGAGAAAGTAATCCCACAAAATTGTGAGGTATTTGTGAGAGAGTAAATGAGGTGTTTTCTCCTAGTAATAGAGAGATTTTAGTTATTCTCCTATTACTTAAGAGAAGTTGTAATTCTCATATTACTTAGTAAAATCCTTCTATACTTGCTTGTGGACGTAGCTCAAATTGGGTGAACCACGTAAATTCTTGTGTGTCTCATTTCTCATTTTATCCTATTCATTACTTTTTATCTTGTCGGGTTTGCATGCCAATGTTCTAACAGTAGTATCAAAGCCTTTTGGTTGGTGTTGTTAATACGCAAAAGTTATTCGTGTATACGGTACTATTCATGTCTACGATACTATTTACATTGTTACTATTGGTGTATATAAAAAAGAAGTGCGGTGATTAAATACAATCAAGAAGTTCTGTCTAAGGAGATTGGGTTTTAAGTGGGATCGTTTGTGACCCCTCCAATCTTTCCTAAGAACTTACTTAGTGAAGTATTATTCACACGATACTATTTATATATACATTGTAGATCAGTGAAATAGTGATAGTTGAATAGATCTCGGTGAATATAATGGTAGCAAAGTACGAGATTGAGAGGTTTAAAGGGAGCAATTTCTCACTATGGAAAATGAGAATCAAGGCAATTTTAAGGAAAGACAATTGCTTGGCAGCAATTGGTGATCGACCCGAGGAGATCACTAATAATACAAAAAGGAATGAGATGGATGGCAATGCTATTGCTAACATACATTTAGCATTAGCCGATGAAGTATTATCAAGTGTGGCGGAGAAGAAAACAGCTAAGGAGATATGAGAGACTCTAACAAAGCTATACGAGTCCAAGTCTTTGCACAACAAGATTTTCTTAAAGCGGAGACTTTATACCCTTCGAATGGCAGAAACCACGTTGGTAACTGACCACATCAACACAATAAGAACTCTATTTTCACAACTCACTACGTTGGGTCAAAAAATAGAGAAAAATGAACGTGCAGAGCTTCTACTTCAAAGTCTTCCTGATTCGTATGATCAACTTATTATCAACTTGACAAATAATATCCTCTCAGACTATTTAGTCTTCGATGATGTTGCAGCCGCTATCTTAGAAGAAGAAAATAGGCGCAAAAACAAAGGAGACAGAAACAGTTCAAACCAAGCAGAGGCGTTGTTGGTGTCAAGAGGAAGATCAACGGAGCGTGGTTCCAGTGGGAGTCAAAGGCAGTGGAGGTCCAAATCAAGAAGTAAGAAGACTGTGAAATGCTACAACTGTGGCAGAAAAGAGCACTTAAAAAAGGATTGTTGATTTAAAAAGGGTATAAAGAATACTGTAGAGTCATCAAAACCTCAAGGATGTGTTGCAAGCACCTCTGAAGATGGAGAGGTTTTATATAGTGAAGCAGCAACAATCTCTACAGATACAGAAGAGCTTACTGAGGTCTAGCTAATGGATTCAGGAGCAACATGGCATATGACTCCTAATCGAGATTAGTTCCATACATATAAACCCATCTCTGGAGGTAAAGTGTTCATGGGTGATAATCATGCTTTAGAGATTGTTGGCATTGACACCATCAAATTGAAGATGTATGATGACTTAATTCATACTATTTCAAAAGTGCGACATGTGAAAGACTTAAAGAAGAATCTTTTGTCCATATGAGAATTTGATAGTCTTGACTGTAAGATTCGAACAGATAATGGAATTATAAAAATCATCAAAGGAGCGCTGGTGGTTTTAAAGGAAAGAAAGACAGTTGCAAATATATTTGATTTAATGGGAGAAACATATCTTGAGACAAAAACGTCAATCGCATCAGCCAACCCTGCAGAAGAGAAGACAATGATGTGGCATAAAAAATTAGGTCACATGTCAGAGAAAGGTTTAAAGGTTCTCTCTGATCAGAAGTTACTCCTTGGGCTTACGAAGGTTACTTTACCTTTTTGTGAGCACTGTGTTACAAGTAAATAACACAGGTTAAAGTTTGACACATCAATAACTAGGAGCAAATGCATCTTATACTTGATTCATTCTAATGTTTAGCAAGCACCGGTTGTATCCTTGGGAGGAGCAAGATACTCTGTATCATTTATAGATGACTTCTCTAGGAGATGTTGGGTGTATCCAATTAGAAGGAAGGCAGATGTGCTTGCAGTCTTTAAAACTTTCAAAGCATGAGTGAAACTTGAATCTGAAAAGAAGATCAAGTGTTTGAGGACTGACAATGGAGGAGAATATACTAGTGATGAATTTGATAACTTCTATCAACATGAAGGTATCAAAAGGCAGTTCACAACTGCATACACTCCACAACAAAATAGAGTGGCAGAACGGATGAACAGGACTTTGTTAGAAAGAACAAGAGCAATGTTGAAGGCTGCAAGTCTAGGAAAGTCATTCTGGGCAGAAGCAGTCAATACCGCCTGTTATGTGATAAATCGATCTCCATCAACTACAATTGAGCTAAAGACACCGATGGAGATGTGGACTGGAAAACCAACTGATTATTCTCGATTGCATATATTTGGAAGTCCTGTGTACGTGATGTACAATACACAAGAAGTTAGCAAACTGGATTCAAAATCCAGAAAATATGTATTCTTGAGATATGCTGATGGAGTGAAAGGGTATCGCTTGTGGGATCCCACTGCCCACAAGGTAGTCATCAGCAGAGATGTCATATTTGTAGAAGGTAAAATGCAAATGAAGGAAGATAATAACATTTTAAAGGAGACTACAACAGTCCAGATGGAAAATACTCAAAATAATACTTCTTCTGAAGCTGCATCAGATCATGAAGAGCAAGAACAAATAGAGTCTGAAACTCCTGAAGTTCGGCGGTCGACTCGTGAAAGAAGACCACCGGTCTGGCACTCAGAATATGTTACTGAGAGTAACATTGCATACTGTCTTCTAATAGAGGATGAAGAGCCATCAACTTTCCATGAGGCTATCAAAAGCACAGATGTATCTATGTGGATGACAGCAATGCAAGAGGAGATTGAAGCTCTACACAAGAATAATACTTGGTATCTTGTTCTATTACCACAAGGAAAAAAGGCCATTGGAAACAAATGAGTTTACAAGAAAAAACGTGATGGCAATGATCAAGTGGAGCAGTATCGTGCAAGATTGGTGGTGAAAGGATATGCTCAGAAAGAGGGAATAAACTTCAATGAGATATTTTTTCCGGTGGTACGACTCACTACAATCAGAGTAGTCTTGGCAATGTGTGCTATATTTGATCTTCACTTAGAGCAGTTAGATGTGAAAACTGCATTTCTTCACGGAGAACTTGAAGAAGAAATTTATATGCTCCAACCAGAGGGTTTTGCTGAAACAGGCAAGGAGAACTTGGTTTGCAAGTTGAACAAATCTCTATACGGTCTCAAACAGGCGCCGAGGTGTTGGTATAAAAGATTTGATTCCTTCATAATTAGCCTTGGGTACAATAGACTTAGTTCAGACCATTGTATGTATTACAAGAGGTTTGAGGACGATGATGTTTTCATCATTCTGTTGTTGTATGTGGATGACATGTTGGTGATAGGCCCCAACAAAGGTCGAGTCCAAGAATTAAAGGCACAATTGGTTAGAGAGTTTGATATGAAGGACGTGGGACCAGCAAACAAGATTCTAGGGATGCAAATTTACCGAGACAGAAGTAAGAGGAAGATTTGGCTTTCTCAGAAGAATTATTTGAAGAAGATCTTGCGACGCTTCAATATGCAAGATTGTAAGCCAATTTCCACCCCACTTCCTATTAACTTCAAATTATCCTCTAATATGTCTCCTAGCAATGAAACAGAGAAGATGGAGATGTCTCGAGTACTGTATGCATCAGCAGTGGGAAGTTTAATGTTTGTCATGATATGTACAAGACCAGACATTGCACAAGCAGTGGGAGCTGCGAGTAGACACATGACAAATCCTGGTAAAGAGCATTGGAATACTATTAAAAGGATTTTGAGATACATCAAGGGTTCCTCAGATGCCGCATTATGTTATGGAGGATCAGAATTTACTATCAGAGGTTTTGTTGACTCAAATTTTGCTGGTGACCTTGAAAAAAGAAAATCCACTACAGGCTATGTGTTCATAATTGCAGGAGGAGCTGTGAGCTGGGTCTCTAAACTACAGACTTTTGTAGCGTTATCCACAACAGAAGCTGAGTATATGGCAGCTACACAAGCTTGTAAAGAAGCAATATGGATGAAGAAACTTATGGAGGAGCTTGGGCACAAACAAAAGAATCTTTTTTGTATTGTGATAGTCAAAGTGCCTTGCATATTGCAAGGAATCCAACATTTCATTCAAGAACAAAACATATAGATGTTCAGTATCACTTTATTCACGAAGTGGTAGAAGATGGAAGTGTGGATTTTCAGAAGGTTCATACAAAAGAAAACCCAGCAGATGCTTTGACGAAACCGGTCAATACTGATAAGTATATATGGTGCAGATCCTCTTATGGTCTAGCAGAAACGTAAGCAGCATGAAGATGAGAAGTATAGAAAGGATAGAAGAATCACAGATGAGCATGTGTGAAAACTTGATTAAATCATCAAAGTTTTCAAGTGGGAGAATGTAAGGCCAATACTTAATTAACTTAAATATATCCATTAATTTAGTGGAAGATAAAATTAGTGGAAGACAAAATTAATGGAAGACAAAAATTAGTGGAGATAAATTGTTGGTATAATTTATACCATAATTTATGGCCTTTGTCCCCTCACTCTTCCTATAAATAGGCAATGTCTTCAAGCTTATTATTCACACCAAAGAAAAGAAGTGAAGAGTAGAGAGAAGAGAGAGTAATCCCATGAAATTGCGAGGTATTTGTGAGAGAGTAAGTGAGGTGTTTTCTCCTAGTAATAGAGAGATTTTAGTTGTTCTCCTATTACTTGAGAGAAGTTATAATTCTCATATTACTTAGTAAAATCCTTCTATATTTATTTGTGGATGTAGCCTAAATTAGGTGAACTATATAAATTCTTATATATCTTATTTCTCATTTTATTCTATTCATTATCTTTTATCTTATCGAGTTTGCATGACAGCGTTATAACAGCGTTATAACAGAAGACGATGGCAAACTGGTCACTTTCTTTCCTTAACTTTCATCCTTTATTCGTCCCTATTGTATCCGTTGAAAATGTCCCCACTCTCTGGTTTTTGCGTTTTTTCCCCCCAGTCCAGTGCGCTCCCTTGTTCGTCTGTTTTCCCTATGTTTTTTCAGTTTCATCTTCGTCCCCTTTGCGTTCGCTTCTGTCCAGCGCCCTTGTTCCCCGTGTTTTGTTCCTCTGTCCAGTGTGCTCATTTGTTCCCCCCTGTGTGTATTTCTCGTTCTTCCGTTTTCCTCTCGTTCGTGTCGGTCCTGTCTCTACTGAGAAGAGATGGTTGCTGCTGCTATAGCTGGTGCATGATCACGGTGAGAAAGGGGAGTGAGGGCTGGTGTTTACTGGGGGCTCACGCGCGGTGAGAAAGGGGACCGGTTCGGGAGGAGATGGTGGCGATGGTTGGAGAAGATGGTGTAAGTGTGGGTTACGGGGATGAGAGTAGAGAAGACGAAGGGAACCACTGATTTTGGGAGATGGAAATGGATGACGGCGCGGCCGCTTTCTCTCTCTCTCTCTCGCTCTCTCTTTCGTGTTCTCGCCTCCTCTCCTTTCTATTGTAATGGTCTCCCATCGGTTTCTTGTAATGGCCTCTCTTAGTGTTTTTTATTTAATGGCCTCCTTTCCTTGAGCACCGACACTGATATTTGTATTTATAATACAAGATTCTCAGAGAAATAAAGTTCAAATAAATTTATTTTCTTTTTTAAAATTTAAATTTAATTAAAAAGTAAACTCAAAAAAGTAATAATTACCATTATCTTAATGATAATTATAAAATAACAAAAACATATTATAGTTTGTTACAACAAATTATATTTTTTATTAAAAAAATCTTTATATTTTAATTTTATATTTTAACCCTATAAAACTCAATTATAACATCAACAATGCTTTCCTTTTATTAAAATTTATATTTTAAAGTTTTTCTATTAGTTTACACCCATATTTCAAATATGCAAAATATATATCTTAAAATTAAACTATAATAATTAATATTTCAAATATATGAAATATAAATACAAGGATACCTTGATTATTAAAAAAATATTAAATATTAATTAAACAATAATCATTGGTGTAATCCTAAAAGCATAAATAAAATTTACTCATCCCAATTTTAAAGTATATAGTGTGGTTTAATTAGTTAAGTTTTAAATTTATTTTTTTAAAAAAATTATCAATTTTAATTATATAAATCTTAAAATTATTAAAAATTTATATAATTATTAATTGTAAAATTTATAAGATTAGCTAGAATAAATGTACATTTATTCTAACACAATGTTAATAATAAAGAAAAAAAAAACTCATCCCACGTGACAACTCGAATAAAACGATTCATTCTTTTTTAAAAGCAATAATAAAGAAATTCAACTACGAAAAGAAGAGAAAAAACATAAAAAAAAAAAGAAGTTTCCGCTTTATACCATATTCACGTACTTAATCGCTAAGCTTTCCTCCTCCCGTACCCCATATAAATAGCAGTGTCCGCCAACTCAAAATCTATAAAAACTGGGAGTCAAATGGCAATGGTGAGTTCGAGAGAAGAAGATGCGTCGTTGTACGTGCTGCCAGAAGCATGCATAGCCGACGTTCTATCCTTTACTTGTCCGAGGGATGCTTGTAGACTGTCTATGGTGTGTTCCTTGTTCAAGGCGGCAGAAGAATCTGATGTTGTCTGGGAAAGGTTTCTGCCCCGTGATTATCAATCTATCATCTCCAAATCTGATGCTTCTTCTATGCTGCTGGCTTCTGCTTCTTCTAAGAAACATCTCTATCTCAAGCTTTGTGAGAAGCCCTTGATTATCGAGGGTGGCAAAAAGGTATACTTCTTGTCAACCTTCCTTGTCTTTTTTCACAACCTGCTGGGGGAGTATGGTTTGGCTATTTTTTGAAATGGTTTTTATTTAAAAGTATATTAAATAAATTTTATTTTTATTTTTTAAAAGTTATTTTTGATAAATAATATAAAAACACAACAAATTTAATTTAAAAAACTTTTATTTTTTTAAAAAACACTTTTAAAATATAAAAATAACACCAATAAAAGTGTACAGGATAAGACGAAGACAAGATCATTTCACATCTTGGATTGAGAAAATAAATTATATTTGATGGTAATTTGAAATTATGAAAGGAAAAATCTATGGAGAATTATCTGGATGGAAGAAGATTGTTCTGACATAAGAATTTGGATATGAAAATTAGAAAAGAAAAAATAAATATTGTAGTCCCTTCTTCAATTGGATCAAAATGGACTTAGCATAACAATAACAAATTTTGGTTCTTCAGAGAGAGTTTTGTAAGATGGACAAAAAATTTACATTGGATAAGTGGGATGGAAATTTAGACTGGAGAAGGGATAATAAATTATGTTCTTTTTTTGGAATAGAGCATTTCATTGGAAAAAAAGAGTGGGAAGAAATGCTACATGCTTTCCGCAAGAGATCTGATAATTGTATGGGGTGATACTCCTACTTACTGGCAATGGAATTCTGATCCTTCCTCCAGGTTGGTTTGTCTTTCTTTTTTCACTTCCCAAGATATAGTTTTTTTTTTTTTTGGTGAATGTGAAATTTTATGATTTTGTTGGATTCTCCTAGATTTGGAGAAGTGGCAGAGCTGATTAGTGTATGTTGGCTTGAAATCCGTGGAAAAATCAATGCTACTATGCTGTCTCCAGCAACATTATACACAGCCTGCCTTGTGTTCAGGCCAACAGGAGGACTTCATGGATTAGATAACCAGCCAGTGGAGGTGGGGGTGGGACTTGTTGGTAGTGAATGTGGTAAGAGAAATGTGTATTTGGATTCAGAGAGAGGGCGGCGTCAGCAATACCATTTTGTCAATAGGCGCATCGGCTTGTTCAACCGTTGCCGAATTGTGGGGATGCCAGCATCTGAACCTGCCAGAGAAAATAATGGACAATATCCAAAGAAAAGGGGAGATGGATGGCTGGAGATTGAGTTGGGGGAGTTCTTTTGCAAGGAAGGGGAAGGAAGAGAACTGGAAATGAGTGTTCAAGAGGTTAAGGGTGGTGATTGGAAAGGTGGGCTGATTGTTGAGGGGATTGAGATTAGGCCAAAAGAGGGTAAATAAATAAAGGTTATTGTTTTTATCTTTTAATAAATAATGCTGTTTGCATCAGAATCAAGAGAATTGCTGGTGTTATTTCATACCTTTTAGTATCTGCATCTGCAATTTTTCATTTTTGATGCTTGCCAAGGATATCCTTCGGTTATTGTAACAAAAATTTGGTTCATTCCCCCCCATTTTTCCTATTTGGCGATGCTGAATCTTGCTGTCATTTTAGTTTTTTGCAAAGTCTACGAAGCTCTTTCAATGAAACTGTCCTATTTTCTCTCTGTATTTGTGTGCATAAAGCACGGCTCGGTCTTCTGATTAGTTTTAAATTAACCTAAGATCCAAAACCTTATGTTCAAACCCCTAATGTAACAACTCAGTAAGAAGCATGTATGTAAATCCTGTGTTTGGCATTGCAACTTGATGGGTTTTTTTGGTCATATTGCTTATTGCCTAAAATGGTAGATGATCGATGCTTCGCAGATATTTCATGATGTTTATCGTCCATGAAGATTAGTTATTCACAAAATAATTTTGTGGAGGAAGTAAAGAAAACTATATATGTTCTCATCATTGGCAGTGTTATTCCATCATAATTAAGAGTTTTTACTGGTGTGATTTTAGCTGCTATTAGTATCTTCTACAAACTTTCATTTTGATTTTTGACCAAGGATATCCTTTAGTTATTGTAATATAAATTTGGTCAATTTCATGTTGATTATTAAAGAAGGCGCATTATGATCATTAATTGACTGGATTTTCTCTATGATAGTGATGCTTCTTGCTAACATGGATGGGATGTAAATGCTCAAATAGAAACCTGCATTGTCTTCTTCCTTTCTTATTCGTCTTTGATTTTCATGGCCGGATGTGTTCATTATGCTAGTTGCTGGGGTTGAACTCTGCTTCGTTATATCTGTTTGTTCTTGTTATCTTCTAAAATCTTCTGTTTGTTGCAGACACTTGAAGAGGTTGAATATGATGAGTTGCAGCGATGCTTAAGTTCAAGCTCAGGTGGTCATACCATCATCGGATTGCCATGAATCCCAGGTTATTCATTGCAGCTCCTCTCAAGAACCAGAGCCGATAGCAGGTTCTTTGGATTTCTCTGAGGCTGAATGTTTTTTTTTTTTGTTTCTTTGTAGTGATTTGCTTGGATTGAGACTTGGTCTTAATCTCAGGTTGCAATCAAGCTTGCATAGGGCAGGATGTTCACCCCTTAAATCACAGTTGTAAAACTACAAATTCTTTTGTTGATTTAGTAATTGAAAATTTTCCAGGAATTTTTCCTGTTAGTTATTCTCTTCGATCGCAGAACAGTTGCTCTGGCAACCCAGTTCAAAGTCATCGCATGCTAGTAACATTACAGAAAAGCATCCTTTATCATTAATTGAAAAAGCATGATAGGTGCCTATAAAAGGATGAGTCCAAGAAAAAATCTTGAGATCATGGATAGAGAATTGATACAATGATACTTTCTTGTATCTTCCTGACCTGAAATTATATGAACTTACAAGAGGTGCTATGACTATCTTTTTCGCTTACAATCTCCTGTGTGTTCTTATGAAGTTTGTTGTGTTCATTGCAATTGCAGTTGAGCATGCATAAACTCCAGCTAAGCACAGACTTGCTGATACTAAGAGAAAGGTCTTCCATTGCCTACCAGATGCTAGAACGGCCAATGCAGTCAATGCAACAGAAATTGCAGAGAGGGCATTTTTCCAAGCTTGGAAATTTTTTACTACACTAGTGCATCCCTTGCAATGAATTACGTGTCTGAAATATCGGTTGTTCACATTGGGTGCGTGCATTGTTCCAATCCCACCTTTTGCTGGTGAAGAAGCTGAAACTCCAGCAACAAGACCAGCTGGTGCATGTTCTACAACAGCAGGTACTTCTGGCAAAGAAATGGTGTTGTGGCCAAAATAATAAGGCATTCCATGTCCAACTTTGTCCATCCATTTCCTGTATTCAGCTACCCATGTATCTGATGACTTCAAATTAATGTACAATTCCTTTGTTGGAACCTTTTCTTTCATTAAAACTTCATTCTGTGATGACAGAAATCCCATGTCTTGCTCAAAGATTTTGCACGCATTTTGATGGAAGTACCATTTAGGGATCACCTTTGCCATTTGAGGTCTTTTTGTTGCTCCAAACCTGACAATGATCATGGATTTTCCTTGTCCGGTTGGTCTGCAAAGAAAAAGGCCAGTGAAGTACTGTGTCACCCCCTTCTCATCTGCAAACTCTATGTCGTTGGATAGAACACACGGAGCTTGAAACCGTAAGAAGCTTAGCAGTTTTTGATCCTTTTCCTTGCCCCACCTTCCTGCAAAACCTCGATGGGTGCGTTCAGTCACCTCAAATCGCAGTGCCTGGGCATCCTCCCTTTTGGCAGTCCAGTCTGTCCTATCATGTGAGATTGGAATGTGTGCCGGATCCATGAGGTTTTCAAGCAGTATGGAGTGATCATATGGAAGCTCATGAATGGTTGAGGTATCTTGAAATCCTGGCCTGGCAAAGTTCTCAAACCAGGGAACCTTCTTAAAGTTTGGTGGTGTCTTTAGTGACATCCATACCCAAACAACTCCTTGTGATTCCTTCACCTCATATGTCTTAACACAAGCTGACTGAGGAATTTTAGCATTTGCAGGAAGCTGTAGAAGAATTCATCAACATCCGTGACTGGAATATAAAAGAGGCTTTTGTGCTAGAATTACTGGCATATTAAGAAATGCAAGAATCATAGGCAACTGATGAAAATAAATCCACCCTATGATAGAAAAAGACAATGCACAAAACAAAGGAAAATGAAAGACAGACCTGAGGTATTTTTACACATTTTCCCTCCCCTTCAAACTGCCAACCATGGTATAGACATTCAAGTCTTCCGTCGATCAACTGACCTTCTGATAGTTTCGCCAACCTATCATCAGGCAAGTCAAAGTTTTTAGGTTCTGTTCATTGTGCAGTTGATGTTTCAATGAATTTTGAGGTTACTATTCTACATCAATAATTAAAAGGATATTTATGTGTTAATCAATAACAATTACAAGCTTCCTAAAAGGGTACGTTGTCAAATTTCCTACAACCAATCAAAATTAATCAAGTGATGATCAAAAGAAGAATCTAAGCAATTCTGTTATGTCTCTGGACACTCAAGTTAGGGATCCAACCAAAACAACAGCATTGAATTGATAAGTAGCAGAAACTAGAGCTCATGCTATAAGATACCTGTGAGGGCACCGATCTTCGTGACATCGCAGCTCACCTTGGCCATCTTTATACAAAACTAATTGCTTATCAAAGACATTAAGACCTAGTGGTGCATCATCTGGCACATCCTTGGTGAGGTAAAGCGGATACCACTCTTCAGTCCAATTATAGTCTACCACCGCCCCATCCCCTCTCCTTTCCTCCTCACTAGAGGGACCGATAAGAACCCCATGAGCATCATCTTCTGCATCAAGTGAAGGAGGAATGGCCGTTGGGGCATCTGCAACTGCGTGACACTTTTGTATGTGGTAAGGCTTTGAGTGTATTGATTTAAGCAGGTGGCTGTTTATGTGTATTGTTGTCGGTAGTTTAGTGGTGGGGGAGAAGGAAGCAAAGGGGTTCGAGAAATTTTTGTGGGAGAGAGATAGGTGCAGTGATAATGCCATGGAGGAGAAAGGAGGAGAGAAAGAGAGGCCTGTAGAAAAATCCAGGAGTGGAGCCTGTGGAGAAGAGGAGGATATTGATATTTGGACAGCAAGTTAAGTGGGTCAGTTAGTCATTGCCTTGCAAAATGTTTGTCCATTCCTGACCACACATCTTCCTCTCACGTGGCTTTATATTTTACTTCAAAAATTAGACGTTAAGGTGAAGAGTCTGCCAGAAGCTTTGGAGATTAAAGAAATCCGACAGCAACTCTCACTTTGTCCAAGTTAGTCATGGGCCATCTTCAATTTTGGTTCTTGTGAGAATTTATACGCATTGAACATGCTTGGTTTCGGAGAAATTCTTTGGTTCTGCAAGCCCCCATTAACCAACCCACTTGAACTGCATGAATTGCAGAAAATGATGCAGATAAAATTCAAATATGAAACATCAAACTTGCAGCTCCTATTACTGACAAGAAAACAAGAAAGAGAGCATGTATAATTCACTTGATGATATACACACGTTTGTGAATGTTGTTCTATCATCTTCCTCTGCTAGAACTACAGAAACAGACTAGATGTTCACGTATAGCTGGCTCAGAATCTTCTGTGTTCTTATGAAATTAGTTGTGCTCATTTTGACAAGAGTTGGGCACGCTAAACTCCAGCCAAGCATAAGCTTGTTGAAACTAATATGAAGGCTTTCCTCTGCCTTCCAGGCACAAGAATAGCTAATGCAGTCAATGCAAGAGAGATTGCAGAAAGATCTTTTTTCCCTTTGAAGCACTACTGCTTGTCTTGCAATGAATTACATGCCAGAAATATCGACTGGCCAAATAGGCAGCGTGCATTGTCCCAAAGCCACCCTAAGCTGAAGCTCCAGCAATAAGACCAACTGGTGCATGTACTACGGCAACACGCAATTCAGGTAAAGAAATGGTGTTGTGCCCGAAATGATAGGGCATTCAGTGTCCAATTCTGTCCATTTCCAGTATTCCGCTACCCATGTATCGGAAGACAAAATATTGAGGTACAATTTCTTTGTGGGGGGAGGGGGGGGGGGGGGAGCTTTTCTTTCATTAAAACCTGATTTTGGGATGACGGAATCCCATATCTTGCTCGAACACCATGTGCCCCTCTGATGAAAGAACCATTCGGGGATCCAGTTTGCGATTTGAGGCCTTGTTGTTCCTCCAAATCTCGCAAAAAGCATGGATTTTCCTTTTCCGGCAGGTCTGCAAAGAAAAGGGCCTGTGAAGTACTGTTTCACTCCCTTCTCGTCAAAGAATTATCAGTTATTGGATAGGATACATGGGGCTTCAAACCATTACGAAGTTTGGCAATGTTTGGGCATTCCCCCCACCTCATTACCCTGCATATGCTCGGTCATTACGTTCAGTCACCTCAAAACGAGGTGGCTGGGCGTTCTCCCTTTTTGCCGACAGGTCTGTCCTATCATGCGAGATGGAATATGTGCTGGACCCATCAGATTTTCAAGAAGTATTGAGTGATCGCAGCGAAGCTCATGCACGGCTGAAGAATCTCAGAAACCTGACCAGCAAAGTTCTCAAACCAAGGAAATTTATTTACCTTTGGTGGTGTTTTCAGAGATATCAATACCCACACAACTCATTGGGATTCCCTCGCCTCGTAGGTTTTGACACGAGCTGATAGAGGAATTTTAGCATTTGCAGGAAGCTGTAGCGAAAATTGTAATCATTAACCAGGATATGCAAAGACAAGGAGAGCATATCATGTAATGGAAAATGAGCGCATTTACAATGAAACGGACCCGAGGTATCATGGCACAGTTACCCTCTCCCTCAAATTGCCAACCGTGATAATAGACATTCAAGCCTTCCACCTATCAACTGACCTTCTGATAGTTTAGCTAACCTAAATCAAGCAAGACCAAGTTCAAAGTTTTATCACCTCTGCAACTCATATCTAAGGAACTCTATTATTTTGATATGGTTTCCCACAGCCATTTTGAGTAAGACTACTGCATGAGGAGACACAATAAGCTGAGAGATCTTTTCCATCAAATACAGAACATCTGCCGATGTTCAAGAATTTCTGCTTTTTAGCATCAGCAATACAGCATCCCCATGCATTCAAATTCAACAGAATCCGATGTTCAAGAATTTCTGCTTTTTAGCATCTGCAATACAACATCCCCATGCATTCAAATTCAACAGAATTTATATAAAACTGCATTTATTTAACAAGTAATGGAGATTCATGAATGAGTAGCAGTCAATGGTCTAACCAAAAATTCTTTTAAATCATGGAAACAATCCAATACTAAACCTAGACAAAGTTAACTTCCCATGCTAAGGCTTAACTCGGTACATTAGAAATGAGGAGCCACCCCACATCAAGAATCTCAACTTCTGTGCTATAGTGATTAGTGCCACAACCTAGCAAGTACACTAAATTGTTAAGTTAAAAAAAAAATAACATCAAAATCATTAAAAAAAATAAAACATTTATTTATTCCACAATAATAAAATTGGCTTTTCAAATGACTTCTTTCCATTGGAATATACATAGTAAAAAAAGCTACATTTATATTATTCAAAATGCTATTTTATTAATTTGACTCTTTAAAATAGCATTTCCCATTGGAAATGCTCTTAGCTAAAGAAACCAATCAAACCACAACCCAACAATTGAATTAATAGCAACAAGCAGTCAAATCATGTGGGAGTTAGTCATGCAAACTAAAATTATGGAAAGCTTTGGAAGGTCAAGAGTTTAAAAACATGTGTAGTGTTTTGTGTCTAAATTCAACTCCCATCACACACACATCATCACACACACATCTTGAAGTTGCTACCTTGGTAACCTACTCACACTCTCATTTCTCTCTTCTCGTTCTCTCTTGTTCTGCTGCTTGTTCTTGCCTCTGTTTAAAGAATATAATGGTTAAATATCTCTTTAATGTTAGGAAATTGCCATTTTGTGGCAAGACACCACCACTATGCTTAGTGGAAGCTAATGTTGTGCCACCATTAGTGCCATGTTTCATGACTTTTGTCCACCATTAGTGCCATGATTTATGGCCTCTTGTTTACCATTGTTGCCTATAAATTGAAGCATTATTTGGAGAGCATGTAAAGAGAAGAGAAGAAGAGAGAAGGGCTGCAATTGCAGAAACTGCTAGTGCATCAATAAGAGATAAGAGTTGAGTAGAGTGAATGTGATCCTCCCCCTCTATGTATTTGTATCATATTCTTTCTTTATCTCTAATAATATGGAACTCTTCCATGGATGTAGGCAATTTGCCAAAGCATATTAAATATTGTGTGCCAGTATGCTAAGTCTCCAATAGGCAATGATCTTAAACATTAATTGTAGGGGATTTTGACCAGTGGTGTTTAAGATCATTGCCTATTGAATGCTTAACACACTAGCACACAATATTTAATATGGTTCGGCAAACTACCTACATCCATTGGAGAAGTTCATATCGTTAGAGATAAATCGAGAAAGAGTTACAATACACATGGAGAAGAAGGATCACTTCCTCTCTTGACTCTCATTCCTCATAAACTGCTGCATAAGACAGCAGAGTTGCTACCCCTTGGCAGCCATTGTTTTTTCTCTTTTCCTCTCTTCTTTTCATACTCTCTTTCTCTCTCATTTTGCTCTCTAAATGATGTTTCTATTTATAAGCAATAATGACAGACAAAAGACTATAAATCATGGCACTAATGATGGACAAAAGATATGAGACATGACACTAATGGTGGCACAACATTAGCTTCCACTAAACATAGTGGTGGGATCTTGCCACAAAATGAAAATTTCCTAACTCTTAATATGTGTCATGCTTTCTGCCCATTTCCAGCCATGTTTTCTGCCTATTTCCATTAACGTTTTGGCTCCATTCTTCTTCCACTTCTTAGTGTGGCAGGTTTAGTGGAGGTGGGGTCTTTTATCTCCACCAACCTAACATAAATATATCCTGATCTTCACTATATTTAACCTATTCAACAGCATATCTAGTAATTTAATCCCTTTTCTGCAAATGTAAACCATTCCCACGTGACATTTCGTAAAAGTTGCTTCAAAGTTCTATTTGAAAGCCACCACCCATACAATTTGAAGTTTAATTAAAAAAGGTTCTCATTAACCTTTTATACAACACACTTAGAATTAGCCTTGAGACATGAACTAGAATCTCTGAATTAAAATTTTTATTTTTCAGTGTTTCTTGGTCACTGATACCATAGTTCCTATAGCCCAAAACATGAAGTGCAAGAACTTCCAGCTAATTCACTATATATCCAACAAAATCCTCAAGCATAACAAGAGAAATCACAACAAGATCATCAAAACAAGAAACCAAGAAAAGAACTCCAATGCTCTTTCCTTACAAGTAAAATCAAAGCAAGATCCAACTTCTCTAGTATTCAACACAAGACTGAAAACTTGAAACACTGTGATATGATTTACCTGTGGGTGCATTTATCTTCAAAACAACGAAGTTCAATCATATCCTAGTATAAAGCTACCTGCTTATCAAACACAGTAAGGCCTAAAGGAGCATCATCTGGCACATCCTTGGTAAGATAAAGTGGGTACCACTCTTCTATCCAATCATAGTTTGCCACCTCTCTTTCTCATCTCCTTTCCTCCTCACTAGAAGCACTCACAAGCATCAAGTGATCCTTAGTATCCTCTTCTTTACTCTGATCATCAACTGATGAAGGTAAAGTGTTACTTGAAATATCTGTAACTGCACGGCACTTGATGGACCTTTTCTGCGGCTTTACATGTATTGAATGTCCAAGGGTTTTTGTTAGAGGGAGACGGAATAGAAGGTTATCAGAGGCTTAGAAATGGGAACTGAAGTGTTTGTGAGGGAGAGGTGTAGAAGGAGGTAGAGGAAATGGAACGACAGGAAAAGGATGGAAGAGTTCGTTTTAAAATAAAGACTGCCTGTCGGGTGAACCTTTAACCACAGTTTATTCATTTTTTATTTTTTTTAAAATAATACTTGAGTCGATAAAAAACCTTTGAACAGTTAAAATTCATTAATTTTTTTATTAAAATAATATTATTTAAAATTTAAAATTTAAAATTTTTAATTTTTTAAAATTAATTTTTTTAATTTATAATCTGTATTTTAAAGCTTATTTTGAAGTGTAATAATAATTATTTTTAAAAATATTTTTTTTGTTAGAAAATACATCACGTAATATATGTTTTTTAATTTTTTAAACTTTATCAACCTAGTAGAACTTATTTAATCTAGTCACGCAAGCTGATTAAATTTAATTAACATAATTAAACTTTATGAGTTAATTCTAAATATAATTAAATAAAAAAACAAAACAACACTATTTTAATAAAAAATAATTTAACTAATAACCCGCATATTAACCATTTTCTACACTAGTCATCGGGCCACGCATGACAAACACAAGGAATGGGGAATACTTTGATCCATCCTTGATACGTGAATTCCACCATAGCAAAGCGAAGGACATCTGATTCTACGAAGGTGAGTTATTTTCTGCCTACCATACCCTTACCTCATCATACATTATTCGAAGAAAATAGAAACAAATGAAGTTCCATACACATAAAATCACCCATGACAGCTCCTATCAAACTAGAGAAGAAAGATTGAAAAGTGAGTGCACAAATAACCTCATATCCTAACCAAATGACTAAATTTATGAACAAATGCAGAAGGGTTGTAGTTATATGCCATTGTTGCTTGCTAGGTGCATTGATGCCCCTATTTTTCTAACATTTGGAAGCACTATCTTGTTTTGAGAGCAGAATTTAGATTTCTTTCCTGTTCTCATAACAATGAGAGGGCTACAATGGAGCTTGCCGAGAAAACCAACTCATTCAAAGTTCTTCATCCACTAGTCATTGAACAAGAATGGCGAATTTCCCCTTCCTCACCTGTTTTTACTCCAATGCTTGTTAGCTTCAAAAATGACTGGCTCCAACTCTGGAAAAACTTCTCTTGATCATTTGCAAAATCCTGTACTAGATTCCTTGTTCTTTTGTCATCTAAAAGAACTGAATCTGATTGGAAAAGGCCCTTGTGGGCCACTAGGTTTCGGTAGTACTGATTGTCAAATGATAAGGATGTTTCAGGATCATTAACAACTGTTATTGAAGCGCTTGCATCCACTGGACATCTTTGCATTAGTTCATTTGCATAATTCCTGTCTAGAGATGTGTCGATTAGTGTAAGCTTCCCCTTGGAGTCCTCTTGGAACCGATCACTGAATGCGCTGCAATGAGCTGATCCTATAGTGTGAGCTCCTGCAAAGCAAAAGCATCAAGCCTGGTAAATAAACCATTTATCACAGTAGTTTTCGGCAGCAATAAGTTCTCCGCATGGAGAAAACAAACAGCCGATGGCTTGGCCTCTCCTTGGTTAGTTGTTCGATCAATGTCAGAAGCAGATAGTCTAGCTATTTGCTTGGTGTTGTAAAAGAATCTTGGAATGAGGTTTTAGATTAATTATCACATACCTGATAGCACAACAAGGTCTTCAATAGATAATCCTTTAGCAGTGAAGATGTTAATCATCTCATTCATTGTAAAAGTCGTGTCTATAATATTAGGTCTCACATTTGCGGCTGCCGATACCCTCCCATCTCTCCTACCAGTTGGAATCTGAGGCTGAGGTCCACCAGTCTGTTTTCATGTACTTCATAAATGAATAACCGATCAAAAGAACATAGAATTCAACAAGGAACAATAGTAACAGTGAGAGATATTACAATTGCAACAGCATCTCTAGCAGCCAAAGCAACAACATCAGCACAAGAAACAGTTCCTGGACAGAAAATTTCAAGCATTCTTTTAGCTGAATCAATAACTTGAAACCCTCCGAGAGATCTGTTCCCTGGATCACTTCGCTCAGTTCCATTTCCTTGCAGCAGCACGGATGCATCGCAGCCCTGTAACCATGACATCTAGAATTGAAGAGTAGCCACCAATTCCGTAGTATAAGAATACTATTTCAGTTTATTCTTGGGTGCTGATAAATCAGTTGTTACAATTGGATCACAAACAGGGAATTCTTGCTGTTGCTTCGGCCAAGTGCGTCAAATGGTGTTGCCAATTACAGCTAATCATCCATGACTTGTTGTGAAACAACTCAAGCAGAGTCTACGAAGAAGCCCTTGATGATTTAAAAGAAGTGACACAAGACAGTTTATACTGTAATAGCTCAATCTCCCAAATACTCTAAAACAAGTTTTTTATTCCTTCAATCATCAAGAAGTCAAGAACAGTTTATTCATCAAAATCATGTTGCAGAATGCCTGTAAGGATTTTGATTAAAGTAATGAGGAATACTTAATTAGATGGCCATGATTCTGATGTCGTTTTTCAATTAAACAACTGGTGAAAAAGAGCTTGTAGCATAAATTCACTCACGTATTCTTCCCCATGAAGGAAGAAATTAGTGAAATGCCGTGTGGAAAATGTTGTTTTCCGGCACTCATTAAGATAACACAAAACACACAGCAAGTGAAAAAGACTCACCTCCACAAAGCAGTCATGGAAAACCAAACGAAGTAGCTTCCCTGGGATGGTAGGGTCTGAAGAGGAAGCTGATCTAACTGTGTTTGAAACGATAAGTTCAGCAGTTGGGCATGAAGCTCCATAAAAGTTGAAAAAGAGACTGGCAGAAGCAGGGGAAGCAGCAACAACAGCATGTAAGAGACCAAGAACCAGAAAACTACACAAATGAGGTCTTGCAGAAAAAGGTATAGGGTTTGTCTCCATGAGGATTTTCTTTCAGTGTTCTTTTAGGAAAATTGCAGACAGCATCAGTCATCACTGTTGCTCGTGTCTTGCTTGACGTTGATACATTTCAAGAGAGAAAAAGGACAGAGTCCTCTGCATTAAATGTTGCATTTACATTGTGGGGTGCTGTCATGAGGTAGATGGGATGTTAGACAGCATCACTCTATTTATGTCTTCACATTTCCTCATGCTTATTGGTGTCTGTGCCTTTGCAGCCTCGATTTTGAAAATTTTGATTTTTTTTTAAATTAATATTTTTTTAAATTATTTTGATATATTATATTAAAAATAAATTTTAAAATATTTATAAAAAAATATTTTAAAAAATAACTATCATTATTATTAAACAATTCTATCAAATCCTTCCAAACCATATATGTGATTATTAAACAGTTCAATCAAATCCTTCCAAACCATATACGTGTAATGTCTATTTGTTATTGTGTTTTTAATTGTAGTTAAATAGATTTTAAAAGTATGTTTGTACTAAAAATATATTAATTTAATATTTTTTTAGTACTTTACATAATTTTAATGTACTGAAATTAAAAAAACATGAATTTTTTTTATATTTTTAAATAAAAAATATTTTTTAAAAATACTCAAACATTTATTATTTTTTTGACAAGTCTGTTCTATACAAGAAATTTTGAGTTTATTAAGTGCTTAACAAAGAATAAGAATATACTAGATTCTTAATCTGCGCTACAATATTGCGCTACACTATATTATAGACAAGATTAATCAAATCTAATTCCAGTTATAATATGTAATAACTTTATAAAAATAAAATTAAAATAAATAATAAAACTTAATTATAAATAAATAAAATTAAAAAAAATTTGTTAAATAGTAAAATTGAAAGAAAAACACCTAAACATAAAAGTTAAAAAATAAAAAATTATATTAGGGACCTTGGCGATATTATCCTTATAGGTTAGGACTTGTATAATGCTTTCCAATTTGTTTAGTTTTAATAGAAATTATGAGATATGGGTAGCTTTCGCACAACCCTTTCCAGCCCAAAAATCACAAACCATCCAATGTTGAGTGAATCATTTACCAATAATTTATCTCTTCAAACTTTAAAACACAAACCTTCATAACCCGAGCCAAACCTCGAAAGGTTAGTTGACCGCTGACCAGAGTTAAAACAGAGTGGCTGGCAGGTATGAGTTGATGATTGCTAGCCTTACTAGCCCACGAGCCTGAACGTGCACGTTTCATAATAAATTTTAACCTAATGGACCAGCAAGCTAGCCCAGGCTGGTTCTTGCCCTACACATTTATTGTCATCTGGACAAGAAAAATCAATTAAACCAAAATCGAGATTCGTTAAAGAGTAAAAACATCCAAAGATTACAAGCATTGCACAATAAGTATTGCCCCTAACAAGGGCTACAGGCTAGTAGGTTTCTTGTGTTATTCTCCTCTTTCGCCCATGGCTGAAATGTCATGGACTCTGCACTGGACATAGACCATTGCCTGGGTGGTTCCTTCCACCATGACTAGCTTACTTACAATGGTGCCTGTCAGAAAACCACCACCCTCTTGCATGGGAACATGATGGCTGAAGTCCATGTTCTCCCTCTGCCCATGCAGCATCAAATTACAAAACAACAAAACCATATTTGTCCATGCTAGATTAATCACGAGTTGGAATGACTCATCCGAGCAGTTAACTGGATGGCTGACTTTTTCGCTGGTTTCCAGTTATGGCTGATGTGCCAACTAATTTGGCCAATTTTTGAATTTACAGGCAATGGTAAGCCACTTTTTCGATCGCTGCATGCTTCCAGTACATGCCTAGCCACCATGAAAAGTTAAACAAACAGCCTTTCAGAAAAGGTTTAGCCACAGTTCTATAGATCATTTCATATGCATTTTCCATCAGCAAGAGCTACAATATCCAGTCATGTACTTTGGATTACTCATCAGTTGGAGAATAACAGCTGTACAAAGTATCAACCTCATACTCATAGAAAGGGATCAGTGAATGCACTCCTGTACCAAATGTTTTTCTAGTTATACAGGGAACAATGAGCATCCACTGAGATATAAGCTAATAGTTTATACAGAGTTATCTAGGATGTGGTTGTATCAAGAACATGTATCCCACGAAAAATAATCACCTTGGCATATGGATAAGTCGTATTTGACAGTGATAGGGCATTTTTCATCCAAGTTAATATACCATAAGGCTTTAGCAAAGAAAATGTCAGTAGCATGAATCTATACAAGTTTCAAGCCCAAAGAACTTTCGTTTGAGAGGATATGTTGGAGAATTATATAAATCATATCTTAGGGCATCACTAAACAACTTAAGCTTTTAGGTTAAGATAGTTCTTTAACAAAAAAAAATAAAAATAAAAATGAATGGTAATACAATACATTACCATTGTGTGACTTTCTGAACTACTCTTTTCTAGTGTCCACATCATCAGCTTCTTCAAGTTCTGATTCATCCACATCATCAATAGGAATTTCTTCACTATTATGAACAAAAGAACCTGCATATTTGTAAAATTGGTTTCAGAATAAGGAGATAAGAAACACCTCTCAGTTGCCAGACAGCAATGAACTGAGTAGTATAAATAACAAAGAATCAAATCTGAAATTATATAGGCACATAATAGTCTCTATATATCAGCTGATGAATCCAAATACTGGCAGAATCACAAAGTCACAGACATCTATAAATGAGAAAAAGGGCAGGCAAATTAGTCAAAATTGTGAGCTTCAACAAGGATACAAAAACCTTTTCCTTTTTTAGCAAAGGTAGCAGCTATCTACAATTATGCTAAACAAATAAAACTCCTTTAATAATTTCCTTCTCACGGAACCCTTCAAGGATTAAGATATGCAGGATAGGATCAACTTTTCTTTTGGTATAATGTAGCCTCTCTTGATACTATTGGCTTGAAAACATGAGACTAGTGCATGTGACAATCTTAAAAAGTCACCTGAGATAGGACTGGCTTAAAGAAGAAAATCAGCCTAAACAACACAACACAAGAATCCTTAAAGGAGTTGCTCTTATATGGGGTTCTATACCCTCTAACAAGAACTATGAAAGTATGAATAGCATAAATGATCCATGTGAAAATCATGACATTGTAAATCAAATTCAAACGCTTCAGTATCCTAGGAGGTAGTGGAAGGACTAGACAATGTCTCTAGCCTTGAATTTGTTAGTATTTTCAGCTCCCATAATGGCACATTGGGCAAGCATCCAAACTGCAGGAATATGGAGTCTAAATCTATGAATAGGTACTGGAAAAATGACAATATTTACCAAAAAATCCATTTGATGTAAAGATTTAGTCAACTACTGCTTTGGTTTCACAAAAAGCTTTGGTCAAACAGTCCTTCACTTACTTCTGGTAAGGCAGACAGATTAAAATTAGCATTATGAGAGGGAGTTACACTTTAAATGCATCTGCTATAGGAAACTTTGAGCAGTTAAAGAAATATATGAGGTAAAGGAAACCAAAGGATAACCCCTTGTTTCACATGAGAAGGCTAAGATTTCAAAGAAGATCCCAAGTTGGGAGCCATCCAAAACTTATTAGCACAACAACATTGACAAGGAAAAGCAAGATTACACATTCAAGGAGTCTGAATGTAAGGGTGTTTCACATCTTCAACCCAAGACATAATAATAATTTTACCTCTCTGAATTAACTGGGCAGCACTAGGACTACATCTTCCTTCTCTTGATTCTGATGTGCTGTCCAAAAGATATGGAAGTTCCAGAAGCTGCAACAATGATTCTGTTTGAGGATTCCTTGGACATCCTGCAGTAAATTTAGAAACAAAAAGTTCAAACAGAATCAACCAATCATATGACAAGACCATATGCGTCTTGATCATTGCATGTTGAACTATAGATGTACAAGCCCAAATTATCTACTTATCTAACAGAAATGCAAGTCAATCAGAGACAATTACAACCTGAAAAGTATAATGCTCAATGCCATCAACTTGAGAAAGAAGATTTGGACCAGAAACAGAAAGGTCCATTAGGACATAAATTGCAAATCACTTGAAAGTACAAAGCTAAAGAGTTTAAGCAAAAGAACATGGACTTGGTGACCAACCACATTGACTCCAAGCATATATGTGTAGACTTTAATCACAAATTAAAGCACTTCTAAGTATCAAGTTATGAGCTTGGCACACAAAAACATGGATTCAGATCATAAATGCAACTTAGCTTGTACATGGAACACAAAAGAGGCCTAAACTTCAATTCATTTGTTAAATCTAGTCATGGAAACACTACTGTACTAATTGATATGGTCCCAATAATTGGTCAACAAATGTTATTGCTCTATAGGGTCCATATTTAAGATGCTAAAATTAAGAGAGTTTATATGGATGATGTGTAATAATATATCACCATTACCAGAAAAGGAACCATTTGGGTCTGATTGAGTGGGATCAAAAGGTGGAGCAGTCTGTGTAAATTCAAATGGTTTGGTCCCTCTTTCTTGTAGCCTGCTACTGACAAATTGCCGACAATCTTCCATTTCAAGCTGCGTAGCCCTATCATATCAAAACATAGAGTTAAGTGTGCCAAAAGATGGGGAAAACAGGAAGTGAGAGAGATATCAAGCTAAATCATGATAAAGAGAATTTATATGTAATACGCACCCAAAATTTGCATTTTTAAACGTTAATGGAAAGATAGAGTTGAACTTCCTCGTTATGGCCAGCCATTCTTCATCATATTGAATTTCATAAGGTCCAGGTTCCGATTCTATTTCAATAACCTGCAAAATCATTGGAAGCCAGAACCAGTGGAGTAAGGTTCCAACTATATTAACAAAGAAAGACACTGTAGACAACAATCACAGATTACAATAAGTACCTGTAAAAATTTGCGACGCGGAAGACACTTGTCAAGTGCAAGAAATTTTGTCAATGGGCCACCTTCACCATGCTGAACAACAGCGGCAAATTTGCAGTGCAGATGAGCAGAAAACCAATATGCAGGTCTCAATTTTTCCAGCAGTTGAGCAGCAGCTTTACTTCCAAGAGTTTTTTCTTGAATCTGAAATATTACCAACCACATAAGCAACCACCATCAGTTTGAGCAATCAAAACATGTTTATGGATGATGAAAACAAGCTTGCACTAAAAGAAAAAAAAAAAAACCCTCCTTTAATACATCTACTAGATTGAGTGCTTATGTCAGCAATTTTAATCTTTTAACCACAAGAAACATTTTCAAGTTTTTTTTCTCATTTCATTCAGGAAATCCCATGACTTGATATAAACCAACAAACTCCAACAACCTAACACTAAAAAACACATCAATAGTCAATCAAATTATAGAACAACACCCACCTCTTTCTCAAAATGAGGTTTATACCGAACAAGCTGCTTCCAATTCCCACAATCAGTTATCCCAACAGGCCAATCATGTGAAAGAAAAATATCAATCGGTTCCTCAACTTGCATCAGTTTATGCACATCATACTCACGAACATGGTACACTGATCTTATACTGCTCTCATTGTATGGCGCCCTCTCATGATGTCCTGCTCACACAATACTTCACTCAAATCAAACACTAAAAACACAATAACCCCTACTCAAAATCTATCATCCTCACAACAACTCATAAAAAAACACAATTATAACAACCAAACAATACACAATTACACGTAAACATTAAATTCTTTACCTGTACGATAATTGCGTGCATTATAAATACCGGAAAGCCCACCAATTCTAATATTCCCAAACTTAATCACACCAGCAAATCCCAAAAAATATATATTAGGCGCCGCATATCCTCCATAATACCTAAAAAAATTACAAACAATTACACATATACTAATTATTAAACTAAACTATATACAATTAAAACTAATTAATTATACCTACAATTCCCATAAGTAATTAGAAGCTTCATGATTTCCACCGATAAATATCGTAGGAACGGGAGCAATTTCTCGGCCTGAATAGTACTTCCAAAACGACTTCATCTCCCGATATTTTAACGGCACGTTCAAGCTCTCCATGTCTCTCTCGTTTCTCACTGCCTAATTAACAAAAACGAGGAAGAATAAGAAGAAAAGTGCTCTGTTTTGGTGGAAATTAGGGTTTAGGAAATTCCTTTAGTACCTGAAAATCGCCGCAGCAGAGGAGGAGGTCGATCTTGGTTCCGTTTTGAGATTCGATGAGTTTGAGTGTTTGGTAGACTTTGTCCAGGTCGCCATGCATGCATCCTTCTATTGCTATCTTCATGCTTCTCACTCTCTGATTTTGAATTTGCTGTTAACGGGAAAATTAAGCTCAATCCCTGGGGTTTGGTTGAAGGTGACTGCCTGACGGATAGTTATTTTGTTTGCACATTTTGGTCCCTTTTGTTTAAAGAACGTAGCTCTATAGGATATGAACTTTCCCACATATCATGTTTATGTCCTTTCTACGGAGTATTTCGTGTCCGTTTTATCTACCCTTTAGGTGATAATAGTCATACTTCTAAGACACCATATGTTTTTATGTTTATAACTATATATAATTTTATTCATTTAAAAATATTAAACTAATATTTATAGTGTTTTTCAAATTTTTAATATTAAAAAATAAAAAAATATTTTAATATATTTTAAAATAAGAATCACTTTAAAAAATAACATAAATTACAATACCAAACATATATTTAAACACGTTTAAATACTTGATTCAATAAAAAAACCTGAATTATTTAATTATAGGATTAAGTTATTTATTATTAGATAAATTATTTTTTATTAAAATATCATTTTATTTTTCTTTTGAATTCATTAAATTCAAACTCCAATAAGTTTAGTTTGAATCCAATCATTTCTGTTAAATTTAATTAGATTAAAGTTAAAACTAGTATTTAAGTTAAAACCTGATCTTCACCGAGCTCTGACTCATATATTCCCTGATATTAAAGAATCTCAACAATTAATTTAAGTAATTAAAAAAAATACCAAATTGACAAATAATTCTAATAAAAAATAAATTGATAAAAAACAAGGACCGTCCTGATACTTTGCCTCCTCTCTCTCCCGCTCTCTCGTTTCTACCAATTCGGCCCAATCCATCTTTTATCCCGTCAACAAAGCCCAACAAAGACAAATCAGTAATGGCACATTCGTAAATTCCAGCCCATTCATCTCATCAGCCAAAAACCCTAAAATGCACGGACACTTACCCCTCCCACTCCTTCCCCGTCTTCTACATTCTACAGCAAGCTGTGCAAAGCCCTCCCACCTCTCTATCTTCTACGCCTCCTCTCAGTTTCTCTCTCTAGAATCTAGAGAGAGAAATATCGATTAAACGACATCTAGCAATGGGAGAAATATCACTCAACGAATTAGAAGCGAGAGCCGATGCGGCTGGTATCGATCTTTCGCAAATCGACCTAGATTCAATCCAACTTCCTCCTGGCGATGATTTTGGCATTATTAGGTCAGTTTTTATTATAAAATAGCTGTATCAACTGTTCTTTGTGTTTCGTTAAGTTTTGTTTGGCTGCTTAGAAAGCAAAAAGTTAGTTTTTTTCTCTCGTTATTTGTTTAGTTTTGATTGATTATGATAAGACTTATTAATTAATTAATTTTTTGTTTTATTGGGGGAATCTAGGTTTGGATATTGTGACTATGTAGTTTGTGCTTTGATTATGATCTGTTATTTTACTATTTGGGTAGTGATGATGAAGATGTCTATCAAGAAGAACAGATGGATTTTGACTATGGGTTAGGGAACACTATTGTAGTCGATAATCTTCCAGTTGTTCCAAAGGAAAAGTTTGATAAGCTTGAAGGAGTTGTCCGTAAGATCTATAGTCAGATTGGTGTGATTAAGGAGGATGGCCTTTGGATGCCTGTTGATCCTGACACTCATAAAACCTTGGGATACTGTTTCATCGAATACAACACTCCACAGGTACTGTCAATATGTATGAGTTTATGCATTTACTTCCATTTCCTTGAATTTTTGGATGATTGTTAGTCACTTTACTTTTCCTGTGTCCATATGATCAAATGTGGTTTTATGTGGCTGACTAGTAATTATGTCACAGAAGAAATGTGAAGTGGCATAGGTAGTGAGTAAATGTACTTGACATGCTAATATAGAGCACATGTAGGGTATCTATGCTAATAAGTGCTGGCTTTTGAATTCTCGGATAGGTAGCAAGTATTGTGTCTAGCATACTATACATAGCATAGTTAGGGCCTTGGATCTTGTCTGGATGAATGAAAGTACTGTCTTTTGAAGGCTTGATTGCTATTAGAACAAGTTCTTCATTTTTCTAGTAGGATATTTTCTTTGCTGACGAAACATACTTAGGCTTGTGCCTAGCATGTCTGAGGTCCGCAGTCAAACAGGTTTTTTTAATCGTTACCAATTCATTGGTTATGATTGCAGGAAGCTGAGCTAGCTAAGGAGAAGACAAACGGATACAAGCTTGACAGAGCCCATATTTTTGCTGTCAACATGATTGAAGATTTCAACAGATTTATGAAAGTTCCTGATGAATGGGCACCTCCAGAGATAAGGCCATATGTTCCTGGGGTAATTAGTTCAGTAACTTTCATCTCATCCTTTCCCATTTTCTTTTCTGCTATCAACATTGCTGCATGATCTGATTCTCTACTCTTTCAAGCTTATCAACTAATGTTCCTAACAGAGAAAGATATAACAACTTAGACCATAGACATGGTGTTCTTTTGAACTTTCTGGAGTCTATTTTGTATTAAATATTCTGTGACTCGTGTCATAAACAGGAGAATCTTCAAAAATGGCTCACTGATGAAAAGGCTCGAGATCAATTTGTGATTCGTGCTGGCTCAGATACCGAGGTGTTCTGGAATGATGCAAGACATTTGAAGCCTGACCCTGTTTACAAGCGTGCTGTGAGTGCTTTCTTTTCTTTTGATAATCTGATAAGTTTCTTTTTTTTTCTCATGGCTTAGAAAATGCACAGACTATGGTGAATGACTTTACATGTTTATCTATACAGTATTGGACCGAGAGTTTTGTGCAGTGGTCCCCCCTTGGGACATACCTGGCAACAGTTCATAGGCAGGGTGCTGCAGTTTGGGGTGGTGCAAGTACCTTTAATAGGCTAATGCGTTATGCTCATCCTCAGGTTTTTTTTTGCATCACTTTCCTGTAATTTGACATGGAATTTTGTTTTTCTGTTTAACAATACCCATTCGGATGATATCATTTGCAGGTTAAACTCATTGATTTTTCCCCTGGTGAGAAATATTTGGTAACCTACAGCAGCCATGAACCGAGCAATCCTCGTGATGCCAATGTCAGTTTTTTCTCTTTTCTTTTTTTCTCCTTGCGGTGTTGTCAGTTTACGTCTCCATGGTGCTGGGACTAATGTGCTTTTTTTTTTTCAGAGGGTTGTGATAAATATTTTTGATGTGAGAACTGGAAAAGTAATGAGAGATTTTAAGGGCAGTGCTGATGAATTTGCTATTGGAGGAACTGGTGGCGTTGCAGGAGTCTCTTGGCCTGTTTTCAAGTGATTTTCTTTTTCCACAATATCCGCAATCTTATAAAGCTTCTTGTTTTCTTTCAAAACTAATCTGTCCACTTTCAGTATTGATCACAAGGTCTGATTTGATATTTCATGCTTTCCAGGTGGGGTGGTGGGAAGGATGACAAATATTTTGCCAAAATTGGGAAGAACATGATTTCTGTGTATGAAACTGAGTCATTTAGCCTTGTAGACAAAAAATCCTTGAAGGCTGAAAGTGTGGTGGACTTTAGTTGGTCACCAACAGATCCAATTCTTGCTCTCTTTGTTCCTGAACTTGGTGGCGGGAATCAACCTGCCAGGGTGAGTATTTAGGTGTTAAATGGATGGGCTGTTTTATTTGCAAATAAAAGATCTGACTTGTGTTCTGTATTCTCACCAAATTTATAGGTGAGCCTTATTCAAATTCCAAGTAAAGAGGAGTTGCGACAAAAGAACCTTTTCAGTGTCAGCGACTGTAAGCTGTATTGGCAGAGTAATGGGGACTACCTTGCTGTGAAGGCGGATAGGTATACAAAGACTAAGAAAAGCACATATACAGGATTTGAGCTTTTCCGTATAAAAGAGCGGGACATACCAATTGAGGTATTGGAACTAGACAACAAGAATGACAAGATTATTGCCTTTGCTTGGGAGCCAAAGGGCCATAGATTTGCTGTCATTCATGGTGACAGCCCCAGGCCTGATGTAAGCTTTTACTCAATGAGGACTGCTCATAATACTGGTCGGGTTTCAAAGCTCACTACACTAAAGGGCAAACAAGCAAATGCTCTTTTCTGGTCACCGTCTGGTCGTTACATAATACTTGCAGGACTTAAAGGTTTCAATGGTCAGTTGGAATTCTACAATGTTGATGAGCTTGAGACAATGGCAACAGCTGAGCATTTTACAGCAACAGATATTGAATGGGATCCCACTGGAAGGTAGTGTTTGATAGCATTGATGAGGTGGCTATTTGGGCATTCATAATATTTTTGTTTTTCAACAAGCAAATGAAATTGCTATTCATAGTTGCAGTGTTCGACATGTTTCCTTTTTGATAGCTTGAATCCAGTTGATCCATTGCTATCGAGCATGTACTATGATTGTCGTAATTGTCCTGTATGCAGGTATGTTGCAACTTCAGTGACTTCAGTTCATCATGAAATGGAAAATGGCTTCAACATTTGGTCTTTCAATGGAAAGCTACTTTATCGGATACTGAAGGATCATTTCTTCCAGGTAAGATCAGTTATTGTTCCGTCAGAGTCAAGATTTTATCTTGGCAGTGAAAACTGATGGCCTTTATTATCAACTTTAATTGGCTGGAGGTATTTATGCATACATTACCAAAATTATCTCCGTGTCACCTTGGTGTTATCATCATTTCAGCAGCAGTATATGTTGAACAAGTGTGCATATCCTGGAGTCTGAACCTTTTTTTAATTATTATGAAAGGAGAGGATTGAAAATGAGATCTCTTAGGAGGCAGGGAGGGGGCAATTGATTCGGAAGGCTCATTAGCACTTGTTATTTTACCACTTTGATAGTATCGTTGGTCAAGAACTTGAAACATTATGTCACATCATTCTGATTCATCTGCTTCTAATCATTTGCTTTCCTGTTGATTTTATATCATTTATGACAGTTCTTGTGGCGCCCAAGGCCACCATCCTTCTTGAGTCCAGAAAAGGAGGAGGAGATTGCTAAGAATTTGAAGAAGTATAGCAAGAAGTATGAGGCAGAGGACCAGGATGTGTCTTTGCTATTGAGTGAACAGGACCGTGAGAAGAGGAGGATGTTGAAGGATGAATGGGAGAAGTGGGTGAGTGAATGGAAGAGGTTGCATGAAGAGGAGAAATTGCTGAGGCAGATGTTAAGGGATGGAGAAGCTAGTGATGAAGAGGAAGAGTATGAGGCAAAAGAAGTTGAAGTTGAAGAATTGTTAGATGTTTCCGAGGAAGTTCTTTTTGAATTCGGACAGGATTAAGCGCTAGTGATATATTCACTCGGTCAACATTTAAGTTTAGTTTTTTATTTTTTATTTTTTATTTTCTGGTAGAGAGTTATTGTTTGGTGTTTTTTCTTGGATTTTGTTAGTCCTGGTAAGGGCATAACTTAATTTTTTTTTTAAAAAAAAAAGAAGCTGCTTATTATGGAACTAGCCTGTCAGATACACCCAATTTTGTTAGATTATTACTATTATCATTATTATTGAAAAGAATCAATACTGGATGGTTACGTATTTATTTCGATTTTCTTATATCATTCGAGGAAATACAATATCACAAAAATGATGAAATAGAATGAATCAACTACGTACTGATCCTGCAAATTACTTATTAATCTTAATGTATGAAAATATGATTTCTTATGTCATTCGGGAAGTACATATCCATTTTGATTTTATTCTACCTTAATTCTATTTTATATCTATTTTTATATGAATATTAATAAGATGGTTAAAATATAATTATTTTTAAAAATATTTATAATAAATATTTTTTAAAGTATTTTTTACTTAAAAATATATTGAAATAATATTTTTAAATTTTTAAATTTTTTTTTGAAATTAATATATCTGAGCAATAAAACAGAAAAAAAAATTAAAACAAAGAAAAAAACATAAAAGAATTTCAATTATTTTTAAAATTTCTTAAAATATAAAAACAGAAAGGCTTTTAATATGTTAAATTTTATTTGTATCTTTCTTAATTTTACATTTTATTCAGGCAGTTTTTTCTTCATAAAATTACTTGAAGCATTTGTGTTTTATATATATATAATTTAGGATGTTCACATATCATAATTAATTACTGAATTCACTTAATATTTTACAAATCTAATAGGCAAATAAGGTATCGCTAAAATGAAAAATATGAGCATAAAAAATCAAATCTACATGCAAAGATGGAATTTCTTACTCAAATCACAGGACCACAATCTCTAGCATACCATGCTAGTAATCCCTATGTTCTTTTTTCTTTTAGCCTATGGCAAGTTGCCGCAAGTTTTTGATGAAATTCGTAATGCTATCCTATAATATAAATTACAATAATCGATAATATCAAATAAATGGTCTTTAATTCCAGCATTGAAGTTATTGTATAAACATGAAAAACCTAGATTACCTACCTCATCTTGCTTTGAGCTTCTTCTTTTCATTTCATTAAAAGAAATTTTTTTTTTTACTCATCTTACAAATGAATTTAGAAAAATTCTTTTTTATTTTGAGAAAGTTCTAGAAACCACTTTATTTCTTGGTGTCGGTAGAGAATCTATTTTCTTTTTCAAAAAAAAAAAAAAAGATCCGGGAGATTGTCTAATTCTTACTCTCAAATTCTTTGTTTACATGGAAAGAGTGGGGTTCAAACCCTCAGTATGAACGCCTAAGTCCACTCAGCTATCTCTTCCAATTGAGAAAATATAATCTCTGTTACATTAGAGACAACAATACAGTAATACGCAGCACAAGTAGGGCTTGAAAAACAAAAATCCTTCTAAAGAAAAGTTCAGAATGAGTCAGGCTGCGCATGGCTCCTACCTATCAAGAATCAAACATGAGACCTCAGCTTTGTCTTGTGCTCATTGTTCATATGTAAATACAGCATCATAAAAAACCCTGTTTCTTTTAAAATTTTCAGCTAATTTCATCTTCCATGTCTATTTTTCTTTGATCATGTTGGCCAACATCATTTTAATCATCTCACTCGGCATCATCATAAATTATCTAGGCATGAAAAAAGAAAAGAAAAGATTGTTCATCCAGGCTCAAGTTGATTGCGCAGTGACTCCAAGGTTGTAGTTTGTACAGGGTTGGTGCTTGTGCAAGTTTGAACAGTCAAATTTAACAATAATTAGCTTAATCATGCAAGAAAACACTAGTTGACACAATTATTTAGCAGCTGCTCAGGATAGAATTTGCCCCTTTTCGTTACATGGAAACACAAGAGTGGATAGATCCATGAACAGAGAGGAGCCGCACAGAGAAGTGCAGCCATGGCCCTCAGCATCTCACTTGACACAGTACTCGACAGCAAAATAGACCCGTGTTGATGGCATGCTTGCGTCTCTCTGAAGAATCATTTTATTGAGGTGATATCTTTTAACTGTTGAGTTGATATCTTCGAAAGGGACAGAGCTGAAAAGAAGCTTGAAGTAGTTTGTGAAGTAGAAGGACAAGAAGTGTGAACCTCCATAACAAAATAATTGAAAAGCTCATTGGCTTCAAAAAGCATCGATCACGCATTCATACGAGCTAGAAAAGTGAAGACAAACACCAAACTGCATGTGATTGGATTTGTTTGTCCTATCCCCTTCGAAGATCAAAACTCCTTATGGTTTGATCATACCTGCCTGCACTACGTTGTGTGATTACATTTTTTAGAACTACATTTACCAATAAGATGAGATGAGAAAAATGAGAAGTATATTCACTTTACCAGTAAGTTGAAGTTTAAGAAAAATTAAGAATAATACAAATTATATTTTTTTGATTTTATTTAATAGCTTAAACTAGATTTTTAGTCCATGCAATGCCATGAGTTGGAAATTCTTCTCTAATTTTCTTCTTTTTTTTTTTGGTAAAAACATAAAGAATTAAAAAAAATTGATGCATATTAAACGAAAATATTTTTACAATATTAAAATTATAACATATCAGATAATATTATTTTAAAAAAATATTATTAAGATAATGATATATTAGCTCGACTCGAGCCAACCATTGTTAGTCTTCAAAACCTGTAATATGGAATATGAGACATTGATAACTTTATAAAACCCAAATTAAAATAAAATAAAAAGCTTAATTTTAATCAACTGAATATTAAATGATAAAAATAAAATAAGATAAAAAATAGCTATATTTAAAGAAAAAAATATCATGAAGTAAGCATAACATGCTTATATTTAAACAATTGATTTAATTTAACTTAAAACCAACTTTTCTTTTTGAAAAAGTTAAATCTAATAAAGAATGACAAACAAAAAAATTCGATATAACCCAAATAATTTTCATAACCAATGAAAAATCTTCTAAAAAACAATAGAGCCCAATCTCAACTTAAATAAAATTCTAAAGAATAAAATTGAAAAAATATGAGCTTAAAAAAATAAATGAACCCGAGTGAATCTTCTCAACCTTGATTTATCTTTTAAATTTACAGTTCATTAAATCATAGACCCAGCTTAATTAAAAAAATTAAATTCAATGTTAAAGAATGAAATAAAAAATAAAATATCAATTTAAAAGATTTGAAAAAGTTAAAAAAAAAATAGCAATAAAAATAAAGGAGGATGAAATCAATGTTGAAGAATGAAATTAGAAAAGAAAAACAATTTAAAAACTTACAAAAGTTAAAAAAAAATAACAATAAAAACTAATGGGGGATGAAATCATAAAAAATTAATTTTAAAAATAATCTCAAATAAACTAAATAACAATTAAAATTAGGTACCAATTTGATATATTAAAAAAATTAAATGAGAATAAAATTGAAAATAAATTTTATTTTTATAAAACAATTCAAATAAAAAATCAATTAAAAAACATGGATAAATCAGAAAGAAAAACAAATTAAAAGAGTGCTGTATAATTTTGAAAGATCAAGTATGAAAAAGAAAAAAAAACAAATCGATGCTAAACAAGAGAAAATCACGCCACACAAAAGAATTAGAGGCAATGTAAGGAAAACCATACTGAAATACAAATAAATCTCTAGGAGCAAGGTAAGAAAATTTTAAGATAAAGGCAACATAGTCATTTTACTATGTTATTAAATGTTAATATATATATATATATATAACCCATGGATCTGAGTTCATATATTTTCTGCTTTTGAAGGAAATTAAGTAATTATATTGTATTATGAAGATAACGAGATGCTATTACTAAAAGACCCAATTATCCTTTAAAGACAATTTTTTTTGTCCATAACTAAAATGCTTTTGATCGGTCCACATGTAAAAAAATAAATTTTGCATCAGTTGATTGGTTGCTATTATATATATATATATATATATATATATATAAACAAGAATTAAAAGATAATAACAAATTCAAATCTCACAAGTGAGATGATTGTTCAATATTATTATGCATGGAGGGTGAGAGCATGGATGCTTTCTTATGGTTCAAAGGGAGCCCATGGTGTCGACCAAGCTTCATCAGCAATAATGATTTCAAATCAAGAAAGGGAAATTAGTTGCTTTTACCAACTGAAGTTGGAGTGATAGCAATCGCAGAGGAGTAATGTCGAATAAGAAATGATTGATTGGCTGTTACGGAACTGGCTGGGAAGAAAACCTCGAATGATTAGAATTCATTGCAAAGTAAAATTATTTGTTCCCTTTTTTTCTTGCCCACGTTACGATCAAGTGTGCAATTTGAAGAAATCATTAATTTTGGTCTCTGAGAAGAGAGATTTGATCCATCTGAAATGCTGTTTGTAAGGTGATAAGCCGTTAGGCTGTCAACCTCTTTCTTGTCTCCGTTTGGGGACAGATTCCAGCTTGCTTCCACCACCCACACCAAGTGTTTTTTCTGGCCTACCGCCAAAGATTCTAAAACCATGGCCCTCTCTCCCTCTCTCTCTATCTTCAATGGAGATTCCGTCTATCCAATTCCCTCCATGAGTATAGAATGGCCCACTGCAACACTGGATTCCATACACACACAGAGGCTTGGATCTTAGGTCACGAGACCCCACTATTTTTCTATATGTACAAGGAAGCTTGCAGGCCATGGTTGTACAGTTGTTTCAGTGGGCTCTGAAAACGATGTGAACATCTTTGAGATTCATGGAACTTCCACGCATCAAGGTGGAAATGCTCTCCATCGGAGTGATTGATGGGGTTCCGTGATGTCATTCACGCGGAAAGAACAAAACACAATTATGCCGGAATTTCTTCAATTATGTTAGATACATACAAGGTTATTTAAGTGTATTGTCCATCGATATATTTTTTTGATCCTCTAGATATTAAAAAAAAATATTAATAATTTGATATAATATTTTATTAACTATTTTTTTAGTATAATTAATATTTTTTAATAAATAATAGTTAGATTTAACATTAAATCATAAAATATATACTATTATAAATCATGTTTGTTTTTACATAATAATCACTTTACTAGTTGTTTAAATAAAATTTAAATTTTTTTTCAAATCTTATTTTATCATAACTAAAAAAGTCACTCAAATATCTTAATATAACATGGCATTTATTATGGGTTTTTCAATTATTTAAACAATTTGTATGGTTTTTTAAGAAGAGATTATTATTATTATTAAGATTTATGATTTATTAAATCAGAATTTTCTCCTATAATTGAAAGACACATGAAATCTCAGCTTTTTATCATTTGCTATAAACTACTTTGGAAAAAAAAAGAAAAGAAAGAAAGAGATTTATTGTAAATATATAGTTTAGATTCGTGGAAGGTTTATACAAGATAGGAGTGGAGAAAGATTTGGTTTCAACATACAAAAATCAATCTAAGAATATTTTAATGGCTATCATTAAAAAAATAAAAAATATGTATATAATATAGGAAGTGTATGGTACAAGATGTTAGGCTAAAATTTCCCCCAATATCATATATGGGTTGGTAATATTGCACTTTCGACTACAAATACTTTATGGGTTTTGTGTGGGTCTTGCGTGGACTCAATTATCAATCCTCTCTTGTGGAATGCCTATATTGCATTCAAGCTGTAATTGCAAGAAGGTTCCTATGAGTTGAAGGCCAGAGCTTCTTTTATATATATGTTCATTGCCGGGTAATTTCATTTGTTGAAAATACCAATAAAATCGCCATTTGTTTCCAAGCAGCACTAACTATATTAGGTATCCTTTGCACTTTGTCAAAAGGTTGGCCTCGTACAATATGTCAAATGTGGGCACTAGCTCATTAAGTTCATGATCTTATGACCCATGGAAACAATGGCAGCAACACCTACCCCCTCGGAATTCGGATCCATGTGAATTTATCACAACATCGCTGGGGGCAAGAGTTAGAAATTGTCCAGTTTTGTACATTTCTCTTTGTGGGCACAAAAAACTTAGATTTCAACTTTCTCAAATAGTTAGTATCCAACAACAAATGAAATTTTTTTTTTGTCATTCTAAAATAAGAGTAAGAGGTGCAAGATAATACATTTCATTTATCTCTATATTGTTTTTTTTTTTTGTCTGGAGACAATAATCCGAAGTCGGATTACAAGAATGTATTGTTTTCATGAGTTATTCTAATTTCAACCTAGATAATGATCTCTCTTATCTCACAAAGAGGAAGATAACGGACAACAATTTTGGACATACAAGCGAGCAACGAGAGGCATGGCTAAGCAATTCAACTATGAGTAAGAAGGAGCTTTTACATGGCAAAAGGGAAGTTCCAGAGAAGTACTGCCGTAATAATAATGTTATTTTATAGGGTATTTAGACTGTAAATAACAAGTTGATCTGTGAGGACAAAATGCCAAATTAAAATGCTCAGTTTCAGCTTGTTCTTTGCCATTCTACATTTTGATCAAAGGCTTGGAACAATAACCTTAAATTACATACACATGGAATGATTTAATTAGAAGTCCCGACGATATTTTATCATGGACTAACAAGTAAAGTGTTGTTCTTGGTTTGACAAATTATCAGCGCTTATTGTTTGTACAATATCCCTTAATGTTTTAAATTCTAGTTTATTATAGCTTTAATGGTAAACTGGTTTTATCAATATTATCTTGATTAATTTTTTATTTTTTTCAAAAAGAAGATGAAGAAGAAGGGGTTTTGATCTTTGTTTCATTGTTTGTGGAAGCGCTTGTTTGTATTTAGTGACATTAATGCCTATTTTATAAAGCACAATAGGAATCTTTTGCTTTCAAATCTATTTCAAGTGCAAAGCAATACTTACCATTGCTTCTAGTCATATGTAATCCATATATAATAATCACAGTGGAAGAATGTGGACCCAAATTCAACTCGAATCACGAAAGAATATGGGTTGCCGGCGACCTGTTCTTGGCTTGCGTTGATGCTTGTACCTTCAAGAACAAACAACGAAATTGGAAGCATTCAAAGAAGATAAAATTAACAAAAACCCCAAGTATATCTTGAAATGATATCAAATTTATATTCAAAATGTAAGGCAAGATCCTCAATCTATCATATTCTCTGTATATCTATCCTCAATCACTTCGGTTTACGATGGGAAAGTACAACTTGAGAGTAAAAAATATATCGAGAGAGTTGAGAAACAGAAGACTAAGAAATCACTGTATTTTATGGCATCATGTTGGGATACAAGTATTGGAAGATATGCAATATTTCTTGAGTCTTGCCAATCGGAAGATATTGTGATATTATTAAGAATTGAGAAGAAACCTTCTAATTCTGTTTAGTCCACTAAGCTTAATTATTAACAAATACAAAATACCATAAAAAAGAAATGGTCACCGGCTCCGGCTGCTATCATGGGGTCTAGCTCTTAATTATCAATTACAGTTGATTACCTTTTGTGTTTTTTTTACCAGATCCCTCTTTTTTTTTTAAATGAAAATAACCCAAAGAAAAAAAAAAGAAATTGAGAAGGAATATAAGATTAATGTACTCATATTTAGGGAACTTGATATGATTTTTAAAGATAATTTGAAAGCTCACTGTGACTTGGTATAAATCCTGGAACAGGTATAAATCCTGATCACAAATCAGATTAATTAACTTGTGTCAATCCAGTTTTTTATTTTTATATAAACATCAAAACAACATAATTTTACATTTTTTTTTAAACTGTCAATGGGTTTGATAACAGTGGGCATAAATGGAGGTGCTTGAGTGATAAATAACAAGATTGCAGTTAATTTGTTTTTGATAGTGTGGTTAGGGTTTTTTTTTAAGTGTTTTTTATATTAAAATAATATTTTTTATTTTAAAAAAAATTATTTTTGAAATTAATAATGATTCAAAATATTAAAAAAATAAATAATTTTAACCTAAATTTATTTTTAATTTTTCATAAAATCTGGGTGGGCCATCTTTCCCAACACCCCCTCCCTGAGCCGGTTTCCCTTTCATTATTAGATCCTGCCTAATCAGATAAATTAATCAAACTTAATGCAACAGTAGACTTGTTTTTTTTTTTTTTAATAACAATTGGTGACGTGTGAGGCTTGTTAATCTATCGATCAATCTCCGATAGCTTATAAATATGGCCAAGGTAATGATCTTTGCTTTATAATTTTACAAATAACATAATTGAGAAGGCAAAACATGGCCACTCCCATTTCCTCCGTCTCCCTCACCATGAAGTGTTTCTTGTATGCTTATTTTCTCTGTCTTTGCCTTCTCTTCTCTTCGGAGAAGGGCTATGCCCTTGAAGGAAGGAAAATTGCTGGAAGCCACCATAGCCATTCCATCGAAGTGAGCTCTCTACTTCCACCAGCTAGCTGCAAGCCCTCCACCAAAGGTTATTTACATAAAACTCATTACTCAATCTCTATCAATCTCTACAGTATTTGAGTTTTCACAATCACCACCACAATATTCTCTTGATGTTGCTCCTCCTCCTCTGTTGGGTCAGCAAATATTACTGTAGCTAAGAGTTATACCTCTATGCTACTGTCTCATATATATCATTTTAGGCCTTGCTAGTCCTTGATTGAGGAGGGTACATCTTGTTTTCTGTCAACTAAAACAATCCTTCTTCCATGTATTCTTTATGCTTTGCAATGGGAGATTTAGCCATAATTTTCTTCCTTGACAGTGCATATATATGGTTTTTACACAGTTCCCTAATAAATTGCGAAAAACGCTTTCTGGTAAACACACACATACAATTGAACGTGACAAATTAGGTTTGGCCCAGTAAAAGTATGAAGACAATTAATCATGAAAATTAGACAGAGGCCCCTCCACTTCTAAAAAGCAGAAGCATATATATAGTAGTCTTGGAGTCATCATCCAATGTCAAAAATCATCACTTACCAACCACGGCATATTATATTCTTGCAATGGCCACAGAAACATTTTGCATAATTAAAAAGATAGAAATAATCATAGTTGTTGAACCAGATCCGACAAATTTATTCAATTAAGACTCTGAATCATCTTCTCAACTTTGATGAATGTTAAGAAGCTTATACATGGATTGCAGGGATTTAGTTGAATCCATGTAAACTAATCCTAGCAAGCTTCAACTTGACAAATTAATGATGAGACGAAGCTTGGAGTTTTGCATGATCACAATATTAAGATAAACTAATATATATCATGTTGGTTTTCTTTGATTTGCATATCTTATTTTTTCTGTATATATTCCGGCTGAATCTTGCCCGTGGCACGTTGAAATTATTGACCTTTGAATCACTCGTTTGTAAACAAGTCAAGCACTAGTCTACTTTAGCAATAACTAAATTATATATATATATTAACAGGAAATCCTGTGTGGTCTGAGGTTTCAATTTACAGTTTTATTATCTCCTTTATATTAAGAGTGTCAAGTTATATAATCCCTATATTTTTTTTAATATTTTATTAGCTAGTTTTTTTAAAATACAAAAATATAGAGATTCAATATGAATGAATTAATTATTTCTCAAAAAAAGATGATACCAAAATATAATAGTTTACTATTACATTACCTTTCCCATTTCCTCTGACATGAGGTTGTGATCAGTTCTCACCAAAAGAACTCAAGCATGACACCCCAACAACTGGTTTTAAGCATACCACCTGCAATTTATTAGCCGCTTCCCCTTCCTTCTAGGGAACAATCTTTTTCTTTATCTATACTTATATTTTTAGGCAATCTTTTTCTCCTTTCTGCAAAATACTTGTGAAAGGGAGGATCTTCAAAAGAAACTCTGCATCTCTTTGTGCCATTGGTGGCCATAGAGAGTATGTCCTCGAAGGTTTTTAAGGATAGGTAGGATGTTCCTGCACAAATTAAATGAGAGGTGGTATGTCTCTCACGCAATTTTGCTTTCGTAGAAAGATTTCAGTCCACCACAGCTGTGTGGTGGCTCTAAAGCACTCGCAATTTGCTAAAAAAAATGAAGTCCACTTCACCAGCAGCCTCGTTGAAAATAAAGGTTTCTGCAGTGTAATCATTTCATGTTCACTAGTTGTTTAACTTTTTTACTTCAATATCTGAATTTAAATTCAAAATTTCATATTTCTTTTTTATATGATGCCTTTCTCGTGTCTTTTTCAATGTTTTTAAAACACTTTAATTAAGGGATGTTCGGTAGATTGGTAATTCATTAATTTATGACTTTGTCTTCGGAATAAGTCGGATGATAGTTAACCGGGTTAAATAAGATGGGTTAATTTTTGACTTGGGTAGATTTTATAGATCAATTAAAATCCAATTTAACTTTTAAAAAAAATATTTTAAAATAAAGTCTTAAAACGAAACTAATTTGGACTAAATTAGATTACCTCGTTTAATTCATAACTTAAATCTTAAAACAAAATAATTTTTAAATTAGTTTATTTAATTTATAACTTGGTTACATGAGTTAAGTTTAATAACTTTGTTTTAAAGATTAATATTTATAAAAAAAAAATTTAAAAGAATTCAAATCTACTCATTATCAGATTCAAGCAGTGACGAATAAAATGCTACTCAAATATTGGTGGATTGCAAAATATTTGATTATTAAAATAATTCAAAGTAAATAGTTTCAATATTATATAAGAATATAATCTCATCATTTGTTGTTGTTCAATCACAGTTCTCAGCAACAACGACAACAAGGCATCTCTCAGGGTAGTCCACAAGCATGGGCCATGCTCTAAGCTAAGCCTGGACGAAGCAAGTGCTGCTCCAACACACACTGAGATCCTCCTTCAAGACCAGTCCAGGGTCAAGTCAATTCACTCTAGGCTCTCAAATTCCAAGACCTCAGGTGGCAAAGATGTGAAGGTGACTGATTCAACCACCATCCCAGCCAAGGACGGCAGCACAGTTGGTTCAGGCAATTATATTGTGACTGTGGGACTTGGCACACCCAAGAAGGATCTCTCTCTGATTTTCGACACTGGCAGTGACATTACCTGGACACAATGCCAGCCATGTGCAAGGTCTTGCTATAAACAAAAGGAGCAGATATTTGATCCAAGTCAATCAACATCATACACCAACATTTCGTGCTCCTCATCAATCTGCAATTCACTTACTTCTGCAACAGGTGATGATATAAGAGCATTTTAATTGAGTTTCTACAATATCTGTGTTATGCAGACAACAACAATGACTATGCCCTCAAGGCTACCGGATCTGTTTTTGTATTGAAATTCAATGGTCTAGATGAATACCGGCACCGGTGCTCCCAAAACACAGACATCATATATAGACTCGCCCTTTAAAGCGTCCAAAATGTTGTGATGATTATTTAATTTATAATCTTGTTACATACATGCAGGCAATACTCCTGGCTGTGCTTCCTCAACATGTGTCTATGGCATCCAATATGGGGACTCCTCGTTTTCGGTAGGATTCTTCGGCACAGAAAAGCTAACCTTAACATCTACTGATGAGTTCAACAATTTCTACTTTGGTTGTGGCCAAAACAACCAAGGTCTCTTTGGTGGCTCGGCGGGACTACTTGGCCTAGGTCGTGACAAGCTATCTTTAGTGTCACAAACTGCCCAAAAATACAACAAGATCTTCTCCTATTGTCTCCCATCTTCCTCTAGCTCAACCGGATTCCTAACTTTTGGTGGCTCGGCTTCAAAGAATGCTAAATTCACACCACTTTCGACAATATCAGCTGGCCCCTCCTTTTATGGCCTAGACTTTACAGGAATAAGCGTTGGTGGGAAAAAACTAGCCATCTCTGCATCAGTTTTCTCAACTGCTGGTGCTATCATAGATTCAGGGACTGTCATTACAAGGTTGCCACCAGCAGCCTACTCTGCCCTTCGCGCCTCTTTCAGGAATTTGATGTCCAAGTATCCGATGACAAAGGCACTATCGATACTTGACACTTGCTATGATTTTAGCAGTTATACCACCATCTCAGTGCCTAAGATTGGCTTTTCCTTTAGCAGTGGGATTGAGGTAGACATTGATTCGACAGGGATTTTATACGCGAGTAGCATATCCCAAGTGTGCCTGGCATTTGCTGGAAATAGTGATGCAACTGACGTGTTCATTTTCGGAAATGTTCAGCAAAAAACACTAGAAGTTTTCTACGATGGCTCGGCCGGGAAAGTTGGATTTGCTCCAGGGGGTTGTAGCTGATTAATCTTAAGCCAGCTCTTATGGTAGAAATTGTACGAGTAAAAATTTGAACCTTAAATACTGTTGGCGTTAGCGGAGGAAAATGCCCAAGGCATTGATGATGAATAATATAGCAGAAGACTCATGCATAAGTGAATTGTGGAACGAAAGGAATTAAGTCTTATAGTGGCCTGTAGTGGATAAATAAAAGTGAATAATATAGATTATATTTCACGATTTCATTTAATAATTTAAGGTTTTAAGTTGATAATTTTTTTATACTATGTTAGACAAAGTTCAGACCTCACTGCTATATTCATTCCACTGTAATATTATAAATAACATCTTAAAATCTCACTTAACAACTAATTCTTTTTCGGGCTTGAAATGATTTTTATTATAATCACAGTTCAATTCCAATCCGTGATGGACCACCGTCGATGAGCTGAAGGCTCGTTAGTTCATGAAGTGCCTTTGAGAAACAAGTTAAATCGCAGATGCAAGAGGAAAGATCCAAACCCAAGTTACTGAAACTGGCTAAAGATATTCTTGTATCCTACACGTAAGAAACAGCAGAGACCTCCACAGTGCAAACTCGAAATGTTAAAATGTCAAAATCATCACATTAGTTGCAATTTGAAAGGAAATTTAAAGGACATAAAGCACAGTTCACATCTGATAAATATAACAATACCATGAATAATTGCTCTCAAGTAGTAAAATAAATGAACATGGAGACTAGAAGAGTGCTTCTCAATGCTATAATACAGGAGTCTAATATTTTTTATACAACCAAAAACTCTATCAAGAAGGAATGCCAGAACCCTTTTGTTTTTTTCCAGAGCATGCACAGGAATCTGTGAAGAAACTTGACCGTCATTCTTCTGGCACACCAATCTAGGAGAGAAATAAATACAACCTGAACCTTCAAGTCCCCAGAGTGAACTATATAAACATAGGGACTCGTATTTCTGAAGCAGCGGAGAGTCTTTCATTGCCGAAAACAAAGTTATTGCAGAGCAAAATGTCCGGAAACAACAAATCATCTGCAACAAGCGGTGCTTGAGCAGGAAAACCTCCTTCTAGTGGTGGCACTAGCTCAGGGTCCACCAAGAGCGGTGGGTCAATGAAAGCTCCTGGTCAGGATTTTCGCATATCCAGGGATGGTTTTGAGAAAAACCCTGCTGGATATTTCTGTGATTTGCACAAGAAGTACAAATTTCGAAGTCCAAAGAATAAATAAAATGCTGGTTTTGCCGTTTTGGCCTTTCATTGGTAAAGAAAATTAAAATGCTACACTAGCAGCAGCTATTTCTGATGCCCTGTCTCCTTTTTTTTTCCAGAATTTTTAGGCTATTATCATTTCAAATTAGCTTGCTTAAAGAACAGTTGAATGTGCCGTAATTTCATCACTGGGATTAAATTGAAAGGGCTGAAATGAAGGATTATAATTTCATTTAATGCAAATGGTAAATATAAAAAATATTTTTGACTATGTTCATGGGCATTTGATTATTATTTTTTATATGAAATTTTATTTATTTATTTTATTTTTGATAAACCATTTATTTCCATGCTTGGAATTATTTTTTTTTATCCAAATAGACTTTTGATCCGAAGTGTGATGAAGTCCGTGTGAGTAAACCGTGATTCGTAATAGTAATATTTTTTTTGTTCTTTATTTTTTTTTTCTATCTTGATCATCTTACTTCTTTTTCTTTTCTTTTAATTTCTTCAACAAAAATTTGATCATAGAAAACATATAAGCAATGCATCCACATTTTTTTAATGTTTAGTTTTTTTTTTAATCCGATCCGTAGATGTTACTATAAAACTAGTACTTTATATACAATCTTCCATAGAATTGCTTGCTGGGGTCAGATTGTTCGATGTAGGATTTGTTTATTCTTGAATGCGAGCTAAGAAGGGATGTGAAGGTGGACGAATTTCACCAAGGTTAGGAGGCCTGCGGCTTGGACTAAGCCGGCTATTGGGCCACTGAAATGGAATAGATATGGCTCCTCTTTCGGGAAGCCTGAAAGATCAGGTATTGGTGGAGTCCCGAGGGATCGTGATGTGAATTTGTTTTTATTTTCCCGAACTTCAAAAGCAGTATAGCAGTTTTAACATTATTTGTGTCTAGGGAGATGAAAATAGTATAGCACTAAACTAGTTTTACTAAATCATGTTATATTACGGTCAAATCAATATTTTTATAAATTAATAAAAATTAATGAAGTTATGGATAACTTTAACTAAGTGCATGCTAGTTTAGCTTTAGTTTTATCTTTAAACTTTCTAATTAAACATTGGAGAGTCTTTTTTTTTATTGGCTCTAGTGTTCCTTTTCTTTTAATAAGGACTCCATTTTCATCTTAAAAATATAAAAGCTACATTCTCCCACAATAATAAAATATATAATAAAAAAAACTATCGTTGAAATCCATTGAAACTCCCAACAAAAATAAAAATAAAAATTCAAAACTTAAAGTAACATGCTGTGCCAAGCACTAATTTGCGTAAGTCCATAAGCATATAATCAATGTAAAGGAACACTTAATATTTTTTTAAATAATAATTATGAGATTTTTTTTATTATTTTTATTTTTTCTATCTCCTCTCCTTATTTTAATTTGTAAAGAGAAAGAAAAAAAAGATAAAGAAAAATACCCCAAAGGCATATTGAAGTTTCGACACCATTAATATCATAAAACAAATTTTAATAGGATGGATCTAATGATATTAAGGATAGTAACAAACAATGACCATAACGAGTTATATTTGTCGTCAAAAATAAGTGAGTCATCCATCATCTGTCAACAAGTGTAATATACTCAAGTTATAGTTAATAATCTTCCTTGATGTCATTAGATTTTTTATATTAATATATTTTTTATGGCACCAACTATCGTACGTGTATAACATCGTAACGAAAACATTCACCCTCAAAATTTTATAAATATAGTAAATATGGGGAGAGAAAGATTATTACCTTTTATTAGTAGAAAAATAGAATGGAAGTTGTCACTTAGTATTTTAATCACTAGGAATCTTAACTGGTCTCAGAGATCAGGTACGGAGACTGGTTGTGTAAATAAAAGATATTAGCACCCTAAATACACCCTGCTTAAGGTAAGCTGCATTGTTTTATTGTCTGATAAAATCTAAGATCTTGTCGTGTTTTCTAGTTGTTAGTTTATCTATGGTTTAAGAAAAGTCTTTCTCGGTAAGGAGATCCTTATCTTATCGTGTAATTCTAACATCAATAAAAAAAAAAATTAATATCCGGAATACATCTTACATATAAGATCGTAACCCTAAATATTAAAAGAAAACAAAATATATTTTTTTGAAATTTTTGAAATATTGACTTAGTTCTCGTAACTTTAATAAACTGATTATTAAAGTTAAAATGTATGCTAATACATATTTTTAAAATTTTCTTTGTTATATGAAAATACAATACGATATTTTTTTTATTTTTTTGAAAGACTTGACCGTATGTATGAAATTTTTTTTTAATGTTTTGACGAAAATTAGATATTTTAATATTAAATTTGTATTCTTAGAATATAAAAATATAAATCAATATTGATCAAAATAAAATAAAATATTTGCAAAAAAATCACATTTTTTTTAAAGAATTTTTTTATTTTCAGGCTAGGCCCATGTGGTCGAGCTGGACCCAGCCATCTGTATACCTGGGCCGGGCCGGACATAGCTAGCCCAGCTTCGTCACTGGCCCTTGGCCAGTGACCAAAAACAAGCCATGCACGTTTAGGCGTGGAACAATACGGTTTAGCTAATTATAATTAGCCGGTGCAGTAACCGGTTAATTATCTTCCTTGCTGCAGAAACGTGAGCAGCACACGGTATGCATACAAGAGACCAAACAGGAAGACGAGAAGAAGGAGAAGAGTGTTACCTAGAATGGGGTCACGGTCGTTCACGGTGGTGGCGTTGGTGTCGTGGCAGCTGGTTGTGGTGGTGGCTGGGAAGCCCGGTGACGCTACTGTTTTTCTTCGTCTTCCCCATTGCAGATACGCCACTGTTTCTCCCCTCTTCATCCTCTGTTCCCCTCTGTAATCTCCACCATTACTCTTCTGTTTTTTTTTTTACTCTCTTCTCCTCTATATTCCCTCCCTTTCTCTCCTGTGCTCTCTCTGTTTCGTCTCTGCATTTTTCGTTTTTTATGCTCACCCTCTCCTCTATTTTCCTCTCCCTGTGTTGCCCAGTTCTTCCCCTTCTCTGCCTAGTTTCGTTTCTTACATTCCCCCTCTCTCTCTTTTCTTCCTTTTCTTTCCTCTGTCCTCCTCTTCTCCTCTCCTCGGGTTCGGCTCCTCCTCTGGCTTTTATAGCCAGAGGACGCAAGCATTTTTGGTAAGCTGGCGTGCATCACGTTGGCGAGGGATGTCAGTCGCGATACACACCCCATTGATTCAAGAATAGCTCCATTATCGTTGCTAACGTCTCCTTCCATTATCGTCACAGATTCACAGCTGTTTGAAGACAGTGAATTGTGGAAACGGTGCCGCTTGGGCTTTTCTGATTTGGCCATTGAAGTTCTCGCAGTTTTGTAATCCAAACCCCAAAAAAATTATAATTGGAACCTTTAATTTTAGCGCCTTTTATGGTTTGATCCATGGTTTTAGATTGTGTCAATTAAAGTTTTAATTAGCCATTAAACTTCAATAATTATACAATTAAACCCTTGATTTAATCAAATCAACTCTTTAAAATTATAATTAGACCCAAAACTTTAATTTCTTCCAATAAAAACCTAAATTGACTTAGAAATCAATTGTTCTTGCAATCAAGTTCTTCATAACTTCAATTAAATTTTAGATAAAATTTAATTGAGTTTGTAAATTTTAAATATAATGTTTTAAAATTAAATTTTCTTTATGAGCAAGACTCTCATCAGTTAATAATAAACTGTTATATTTCAAACTTTTATACTTTTGAACCTCTTTTATCAATTTTAATATTTTTTTAGTATTCCAGCAACTTTTTTTATTTATATTATTTTTTAAATTATTTTTTAAATTTTTTTAGATATATATTTTTTTATTTTTTGAAACTAAAAAATAGGTAACAACATCAGCTATGAGTTTTCATTGAAGCTTTGATGTGTTTTTAAAGTTTTTTTTTTTTGTCTTTTCATGTATTCAATTTTTAAAAAAAAAATGTTGCTATTTGTAATAATAACAAACTTAAATTTAGCATTTATTAATCATAACATATACATGTTATTTCACAAATTGTTTTTCAAACTATGTTATTGTTTATTTTTTTTAAGTGCTAAATAACAAGATATTTGCGCAAATCTCAGTTCCTTGTGGTCGTGGACCTCGTGGTGGTGTCTATAGGACGGAATTAAAAGGAAAAGGGTTCCCGGAAACAGAAAAGAATGCAACGAATAGAGCACCAGCTATTCATCTCTTTCTTCCGATTTTTCCTTTGGGTGGAAGAAAAACCAGCCATGAATCATAGCTCATGATAGGTACAACTAAAAAGATCCCACTTTGAGCTAAATTGTAAAAAGCTTCTTGAGCTTGATTGAAAAAACAAATCTTTGATGTTTCATCTTAAATATCATGGTTTTCTTAAAATGTCTCTCTATTAGAGTTTTATCGAGAAATTTAACAGAGAGAAAACCCTTAAAAATCATTTCAATTCTTTTTCTGTATCAGTGAATATATTTTCTTAAGTTGGTAGAGGAAAAAAAAGGGAAATGGTCGATTTCTATGGGGTTTTTTCTTCAATTTCTCTGGTAACAGGCTGTATTCAAAAAATCATATTGTTTGGTATAAAGATCAGAGATTTTTTAGTTCAAGAGGTATTTGTTTTTTTGCTTGAGTTGAGAGGGGGAATTTTTTTTAATTTAGCCTTAATTTCACTTGAAGTAAAAAAAATTATGCAATATTTCACTTTTTGCCAAATGAAATGAACAGAGGAAGGAAGTTTTGGGGATATGTGTAGCTGAATTAAAAGGAAAAGGCGAAACATTAGTGGACAGGATATTTCTTTAGCGAGCTTTGGTCAATCATACGTGACCTAAATAAGATTGTTAACTCTGTTTTGTTTTATTTAAAATAGTTAAAATATTTAATATTAATTTAAAAAATAAAATAATTTTTATTTCATTTTAAATTTCAGTCCATTCTTAATTTTTTGAATAAATTTTAACTGAAATGTTCAGGTTTTATTTTATATATTTCATTCCGGACTTAAAAAATCATTAAATCAAATTAATATTTTATTTAAATTAAATTACTTTAAGTTAAAGTTCTATAGTTCTATTTAATCTTGATTATTCAGAAATATTTTAAAATTTAAAATTATATTTTTTGATATTGTATTTGTATTGCATAATTTATAATTAATTTATTTTGAATTTAAATTATGTTTGTTGACTCTAAAACAATACGTCGAAACACTTCAAAATTAAAATATTTTATTTTAATTGAAAAATAAAATATTTATCAAAATAAAATTGACAACTTTGAATCATATACTTGTGAGTGGTAGTCAAGTAGCTTACAGATAAGTTGATATGCAAAATTAAATTGTTTTTGTGTTTAAGATTTTTTTTTAAGATTAAAATTTTTTATCTATGTTTTTAGTTAGTTTTGATATAAAAATAAATTTTAAAAAACAAAAATATTATTTCAATATATTTTTAAATAAAATATATTTAAAAAAAATAATATTATTTATTATCATAATATTAAACAAGCTATTAGTTGAATTAAAAAAAAAATATTACATCTTTTACTCCGTTGAATACAATAATGAAAACATAGTGATTGAGTTGAGGAAACATAATCAATCACCCGAAATAGAATTGGTGGCATTGCTAGGAGGTGAGAAATGTAGTACTATCTTCTTCACCTACTTTTCATGATGGTTAAAAAGAGAACACACCCATGTAGACATTCTCTGAGAAAAAAAATATAAATCGATCTGGTTTTGATAAAAAAAAAATGTAAATCTGTTTTCTACTATTTATTTATTTACTTATCAAACGTACATATTTACTTTTTTTAAATACCAATTTCTTTTTTTTAGAGAATATTAATTTTAATAAAATTAAAATGTTTGTTAGTGAATGTTTTAAGAGAACAACAAAAAGAAAATATAAAATCAAACCATTTTATTGATATATTATAATTTAGAGCTAGTGCTCCAAGATTTTTTTTTTCCATTTTAGTCACAGCCACCGGGGGCAAAACCAATCCTTTCTTTCGCACCATCAAAGACTATAGTGTAAGTCTTTTGCTGAAAATTCCCAAAGATTGAAACTTCGTCATCCAATTCTGCAAATGCCAAGCAGTACACCTTGCTCCCTGCTGGAAATTGCAACATGATCCCCGAAACATCGATATCCATCTCTACGCCACCTTCGAAGAACACACTAATCGAAGGTATTGCAACCGTGCTATAATTACTGAAGTCATAGCATGTGTCTAGAAAGATATCTTGGGCCGACAAAGGATAACCTTTCAACATTTCTCGGAACACTGACCTCAGTGTCGAGTATGCCTTCGGAGGCAGCCGAGTGAGCACTGCACCGGAGTCGATGGTGCTAGCAATCTTAAAAGCCGATGCATCTATTAATAGTTTACGGCCTCCAACACTAATTCCAGTCATTTTGATGTCGTAGTCCGAAGATGGTGCTGCTTTAGATACTGGGGAGAATCTCACATCGTTCGACACTTCGCCGCCGAAAGTAAGATGACCAGTTGAGCCAGGAGTTGACGGTATACAATAAGAGAAGAGTTTGTTGTATATATTAGCAGTTTGTGATGCAAAAGATATAGGCTCGCGGTTTAGTCCCATTATACCAGATTCTCCATCTGAATCACCAGATACTTGATCGCTGCATCCAATCAAAATGTTCTTGAAGTCGTACTTTAAATGGCTAAAGGTTCTTGTTTCGGTGGCCCAAGTTCCTGTGGAGCTGCTGTTGTCTACATATGCACTTTCGTAGGTACACTTCGAAGAGGAGCATCCTGTATCCGCAACATTGAAAATACATGTCTTGAAATTTTATTTTTTTTAAGGTTTAATTTATCTCATTTTTGTGTCAATAATATTGTTAATCAGCCAATTAATTAAAACTTTTAATGCATGTCAAAATAATAATATTTACCTTGCCCGATTGATTGGCTAGCTTTGAGGAACATGGAAGGCCTTTGAATGAAGCTGACTTGGTTGGATCGAACACAGGCACTTTTGGATAGCAAGTCTTGCATGGCTTACATTGAGTCCAAATGAGACCACTGCCTGTGTCAAATATAAGTGGCATTTCCTTCTTGGGCGTGCCGATTCCAACGTTGACAATATAGTCACTTGCAGTGAGTTTGGATAGACCATAGAACGGGACACTACTCTTCATGTGCTCAACACTGCCGGTCAAGTTCAATGAACGCCTGGCCTGAATAATTGAGTCCACTCGAAGTTTGTCTCGACGGAGGATTTCGTTGAAGGATGATGCTGGAGCAGTTGATGTTCTGTGTGGATTGCATGGACCGAACCTGTGTACTAATTTTAGGGATGATGAACCCTCGTTGAAAGCTGAAACACAAAGCAATTACCTTAAGAACATATCAAGGGCAATTCTCTCTCTCTACATTGTCCTTCACAGTCCCAAACAAAATGCGAACAATTTCTTCAAAAATAGTAGTAAGAAGGAGGCCATGTGCTTAATTTTTGAATCAAGAACTATAATACCTTTGGAAGATTCCTTGCAGACTTCTGATAATGGGAGAGAATTGATTTTGAGAGAATGAAAATATTCTCTCGTTCCTTCATCGGGATTGTCCTTCAAAGAGTTACAAGGGGAAAGAAGAAGAAAACCATAAATCACAAAAGAAAGTAGTGATTTAGAAGACATGGGAGCGCCAATGGGAAACAAATAGTCTTCTCTTAAACAATTATTATGCCTCTCTCGATGCAGGTACAACTATTTATACATGCACAACGAGTTAATTATAACCTAGATAGTATAGATTTTTTAAAAAAAATAAATAAATAATGATCAAATTATCTCGATATGCACAAATTAATTTGATTAAACTTTTTTTTATCGAGTAGAAATATATATTGTTGTTAATCTTGACACTTGCCTACAACCCTTTTAATTTTAGAGTGTACTTATTTTTATATTTTTAAAATATTTTTAAAAAATTAAATTTTTTTATTTTAAATTAATATTTTTTGATATTTTCATATCATTTTAATGTACTAATACCAATAATATTTTTTAAAAAATATTATTATTTTAATATATTTACTAGTTAAAAACATTTTTTTTAAAAAATAATAATATACTCCAAGCATCCTCTTAATTTAATACATGTTTTATGTTAATATCTTTCTTTAGCAGTGTTTAGAATTATAGTTAATATTATTTTTGAAAATATTTTTTTTATTTTAAAAAAAACAAACCAACACCATCATGTGGCATGTCCGCTTAACACTCATCATGAGTAAAATTGAAATCATTATTGAAACTTTATAGGTTGATTAAGTTTTTAAATTGAAATAATTTTTTAATATAATAAATGTTTTTTGGTATAATTCATATATTACCATTTATTTTCTTAAATTAAATTAATAATAAAAATTCAATACAAGATAATAATAAATCTTAATTAAAACTTTTCAATTAAGATAATTATGTGAAAAACACATAACACCATGACATAAATACAAACATTGAATGCCAGAATCAGAGAGATATGTCGTGTAACTTTGTTTTGTTACAAGCATACTGTTATGACATTTTTTTTTCTTGAAAGCATATATTTTTCAATACTCTTTAAATTTTTGTGTTGAGTATCAATACAAGTTATGAATGTTACATTTGTTAAAAGAGTAAAGTAGGAGAGGTTCCTATAAATAAAAAATAAGCTTATGATCTAATGGTTGAAAATTCTGAATTAAAAATATTCTTCAAAAATGTGTACAAGCTCATGAAGGAGGAGAAATTTTTGCATGAGTTAGACTCACTATTATTCTACTCATATAAAAATTATATTGGATTGCGATTATAAAATATTGTAAACTCAACATTCTGTGTGAATGTAAGCTCATGATGAGTCTAACTCTTGTAATAATTTTTGCTCTGTAGATATTGTGTAGTTTCGACATCTTACATTGAAATTAGATACAATCCTTGATCTAATTACATAATTACGATTCTTTTAGTGCTCCCCCCCCCCCCAAAAAAAAAAAAAAAAAACAAAACAAAACAAAAACCCCAAACAAAGAAAAAAAAACCTTTTTAGTGTCATCTACTTCTAATCTCAAACTTTTCTTTTTAAAATTATTTTTTCTATATATACCTTCCTTATATAAAAAAATACAAAGAGTCCCAGAAACATTATGGATTGTAAAAGGAAATAATGTGAATTGGAATAATGTTTCCTCTTTTATTTGTTTGTTCTCATCCTGAATAGAAGCAGTGTCCTGGTCCCGGTAAGAAAATATTTTTTAAATATTTTTTAAAATTTTAATTTTTTTAAAATAAGTTTAAAATTTTATTAATTTTATTTTTTTTCCTTGCTCCGCCCCTTATCCTGAAGCATTTGTCTTCCTTACACATTGCATTGACTAGATTCGAGACTGGAAATTAGTTTCAATTAGTTTGCTATTAGATTCTTGGTCTCAAAACAATAAAACCTTTTAATGTTAATTAGTTGTTGATGATTTGACAGAATAATATCCAATTTGTTTCTTTGAAGATAATTAAAATTTTAAGGATTGAATTTGATATTAATACAAAAATATCCTTTTTTTTATTATCTGCTTAATTTAGCGGGAAAAAAAAGTAAGAAAAATGCATGCCTAGCCTCTCTTGTTTTCCTTTGGGCCAAGGGCTGCCTAGGTGCTTTATGAGATTTTTTTCTAAAAGAAAAATTAATTAAACTTTTATTTTTAAATAATTATAATTGTATTTAGAGTATGAATTTGTTATCAAAAAATATTATCATATTTTTGTAATAGCAACAAATTCTTTTTTGTACGGCCTTTCATTGATGACCAAGCGAAGAAGCATAATAAAGCAGGGAAGGCATATTATCAAACAATCAAATTATCACAAGCATAATAGTGCATGTGAATGAAGGTGGGTTGTGAGGCCCCTCCATTTTTAAACGGAGGAGCTCATAATAAAAGCAAGGGAGGAGCTCCAAAATACGATGAATACAAAAAAGAAACACAAAAGCAGCACCCCATGTCCACATATAGATTATTTAGAAAGGTAATATATTTGAAAATCAACATCACAGATCAGACAGAAACTATTTAGTACAGCGGTTGATGATTTGAAGATTTTTTAATGTTTTTAGTTTTAAATTAATATTTTTTATTATTAGTTTAATATAAAAAAGAAAAAAATACTATTTTAATATATTTTAAAATAAAAAAATATTTTAAAAAACAATATTTATTACACCTTCCATCACTTTCGAGTTCGAACTGCAAATCGGTCCCAACTTCGGAACAGTTCTCCAGTTGTGGGCTATGATTGATTTTTGTGTTCTCACTGCCGCATTTTCTCACGCGATGATCCAGATTGATAAGTAGTCGAGGACTGGCTCTTTCTCATTACCATTTTTGTGTTCTCATTACCACTTTTTTTATTTTGTTTCTCTGATTTCCTTCCTGTCCTTGTTGGTGCCTTTACCTGTTCTCTCCGTTGAACATGTTCACACGATGAAAAAAAGAAAATCAACATAAAAACTTTTTTTTAAATGTCGAAGAAACATTTTAATTTAATAATTTAAATTATTAAATAAAGTTTAAGGATATAATTTATATTATTTTTTAATATATTTCATTAAGTAATTTGAAATTTATATATATTTATATTATTTTATATTTAATTTTTATAAAAAAATAGAGATAATGAAATTTAAATTCGTGATCGCATGGTTATCAAAACTTCGATATTATATCGAAGAATCATTTTAACTAAATAGGTTAAATTATTAGATGAAATCTTAGAATATAATTTATATTATTCTCTAATATTTTAAAAAATAACATCATAAATATAAAAAAATTAATGAAATAACATCATTTAAAAAATATTTGATAAAATAATATATTTCTAATATTGTCACCCTTTGAAAGCACGATATGCAGTAAATGTCACATTTTAGAAGCACGACAACTTAAAATTGATGGTTACTTTGACTATTTGTACTAATGGGATGGACATGGACAAATAAATATCAATGGTTGCATTGATATTTTTTAGATGATTGAGTTACATTGCTCAAACAAAATAATACAATAGTTTAACTATAGATAGGACATCTTAGTCAACATAGACAAATAAATATCAATGGTTGCATTGATATTTTTTAGATAATTGAGTTACACTGCTCAGACAAAATAATGCAATAGTTTGACTATAGATAGGACATCTTAGTCAACATGGACAAAAGTAATGCATTACATGACCATTAGCTAAAAATAATAATTATAACTGGTTAAGTCGACATAGAGCTTATGTATTACAATAGGATTCACAAAAGAAAAAGATATTTACAAAGATACATATTATGATTACAAATAAAAAATATATAATTTGGTATAAGAGTATCATATGTCCCGTTAGTACTCCAAATCTCAAGCAAATTCCTCCACCTAAATACAAGGCAAAGGACGAGGCCATTTAGGAAGGTATATGAGTTGGATTTATTCATGCTACTGATTAGTTCATTTCATTTAGTAGATAATATTGATATAGATAGATAAATAAGTTATATTTATATATTTTGGGATTTAACTTAGTTAAATATTGTAATACTTAATTATTTATTATTTATTTTTCATGTATATAAGTTTTGTTTTTACATTCTCGGGTCACTTATGGTTATAAAATATTTATTGAGTTTAGTTAGAATTTGTTAATTGAAATTATTATAGTTTTTTTAGTAGGTTTTTAAAGCATGACAAAATCTTGAATATAGTTCCTATATAAAAGAAACTTACTTTGTCTAATTTTTTTTTAAATTATAAAATTTCTAACTTTTCAAAATTATAAAATCATAAAATCATAAAATAAAATAAATTTTAAATTAACAAAATTATAATTTTATAAATTTTTTTAAATATATTTTATACATTAAAATATATATTTTTATTCGACTTGTAAATTCAAGAATAAAATTTAATAAGCCAGAATTGTTGTCTCAATATATTTACGATCCCTCTTTTCAGGCTCAAAACACAAAAGATTTTAGAAACTAGAAAATAATCAAAATAATTTACTTTAATTGATGCTGTAATTCCATGATATTTGATTATATATCATGGGGGTAACCAGAACAAAATTATAATTAATGTTATTGTTTATAATCATGATATTTTATCGAATATTATATTTTGAACCATAATATTAGTGAAATGTGACGGTTTAGAACTATAAAATTTTCAAACTATGATATTTAATCGAAACTTTCCTATCATGTGTCAACTCACCGTTTATTTGCATTTTGTATGATAATTGGCGAATTTATCCCACAAAAGCAGCGGCCATTCTAGGTTCTCGAGAAAGGCAACATGTTTTCTCCATTCGAAATGATGGTCTCGCTGCATAAAGTGGGGACAGTCTCCCTCATTATCAAGTGATTCGAGACTGAAAAATTCTCGAACAAGGAGCTTGAAGACCAGGATTTGTCAAAAATGGGCACCGACGTGGAACTCGTGTTTGACCTTTTGTTTATATATTATTATTTAAGTTTTCTGTCGATAAACTTTAGCAAGCTTATAATTAAAATGTCTAGGCTGGTGCCAATGAAGCATGAACAATATGATATATTGAGATCACTGGAGGCAATGTCCTGTTTAATGAAATTGTAGTAACTAATAAACAACTTTTATATATATATATGTGTGTGTGTTATATTTTCGAGTGTATTTTTTATTTAGAAATTAAATTTATTTACCAATTTACTGGTTTAATTATAAGCAAGTCCAATAAAAAGCTACTCTTATGACAATTAATTAACTACTAAATAAAGGTTGGTTTTGGATAGGAAATTAATCAATACTTCATTTAAAATATGAAGCTGTTATTATAAATTATAATAAAATAGAGAAATCTAATAAGGTGTTGATAGCTAGGGAAATCTAATTAATGGTGTTGGAGTTAGTATAAATCTATCCATGAAATCTTTTTAATCAATTTAATGATTATATATTTTTTTATATAAAATCTATTTATTAAGTGGTTATAAATTCGATTATATCACTTTTATTTTTCCAATGAAATAGATAAATAATTATAAAATTAATATAAAATCATTTATTAAATGTTACCTAATAACTAACTAGCTGGAGGCGAAGCCTGGATTTTTCTGTCCATTAATAAACACCATGTTTCGGAGAGCTATTCATCAATTTGATATCTAAAATAAACAATAGGAACTATATAACAATTAACAAACATGAGATTCAAAATCAACGATAAATTAAAATTTTAATAATCAATAAATAGAATACTTGATATTAATATTTAGATCCTATTTATTTGCAAGAAAATAGTTTTTTTTTAAGTGAATTCTGAGAAAGTAAATTATTTTTCGATATTTGGTAATGTAATGAAAAATAAGTTGGAAAATATTTTCTAGTATTTGGTTATGTCATAAAAAATGAGCTGGAAAATAACTTATTAATATTTTATTTTTTTCAAGTTTATTAAAATAATGAGCAACAAATCTTATAAATTAAAATGTTGAATCAAAATGAAATTAAAAAATATATAATTTAATAATTTATCTCAAATAAAATAAATAATAATCAAAATAATAGAGATCAAATCTAATAAATAAAAAAATTAAAAGATAAAGAAATTAAAATAATAATAATAACCATTTCATAAATTATTTCAAATAAAATAAGTAGCAATCAAAATAATGAGGATCAAATTTGATAGATAAAAAATTTCAATTAAAAAATAATAAAGAAAAAGCAAATAATAATTATAAAAATGAGGACCAAAATTTAATATAAAAATTAAATTTTAAGGGATGAAATTAAAAAATAAATATTCAAATATATATATATAGCAATCAAAAGTTTTGATGATCAAATTTGATATAATTAATAAATAATATGACATTTTTAAATTTTTCACAACTTCCAGAAAATATTTTCCGTCTAAATTTTTTAGAAAATCACTTTTCTAGAAACTAAGCTAAATTTTTCTTTAACTAGAAAGTGTTTTTTATTGACTAATTTTTTTAATGATAAACAAACACAGAAAAATTTAGAAAGTAATTTTTTAAAAATCATTTTTTACCAAATAAACGCTCTTTTAGTTACTTGAATTTATAGATCTTATAGTGTGAATGATGAAGATTAGAGCGTTGAAATCTTAAACTAGTAAAAAAATAATGATGATAATAATAATGATAATAATAATAAAAATAATTAAACTTTAAAATATCTCAAAAAACCTGTTTAGTTTTTTCTAAGAAGAGGCATGAATAATAGGGGTTGGAATTATATATATATATATATATATATATATATATATATATATATATATATATATATATATAACTTAGTAAAGATAAATTTTCATAAAAATAATATTATAAAAGTGATGTAATTCTTTTCTTAAATACAATTAATTTTTTATCTAAATCTCTGAAATCATTATAATATATTTTAAGATTCTTTATTTTTTTTAATCATTAAGTGGTAACTTCAATTTTTCACGATATACAATTATTTTTTCCCTCAATCTTGGGGGATTCCCTGTTCATGTTCATCATTTATCGAGGTGCCACGAAGTTGATACACCAATTTCTCATGCTCTTCATTAATTGTTATATGGTTTACTAACTTCATGATGAGTAACTATATAGACAATTTCTTGTTTGTTAGGAATAAACAAGAAATATGTAGTTAAAGTTATTTGAAAATTTAATCAAGGATACTGATTAAATTGTTAATTAAATATAGATTTAGTACTATTTGTAATAATGAAAACAAAAACGGAAAATAATAAATTTGTTTAGGTTATGATTAACAAGTAATCCATCCATTAGCTTTTACCATTCCTTTTCTTATAAATCAAAGAACTATTGAAATTTAGAAAGTTAATAAAACAGCAGCCTCGAATGTATGTGAACATATTGTAGATCAAGAAAGGCAAACTAGCACAAAAAACAAGCCAGTAACATCTGATTCCGTTTATTAGATTCTACTTCGAAAAGCATTTTTAGATGAAATATTGCTTCTTCTTTTTTAAATTATAAAAAATAGTCTTATTATTTTAAAATAATAAAATTGTTAGGAGTACATGTTTACCTTGATATACCTATGCAATGTTCTGGGTATTATTACTTCCCTTATATTAATAAATATAAAAAAAACATACTTTTCATCTGAAGCAAACTTGCAGTTTTTTTTTATCATTAATATATTCAAAATCAGGAAAATTAATTATGAATAATAACGAACATTTTATCTTACTATTCATGATTATATGAAATACATGTATAGAGGTATATAGACTATATTAAATCAATAAGTTATCTCAAATTTCATATAATAATGTTTAATTATTATTATTTTTTTACTAACTTAGCAACTAAAAATCTTACTGAAATATACAAGTTCATGTAGTCATTTTACGTGTTCTGCAACACAACATTAAAACCTACACATCCTCTAAACTTCCACTAATAGCAATAATCACCGGAATTCAATCAGAATCAAAGGTGAAAGGTTGCTCGATTATGATATTACAAGGTGAAAGGTTGCTCGATTCAATCAGAATCAAAGTCGACTATAGCAAAAAGTTTTTCCTCCAATACAAGAACGCAATCTTATCTTTTGCCATACCAAATCTAAGTGCGCCAATAGCAAATTAATGATTCCTCCGAGTGACTAACAGATCGTTTTCCTCCTCCATGAAAAAACAATATTCAAGGTCGAGGGACTCAGGGCCATTCAATGTATCCATTGGTAGGGATGTGAGGCTGGAAGTTGCCTCTGCCATCACAAGCAAATTAAGGTTGGAATGGAAACAATATTGGGTCTACGCACTATGGATGAAACTGGACACCATGATTACTTTATACTGTGACTACAGGACATGGCTCTCCTGTAAAGGAACTTCCACTCTTTTTAACTCTCTTTTCCCTTTTCTTCTTTTTCCTAAAAAAAAAAATTTGGTCATTTTTCACGCTCCTACTCGTTTTGTATGAAAATTATTCTCCAAATAAAATACTTTAATATAGAATATTAACTTATTTAAGATAAATTATAAGTAAATAACAAATTAATTATAAAAAATCCTTTACTGACATATAATAAAAACTTAAAAAATTAAAAGATATATATATATATATATATATATATATATATTATCACTCGTAGTCTAAGTGGGTTTTAGGTTCATGTCACATGCATTTATTTAATATAGACACAGGTCTGGAATCCTAGGACTATAAGCCTAAATTGGGTTTATTGTAGAATAATTATTCGACTCACAAAAAAAAAATGTTTTTTTCGGTATATAAATAAATGGTCTACACAATAATCTTTCTCTTCCTAAATAGTTTGTTTTCAAAGGCAAAAAACCATTGTTTTTAGGCAAAAAGGAAAAAAACATTGTCAGTTTTTTGCTTATTTTTATTTTTATTTTTATGAAGGGTGACTAAGGTAAAGTGATGGGAATTTATTTTAATAATCACCAAAATTAATTCTACTTTAATTTTGATTTTAATAAAAATGGATTGAAGAGAATATGTTTTGCACACAAACAAGTAGTCGAGCTCTTTTAGCTTCCTTGAGTCACTTGCTACGCCATTTTTCTTTAGTTATTTAAGAGTATAAAGAATAATATAAATTATATTCTAAAACTTTATTTAACTATTTAAATTTTTAGATTGAGATGGTTCTTTATTATGATATTAGAACCTTGATTATCAAATGATCACGAGTTCAAATCTTACTATGCATATTTATTTAATAAAAATCAAGTAAAAAATAATATACATATTTGCAAGTTTCAAGCCCAAAATACTTTTATTAAAAAAAAAACATATTAAAAAATAATATAAATCATATCATAAAACCTTACTAAATAATACGTTCATGAAGATATTAATGCAATTTTCCTTTGTTTTATATTCTTAATACTTCAACATAAGTATACTAAACAATATATATATATATATATATATATATATAAATATAAAGTAAATTAGAAAGAATGGTTTCACAGTCATCAAACAATAAGCTTTCATGACCAAGATCATAACCTGCTATGTTCTTTCATAAATCACAATGATGATCTTTTATTGAGACAAAGTCAGATTAAACTAAAGGTTATTTGAGACAATATCTGATAAGAGCTCAAAGATTTTATTTAATAAAAGGTTCTAAGAATAAATAAGATATATTTGTTAATATACTTTCTAAAATAAAAATTATCTTCTCTTAATAAAAGATTTCAAGTACAAAATAAAGATTATACATAAAAAAATAAAAAAAATATTTCTTAAATATTTTAAAAGATTTCATTTATAATTTTGCTCAAGGTTCTCTTTCACCTTACGCCAGCTGTACATGGAGATCATCAGCTATGACATATCTATATCGCTTTTAAGAACTACTAGCTAGATTCTTAGAAATTTTGAAAATAGAAAAAAAACAATAACTTAATTTATATGGAATTTGGATACTCTGGCTATCAATGTAATCTCTATCTCTCTCTCTAAAATATTTCTATTTAATTAGATTTTGAGAATATTAATAAGAACGGCTTTTATATATTAATTTTAAATTAAGTAGCTATTGTTTCAAATTTTAAAAGAAAATGTATGGTTTAGAACTTGGTTTTGCTGAAAACATATACGTGTGTAATCTTAAAAAACAAGCAAAAGTTAATCATCAGATAAATATATTTTCCCGTATTGTTTCTCTTATAATCGGCTAAAAAAGATGATTCACTCTAGAAGCTTAATTAGTTACCAAGGAAGTGCGCTTAATTAATGGTTCCATGTGCAAATTGTGCTCAGAGTTTAAAGAGTTTCATGTTCAGTTTTGTGCTTCACATCTCCAATGGAAGTCATGGGTGCCTCATTAAATATATAGAATGTCTTCAAATTTCAAGACCTAAAATCATGATTTCCCTTTACCATCGAACTCAAGTCTTCCACCTCAAGAATAAGTGGGTATTTGTCTTATCATTGACGTGGGTCGTCATTTGGCACTTTGCCAATAATCTTAATTTTGTTTGCTTCGACTTGGAGTCTTGATCTTTGATTTCTTTGGTGCTGATATGATTATTTTACCATGGAGTATTTGAGAGTGTAAAGTGTTTTCTATTTAGAAATATATTATAATAATTTTTTATTTTTAAAAAAATTATTTTTGATATTAATATATTAAAATAATATAAGAACATAAAAAAATATTAGTTTGGAATAAAAAAAATTTAAAAAAATTATTTTTCAAATACAAAAACAAATATACTGAATGATATCAATAGATATATATATATTATGTATAGATTCTAGTAGTAGTTAGTGGGTGACAGTGGATGTACAATGTACGTGAAGAACAGTAGTATCCCATTAAGAGTGCTCGAAATTAATTTCTTTTATCTTTGTTTAGGTAAATGGAGATGGTGAAGAAACTTCCCTGATGGAGATCTATTAATTAATAAAAAGTACTGGTCGCCATCCACTGAAATGGGATGCTAGTGGCGCACCAGAGCTTGATAAATGTATTTTTCTTTTACAAGATTGCCATCACCCAAAATTATGGATTTGAAGGATTTTTGTGCTATATTATAAAAAATAATATTAAATTTGAGGTGAAAATACTAGTGATTACATGTACAGTGAATCCCTCAATTTTGTTTTTATTTTTTATTTGCATTTTATTTTTTATTTTTTTTAATTTAGTAATTGTTTTTTAGTTTCACAAAATGTATGTTAAGTAAACTTTTTTTCATTCGCATCCTTCTTTTATTTTATTAGTTACCATTAATTCAAAATTGACTCTTTTAATTTATTTATTTAATTATATAATGTACATAATTTTTTATTCATTATTTCATTAACTAATGGTTATTTGTATACATATTTAATTTAGCTAAAATTAGTGTGAACACTTATATATATAATATGCAGGGCTATTTATAAATATTTACAAATGTATATGGTATGGCCACCATAGACAAAATGACTGAATTTCAACAGGGAAACGGTTTGTTTTTTAAATTAAACAGGCCGGTCAAGAAGAATTCTTAAGAATGCTTTCAAATTAAGAATTTATGAGTATTATTTCTGGGTTTTTTTTTAAATATAGGAATATAGATATATTCCTATATATGTCGGAGGTTATTTTCCAGGATATTCGATCGAAAATCCTTAAGTAAATTATAATTGCAACCTCAAAATTTGGATGTTTTTTCAATCAACCACCTGACTTTTCAATATAAAAATTACAGCCTACCCAATTATTGGTTAATGTGAAATGTAATTTTAAAATAACCTCTGATCGCTCCTTAGTATTCAGTCAATTTCGAGCCCGCAATTGCATGTGTACATGAATGAAGCTTACTTTTTTGGTACTGAAATCTGTTTGTTTGACCATGGACTTCACCAGAAAGGAGTATTTAAATATTAAATGCTTTAATTAATTAGTGGTTTCAAAGCAAAGCCCAATTAAGCTAGAAAAGTTATCGTTGGCCAAGACTTGATTTATTGCGTTACATTTTATTTAAATATTAAATGCTTTTATAGTATATAAGGCCCCAGTAAGCTTATGAGTTGTGGCAACACACAACTACAAGAAGGGCTACTTTGTTTCCAATGGCCACCCCAATTTGTTCCATCTCTCTTCTGAATGTTTTTCTTCTTCTATTCTCTTTGGAAAAGGGTTATGCTGTTGAAGAAAATGAGGCTACGAAAAGAAATCTTCATATTGTTAAAGTCAATTCTCTTCTGCCAACAACTGCTTGCAGCCACTCCTCTAAAGGTTTAATCACCATTCGAGCAATCTTATCTTGATTCATGTTTATTAATTATATATATTCAACTTGGTTGATCCTGTGTTGGTTTAATCACGATTCTTTATTTAGATTCGATGCACATGCAAAATAATTCTTTGAATGATACGACATGAATATCTAAATTCTTGTTTTGGTTTGTCGTTTGGACTTCATTTCATAATGTAATTCAACTTATTTTAAAAGTGTTTTTTTATTTAAAATTATATTAAATTAATATTTTTATATTTTTTTAATGGCTTTGATATTTGATATGTTGATGTCAAAAATAAAAATAAAATATTATTTAATATATTTTTAATTGAAAAACATATTTTCAAAAGTATTATATATTATTTATTGCACACACTTTTAATTTAAAAAGATAAAAAGAAGAATTGAAAATCATGTAACCTTGTTTGTTTTTATGTTTCAAAAGCATTTTAAAAAAATTTAAAATTTTTTATTTTTTTTACTTCAAATTAATTATTTTTTATATTTTTAAATTATTTTAATATGTTAATTTCAAAAATAATTTTTAAAAAATAAAAAAAATATTATTTTAATATATTTTTAAATAAAAAATATTTTAAAAAATAATTATAACCACACCTGCTCGTATCTCTAGAAGACTCACTTCAAAAGCTTTATCCTTTTTTATTTTATAAAAACCCTCTAAACAAATACAAAAGTCATGCATAAAATCTTTCTAACTGCTATGGCGAGTCACGAATGATGTTTTATAAATAATTTACTTGTCACATAAAAGTTGTATAAAATCATTCGATTACATGTTATTATTGTTAATAAGGCATTTTTTTTATAAACTTTCTCTTTTTGTAGTCAAATAATCTGGGGCAGAATGAGGGGTGCAAGTGGGGGGTCACAGTACTCCCTTAAAGTTTAAAATGAACTTTGAAATTTAATATTTATTTTATACAAGTTTTATCTTTTTATTTTCAATAAAATGATTCCTACATGTAATCACACTAATTCAAGGTTTATGCATTTCAGTTTCAGACAGTTTATCCCTGGAAGTGGTGCACAGGCATGGCCCATGCATTGGTATAGTGAATCAAGAGAAAGGAGCAGACGCTCCTTCTAACATGGAAATCTTCCTTCGAGACCAAAATCGAGTGGATTCAATTCATGCTAGGCTCTCAAGTCGTGGCATGTTCCCAGAGAAGCAGGCTACATTGCCGGTCCAGTCTGGTGCATCTATCGGTGCTGGTGATTATGTTGTTACTGTGGGTCTTGGCACACCGAAAAAAGAATTTACCCTCATATTCGACACCGGCAGCGATATCACTTGGACTCAATGTGAGCCATGCGACAGGACATGCTACAAACAGAAGGAGCCAAGGTTAAATCCGAGCAAGTCTACTTCATACAAGAACATTTCGTGTTCCTCGGCGTTGTGCAACTTGGTAGCGTCAGGTAAGAAATTCTTGGAGGAAAAGCAACTCTAATGCAGTCCAATAATAAAGCATAAAACTATACAACGCTAACAGTTGTAATAATTAAGGGGTCATTTGGTATCGAGTTTTTTGTTTTTTTGTTTTTGTTTTTAAAAACATAAATAGAAAACTGTGTCTTTTTAACATAAAAAGATCATTAATCAATTCTCAGAATTTTCTAAAATCAAGTAAAATGGTTTTAGAAATTTGTGTAAATTGTTGTTGGTTTTGCTTTTTTAAAAAAAAAATCAAAGCAAACAAGTTTTCAGTTTCTGTTTCAAAAATTTGTATATAGAAATATAAAACAGAAACCGTCAATGATATGGAATTTCTTATAAATGTTGTGATATCCAATGTCAAAACCTACCTTTTTTGCCATTCAAGATAAAAAAAAAAAAATCCACTAACTACGAATAATAATGAAGGCTTGACTACAAAAGGTATTTATAACGCATTTTTCTCAAAATATTTGTATAATTCTCAAAGATTTCCCCAGAAACTCAATTTCATATCGTAGAATTTTTCTTAATTATATGACTAACATATAAACAATAAAGCAATTGATGTGTTTTATCATCTTATTGGTTCGATTACATAACAAAAAACTTTTCTTCTTTTAAATCTATGCTGCTTGTACATTTGAACGAGATTCAATCTTAATTTTTCATTTTGTAGCAGGGTGTTAACAGTAAGATACAAATTGGAATTTTAGTCATGAGGAGTGGTATTTAAGCATAGTTGTATATATTTCTCTACTATGCAGAAGGTAGCCAAAGTTGTTCTTCTTCAACATGCCGTTACCAAGTACAATATGGAGACGGCTCCTACTCAATCGGATTTTTCGCTACAGAAACATTAACCCTTTCATCATCAGATGTGTTCAAGAACTTCTTATTTGGGTGCGGGCAACAAAACGACGGCCTATTTGGAGGAGCAGCCGGTTTGCTGGGACTTGGTCGGACCAAGTTAGCCTTACCATCACAAACTGCTAGAACTTACAAAAAGCTCTTCTCTTATTGCCTACCGGCATCCTCCAGCTCCAAAGGTTACCTCAGTCTTGGTGGAAAAGTCTCTAAGTCTGTGAAATTCACTCCTTTGTCTGCAGACTTTGACTCGACGCCATTTTACGGCCTGGACATAACCGGGCTAAGTGTTGGAGGGCGCGAGCTATCAATAGATGAATCGGCCTTTTCAGCTGGAACCGTTATTGACTCTGGCACGGTCATCACGAGACTGTCTCCGACAGCATACTCCGAGCTCAGCTCAGCATTTCAAAATTTGATGACAGATTATCCTTCGACAAGTGGGTATTCTATTTTCGATACGTGCTATGATTTTAGTAAATATGACACAGTAAGGATACCCAAGGTTGGTGTAACCTTCAAAGGCGGAGTCGAGATGGATATTGATGTGTCAGGGATTTTGTATCCAGTGAACGGTTTGAAGAGGGTTTGCCTAGCTTTCGCAGGAAATGAAGATGATAGTGATACATCAATTTTTGGAAATGTTCAGCAAAGGACTTATCAAGTGGTCTATGATGGTGCAAAAGGAAGGGTTGGATTTGCCCCTGGTGGTTGTAGCTGAAATGACAAACAAGAACCATGACCAATAGTAGCTCCAATACAAATAAATGAATGTAAGATCAGCTTATACGTGGATCCGAGCTGAAATGAAATATATAGGAAAAAATAATAGAAAGGTGTGTGTAGTAACTCAAGAAACTTTACATACAATATATGCAATAAGCTCTCTACAAAGGGACTGGGATTCAATTCTTTGTTCCTTTGCTTTGTACATACAAGAAGCAAAAAAAAGTATTCTAGCTGAAAGGGAGCGGTAGGAGATGCTTCATAGGGTTGAACCTAGTAGAAGTGTTTTAAGCTAAAAAATCCTGTGGAATTTATAGTTTCTTTATCAACAATAACGACCTTCTTGTGTTGAAATGAGGTTATTACAATTCCAGAGGATATTCTATAAGTAAAATGGAATGAATTAGAGATTGCTTGTCTACAAAAACCTATCGTGGGTAAGAGTACTAGCTCATATTAGCTTTATATCACGTCAAGTTGGATATCCCATATTGATTATATATTACCTTATATTACAACAAGCAGGATATTGTCGCAAATCTCATTATCATTTTGCTAGTAGAAACATGGCCACCTACAACCCTATCAGACAGGGTAGAATCTTGCTGAGATATTTTAAATGGGGAAAAAACATTAGCAAGCGTTTCACGTTTTGTCCTATGATACCCTATATCTTCACAAGCCTATGTTTCTAGTCTTCGTTAGCCTCTGGAAGGAGTTTTCATTAGATAATCTGCGAGGGTCTGCCCACAATTTAGGCAGCCTGTTCATATGAGAACATCATTATGATGTCTTTTTATCAGTCGAGGGGCCTCCCAACCCAATTTTCGTGATTAATTTATTGATTCAAAGTTTCTAAATACATATTAGACTAATAAACTAAGATATTTATTGTTTGGTGTGCTGTAAAATTATGAATTATACAAGAAATTTTTTTTATAAAGTTGTTTGGTGTATTTTGAACAATATAAAAATTAATTTTTCAAATTATCTTCCTTGGTTTTAAACTCTGTTTTTTCATTTATTTTTCTTGTAATCTTGAGCATAAATTTTGTAAATGTATTTTGAGTAATATTTTCTTGAAATGGTAAACCGTATTTAGAAGCGTAAATAAACAAGATAATGTTATTGGAATTCTAAGAGGTTAGTTGCATTTATTTATATTTTATATTAAAAAAATTAATAAAATCTTAAAGATAAATGATTGATCCTTAAAAATAATAGTTTTTTATCTGAATATGATCTTTAAATTCTTCTGCAAGTAAGTAAAGTACATTATATCTACTTTAACAACTCAATTCTTGACCTTCTTCTTTTGTATATATTTTAAAATTTTTTAAAAAATATGTGTTTTTTCATAAAATTTAGTCCTTTTTATTAATTTTTTTATTTTTATTTAATTTTTGTGTGATAAAAATAAATCATGAAAATCATTAAAAAGAATAGAAAAATCCAAAAAAAAAATACATAACTCGAGTTAAAATTGAACCAACAATTGAGTATCTCAAGCAAAAATAATGTTTAAGAATTTTTTGGGTCATAATTAAGGATTGAATTGAAAATAAATTGAAGAAAAATGGTTTAATTTAATTTGATTTGGCTAAGATTGAAATAAATTAGAAGTTCAAAGATGACTTTGAAATGAATAACCAATTTAGAAAATCAATTAGGTGCTTAATTGTAAAGGAAGATTATAAGTGGTAGTGGATTTGGCTTTAAAATGAAGAATTGAAGAAACAAGGAGTCATATGAGAGCAATAGAAAAATCAAAGGGCATGTTGTAGTTCATTCAAGGGTGAAAATGAAAAGAGAAAAAGAAGAAAATTGACCAAAATGAAAAAAAATTGGGAGTCTAGGGACCAAAGAGCTAAATGATGTCGAAATGGAGGGACTAGGCTGAAATTGGCACGATTAAATTAGAAAAAACCTAATCCCTAATTGAGAAAGACAAATGACACCAATCTCACATTCTGTGAAACAGTGCGCTTTGTTTAAATTGAGGAAGAAGACTCTTTGAAGATTCAAATTAAACAACTTTGTTTTATTCTTAAATTTTGTAGATTTCTAGGCATGATAGAAATGGCTAGCTCTCATGAGATTTTATGGTCCTAATTGATTATTTGACAGCATAAAAAGAAAGAAACATATCCTCTAATAGGTCATCTACAATAATAGACAATAAATCAGAATTTAACTTCTAAAATCCACTACAGATTTTGATTCAAACATATCTTTTCAATCAGTTTTTCCTCAAGAACAACAGCCCAATCTTTCCATATGCAAGGTCCAATTTTCAAACTTTCTTCCAAGATTATCTTCAAATACTTATAAAGACAATGATTGTTTTCTTTCTTGAAAGGATTAATACCCACCTATGAAAGGATTCAACAACCTCAGACATGTTTTTGAATAAATCAAGTTATCATTAGTTTAATAAACTTGTTTTTAAATTTATAATACATGCAACATATAAAAAAACTATTTTTTTTTAGTTTTTTGGTATCTCAAGGAATGCTAGATTATGCAAGGTAATTTTCTTTTGTATTTTTTGTATTAAAAATGCAAACATGATTTATTTATTTTTTAGAAAGTTGGCAATATGTAATTTAAAACATAAATGATTTGTTTTTTTTTTAAATTTTTATTTTTATTTTTTTAAAAAAAATTATTTATTTAATACCAAATAAACATCTTATCATAAACTCATAATCTCAAATACTAAATAAAACAAAATGGTACAAAAGACATGAGATTGTGCATGTCAAAATCTGAACCTGTGAATTTAAAAAGAAAATATCAACTTTTATCTTTCATGTCAATAGATTTCAATGATTTGAAACCGCAGGTTACTCCTGCACATAATACTGGATAATAGAATTCTTCTACATTGAATAATCTTGAAATCTACAAAGTCGAGTATCATTATCCTGAACCGTCCTTCCGACTTCTACATTGTTTTTATATGTGATGATATGCACATTAAGATGAAAAACGAAAAACCGAACCACCGCAGGTTTCTGCTGATATACTTTTGGGCTGGATCGTTTCCGAATGGAATCATTGCGCAATCAACGGATTGGTGAAAGACTTGTAGTTGAATGTATATAATACAAGTCTTCGAAAGAGTCTTCTTTGGTTATTATTTTCCATGCCAGAACTCTTATGTGCTATTATTTTTATCACATCTAAGAAAAATCGATGTCTAAACCAAAAAAAGAAGATAAATAAAAGAGAACAAATGATGGCTGGAAAGCAAGAGTATCTGAAAATGTTATTCAAGAAAGAAGAATGATGGGAGTGAGAACACCTTATGGTATCTGACAGTGTTATAAAAGAGAGCAAGCTGTGATGGCTGCCTTGAGCAGGACTTCAGCATTACGAAGATCTGATAGTTAGGAACTGTGTCTCCAACATTCAAGTAGTTGACATCAACCACAACCTCTCCCAAATCATCTGTCAAGGCCAACAATAGATGTCGATAACCCTACTAGAACTTAAGCAACATGATGCATAGAGAAGCTTTTCATTATTTATAAATATATGTTATAATACATGACATAAAATATTACGCTGCCTAGTGGAAGGACCTTACACATTTCATAATAAAATAAAATCACTAATATAAAATTTGAATTCATAAAGTTAGGAATAATAATATTTGAATGGAAAAGCATGAAAGTTTCAACCAGTGTAAAAATTAATTTAGTTTAATTAATCTGTAATTATAGATCTTTAACTATCATGCTTTTAACCTTCTAGCGAAAACAACTAATCAAGAAAAACATACTTGAATTCATAATGGTAGCCTTTATTGTCTCTAATCAATAATTTTATTGTTGCTCTCTGTACAAAATCTAAAAAAATTCTTTCTCTCAGTATTGGAGAGAAACGAGGTTGAAGTTTCTAGCCTGGTCTATTTTTCTGTAAGTTGTGACTGATGGTAATCTCAAGCATATATTGAAAGACAGACCAAGACTCATATGCTAGTAATAGTCCTTGGTTATCCTTCCATCAATGATAAATTTTTCAAGCAGTAAAACTCTCAACTCTTAATTATTACATGTGTGCGTATTATAATTTTAAATAAAATTTTATTGTGTATTTGAGTCATTTAATGACTCTATAAAAGAGATAATAAATATATTAAGAAGCATGAAGGTTTCACTCTAATACCCTTTATAGTTTTTTATTCACCACTATAGTGTGATGATTTTTTTTATTCATATAAAAAATTGTTTGCCTTTAAACCATAGACATTTTTTAATCTTTTCATGCAGTGTATTAAACATTATTGGATTTGTTTAAAATAGTTTTGATCAATGTAATATATTTATGAATGGTACAATAACTAAAATATCACCAAGTATAAAAATAACTAAAGGGTTCTGAGTAGAGGTATTTGGGTATTTATGATTTTTCATATATACTAGAGTTATGCATGTACCTTTAGATTTAAAAATTTTAATTCATTAGGTCCAGGGGTATTAAGGTCTTTTAACCTTTTATTTATTGTTAGCTTCATCAATCAATGGTTGTAACATAATTAAACATTAAAATAATATTTTTAGTTTGAAAAGACTGCAAAGACGAGCAGCACGTTGGAGCTGTCGCACACATTGAACGGTGCTTACAATGCTCCCAATAATTAAAAATAACTTCTGCAATATCAAAAATTTATTGAGGTAAGTAAAAGAAAAAAAAAATCATCATCAATAAATCAGTCATATTTACTGGTATTTTAAATTTGATTCTTTTAGTTTTGATTTTAGTATTTTTGTTATTTTTCCTTTTGTAAAGGTTTTTTTGGCAATTTAACTTTTGGTTTTTAATTTGTATATATAATGGCTTTTTATTTGGTCCTTCTACTTTTAATTTTTTTATTTTTATCCCTTGCCTTTTTTCAAAAAATTTATAGCTTCTAGTTTTATCCTTCAAATCATGTTTATAATTTTTTGTTTCAATGATAAAATGATTTTAATTTGTCTTTCTTATTATTTTTCTTAATCTTTTTGTTAAATTTTTTTATACTTTTTAATTTTATTCTTCAAATCAAGTTCATAACTTTCTTTTCTTCAACAATGATAAAAACAATAATAGCATTGGTAATAATAATAATAACGATAATTGTAGTTTTAATAATGATAGAAATAATAATAGTAATTTTAATAATGATAATAGTAATAGTGATGATATTAATTATTAATAATAGTAGCAATAGTAATTTTGATAATCATCATTCTTTGAATTGCTATTTTTTCAAAAACATTGTGTGGTTGATTTTTTTTTAATTTTTTTTTTAATATTTAATTTATTAGAAATTAAACATCATGATTTTTTTAGATTTGATGCTTCGAGTCTAATAACTCGGGTCATAAGTTTAAAAAATTTATATATTTAAAAAAACCTTATAATTTTCTTTATTTTTTTTATAAGTTATTCTAATCATATATTCTAGATTGCAAGTTTGGTGAGATGTGATTTCTTGACTTAGGTCTAATTAACATTGTTACATATTTATTTATTATGACTAGTTTTTAATTTTTTTTTCTCATTTCAATACCTAAATGTTATTTTTTATATAAAAAAATAGCTTCATCCCATGACAAAACGGGAACACCAAGACTAGTATTTCCTAGCATTCAATGGTGTCCAATTATTAATCTCTCAATATTATCATAACCTTCAAGGAATTATATGGCTTCTAGAATTACTAGAACTTGTATGATCAATGATAATTGAGAAATGTCTTTTCTTGACTTTGAAAGTTTTAGTCTTTCGTGAAATCGAATCTTGTGAAATTTGAGTTGATGAACTGAAGTGAAAGCTATGTTAATTATAAGTCATGTAAAGTTATAGCTAGGAATAATTTCCTATTATTTTTTAGCACAAACTTATAAATCATTAATAGTTTTAATTAATTTAAGTGACTCAAGCAGTAAGATTTGAATTTTTCATCATATTATATCAAAAAATATTGTTAAATGAAAATTTAAAAATAATTTAAATTTAAATTTAAAAAAAAAACCTTGTCCCCATCAATTTTCACCGTAAAAATTAATAGTGGAAAAAGAGTGTTCATATATTGGCGTGTTTTGCCGTTGATTGGATAGAGAATATGCGAATCACTCACTCACTACACATGCAATCCCTCTTTGTTTGAAAGCTCCAAGCGTAGCCGACAGACTAAACGCGATAACGTGTAATTTGTGATTGAGAGTGAAGTGAGAATACTTCCAAGAGGTGGAGAAAGACAAGGAGCAGCTAGCCAATTGGTCATCTCTTTTTTGTATCATATGGAAAATAGACAATAATATGCGCGGGGAAGTTTCCTTCTTTTGTTTTTTCAAATAACTCATAGTGACCCTTGCCCATAAATAAAAAAGTTTGAACAATATTCCTTTTTAATCTGAATGGTTTTGATTTATAAAAAAAAAAAAAACTAGATTTTAAAGTAAAAAATTATCAAATTGATTTTGTTTTATAACATGTAATTACGGTTGATAAATTACAAGAATTAAGGGGGTTGAAAGAAGAGTGTTTAATAAAATTTTCAAATTAAATTCCTTTGTTTTAAAGTTTTCTTTTTCATTTATTCTCCTTCTACTATATACCAAGGAATGTATTGTTAGTCTTAATGTTATTTTTTATAAAGATAAATTATGAACATAGAGCAATGATGGTGTTAAGAAAAATATTCGGATTTAGATGGTGAAAGTGATAAGAAAAAGAAGAACCCTATGGAGGTTGCACTATAAATAATAGATGATCAAGCCGATCACAACTTATTAGAAAACGACATGGATGTATGAGTGAAGTATTTGCTTCTCATGGCTAATCCCATCTCTCTTGCCTCTCTCCTCTATGTTTTTCTTTTTCTTTTTTGCCCTTTATGCTCTCTGAACAAAGGGCATAGCGTTGCCGCAAATGAGACCACAAAAAGTTACTTTCGCAATGTTAATGTCAATTCTCTGTTGCCATCAAGCGTCTGCGACCATTCTAACAAAGGTTATATCATGGTTTAGTTTTTTCTGTATTGTCTTTTAATATTGTGCTTTACATATTACGATTTATTTCTAACTAATTGTGTGTGTGTCTATATATATATATTGGAATTTACTCCCAGTGGTGCACTGCAATATTTGAGAGTTTGAAACTTAAATCAGTGTTTTTTTATTTATTCTGTTTACATTTCTTAATCAATTTCAATGCTGTACTTCAGTTCTCAACAAAGCTTCGTCCCTAAAAGTGGTAAGCAAGTACGGTCCATGCACGGTGACTGGAGATCCGAAAACATTTCCCTCGGCAGCCGAAATCCTCCGTCAAGACCAACTCCGAGTGAAATCAATTCGAGCTAAGCTTTCCATGAACTCAAGCACTACTGGTGTTTTTAATGAGATGAAGACTGCAGTTCCAACCACTCACTTTGGAGGCGGATATGCTGTTACCGTGGGTCTTGGCACACCAAAAAAAGATTTCTCACTCTTATTTGATACTGGTAGTGACCTTACTTGGACCCAATGCGAGCCATGTTCAGGGGGTTGCTTTCCACAGAACGATGAGAAGTTCGATCCTACCAAATCAACCACGTACAAAAACCTTTCGTGTTCCACAGAACCGTGCAAGTCAATTGGTAAAGGTAATCAGTATTATTGCTTTAACAAATTCTAGATTTAACAATCAAATTAATCCACAACCAGGTGATTGTTAAAGATATGGTTTAATTGTAGGTGACAATATATTTTTAAATCATTATTTGGATATGGTTCATTTTCAAGCATGTGTTTAACATCCCTGCAGAAAGCCCCCAGGGTTGCTCTTCCTCAAATACATGCCTTTATGGAGTCAAATACGGGACTGGTTACACTGTCGGATTTCTTGCCACAGAAACGCTAACCATTACACCCTCAGACGTGTTCGAGAACTTTGTGATCGGTTGTGGTGAAAAGAATGACGGCAGATTCTCTGGTACAGCCGGTTTGCTAGGACTAGGCCGCTCCCCTGTAGCCTTACCATCACAAACTTCCTCAACATACAAAAACCTCTTCTCTTATTGCTTACCAGCATCTTCAAGCTCGACTGGTCACCTCAGCTTCGGTGGTGGAGTCTCACAAGCTGCAAAATTCACTCCAATAACCACAAAAATTCCGGAATTGTACGGCCTAGACGTTTCTGGAATTAGTGTTGGAGGTCGCAAACTACCAATAGATCCATCAGTTTTTAGGACCTCTGGAACGATAATTGACTCTGGCACAACACTGACATTTCTGCCATCCACAGCACACTCTGCTCTCAACTCGGCTTTTCAAGAAATGATGACAAACTATACTTTGACAAATGGAACATCCGGTTTGCAACCATGCTATGATTTCAGCAAGAATGCCAATGACAATATTCCATTACCTCAGATTAGTATCTTCTTCGAAGGTGGGGTTGAAGTGGATATTGATGAGTCGGGGATCTTGATCTCTGTGAATGGTCTGGAAGAGATGTGTTTAGCATTCATAGATAATGGTAATGACAAAGATTTAGCAATTTTTGGAAATCTTCAACAGAAGACATACGAGGTGGTCTATGATGTTGCTAAGGGAATGGTTGGATTTGCTCCGAGTGGTTGTTAGCTCAAATTATTGAGAAAAGTGAATCTGGAGCATTTAGGCACTATCTTCGTGGTTTGCATTGTAAAGGGTCGCCTATGGCCTCTATTTTTCCCAAAATATTGAAGGCATCTTATATAACATGTATCCATTGAGGCTATTAAATATTCTCAACAAATAGATACTTAATTATGTTTAGAGAAAGCATTAAAAAAAAAACTTTTATTTTTGTATTTGTTAATATCGAATTTATTTGAGATTAACAGCTTTGTTTTTTAATTTTAAAAATATTTTATTTTATTTGTTTTAAATTATTTTTATATTTTTAAATCGTTTTAATGTAGTGTAGTGTTGAATAAAAAATTAAAAAAATTATTTTTTAATTAATTATGATTACAGTGATAAATTTTCTTCTCTGCTAATGGACACAGACAGTCAAAACCATGTAAAACACTTCATTGGGTGATAGGTTTAGATGAGAACGTTCTTTGCTAGAAAGGGTTCGATCGATTAAGTTTTTGAGTGTGAAGAAAAGTCGAGGATGAATACCCCTTTTCCTTGGGGCTGGCAGGGTCTATTTTAGATTGAGTCCAAACTCAGCCCAGTTGCCTTTGGGGCCGGTCAAGATCCCTTTTCTTTGAAGCTGGCAGGACCTAGTTTCTCATACGTCTAGACATGACCCAACTCCCTTTGAAGCTGGTTAAGACACCTTTTCATTGGGGCTGGCAGGACTCTTTTTTACTTGGGTCCAGACTTGACCCAGCTACCTTTGGAGCCAGTCTAGACCGCTTTTTTTTTTTGGAATGATAGGACCTATTTTTGCTTAGGTCCGGACTAGCGAGCCCATCAAGACCGCTTTTTTTTTTTTGGGCTGACAGGATCCATTTTTTCTTCGTTCTAAACTCATCCCAGCTACAGCCAAAGATCCCATCTTATTTACCATGGTAACAACAGCTTCTAGAATTTCTTCCTTAAATGGCCTGAACACCACACGTTGGTACTTGACTAGAAACATCACGAATCTTGTCCCATCTCGGATCAACCCTTTCCCGATGTTTTCCATTCGTGTTAATGCCACACAAATCCATATCGACCACTCTTACTTCTGCTTTGATCACAGGAGCTGAGCTGAGCTGAAGCGGAGGAAAGCTGGACAAGACAAAGACCGGTCCTTCTCTAGGTCAAATTTGAGCCCAGCAGAGGTGGGCTCAAATCACAAGATTGGATTAAGCCCAAACTCAATATATTTTATTATATTGCATTACAAAATATTATTTAAAAAAAAATTAAAAATCTAGAAATTTTTTCCAAATTTTGTGATTTTTCTCACAATCCTTTCTACCTTTTTTTTTTTGGTCTAAAAATAGATAGCAACAAAAAACATGGATTAGCTTAAAAAAATAATATTTTTTAATATTAAAATAGTGATATTTTGGATCAACACAGGTTTTGTAGCTTAACTTAAAAAACCTACAACCTAGATTATGAGCTCTGCTAGATTTGAAACTTTATTTCTTATATTTTTTATTTAATGATATAATAATTGTCGCACCCTCACGAACAGAGCGCAGCATCGCAGCGATCCTCGATTGATTTCGGGGTCTCTTAGTTTTATTTTTATGTAAAAGGGAGTCGCCACTTAGTATTATAGTCACTAGAAAACCTAACTGGTCTTTTAGAGATTCTAAAGCAAGAGCTGGTTGCGCAAAGGGAAGGTGTTAGCACCCCTAGTACGCCCTATCTGAGGTAAGCTGCTTGGTGTTTGGTTTGTCTTATAATTGCTATAGTGTTGGTGTTTTTTTTTCTAATCCCATCAGTTTTTCTCGATTTGGTTCTAACTAAATTTATTAAGAAAAAAATCTAAGGAGATTCAATGTGCTTTACAAGCTCATTTTTCCCTTGGTATTTCTAAAGTTTGCGACTCGTAAATCGCAAGGAAGGACAAAAATTAGAAATCTTGAGTACTTTAAAAGTCTATATTTTTTTTTGTCTTTGTGCTTTATACTCTCATGACTCGTAAACCGTGGAGAAAAGTTTTTTGAAATATCCTCGATTATAATCAAGGCTTCTTTCAAGGATGTGTAGATTTATTTTTCCTAGAAAATTATTCTGTATATTTACCACTCTGGGTTTCTTTATCCAAATATTAATGGTGAATAATAATAAATTATTCCCAATAATATTTTGGATATTCGTCCTTTAAGGGTTTCTTTATCCAAACATTAGTGGTGAATAATAGATGAATTTTTTCCAAAATAAGATTTTTATATTTTTTGGAATATTGGCCAATACCCTTTGGAATTTTACAAACATGTTGTAAAATCCACAAATGCAAGAAGATAATTTTTTTGTGTTTAAGAAATCCATGCAAAAACACATTTTTAAAATTTCCAATATTTTTTCTAAAAACAAAATTCAAAAAAACATGTTAGGATATTAATCGTATGCAACACAAAAAAAAAACATTCATATTTTGTTTTTTATAGGAAGAAACAAAAACCAGGTCACATTAAATAACCTTGAAGCCTCCAAACATATTCAAAAATAGCATAAAGAAATAGATAAATAATTCAAAACCTTACTACAAAATATTTCATTTTAAACAAACCAATTAGTCCACACTCTGCATGATGTCCTCGGCAGTCAACGTAGTGCCCCTCTCTTTGTCTTCAATAGCATGTCCCTCTGCCTTGCAATCCAAAAAAGACAATGAACATAGTGCCCTTCTCTTTGTCTCCAACAGCACGTCCCTCTACCTTGCGATCCAATTGAGACTTCCTATCCTTGTCAAGCCTCAACTTCATGAAAACAACCTAGGACAGATTGATACCGTCATATTCTGCCGCAGGGGGGCAAATGGAGGAGAGACCTGACAATTCCTATTTTGCGTGTGTGAAGGCAGTTGGACCTGCAGCTCCTTGTATATTGGTAACTGACGAACGAAAATAGAGATACTAAAGTGGACGAAATAATTCAGCTATGTGCTGCAGGTCTTAACGTGTTTTTTTTTTCTGCAGAAGATGAAATGGAAAACCAAGTGCACGTTGCTGTCAAGATTTAGGAGCAAATCTCCCTCTCCATCTTGTCTTTTTGCTCTCCTCTTTGCTCACAATAACCCCCGAATGAAACAAAGAAAATCCCTCTATTTACTATTTTTTTTCACTCTGTCTCTCTTGCACTCTTTTTTTGTCCCTTTTTGTTGTGTTTAATTCTTTTTGCCTCTTACTCTCCGGTTGTCTCTTGTTTTTCTTGCTCTCTCTTCGCCGCCCCGGTTAGGTCATTAAAGGGGTTTATATATAGTCTAACATATCTCTATTTAGAAAAGATTTAATACATTAATTATAGGATGCAAATCCCTACTGATTTGCAGTAAAAAAAACGCAAAAAGAAAACTGCAATATTGTTATTGATTATGTGCTGATTCTAATGATTTCTTTCCAACATTAACACATCATCTCAGCCATCTATGTTAGGAATAAAATCCCAGCCATTAGATGATGGTGAGGTTCTGCTCTTTATGGTATTTTGCAGTTGTTAAAAGCTATTGTTTCCTATGAATTATAGCTGCATAAAAACATGATTTTCCTTATTCGGTGTGGTAGAAATCCTATCATTTATGATGATAACAGCCTCCCCCTCTCCAGCTTTCAATATTCTTCTTCAATTCAATACCTCATTTTAGCACGTTTTGATTCAGTCCTTGGTAAAAAAAATTCTTCGAATCAGTCTCACGAACTTGCGTAAAAAATCCTTCTTATGGCAGAAATCCCTGTTTCACACTAGATATTCAAATAGGCATATCTTGAGCTTTTAACATTGAAATCAAGTGATTCAAGAGCCCAAAATTATCTACACATCTAGGACTACAACTTTGATGAAGAAGTCGAAGTGAGATAAAAATCGTTTTATAGAACAGAAATTGGTAGTAATCTAGTTGGTCAAAAGGGATTTCCGGGTCTAACTCAAAAACTGATGTATGTTGAGAATCCTAATATGACTGAGAGTATGAACTAAGAATAAATATCACAAAAACTAAGCAAAAAAATAGAAATTTTTTAGTGCAGACTCGGGTCAGTATCCTTCTCGTGGCAGAATTCTCTACCTTTATGTTGGATATTCAAACAGGAATATCTTGAGCTTCTGATATCAAAATCAGGCGATTCAAAAGCCCAAAATCATCTACGTGTCTAGGACTACAATTTTGATGAGGGAGTTGAAGTGAGGGAAAAAAATCATTTTATAGAATAGAAACTGGTAGTAATCTAATTGGTCAAAAGGGATTTTCAGTTCTAACTCAAAAATTGACAAATGCCGAGCATCCTGATATGACTAGGAGTACCCTAAGAATGAACCAGAAAAATCATGATGGCAGCAGAATTTTTTTCGATGCAAAACTTGGGTCAGAATCTTGCTCGCGGCAGAATTCTCTATTTTCATGTCAGATATTTAAACGTGCAGAGCTTGAGCTTCTGATATCGAAATCCATCAATTCAAAAGCCCAAATTTATCTATACATCTAGGACTATGGCTTTCAAGGGGATTCAAGGTGAGATATAATTGTTTTACATGACAAAATCAGGCCACAATCTAGTTGGTCAAAAAGGGTCTCCTGATTTGATTCAAAAACTAACGAATGTCGAGCATCCCGATATGATTGGGAGTGCCCTAAGAAAGAACCAGAAAAATCATGATGGCAGTATAATTATTTTTTTGGTGCAAAACTTGGGTCAAAATCCTGCTCGTGGTAGAATTCTCTATTTTCACATCAGAGATTTAAATGTGCAGAGCTTGAGCTTTTTGTATCGAAATCGAGTGATTCAAAAGCCAAAATTCATCTATATGTGTAGGATTACAACTTTGAGGTATTTAAGGTGAGATATAATCATTTCATAGGACGGAATCAGGCCGCGATCTCGTTGGTCAAAATAGGTCTCCTGATCTGATTCAAAAACTGACAAATGTCGAGCATCCCGATATGACTGGGAGTACCCTAAAAATGAACCAGAAAAATCATGATGGCAGTAGAATTTTTTTCAGTGCAAAACTTGGGTCAGAATCTTGCTCGCGATAGAATTCTCTATTTTCACGTCAGATATTTAAATGTAGAGAGCTTGAGCTTCTGATATCGAAATCCATTGATTCAAAAATCCAAATTCATCTATGTATCTAGGACTATGGCTTTCAAGGGCAGTCAAGGTGAGATGTAATTGTTTTATATGACAAAATCAAGCCACAATCTGGTTGGTCAAAAAGGTCTCCCGATCTAAATTCAGCAAATTAACAATGCCAAACATCCAAATCTGACTGGGAACCTGCCCTAAAAACAATGATCCCTAGGACCTAACAAAGGTATAGGTCAATTTTTAAATATTTCATGAGTGACAGAATATAGTTAGGATGGTCAGATATCGTACGAAACCAAGTCAGAATCAGAGTCTAAGTTGGCATAAAAAAAATTACGACAAAAGCAGAACCCTTTTTTTTTTTTTTGCTTTTGTCAATTTTCTAGCAAACATGAGATACACTCCTACACTTGGTTCAAAACGGGATACACCATCTCTAGCATATGGGGTCCAAAATTGAGTAATAACAATAATAAAAATAGATATTAATGAAAATTAAATATCATATGGAGGAAACAAATTTAAATTATGTTAACCAATTTAAAATTGATAAAATATTGAAAAATTAAATTAAAAAAAAAAAAGAATAAATGTAGAATTCAAAAGAAAAAATTAAGATACTCTATTGTTAATTGTTTATATGAATAGAAAAGCACCGTATTCTTGCTTTTTTTAGTTGGTAGTAATAATATTGAAAGATTTGTTAACCAAACGTTATCATTGTTATAGCGATTTAGACATTTTGAGCTAAATAGCTTAAAATACAAAAAAAAAAAAAACAATATGTATCCAAATAGGATGAAAGGATCTACTAAAACAAGGTTAATTATTAATTCTCTTATATTTATTAATTACCTTGGATGATTGTCTTGCCCTCAAAGTTTAATTTTCAACTTGATCTAATCATAAAAACATCTTTAAAACATTATAACAAAACTAAATTATGTCATTTCTAATCCCCAACATTCTTTAAAATTACTTTAAAAATTAAATCCAAAAAAATCTTTATAAACTCAATCTATTAGTCTGGACATGGTTGATGGATGAAACCACTACCATTAAACTTTTCCTTATAAGACAAGTACATTATTCCAAGATTGGCTCTTTTTTATTGGGTTGGATTTAAATCTATAATTGTATTTAATTAAAATGATGATATTTTACAAATTATAAAGTTGATTCATTTAATTTTTTTAGAACCAAGCATTTTGTTTATATTAGGTTTGACTAAAAAATTTTATAGATATTATATCCACCTGTTGAGTTTATATTGTTATTTTCATAGGTCCATATTTAGACGCAAAGCAACAACATGGATTTTAGCTGGCATAGCACCCCTAATATTAGGTTTAATAATCATACCTTCCACCACTATTAAATTCTAATTATCTCCCCTTCCCAACAATAAATAAATAAACCCATTTTTTTACATTAAAGAAAAATAATAAAAAGCCCACTAACAAGAACTTAAAAGCCAAAACATTTCCAAATAAAATAAAAAATAAATATGCAATTAACAAACAATGAAATACAAAGATAAATAGGGTAAATGGGTTGGGTTAAGTTCACCGGGTTTCAAAATCTTGACCCTCCACCTGACCCATGATATTGATTTCTTAGTGTTTTTTACACGGTATAATTTATAATATCCATATTATTTTAATTTGATGGGTTATATCAAGTCAAATAATATAAATATTATAAATAAATTATTTTTTAAAACACCCCTAGTTTTGAGCTAAATAGCTCAAAACATCAAAAACAATAGGCATCCAAATGGGGCAAAATTGTTAAGGCCTTGGAAAAACATTGTAAATGCATATTAAAAGTATTATTCAGTGAAATAATATAATGGTGATTTTGCTCTTCACACCATAAAATTTAAAATTAGTTTTTAGGAGCATTAAGGTATTTTCACATTATACAATAGTTCTGATTAAATTAATTATTGAAAAAAAAATTACATTTCAAAAGCATGGTGAGAAGACCTAAATGTCTTTTAATGTGTAAAAAATTTAATTCTAGCACCAAGGGGAAATTTAATATTTTCAAAATAATTTTTCTATAATTAACATAGTTTTAATTTCAGTAGTTGAACTTATTAATCAATTATTTGATTTATATGATAAACATGCATTTAAGATAAAAATTTACCATAGATTAAAAGACATGTTTTAATTAAGGAATTATTGATACTTCAAGTACAAAATATTAATATAAAACCTTGATAAAAATACACTTTTAAGTATTAATCAATACTATTAGTTTAAAATTGTTTTCAATAGGCCTTTTCATCATATGAAAAAAAAATTATTATTACCATGTCATCTCAATGACAATTTTAGATTTGACTGAATATAAAACGTAAAAAAAAAAATCTAGACATGTATATAACACTCGTAGGCATATGGGAGGAGCTAGTGCACATTCTGGAGCACATGGGATGCCTTTTGGTGTTCAAAAATTCCCTTTCATCAAGTCATTGAAAACGGCATTATGTTCTTTTCTTGTTAAAAGGCTGCGTATAGATGTTAGGTGGTCAGTTTCTATCTAAAGACTTTTTTTTTCATTTATTTTCTCTTTTCTCCCCCTAAAATAACAGCTCGATCCCCTTTATTCTTGGTATTTCAAGTTTAGAACATATTGTTTTTATTTCAAAAATTTTTGGTCCATTTCTAAAAGTTTCATTTGTTTTTAATTTTATCCACCAATTCTAATTTAACATATTTTACTTTCTAAATTTTATCTATATTCTATTTATTTTTATTTTTATTCTATGGCTGTTATTTTGTAAAAATTTTATTACTTTTCAATTTTATCCTTCAATCTAAATTTATGGTATTATGTTTTTCAACATGGTCCTTATTATTTTGATTTTTACTTTTTTTTTCTTGGCCCTTTTATAATAGTTTTATTTGTTTTTAATTCTATCATTCAATCCAAATTTATGGTATATTATTTTTATGAATTTAGTCCTCATTTTTTTCCTTTTGTTAAAATCATTTTTCTTTTCAATTTCACCCATAATAAAAAAATTATTTTTATTTTTTATGTTAATTTTGATTTTTATTCTTTTAATATTTTTTTTTATCATTTTTCTAAATTGATTTTTCTTTTCAACTTCACCCTTCAATCAAATATAAAGTTTATTTTGTATTCAATTTTGATTATTATTTTTTTAATTGTTGCTCTTTTTAATCCTTTTGTATAATAAAAAAATCAATTTTATTGTTTATGAGTTGATTGATTAGGAATTGAACTTCATTATTTTCTCAGATAGAATATTTCGAGTCCAATGACTCAAGTCACATGTTTGAAAATTTAGCACGGGTTAATATTTTTTCTGTATTTAATGAGCTGTAAATGGAGATATATTATTTATCAGATAAACTTAAAATATATATTTTTTAAGTTTATCCTAATCAATTTCTTTAAAAAATTTGTTGACTTATTTTTTTATTGGATTAAAATAAAATCAACTTATTCTATTCAAGTTGCATATTTTCTTTTTTTATAAAAAACACCCTTGCAGTGCTTGATTATCATTTTTTTACTCAATATAACTACCTCAGAGCTAATCATTTCCTAATTCGCTCTGCATGCTACAAATTAATTAAATATTCTATAACTTTTGTATTTCATTCTTAAATTATTTTTTCTTTATTTCGTTTCTTTTTTATTTTTTATTTTTCAAATACAGTTTGCGTTTCTTTTGTTTTGCTTACAGTACATTTATGAGAGCCATGTACTCCAGGGTTATTCCATCTTCATTAAGGGTTACACAGCGACTTATATAGCTATTCTTGTCTTTCTTGTCTGTTTTATGAACTTATTTAAAATACAATTTAAAACTAAGAGATCGAGATAAAGAAAATTTGATAGATCACGTAATGTCAAATGCAATAACAATATTTATGTTCTAATATTATGAAATCTCAATGCCGTTGTCATGCCATTAATTCCTTCATAATGTAGGATCAAGTTCAATTGTGTCCCAATCCGAATTTATCTATCCCACGAGGCAAATCCAAACTATCGTTTGCGTGGAGGCAGTAATTATGCTCTAATATTACGAAATGACGACGCCACTACCATGCCATTAATCCCTTCAAAATTTAGTCTCACATTCGATGGTGTCCAAATTCAAATCACCGTATCCCTCAAGGCAATATGGCAGCTGGAATTGATGAAACTTGTATGGTCAAATGATAATTGAGAAATGCCTTGTCTTGCCTTCCAAACTTTCAAGTCTTTCATGTATAATTCGACTTTTCTTCCAATAATAAAACAAATGTCGAGCTAGGGACCTTAATTCGATCAACAAAAGTGAAAGAGAAGGCAGACCTCGTCTCCACCCAATATTTTTTCCACAACAATTAATACTGAGGGGGGGGGGGGGGAATCGAAGATTAAGTCTCTCGAAAAGGATATGTGGGAACTAGTTGGTGGAGCAGAGATATTGAGTGACACACCGAACTAGATAAGGTGTGATTTTATGATTGTGAATGAAGTAAGAATTCCACAGGGTGAAGAAAAATATCATATATCACATGTTACATTATAGTCTTGCTTTGGCTTTAACAAGATGGATTAATTATAAGCAAGAAAAGTCAGCAATGTCTTCCTCAATCGCATTCTACAATAAGGGAGACAATTCACCTTGACTTGCATTTCTCAAGGCTAGTCTTGATGGTATAGTTTACAAGTAACTACAAAAGAGAAAACGATTTCTATCTAATATGGAAAAGTATATTTCTTTCTAAATATTTATAGATGTGGTTTTTATTATATAATAAATTAAATGAAAATCACGATGGATGGATTCTCTAATACTATTATATAGATATTTATAATATAAAAAAAATGATGCACTTGGCTACTTAGAGCTTAATATGTTAGTAAGATTATCATTTTTTTAGATTTTTTTTTTTAATTTCTTTAATTGATTTTAATATTTATGAGTGTTGGGATAAAACTAAGTAGTAAGTATTCAATTTAATTTAAAATATAATTATGTCATTAACTATTATATAGTTTCATTAATAATCATAATATTTCATTATGATATCTCGTATCGATATAAACTTGTTACTAAACAAAGAAAAAGATGTACAAAACAAACATATCTTTTCCTTTGTATTTCCTAATAATGATTTAACTTAATCTCTTTACACTGTGTATAATAGCAAGCTATCCTAGAGGTTAGATTTTTTGTAATCTCTTTTTTTTTAATAACATCTCTAATTATTTATTTTCATTTAATTTTTTATATAAAATTAGTTCTAATTCTTTTAATTAATTTTTTTCAATTACATCCTTAAACATTTAATTTCTTTAAATTTTTCACTAAATGTTAATTTTAGTTAATTTTAGGTTGAATTTAGTCTTAATTCTTTTAATTACTATTTATTTTGTTTTACATTATTTATTTCTCAATTTTATCCTCAATATTTTTTAATTAAGAATTTTGCTTCTTTGTTTTTTTGGGTTTGTTTTTAATGGTGTCATCTTGGTCACATGACTCGGGTCATAGATCTGAAAGATTAGCCCGAGTGGACTTCGACATTATTTTAAAATACTTTTTTTGAAATGGTTTTTTAGCCAGTATTTTTTTCCGCTTTCTTAATTATAGGGTTATTCTAATTTCATGTCCTGGGTTATATTTTTTATTTGTTGATCAGAGTTAACTACTAGGTTCGCTCAAGGCTTTTTGTTTTGTTATCTTTTATATATATATCTTTCAATCATATTAGCAAAAGTATATTCTTACATTTTAAATGCAGTCTAAGTTTCTTAAAATTGTTCAATCTAGTCAACTCGATGACCCGAATCTCAGATTTTTTTTTAATTCTTTAAAATCCTAGCATCATATGAATTTGTTTTGCATTGGGGATAATTTTTATCTACCCACAACATAGCAATTAACCCAAGTCATGGTGAGCTTCTTGATATTATAATTTTTTTAAAAAAAAGACTTTAAAAAAACATGTTCTTCATTTTTCTAATAAAACAAAATTATGACCTCTAACAAGATATAGGTTAATGATTTATTGATATTATAATTTTTAAAAAGGTTAGACAAGTGGATGGTGGATGGTGGATGGTGGCTCCAGCTGGGGCTTATCCCCTCTGTTTTTTTAACTGTGGTAAGCCACCGGTCAAAGGTTAGACAAGTGGCTATGTCGGCGTTTTTTTTTATGTTTAGGAGAGAGAGAGAGGTCGATGAAAACAGGGAAATAAAAGAAAATCTTCTTCCTCTGTTCTCTACATATCCACGAGAAGAAGATGATGATGCTGTTCAAAACGACACCATTTCGAGCTTTCTTTCTTTTGTGAATAGTGCATGAAACAGTGTCGTTTTGGACAGAATGTGTTGTTTTATTTAAAAGGAAAAGGGGGGAAATGTGTTAAAGTTTACATTGGTCCTTAATTTGTAATTTATTCAATCAAGTTCTAAATTACAATTTTAATTTAAAAATCCATGCAATTGCATCCCTGTCAAAAATCCAAAAATGACCCTGAAGTTGGCTGTCTTTCTCACTTTGGTCCTTGGTCTTGAATTTATGCAATTTGACCCTTAATTGATCAATAAACTTCTAATTTCTTCAATTGGGTCCCTGGTCTGGTTTTAATTATAGCCCCTCTATTTATATGTCTTTTTCAATTTGGTCCTTAGTTTTGAATTTCTTCAATTAAGTCTCTAATTGGTCATCAAACTTCAATATTTATACAATTAAGCCCCTAATTTGAGCAAATTAACTCTCAAAAATTGTAATTTCACCCCAGAACTTTAATTTCTTTCAATTAAAGCTGAAATTGACTCCAAAATCAAATTTTCTTGCAATTTAACTCTCTATAAATTCAATTAAACCTTTAATAAAATTTAATTGAGTCCATAAACATCTGATTTTGGACTTTTTTTTCTCAAATTGCATTTTCTTTGCCAACATGGCTCTCCTCGATCAATAAAATACTATTAAATTTTAATCTTTATATTTTTGAACCTCCTCAACCAATTTTTGACTATTTTTAGGGCGCTCTGGTTTCTTTTTTCATTGTTTATATTTTTTTTATTTTTTTGTATTTTATTATTTTTTTTTAAAGAAAGAAAAAATATAAATTGAAAAATAACCCAAAAATGGGTTACGACAGAATCGATCGAGTCAACTCTCACACTTTTATTTATATTTGAAATTTGAATTATATTATTTCAAGTTAATTTATCTTTAGATTTGAATTGAAATTATATTTATTGTATCAATATTTTAAGTTATATATATCTATAAATCCAAGTTTGATTACTGTGTGGTTGATATTTGTTGGAAATTACTTTTCAAAAATATTTTTTAATTGAAATATACAAAAATAATATTTTTTCAATCATTTTTTTATTTTTAAGATTAATATATCAAAATCATAAAAAAATAAAAAACTATTAATTTAATTTTTTTATAAAAATTATTTTAAAAAACAATCCTTAATTACTGCAGTACCAAAAACACGCTAGTAAAGAAGAATAAAAATTTTGTGTGGCTTGAATTGTCACCCTTCATTAGACAAATTACCTTGGCTTGGGTTTATTAAGGTCTGTCTTCCATAACGCGTGGCAATGATTGATCGGGTATTAATTAGCCTATATAAGGGCAGTGAGGCTAGCCAAGAAAACTATTCGGGTTCATAATCTGTGACAACAAAGTAAAGCATGGCTACTCCCATCTCTCTTGCCTTTCTCCTCTATATTTTTCTTTTTCTTCTTTGCCCTTTCTGCTCTCTGAAGAAAGGGCATACCGTTGCTGCAAATGAGACCACAAAAAGTTATTTTCGCAATGTTAATGTCAATTCTCTCTTGCCATCAAGTGTCTGCGACCAATCTAACAAAGGTTAGATCATGATTTAGTTTTCTGTATTGTCTTTTAATGTTGTGTTTTACATATTACGATTTATTTCTAACTAATTGTGTGTGTGTCTATATATTGCAATTTTGTCCCAGTGGTGTACTACAATATTTGAGAGTTTGAAACTTAAATCAGTGTTTTTTTATTTATTCTGTTTACATTTCTTAATCAATTTCAATGCTGTCTTTCAGTTCTCAACAAAGCTTCGTCCCTAAAAGTGGTAAGCAAGTATGGTCCATGCACGGTGACTGGAGATCCGAAAACATTTCCTTCGGCAGCCGAAATCCTCCGTCAAGACCAACTCCGAGTGAAATCAATTCGAGCTAAGCTTTCCATGAAGTCAAGCACTACTGGTGTTTTTAATGAGATGAAGACTACAGTTCCAACCACTCGCTTTGGAGGCGGATATGTTGTTACCGTGGGTCTTGGCACGCCAAAAAAGGATTTCTCGCTCTTATTTGATACTGGTAGTGACCTTACTTGGACCCAATGCGAGCCATGTTCAGGGGGTTGCTTTCCACAGAATGATGAGAAGTTCGATCCTACCAAATCAACCTCCTACAAAAACCTTTCTTGTTCCTCAGAACCGTGCATGTCAATTGCTAAAGGTAATCAGTATTATTGCTTTAACAAATTCTAGATTTAACAATCAAATTAATCCACAATCAGGTGATTGTTAAAGACATTGTTTCATTGGAGGTGACAATATATTTTTAAATCATTATTTGGATATGGTTCATTTTCAAGCATGTGTTTAACATCCCTGCAGAAAGCCCCCAGGGTTGCTCTTCCTCAAATACATGCCTTTATGGAGTCCAATACGGGAGTGGTTACACTATCGGATTTCTTGCCACAGAAACGCTAACCATTACACCCTCAGACGTGTTCGAGAACTTTGTGATCGGCTGTGGTGAAAGGAATGGCGGCAGATTCCATGGTGCAGCGGGGTTGCTAGGACTGGGCCGCTCCCCTATAGCCTTACCATCACAAACTTCCTCAACATACAAAAACCTCTTCTCTTATTGCTTACCAGCATCTTCAAGCTCGACCGGTCACCTCAGCTTCGGTGGTGGAGTCTCACAAGCTGCAAAATTCACTCCAATAACCACAAAAATTCCGGAATTGTACGGCCTAGACGTTTCTGGAATTAGTGTTGGAGGTCGCAAACTACCAATAGATCCATCAGTTTTTAGAACCGCTGGAACGATAATTGACTCTGGCACAACACTGACATTTCTGCCATCCACAGCACACTCTGCTCTCAGCTCGGCTTTTCAAGAAATGATGACAAACTATACTTTGACAAATGGAACATCCGGTTTGCAACCGTGCTATGATTTCAGCAAGAATGCCAATGACAATATTCCATTACCTCAGATTAGTATCTTCTTCGAAGGTGGGGTTGAAGTGGATATTGATGATTCGGGGATCTTGATCTCTGTGAATGGTCCGGAAGAGATGTGTTTAGCATTCATAGATAATGGTAATGACAAAGATTTAGCAATTTTTGGAAATCTTCAACAGAAGACATACGAGGTGGTCTATGATGTTGCTAAGGGAATGGTTGGATTTGCTCCGAGTGGTTGTTAGCTCAAATTATTGAGAAAGGTGAATCTGAAGCAATTAGCCACTATCTTTGTGGTTTGCATTGTAAAATGTCACCTATGGCCTTTATTTTTCCCAAAATATTGAAGGCGTCTCATATAACATGTATCCACTGGGGCTTTATATATATTCTCAACAAATAGATACTTAATTATATTTAGAGAAAGCATTGCAAAAAAAAAAAAAAACCTTTTATTTTTGTGTTTGTTAATATTGAATTTATTTGAGATTAAGAATCTGTTTGCTTTTCTGTTTTAAAAGTATTTTCAAAAAAAAATTAAAAAATTATTTTTTATTTTAAATTATTTTTTATACCTTGAAATCATTTTGACATGGTGATATAAAAAAATAAAAAATGTTATTTTTAAATAAAAACTGTTTTATCACCTGCTTGAATATTAATATTAATATTAAGAGGTTCAAATTCTGTTAATTATGATTACGGTGATAAATTTTCTTCTCCGACTTCATTGAGTAATTGTTTTAGCCAATGATAGGTTTAGATGAGAAAATTCTTTGCTAAAAAAATTTAAATAGTTTTGATGTATTTTTAATTAAGAAAATATATTTTTAAAAACATTCTAGATCACATTATCAAACACACAACTATCACTTATACATAGTAATTTATTTATTTTTGATTTATTTATTTTTGGCAATTTGGGGATTCTCCTTGGATTTGCTTGCATTTTATTTGCCATGTGCACTCTATTCTATTGAAGGGTTAAAACTCAAGTTTTGGATGGTCAAGATTGTTTGCACGGCCACATGATTACATTGTTTAATGCCACCCAGCCGGCTTTTAGTGGATCCTATAGCATTCAATTTCTGCCCATCAAATTAATAACTAATTATAAATTAGTCCTTGTAGTTTATTGAAATAAATTAGTTAGTCCGTGAGGTGTGAGAAATTGTTAGATAGTTCTTGTGGATTTCTATTTGTTAATAACTTAGTCCTCCATCTTTATTTTGTTAACAAAATTTTGAGATGTCCAAAATTTAATTGTTGTTTTTTTCTAAAAATACACATTTTTTTATTCAAATTTTCCAATATAATTTCTAGTTTGCACCTTACTGGACCTGGTGGCTTTGACAATAGAAGCGGAAGGAAGTTTCCTCTCATCAAATTATTTATATCTGATTCTTCTTCAAACAAATTTAAATGAATTTCTTTTCTTTTTTCTGGCATTCAAGTTTGAAATAAGTCAAAGGGAAGGATTTAACTCAGAATCAAGGACCTCATCATGTAATTTTAGCATTCAAGTATGATACATGATACTAGCTAGATACGTGACTCTCACTTCACCATTGGTTGTATTTATATATATATATATATATATATATATATATATATACAGAGATTATTTTAGTATATTTTGTTATATAAAAAAATTTAAAGTATAAATTGAAAACTTATACAAATATCTAATTAAATAAATTGATAATCATCATTTTAAATAAATGGAAAAAAATTATTAACAATAATTAAAAGAAAAACTAAAAAAATTAAAAGATAGATGTAGATTAAGATATTTGATTCCGTAAAATAAAATATTTACCTGGTTAAGTTTACTAAATTTGTTTATGAAAATCAATAAAACATAATAGAAATAGAAACACATGTAAAAATGATTGAAAAAAATAAAAAGAAAAAAAATATTATATAAGGCTGAATATATTAAAAATATTATCTAAAAATAAATATTTTTATTTTTTTAATTAAATTTCATTTGTATAAGGCAAAACAAAATATCTAAAAGTAAATATATTAAATTAACTTTCATGTTAAAGTATTTATGTTGAAGAATATTTTCCAACAAAATCCTTAACCTAGTGTAAATGGACATTATATTTAATTTGAACTAATATTAACCATGTTTGAAAACTATATTTCCAAAAACAATAATTGAATATGACATCAAAGAAACACACAGGTCACTAGGGTGAACAAAAAAAACTAGAAAAAAATAATCATGAAAACCAAATCGTGAAACAAAACCAATTAAACTGATTAGAATTTAAAAAAAAACAACCAGTTTGGTTTGGTTTCAGTTTTACAAGTCTGAAACTGAAAAAAAAAAAAACGAATAGGAAAAAACCAGAAAAAAATTGAGTCAAGCTTGTTTTTGTTCTAAAATAACCGAACTAAATAGAAATCACTCAATTTGAATTGGTTTGGTTCAATTTTGGTTTTTTTTCAAAAATCAATTTAGTTATTTTTTTTATAAAAACTAAACCGAACTGAAAATGATCATCCCTACAATCACCATCCAGGAGATTTCACTCTATCGTGTGACTCACTTAATATTATATAAGGCTAAACATATTAGAAATATTATCTAAAAATAAATATTTTTAATTTTTGAACTAAATTTCATTTGTATAAGGCAAAAAAAATATTAAATAAATATATTAAATTAACTTTCATGTTAAAGTATTTATGTTGAAGAATACTTTCCATCAAAATCCTTGACCTAAATGTAAATGGACATTATATTTAATTTGAACTAATATTAACCATGTTTGAAAACTATATTTCCAAAAGAAATAATTGAATGAGACATCGAAGAAATATACTAGGGGTGAACAAAAAAATTAAAAAAAAATAATCATGAAAACTAAACCGTGAAACAGAACCAATTAAACCAATTAGAATTGAAAAAAAAACAACCAGTTCGGTTCAGTTTCGGTTTTACAAGTTTGAAACTAAAAAAAAAAACCAAAAAAAAATAGAGTCAAACCTGTTTTTGTTCTAAAATAACCAAATTGAATTGAAATCGATCGGTTTGAACCGGTTTGGTTTGGTTTGAATTTTTTAAAAAACTAATTTAGTTTTTTTTATAAAAAAAAAACCGAACTGAAAATGATCATCTCTATAGTCATCATCTAGAAGATTTCACTCTATCATGAGGCTTAATATGAGCCATGCACAAGGGTTGCTTTCCACAAAATCAATAAAAATTAGATCCAAGCTATGTTTGCTATTATGATTTGGTGCGATTTAAGTTATTTTTAGGTTAACCACAACTTCAAAAGTTGCTTAGGTTTCTTATCTTAAATTATGCTAAAAATTAAAATTTTAAAAAATATAATTTATATCTTTTTTTAACTTGTTTTTGCAAACTATAATTATAAAAATTAACCTAATACCAAAGAAACGCTTAATTTCACAACTGGTGTTAGAAAATAATATAAACTATAGATTAGAATTTCACCCAACAACTTAAACTATTGGGTTAAAATGGTTTTTTAACATGGTATCAAAGACTTGATGATTATCAAGAAACCATCTCAATCCAACAGCTTAAGTTTTCAAGTAAGATTCAAAGAAATGATTTATATTATTTTCTAACACATTCCCTTAAGTGAAAGCCTAATAGTTTAAGTTGTTAAATGAGATCCCAAGAAATGATTTATATTATTCTCTAATAATGATCAAGCGGTTACGAGTTTGAATTTCATCATCCTTATTTATTTGATAAAAAATAAGTATAAAAAGTATAGGCATGTGCAAGTTTCAAGCTTAAAGTGCTTTCACTTAAAGGAATGTCTTATAGAATAATATAAATCATATATTAAGATCTCATCTAATAGTTTAAGTTATTGAATTAAAATGATTCTTTGACAGCTAGAAACTGATATTTAACTATCCATGTAGAAGGTTAACTATCCATGTAGAAGGTGTAAAGGATTGCTCTTCCTCGAGTATATGTAGTTACTTGTTAAAGAACAATTTCAATTTAAAAAATTAAATTGTTAGGTAAGGTATTAAATATAATTTATATTATTCTCTAACATGTCCTCTCAAATAAAAATATTCTGTAACATATCTCCTTAAATGTTTGGGTTAGAAACTTGTAAAAGTTTATATTATCTAAATAGTAAAATTTAAATTCATTACTACTTAATTATTAAAACTATGATATTATGTCAAATAATTATATCAACTTAAAAGTTTAAATTATTAAATATTATTTATATTATTATGAGTAAATTCACAATCACTCGTGGGAGCGGCTCCACCGAAGGATTTGTTACCATAGAAACGCTAGCCATTACATCAGCGGACGTGTTGAAAACTTCGTGTTAGGGTTTGGCTAACAGAATGCAGGCAAATTCTATGGTACAACCAGTTTGCTGCTAGGACAAGGATGGAGGAGGGGATAGCCTTACCATCACAAACCACCGACAAGTGCAAGAACATTTTCTCGCATTGCTTACCATCATCCTCCAGCTCAACCAGTTATCTCAGCTTCAGAGACGATGTCTCAAAGGCTATGAAATTCTTACCAAGGCTACAACCATCACCGATTCGACTTGCAGCCATGCTATGATTTTAGTAATTGTAGCAATGGCAATATTACGTTGCTTTTCTGAAGATTAGTATCTTCTTCAGCGGTGGAGATTGATGGTTCGGGTGTTTTGGCTTGGCCCCTGTGAAAGGTATATATGACAATATCGTGCTTGACATTTAAAGGGGAATAATGGAAATTCAGCAATTTTTGGAAATTATCAGCAGAAGACAGACGAGGTGGTCTGTGAGCAGGCTGGTACGTAGCTGTAGCAAAAATTATTCGGAAAATTGAAGCAAATTCATATAAGAAGATCCATCAGCATTGTGGGCTGAAACAAACTAGAGTTAAAGTGTGAAGAAGAGAGCGAGTGTTTACCTGTATGGCAGCAAGTTCTTGAACAGAGGAGGGCTTTCCTCCTCGTGGTTTTAAAGCTTAAAATATTTGTTAGTTACTTTTTAGTAATGAATTTGATTGATCCATGTAATTCCCTTGGAAGGACACTGAGAGGCTAAAATAGGCTATAAAAGAATTAGAATTCTCCTGTGTAATGTTATCAGAACCGAATGATTATTTTAGAAAATAAAAACAATTTAACTCTTTATTATTGTATATCTCTCATCTGTAAAGATTCACCAATCCACCTCAAATAAGTTGGCTATTTCAATTTGTAACCAGCAAATATGCACAAATCTTCCTATAATCCAGCAACAAAAACTCAAAATAACTCTTTTATCTTTTTGTAACAAAAATACTAATATATAAACTTAGTTGAGGAGGTATAACTTAATGAGGTAAGCTAATTTACTTATTGGAGATAATCAGTTTATGTTCTATAAATCTTAGGGTGATTTGAAAGCTTATAAGAATATTAATTTTAAAATTCAAAAAATTAGTCAATATAAGTATATTATTATTAAATTTAGGATCCGTAAGAGGTAAACACAAGTTAATTTAGATATCCAGTTTAATAAAATAAAATAAAATAAAAATAAATATATTAAACTAAGCTAATAATTTATTACATCAGTTAAGTATAAGATAGGGAGCTACTTTAAATTTTTATTTCTTGATTATAGGAGGATTTGTCGCAAGTTAGTTGCAAGTTGAAACAGTCAACTTGAGTGGCTTGATGATATCCTGTACAGCCTAATTCAAAATCTTAAGACAATATTCAAATTAAAAAAAAAAAAAAAAAAGGCAGTGGTACCATTTGGTATTACGAATGAGGTTCCAGCCGACGTTCATGATAAAGCAAGCCGAAGACAATAAGAGCCCAAGGATTAGCAAACATTAACAAAAATAAAGGAAAAGAAAAATAAATTAAAAGGGAATGGGTTTTTATTGTACTGTTACTCAAAAAAACAATAGGAAAGTTTTAGTTTTATTTTAATTTTATTATTTAATTTATTAAAAATTAAAATTTATAATTTATTTAATTTATTTTTTATAAGACTATATCATTTTCATAACTTGAAATACAGGTTTAACGAGTCAACTTGATTGATTAGAGTTGTTGTTTTTTCAATTGATTTTTTTTTAATTTTATTTTTTAATATTGAATTGATTAAAAATTAAATTTTTTTTACTTTTTATGATATTATTCTCATCTAATGAGTTTGACAGGTTAACTATATTTGACATAAATTATTTTTTGTTTTTTTAATTAAATATTTTTTTAATTTTATTTTTCAATAATAGTTTGATTGGAAATTAAACATTATAATTTGTTTTAATTTATTTATTATCAAGTTATTTGGATCTTATAATAACTCTGTTTCGGATTCAATATATTAAAAAGATTAAAATATGCACAAATTATATTTTAATCTTTTAAATTAATCAAATTATTTCAAATCAATCTTATATAATTAAAAAGATATTAATAATAATTAAATCTTTTTTAAATCTTTTAAAAAATATTAATTCCATTTATGGCTAGAAACAAAGTTGAAAACATCTTTGTTTAGACTATTGAAAATAGATTTGTTTAAGAGTTTGATTGTGATTGTTTTTTAATTAATATTTTGTGCTAAAATATATATTAATAATATTTTTTAAAAATTATTTTTGATATTAACATATTAAAATAATTTAAAAATATTAAAAATAAAATAATTTTATTTTAAAAAATACTTTTAAAACACATAAATAAAATTACAAATCCCAGCCTGAAAGCAAAAGAAAAGAAATGATGCAATCCACCACTTCTACAAGCTGCCCGTAAAAGCTGGGGACAAGTCGACAGCCATGAAAACATTTGTCATAATTGCTAAAAAGACTTGCCTGCGTCATGTTTTGTGTCCAGTCAAGCTCTCAATTGTCAAGATTGTTGGCATGGCCCCGACTTTAAGTGTTGTCACTGCCAGCCTGCCTGTTTCTTGAAGGATCCCATTCTGTCCCAATTCCCAAAGCATTCAATTCCAGCCCAAAACTATCAACGGTAAAAGAATTGAGGGGAAATCACAAGAACAGTCCAAGCAGGCTCCTCTTATTGCGACAAAGAAGAACCTTGGACCGTTAAATTGATTGTTCATATTAAAATTAAAAAAAATAATTTTAAAAATAAAAAGTTCTTAATCTTATAAAAAACTATAAAATCCAAATCAATCTAGTATAACATCATCTTAATCTTAATATTTAAAAAGAAAGAGCAAAATAATCACTTTATTTGGTTATGGAAGCCCCCCACAAACAATTACTTATGGCAGTTGAAAGGAGTTTGTACAATCAAATCAAATCAAATGCAGAAAGACAATCTTTCTTTTTTCATTTTCATGATCTTCGGCTATGGAGGTAGCCATGCTCAAAATCATGTCTGCACTTGTGTTCATTATAAAAGTTTTAAGCTTTTCGTTTTGTAATTGCCGACCCAAAGTTCTTGATTGGTTCGTGAAGGTGGGCGGCGGGTCCAACTCTATCTGAGGACAATAAGAAAAGCAAAGAAGAATATAGAAAGAAATAGGAGAGTAAAAAGATTTTATTCTCCACTCATAGAAGTATTTTCTAATCAATTGAAGATTAAATTATTTTTCAGGCCATCTAAAAACTTTATTTTCTTAATAAATCTTTCAGAAAGCTTTCTTCAAGGTTTGAATTTTCTTGTTTGAAAAAACATTAATAAATATACTTTTTTAACTACAAGATAACCATTTAGAAGCTCTAAATACTTAGATTTTAAACAAATTTTTCTTTTTAAATACTTCAATTTCAATTTGATGTATCATGAAAATAATATTTATGTTATAAAATTAAATTTAATTTTTATTAATATAAATATTCCGGTCAGTTTACATATATTTTAATTAATTATATAAATCTAAAGTTAATTATTATATAAATTTTTAAAAATTTCTTAAATTAACCTTATAATTATTAAAAAATAAAATTAATATCTAATTAGTTGGGTACCCATTTCTAAATTCATTTTTTCACTTCAATTAAATATGGATAATTTTGTAACTAATTAACCATGAGACAAGTTATAGCTTCGTGACACCGTCCGAATAAAATATAGATTCTTGATTCACTCATGGGCTATGAAAAAAACAATTAGGTAAGCATGTAAAGTTGGACTCTCTTTGTCCTTTCATGGATGACAGGTATAAAGGCAAAAGCAATATTTTTAAAATCAATAAGAAATTGAGCTGTAGAGGAAAAGGAATCCTTCGCCAAGTAAAGCTGAACTCTCTTGTCCGTTCAAGGATAACAAGGCATAAAGAAATATATTTTTTTTATCTCGACAAGACATTGAGCTAAGAATGGAAACTCTTTACTGGTGATTTAGTATATGTTACGTATTGTGGAAATTTTTTTGATTGTTGATTGAAAAGATAGATTAAAAAAACTAAAAATTATAATTTTTTATTAACCAAGGTTTTAAAAGGGAATTTTTAATAACATCTATATAATTTTATAATAAATCTTGATTAATCAAATGCTTTTAAATCTATGATTAAAGGAAAACACGGATCGCACACAAAAACAAATAAAACCTGTGGAAAAATTTTCATTAACACGTAACAAATAAATGGGCAATAAAAAATAATTAAAAAAAGTAAAGTCATTACTATTTTACAAGGACCTTAGACACATTACAATGTTTATTGAAATAGAATAATGATGTTTTTGTTCTTCTTAAAAAAACTTGCAATTAGAAGTAAAATTATATTTTCAAAGAAATCCATTGAATACTATTAGTTAGGGATAAATTGACTCACTATATTTTTTTTGCATGGTGAAATGATTTTATTGCTTTAAAGGTAAAAATAAATATATAATTTTGGTTCAAATTTTTTTTCTTTACACTATTATTTTCACAAGAAAATTATGACCATACCCTTGAAATGCAAAAAATAAAACTATTAAACTTGCACAAAGAGCTTTTTTTGTTTTTTCTAGAACAATGAAGTTACATAATCGCCTTTAATACACACAAAAGCATGGTTGCAAGGTTATTTTTTCCCTTTTTTATGGTTATTTTTTATATTTTTTAAGATTAAATTTTTTGATAATTTTAAAAAATAAAATATTATTATAAAAAAAATATTAACTTGTGCAACACACATGTTAACATATAATGAATTCTATACTTTTCAGGAGATGCGCGAGCGACCTTTCGAATATTAAAATTAGTTATTTACAATGACGCTTTAAATGGTGTGTCATCTTTTTTGTGCTGGTGAGGTGCATGTGCACGAAAAAGGTGTAAATGGGTTATAGTTTTTATTTTTATCAATTTTTATTTTTATTTTTTATTATTTTTAAAGTTTTTTTTTTAATTTCTTGTATATGAATTGTATTTCATTTATTTTTTTATCCATTATGATCTTTATTTTTTATTGCTTTTTTTTTTAGTTTTACCCTTTATTGATTTTTTTCATTCCTTATCATTTTATTTTATTTATTTATTTTTATTTTCTTATCTTTTCTTATTATTTTTTTATTTTCTCCTTGATTTTTTATTTCCTTTTATTTTTTCATCGATCTTATTTCTTATCTTTTAATTGTTATTTTTTAATTTTTTTTCATCTACTTTTTAAATTTTATCGCCCATTTACTTTCTTTCATTCACTTTTTATATTAGATTTAACTCTTATTGTTCTATTTTTATTTGTTTTATTTTTTAATTTTTCTATAATTAAAATTTTCACTTTATGATTTTTTTATGTAAGTTTTTCTATAAAATAATTCCCATCTCATATGACATGAGTCATTATTTTAGAATATTAGTTTGATTTAAGTATAGTTTTGTATAGATTCTTTATTAAAAACATTTATTTCACTTTCATTATATATTGAATTATTTGTACTTAAACTTTGTTATACTTTCCCACTTGTCTCTTATAGGTAATAATAACAGGCATTAATAATCAAGTGCATGCTTAGCTCAAAAGGAGAAAAAAACAACACAAAACATTTCATCACAGGAACATGAACTGGGCTTGAATCAAGGATCTATATATCGACCATATAGATCGGAATCCCAAAAAGAGGCGAAAATGTTGACCCCACGATCCCATTTCCCATCTGGACAAATTGACACTTACCACAAAAATCTACGCAGTGCACAATGTCCCCTAAACATATCAAAGCCTGACATCACGGCGGCACCAAATCACGCCACACCTAACCATGACAACCACATTACTACAAGGCGACGGACCCTTGCAGAATGGCCCTCCCATTCACTAGACCCGTTTTAACTATTTTTTTATTCTAATATTAAAAATAAATAAATAACTTAAAAAATTATTTTAATTTATTCTCAAAGAAAAAAACTTTCAAAAAATAATATAGAACATTACTGTAAACACCCGTTAAAGCTTATCGTGGCCAGCCACATGCTGCACATGGTTGGCCTCTTGCTTTTATCGTAATATTTAACACGGCCAACTAAATTAAACGATGATTTATTAGATTAATTTTAGAACAATGTCATTTATGTAATTTAAAAAGAAATATAATTAATTAAATAGAAAATCCTGAACGAATCGATTAACTTATAGATTGATAACCACATGGCAGCCTTCAATTTATATTTTTTTTTATTACTACATTGAATTTCTCTAAATAGAAAGAAATTAAGCATAAAAAGTCACATGGAGCAGGGAAGAAACCGACATTGTTTTTGGTTATTTATATTTTGGATTTTTTTAACATTGTTATTTTCAACCATTTTTTTAATTATTATTATCTACAACAACCACCAATCCCCATTGTTTGTTAGGAATAAAAAAACCCAAATCCCAAAACTAAATAATTAAAAAAGAAATACCAGCCATCTCCAGCCCTTCAATCCTCCTCTTCATCGCCAGACAAATGATGCTCCACCTTAGCAAACCCCGACCCACGCGCCAAACCCGTCGACGGGGAATCAACAACACGCGCCGTCGACATTTCCATCTGACAAACCCTAACTGCCCCAATCAACCTCTCCGGCAACTCCTCCTCCGTCTGCGCCTCCACTACAAACCCCATATCGATGGTGACATGTGCCGTGTACCGCAATGCGAGATGCAAAATTGCGGCAGCAATTTTCGAGCTGCCAACATCAACATCAATCTCGAAATAATTCCCACCCCTATGGTAATTAATATTTAAGGCTTTACCTAATAAACACGCGCTGTAATTTCCCACCGTTTTTTTCACCACCCAGGGACCCTTTTCAATCCGGTTCACGATCTTGAACCGTTGATTCCGAAATGCATCATCGCCGTTGATGAATCTATATAGGAGGGAATCGGACGGTAGAGGATCTTCCGATGCGAAGTAGAAAACGGCGCTGTGCTGGTCTTTACCGGGGACTTGAAGGTTGATAGCAAAAATGAAGGACTTGAGGGACTTATTTTGGGATTGTGCTTTCTTTAAGGCGTTTGCCACGCGATTATCTGGACGAGCGAGTACGTTGTCGAGTTTTGTGCTCGATTTGAGCCAGTCCATACCGGCGGGTGAGAGTAGGTAGTCGCCGGAGGGGGATTTCTGTTTTTTGATGAAGTAATTTTTTGAACGTAGAGAGAAAAGATCACCTGGTGGTGACGCCCATCCGTTAACACCAGTGTGTAAGTCCACGTGGCGGAGTGATCCACCGTTAATCGATTCGGTGATCCAACCGGGTGTTGATGATGATCTGGAGGTTGTTGATTCCGGACCGGAGCTCCGGTGTTTGGTTGTGTGCATGATGTTTTTTAAGGCTATCTCTCTCTGCCACCCCCTCTCTCTCCGTAGGAATTCTTCTCTCTGTGCTGGGACTCTTTTTTGGCATGAAAGTGGAGTGCAAGGATGAGTGAGGGTATTATGGTGCTTGGGGAGGATCGAGAAATGGCACTGGGTTTGTCGCAAATTACATGATGAGCCATTATTGTTGAAGTTATATATTTATTTGGTCACTTAGCTGTAATTTTGTGTTGCTTTGATCCTCTCAAATTTCTTGTCACGATTTTGTCCCCTCGCTTTTATGCTAAAATAACACAGGTGACGAATTATTGGAGAAACAACATCCTTTTATGCTAGTTATAGTTTCCAAACACACGGCATGTATAAAAATATAATATTAATTATAAAAAATTAAGTTGTTGTAATTATCATATTCATAAAATTGAAATACAAATAAATATTATTTAGATCTAAATAGTACTTTTAAGTCTAGATATGAAAATTGCTAAATAAAAGATATTCTCATTCTAATACTTTCAGTGTCTATTTAACATTATGTTTGCTTATGCTTTTAAAGATATTATGAAAATTATTTTTTTATAAAAAAATATTAAATTAATAATTTTTAAGTGTTTGTAAACACTAAAATTTCAACAAGTCTAGTTTATGATCTAAAGATCTCCATGACCAGATAAATTAAATTTATTAGTTTTGTGCCCAGATTATATTAAAAACTCAGTTCAAATATATATTTATGATTCTTACTTTAATTAATTGACTTCTAACAAATAATACTTTAAATAATTTTCATAACATTTTTCCTAATAATTTATTTATTTAAAGAACATTTGAAGTAAATTACACTTAATATATCTATGAATAGACAACAAAGTTATCAAAATAAAAAATAACAAGCAAAAAGAAAACAAGCATAGAAGGATAAGAGGTAAAGACTATTAAGCAGCACAGTTAAAATTTTTGAGCTATGTGAATATATTCTTATCTAAAATAAGATCCAAATATGATCGCTAATCAAAGAATTCATACATATGAAGAGTATTTTAGAAGAGTTTTTATATTTTATTGTACTCAAATTTATTACTGTAATTCTGAGATATTTTTAGTGAAATGGACCTTCACGATGAAATGGGCGGCATGTTCAAAAAAGACAAAGTAAGGAGATGGTGATAGGTTAAGAAATAGTGAAAGGACCATAATAAAAAAGAAGTAAGAATAAAAGGACCAAATGCATCATTAACCCATTCAGGTGACGTGTCATTGCATGCCAGATTAATTTAATTGTGCTTTTGTTTTATCACACCTGGGTTCTAGCGAGATTCCCTTCCTCAAAATAAAAATAAATAAATAAATAAATAAAATTAAATGACTCCATGCCAGAGCCACTGCCATCTCTGTTGATGTATGATATCGACAAAGCATTCATTATCATCAGATTTCGAAAAGTAATTCAATTTGCTGACGCATGATTTACTGACTACTGACAACCATGAATTATTTCTGTGTTTTCAATTTCATCGTCAAAAATTGTAAGGTAAGATCATTAGATGCTTTTTTATATATATTTGTTGATTTTATTTTTATTTTTATTTTTCCAAATAGCAACTAAAAAATAAGTAAAGTTTAGAAAAGTAACACACGTTTAAAAGTATTTTTTTAAATAGTATATTTAATGAGGTGTGTTGTTAAAAATAGTGCAATCAATAATTTATTAAGAATATTTTTTAATTTTTAAGTTTAATTTAAAACTTAAAATAATACTTATCATCTAGAAATTAAAATATATATTTTATTGACCTGATTTTAGTCTCAATAATAATTTCTTAAAATTTTAACAGGGTTATTTGACCTATTAGGTTAATTATTAATTATTATAGTTAATTATAGTTAAATTAAAATTCAATAGGATTCTTTGATAGGCTAGTTGTAGTTAATTAAAATTTTAATAAGATATTTTAAATTAGTAGGTCAATTAATAATTATAAATAAAGTCCAGGAATAAATCATGTTAGTGAATCAATTAATTAAAAGTTTTGAGAAAAATTCCTCATATATAATTGATTAAAAAAGATAAATATTGAGAATAAAATGGATAAATCAATTTTTTTATATGGTATATCAGTAATGTATAATAATTTTGTTTAGAAAAAGGTAAGGATGTCATTTGGGTTTATGTTTTTCTAGTAAATAATCGGTTAAAAATAGATAAATATTAAGATTAAAAATAGATAGAAGAGATCTTTTTATTTGGTACATTATTAACGTACGAGTAGATAATTTTATTTAGGAAGGATATATAAAAATGAGATTTGGGTTCATATTTATTTGGTAAATTATTAATTTTAATTAAAAAATTAAAGATATAAGAAAAGCTTGTATATTTCTCTCTCTTTTTTTTTAAATAAGAAAGCTTTGGAGTTGGGAATGGATTGGATTATGTTGTTTTTAATAGCAAAACTCATAAAAATATGTTTTTTTTTTAAAAAAGGATAATGTTTCCTTTTCAAAACTATTTTTTCTTTTGCAGGTGCTATTTTCAAAAAACACTCCATAATTAACCTGATTCAAGTGAATTTACATGCATTACAATTATATAGTCATTTATATGCATTAAAATTATATATATCTATGTGAGAGATCATCAATGTCACAACTATAATATTAGTGAAAATTGTATATTTTACAGTCTAATACGAGGTTTAGATTCTAGTCATATAGAGAGAAATCTCTGGAGGCATGTCAAAATAATTTTCTCAAATTAATCCTAATTAATATTAAATTTAGCATGGGCGTATAAATTTTATTACATGCATCCCATGGTGATTAATGAAAGATACGTAAATGGGAAACATTTATTTGCTTACAAATAAATACCCATTTTATAGTAATTAAAAAAAAAACCAATTAAGACCAAATCTATTATTACGACCTTATGAATATTCATAGTGTAGAATATTAGTTGAGAGATTAACTTAAATCAATTAAAATAAAAATAAAAATATTAAACTGAATCTTGACAATATCTAAAGTTTTTAGGTTTTAACGAGTTAATTTTTTTTATTTGTTTTTATAACTTGATTTAAGCTAGATTTTAGATCGATTTAATTTCAAGTTCAATTAAAATTAAGAAATATATTATTAACATTGTTAACATTATTACTAACTACAATTCTTTCATTATCACCTGTAAAATGAATTCAATAAACTAGGAGACATGAATATTATCTTCCCACGTTCGTGCATACGATACTTTCTTTTGTGCTTTGCTTTAAGAACAAAAAATTGGGAATGGAAAATTCAAAGAATTTGAATATTTAAGATAATCAGTGCCGAAAGGGATATAAATCAGCATGAATCCATGCATATCAAAGAACAGCCTGGCGTCGCACTTCTGTTCCTTTATCTTTTTAATTAATTATCATATCCTTTTCTATTCAATTAGCCTTAAGCTTCAAGAAGGCAACAAGAGTCCCTTTTTATTCAATTTCAGGAATTGACTTCAGCTAAAAAAAATAAAAAAAGTGAAATTAATTTTTTAATCGGATTTTTCTGGATTAATAATGTGGTTGGAGTTTATTTTTAACTAAAAATGCGTGAAATTAATGTTTTTACTAATAAAGATTGTAAAAAGACTATTTTTTTAATGAATGAGTTAATTAAACATTAACAGCCTTTTGACATTTCTAAGATGAATTGGAAGTAATTTTAAGACGTATATGCTTTTAGAAGTCCAAAATATCTATGCAAATCAAGTAGGTTTGCTTTATTTCTTTTTAATTTTTGGGTTGGAATATTTTGTATATAAATAAATTTATTTTCTACACTGTGTCTCAGTGGTGTTTAGTGTTGTGAATCAACTGTATTTTTTTTAAATTTTTTTGAATTGTATTAATATATTAGTTTAATATATTTTTTTAAAAATATTTTAAAAACGCTCCAAGTAATTATTATATCATTTCCGACTTGAAATTGTAAACTCAGAAAACTCATTATCGAAAAATTAATCTAAATTTTCAATTTAAATTAAAAAAAAAACATTAATTTAATTATACGGAATAGATACGTTACTCAGTTGATCCGACAATGCTTGGAGTCGAAAAGTAGGCCCCGAAATCTTGAAAAGAAGAAGAAACAAGGGCAATAATGTAATTTTAACAAGAACAAGAGGTTTTAAGAAATGAGAGAGACGCGTGGAAAATGGGACGTTAACCTTGATGAAGTACCAGCACTTTTTTCATCGATGTTAGCGTTCAAGATAGCGACACGTGGTAGAATATGGAGTCAGAGGGCATTAACGAGGAACTTATTAGAGGATTTCCGATGCATAACTAAAATGAATAGTTAAAAATAAAAAATTAATATTTTAAATTTTATTTATTTATTTTATATACTGAGAAGTCAAATAAAATATTAAAATATTTTTTTTATATAAATACTATTTTTATATATTTTTTTAAAGAGCTAAAATTAATAAAATAGAACCATTAAAAAAATAAATTAATTAAATATAGATATGTAAAAAACATAATATTAAATATATTAAAAAATAATAAAATATTTATTTTTTTATTTTAATATAAATGACTTTTAAATGATTTTTTTTATTGGAATAGATATAATAAAATAAGTTATATTTATATTATTTAAAATATTATTTTATTAATTTAGTTTTTTAAAATAACATTTTAGATTGAAGATGGTGTTAGCGTCACCCATCTTTGATCCAAACAGAGTCACCATGGAAGTTTGTGCCAACACGTGGAATTACTGCTCACTGCTTGCCCATAACCCTCGTTGACAAGATTCATTATTGTTTTCACTTTCTATCCTATGGTTCACAAGTGGCCCACAATACGCCACATTCGGATCATAATGTAATAAAAGTATACCATGCCTACGTGATAATAATGTTTTTAAAAAAGTGGAAAATTTGGGTTTCATATCGTTTCAATAATTTTTATTAATTTAATAATATAATTAAAAAAAGTTAATGATAAGAAGGAAAAATCCAAAAAAAAAGCTAATAACTATTTAAAATAAATAAATGTTTATACATAAAATGAAAAGGACCCACTAAATATTTTTAAAAGATATTAACAATCTCATTTAATAATAATAAAAAAATTGAATCTGAATAAGATAAAAAAATGAAAGAAATTCAAAGTTGAATCACCATAAAAATAAATATTCAAGAATTGAAAAAAATTAATTAATTTTTAAAAAATATAAAAAAAACTTGAGTTAATCCAAGTTAATATTCAAGGATCGAAACAAATCAATTAAATTTTGAAAAATATAAAAAAAACTTGAATTAATCCAGGTTAACTTGATTAACTCACAACTTGAAATATGAAATTAAAATAACTTCAAAAAAAATCACAAAACTCAAGAATTAATAATCTAATATCAAATGATAAGATTAAAAATAAATATTAATAAAAAAATCATTAAAAAATTAAAATTAAATTAAGTTAATCCTTAGAACTCATGACCTGAGTCATGAGACCAAGATCATCTAAGAAAATGCAAACATGAGCAAAATTTCTATTCATTCAAAACTAAAAAAAAAATTGAAAATCTAAATAAAGAGGACCTAACTCGATATAAAAACTAAATGAAAAAATATTGATGGACTAAATTAAAAAAATAAAATAATATAGGAATAAAAAAAATCAAAATAGAAGAAAAAATTAAATTAAATAAAATATTCAATGGAAAAAATGAAATAAATAAACAAAAAGGACAAAAAAATTACAATACCAAATGAGGAAAAAATTAAATATGAAAAATAAATAAAATAAAATATTAAAAAATAAAATTAAAAACAAATAATAATTAAAAAAAAAAACAAAAATGGATGAAACACAAGCTTACATGACATAATTGTTTTTTTCAAGAATTAGCGATGAAAAGAAGGGCAAAAAAAGAAAGAAGAGGACAAGTCAACCAAAACTCAATTCCTGCTCACCTAATAAAATATAGACACTATAAGAAATCCATCTCTACAATCCACGTTAAGATTTGAACCCTCTTTCTCCCTTTCTGATCGATCCCAAAATACATAATTATTAAAAAAAATAAACATGACATAATAAGACATGATGGCTATGTTTTTGTTTAGTTTATGTAATATTTCACATAAACTTGAACAGTAAATCACATGTTCAATAACGAATTGGTATTGGAAGAAACGCATTTTTTTTCTGCATTATCTATGCAAAGGTACATTCATAAACTATACAGGTCTGCAGGGCAGAGTGTAAAGCATGCATGAAATCACCAAATTCGAGAAATAAAAGATTATTATTAATTAACATTGGCTTGACTTCAAGGCACCATGTGCCAATCTTCAAAGGAACGACCTAGTTAGCTAGTTGTCTTGGGCACCCATCCTTGCACATTTTATATCTTCTTTATTGCCTGTCTTCTTTTTCTTATGCATAGCTATAGCATTGACAAACCAGACCATCTCGATAATCAATACCATAACCAAGATTTTCGCTGATGATTTGTCTCCTTCTCCATTAAGAAAATTGAAGGGTTGGGTGAGGAGAAGGAAATTCTAACTAGGCCATACAAAGCCAGACCATTCACGGCCAGGACGCGAACAGTCCCATCTTCGAGCATACAAAGTCAGCACCACACACAGCCACTCAACATATACACAACAAATTCATATTCTCCATGCTTCTTTTTATTTTTTTATACATTGTTTTCTCCTTGCACATTTATTAAAGCATTGAAAGGTCCCTGCTCCAGCAAGAGGCTAGTTAGTACAAGATCCAGAAAAAATCTATTTTTATGTGAAGTTTTCTCGTGATTTCATAAGATTCGGTAACAAGCGTTGACATGCACCTTACCAATAATAATGCTTTGATGATTCAATACATGATGATCTGGGGCATGCTATAAATGTTCATAGAGGAAGGCAAGCATGCCTCTAGAGGAAGTAAGCTATAGTATATTACGAACTGCCTTTAGGGTTAAGTTTTCTACTAAAGAGGTTCTATTTCTTTATAGTTTAATTTTCCTTCTTGTTTAAGCTGAGTTTTCCCTTCTTTCTTGATTTAATGAAGGAATCTTACTTTCGGTTCCAAGCATTGCTTTAGTGCATGGCCCTCCTTGCATTCAGTAAGATAAGATAACCAAGGTTTAAACCTAGCCACCCATTGAGGATTATAAGCGACTGATCTTGTGGCATAATTGAGGTCACCTACACTTGCGAGGCTGACTCACTCATCACTAAGCTTATGAGAAAAGTAATATTTTCTTCCCTTTCAGTTCTAAACAACGATGAGCAAATTAATCGAATTATTTATAAAATTGATTGTCTACATGCTGTAATGAATCTTATTGCCGCATGAACCAGCTCCGAAGGGGCATAAACAGGTTGTCAGTGCTGTTTTAAAAGACAAGGCACCTAATACTACAAGGAAAAGAGAGAATTATACCCCATTGCGTTATTGGTTACCGAAAAAACCTAAGGCCGCCTTGATAAAGCCAGCCCAGTGCTTAATTGTTTAAGGAAATCTGCCAAAAAAGGGCATGGAGACCCAACTCGGGAAGCAGCCATGGTTGATCTTTTTCAACCTCGATAGATTTATTTCCCTAATACCTGGCTTTGTGAAAAGAAGCACACAATGCAAAGATGGGACTTCTTAGTTTCCTGCCTAATGCCTACGCTTTTACAGCTGAAATCGTGGACCACCTTTGAATCCTCTTCGTCTAAGTCTTCTTCTTATTCTTTGGGATATGAGAGCAAACCATGATCCATGATCCATAAAATGATGTGATTTCATTTTGTCAAGGTCCAAAACATGAGCTAATAAAGTGAATTAAATTCTATTCAACAGAATTCAATCCATTCATAAAACAAACTCAATTCCACATGTTAATAAACTATGCCTGTCCACGAGGAAGTTGATTTGAGGAACAATAAAGAAAAGGAAAAAAGGCAGGTAAAATAGATGATAGATTTGATGACTGAACTCTGATAGCTGTTAAGGTTTAAATTGAGCAATGGAGCACCTTACACCAACCGATTGAATTCCAATCACTTTCAAAACTAATCAAATGAACTCATAATGAGACGGGGGGGAACCCGTAGACGATCAATAAAAAATCTCATAACAATTAATAGATGATCACTGTGCAAACACATTCACATCTTCCTAATTCATGCTGGAATAATAGACAATGGTTGCTAAGCAATGAACATGCAGAAATGTCTCTTTACAACAGCTCAAGACTTCAAATTTAACCATTTGTTCAGTTAACAGCAGGATTTGAGTACCTGTATCAATAAAGATGACCATGTACTCAAACAAAGGTAAGCAATAGGGCATGCATGATTCAACATCACGCAAACAGTTATCAAAGAATCTGATCGTTACAACATCACAACCAAAAACTGGGCACTCAACAATGTTATATGAAGTACCAACCCTAAAGTCAAGGAATATGTAGCAATTTTGATATACAAAAACACAAAGCCTATGTGGTAGCCAAATGCAGCCCATCATGAGCTTGTATTTGACGTTGGAAGAACTCGTATTCTGCATTTTTTTTAAAAATACCTGCAAACAAAAAATAAAAATGGTTAGCCCCTTTATAATGGATGCATATGAGGGGCAAGAACCAGAAACTCATTTCCATTCCAAACAAAGAAGTTAGTGATATCTTGCACCAAAATTATAAGACCAACAAAAAGACTTTTGCACAAGCTCAATGAAGAAATTATTAATCCTTTACTGTAATGGTTTTCCTCGCAAGACCTTATAGCAGTCACAGAACTGACTGGCAAACAAGGGTCCAGCAACAAGGACCACTGATTATCATGAGGTTAATCGGTACATAACCCACATCCACTTTTCACAAGTCTCCTGTCTCCAAAGTACATAAGTAAACCAAACCAAACAAGCATGTTCTGTCTATGATCTTCTACAGCCATGGCTAGGACTCCAAAATGATGGAAGTTTGAAAGTCAGCGAGTCCCATGTTTGGGTAAAAAATATCACATTCCACTCATGTCTACCCATACATGATATCCAAACGAATTATCTCATCACAAACTTAAACACTCATTCTTGCCATCAAAAAATCCACACATGGAAAATGAAACATCTAATTTTTACATTTGTGAACATCAAATTCGCTGAACACCACTGATTCTGCATCCATTGATAAGCACCATCAGACTTACATTTGGAGGTACATTTGACAAATCCCCCCATGGCTGACAATCCAATTGAAAACCAACCTAAGAACCTGGTAGTCGTGTATTCCTCTAGAAAATATATACAAACTCCAACATACCTACAGTGGATTTCCTGATAAAAAGTGGCTACAGGAAACCAAACTCAACTTTCCCACCAATTTGGCTTGCGTTCAGTTCTAAATTAAAACAACGAAAGTTCATCGCTGTTTTAAATAAGAGTACGCTATTTTACCATTATTTGCAAACATCATAGCAATCTGGCATCTCTTTAGTAGGAAAACAATTGGTGGTCGCTAATATCAACCTCCAATAACAACTTTTTTTAAAAAAAAAATCCACAGCAAATAGAAAAGGAAAAGCATAAGAATTCATTTCCAAAAGAACCAATTTAAAAAAGCACATACCTTTAGAAAACAACTAACATATATTCAAATACATGTCATAAACAAGAATCCACACCACATTTCTGCAAATAGAAAGTTTAAACCGTTAAACATACAATGAATGTATTTTCAGTTATTCATCACCATAAAACAAGCACAAAAATGGGTTTTCCATTGTGATTTTAGACTGACCAAAAAAAACCCAGCTTCTCCACACAAATCAGAATTTAACATCGCACATTGGCCCAGGCCAGCAAACACATGTTCACTTTCACACATAGCAACACATCATTTCCACATTGCTAGTCCAAATCCCAGTAGACAACAAACAACAAACAAGGAACAAGACAATAACGATACCGGAATCCATTTTTATAATCCAGGCATAAAGTAAAGAAATTAGCCCTAAGCAGGTAACCATCACCTAAAAAAGAGAGTCTTATGGATTCTAAAACCAAGAAATTAACAAAACCAGTAACCCTGAGTAAACTAACCTCCAATCTCATAATTAGCAACAAGTTACTAACCTTGTTCTTAAAACCTCCTCAGTGTCTCTTATTTCTCTGGGGCTGTTTCTCAGTGGCTAATCTGTAAATCCAATAAGCCTAACAACAAAAAATCACACTCCATTAAAAATAACCAGAGATCAAGCCACCATAGAAAGAAATTTAAGTGACAGAGAGAGAGTTAGTTAGTTACCAAAGCAAGAACATGGGCTACAGCGAGGAGAACAACCATGAAGGGTACTAAATCGAGAAACCATGGACGTGGCATTGTGTCTTTCGCCATTTATTGAAGGAGAGCGAGCGTTTGAAGAGGAAAAAAGAAGATCTTGATGGCAGCAGCAGCTGGGTTTTGAAAGGGTTGATCGAGGAAGCTTGGAGAAGAGAGAACAGTGAGGATGAGGACGGGGCTTCTACTTTGTTGATGGAGTGGTTGGGTTGGGCCCCATTGGTTTTGTAAATGGCCCAGCTGTTGTTAAAACGGGTATTATTAGGGCCTTGGAAAAGAGAGGGGGCCCAATAGCCCCGTTGGATTTTATTCCCTTCGTTTTCAATTCACGATATCTGAATTTATCATTTGCTTTTGTTTTCAATCAGACTGTTTAAACCCAATTCCGGTGGATCCGAGACCAGTTTCCAGTCATAAATCAGGTGATTTAATTTACACCCATTTAATTTTTTTTGTTTCTAAATCATATTATTTTGAAAAACAAATCAACAAATTTAACTTAGCCTTTCACGGATTAACTAGGTTACGAATCACACCAAGTCAATTTTTATTTTTATTAAAAAATCACTAACTAACTTATTAAGTCAAGTTAAATTTAAAATATCATATTTAATTTGATTGAATGAAATCATAAAATTTTATACTTTACAAACTTATAAGATATTCGACACACAGTAGATGTTTTTATTTTTTAAAATCAATTTAAAAGGAAAGAAATTAAGGTTAAAAATAAACTAGATCTTCTTCCATTAATTATAAAATAAAAAAAATAAAGTTTTATTTTTAAATTCACATATAAAAAAATTTAAATGTTTTATAAATTATAGGATAGAAATTCATGCATTTATTAAAAAATAAAATTATAACACTCGAAATTAATTAAAAAATAGTTTAAAAAAGAGAGGAGGTAGTGTTATATGATGGGTTGAACGAACTCAATAAAATCAAATAAAAAATTGTTTAAATCAGATGAAATAACACCAAATTTTTAACAAATAAGGTGAATTTGACATTATAGTACAAATTAATAATAGAACTTTATTTATGAAAATAAAATTCAAATTATTAAAAAAATTAGATAGATGACTCATGCTTTGTTATAGACCAAGTTAATTTAGTAATTCCGAGTCATATACCTTACCGAATATAATAAGGTTTAATTTAATTGTATGATTAAAAAAAATGATAATTAGTGTATTAATTTCAATTTAGATTAACACTTGTACCTATAATTCAAGTCATGAGACTGGAATTATCACATATAAAATTCAATTCTCAACAATTTAAAGTTAAAGGATTAAATTTAAAAAATAAAATTAATTTTGAAAAAAGAATTCAAATCAAAAAATAAAAAGCAATTAAAAGAATTAGAAATAATTTTGATATAAAAATAAAATAATATAAAAACCCATAGTCTATCAAAGTTAGCATAAAAAACCTATAAGATAGCTCATAAGGTAAGACTATCCTCGGAGAAAGTAAAATAAAAAATAATAAAAAGTTGATTTCTTAACAAACTCATTGTTAAAAGATAAAATTAAAAAAAAATCAATATGAAAAAGGATTAAAAAAACAATGACAACCCTGATTAATATTCATACACATAACCTGAATTATGAGATTGAGATCATTGCATAAAAAAATTATCAACTCAGTTTTTAAATAATCTAATATTAAAAGATGAAAATAAAATAAAAAAATCAATCTAAAAAATAAATCTAAATAAAAGAAAATGGAAGGACAATATTTTAATTTATAGACTTGAGAAAAAAAATGAAAAGATAATATGTTTTTTTAGCTGGATTACTGTGATTTTCTATGATTAGAGACAAGGAAAAAAAAGAAAATAGAAATCTTTTATTATTATTATTATTATTATTAATGAACTATTATTCAAAATACAACATGTGCACCCTTAACTTGACCCATATGACATAACAGTTGGACTTTTTACATGTCATAGGAGGTTGTATACGCTGCTTATGATGCATATAACTCTTACTTATTAGCAAATATCAATTAATTTTTTAAAATATAATATGTATATTTGTTAAAATATCAAAAAATTGTTTGTTAATATGATTATAACAAAAAAAAAACCTTAATGAAAAAATAAAAATAACCCTTAAAGCTAAGTTAATAATTTTATGAATTTAAGAGTAATTAAAGTTATTTTATTATGCTTTTAACAACAAAAGGACTACAAATCCTGTAAAGGAAAGCTTTATATTTTTTTAACGGCAAATAAGTTATTTATTTTGAAAAAAAAATGTGAGGATCAATTTGTTTTTAATAAATTTAATAATAATTAATGAACTATTAAAAAAAAATATATGATTAGCTAGGTGGTAAAGTGGATAGAGGATATACGGTTTCGATTCAACTTTTTTTACTCATTAATATTAATTGTAAGTTTTATTTTACAAGCACTGTTAAAGGTGTAGAGAATTAGTTTGATGTTTATAAGTTGATTGAAATATTTTATATATGAAGGAAAAAAATTATATTATCCTTAAAATAAGTTAATGAATTTGTTTGAGAAAAATATTAGAAAATAATATAAATTATTTATTAGAATCTTATCTAATAATTTAAGTAGTTAGATTGAGATAATTCTTTAATACTGTAACATAGTTTTCAAAATCATGAATTTAAATTTTATTATTTTTATTTATTTAATATAAAATTAAGCATATAATAATACGAACTTATATAAATTTCAAGTTAGAGATTGTGTTACAAAATAATATAAATTATATTTTGAAATTTTATTTAAAAATTTAAGTTATTGGATTAAAAAGTGAGAGATTATATTAAAAAATAATAAAAATTTAAAATATAACATATTTTGTTTAAAATTAATATCAAAATTTAACTAATAATTTAAATTATTAAATTAAAATAATTATTTTAAAAAATTAAACGAATATTTCACTGCAATTCTTTATTAAAGTGCGAGTTTGTGCCATGGAAACCTATGTCTTTGAGTGTTTTTTTTTTTTTTAAAAAAAAGAAATTGAAATTATAATGTAATTGAAATGGTAATTGTTCCAACGCATATATATCCAGTTATCCACAACTTCATTATGGTGTAACTGTTCCCTACAGTTGCCAAATAGCCCAAACGTGTCAGCTATTGAATGCCCAAGCAGACTCCCTCCCTCCCTCCCAAAAGCCCCCTGCCCGCTTGTCTACGTGTAAGCATTTTGGCAAACACCTACTGCGCAAACTCTCCTTCTGATGCCTTCACTCTCTTCTACTCAATCTTGATGAGATCCCATCTCACCCAATGAGGAATGCCTTTGTCTATCTCAAGCGTCACCGCCAACTCTCTCTTCTCTCCAATGGCAGCGCCTCCACAATCATCCGAAATTTCACTTCTCAGCGCAATCAATTTCCGCATCAAAAATCGTAATTGAATTTTGACTCGAAGAGAATTTTTAGCATTTTTTTAAAGAATTTTAGAGTTTTTCCATCATTTCTCTTGTTTTGTTATTTATTTGTTTTGCAGGTTTTCTACGGCGTATACGAGTGTACACGGCGGAAGGCCATCGGCGGAGTATGCGAAACTGAGGAAAGAATCACTGGAAAGTGAATTTAAACAAGCTCTTAGTTATAGCTCTAAAAAAGATTCAATAATTTATAGATTCGGTCCCTTTTTAGCTTTATATAGAGCAACTATCATTTCTTTTCATGTTTTGAAACTTACCGCCTGGCAGTTGTTCGTACATGACATCAAAAAACGTGCTGTTAAGGTATAGCAATTTTGTTGTTTCTGTCTTTCTTTTATGCTTGATATGTAATAAATTACGTCACTTGTTTGTTTGATTAGTTTAATTATTTTTTTCCAATTTTGATTATTTGAAAAAGAGGAAATTTATTGCAATTGGGTTATGATTTTTGTGCAGTTTCGTGAAACTTTGATCCGCTTGGGACCTTTTTACGTCAAGGAAAGTGCAATTCTTGTGAATTTGTTTGTAATTCCTTTTCCTTCCGCATCTTATGTTGGCATGTGAAGTTATCATGCTAAATGCTACTGGAAATGTCATCAGTTTGTTTTCCATTCTAGGCGGTGATGGAAAATTTAATAAGTTGTTGCTTAATTGGAAAAGCTGGCAAGTTACTTGAATTTCTAGGAGCTAGCATTTGGCAGTGGTTCTTTCATATGTGGATGTGAAACTTTGGAACATCATCTGCGTAGTGCATTGAATGGAATGAGGCGTAAATCATAATAATAATTGCAGCACAATAGTTTCTGCAGTTTTGGATCGATAGCTTTTAGGATTGAAGAATTAAACAGCATAAAATTCTGTAATGGGATAGAATTGCTGATTATTCAATCCATTTGAATTTACAGCTTGGACAGGCTCTTAGCACTAGACCAGATATATTGCCAACTGTGTATTGTCAAGAGCTTGCTAAACTACAGGTATGGCTTCCTTCTTCCACAAGGGATTCCATTTGTGGGTTGTATGATCTGATTTCACGACTTAGACTTTACAAATGGAGATTTTGTAATTTTTTACTTATTTTCTTGGTCTTATAGTTCAAGTCCTTACCTTATTGCTAGGATCAAATTCCACCATTTTCAACTCATGTTGCAATTAAATCAATTGAATCCCAGCTGGGTCGCCCTATTACACAAATATTTGCTGACATTAGTCCAAAGCCTATTGCTGCAGCGTCTTTGGGACAGGTGTATAAAGGTTAGATGATCTCTTCTGCTTAGTGGGAAGATTACATACCCTTATTTTAATTGTATAAAATATCAACTTACCTTTATAATTAAGAGGGGAATCTTGGTGTTTGGGAGAGGATCCTTTTATTTTGACTTTTAAGAAAGTAAACTAAATCTCCTTCCACTTGTTTCAAGTATTGCAGCTCATCTGCATTCTGGTGAGCTCGTAGCCGTTAAAGTGCAGAGACCTGGTATGCATCTTTTGTTAACTCTTGATGCCCTGTTATTCCGCATGGTTGGCGGCCAATTAAAGCGTTTTGCAAAGGCACGCAAGGATCTATTAGTAGCAGTGAATGAGATGGTGGGATATGCAAGAAAGTTAATAGAAGTACCACGTGCATACCATACTCTTGAATTCCAAAAACCTTTTTGTAGTAGATTAAATACATCTTGCTGGACCGGACTTTTTGACCATGAAAAAATATATCAATTTCTATTTGCCAGTTTAAAGGGTTTGTTATTTTATTAGTTATTATGAAAGCACTCGCTGTACTTGGCACTATGTTAGCTTGCCTAACTGGTTAGGTCAGTCACTTGAAATGGTTTAAGGTGACCCAGCATCATTCTGGCTCCCACCAAGCACACTAGGATTAGAGGGAGAGGGATGAGAGGGTGGGCTATCCCTACCGTGTAGTTTGAAGCCCAATAGGCCTCCCAATGAACCCCAAAACATGCTGTCATTCTTGAATTCAATGAAAGATCAGGCTGGGCAGCTTGGTGCATGGAATTTAGAACACGTGTAGGAAAAAGCTTTGAGAATTCTTTTGATATGCCAACAAGGAATTTAAGTTTCAGTACTAAGGTCTGTTCCGTGTGTCTTTGAATAGATTTAGCTAATGGCCTACGTGAGGCCAGGTGTTGGGAGATGTACTATTGATACAAGATTTCCTTTGTCCCCACCTTCATAGTTCCATAATATTTAGATAATTGTAGGTTAAAGTACATCTCAGATCTAGATTACCAAGTTTTGCTGTTCTTAGTTTTATGACAATAGCAAATCACAACAAGTGGAGCTTACTTTTCACTGAACAGACAAAAAGGAAATTTAAGGAGTGGCCTCTCACACACACACACGCACACACAAACAGGAACACTTATGGACATGAATTGCTTAGAATTTTATTCATGCTATATATTCCTCTCAGTTTTTGTTTATGTGCATAGCATCTTCACATTCTTTTTAATGAGGTTGTACATGCTTATGGACATCCTCAGGCCTATCTTGAATGAACAGGTCAGGCACATGTTTGATGAAATTGATTACATCCTGGAGGGGAAAAATGCTGAACGCTTTGCTTCTCTATATGGTGATGACCTATGCGTGTTCTTTCACCCTTATTACTCATGTGTAGATGATTAAGTTGCAAAGGCCATTAGCATGTCCTATATGACTTTCAGTGTCCTGTTTGAATTTCAAAGTTTTTAACCCTTGTATAACGACGCATTTTGATCAATCCACTGTTGAGGTATCTTCTTCATTACAAGGTGTAAATTAACTATTGAACAACAAACCCATAAAGCATTCCTATATTTATATTTTGCAAGTTAAATTTGAATCATGAAAAGCCAATGGTCAAATGTAGCTTGCGTGGAAGTTGCCTTTATAACTCTTGTGCTGCCTATAAGTTCATTTATGAAAACTCATTAGTCACTCATTGTGTATGAGGTTAATTTCCATTTTTTCCCCGTCAGTGAGTATTGCTATGTGTTGGCTGTTATTATATGTATCTGATGATTTTCATCTGGTAACTTTCTCAAGCATGCAAATTCAGATCAATGAACTCTGCTTGTTTTCATCAGGTAATGATCCAAAAAGTCATCAAAATGCTACAATTGGTAATACTGTGAAAAATGAGAAAGAAAATTGCATTAAAGTTCCTAAAATATATTGGGAATTCACTCGCAAGGCTGTTCTTACAATGGAATGGATAGATGGAATCAAACTAACTGATCAAGCTGCCCTGGAGAGGGCATGTTTGAACAGAAGGAAACTGATTGACCTGGTATGTTGATATAGGGCAGTCCTAATTATTTACCTCGACAGATCATAATGATCATCATTTGTTCCTTGTTTGTGTTAACTAAAATCTCAAGCCTTTCATATCATGGATTAGTAGATGAACTATTAATGGTTTTATTGGTTTTAAAGGGATTATACTGCTCTTTGAGGCAGTTGCTTGAGGAGGGTTTTTTCCATGCTGATCCTCATCCAGGGAACCTTGTTGCTACTGACAGCGGCTCTCTGGCATATTTTGACTTTGGAATGATGGGGGATATTCCTCGCCATTACCGTGTGGGACTTATTCAAGTGGTAATGACTTCTATTAGTAATTTTCTTGTATACCAACTCTAGCCTTTTGTTATGCTTGTAGACCTTTTACTAATCAAACTTTTTTAAGTATTCTTGTAGATAGTATATTAGTTGTTAAATATTTCCAGTCTGGACAAATTCTGATGAATTCAAATGTCAGTTTCATTCCTTATCACAGCCATATTTTAACATGATTTGTCAATTTAAGTGATTGGCTTATCATGCTTTCATTTTTGTCACCTAAATTACTACAAGCTGCTTCATGTAATGTTAAAACTTCCGTGGCTTAAGAGTGCATATGCTTTTGATGAATGCTTCTGTGCAAATTTACTTGTCTTTGATATATGCTGCTGCTGCTGAATGCTTCCATGCAATTTGCTTTAAAATTGAGATTTTGCATTTGTTGATGCATTTGCATTTCTTTCAGCTTGTGCACTTTGTTAATCGTGACTCTCTGGGTTTGGCAAATGACTTTCTTTCTTTGGGATTTATTCCTGAAGGAATTGACATACAATCAATTTCAGATGCACTGCAAGCATCCTTTGGTGATGGGACAAGACAGTCTCAAGATTTTGAGGTTTGCACCTGCAGTCCATGTTCCCTTGTATACACACACACACAAAAAAAAAAAAAAGAAGGGAAGAATTTATGTAAATTTGTATGATGTTGAAGCACTGAATAGGGAGCCTCATGGCTTAATGGATTTTTAGGAATCTGCTATGCCTCTAATCTCTCTTTCTCTTCTTCTGCAAAGCTCATGTTGACCTTTTCCCTTGGTTTCAGGCCATAATGAACCAACTATATGATGTTATGTATGAATTCAACTTCTCACTTCCCCCAGACTATGCACTGGTGATAAGAGCACTTGGATCACTTGAAGGCACAGCAAAACTTCTGGACTCTAATTTCAAAGTTGTTGAAAAAGCATATCCCTTTGTAATAGGGAGGCTTTTGGCAGACTCAAATCCTGATATGAGAAGAATTTTGAGAGAACTTCTCATCTGCAATGATGGATCTATAAGATGGAATCGGTTAGAGCGCCTGGTTGGTTACTTCAGAACTCACAATTCGACAGACTTCTAATGCCATAATGCTTGCACGTTTATCTTATAGTGAAAGACATTCATGCCACTATAATTTTTCCTTTTCTTTTATTTTAATAATGTTTTCGAAGGTTGATTATAATATGTAATTTAATATGGTTGATCAAATTGATGTACCTCTGCTCTGAGTAATCTCCTGAAGTCGTTTCTGTCTTGTTCCAGGGGGAAGCAATATCTGTACAAGCTTCAGACTCAACTGAAGAGTCCCCTGATTCTGAAGAAAATTCTTCAGATCCGCTGGGATGGAAATCATTTGACATGCGTGCTGTTGTTAATGCCACAGAAGATCTTTTGCTATTCATTTTATCTGAAAAGGGTGGCAGGGTGCGTGTTTTTCTTCTCCGTGATGTGATTAAAGCAGCAGATGTTTTTCTACAGGATGAAGTTGCTGGCGTGTTAAATGAGAAACCTGAAGCAAGAGAGGCATCAGACTCTGAGGTTTGTTAAAAATCACTTTGTTGCTCTGGTCTTACAATCTGGCTATTGATAGCTTAGAGAATTCATCATTCTGCAGACCCTAGAATAAATTCCTGAATGCAGGTTGTAACAGACGAATGCAGGTTGCAGCTCTGTTACAAATAAACCACACGTAACTACAGAAAGTTCAAGTTAGAGCTCTATTGATTGGTTATTAATACAAACACAGTCATGAGACCGAAGAAAGAATATTGCATAGGAAGATTTTGTGCTGTCATGTTTGGAGAGGTTGTTGTTAGGTTTTGTTATTTGCTTTCTAACCTCAACTTTGCAGGTAAATGCCACACACACGAGAGTTGCCAAGGGTTTTCACTATCTACGTCAAGCAGTAAAGCTGGCCCCAGAGTTGTGGACCGCAATGCTTATACGCATGGCATTGAAGCCCGAGGTTCATAGATTTTCCTTTGACATCATTTCAGCATTAATTATGCACTTCAGCCATAAACTTCCTGAAACTTTTTGGATTTGTATGTCTAGACATCTCCACAAGTTGGTGAGAAACCACACGTCTGATGAACTATAATATCTGATACAACCAATCTAGCAGCTCCTTTATGATCATCATGCCTCTTACGTTTCTCAAAGTGACAAGACACACAAGTTCTTGGCATGCAATGTAAGAACGAACCCACTCCCAAAGTAGTTTTTGATGGTGAACAGACATTGAGATATCTGATATTCCGTGCTTGGTTCTGTCGGTGAGGAGGTCAAGAGAGAGGTGTTGAGTGTTGACAAAGGAAATGGAGTTTCCACATGGCAAAATTATTCAAATATTTTCTTGTCTGTCTTTCAGTCAATAGGGGGTGGGAAGAGAGTAGTTTTAATCAGAAACGAAACTTCAGAGAACCTTTAGGCCCTTATTTATTACCTCTGACATGTCTCCCTCTTAAGATTCATTTTACTTGTTGCTAGGGAACTTTAATAACCCTAATAATAACCCTATTTGGTTAGAATAAGCTACTCCTGTAGCCATTTGGCAAGGTTCAACATATTTCTCAATTTTATTTTATTTTCAATTTTGTTTAGACGGGTGGAAATTATATGGTTGATGCTTAATTATTACGGGATCACATTTTGTGTATGTATTATTGAAAGATCTCAAATTATTAATCGAGTCAAGAGATAAATAAATAAATAGATAAATGGAAGGAGCAATGGACGTCAACATGGTTGTCTATGTAATTGGAATCAGGCAAGATTGACATTTCATCATGCAAGTTTGTCAAGACCTTCTATTGTTTTTCCTGTTTTCAAAATCATGCCATGGGGTACATCACTGGAAGATTTGTTGCATTTATAATGCTCAAATCTATCAGAATTGATCTGGAAAAAGAGTTTAGATCGACTAGTACTTGGATCGACTCGTGGGTCATTGGTTAAATATGTTTTTTAAAATAATATTCTATTTTTATTGCATTGATTTGAACAAGTTTAGATTATATTTTGTTAAATCAATCATGTTTGATCAAGTTAATATTTTGTTCAGATCAATTAGAAATTCAGTCGAGCCAAGTTTTGAATTCTAGGTTTCTTCAATCAATTCTATTTTTTTTTGAAAAAAATCTTTAAAAAAAAAATTAATCAAGTAATTCAATACTATTTCTTACTCTTCTCATGATGCAGCAACTCAAAATTGAGTTTCTTAGCTTCTAATACACTTTTAAGTGACATCTTTGCTTATCATCCTAACTTTAAGTTACTAAGCCAAATATGCTCAAAATTAGTTTCTCATGCTACCCAACCATTCTCAGTCAGAACCCCAATTAAAATTCTCATTTGAATTCTGCATTCTTTTAGGTGTAGTTCTACATTACTTTCAAGGGCTGCCTAATTGCTTTTCATACCCGCATTTTTAATTACTTGCCATAAGTCAAAGCAAAGGTTTTTAGAACTCAATTTAGTAATTGTTATTGAAAAAAGGTAAGAAACTTAATGGAGAAATCTAACTGAGGAACTCGAATAGGTAAGATTATAGTTAAGAAGATTACTCTTTCGGAGACTATCGCAAGAAGCAATGAATTCGAATATTTCCCATAAAGCTTACAACTTCCTTCAAACATGAAATTTTTCAAAAATAACATAATTTCATCTGTTAGGGTAAATGAAATGAAAAGTTGTGTAAGTTACTACTCTATTTAAAATAAAATTTCAAGAAGAAAAATATATTGGGTCTGATTATAGCACTTAATATAAATGATTGTAAATTATTACAGTGAAATTACTTATTTTTCATTCAAAAAAAAAAATTAATGCTTTTGTGTTGGAGGTAATTTAATCTTTTTAATGACTTATTGATCATTAAAAGATTATTAGTGGATGTATATGTTTATGTCAAAAATATTTAAACAGTAAAATGATGTATTTACTTTTAAAATAAAAAAATAAAATTGTTGAGGAATGATTTTTTAGTCTTCTCATATCTTACAATACACTAAAAAAAATTAGATACAAAAAAATAAAATAAAGCATACATAGGGGTATTTTAGTCCTTTTACATAATTGTTTTTTGGAATCCTAGATTTGTGGAAGGCATTTTGGTTATTTTATGTTGGATAATTAATTTTCTATTAAAAATATTGTTGGTGTGTATTCATCACATGTCAATATGCAAGAGGTGTTCGTGTTTTTTAACAATACACGTAATGTCTTTTGATGATCAAACTTGTTCTTTAACTATGTCATTTGAAGCTTCATCATGTTCTATTACTCTTAATGCGTTCATTTTTTATTTCATCATTTTATATTATTTTTTTTAAAGATTGGTTTTGTGATTATTTTTAACTTTTTTTTATTAGTTTATCATGATTTCATGATCTAAACCATAGGTTTTATAGGTTTTTATTGAATAAATATTTTTCAAAAAATTTTGTGTGTATTGTATTTAATTTTTGAAGATATTATTCGAATTTATCTATAATTTTATTTTAGTTTTATATATATGAACTTTATTTTTAAGAATAAAAAATATTTATTTTTGGATAATATTTCTAACATGTTCTGTCTTATATAATACTATTTTTTATTCAATTAATTTTATATGTGTGTTTATTTATATTATTGTTTGATTCAATAAAAAGAATAATTTTAATAAATAAATTTAGTAAATACCAGGTAAATGTTCCATGCGAAGTTCCATATCTTAATTTATATTTATCTTTCAATTTTTCCAGTTTTATTTTTAATTATGATTTTTTTTCATATATATATATATCAATTTATTTAATTAAATATTTATATAAGCGTTTTTATTTATATTTTAAAAAAATTATGTAAAAAGACATCAAAATAGTCAACATATCCAAAAAAAATTTTAAAAACAAATAATATACAATTTGCAGTGCAGCAGGGCAAAATAGCTAGTTTAAACTAATCTAGCTCCATCTAAACCATGTTAAAAAAATCTGGTTTCACTTTGGAGAATTGTCTTTGCTTTAATCCCATACATTTTCTAAGAATCCCATTGCTTTGGGTGACTATATAATTGAAAATTACGATACTTCTCGAACAAATTAAATTTTATAAAACAAAAACACATAATATCTTTCAAAAGCCTATTAAAAGATTTGAATTTAATATGTCAAAATTTTATTATTATCAAATTTAAAATTAAATTAAATAAAAATTGATTTAATACATGTTTAACGATTATGGCTACATTTACATAAAAACATCATTATCATATGTTTGGTAACGGTATAAATAAACATTCTATTTATGGAACTCATGAACATCTGTAGTTCAACTGCAAGATAATTATAAGCAATCTTAAGTTACCTTTTGTGTTGAGTTGCAAATTGTGTTTATAAACACAATAAACAAAGACATCGAAGAAGAATAATATAAACAAAGCACAATGAAGAGCAACCTCCTCAGCTCAGCACGATCAATATCCGTCATTTCCAAAATCAACCACTACTCTTTTTCTTTTTCTTTTCTATTGTCTTTTGTATTTTCTAGTGTCTAAAGAAGAAGGACAAAAACAAAGCACAATAGAGCATAATAGAGAAAAGCTCACCATCGACCTTGATCGTTTCCACCACCAACCATTGTTATTTCTCTTTTTCTTTTCTTTTTCCTTTTTCTTTTCCTTCTTATTCATCTTCTACATGCTCCATCATTCACGTTGCATGTGAATAGTGGAGAACATCTTTACTGTCGGACCAAATTTGGCTCAAACCTAAATATTTGGTGTCTTAGTCCAACCTAGTAAAATAAAAAAAATCAAAAAACAATTCTTAAATATTATGTTTTATTTGAAAAACTAGTGTTTGATATTATTTAAGGACACTATATAATTATATTAGAAGGAGATCGCATGAAAACATAATATTTGCAGAATTTGATTACAATTTCAATTTTATTTCTGATAATATTTTATCTAATATTGTTACACACTTAGAAAATTATGAAAATTATAATCCTTATTGGTCATATTTTGTACGTGATGGAATTACAAATAGTTTAATAGAATAATAAAAAAATACTTTATATAAAGTATTATTTATTTCATGATATAATAATAGTAATTAAATACATCATATTTTAATTAAAAATTATCAATATTAATACATGTCTCTTTTAGTTATTTTATGACCTCAATTTTAAAAATATTTTTAATTAAATATATTAAACTATTTTTTATTCAACTTTAATTTCAACCATAGTTTTAACCAAATATATATTTTTTCAAACTAATTTTAACAAAAATTATTTTTTTTCAAACTACAACTATAACAGTTTTAGTCAAAATTCAATTATTTTTTTTCAAATTAAAAAAATATTGTTTTAAATAATTAAATACAATTTAATAAATTTACCTCATACAAGTAATTTTTCTCTTAATCCCCTCTATCAATCCTTTTCCACTAGTGTATGAGATTATTCCAAAACATTATTGTAGAATCGGTAAGATTATTACATTAAAAACTTATTTATTTTATATTTTAAAAGAAATTTTGAAAAAAATTAATTTTTTTATTTACTTTAAATTAATATTTTTTTATCTTTTTAAATTATTCTCATACGTTAATTTTAAAAATATTTTTTTAAAATAAAATAATATTATTTTTATATATTTATAAATAAAAATACTTTAAAAAATAACCATATTCTAACCTATAAATTCAAAAAAATAAAAAGGTCAACTTATCATTAAGGGATATGTGAGATCCAACTACTTTAAATACGTAATTGTATTAACCACAACCAATTAAAGGATAAGAAGACTTTTACTTATCCAATCAGGCAAACACAGAAAAGAAACAAAAACACTCAGCTGCACCGCAGCACAAGACATAAGAACTTACACCTCAACGTGCATGGATGCCACGTGTGGAGTCAAATTTGGACTTGACTTAGTCTCCTTTCCCTCACGCAACGGCTACGCGCACGAATCCCTTACCGTGCACTGGAAAAACAATTAGAACAACCCTTCCCCTTTTCTCGCTATCTATATTTCTTAAAAATAAATAAATAATTTTGATCCATCTCCTTCTCTCTCAATTTTTCCCTCTCTCTCTAAAAACTGAACCCCCCCCTCTCTCTCTCTCCGTGGCGTCGTTTTGTGCTTTAACGCCTTTTAAGCGTTTCCGTTTCACTTCATGGCATTTTGTTTCTCTTCTTTCTCTCAGGTCATTATCTCACTCCATTTATTTATTTGTTTATTTTTTCTATTTGTGATCGTGTAAAATAGGAACGAATTTGAGTCTGTTTTTTTTTTTGGAGATTTAATTGGTTAATGCAATTGTTATTGCTTTTATATATATATATATATATATAATTTTGAAATGTAATTTGTTCTTTTTTTTAAGATTTAATTTTTCTTAATTAATGTGATTCTAATTGTAATCGAAGATCAAAGCTAGATGATTTGATTTTTTTTTTTAGATTTCTATTTTTGAACAAGTAATTCAGTCTTTGTGTTTTAGATTTTATGTACTTTTGATTTATCAATTAATCAACTTAATTATTATTGAATTAGATGATTTTTAATTTTTTTTGAATTTGTGTGATAATTTATGAGATTAGGTTAATAAATGTAATTTAGGTTTGGTTTTGCTTGTGTTTTAAGCTATTTAAGTTTCCTAATTTTTTTTGTCTTTGGATTGTTTTGCAGGTTAAGTTCCTGAATTAGAAATGATTTGAGTAAATGTAAATATTAGAGGGATCAAATTATAACAAAGTGTATTATAGAGGAAAATTATTAATTCAGTCATCATCGTTGTTGTTGTTTGTATAATTGTGATTAAGGAGAGAGGTGTGTAGTAATTTTGTTGAAGAAATGGGGTATTTGAATTCAGTTTTATCATCTTCAAGCCAAGTTTATGCTGATGATGCACCAGTAAGCGGTGGCGGTCTCAGGTTTTTCTTAATTATATCTGCCTTGTCTTTGATAGATCCATAATACTAATGTTTTGGTTTGGTTTGGTGCATGAATTGTGTGTATTTGGTAGTATGTTGTTGTTTATGACATGAGTTATTGCTTTGTTGTTGATTTTTTGTTGATTAATATTTGATTGTAACTGGCAGTATCTTACAAGTTCTGGCTATGAGATCCTTATATATGAGTGATGATTAATGTCCAATTGTGAAACCTTTGTTTTTTTTTTTTTTGAACATGTGATTTGGATTAAGATAGTCTTGAAATTAATGCATATACAAAGCCTGCAAATTTGGAAAGGTGTATCATATATTCTGTTGATATTTGGTTCTTTGGTTGATTTTACTGCTGCTTGATTATTCTCTGTGATTTTTTTTGCATGTCATTTTCAATGCATCGGTAACGTGCAAAATGAGAGTAATACAACTTAAATCTCAGTTTTGTCATGCTTGATATGTAACTTGCCTTGAAAGAAGCATGCTAGAAAGTCTTGATTACCTCTTTTATGGATCTGACTTTACTAGATTTGTCGTGTTGGATATGCCAGTGTGTGGTGGAATGAGTTGTTATGTTCTCGCTCACTCTTGTACTAAACTTCTGGAATCCCACAAGACATTTTTTATGAACTTTCCTAATTAATTAATATGTCATGTGGTTTTGACTATTTTGTCTCAGACATGTGATTTAATACTATGAACGTACAGAAACAAGATGCTTTAAAATTTTGAAATATAGGAAATAGAACTTTTAACTCAAGTATTATTGAATTTGTGTAACCAGCATTTCTTGCTACTCTCCCATTTGTTTTTCTTTTTTAACATTAATCGAGAAGTGGCATTCATGTAAGCCATTTGTGATGTGCTACATAATTCTAAGGATCTCATTTTGCATCTCAAAGATTACTTCTCCTCTTCCTCTGCTCTGATTGTCTTCCTAAGTTCACAAGATTTGTCTTGATTTGAACTGTTTTCTGCAACAGTCAGAATGGAAAATTCAGTTATGGATATGCAAGCTCTCCAGGGAAGAGATCTTCCATGGAAGATTTTTATGAGACAAGAATTGATGGTGTTGATGGAGAGATAGTTGGTCTTTTTGGAGTTTTTGATGGTATTCCTCTTATGCTCTATGTTTCTTCATGTAGACATACATAGCAAGATTACGAGGCCATTTGGAACTGTATTCCAAACAGCGTTTCACTAAATTTTGAATTTTTTTCGCTTAAAAGCAATATTTTTTTAATGTTTTTGGATCCTTTTGATATGCCAATATCAAAAATGATTTTAGAAAAATAAAAAAAATATTATTTTGATGTATTTCCGAACAAAAAACACTTTGAAAAGCAATTGCTATCACACTCCCAAACACCATCTTCATTTTCAGGATTGTGTAATGCAATAGAGATATGACGAGGGGAACTTTCCACTAAATGCATGATGCAGCAATGTTAGTTTGATTAGTAACTATAGCATCCTACTTGCCACTAATCTCAGTAATTGTTGGTGTGTGACAGTTATTAGCCATGCAAGCTTCTTGTCCAATGCTGTGATTCTCCATAAATACCTTTCGCAACCTCTTGGGTCCATTTTCTCCTTTACATGCCATATGGTGCATTATTTTCTATCATTGACATGTTGTATCCTCAACTAAAGAAGTATCTAGAAAAAAATGAGACCATCATGCTTTCACTGACATGTTGCATCCTCACTAAAGTAGTCACTAGACATAATTGAACTATCAAGTCTTCGCTTATGCTGAGGTGGTCCACACCACTTTGTTATGCCATTATTTAGGTCAATGATTAATCATGCCTTCTGTTTTTTTGTATTGTTGCTAGCTAGTTGAAGCGTAATATAATCATGGCATATTTTTTGCAAGAATTTTCCTTTTCAGATTTAAGTGATAATGAAGCAAACTTTTCTGTTATGGGTTTTCAGGTCATGGAGGTGCACGAGCTGCTGAATATGTGAAACACAACCTTTTTAGCAATCTGATCAAACATCCAAAATTTATTTCTGACACCAAATCAGCTATAGGTATCTCATTCCCTTAGTGCCAATGTTCCTTTTTTATTTTTTTATAAGTTTTAATTCCTCATTTGAAGAATCTGATGTTTAATTTGGAATTGCTCCCTCTTTTGGCAGTTGATGCTTACAATCACACAGACTCTGAATTTCTGAAATCAGAAAATAATCAGAACAGGGATGCTGGATCAACTGCTTCTACAGCTATTCTTGTTGGTGATCGTTTGCTTGTCGCTAATGTTGGAGATTCCAGAGCTGTCATTTGCCGGGGTGGTAACGGTGAGACTCACAATAGTTGTATAACCATCTGCAACTTCTAGGGTCATTTTCATTTTTTTTGAACATGTGATGCATTTTATAAAATCGCTACCACCAGTTTGCTTTCTTTTTTTTTTTTTTTTTTTTAAAGTTGGCTATTGCCAAGAATTCCAAACAAAAGATTCAATTCATAGTCATCTGAGACTGTCTAAAGAAATGATATAGCATAAGGCTACATTGCTGTTGTCAAGAATTAGAAAGAATAATGCAGAAGCAGAAATGATGGCTGAAGTAGAATCTTGGTTATATGAGTAGGTATCACTTCACTTGTTATTGGGAAGCCTTAATACAAATCAATGTGAACCTTTAAGATGCATACAAAATCTTTCTTTGAAATTTGAAGAGCTCAATCTGTGAGCTTTAGTTGTAGTCCCAGAGTGTTTTTTTTTTTAAGAGATAACCACTAGTGCAAAAGATTTGCCCATTGTAAAGTTCTAGCTTGGGTTTGATTATTGATGGAATAAAAGTGTATGCTATGGTAAGATGCAATTTATGAAGTTCAAGAAAATTTAGTATTGGCCTTCTAAAGCAGGACAATGACAATGAAGCAATACAGATAAGGAGAAAACCAGATGCTTTGGGATGGAGCATTATAGATGATTTTTTTATTACTGGGGTGTTGACTGTTTATTTATTAATAATTAAGTCATTAAACTAGCTTGCCATTTTCTTCAGCTATTGCTGTTTCCCGAGATCACAAGCCAGATCAGACTGATGAACGACAGCGGATTGAAGATGCTGGAGGATTTGTCATGTGGGCAGGTAAGGACTTCACCCAGCCTTTTGTTTTTATGTACTTACTGAAAGCTTTTTAGCGATAAATTCTTATGATGACTGAAAACATAATGATAGGTACTTGGAGAGTTGGTGGTGTCCTAGCTGTCTCTCGTGCATTTGGTGATAGGCTTTTGAAGCAGTATGTTGTTGCTGATCCAGAAATCCAGGTCTGATTCTTGATCTATTCAAAGAGCAAGGGATGTAGGAAGAATGGTTAACAGTATTCAAATTAAGATATATCTTAAAATCATAAATCTTCCAAATTTTTGAGTCTCATTGCTCGTGAGCACATATATGCTAAAACCTAGATGTTTACAGTGGCGTGTTTTGGAGATAGTCATTTATCTGCAGATGCTTGAATATTGCTGAAGTGTCATTGCATTTTAGAGTTCTTGAGCCTTTGATTGCTTTTCTCCTCTCCATCTCACTTTTGAGCATGTTTTAGCCACTGACATTCTCATGGAAACTGTAGGAGGAAAAGGTTGACAGGTCCCTTGAGTTTCTCATCCTTGCAAGTGATGGATTATGGGACGTTGTCACAAACGAGGTTTGGAACAATGTCTTTTTGTTTCCTTTATATCACGGGGTGTACTGGTTTCCTGTATTCTTTCTTGCAAATGATCTGGTGGAAAGTGGCCTTTAATGCAATTTATTAAGGTTTTTTGCTTGTGAAAATAAAAACAAAGGATTGTGTTTTGCTGCTGCCATCACCATCTGATGCTTCAACCTTTCTCCTCAGGAAGCTGTTGAAATGATCAAGCCTATCACGGACCCAGAGCAGGCAGCAAAGAGGTTGTTGCAGGAGGCCTACCAGAGAGGAAGTGCAGATAACATCACCTGTGTTGTCGTTCATTTCCTGGGCAATCAAGGCGCTACATCTCATGGTGGCCCTGTGTGAGCGTGCTGAACTGGTGATATGCTAGGTTTTTATTCTGACCTAAGTATAAATATGGCCAACATTAAATCATGCGGTGCGAAGCCAATCATGATGATAAATAGCATCGTATTATTTTCAAGGATAGATAGATGATAGATGTCAATTGGCTGCCAAAGTGTATTGCATGCTTTAGCTTACATAATCGTGTCTTGAGGTAGCTAGAACTGTGCACTTGTATGTCTGAAGTCTTACGTTTTATCCATTTCATCCGTCTGCTGTAAATGTGGCTCGATACTCGTTTTCTTTCTCTTGCTAATTGCATATCTGTTTTGGCTTTGCTCTGCTGCCCGTCTGAAGCCTCTTGCTCTTTCTCGGTTGCGCACGGGTTGTAAACCTGTTATCCATTGTTGAATTGAATGAGTTTATGCTGCCAAAAAAATACCAGTTAGAGGATGCTTCTTCCTTTATGCCATGAAAAGTCTGTGATATGCAGTTCAAAGCGGAGGAGAAAAGGCCAGTTGTTCTGGATTTGCTAGCTAAAAATTTAATTCCTCGCTTCATTTTCCTCCACAGCATAAAATCATTTTAATACTATTTATCCAATTTTAGTGTTTGGAAAGCTTTAAGCAATATAAATTATATAAAAAAAGAGAGTGTGGTTTGCTTCTGAATTGACCGTTACGGTTTAATTTCGGCTTCAAATAAGCTGCCAGTGATGATACCACTTCCACCATGTTGGACCTCAACTGGAAAGGAAAACGAAAAATAACATCAATGTAATTAAGCATGGCGTGAACTCGATGCTTTATGGCAAGAAGAAAAGAGGGAGTATTAGTTACGCTCTTTTCTAAATAATTTTTTATATTAAAATATATATTAATATCAGCTTATTAAACCATTCAAAATGTATAAAATATATTAAATTTTAATTAAAAAAAATTTAAATTTTTTAAAAACACTATGTTAACCGTGTTTCCAAACAACATGAAGAGAGGACTCAGAACAGAAGTAAAGTAGGCTCGGCAAGGCAAAATCTTGCCATTACGACCGGCGAGCGAACATATATAGTATCATCATCGTCCTCATTCTATATGATAGCTCACAACAATTGAAGAAAAACACACACACACAGGGAGAGACAGAGAAGCTGATAGAGAGAGCAAATCAGCTGCAATGGTGAAGGGCCAAGAGGAGCCTGTTTAATTTATAGGCATGAAGCGTGCGTAATGCTGCTTAGTTTTATGAGATAAAGAGAGGACTCAGAACATCAGTAAAGGAGAGGCTCGGCAAGGCAAAATATCGCCATTACGTTCGGCGAGCGAACATATATGGTATCATCATCGCCCTCCTCTTATATGATAGCTCACAACAATTGAAGAAAAAAAAACACGCAGAGAGAAAGAGAGAGAGAAGCTGATAAAGAAAGCAAATCAGCTGCAATGGTGAAGGGAGAAGAGGAACATGTTTAATTTATAGGCATGAACTTTCTAGGAGGACAGTGGCTACAGGTTATTTAATTGCGAGCTGGAGGTCTTTTTTATGAATTCTTTGCCTTGCTCACCAAGGGTTTAATAATTAATTATACATAAAGTGTGTCACAAAACGACTAATGCTATGCTTGCTAACCAAGGCATGATTAACGTGGGGGGGGGGGGGGGGGGGGAATAGTGATTTTAGCTATTAGTTGGAGAATGAGCATTTCTTTATTATTAAAATATTCTTTAACCATATTTTATGCATTAAAAATTAGTACTAAATTCTATTTTATCTAGTTTCTAGCATACCACTACTTTGAATATCTGCACTATATTTAAGTTTTTTAAATATAAAAAATAGTCTCAAGAAATTTTTTAGTGTTTTCGTCAAAATCTAAAATATAATAGTTTTGGTTTTTTTCATTAAAATAATTTTTTTAATGTATCTCTTGTTTATCTTACCTAACATAATATTTTTTTAATGAAATCATTATTTATATTTAAAAATAAAATAAAAAACCAAATAAAAAAAAAGGGAAAAAAAGAAAAGAAAGCAAAGGGGTAGACCTAATACCCAGCCCATTAGTAGTAGACCAGGCGCCCAAGACCAGGCTTCAATTTGTTTTTTTGTATTGAGAGGGGTGGGCGGGACGACATGTCATCGGCCACCAGTTAGCAAACATGCATGCTCCTAGTTGGATACAAACCAAGGGCTCACAGTGATTTGATTTGATGACCTCACATTTGTCTCACTCCAACACGGAATTGGTACAAGATAAAAAAAATATATATATATTTTTGTGTTTTACTGTTTATATGAATAGTAAAAAACTGTAAAAAACCGCAGACTTCTTGGAGTGTTCTCGTAGGTAATTTACACCTAGTGAGAAAATCTCTTCTTGCAACTTGCTCTAAAATTCGAATATAAACAAGCTTAATTTTAAGATTTTGTATGTTTTTGCAAAAAAAAATTGTTTATGTTTTAAAAAAATTATAATATTTTTAAATTATTTTAATATAGTAAAATCACAAGAAGTTATAAATATTTTACAACATTAAGCTAAATTATTGTCACAAACAAGTTTTAAAATATATTCAGGATTGGTTTGATGGTTAAAGATTTAAAAAGGTATATTCATTTTCTTGACTTTCTAGCTTTAAGCTCAAAATACACCGAGATAATGATGGAGATGCATTCTTAAAATTATTTATAAAAAATTAATTTTAATTAATGTATAAAATATATAAAAATACTTTTTATCATCAAATCATGTTATCAATGATAAATGAACTTGAGAAACTTCATAATTTTCTCTAAAAATCAAACTTCAAAATTATTTATTTCTCATCTATTATATTTTTTTAATTAATATAAATATCCGTACTAGTTTATACTTACATTTTCTAATCCTGCATTCTCTAAAATTAAAAACAATATAAATCTTTCTTATTATTTTCTTATAAAAAAAATATATTTTTAAAAAAACAACAAATTCCACAATATACCACACATGCACTAAATGCCGACACGAACACAAACATAGAACTTGAAACGAGAAGAATCTGCTTTTCAAACATCTTTATTGAATTGTACTATGATGTTTTTTCATGATCTTCGTTGTTTACAAAGGCATGGTCCCTATCTACACCCGTGACCATTTTAGCAGGGAAGATGTCGAGTGGTATTAGGGTTAGTCGTTCCGAGCACAGATGTTGAAGTCCTGTTTAGTGGGCTTAAATGGCACAAAGAAGAGCTCTGCGAGCTCTGGCTAGACCTTCAAAGAAGCCATTTGAACGACATTAAATCCAAATCTTCTTCAGGAAAATGTTGAGCAAAATTATTACAGCTCTTCTTCGTTTCCTAGTGTTTTTGTGTGCAAGTGCTTGGCTAGTGAATAGGCAGTGACACTTGTTATGGGTTTTTGTTCTGTCCTTGGAATCGTATTAGCACGATAGAAACCACCGTTTCAAGGTTAGGGTTCGAGGGATTACTCCGGCCTCCTCTTCCATTAATTTTCTTATTTCAAGACTCAAAATTCTTACTAAAAGAAGATTTGAATCCATGACTCTTCTCATGAGTTGGGATCATATTGGTCAAAATTTGGTTATAGTTGGAAGCTTGTATAATTTTTGCATGGAGAGTACTCTTGGCTGCTGCTGCTGCTGCTGCTTCTTCTTCTTCTTTTATGTATTATGGTGTGCGTTTCGATTTAATATTTTTTGTATTAGTTTTGCACGAATTTCATAGAAAACTCCCTTAAAAATTTAATTAAAAAAATTATTATTTATATTTTTTAATTTATTTTTTAAAACTGTAATTACAGAAACTATCGAATAAATAAAATCTCATGCCTATACCTAACCTGATGATAAAGAGAGTATGGAAAATAATAATTGATTTGTTGCTGGTAGTTGGCAAAAAGCAACTATTAAAGTTTATAATAAATAAGAAAAAGTTGACCAATATAATCCATTTAAGAATTTCATTATTTTTTTAATTTAAATGATTTTATTTTGACTATTGTTTTAAGTTAATCTGAGTTAATCATAAGCATGAGTTATGGATCTACCTCCCATGGAGTTTAAGAACTGTGATAGAAAGAGCTCGAGCCATAATTAATGCAATCATTTACTTCAGGGCATTCTTTGAAATTTCAGCGAGCAATCGACACACGCCACCAGAGAGATTGATACAATGTCCATATCAACTACAAGAACCTGCAAATTCGGAGACTATTTTAATCACAAAGACTGTCCAAAACCATCGAATCCTGATTCGCCATCTGTGAAATCAAGAGATGATTTTCTTCATCCCCATGATCTGATTACTTTATCAAGAAAATAACTTGCTTCCACCCATAAGATCAGTGATTCTGATTTTGCCTCCTAAAATATAAAGAAAAAACTGTTCTTCCACATACTTAAATTACTTCTTTAATCACATCAAAACAAAAGTTTAATCCGCCAATGGCATCACTGATTTTGATCTGACCACCTTCCATGAAAGAGCCAGCCGACAACCCATCTTTCAGTTCTTCCTCAGCAATGGAATTACCAGGAAACAGGAAGCTCATTCTTATCAAAAACAAAATTCATTGCAACATAGAAATCCATTCCACTTATATACAACACCACTGGTGTGCATCAAAGATTACAACATCAATCTCCTATACAAAAGGAGATACAAAAAAGACTTGGAATTATTGTTACAACAAGGAGGGAGTGATCACCAATGAGCTTGAAGCTCATCGGAACTCAACAGTCTTCTTGTGAGGTCGACAAATTCGAATTCTAGCTTTGTCAATCCAACAACAATATTAGGGAAAGACAAGTGAAATTAGAACGATGGAACAACACCGAATGCATAAAGACTACTTCGATCAACCTCGACTTCAGTATCTGTACGTTTAGCAAACCTTCCTTTGATTCGTGGCCTTGTTTCGGCATAGGCTTTTCTTGAGGCGTATCGAATTGTCTTCTCGAATTTTCTATTCTTCCTCTTCTCTCTGTACCTCAACACCCTTGCTTCACGGTCAACTGCCGATAGTTGCACTGTCTGGTTTGCTGACTCCATTCCGTTGCTCACTGATCTACTGCAGTATGGGTTAGATATGTCTGTCAAGGTACTTCCACTTCCATCTGGTACCACTCCCACATCAAGAGATGAAGAAGAAACCTGCAGTGAAAGCTCATAAATTGAGGACCGGAGATTCATTACTTTATACTTTCTATAAGAAACAAAACAATCAATCAAGAAAACTTACACTGTGGCTCAAGGAGTTATAGCCATAGCCACCACCGAAAGACTTGGATCCAGTGGAGAAATCCAACTCATAGCAGCAATTATCATTGACCAAAGCAGGAGCTTGAAATCCTATTTTGTTGCGTTGCACAGGCACCACCCCATCAGTAGTCCCTGAACTGTTCTGCTCTTGCACTTCCACTTTTGGATCTACATACGGATCCAAATCCAAATACGTATCCATTTCCGAACCAAACACATACTGACCGGTATTCAGATCCATACCATCCAAACCCTTACTAGTCCCCCCACCAGGGTTAGGCAACAGCCACGACTCCGCCTCTGCCTCCTCCCTGCTAACATCACCACGACCACCATCCACTTCATCAAAGTACCGATCCTCCAAAAAGTTCACAGCTGCCCCACCGCTGTGCACAGTGGAGGATGAGTCGAAAAGGGGAGTGATAGGGACACGCTCGTGCCGACTAGCGAGAGGGTTTGCCGAGTGGATGTCACGGTCACAGGTAACACAGAGAGCAGCTGCGTCTGCCTTGCAGGTGAAATGGGCTGGGGCTTGTTCACAGACTTCGCAGACCGAGACACGCGCGTGGCGAGAGGCAAGCTTGTTTGCCGCGTGGATTTTGGAGTCGCAGCTGATGCATAGAAAAGCTGAGTCAGCTCGACAAAACAACGTTGCTGTTGCTGACTTGCATGAGTCACAAAGCTTTGAAGCCATTGAGGAAGAAGAAGATGAGGATGAGGAGGAGGAGCAGGGGTACGAAGACTTGAAGCTTCTCTTCTGTAGTGTTGTGCCTTCGTAGAGAGAGTAGGAAGCCTAGTTTTGTTGGATTGCTGGTGCTGTGGTAATGGTTTACTGTTGTCTATCTAGTGGGATCAGGGAGATCTAAGGATTGACAAATAGGAGATCGACATGTGGATCGAGCTTAGCCAAATATAAAGGATTTCTATTGGTTTGTTTTTTTTAATTCTTTTTATCTGTTTCTTTTCATCCGTGGCTATTAAAATATATATAAGAAAATTACTTCCTTGTTTTTTAATCATATTTCCATGTAAAAGAAAAATTCTCAAAATCATTATTTATCAAAATAACTCATTTTATTCTTTTTTTTCATAATTATTAATTAACCTACTAACCTACTAAGAAATCCTATTAAAAATCAAACTAACCACAACTAAGTTTGTCCATATGAAAATAAATTTTTATATATTATTTTGTAATAATTATATTGTAGGTGCATTTATGATAATATAATGGTGTTTTATATTTAAAAATTTATTAAAATATCTTTTTTTTTAATTTTTATTATTTTTTAATATAAATATATTTTTAAAGAATTATGAAAAATAAAAATTACCGCTCCGAAGGGAGCGATAATATGTAGAGGTAGAGCCCACGGGAGAAAGGTAGCGTTTTCGGCGTTTTGTTGGCGAGCATGAAAGGAATAGTGAAATTATTATGTGTATAGGTAGAGCCCACGGAAGGAGGTTTGAATAATGTGAGCGTGGGGGGGCCCAGAGGGGAAGGGCAAGTTGATGATGTTCGAGAGGGATCTGCCGAGAGGGACTTTAGGGTTAGCTGGCATGCCCTTTCCTATCCTCGAGTTATGGCCAGAAGGGAGAGGGGGGGAGTGTTAGCATGTATGTGTTCGGATAGACTATTGTAATGAAATGAAACCGTGTGGCCGTTGGATTAGACCTTGGAGCATGTTGGAGAGTCTCGTGATTCCAAGGGAGATAAAAATAAATGGTCCGAGTAAAGGTACTTTCCCTTTGTTTAGGGATTGTTTTGGTAATATGTTTTTTTAAAATAATTTTTGTTAAAAAATACATTAAAATAGGTTTTTTTATTTTTAATATTAGCACATTAAAAAAATCAGAAAATATTAAAAATATGAATTTGATTTTTTCAGATAAAAAAAACTAAAAAAAACCTCTCAGATAGTGAAATTGAGGGGATTGATTGAATTCGAAGGAAAATAAATGGCATGCCCTCCTTGTAGTTGTAGATCTCCAAATAACTTATAAGAAGTGAGAACAGCAAGTGATTCTAGCAATGAGTGTAGTTAATAAGAAAGTGAATAAAATACTCCATGTGGGGTTGTCGAGGTTCAAGTGAATCCTCTTTCCTCACGTTACCATTCTGCTACCTGGACTTCGATGGGATGGATGCAAGCACATTTCGGACTGAATCTCGAATATCTTTTTTTTTCTCCGAAGCACTTCATGTGTGCGCTGCATGATATCTCGGTATCCTTTAAGCGTACAGCATGTTGGATTTTAAAAAACCAGTTAAAATCAAAGTCAAAGGTTAAAAAAACCAAACTCGTTATCTAATTCAACCAGTTAAAATCTATTTTTTTTATAAAAAAAAATCATTTAATTTTTTATTTTAATAAATTATAACAATATTATTTAATTTAACCCGTTAAACTAGATCAGACTATTACAGCCCAGTTTAATAGCTTTGATTTGCATACTCGTTCCGGCCTTAGAAGGTGTAAAAAACGACAAGCAAGCACCTAGGCAAATTGATCGAAGTTTTGAAGCCGATGCCCCCTAGCGTGCAGTTTATGGTGGTCTAATTGGATAGCCCAGGTTTACAACTCGATTCACAGCTCACGAGCTCCACAGGAAAGAGGCCTGGCTCAATTGTTTGGAGCATTCTCTTCGAAGGCAGCCGAAGCCTGTGTAACGTTATTGAAGAATCACAGTAAAGAAGAAAGGCCTTCCGAATTTAACAGAGACCGAATTGAGGGAACAAAACAAAAATAAAGGTTGCGACAAATACTGTATTGTGTTAAAGCAGTATACAAGAAAAATATGTATATTTGCATCACTTTCCCCAAAATCATTATGTAAGTCAGTAATTTAAACTCCAAATGAAAGTAAGAAATTGACAAGTCCGATCGGTGCCTAGTTTGAATAAGGGATAATGATATTTACTGCTCCAGCATTTTTGTACATGAGATTATGCTCGTTCTGGAACTTCCTCGAACAAAGTTAGCCACCTCCTGACTTGAGAGTGTTACTCAGCCTGCAAAAGTTGATTTCCGCTTAGGCATTTATGTTAAGTAATTACAAGCCACCAAACTCCAGTCCCATAGAGAATGTAATCGCATATACAATGGCACTATAGAGAGCGGTAACCAAGTTATGGATATTGTGTGAAAGCATGTAAAAGTGTGCTTTCGACCCCCATGAGACCTGAAGAGATAAGATTTTGAATCCACGCTAACATTGTTTATGAAGCGAAAATCTTAAAGGTTTCGAGATGTGAAGGGTGAAGAACAACATGTGATGTTGGTCCCACGCATGCAAGTCCTGGGAAGGATAAATTGGTTATGGTCCTAGCCTTCACTAAAGATTAAATATGCTCCTACCTAATGAGATTCACAACAGAACATGTGATTCACAAAGAACATGTGACAAAACAATTGCTATCTACCAAGCATGAAAACTCTATGAACCAAACCAATCTTTTGTTTCATTTCCAAACCAATCACTACAAAATCAATCAAAATACGCATTATCAATTAGACTTGACTAGGATGAGAAAGAAACATGGTCTTGGTAAAATGGGGTTTTCTTTTCAGGATAAAAAATAAAATAGACTGTGATGCAGGACAGCCTAGGGACTGCTCTGAATCTGACTTTTTTGAGACTGTTAGAACATTATTACTATTGATTTGTGATAGAATACGGAGGATGTGGATAGATTCTAGGAGTCACACCTAGGGTTCTTAAGAGTCCCACCTAGGAGGAGATCAAGTCACACAATCAAAGCAAAATGGCCGGAGATTATTTGATATTATTGCATCCTAAAATATTGAAAGACTACATTCCTATTTATAGAGTTTTGGATGTCCAAATCCAACAAGGACAAGGATTCCTAAATCTCCAACATCACTATTCCTATATAGAATAGGAAAACCTAATAACTTTAGCACTAATAAAATACTAAACAGAAATAAAATACTATAATTTCCAGCATATCTGAAAATTACTAAAATACCCTCACGACTTACTCAAGTCCCCAACTAAGTTTCCATCATTAGCCACATGCCAAATAAATGCGTGAGCATTGGAATCATTCTTAGATCGCCTTCTAAAGGCCTTTGGGGGGATGCTGCCAGCATGCCCCATCAGTTTGCCACTTTGTAATATTAACCACACTACATCAAGGTGATACCATATACGATAAACCAGCACATAATCCTTTGAATATGAGGATACATGCACGTCCAGAAATTTATGATAAGAATGCTTACCAATCCAAACCCTCAAAGAGGCCTTCACCCTTTGTGGCACAAGCTTTGAAGATGGCCCACTGGCGACTTTTTATTTTGTGCAATTCCAATGCCTCAGTCACAGCAGCAGCATCAAGTGCACCAGGGAGATCCTGTTAATATAAAGCAGTGGTTGTAACATGTTATAAGAAACTACAGTAGTTGGTGACAGGTTTTTTTCCCCATAGAATGGAGAAGTTACATTGAAAACTTTTGGCTTGCATTGTATAAACAAATCTGAGAGGATAAAGAAGCCTACTTTGGGATGATCAAACCAATCAATTATCTACCCCCACATAAATATAGGAACTACCAAAATTTATCCAAATTGTGGATGATAAAGAAAATAGTCTTCACCTGCTTGTTTGCAAAAATGAGGACAGCTGCACCTTTCAACTCTTCCTCCTGCACAAGGGTCCAATATCATAAATTAGAGTTCTTAGGTGCCATAAGAGCTAATGAAAATTAGTCTGTTTTCCAGTAGAGGTAAGCATGATAAACATGTCCCTATTTACATGAGAAACAAGCCTGTTCAGAATATAAAAGAGCTGACAAACAAACGGATATTTCTTTTATTTTCTTTTCTTCTCACTCTCTAGCTTTTAATTTTTGTGAAGAAATTACTAAACCTGATTGATAGCAACCAATAATCCCAACAACTCGCTGTCCCATAAATTGCACTCCCCTTTTCACATGGCAGACCATATAAAACTGAAACCCATATTTGTTGTCCAGATATGTTGCATATTATTAGAAACATAACCTACTTAACTCCACAGCCTCGTACTAATAATTGTTATCTTCAGTATATCACATTAACAATCACCAAATTTATGAAATAAATACAAGTACAAATCAAGAGACTAAATCTGCTGCCTTTTGCTTGTTATCTTTTCCCATTCCCCAAGCAATCAAAAGTCAACATCTACGTTGAAATTGAAGTAGGCAACCTAGACCAATGGCTATAGCTGGGAGAATGTGAGCAAACATTACCAAGTAAGCTAGCATTTAAATCTGTCAAAGTAAAAAAAAGCAAGACAAAGTTGTAACAGCATCCTTGAATTCTACAAACTAATAATAAAACAGATACTCTGTAAGTACCTCCAAAATTGAATGAAATTCTTCTTTGGCTATTCCAATTCTTTCCGTGTCACTTGAATCTACCACGTAAATTACAGCTTGAGTATTCGGGAAATAACACCTCCAATATGGCCTGAAATAAACAAATAAATCCATTCATAGGGAAGGGATGAGGGAATAACAGACTATTGCATGCCAAATATCTACCACCAGGTAATCAGAATAGACACACACAAACAACTCGAGAGAACTAAGGATACGTTCATGAAGGATTTTAAGATCATTGAAATTTAGTTGATAGCTTTTCTGTAATTGTGCTCCTTAACAACACATATATTCTTTATGTAATACAAAAGCTAAATGCACATACGTTCCTACTAAGAACACCGATCAACAGCAAAGGTGACAAACAATTTATACACAATATATACTAAATTTTCTTCAAAGAAGAAGGGAGAAAAGTTACCTGATACTTGTTTGACCACCTGTATCACCAAACCACAAAGAAATTTAATTTACATTGATTTCATAAACTTAAACAGCATAAAAAATATACTAGAAAATTACTATAGAAAACCTCCTTGATATCATTAACCCAGAGGCAAGAAAATTAGAACCGAACAGCCATTTCACACATCCTTACAGTTCAAGATCCACACGCTAAGACCCTTTTAAAGAAACCGTAATCATCTGGTGTGAAACAAAAATTGCTAAACAAGTTAATCACAATCAAACCCGCTTAACTCGACCCCTTAACTCAATCACTTACCACACATTAGCTGTCAGTATCTCTTCATGACATGGTAAAACCAATTCTAAAACTATATTACTTCTTAGAATAAAATCAATTACTTACCTAAATCCCACACTTGGAACTTAATGTTGTTATACTGTACAGTTTCCACATTGAACCCAATTGCTACACCACATTTAAAAAAAAAAAAATCAAATTTCCATCAGATTAGCCGTAACAAAATAATAGGGAAAATCATAGCACAAAAATTAATTCCCAACTCGAAAAAAATAGAAGAAGAAGAAGAAGCTCACTTGGGATCGTGGAGACTACCTCTCCCATTTGAAGCCGATCTAAATCAGAACATAAAAGGGGAAAAAATCAAAACATCAAGAATAAGTAGAGGTAGAAAAAACCCACAAAAAATAGCAGAAAAAAAGAGGGGGATGTTACAAAGAATGGTGGTTTTGCCAGCATTGTCGAGACCGAGGACTAGGATTCGAGCTTCCTGATTACCAAATAAAGAAGAGAACATTCTACTAAACAAAAGACCCATTTCTCTTTTCGCTGTCGTGTTTTCTTATCTTCTTTCACAGTTCTTTCGACAATTTCTTTGTACGTATCACGAATTCAATCAGCTTCGCAGGTTCTTTCTTGTTCATAAGTGCTGGCTGCTGAAGCTACTGTCTTTCTTTCTTTCTTTTTGCAAGCGGGCCAAAAAAGAAACTACCTTTAAGTTTACTGGCCCAAACCATAGAGAGCTGTGGGCTATGAAGTTGTGGCTTCTAGCAGGCCAGATGGGCTAGAGATCAAGGATTGTTTGTAAGCGAGATTGATATGAATAGCAGCCATTAAACTTTACCCGTTGACCCCAAAAACTCATTTTTCAAATTAAATAAAAAAAATTGATTTAATAAAATATATTATTTAATAAAATATATTATTTTAACAGGCTTGAATTAATATGGTAACTTATGAGTTAATTTGATAGCTTAAAAACTTAAATTATTTTTAAAATTAGTTTCAATTAAGTTTTATAAATACCTATAATACAAATTCCTGTTTTAAATTATTTTTTCATGGAAACAAATTACGTTTTTGTTTTCTAGAATTGATGGGATTGTTTGTTTATGAAAATTGTTTTTCACAAGTGAGTAGTTTGTTTGATTGAATGCAAATAAACAAACTATATTTGACAATTAATTGTGTATATCCAAAGTTTTTTTTAGTTAATAAATATAAGTATTCTCATGATGATTTTTAATTTAAATATATAATAAAATTAAAATTTTATAATTAAACTATCACAAATATAAAATACTAAGGTGACTATGATTTCATTTTTTCTTTGAATATGTATAAACTTGGTGTATTTTTTTAATAAAAAACAATATCTATTTTCAACAAATAAAAATATTTTTCAAATTTTTTGATGAAATAAAATAGAAAATAAATTTGGAGATGCAAAAGAAAAATGATTTATTGAATATATCTACAATATTCTCTTTCTAACAAATAGATGAAATATTTATATTCCAATTTCATGCATAAACTTTTTATTTATTAGTTTTTATCAAAACAATTACACATGATGCGAAAGATGAAAAGACGTACCAAGCAGGTTGTGGCTCCGTGGTGCAGGCGCTACTTTCCTTCTTTCGAACTTCGGTTCGAGTTTTAGTGGCAGTGGGACTGACGAGTGGTTTCCTTCATGTTTTTATTGGCTCCTTTCTGTGTGGTCCGTCTGTCACCCCCACGATGCCTTCCTTGTTCACTGGGTTTGCCGGATGTTCAGTGGATCATGGGATTAGTCGTGGTGCGCGCAAGCTGGCCCGAACACCCACATTAATAAAAAAAAAAAGAAGAAGATGAAAAGACGCCCGTGACTTTATATCATCTATATCCATGCATCATGAATGTCCACACTCCACTTACTAGATAAATTGGGATTTTTTGCGTAACTTTACGTTGATGTAAATATAAACAGTGAAGCTCCATGTAAAATATTAAATAGTAAAAAAAATTTGAAAACAAATTCATCCTTTTTTTCTCTTTTTATTTTCCTTTCAATTTATCTTTTTTATTTTAAACCAATCAAGTTAATTTAATTACATCAATAAAACTTTAACTTAGTTTAACTTTAAACTCATTTAAGATAAGAAATTGGATCAAAAAGATTTTTTTTGTTAATTTTATTATTTATTTTTAATTTTAATTGCATTTTTTTTACAAGTTAATTGAGATATTCTTTAATCGATTATGTTGATTAGATCATATTGGGATAATTCTTGCACAAATTAAATTTAAATTTTGGTTGGGTAAGAAGCTAAATCAAGTTTTAAGATTGATCTAGCAATGTAAATTTAACAACAATACCAAATAATTTTTTATAATCTATATATTTTTTGAATTATATTTTTTTTTATTTAATAGCATTGTAGAGCATATGTTGTAAACTAATTAAGTAAAATACTAAATCGCGCAAGTTTTTCATGGTAGCCCATCCATAATGAAATATGTCTATAACTATAATGAAATTATTTATTTACCTTTTATCCTTTCATTTTAAAAACTTTACTTGAGAGGTAAAATGATTTTTGCACACTAATAATTTATCATTCTTGATTTATTTGAGAGTAGCATCACATTTTTTAAATAATAATATAATTACCATATTGTCCTTAGAAAATAAACAATCAAAACCTTTGGTTTAGAGGTTGAATAGTAATTTCAATTTTATTATCAACAATTGAATTATATAAATACCCTTATTATGCAAAATTATTAGCATTGTTTTTGAAGGCTTAATTGTCATTTCCTACTGGTTGTTTTTGTTATTGTTATTTAGTTTTAGAGATATTTTTGTTTTTTTTATATAATTTTATTAATAGTCAAATTATTTTATTACCCTAGCTATTCAAATTTTTTAGCCGTGACTTTAAGGGTTTGGTTGCAATTTTATAAAGTTTTTTTTTGTTATTATTGTTTAGTTATAGGAGTATTTTTGGTTTTATGCATATAAAACAGCTATTGATGCATGCAACTAACAATAATAGTTGAGATCAAACTTCCACCACATCATCATTTGATGTGTCTTCATATTTTTTTTTTTTAAGTGTTGCATATATAATAGTGAGGTTTTATTTGATATCAATGGACTTTTCTTTTTTTGTTTCTTTTTCTTCCTCGAATTTAATGTTGTTCAAGCAAAAAATTATAGTGGATTTTCAATTTTATTTTTCTTTTGATTTAATTGATTTTCTCTTAATTTCAATTATTTTATTTATATTGGTTGTTTCTAATTGGATTTATTTTTTATTTCATCCTGGTTGTTTGATTTTGTTAGTCCTTTTCTTCATCAAATGTTATCCTTAATATTTTAATTGTTTGTTTTCAATTATATGCTTGATTTTTCTTCAATTCTATCCTTGAAAATTTATTTTCATTGATTTTTTATGTTAAATTTGTGCCAATTATTTTAATTATTATATTTTTAATTGAGTTTTTTGAATTTCATCTCTATATATTTAATTTCATTTAAATTTTCCTTTAACATTTAATTTCAGTTGATTTTTATGTTAAATTTAGTCCTAACTTTTTTTAATTATTATTATTTTTTATTGATTTTTTCCTTCAATTTTATCTCTCAATATTTGTTTGGTTAAGAGTCTTAATTTTTTAATTTTTAAAATTTATTTTTAATGGGGTCATTCTAGTCTCACGACTTAATTTACATATCTGAAATGTTAGTCTGGGTTCACTTTGATTCTTTTTTTAAAGAATTGTTTTTCAAATATTTTTTGCAAGTATGTTTTTAGCTTTGCTATTTATAAGATCAACATAATTTCATGTACTAAGTCATGCATTTAATTTGTTCACTCGGGCTGGTTGCTAAGTTCTAAGAGGATTTTTTTTTATATTTCTATCACATTAACGGTAATTGTTCGTTGTATTTTTTTTAATGTATTTGGCTTTTCATAGTATTTTTTAGGGTGTGAGTTTATTTAGTCGCTAAGGTTTTTATTTATCATTTAAGCCATGAGTTTTTTTATGGTGGATATATTTTTCATTTATTTAAATAATTTTTTTTAGTAAATATAATTGGATAAATATCTCATCTTTACAGTTTTTTTCCTAGTTATTTTTTACAATATTTTTTATTTACATAAATAGTTATTGATTTATTTAGTTAGATAATTGCATAGGCTTTTCAAATAACACCTTTAATGTAAAAAAACACATTGAAGCAACTTATATACCCAACACTTGTTTAAAAAATAATTATAACTTGCATGCCAAAATCATGATTTTAGTTTTTCTTTGTATTGTTTTTGGAAAAAATATTATTTTTTTATTCTTTACACTTGGTCTATTTATACCATTCTTTTTGTTTATTTTTTAAATTCTTTTGTAATTTTTGTAATTTTTTTTCTTTTCACCTTTTGTTTTTGAAAATTTATTCTACATAAACAAAAAAATGATGTTTTACTATAGCAATTGCAATATTATTTAATTTTTTTTAACTACGTGAAAAGTTAGTTTAAGATCTTATATATTTTTATTATATGTAATCGTTGACTTTGTGATTTATAGTTGTATTTTTTAGTTGATATAAAAAAACATGTTAGTAGCATATACACATTAATTCTTCTGTTTTGGAAAAAAAATTATTCAATCTACAGCTAAACAAGTTGAACAAAAACATCAACATTTTATTTTTTATATTTATGATATAAATAATTTTTTTTGACCTTTTGATTTATAATTAGGTTTTACAAAATTTAAAAAGCTTATATATTTATTTGTAACTATTATATTCAAAAACTTGTTGAATTCAAGCAAGAAGGAAGAACTTTGAACAAGCAAAGATCCAAATTTGACAAAAACACACCACCCAAATGAAGGAACTTCCAATTTACTTTGCTTCTCACCTTCTCTTTGCTTGATCAACAAGTGATGTCCTGCAATAATGGCCTTGGCTTGTATATGTAGATTATCAAGAATTCTTGCCCATTGCAGGGGAATAATGATAATGATAACAAGGAAAAAGATGTCCATTAAATATTAATTAAAAAAAAATGAAAGCTGGGGAGCATTTGTTAACAAAAGCGGCTTCGCATCTCCGCGCGCAGACAACCTGCTGCTAAAGCTTGCACGTTGCTTTCAACTGCGCACGGTCCAATGAGAGTACACGACGTGTCCTCATATTCCGAAGAAAGCAACCGAAGGCAAGCCTGCTCTCTCTCAACTTTCTCGTGTCCTTTCGAGCCTGTCCCTACCCTACTCTATCTTATTTTTAAAAATATTTTTTATTTAATAATATATTAAAAATAATATTTTTTTATTTTTTTTAAAAATTATTTTTAATATTAAAAATCAAAATAATATAAAAATATCAAAAAATATTAATTTAAAATCCTTTTAAAATACAAAAATTAATAATATTTTTATCAGCTAGACTAAGAAGATCATGTTTTTTTTATCATTCATGAAAAATTATTTTTATATCTTCAACTCCACAAAACATCAACTGAAGATAATGGAAAGATGGGACTTAATTTGCATAAAAATCGAAGAAAAATAGACATAATCCATCTTCATCACCCATGCACCTCCCTTTTTTGCACTGACATTAAGGCAAGCAGCACAAATCTCATAAACAAATAGTAAATTATTCATTAATAATGTGATCAGTGGGAATAGTACATTGTCCTACTTCACCGGTAATTTGTTCCTTGGAGATTTCCGGCAGCCAAACTAAGGGAAAGGCTATCTAAAGAATATGATGACTCATCAAGTCGTTTTTTTCTTTACTTTATTCCCTCCATTAGAACTTTTTTCACAACTGAATTAACAATCCCTTGTGCAAAAGATGATTCCTTGAGGTATCATATTCATGATATATAAAAAAATTCAATGCCTTTTAAAAATTTTAAAGCACCAAGACCCACTTCAATATTTTGCATGTAGAGGCACAAAAGTTGTTCCCATTGATGCTCAAACCAATAATACGTAATTGATTTCAAGCTCCAATTTGCTCCCATCAATGGAAGCTGGTCATTGCAGCTGGCTGTAAATGAATCAAGGAGGTATTGGGAGAAGTAATTATGGAGAAAATCATGATTACTAGGCAAAATTTAGCTGTAATTAGCTTTAAAGAAGAGAACCTTTTCTGCTAATAACTATTTCATCTCGGCAAAACTTACACTTCCCGGAGAAGTACAAGAACAAAACCACGAAAATAACAGAAGAGAAGCAATACAAGAAAACTCCCTGAAAAAAGCACTCTCTTTAGTCTTTTTCCTCTCCAAATTGGAATTATTTCTTGCTCATTGGAGCTTAATTTTGTTGTTGAGCTTGCTGGTTCTGTTGCGTCTCTGTATTCTCTTCAGTTGTAGTTGTTGTTGCTGGATCATGGCTGTCACCAATCATTTCTTGATTTTTCACCTTGTCATCATGACCAGTAGGTGTACTCTCTGTCTTCGCTTCTTCTTGGTTATCAATCTTGGCTACAAAGGAAGAGGCTTTGCTACAAACAGGAGTGGCTAAAAATGTTGGCCTCTCATTTCCAGCCATAATAACCAAAAACTTCTCTTCAAAAACCTTTTTCTCTGGCTTTTCTTCCTTTTCGTTTCCACTTTCAAGATCATTACCTTCATTTTCACTGTCTAAACGACCAGAAATTCTCCAATAAGAGCAAGCCAAGATTAATAAAGCAAAAGCAATCAACCCCAACATAGCTGCTAAACCTCCAAAGAGGTATGGCACTGGTGAGTGCCACGGTGAGCGAGGTTGGACTACTGCTGGTGGTGATGGTGATGGTGAAGTGGCTGCTGCCATTGTGGTGCTGATGGTGGTGTCAAGGTGGCTAATGTGTCTCATTTTTTGGGTTTATTTTAATGTTTTTATCTCCTTAGGAAAGAGGCTTTGGTTGGGAGGAAGAGAAGAAAGTGGGTTTAGTTTGGGTAACGGAGAGGGTATGGGAGTGGTATTTATAAATGTGGAGCTAGGGAGGAGGAGATGGGGTTGTGCTTTGGACAAAATACACTTTAATCCCTATAGATATACACATATTCCATATCGATTCTTATAATTTAAAATATACATACTAATCTTATATTTGTTGCAAAATTTTCAACACATAAGTAGGCTTATTTTGTAATTCGTGTTTTGTCTCAATCATAAATTTAAAAGTATTTGATTAATCAACACATACTATAATTTCACATTAATCCTATTAAAAACTCTCTCTTGAAATATTGGCTAATAAAAAAAATTATAATTTATAGTTTTTATTTAAATTTTTATTTTTAAAACACAACTATAAAAACTAGAACAGTGTCAAACACACACTTAATCTAATAACTATATAACCGATTATTTTTTAATAATTTAAAATTTAAGTTTAAATGGTTCCGAGTTGTAATAAATCAATGAAAATTAATGGTGATATAAAAAAAAAAGACATTCTTTCATGTTTTGAATTTATTAGCGTACTGTCATCATGTACTTGTGGTAATTAGCAGGTTAATTAAAATTGAAAATTCTGAATTGTAAGGACTAAGATGGAGCATTTCTACATCTACAGGGGCTAAAAAATGTTTTGCTCTTGCACTTTTTACTTGTGTGTCACGGATTTGGCCCCCCGCTGTGACACTTTTCATGTGCATATGTGATGTATGGATGTAAATGGGAGAGAGTCCCTTGAAACATGATCCTGTGTTTCTGAAGGTGTATGTTTCCTATGGGTGCTTTTGTGGGGCCTAGGGTATTTTAGAGTGGACCCTGCAGATCCAATTGCAATGACAAGAGAGCAGTAGTGCCCCCATGATGATCTTTGATTTGATTAGAATATAGTGATTTATCAGTTAAATTGGGTTCCTTTTACTTTTTGAAATATATTAATCTCATCATATAAGATAAACATTCTGATCGAATCTTAAAGTTAAGGCCATTTGACATGTTTGTGTCTAATTCCAATTGCATGAACCCTAGAATTTAATTTTATTAGAGGTTAGATTTAAACTTTACTTCAACGAATATTATTTGAGAATGTAATGTAATTTATATTTTTAAAAAATTTAATTTTTTTTATATATTTTGAATAGTTTTGACACGTTGATATAAAAAATATTTTTAAAAAATATTTTTTATATATATTTTATTATAAATCTTTTTTTAAAAAGAAACCGCAAAAAAAAAACCTCTATCATATATTGATATTCTTTGCAATTTAATATTTAATGAAAATTAAAATTGTTATCATAGTGATTAAATAAAGATTTTTTTTTTTTATAATTAACAAATTCATTGCAATTTGAGTAATACAAAATGATAACAATTTTTTAACACCGCCCAATTAATATAAATATAAATAAAATTTAAATTTAGATAACAATTATAAAACTCAACTTAGTTAAGATAAATTAGGTAATTTATGGATTTGAAATTATATTTTTTTAATTAAAATGATATTAATTTATTACTAAAACTAAGATAGCATTGCTTTGATAAAAAAAGTTTAAATAAAATTTTGCTCCATATATTTACATGATTAACCCGAAACTTAATTAATCTGAGACCAATTCTTATAATATTTTTGGGTTTTCATCTGGACATTCTTCATATGTTTTGCTAAGAAAACAATTGATCGTGACACGATACCGCCATGGATTTCATACATTTCCTTTTCCACTAGCGATGCAACTTATATGGGAGACCATTGTCCCCATGACGATGCCATGAAGTAACATCTGTAGATTGCCACAGTCCTCGTTGATCCTCTGTTTTAGATGAAAGGACTTGGTGTTCTTCTCTGTTGATAATTACAGATTTTAATTGCTCTGGGTTTTAGATTTGTGATTTTTCTCGTAGAATGCTGCCCTCGAAAGATGAGATGAACTCATCCCAAAATGCCGCGTCCTTGTTGATGAAATCATGCACAGTAGAGGCATCATATATCTGGCTCATGATCATTTGACGTTGTGATGTTCAAGTATGGCAGACATTTAATTTTCGATTGGTTAGAATTATTTATTGGATTCATAGCATCAAATGGTATGATCCCATCACATGCTTTAAAAGCAATGAGAAACTATATATTATGTCAGCCTAATACATTAATTTCTTATCATATCAATATTTAATATTATGTTAAAATGCTTTCAAATTATTTTTCTCATATTTAATTAGTGTGTATTATTAGGCAATACGATGCATTATATTTTTCTAAAAGTGTTTTTTAATTAAAAATACATTATTCTTTTAATTTTTGACTTTAACATATTAAAATCATTAAAAAATATTTAAAAAACATCAATTCAATTCTTTATAAATGAAAAATAGTTTGAAATTACTTTGAAAAACAGGTTGAATTGCTCAACTAGACACTAAACGAAGCATGAAATAATAATTTATATTGAAAAAAACTTCTTACCAGTAAGAATCACTATCAAAGCAACACCTCAAGGGTGTGAATCCATTATTTATCATGCTACACGCATAATGGCACTTGCACAGTTGCACAAGCTAAAGCCTAAAGGGTGTGGCTCCCTAGAAAATAAGAACAATTACACTTTCGGTGATCATGGGGTTTAAGCAAATCCTAAACAACAGTGATTTCTTAAACTTCATTATTAAATAATAGATAATAAGGTTGTGCTTCAAACCTCCACTATATATCTGATGCCAGAAGGGTTATATATATATATATATATATATATATATATATATCACCATTTTTTTTTATTAGCTTGCAACAATGCTACCATCCTCCAAAATTTAGCCATATGATCAGGAGAATCAATTTCGTGCTGCTGAGGATCCGTATCTTTATCGTAGTAATTAAGAATAAAAAATTAATTAAAAGAAAAGAAAAGAATATTTTTAATTTAAATCTTACCATTTATATTTCTCAACTTATATATAAATACGCGATGAACTAGAGATTTTAAATTAGTGGGCTCTCTCGTCATCTGATTCTTAAAAATAATTATTCAGCCGTGAATCATGTAAAAGAATGTATTCATTATATATATATATATAAAAAAAGCACTAGACTTTCGAGGCGATGAGACGTGTGCACCTATGGGGAGACCATAATCATTTTGTAAGAGATAAAATGGAATAAGCATTCTGGGTAAAGTGGCAACAATCTACTATGAGTTCTCTCTCTGGAAAAGATACACCATGCTCAGAAAAAATCTGCCCCATTCTAAATTCGCACAGAGAAAGGATGCGCATTTACATCCTTTTTTAGTGCTTTTAATTAACGTGCAAGGAAGGTAAAACCCTTGATCGGCTAGGGTTTGAATTGGCCTCGACTTTTCTATAAAGTGATATTGGGATAGATATGTGCGACGTATGGTTGTTGATGCAATGCAACTGGCGAAATCAGCTGATCATCTGTAGAATTTGCCACAGATCTTCAGGTAATGGCCGGCTCGTGTAAGAACTTGCACAATCATTATTCAAATCATATCACTATAAATATGTATAAATTCTCATCTTTCAATTCATATATATAAATCATCAACAGTCTCGCAAATCTCATTTTACCTAATTTTCGCATTAAATGTCAACATATCCGTCTAAATTAATTTATCTAGCTAGCACTAGAAGGTACGAATCCAAATTCTTTTTCAGAAATAAAAAAATAAAATAAAACAGTATTAATCTTAACATCACATTTCATCTTATTGCATGCAAAATCTGTTTAGATTCAAATTAATTCACATGGAGTCTTAATTGCATGATTCATTTAAATATTTACTAGATAAAAAATTGTAAGAAAAGAATGGCCTATTCATCTTTATCTCAAATGGGTGTCACAATTATATAGGAATTTGCTTTATAAGCAATAAGAGATTTAGTGAGAATATTTTACAAATAATATCTCATAGATTTGTCGACAGTGCACTTTTTTCTTGTTAGTAGAATATATCTTGTTTATATTGATGAAATGGACGGATGGCTACCTTAGTGACAAAAATATTCATGATGTTTAATTAGATACTAACTTCTATTTATTCATTATCTATATATGTTAAGCTGGATGTTATATACATACAAGTTGTTTAATATTTCAATTTTTTTTTTAAATTCTGGACCACGTGAATTATTTGTTTTGATTGTTATTATTTTGTTTATAATTAATATTATTATTTGCCTGGATTTTATTTTTTAAAATATAAATTAATAAGGTAAGAATTATTTTTATTGTTATTATATATATATATAGTTATTATAAATAAAATAAAGAATTAAAAAACAATCATGTGATTTGATTTTTATACCAGAAGGATCTCTCTCACCCATCAAAGAGATGCTAGTAGAATACCACAACTTAGATCAACAAGCTATGGTTTCATGCAACTTGGATGAAGATCTCTAGCGTGGTCTCCCATGTCAAGAGATACATGGCCATGGTTTAATTAGGGATATATATCGACTGATGGCAAGCATCGAAAATCACACACAGTATCTGATCATGCGGGCGGCTCGGTCCCTCCTCAGGGCATTTAGTCTCGGCGTGCTGCACGCATAAAATTAAGTCCTAAAAGTTCAGTATTGTCTGTGAAGATGTAAAAAAGTTTAAAAGGCTTCATAAAGTTGATAAATTTTGTGTACAAAAGTCCCTAGGTGGGTTGGACTTCGGAGGATCTCCAGCTATGGTGGAGCCATAACAATGGGAAGTGTTGAAATTCGCTTACAATCGGTAGTTTCAGTAGAGACACCCGTGTTTCTTCTTCGTTGTGATTGGAATCAGATTCTAGCTCGGTTGAAAATGAACCGAATGAAATTGGATACGCTAATGAAAGTGCAAACACAATGAAGTGATCTTCGAACCGGATGAAATATAGGTTTCGAGATTATTATGTTTTTCGATTGGTATCTACAATGAAATAATACATTAGATGTATTTTTTTTTCTAACATTATAAATTCAAAACATGACTAATAACACATAAAATAAATATATTAGCCACTGTAAATTATATATATTTAAAGTTTTGAAATACTGCTCGACTCGAAATATTGATTCAAATATTTACCTAATTAAGATCTAAATTAAACTACACTTATTTTCTGAATCATTCATATAATTGATTTAATCAAATTCAAGTGATTTAGTTAGTGAATTCATTCTCAGATGATTATAATGAAATGCCATTTTTCCCCCTTTTTCTTTTTTTATAATATTAAACGTTTCAGTTTTACTTTAAAAAGTTGTTGAAAAAAAACTTGCATTAATGAATCAGGTGTGCCAGTCGAGCCAGAGGCAGTCGGTTGGCCCGTGAAATTCAGCGAGGCAAGTCACCTACTCACATTTCTTCTTCCTCCATGATATTTTCTTTTAAGGCTGCTCATCATGGAGGACATGCTCCATCGATGAACGGGAGAAAGACAGGTTTACATACACGGACATGGCTTTTAATGCCCGAGGGATGTCTCTCGAGAAGGAAAAAAAATCAAGAGTGGGAGTCCACCCTTGTGGCATGCTTGAATTGTCGTAAATGTTATATTTTAAAATATTTTTTATTTAAAAATATATTAAAATTAAATTAAATTTTTATTTTTTACAATTTATTTTTGATATTATAGTATGAAAATGATCTAAAAATATAAAAAATTAATTTTTAAAAAAACTCAAATTTATATTAAAGACATGGTTAGACCACACTTTCTAACCCATCTATGGTAAACTGAAGCACGTAGTATTAAATCCATGGTTGGTACCAATACTCTTTCTATTTTTCTGATTTAGACCCTACACCTATAACCATGTAGGGTTTAATCCATGGTTTATGCCACGTAGGGCTTAACGATGGGCGGAAACCTAAACCATGCATGTAACTCAGCAATCTTCGGGGGTTAGTGGTAATTAATAAACTACAAAAGAACAATTCTGATTACATTATTAATGTTGTATCTCGAAATTAAAAGGGAAAGTATCCAAGAGGGAAAAAGAGCAAGGCAGGCAATAAACAAATAAGGTGGGAAATTGCAGAGGTATATATCAAGCTTGTCCCCAATCACCATTACTTTATGCTCTGCTTGCCACCTTCCCTCAGGGGTCCAAAGCCACTCCTCTCGCTTCTTCTAACTTGGCTCCTGGCCACTTTCTGTGTTCGTCTGAGATTTTTATTTTTATTGAAGTAACAAATCATGCAAGAATCGTACAAAGAGTGATGGTGCAAGCACTTCCGACGAGTATATTGTGGGGCATCGAGGGATCAAATGTTATCCAAATTGTACAAGTGTATAGCTCCCACATCTCTCATTGTGCTAATTATTTATTTGATTTTGGTCTGTGGGAACCCCATATTCCATCACCTCCCACCATGTTAAACGTACATTTGCAAGGACTAAAGAAGCTTAAAGTCGCTTGCATTGTTGCTAAATTTTATAATATTTTAAAAGATCAGTGCACAAAGGGGAGCAATGCTTGGTAGTTTTGTTTTTATTTTTAATAGCAAGCAATGCTTGGTAGTTTTTCCAGTTTTGTGGAATGAATATGTAGAGAGATGCCTTTAAGGGCCCGGGTATCCACCAGGAAAATTATTTAATACGCCAATTTCATGTAAATTAATCAAAGAAATTTGATACTATTATGTCTTTGATTTTTGTATGATGAAATTTAATTAGTAGAAGAAACATATTATTTTTTTTTAATATAGAAAGAGAGAATCCTATCTATATATCTTCGTTGTTCCAAGAAAACACCTATCGATCTCTCACTTTCTCTTGGCATCACTTCTGCTATCTTAAATCTTATTTATTTATTTATTATTTTAAAAAGTGTACAAGTATGTTTTTCAGGAGAGCCCCCAACGCTTTTCAGATTTTTGAGAGGATCTTTTTTTTTTTTTTACAGAGCTCATTCCCATAATGTTTTATGCTCATCTTGATGCTTGATTCGTAGCTCCAATTTTCATTTTTAATGTCAAATATGTACTGATGATATTCTTCTCCCCTTCCACTTGAAGCAACTTGGAGTTGAAATTGGCATGCCCCAAACTTTTATTCTTCAACTTAAATAGTGTATATATCACCTTTACTTGATCCCCACAAAGTACAAACGTTAGAGATCGTCAGATTCCACATATACTTTTCCTTCTTCTAATCATGATTTATGTCTTAGTAAGGGTTTCCTCATCATTAAGGACATGTATATATTTACCCACAAGGTTTAACATTAAGTAATTAAGATTTGTGAAGAAAACAAAAGTGATCAAGAACCGATGATTTCATGTCCCATATTTGAATCACATCAGATTGCTTGTGAATTTCTTATCTTTATGCACCATAAAAAATGGAGCTTCTCCCATTTACAAGAGTAGACCATTAATGACCCCCTGATATAATAGCAGACGTGCCTTGCCATGGCTAGTTCTAAGCTAAGAGAGACTAGTTGTGGTGGTTCCATAAAGAGATTCACAAAAATCCTACTCTCTATAATCAATACATGCTAGCTAGCTATACTAGAAAAGGGGGATTTTCATTGAATCTTGCTTACATCCGATGAGACTACTAGTTATTGATCAAGATAATTCCCTCTATTGTTTTACCCTAATAATCATTTTCTAAACACATATTGGATGTGCTAAAAGTGGTGGTATATAATAAGGTGACATCATTCTTAAGTCGGGCCCTCCATGATTTCAAGTTAATTCATCAGTGGCTCGATCAAGTTCATAGCTCCTCTATTTGTTTACACTGCAACAATTATGAGAATTGTTGTTACTATTATATAATATTGGACAACATTGAATTAAGCTAGCTATTAGTAGTGGATGAGGCACTTGAATTGGGCCAAATTCACTGCATTACAGTCTCTCATCAAAAGATTTTGCCTCCAAACTAATCTAATACTTAACGAAAAGAGGCTCCATCAAAGACTTGCAGTTGGAATCTTCTGTCACAACACATAAAACGGGAGAACAAGCACTTATTCCCCCACTTGGGGTGGATTTATGACGTATTTAGAGCTCCATTTATTTACATTAAATTATCTTTTCTATGTTCTCTGCAGATAAGGGTACTGCCCAGATAGTGTCCCACATATATCCACTTGAAGATATATATGTCTATATATGTGCCTTCATATATAGGTGGATACGCACATACTCCTGTAGGCCAAATCTTTTAGTTGGGCATTAAGTCCCGTCTTTTTTATTTTTTATTTATTTTCAGTATTCCCGTTGGAGTGACGAGCAATGACATTAACATGACAGTATTGTTGATTCAGCATGTGCCTTACTCTAGTTCATAACCCATATAGATGAATATTGAAGTGGAACAGTTGGGTAAATATTTTGGACTTTTATTCTCTTTAATTGAAATGAACTTAATAAGGCATAGCCTTCAAACCAGAGATAACATCTTCAGATTTGGTGGATTTTTTAGATAATTCATTCACTGATTAGTAGGTATTAAACAAACTATCCATATTTGGATGGAGATGTTCATAATAAAATATTTATCATGTAACATACTTGAACAAATTTACTACCCGTACATAGTATAGCAGCATTTTAAACTGAAGTAGTTGAGATTGATTGTGGAATCCACTTGAACCTAGCTAGAATGATAGGGACTTATCCATTCTGCGTGAGATTGTTTCCCTACAAATTGCTAAAGAACAATGGCATCAAATCTTTAGACATAAACGTAAGTTATTCTCGTATTCATACAGAAAAAAGTGCAGCTTATAGAGTGGCCCCACACACACACAAACACTTATAGGTGGCTATGTTGCATGCCTGTACACATCACGGACCCTACTGTGCTCTTGCTATCAGAACAAAGCTTCTCCCCACTTCCCCATGCTAGAAGCTAGAGCTAGTGGATCGAGCATTTCCACATTTTACCTCCTCCTACGTTTAAATTAAGACCTACGTTTAAATTAAGAATATTTTTTTGTATGGGGATAAAGGGAGAAAAAATCACTCTTCAATTACTTTTGGAAGGGGGAGAAGTTTTAAGGGGGTTAGCATCAAGGAAAAAACAAACGTTAAACTAACTTGTGAGATGGGGGTAAAGGTTTTTCAAGGAGAAAAAAAATGCTGGACTTGGGCTTGTTTTTCCTCTGTCATAAGTGGTTTTGTTTTTCAATTTTATCTTGAGCAAACACTTGACAATTGATTTGTAGTAAAATGATACTCATAAAGTAGGGTTTTTTTTTTCTATCTACGAAAGAAAACTAGATGATATCTTGGAGACCAACCAATTCGCAAGTGGCTGCCGAAGCAACATGGTGGTTTGGGGGTTAAAAAAGAGATGGAAACTTGGTTGAAACCTTGCCTTGTGAAAAGTATTTGTAGTGCTTTGACCAATGAAAATAGTAGTTAAGGCATCCTAGCAAACCTATACTAGTTTTGTCAAGCAGCGAATCTGTATTTTAGAGCATCGATCTAGCCCCAAATGTCTTCTCTATAGACGTTAATTCTGCCCCATGCTCACGCCGCCCTTCTCTTGGCTTCCTTGCTGTGCCGCAACTAGTCGATATATATTAGCTTCGACACTGGGAGACTTGACTCTGTTTGTGGCTAGATCTCTCATGGAACTTGTGTAGAAAACCCTCTTGATGCAGGACATTGAAGAACATAAATCCTCGAAAAACAAAATACTAGTCATAATAACGATGCAGACTTGTACTCATCGTCGATCCTTGCATTTAACCTCTAAAAGGGGCAGATCTTATATACTTCTTAATTCCATGAGTTGTAATGTGTTACGAGTTTCTCAGATGGAATACCCTCGGTGCCTCCATAAGTCATAAAATAGGCTTGCACATGAAAACCAAACACGGATGGATATATGATCAATATATCAGTTATTTACACACACTCTCTTGTGGAATGTTATTTGATATAGTATGCAGTTAAATGATTCAGCAACCGATACAGATTTTTTGATACAAACCCATTTCCCAGATCACCAAATAACATCAGAACAAGACGAAGACCAAGCCCAGTCCCAGTCGATCTTACTATATTTCCCAGAGCACAAAGCACTTTAAGCGAAACCCAGTCCAGGTCACTCTCATTACATTTCGTATTTCCCAACCCAAACGCAAAATTTCACATGCCTTGGTCGATATCTAATATCTTTTGTTGGTCGAATTAGATCATGGGTCAATCATATTACATGGGTGTTTGGTATAGTTTTTGTTTTTAAATGTTTGTAAAAATATTTTTTGTTTAAAAAAATATTAAATTCATGTTTTTCAGTAATTTTTTAAAGATTTTAAAGTACTAATATAAAAAATAAAAAAATATAAGAGAAATATATTTTTAAATAAAAAATATTTTTAAAATCATATCTATCTCAATCACAAACACTTGTACATGCTATTTTAATTTAGATAAATTTTAGTCTTATTATTCATGGTTTTTAATGGTTTCCAACCTAAATTGAAGCCTTATCAATCTTCTCAATCAAAAGTTTTTTAGATTAATAATATATCATCTAGGACCAATAATCATGAAAAGATAAAAGACATAAAATTTTGTACCCAATTATCGTATATATAAAATAAAATGTTAGGTTTATATCCCGTGAGTGTTTATTATTGAAAGTATTTTTTAAATTATTTTTTATTTGAAAAAAAATCAAATTAATATTTTTAAATTTTTTTAGATAATTTTAATATAATAATATCAAAAATAAAAAATAAAAAATATCATTTTAATATTAAGTTTGTATTTAATACTATAGAAAATTGTACCGATGTGGGCTTGAAGGCTGAAGCTGTTAACTTTCCCCGGACTGGTTATGTCATTTATTCATAGGTCTGCTTGTATACTATCCAGCATGCACAATCAATTGTTCTATCCTATGCCTCCTTCAGCACTCTGCCATTGCTAATATATAGAAATATTCACAAAATTATCAGAGGTATCGATTTGCTATACGGGTCGAAGTTATCTGCAATTTTTGTTTTCTTGTTAGTATATTCTCCCTCTGCACCTATTCCCTGCTGTTATTATGCTATATATTTTTATACTGACTGTGTGTCAATATATATGTTTGCTTCTTCTTAATTCGTAAAATGAATATAATTTAGCTGAATTAATTTCATACCTTCTTCGTGGGTCTAAGAGGCAATACTGCGTCTCTCTTTCATATCTACATGTTTTTTAAAAAATCTTATCACTCAAGATCGAGACTCTGGTTCAATTTTTTCTTTTGAATCTGTAGTTATTTCTATTTTTTCTCATCTTTTTTTTTTAAAGTAAAAGATATAAATAAAGTACTACAAAACGAATAAAACAAAACCAGCATAAAAAAAGTCGATGTGAACTTGCAAAACGAACTCAGGTTGTGAGAATTTGTTAAAATATAAAATAAACATCTGACAAATCCCAAATATACTCATATTGATGTCTATAAATTGACGCTTCCCAGAATTAGTGGTGACAAACATGGACAAGATAGCAGGTTGGAAGATTCAACGACAGCAAAACAGAGACAAAGGAGCAGAGAAGAGGAGGGAGGAGCAGCAGTTTTCTGTTTTCTGAGGCTCAGCATTACATGATGAAACTTCTGTACAGACCTGAGGAACTCGGCGGAGATCATGATTTTCCGGAAACTGTAGTCCTCTCCGTAGTTTACCCCTCTAATTACGGAAGAGTTTCAGAGAACCATCTCCCCTGGTTCTCGTAGATACGGGTGATTGTTGTGACATGTTGAACTCTCCAGAAATCTTCACCACGGTACCTTTCTATTGTCTTGATGAATGTTGGAGGCATATGCCACAGAACCAGGTCTTCTATATTTTTCAGGTTTTCAATCCCATCCGGCATTGTTTCTAGCACCGTGCATGCTGTAATGTCTAGCCTCTCTAACCCAGGCATTGATCCTTTCGCTATTCTGATGCGCCGCAATCTCCCCAGTTCATGGAGACCTAGCCTCTTCAGCTTTGAAAATCCACTAGGATCACAACACTGTTCTTCCCCTGCATAAGCTTGACGGAGTTCAAGCAACACCAAACTAGGCAATTTCTGGAGGGCCTTGAGAGGATCACTTTTCAGATTAGAATATTGAAGCACTAGCTTGGAAATATAATGGAGTGAAGGTATCCATTCTGGTAAAGCCGGAAGACTACATTTGAGATATAGTCGTTGGAGATATTTTGGAGGAGATGAAAGAGAGTCAAATTGTAAGGATTCAGTTTTGTTTAGTGAAACAAGATACAATGCAGTAAGGTGTTTCAACCTGTCCAAAGTGTAACACAGATCCATTCCCTGCTCTTCTCTTAGCTTTAAAATGCCCAGCCTTCTCAACGAAGTTAGCTTTCCCAACTCCCTGACTAACTCATAATCTTCATTCACTTCGACGCTTCCCAATTTCTGCAGGCTCGTCAATCTTCCTATTCCTGATGGAACTCTCATTCCATGAGTGTCTGGGAAGAACGATGATGGCTGGAAACTGTGTCGATAGTTACGGAGCTGGCAAAGACATGTCAGTTGTGTGATCCCAGCAGGCAAAGAAGATACAAAAGTCCTTTTCAAATCAAGTATTTCCAAGTACTTGAGCTTCCTTATGGACTCTGGAAGCTCACTTATCATGGTCCATCTCAAACTTAAGTATCTTAAATGAATCAGTTCAACCAATTCAGGTAGGAAGCTGGAAAGGGGAGCTCGATCTAAATTCAATACTCTCAACAGCTTGTAATTGCGAAAACTATGCTCAAAAGAATGATGTGAAGAAAATGACAACAAAGACCACAGATAAGGAAATCTCATATCTGATTGTACTTCCTCAGAGTTTTCATGGATTGATAGACGCCGAACTTTCTCATTCTTGCTGATTCTTGCTCCGTTTGCTATCATAACAAAAGATTCTTCCCTGGATTTCATTTGAATGATTTCTCGCATTAGATCATGAACACGACATGTCTTGACCCTATTAAAATAATTCATCTCCACCACTTGGATCAAACTCCTATTCACGAGTTCATTAAGGTATTCCTCTGCTACTTCCTCCTTTGTAAAGCCTTGCTTCTCTTCCACAAACCTTTCAACCGTCCACAACCGGATCAACTTCATTCTTTTTATCAAATAGTCCTCTGGAAATACACTTAAATACAAATAACACTGCTTGAGGTAGTAGGGAAGATCATCATAACTTAGTTGAAGTATTCTACGTAGACTCCCAAGGTCGTTGTTACTTTTCAATTCTGTAGCTAGGCAGTCATGGACTTTCTTCCATTCCAAACCTTCATTTTTCTTCTTCGACAGTAGGCCTCCTATTGCTACAATTGCAAGTGGCAGTCCCTCACACTTCCTTAAGATATTTCGAGACATCTCTTCCAGTTCTGGAGGGCATACAGCCTTATGTTCCCCTCTAAAGGCTTTCATACAAAAGAGGGTCCAGGCTTCATTTTCTGGTAAAGCTTGGAGTTCATAAACATGACTAGTGTTCTCTATAGATTCAGCCAAGTTACTTAAACGTGTAGTGAAGATAATTCTACTACCACAGTTACAATCAGGAAATGCATACTTTATTGTTTCCCAAGCGTTTACAGTCCATACATCATCCAAAACAATGACAAACCTCCTTCTCCATAGATAATTTCTTAGAGCATCAATTAATTGGAGGTCAGTCATTGATTGCAAATTAGCTGGAACAGGTTCGTTTGCTGTCACCAGAAACCCCTGCAGAGCAACTCGTAGAAGCTCCGTGGATGCAAATGATTTGGAAACTGTAACCCAAGAATGGGTATCAAAGCTTCTTCTGATGGGGTGGCTGTCATAGACTTTCTTTACGAGGGTTGTTTTTCCCAACCCACCCATTCCAACCACAGAGATACTGGAGAGCTTTTCTTCTCCTTCTACAAGCCACGAAACCAGTAGATGTTTTGGGTTCTCAATTCCCACGACATCAGCTTCATCTAAGTAAAGAGCAGCTAACCGGGGATCATGCCATTTCTCTACGGTAGCACTGGAGGTTGATGGCATGTCTATCCTGTTCAAAGAAAATGCATTTCTTCTCTCTGAAATGGCTTTCATCCTTGCTTTAATGCTTTGTAGCTGGACTGCCAGCCGGTGCCGCGCACTTAATTTACGGATGGAACGATATGAATTGCGAAGATAATGGATAAAACCAGTCCCGTGAGATTGAGCAAACCGGAGCATGAACTCTTCAAGAATGTCCTCAGCATCATAAGCCACATCTCTCACTTGTTTGACCCAGGCTCTCAGTCCTTGATCACTCTCACTCGTTTCTTCCGCATCCTGAAGGAAAGATTTCATGCTATACAAATCATCATGTAGTTCAACGATTCCCCCTCTAACTCCTCCCAAGAACCGTGTTTCTTTTTCTACAAAGGAAGCCAGTTTCTCGAGCACCACCTGCACTGCGATCATGGCCATGGCTTCTTGCTCCAGAATCACCAATCCTGATCTTAAGGCCTCACATATAGTCAGATCGATCGATCAAATGCTGTATTCCATACGTGTTTTCACATGGGCAGGAAGCTACCAGGAACTCCATTTTGACAGGGAAACCCCAAGTCAACTTTTGACGAACTCCTTATAAAATGATCAAAGTCTCTATCAACAAAAAACAATTGGCCTTGACGGTCGGCGGACATATAATAGGTTTTTTTATTGTTTTTTTTTTTTCACAGAATAATAACTAATCTATCTTTCGAGGCAAAAAATAATGCACGGTAGGTAGGATCATTTTTTACCTATTTTCTTTTAAAAGTAGGGTAAAAGATAACCAAAATACCATTGTTTCAGAGATTGAAACCTACTTTGTTGTTTTAATCACTTAACATGTGCCAGTTTTTAGGAATTGGAATTATTTTTTAAAATATTTTTTATTTAAAAATATATTAAAATAATATTTTTTTTATTTTTTTAAAATAATTTTTAATGTATTAAAATGATTTAAAAATACAAAAAAATATTAATTTAAAATAAAGAAAAAATAAAAAAATTTTAATTTTTTTTTAATTTTTTTGAAATGGAAAAACAAAAACGACTAACTTAATTTTATTTTATATCCCATGAATGTTTATTGTTAAAAGTATTTTTTAAATTATTTTTTTATTTAAAAAAATCAATTTAGTATTTTTAGATTTTTTAAATAATTTTGATATAATAATATCAAAAATAAAAAATTATTTTAATGCTAATTGTATATTTAATTCTATAGAAAATAATACAATATTAATACCATACCATATAATATTACATTACTAAATATTAGTATGGTTGTGGTTTAAAAAGATATATATTTTTTTTAAAAATAAAAAATTATAGTTTTTATCAAATTCAAATTTATACTATAATTTAAATGGAAGAAAAAAAAGGAAAATCAAATAACTTTTAAAATTATAATCACTATTAAAACAGCTCCGATCACATTTCATCACAATGCCAAATGGACGCAGGCAGACATGTTATCGTTTGTCCTTGATTTTTCAATCAAACTACCGATTCTCGTTAAAAAAAAAAAAAAACAAGACATAAAACTGAAGGTTGACGTCAAGCCACATATGCACCAAGACCTGCCTCCATCAAGCGCCATGTGTTCTCTTTCGCCTTGGAAGTTGGACCGTGCTCGTTGTTTTTGGTAGCGAAGGAAGAAGTAGAAAAACTGAAGCCGATCCTTCAAGAACCCAAAACTCTCTTATGATCAAATCACCAAAATGACTCCTCTTGCTTCACGTTTGATCCAATCAAGAACTTCCCTCTCCAAATTATAGTACGTTTCGTTTCCTTTCTTGGGTTTTTTTTTCCTCCCGCTACGTCAAGAATTATTTATATTGATAAGTATGTAAAATTTATTTTTCTGATTTATTTTCTATTTAGGGAAAAAATGGGTTCTTTCTTTAATATTGCGTGACATTGATTTCTTGTAAGATTACATTGTGCTATTTACTTGTCTCTTGAAGGGAATTTGAAGAGTTAGTGATTTCCTTGAAGACATGGGGTGCTTTTGATTTGAGAATTGTATGATTGTGAGTGTTTAGAAGCTTCTCTTTTTATTGGAAAATGCCAAAAATGAAAAAAAAAGGGGATGTTTTGGGAATTGGCAATGATCCTTGGGGCTTTTCTTCTTTTATTTGCATGCAGATATTTTGCGAATGGAATAATTGATGGCAACTGAATGTATGATTTTGTGGTGTTACCAAATGTGAAGGTGTTGCATTTTCTGATTAGTTTATTAATTTTTTTTTGAATAAGTACAATTGCTGCATCAAGAGATGGGAGATATCTATCAACTGATTCTAATAAGGTTGATGAACCCTTTAAAGTTGAGGAGGCTGAGACAGTGAATGTACCTCCACCCTCGACAGAGAAGGTATGCTGGATAATGAACCATAGTTGGCGCTTTTGATATCTTCTAGGTTATTGTTTTGTATATTTTAATTGATATGCTAGCCAATGCAGTTGCTTGTATTGGGTGGAAATGGATTTGTTGGTTCTCATATCTGCAAAGAAGCTATAGACCGTGGCTTAACTGTTGCTAGCCTGAGCAGGTATTGTGATCCTCTAAAGCTGTAATTTTTTTTATTGATAGTTGGTCATTTTCAGTTGATGTCTAATTGTTCATGTTCCTTTCAGGTCTGGTAGGCCATCCATACATGATTCATGGGTTAACAATGTGATTTGGCATCAAGGTTTGCATTGTTCTATGGTGCTTTCCTTTTCTCTCCATGCTTTTGATGTCTTGACGCCTGTAAAATTTTGTTTCTAACAGTCTTCTTTCTCTAGGAAGCCTACTCTCATCTTATTCATGGACGGATGCTCTAAATGGGGTCACCTCTGTTGTATGTGATCTCCTCACTTTTCCACCAAAATAACATTTTTTTTCGTGTGCACGCACGTGTGCAATGGTGGTTTTGCTACACAGGATGTGATTCTTCTTCTTCTCTTTTAATGAGTGATTGGTCTTTTCTGCTAATTTGTGTTTGCTTTCTAGATTTCTTGTGTAGGTGGTTTTGGCTCACAGTCTTATATGTATAAGATTAATGGAACTGCAAATATTAATGCAATTAGAGCTGCTTCAGAAAAAGGTATACTTAAAAGGAAGCTAAGTTTTTTCTGCTGTTTGTTTATATAGTTTGTTCTTGCGGCCTTGTGGTGATTCATAACTGATGAGTTCTGTTCATAACTGATGAGTTCTGTGTAAGTGTTGGAAAGCTGTTCCAAATAGAAGCCCTCAGAGGCTTCAGTCTGTTTCACGGTTGTTGTAAGAGGGAATCCTAGTTCACTTGAAGTTGCTCCACCCATTGTTAGAATTTTCTCTGAGAATGGATCCTTTATGATGAATCTTCTCATATTTTGGAGTTACGAATAAATTAGGTATTCTAATGGTCATAGATGTCATGCAAGGTTGTGGTTGTGTGGATATTTGTGAATAAGCGAAAGAGAGAATTTTAGGCACTGTGTTTCTTTCTCAATTTCTTATCATTAGTTATTTCTTCAATCATCCTCAAAGGAAGCAAATTCTAGAAGGCATTTTGATCTAGCATGGTCTTTGGTTTATCATTTCATAGTACATCTGCAATCTAACAGCATGCTGTGTTACACTGATAGCAAAAGAAAACTTTTTCAAGTTTTGTGAATTTTTATATTCTTTTACATGTTTTTGGCCCCACCAATAAGTAAACTGTTAGAGAGTAGGTGGTTCCATTTCTACCATTTCCTTTTTCTTTTTGATTGGTGAAGGGATGTTGTTGAACTCATAAATACCCGGGGAACTTGCGTGTGGTCTACCAGCTGAGCTACCTCCTAATTTTTACTTATTTTAGTCGACTGGATTTGATAGTTGATTTGCTATAGGTGTTAAAAGATTTGTTTACATCTCTTCTGCCGACTTTGGCTTGGCCAATTACTTGCTGCAAGGATATTACGAGGGAAAGGTACTATTTTCATTACTTGTTGTTGAATCATGTCACTTTAATGCGAATGTCTGGCATGGCACATCTACATCTTCTGTTTTCTGGAAACAAAGACTGTTTTCTAAAGCTTTAAAAGAACTAGTTTGTATTATACATAGATTCAGTTTGATTTCTGTAACACATATTTTGATACTAAATAGTTATATCACAAGAAGAATCAAAACTTTCAAGTGTCGTCATGATATTTACTTTTCCCTTTTCCTATCATTCTTACCTCATTAAGCATTTTACTTGTGGTTTGTTTGAAGTAGAAAGCTGCTGAAACAGAGTTATTGACCAAGTTTGCATACGGAGGTAAAATTTATTCTTTTCATTCTTGGTACTTGTACTCTTTCTATTCCAGTCATAGAGCTGTCCTAAAACTTTTGGATCGGGAAAGTGGAAAAATTTCCTTCAGGTGAAATGCTATTATGATTTATTGATTTCATCCTTCATATCTTGGTACTCTTTTTGTTGTATTTGATTTTCAAAAATCTTATAGTTTAGAATACCAGTGTTTGTATTGATTAGTAATGTGGATATATGTCTCCCTTGTAGCTGACAGCATATTAATATCATATGCTATGGATTATAGGAACTCCAAATCTGATGAAATGTTTCGTGTTTCCTTGTTTAGGAGTGATTCTCAGGCCTGGGTTTATTTACGGAACTCGCAATGTTGGAAGTGTTAAGTTACCTCTAGGTGTGATTGGTTCTCCATTGGAGATGGTAAGTTCTCGCGCTTCCTTCTCGTATATTTATCTAGATTACTAGGTTATCCCAAACTACACTTGAATGATATATATCCATGCTGCGGCTTTTTGCAGCTTTAGGTTTGCGAAACAACACCATACCCTGCGATGACTTTTCAAATTCTCTATATTCTTGGTCCCCATCTATGCATCTTGCCAGTTGTTCCTAGTTTTAGGTCTTTAAGCACAACTATGCAGACTAGTTCTTAGAACTCTTAAGGGAATAAAAGGAGGTTGCAACTTTGTCTTATAGGAGCATTCTAAGATTGCAGTCTCCAGAAATTAAGTTTCAAGGAGTGTTATGTTGCCATTTTATCATTTACATGGGAGAAATGCTTGAAAATGTGATATGGAGGATTTGTAAGCTACTGTATTCAATCCTGTTATTTGAAGGTTCATTGTAATTTATGAATTTCAATCCCGCTGCAGGTTCTTCAACATGCAAAACCACTCAAACAGCTTCCCCTTGTTGGGCCCTTGTTCACCCCCCCGGTCAATGTTACTGCTGTGGCAAAAGTTGCAGTAAGGGCAGCAACTGATCCAGTTTTCCCTCCAGGCATCATCGACGTTTACGGAATACAGCGGTATAGCCAGCAAGGGGCAGCATAGATTTGTTGATCTCTCTCTCTCTCTCGTATTTACCTACCAAATATAGAGTCCGTTCATGAATATGAAGATTTCATTTGTTTTCTTCTTTGTAAATTCTCAAGATGTTAGCTGTTGGACTTGTAATATTTGGTGAACTGGAAACGAAGCAAGCATTAACATATCTGATGAAATAAAATCTGAAATCACAGAATAATGTCATTAATTCCCTAGTGCAAGATGAATCAGTTCTTGGATGATCGCTTTGTATTATCACCTTTGCTGATGCTCTCTTCTCCAAAGTGCCCAGGGCTGCATGCCTTGAAATTCTTCAAGTTCTTTGATTGCTATGTGCTCCATCCATTTAAATTTAACTATTTAAACCATACTTTACGGATTAATTAATAGTTATATTAAATTTAGTATGATTTTTAAGAAATATATGTGAGTAGAAATGAAAATCATATCGATAGAATTTAAATTGATGAAGTCCGAGTGAGTGAACAATATTCCTTTAACATGTCCAATTCTTTTTTACTTCTATAATTTTCAAATTCTACTTGAACATTTTTTAAACAAATTATTATTATTATTATTATTATTTTTACCATAATAATAACCATAGCAACAATCATAATAACGTCTAAGCCAAACATATTCTCTTCAAAATCACAACCATGATTATGAAATATTTTGAAAAAAATTATATTGGGTAATGAATTGGGTGGGTTACCTGACTTAGTGGTGTTATTTCAAGATTTTTTTTAATTAAAATAATATTATTTTAATTATTTTGAAAAGGATTAAATCGAGTTTTAATTGAGGAGGATGGGTTACCCGTCTTAATTTCAAACCTCACTTGAGTCAAGGCCTGTGTTAGCATGTAACCGGGTTGACTCATCAGCCCGGTACCCGTGGCTCATATTGCCACTGTAAGAATAAATATTCGTCTGTTAAGGGTAAAAAAAAGTCAATATTGGTTCTTATAAGAGGCCAAAAGGCCCAGAATAGATAAATTTGCGAAATTAACCGGCAAGACAGAGAGGCTGACTTCGAGCATACAAAATCAAAGAAGCAAAAGAAATCGGGAATCAGAGAGAACAATGAACAACACGAGCAGCAGTAACAGTCAGCAACAGCAGCAATCAAATGAAGCAAGGCACGATGATGATGCCACTCTCACTGAATTCCTCGCTTCTTTAATGGATTACACTCCCACTGTGAACCTTCGCCTCTAGAAATTCCGTCTTTTTTTAGCTTATTTTTTTTCTTCTTAATTTTTTTGACACTGTGATGGTTTTGGTGGTTCAGATTCCTGATGAATTAGTGGAGCATTACTTGGCTAAAAGTGGGTTTCAATGTCCTGATGTCAGATTGTAGGTACCCTTTTCTTTTTGTTCCAAAAAAAGCATAAATTAATTGGTTATTGTTGCAGCTGAAATGGGTTTGTTTTTGAATTTGGAATAATGGGTTGTGTTTTAACTAATGTGGTGTGTTTTAGGGATTTGGATTTTTTTTACGTTTATGGGGTTTTTTTTTCCTATTTTTTTTTGCAGGGTTAGATTAGTAGCTGTTGCGACACAGAAGTTTGTTGCAGATGTTGCAACTGATGCTCTTCAGTATGTATCTGTTCAGTGTTTTTGGTTTTGATTTTAATGGATTTGAGCATTTTTATTAATTTTGATGTGTGTGTGTGGGGTGGAATGGGGGAGGGGGTTAGGGTTTTTGAAGTGGAAGATCATGTCTAGGGTTGGAGCTGAAGATGGTGGCAACTGTTTAAAAATATCATCTTTTTTGGGGAAATGTTAAGTAAACTATCTTGTTGCATGTTGAGATTCTGGACTTGACCCAACTTCCTATATTCCTGGTTAAATTTGCGGTTAGAAGCTCTTGTAAAATATGATCTGTGGTATAAAAAGCATGGAATGTAAATGGTTAATTTTTTTTTTCCCGAGTGCTGACAGCTGATTCAACATCTGAACTAGGAGTTAATTGAATTGTAAAGTTTCTTTGTGTTCGCCGAAGGGATTGTTTAAAAGATTTCAATGTCCAGTTGATAGTGTCATTAATGTTATGCATCGATGCTGTAGGCAATGCAAGGCACGGCCGGCACCAGTAGTTAAAGACAAAAGGGACAAGCAGCAAAAGGTGCTACAGTAGTCCCATTGCAATCTTATGTTTGTTTATATAGACTGTTTTGCACTGGTCTTAACTTTTTGTGATTACAGGAAAAGCGCCTGATTTTGACAATGGAGGATCTGTCGAAGGCACTGAGTGAGGTAAGCCCAAAAAATTGTTCTGTCTTGTTCTTTCTTTAGGTGGGCTTAGTTTCTGTGTTATCCCTTGCCATTATTATATTGTATTTTCTAAGATCTCAGGATGCATGATTCCTGCCTGTGATTTAGAATTTCAGTTAACTTCAACCTGAAAATAGATGAGCATTGGGATTGATTGTTTGGACAGTTGTTGGAGCTGGAAGATTTGAAAATAATTTTATTGAAATGACTCAGTATATATCAATCTCATGAGATTCTTTTACTTGCCAACAAAGGACAAGTACCTTCTTCTCTCATTGCTCATTAATATATGCCCGCCATTTTTGAAGCTATGCTGTTTTTATTTTCCACTTCGACTTGAAGTAGAATAATGGATGCTATTCAACGTATTGATTTTCTTTAACTTGATTTATTGGGGTGATTGTTTTAGTGGGCAGATAAGAATCCCTTGATTTGCTGTATAATTTATTTCACAGAACTTGTGCATGATAGAGCATAAGAAATGCAAAAATGATTTTGAAAAATGCAACATAATGTCGAATGTTAATAGGACATGCATGTAATAACTGTGCAAGGGATAGTCATGTAATTGGCTTCACCTGCTTGAGAAAATTGTGACACTGGCTACTAAGGTCTGCGCTTAAAATCAGTTCCCACTTCCCACCTCCCACTTCAGTTTTCTTTCTTATCTAATAATGTTGTTTCTTTGTTCTAATTGAATGAGCAGTATGGTGTAAACGTGAAGCACCAGGAGTATTTTGCTGATAGCCCATCGACTGGGATGGATCCTGCTTCAAGAGAAGAGTGATTTGGGCTAAATTTTTATAATAAGATTGTGAACTTAGTTTTGTATGTCAAGTCCATATACATGTCTGTATCTTCATGATAGCATCACTGCTGGTGCTAGTTTATCACCTCTTTACCTTTTTTCGGATTTTCTGTTTCTTCCTAGCTGGTTGATGCTATTCATCTTTGATCTTTGTCCATCTTCAAAAGCAAGAGGGGAAATCCCTGTCTTTCCCTATGTTTTCTGGAATTACAAGCTCCATCCCAAAGTTTTTATGTTGGACAGAAACCCTTTCATGTTTTCAACCCTACCGAGGTTTTTGTCGAGGTTTCTGTCAAATTTATATAGTACAGGGTAGGAAATAGGAAACATGAGGGGGTTGCTGTCAAGCATAAAAGCATTTGGATGATGCTTGTAATTCAGCAAATATTTTAGAGAAGCCTTTGTAATTCACCTCACCTCTATTACTAAATAGTGGTTTTTATCAGCTGTGCAAGTTTTTAGCCTTTAAGTTGCTGCCGTGCTGCCCCAAGTCTTTTCCCATTCCCGAGCCAACTAGAAACTCTCCAAATTGTGTAGATATTGATATTTCTATCTTGGATGGTGATTCTGACAGGCTGACTAGGTATACCTATTCAACCTGGAAGCTAGATTGGTTCAGGTTAAAAAAAGAAAAAAGAAAAAAGAAAAAAAGAAAAAAAGAAAATACTTGGTCTTTAATCTATTGACATTTTTTTGATTTTTCTTCGAAATTTCAAAAGAAAATATGTTAAACTTGGGATGTTGAAAAGAATAATGAAATGGCATTTGCAAAAAAGTTGCCTTTTCCATCTCCCAAATTTTCCCCGTAAACAGTTGACAGTTGACCATGGTTTTTATCTCTGGATACTGCTCAAACCGTGGATGTAAATCAATAAATTTTTACTCTTTAATCAATCAAAATACAAGTATAATCAAGTATATTGAATTCAAGTATGGACTTTGAATAGTTGAAAGTCGACCGGTCACTCATCGTGCACAAGCAAGGAAAATACACACACACATACACACACGTTTCTTCTACTTAGCTTCTAGACTCTCATATCTTCCTCGCAATTACCAGCTACGGCTCGTTTGATTGCCATATCTTGAGAGAAAATTCTGACCCTTGACAAAATGAAAGAATCAAACCCTAGAGAACAATTGGCCTCCGTCGAAATGCTGGAAGGTGAACTTGAGGTAGTGATGTTCCAAGAAAACAAGGGATGCTTCCTCTAGAGAGCCTTGTTAAATATATAGATTTGCTTACCCTAATCTTAGTAAGCAGCTGACTGTCTGACACAAACCTTGTCTTGAATAGTAGACTAACGCATGCAAGGTTTGACTACTGTTTACCAAGAAGAGAGTTTGAAAGGAAGAGTCCGAGCCATGAACGCGTGTATTGCTTCATTTGCGAACTCTAATCGCCTCAATCATGCAAACAAGATGAATGACTGGCACAAACCTTGTCTTGAATAGATGACAATAATACAAACAAATTTCTAAGACTGTTTACCAAGAACAAGATTGAAAAGGTAAACTCGAAGCCATGAACGTGCCCTGAAATTTAATTTGTTGACCAATCGATGATAATTAATTAGACGGTATCAAGACTTAACTGAATATTAACTGAATTGAATTTGGGTCACGTAGGGTAAGATTTTTGTTTGGTTCCAATAAGCAATCTATCTTTATGTAAAAGTTGTTCTTTTGGCTGTAATAGCAAATGTGATGCCAATGTAGTTACAAGCTTGAGTATTCTATGGTCATTAACTACATTTAGTTTGATTCAGTCAAGGTAAACGATGATGAAACGTTGCATCTTTATAGAGCTGTGCTCTTATAAGTAAGAGTCCTTTCCTTTCTAGATTAATCCACATAGTATCTTAGTTTTCTCATGCTTATGTTCTTTCCCTGTGTTCATCTGCTCAAGTCATTTTGCTTTTGGCTACTCTGTTGGTTTTCTAATGCTACATAATTTCCATTTGATCCTTGTTATCCTCCCTTTTCATCTAAAAAATATAAGAAAAAGCTAAAATTGTCTTTTAGGCACACAAGAAGATGAGAAAAATGATGTGAAACAATAAACAATAGAATTAACTTAAGAACAAAAAGAAACTTTTTGAAAAGAAAGAAGCTGAAAAAAAGAAAAAAGAAGATTAGAAATATACAAAGCCTGTAAATTTTCATTAATCATTTTTTTAAGATGACAGAAGAACATATAAATAGTAAATTCTAAAACATCTTGTTGGGCTTGGTCCATCAAATCAAGCTGTTTAACATAAATAATAAAATAATAATAAGTAGATCTAAATAGGCTAAATAAATAAAATAACAATGCAATGGGTCAAATGGGCTTAGCCTTCCAATCAAAACGTTACAGGCTGAACCATCTTATACCGTTTCTATCCATATACTCGTATAGTATGTGGTGTGTGTCTGGTATCCCCATCAAAAAAACCTTTCAAATCCTGTTCCATCTTTCTTTCTTTGAAGTTTTTCTTCATGGCCATGGGGTGGCCCAAGACACAATATCTATCCCTGTGAATGTTGGTGTCGTTCTTGACTAGGATGATGTTTTGTATGAAATATCGGGTTGAGTTGCATCAACATGGCCCTTTCAGACTTCTATGCCAGTCACAGTGACTACAAAACCAGACTGGTCCTCACCACCATAGACTCCAAGAGAGATGTTGTTAGTGCAGCTGCAGCAGGTTCTCTCTGCCCCCTCTCTATTTCATCAGCAGCATGCTCTAATTCAGAATCACTGTTTAATATTTTAGACCTATGATTAACCTTCTTGTACAACAATCTAGTGATGGATATTGTATATCTGCTTTACTTAAATGAGATGATCAACCTGCAAGACTGCAACCTGTCTTTGTTTCATAGGAATCCACATAAAAACCCAGGTCTTCATAAGCCACGGCTAGTTGCTTTTAGAAGTCACCTACGTAGGCTGTGTTCTCTCTGTGTTATGATATTGTAGGCTAGATGTATTACGGAGGCGTTAGAACTGGTCCACTTGGTACTTCATCACTCTGCTGCACAAAGATCATTGACTTCACAGCAGTATTAAGAGTTCAAAAGGAAAAGACATGCTAAAAAATCCTTTTTTAGGAACTTGTGGTTAGTGTATATAATTCAATACCACTATATTCTCGACATCAAAATTCTTATCTTATATAAAGCACCACATGCTTTCACTAGAATTTTCCATCAGTCTTTATTGATTATGATAGCAAGATAACAATTATAATTGTTCTTTCCTATCCCCTTTTAAAACACAGCCCTGGATTTGATAAAAAATGTGGAAGTGCAAGCAATCATAGGGCCAACTTCATCAATGCAAGCCAAATTTGTTATTGAACTTGGAGAAAAAGCTCAGGTGCCCATCATATCATTTTCGGCATCTAGTCCATCTCTTACTTCAATCAGGAGTCCAAATTTTTTTCGAGCAACACAAAATGACTCGACTCAAGTGAATGCCATAACTGCATTAGTTCAAGCCTTTAGATGGAGAGCAGCAGTGCCCATCTACATTGACAACGATTATTTGACTAATGCCTTGCAAGCAGTTGATGCTCGTGTCCCTTATCAGAGTGTCATTTCTCCATCAGCCACCGACGATCAAATTGTCAAGGAGCTTTACAAGTTGATGGCAATGCAGACTAGAGTTTTCATTATGCACATGTATCAATCTCTCGGCACTCGGCTTTTTGCCAAAGCGAAAGAGATTGGAATGATGAGTGAAGGCTATGTTTGGATCATGACTGATGGTCTGACTGCTGATTTATTGAGTACACCTAATTCCTCTGTCACTGATACGATGCAAAGGGTACTGGGTATTAAAGCTCATGTTCTAAGGACAAAAGAGCTCAAAGATTTTCGAGTTCGGTGGAAAAGGAAATTCCAACAAGATAATCCTGACATCATTGATGCTGAGTTGAACATATATGGACTATGGGCCTATGATGCTGCAACGGCATTGGCCTTTGCAGTTGAGAAAATGGAAAATTTTGGCTTCCAAAAGGTAAATGTTTCTAGCAATTCATCAACAGATCTTGCCACTCTTGGAGTCTCTTTAAATGGTCCAAACCTTCAAGCTTTATCAAACACTAGCTTCAAAGGCCTTTCGGGAGATTACCTTTTTGTTGATGGGAAGTTACAAGCATCAGCCTTCCGGATAGTTAATGTGAATGACAATGAAGAAAGGTTGGATTCTGGACAGCAACGACAGGACTTGTGCAAACATTGAATTCAACAACTAAAAGTATGAATTAGTCTACTGTGTCTGGTATTTCAGCTGTAATATGGCCTGGTGATAACACTGCTGCTCCCAAGGGTTGGAGATTCCATCAAACGGGAAGAAGTTGAAAATTGGAGTGCCAGTAAAGGATGGCTTCAGTCAGTTTGTGTCAGTGACAAGAGATCCCAGATCTAACACCACAACAGTGGAGGGATACAGCATAGATGTTTTTGAAGCTGTAGTGTGATCATTGCCTAACGCTCTGCCTTATGAGTACATCTCCTTGCAAATCCTGATGGAGGGACTGCTGGAAATTATGATAGTCTGGTCTATCAAGTGTACTTGCAGGTAAACGTTCTTCATCACCTTGTCTAATTACACTGCAATACATTCAACATAAAATCTGAATCTTGCTTAGGCAGAAATCGGTGAATATCTAATTTCATGGCTACTAACAACAGAATTATGATGCTGCGGTGGGAGATACAACCATCGTCTTCAACAGGTCCTTGTATGTTGATTTTACCTTGCCTTACATGGAAAGTGGTGTCTCCATGATCGTTCCTATCATAGAAAACAGTAACAAAAATGCATGGGTTTTCTTGAGGCCTTTGACATGGGACCTTTGGGTCACAAGTTTTTGTTTCTTCATTTTCATTGGATTTGTGGTCTGGGTTCTTGAACACAGAATAAATGAAGATTTTCGAGGTCCTCCTTCACATCACACTGGCACTAGCTTTTGGTTTTCCTTCTCAACCATGATTTTAGCTCAACGTAATTTCCTCTCCTCTTTTAAATTTATTGTCTCCTACTCTAACATATATACGTTACTGATATCTCAAACACCTAGCTGATTTCATCTTTATACTTCACTGATTCCCCTTTTGAACTATACTTGCAGGGGAGAGAGTGGTTAACAACCTGTCTAGAGTAGTGCTTATCATATGGTGTTTCGTTGTGCTGATCTTAACACAAAGTTATACTGCCAGTTTAACAAGCCTACTCACAGTCCAGCGGCTACAACCTAAAGTTACTGATGTAAATGAACTCATTACGAAGGGGGAGTATGTAGGCTACCAGGAAGGTTCTTTTGTTCCGGGAATCTTGTTAAGAGTTGGATTTTGACAAGTCAAAGATCGTGATGTATAATTCAGCTGAAGAATGTGATGAACTTTTCTCTAAAGGAAGTGGAAATGGTGGTATTGCAGCTGCTTTTGATGAAGCACCATATATGAAGCTCTTTTTGTCGAAGTATTGCTCAAAATATACCATGATTGATCCCACATTTAAAATGGCTGGTTTTGCCTTTGTAAGTTCACTTCTCTAGCTCCATTTTTCTCAGTGGCTCATGTAAGTGCATAATTTCATATGTCCATATACTTTCAGGTCTTCCCTAAAGGTTCTCCTCTAGTACCTGATGTATCAAGGGCAATTCTAAATGTGACTGAAGAAGATAAAATGAAGCAAATCGCGGATGCATGGTTTGGAGAACAAAGCAGTTGTCCAGATTCCAGCACCTTAATTTCATCAAATAGCCTTAGCCTCAAGAGTTTCGGAGGATTATTTTTAATTGCTGGAATAGCTTCACTTTCAGCTCTCTTAATCTTCACAGTCAAGTTTGTTTACCAGGAAAGGAGAGTCTTGAGTACTGATGATCCCAGAGATTCAATGTGGCGCAGAATACAAAATTTGTTCATAATTTTCAATGAAAGGGACCTAACAGCTCCTGCATTCAGAAAAAATGAAGTGAATGACAGAAGTGGTATTAATCTGCCTTATGCGGGCGAGCCAAGTCCATTAGCCAATTCAGTCCACGCAAAATTTCCTGGAGATCCACCCTCTTCAGAGTATGATTCAACTCCCAATAGGCAAGAATCTCAAGAGTTCGTAATAGATATCGATCAGCTTAACAACCCATTTGAAGAGAGGCGAACAGCTTTTGACATAGCCTGTAGATTACAAAATTGATTGCTTACTTGTGACACGAGTAGTTATAGTGCTTGCAGCATTGAAAAGTAATTGTACTCAGGGTAAATACTAGAGTGTAAGTCATCTATATACAAACATATAATAATAATACGAGTATCACTCCTCTCTTTTATTTTTATATAGATGGTATATTCATGAGAGCATTTTACAAATTAATTCTTTAAAAATTAACGATCAATACATGTTGCAGTAAACTCAACCTCCACTCTAAAAAGAAAGGATGGTTGCCGCTAACCATAATTGCAAGACACCTTCACATTACCGCCAGTCATTTATATTCACATTTAAAATCTAATTTTTTACACTTTCATTTTATATGGAAATAGACAACTAAGTCTATGTTATTGAGTATAAAAAATAAAAGAGAAAAATACTAGAGAGAAAAAGAGAAAATGAGTAATGAAGAGCTTGCAATTTATGTAAGCTTATTGTTTATAAAATAATACAAATTGTTGTATTTTCCTTGAGTGTTTCAAAACCACCATCAGTGATCTCTCTTAGTAATAATTGGTATAAGAGTTTCGTTTATAAAAAACAGAAGAGTTTTTTAAATATATCTAAATTTTTAAAGTTATCAAAAATACATTTTGATCATTCCATAGTGTAGGGTTTGGTTCTTTAATATGAACTTAACAGTGCAAAAATTAATCTTGTCGGAACAAGGGGTGAATTATACGTGTCGCTTTGTTTTTACATTCAAGAAAAATTTTACTTGACTGATAGCGCAACATGGATCAATCATCTAGTAGTCATTTATTTGGTGTTACTTCAAAAAACTTGAGTCTATGGCAATAACTCTATTATTAGTTGGAGATTAGGCATCCATCATTCACAATTTTTTTCATTCTTAATTTCTATTAAAGTATAAAAAAATTGGCATATTTTATATTGTATATTCCTTCCTAAAATCTCCCTTAGAATAGTTGATAATTAGGATTGTAATTTCAATGGTTCAACACAAAAGGAAAATTTATGGATTTAATCGTAAATTAACCACTCTAATTTACTAGGCATAATTAATTGTTACGGCCCGAATCTTGGGTCTATGATAGGCAATGCAAGAGTGATGCCAGCAGAACACCACATCTATGCTAAGCTTTAGAACACACATATCATAAAACAAATTATACAAAATTCACAGCATTTTATAAACTTTTAAAACATCTCTTTATTAGATAAAAGCAAAACAGAGTTCATAATACATGTTACATTATATAAAACCCAAAATTTAAATGAAATAGTGTAATGGTGGAGCACCCTAAGACAAATTAAAAGTAAACCTCGCAGAAACAAACAAGACATTCCAAACAAAAGTGAAGAAGAAGGAACAAATAACAAGATCAACCTGCTAACATAAATTAAGAACATGAAAATAATATAAAATGAGGGGTGAGTTTAACTAATTCAGTGAGGGAATAACACTTAATATACATCTTAGATATTAATAATTTGTAAGTCGTACATATCTTGATATAAATATATATACTAGGTATATTAACATATAGTAATGGAATACATATCAGAGATCCGATGATACTCGAAGATGATCCAATGACACCTGAAGATGATCCAATGACACCTGAAGATGATCCAATAATACCATAGATGACCATTTTGGGATAATTACACGTGAACAGGCTGGTGGCTCTCTCACTAGCTAGGAATACAGATACGATATGCACAAAGACTAACTACACTATGTTAGTATGAAGTTATTGACAAGTTCGATATCCAGACATAATAGATATTCATATAATTATCAAAGCAACTGAATGTTATATCAAATATAATTTAATGCAAATACATATTCAAGAAACTAATAAGTACTTGAAAAATAAATTAACATATATATAGATATTCAAGAATATCATCCACACTCATCATATAATCAACATACATAATTTATTTATATTACATGTATATTAAATATTATCCTACTCACCCAAAAAAATATAGAAGTAAAAGGAATATCAGATAAAAAACCTAAAAATTCTATGGAAATCGTTAGAAGAATTTACAACAAAAATACATAATAAACTAAAAAACAACACAAATAAAAGATTCTAGTGCATATAAGAAAATCAGGTTTAGTCTATATGTTTAGAGATTAAAATGACAAATTTCCAAAAAATAGGGATCAAAACGTGATTTTACCAAGATTGGAGGACCAAACTATAAATACATAATCATACTGAAATTTCACCCATAATCTATCCTTAACTCGATCTAGAATCTAAATTTACATTCTAGGAATCAAATTATAAATTTTTTAAAGTTCAAGTACAAAATCTCAATTTACATTCTAGGGACCAAATTGCAAATTTTTCAAATTTTAGGGACTAAACTGTAAATTTCCAACATTGAGGGACTAAACTATAAATTACATATATCAATTATTAAAATGAGAGTCATCACCCCTAACCTAATAAGAATACTACCTAGAATTCCAAAATACATTTCAAGAGTCAAATTATAATTTTACAAAATTATAATTTTCATAAATGAAGAACCAAAATTAAATTTTTAATCCTCAATCTCTAGAGCATTATGTCCATATTTTCCACCAAAGTTGAAACAAATTTCTTAACCTATAACATATCATCAAAATCATAACAAAATCCTAATATCTTCTTTAATCTTTCTATAAATAAATCATAATAAAAAAATAATATGAGATGAAACTACTTATTTGCTTCTTCAACTTTTTTTAAACTAAATTAAAGCTTAAAAATAATTTTTTTTTTTGTGTAAATCGGTATAAATCACAATAAATAAGAAGAAAAGAAAAGAGCTGAATGATAATATTTTAAAACTCTATTTAATAAACTTGAGTTGAGTTGAGATAAAAATACAAATTATCTAATTTTTTTTTATCTTAATTGTTTTCTTACACACTTGAACCCCAAGTCTCTCGTGATAGAAAGGAGAAATGGATGTCAATTAAACTACAAGTGAGCTAGTAGCTCAATTGGTAAAGATTCAACTAAGGGGTAAAGATTCAACTAAGGGGAGATGACATCCTAGTTTGAATCCCACCACTTGAATTTCCCAACCCACATGTAATTGTGTAATTGACTAGGGACTTCGAGTTGGTGGACTCTTCCTAGTGGGTTGGCTCTTGAAAATAGCCATAACGGATACCCACTTGTGAGTTGCGTCCAAATACACACACTAAAAACTCGTTTGCAAGTTCTTAATATGAGCTTATATGAAGCATTTCAATATCTTAAGTAGGTGATAGTATAAACCCATTTATATTATATTTTAAAAGTATTTTTGAAATAAATTAAATTTTTTATATTTTTATATCATTTTAATATGCTGTTATTAAAAATAATTTTTTTTAAAAAATAAAAAATATTATTTTAATATAATTCTAAAAAAACACTTAAAAGAAGAATCGATGTGATATAGGAGACACCTTAAACTTGATATGAGATGGCGCTGTGTGTTGAAAACAAATTTGTGACATGACAAAGGGTGCTTCGTCGAAAGGATGCTGCTAGTCATTATCCAAGTAAGTTTAATAGGCGACTAATTACATATACAAATCTTGTCTTGAATTGAAGAAAATCAAGCGTGCACTGTTTGATGTTTATTTGAGAAGAAAAAATTCGAAAAGATCCAAAACAATATGATGATGTAAGGGAGAAAATGTATGCTACACAACACATTAGTGTTTTTTAAGCATAAAATAATATAATAGGGTTCATCAGACTTAATGGGATGATAATTAATTTATTGAATTAGATTTTCCCATAAAAGCTATTGTTTGACTGCAATAAGTAATTAAATCGGATACCTTTCTTTCTTTGTTTTGTTGTTGTAAGTATGATTAGGGCACTCTCTATCAGCTCCCCCTCTCAATCGAGTTTTAAATAAATTATTCACAGTCGGATTGAAGTATTCATATTTTTTTTTTGCAATTTTTTCTCGATTTGAATTTAAAATAATAATCCTGAAAGCAAAAATATTTATCATTTAAGCAAACACTTCAAAAAGTCTAACAAGTATGAAGCAACCATACGTCCATTGATTTAATTAGTCAAGGTAACCGATAGTGAAATAAGAGACGAGGAAGATATTTGATCAGTAGCAGCAGACAAGCCAGAGGGAAAAGTCATACAAATACTTGTCATCTTGACATGTATAGCAAGAACGATAAGCAAAGGGAAATGACCTTTTGTTCCTCCTGTCCTCTCAATCTCTTTTCCTATGAAGCGTGATTTGCTTCCAATGTTTTAGGAGCTATATATGTTAAGCAATTATTTGATATTTTTCTAAATCTAATTTACTTAACCATATCCCAACATCCTTCCATGTTTTGGACTTCTTTTACATCATAATTCATGAGGGGAGGGATAGTTTTCAAGGAAATTTCAAAGCATGAAATTTCCTTGCAACAAAACTCAGTAAACCTCTCCTGTTTTTCAAAGCATAAATTAATGGTTGGGCCCTCTCCAACCCCTATTCTGAGATCTTCTTCCAGGCTTTAAGGATCCACATGTTTGAAGTACCCTACAGGCCACAGCCTTATATAAATAAGAGAGAGTTCTTTCAAGCTTAAACCAACAAATTAACTGGAATCAGCTGAACCACAAGTAGACAACAATATGATCAGGAAAAAGCACCCTTCAAAGACTGCTCTCTCTTTCTTTTCCCTTCTTTATTTGAAGATTTTCTTCTTTGAAATGGGAATGGCCAAGAACTCAACATCTATAATCCCAGTGAATGTAGGTGTGGTTCTTGACTTGGACAATGACTTGGATGGCAAGATTGGGTTGAGTTGCATCAATATGTCCCTCTCAGACTTCTATGATACTCATGGTGATTACAAAACCAGGCTGGTCCTCATCACCAGGGACTCCAAGCACGATGTTGCTGGTGCAGCTGCTGCAGGTTCCCTCTCTCTCCCTCCTCTTTCTTGATTCTTTAGTCAGCTTGCTTCAGTTATAAATCATTGCTCAAACTATGTTTTATGTATGCACTAAGGTTAAAACCCTCCTCCAGTTAAATTTTATACCAGTGATTCATAAGAAACTTCTATATCACAATCTCTCATTAAATCTAAAATGATATCGTGAACCTGAATGGTGCTGTTTTAATAGTACATCTAGATTATTATATAAAAAATAAAAATGATATCGAGGAGAGCAAATTCATCACCTCCTCAATCAACACATAAAGATTTAATGCTTGTTATCTAATTAAGCCTTATTTCACTATATATGATTATGGACCAAGCTAATAAAATTATTATATATCATTATATTTTTCCACATAATTTTATTAATTGATGTATTGTTAATTATGTCATCTCATAATTATTATTATATTATTAAATATGAAAAAAATTAAAAAAAACTAAAAGAGAGAGATTTTACTATACTCTTTCTCACAAAATATTATTTACTATAATAGTGTTTTTTTTAAATCTAATCTATTTTAATTTTTTAATTTTAATTTTACTTTTCAACATTAGGTTTATTAAGGATTATACTTTATAATTTATTTTAATTTATTTTTTTATGAAGTTATACAAATCTTATAATTTGGACTGCGAGTTTGACAAGTAACTCGGTTGATTCATGTTTTTTTTAATTGACTTTTTTCCTTTTAAATTTTATCATTTAAAATTAGATTAATTAAGAATTAAATTTCATTGTTTATTTTGGTTTACTTTTTATGAGGTTATTCCTGTTTTCTAAATCATGTTATGAATTAGGTGGGTTAATCCAATTTGATTTGTGTCGTTCTTTGTGTTTTTCTTTAATCAACTTTTTAATTTCAATTTCATCATTAGTTTTACCAGATATTAAACTTAATAATTTTTTTCAATTTAGTTTTTATAAGGTTATTCTAATATGATGATCCGCGTCATGAGTTTAACAAATTAACTCGATTGACTTGAGTTTTTTTTTTAATTAATTTTTTTAATTTTATTTTTTATATTTAATTAATTAAAAATTAAATTTAATAATTTATTTTAGTTTATTTTTTATAAAATTATTAATATGTTATGACTTCTAAAAGCTACCGAGCTATTGTATACTCCGTGCCATAGAAGCCACTTGTTTAGCTTTTGCTCGGATAATAATTTAGGATTTACTAACTCATTTAATAAATTATTTTGCTAATTGTTGTCGGCAGCAACGCTGACATAATAGAGGTTGTGCGCTGTTTTGGAGTGCTGTACCCATCAATAACTACATACTCAAATGCTACGCCAAATCTTAATTATTTGAGCAAAATTATTAGTGGGTGAAAGGGAGAAAAACTTAGATTCATATTATTCTAGAATTTATTATTCTAGAATTTGAAGTGATAGTACGAGAAGGGAAATCAGTAAGAACTAGTGCAGCTGGGATTGAGATCAGTGGACATGATACAGTAATGGATTAGCGATGCTGGATACAGCAAGAAACAAGGTTTATTATTTCTTAAAATCCTTAAAATAACACACAACAAAACTGTAAGGAATAAACTCTTACATTTTTAATATTTATCTCAAATATATTGATGCAGGTGGAAGGTAATAAGACAAAAATAGCACAAAAAACATAAAAGTTCTAATGAGTATAAAGGGTTGAAAATATAAACCTTTAATTCACAATTTTATTCCCTGAAAAATAAATATATGGTAACCCTCCTTTTAAATGGATCAGAAAACTTATCTCTATTAGAAAGGTATAAAAAAATGAAAATAAATAAATAATAAATCCACAAAATCATAGGAAAATAACAATATTAGTCTAGGAAACAACTTCAAGTTTAAAGGTATCAAAAATTAAAACAAAATAAATAAATAAATAAATCCAAAAAATCATAGGAAAAATAACAAAACTAGTTTAAATAGCAATTTCCAAGCCTAATTTTGGAAGATCAAATGGTTTGATAAAAAACAAAATAATTTCATGTAGAAAAAATGCTTGTAGGATCACCTAAAAAAAATTCAAGTTTGATATAACTGTTAAATCTCTCATTATCATACTTTTAAGCTACTAACTTGATTTAATATGACTAAATCTTTTTTTAAATCTATACGAGTAATTGTTTTCTTAATCCTTTTACAAGTACAGCCCTGGACCTGATAAAAAATGTTGAAGTGCAAGCAATCATAGGCCCCACAACGTCAAAGCAAGCCAATTTTGTTATTGAACTCGGAGAAAAAGCTCAGGTGGCCGTTATATCATTTTCTGCATCAAGTCCTTCGCTCACTTCCGTCAGGAGTCCCTTCTTCTTCCGAGCTACCCAAAATGACTCAACTCAGGTGAAAGCCATAAGTGCATTAGTTCAAGCCTTTGGATGGAGAGAAGCAGTACCCATCTACATTGACAATGAATATGGAGAGGGAGTGATACCTTATTTAACTGATGCTCTGCAAGCAGTTGATGCTCGTGTACCGTACCGGAGTGTCATTTCTCCATCAGCCACTGATGATCAAATTGTTTCAGAGCTTTACAAGTTGATGACAATGCAAACTAGAGTTTTCATTGTGCACATGTTTCCATCTCTTGGCTCTCGGGTTTTTGCCAAAGCAAAAGAGATTGGCATGGTGAGTGAAGGCTATGTTTGGATCATGACTGATGGTCTAACAGCTGAATTTTCGAGTTCACCAAATGCTTCTGTCACTAGTACAATGCAAGGTACATTGGGTGTGAAACCTTATGTGCCAAGAACAAAAGATCTCGAAACTTTTCGAATTCTGTGGAAAAGAAAATTCCAACAAGATAATCCAGATATTGTTGATGCTGAATTGAATATTTTTGGCTTATGGGCATATGATGCAGCAACAGCTTTGGCCTTGGCAGTTGAGAAAGCTGGAACTGCAAATTTAGGCTTCCAAAAGGCAAACGATTCTAGCAATTCATCCACAGATCTTGCAACTCTTGGGGTGTCTTTAAACGGTCCAAACCTCGTTCAAGCTTTATCAAACATTACTTTCAAAGGTCTTACAGGAGATTACCTTTTTGATAATGGACAGTTACAGTCATCAGCTTTCCAGATAATAAATGTGAATGGCAATGGGGGAAGAGAGATAGGATTCTGGACATCAACCAAAGGGATTGTCAAAACATTGAACTCAGCAAATAATATGACTGCGTCCTCAGGTTCTAACTCCGATCTTTCAACTATCATTTGGCCGGGTGATACAACTTCTGTTCCCAAGGGTTGGGAGATCCCAACGAATGGGAAGAAGTTGAGAATAGGAGTGCCTGTGAACGATGGTTTCAGTGAGTTTGTGAAAGTAACAAGAGATCCTATTTCTAACACCAAAACCGTCACTGGCTACAGCATAGATGTTTTTGATTCTGTTGTCAAAGCATTGCCTTATGCTTTGCCTTACGAGTACATCCCCTTTGCCAAGCCTGACGGCGAGACAGCTGGAACTTACAATGATCTGATATATCAAGTGTACTTGAAGGTAAAACTTTCACCAACCTTTTCCTATACTTGATCACATTCAGTTTTATATCTGAAACAAGATTTGAGACACATTCATGCATGCAAATCTAATTTTTATTGATATCTTGTTTCTTTTGCTTGCTATCAACAGAATTTTGATGCTGTAGTTGGAGATTTTCAACAGATCCCAGTATGTTGATTTTACTTTGCCTTACACTGAAAGTGGTGTCTCCATGATCGTCCCTATTGTGGACAGCAACAGCAAAAATGCATGGGTTTTCTTGAGGCCTCTGACATGGGATCTCTGGGTGACAAGTTTTTGTTTCTTTATTTTCATTGGATTTGTGATCTGGGTTCTTGAACACAGAATCAATGAAGATTTTAGAGGGCCTGCTTTACATCAAGCAGGCACTAGCTGCTGGTTTTCTTTCTCAACCATGGTTTTTGCACAAAGTAATTTTCTCTTTCTTCTTTTGTTTACCATATTTGTTTTAGTGTCTCAAACACCAAATTGACTTCATCTGTATTTTTTTCAACTATGATTGCAGGGGAGATAGTTGTTAGCAACTTGTCTAGAGCAGTGGTAATCATATGGTGTTTTGTTGTGCTGATTCTCACACAAAGCTACACCGCCAGTCTAACAAGTTTACTCACAGTCCAGCAGCTGCGGCCTACAGTTACTGATGTACATGAGCTCATTAAGAAGGGGGCGTATGTAGGCTACCAGGAGGGTTGAGCTCATTAAGAAGGGGGCGTATGTAGGCTACCAGGAGGGTTCTTTTGTTCTGGGAATCCTATTAGACTTGGGTTTCGACGAGTCCAAGCTCATTGTGTATAATTCCACAGAACAATGTGATGACTTTTTATCAAAAGGAAGTGGAAATGGTGGTATTGCTGCTGCTTTTGATGAAGTACCATACATGAGGCTCTTTCTGTCAAAGTATTGCTCTAAATATGCCATGATTGATCCTACATTTAAAACAGACGGTTTCGGATTTGTAAGTTCATTCACCCCCCACTCTCCTTTCTCTTTATGTATTGCAAGTGCAAAGTTTGTCACCCCTGATAAAGACTGGCTTGCTGCTTTGTGTTGTGATTTTCAGGCCTTCCCTAGAGGTTCTCCTCTGGTACCAGATGTATCAAGGGCAGTTCTAAACATGACAGAGGGAGATAAAATGAAGGAAATTGAGAATGCTTGGTTTGGAAACCAAAGCAATTGTCCAGATTTCAGCACCTCGGTTACATCTAACAGCCTTAGTCTCAAGAGTTTCTGGGGCTTATTTTTAATTGCTGGAGTAGCATCCCTCTTAGCTCTCATCATATTCGTGTTCATGTTTGTCTACAAAGAACGGAAAATGTTGAGGCTTTTAAATTCCAGAATTTCCATAAGGAATAAAGTCGGCAATTTCTTCAGGATTTTCATTCAGAGGGACTTAAAATCCCATACTTTCAGAAAATGTGGGCTGAATGACAGCAAAGGCACTAGTCTGCCTAGTATGGGCCCATCGGCCTCTTCAGTTCAAACTACTTATTTCCCTGGAGATGGAGATCAGTCTTCTACAGAGTTTGTTGATTCCAGTGCAGATAGTCGAACATCTCAAGAGGTAGTAATAAATATTGATCTACTTACAAACCCATATCAAGAAAGACTAGCAGCTTTTGAAGTAGAACATGATCACAATTGACTTTCAGATGATACCATTGACAGTTTGACATTGGAAACTTATAGACCTGTAGATGTAGTTGTGGCATTGTATTATAATTGGAGGCCATCAGAGGCCTGGCAATTCATGGGAAAGTCCAAAGGAACATGCAGGAGGCAATACTATAGAATACATATTGCTCTGTTTGATTTCCTCGTTTGTGACGCTCGAACTTCAAATTATAAATATTGAATTACTATATATAACATATTTATAGCTAGGTAGGATTAAACTGAGCTTCAGAATTAGTAAATTATTATCACAAATTATAGATTTTCTTCAGCAATTTCCCAAGATATTGTCGGAATGCAAGCAGTTGCATACCTTGTTTGCGGCAACATAAATTCCAGAGAATTTCCAGAGAAATTATGTTATGAAAACGAAAACAAAAGCATTATCCAAAATTAAGTTACCGTGTTTTAAAGAAACCCCCCTCATATTTCCAACCATCTTCAAGTTTTTGTCAGGATTTTTATCAAATTGTTTGGAAACAAGTTAGAGGATGAAGAAAAGGTACCCTTCAAAGCATGCTCTGATCTTCTTGTTCCTTTCTTTAAAGATATTGTTCATGGAAATGGGGTTGGCCCAAAACTCAACAGCATATGTTGGAGTGAACGTTGGTGTGGTTCTAGACTTGGAATGTTTTGATGTCACTATTGCTTTGAGTTGCATTAATATGACCCTCTCAGACTTCTAAATGCCACTCACGGTGACTAAAAAACCAGGATGATCCTCACCACTAGGGACTCCAAGAGAGATGTTGTCAGAGCAGCTGCCGCATGTTCTTGTCTTAGCAACCTAATCTTTTTTAACTGACTCCCAAATCAAGAATTGAAGGCTTGTATCAACTGAAGTGCCCCAACAGATCGGCCTAGGAATTTCCAGCGGAGACCATGAGAGAGAAGGGGGAGACATCAGTTTTTGGGGGATGTCAGAGGGATGGTCTGAGGTAACCGTTAGTATGCCACTGGGGTTTCGATGATGGGTCTGTGGGTAAGTCAAAAAGAGATGCATAACAGTGGTCATATATTCGGAGGCGACTTTCCTCCACTCAGCTGCCAGCGGTTCATCTTTTTTGGGTGAGAATGGGGTTGCAATTTCTGTTTTTTGTTGCTTGTGATGAGAGGGAAGTTTGGATCTGTTGCGGGTCTCCTATAATCTGTTAGTGAGGGACAAAAGAGAGGCAATACAGGGTTATTTCACAGCGTCAAGGAAAGTGGCACGACTGGGTTTTCACGGTTCTGCTGCTAGTACCGGTGAGGGGATCTGGTGTTTGAATTTTGGGAAGTGATCGGATAGTTTGTGGGCTGTCTGTCGGTTTGAAAGGAGGAAGAAGGGGACAGAGCATCTATGGGTTATCAGCTGGGGTTTGGCGTTGGCTTTATGGTGCGGAGGAAGAGTGTGGCATGGCTGGAGGATCTGGCGCTACTGGTTCTCCTCTGAGGGAGGGTGGAGTGGGAAAGGGTATATATGTAATTTAATTTTTAAGGTTTGTCTTATTGGTTAGGTGAAGAGTCAAGGAATTTTTTGTTTTCATTTTTTTTTTATGGGACTGTGGTTGATAGCTATTAATATTTATTAAAACATTTTGTAATTCTTGGAATTACATTAACTATTTTTTATTTAAGGATATATTAAATAATATTTTTTTATTTTTTAAAATTTATTTTTTATATTAATACATTAAAATAATTTAAAAATAAAGTTTTAAAAATAAGGTGTAGTGTGAAAACAATAATTGACTTGGTCTAGGAATGGTCCTTCGTCGCTGTTCCATATGCTTTTAGTAAGTCTTAATTCTTAGCTGGCTCTAGTTTGGGGGTGCCGAAATGACAGATTTGTTAAAATTTATTTTTTAAAATTATCGTTTTAATATTAAAAGTTAATTTTAAAAAATAAAAAATATGTTATTTTAATATATTTCTATAAAAAAACAAAATTAACTTAATACTTTTTTAATCATAAATAAATAACACAAATTCAATTATTATTCTAAAAAAAAAAAACAAGTCTGCTAAACTCTGGAAGATTCCTTTTTTATCAATGTACAATATTGTCTGGCCTCAGGTCCACGTCTTGTAGTGAACAATTTATTAAAATGGTTTGCTTTGACTCTTCCAAATCATGAATATCCTAGCAGTGAGGAAACTACACTTTTTAAGGTCCACAGCTTTATAAATAAGGGATCTTTCCTTCAAAGCTTAAATAAAAAATATTAGCTAAGCCAGAGTCAGCACGACCATAGGTGGAAAATAAGATGAAGAAAAACCATTCAAAGGCTGTTCTCTCCTTTTTTTGTGTAACGATTTTGTTCACAGCAATGGGAATGGCTGAAAACACATTTATCCCAGTGAATGTTGGTGTGGTTCTTGATCTGGACAGTGATTTAGATGGCAGAATTGCGTTGAGTTGCATCGAAATGGCCCTCTCAGACTTTTATGCCACTCATGGTGACTACAAAACCAGACTAGTCCTCAACACCAGGGACTCCATGAAAGATGTTGTTGGAGCAGCTGCAGCAGGTTCCCTCTCTCACTCTTACCCTTTAAAACTTGATGTTATCATCAGTATGCTCCAATCATGAATTACCATACTTCTTATTACGTAGCAAATAATCAAGATCTTTTCAGCAAATTGCATGGAGTGCTATTGTAAGCAAACTACAAGTAAGTGCAAAGCTAAGTTAGGATAATTCTAGGAAAGTCAGAGAAAGACTTCTAGTCCACAATTCAAAGTACTCTAGAATTGTTATAGGAAAGGCAAAATTTTCAGCAAATTGTATGGTGTGCTATAGTAAACTTTGTCTAGATTGTTACATTTAGGTCGGTTAAGAAGGCTATAAATAGTCACGCAACCATCATTTATAAACCAAGCCAAAATAACTATGCTAATCTTAAAATCCAAGTCTTAAAACTCTCCTCTGCTGCCTAGTATGTTGTAATTTCTATTGAAGAAGTTTTGCTTTGGTTGTCCCACATTCTTCAAGCATTTCCAAATAATCCAAACTATAAACTAAGTACTTTTACCAAACCACAACAACTAAACATCTTAACTATCAAACTATTTTCATTTCAATCCTTAATCATTAACGCCTTTAAACTACCTCCTAAACTACCATATCATCTTCTAACAATTTTCGGTTTTCATGTGTTTTCTTGATTTGTGGTGAGGGGGGAAGAGGAAAAGATAATAGCTTACAGATCCAAAGACATAACTGTAAATCGACTAGACTCAAACCACCATTTTTTATAATTGAAACTGAGTTCTTAAGAAAGTTCGATAATTGCACGGTCTTTCTCTGCTGCAAAACTGCCATTTTGTCATTGGTTTTTCCCATTGATCTCCATTGATTGTGAAAGTTTATTGCATGTTCTTAATTTTTCTTATGCTCTATCAAAACACAGCCCTGGACTTGATAAGAAATGTGGAAGTCCAAGCAATCTTAGGGCCAACAACATCAATGCAAGCCAACTTTGTTATTGACCTTGGAGAAAAAGCTCGGGTGCCCATAATGTCGTTTTCGGCAACAAGTCCTTCTCTTGCTTCCATTAGGAGCACCTATTTTTTTCAAGCTACACTTAATGACTCAACTCAAGTGAATGCCATAAGTGCCTTGGTTCAAGCCTTCAAATGGAGAGAAGCAGTGCCCATCTACGTGGACAACGTATATGGAGAGGGAATCATACCTTATTTAATTGACGCTTTGCAAGCAGTGGATGCTCGTGTTCCCTATCGGAGTGTCATTTCTCCATCAGCCACTGACGAAGAAATTGTTGAGGAGCTTTATAAGTTGATGGGAATGCAAACTAGAGTTTTCATTGTGCACATGTATGGCTCTCTTGGCACTAGGCTCTTCGCCACGGCAAAAGAGATTGGTATGATGAGTGAAGGTTGTGTTTGGATCATGACTGATGGTCTGACAGCTGATTTGTTGAGTTCACCAAATCCTTCTGTTACTGGGACAATGCAAGGGGTACTGGGTGCTAAACCTTATGTTCCAAGTACAAAAGAGTTCCAAGATTTTCGAGATCGGTGGAAAAGGAAATTCCAACAAGATAATCCATATATTATTGATGCTGAGTTGAACATTTACGGACTACGGGGCTATGATGCTGCGACGGCTTTGGCCTTGGCAGTTGAGAAAGCTGGAACTACAAATTTTGGCTTCCGAAAGGCAAATGTTTCTAGCAGTTCATCAACGGACCTTGCAACTCTTGGCGTCTCTTTCAATGGTCCAAGCCTTCTTCAAGCTTTATCAAACACTAGTTTCAAAGGCCTAACAGGAGATTACCATTTCGTTGATGGGCGGTTGCCATCTCCAGCTTTCCGTATAGTTAATGTGAATGGAAATGGAGGGAGAGAGATTGGATTCTGGACACCAAAAGAAGGACTTGTGAAACAATTCGTTCCTAGTAATGGTACGAAGTCGAATTCTGTGTTCGGTATTTCTACTGTAATTTTCCCAGGGGACACAACTGCTGTTCCCAAGGGATGGGGGATTCCCACAAAAGAAAAGAAGTTGAGAATAGGAGTACCGGTGAAGTCTAGCTTAAGACAGTTTGTGGACGTCATAAGATATCCTAGTTCTAACACCACCATAGTCACTGGATTCTGCATAGATATTTTTGATACTGTCGTCAAAAAATTGCCCTATGATTTGCCTTATGAGTATGTCCCCTTTGCCAAGACTGACGGCCAGTCTGCTGGAACTTACGATGATCTGGTCTATCAAGTGTACTTAAAGGTAGAACTTAATTTTTATCTTCTTCTGTACTTATTCCATGTTTTTGATATTGGAATATTATCATACACATTGATGCCAGTTTTTTTTTTTTGAGATATTCTTTCTTATGTATTTTATTTTACAACCAACAGAAATTTGATGCTGTGGTTGGAGACATTACCATTCTCTACAGCAGATCCTTGATCATCGACTATACCTTGCCTTTCATGGAAAGCGGTGTCTCCGTTATTGTTCCTATAGAAGGCCACAATATCGAAAATGCTTGGTTCTTCTTGAAACCCTTGACATGGGACCTTTGGGTGAGCAGTCTTTTATTCTTTGTTTTCATTGGATTTGTTGTCTGGGTTCTTGAGCACAGAATAAATGGAGATTTTCGAGGACCTGCTTCACATCAAGCTGGCACTATCTTCTGGTTTTCCTTCTCAACGATGGTGTTCGCACAACGTAATTTCTCTTCTCCTGTTGAAACAATTGTGTGTGTGTATATATATATATATATATATATATATATATATATATATATATATATAAACACCGAATTGACTTTAATTTTATCAATTTACAGGGGAGAGAGTGGTTAGCAACTTGTCTAGAGTAGTGGTAATCATATGGTGTTTTGTTGTGCTGATCCTCACACAGAGTTATACCGCCAGTTTATCTAGCCTACTTACAATCCAGCAGCTAAAAGTTACAGATGTAAATGAGCTCATTAAGAAGGGGGAGTATGTGGGCTACCCACAAGGATTCTTTTATTCTACGAATCTTGTTAGGGTTGGGGTTCGACAAGTCCAAGCTCATTGCGTATAGTTCTCCGGAAGAATGCCTCGAACTCTTCTCCAAAGGGAGTGGAAATGGTGGTATTGCTGCTGCTTTCAATGAAGTGCCATATATAAAAGCATTTCTGTCAAAATATTGCTCCAAATATACCATGATTGATGCTACTTTCAAAACCGGCGGTTTTGGCTTTGTAAGCTCACTTTCCCATCTTTCTATTTCCATTTCCCTCTATCACTTATTAGTCTATAATTTAATACAACCATTTTTGTTGTGAATTTCAGGTCTTCCCTAAAGGTTCTCCTCTAGTACCTGACATATCAAGGGAAATTTTGAATATGATTGAGGGAGATAAGATGAAGGAAATCCAGGATAAATGGTTTGCCAATCAAACTAGTTGTCCAGATTCTGGCACTTCCGTTTCATCTAATAGCCTTAGTATCAAGAGTTTCTGGGGATTATTTTTAATTGCTGGAGTAGCTGCGCTTTTAGCTCTCATTATCTTCATAGTGATGTTTGTTCATCAGGAGGGGAGAGTAGCCTTGAGACCCTCTGATTCCACAACTTCAATATGGAGTAAAATGCGACATTTGTTTAGCATTTTCAATCAAAGGGACTTCACATCTCATATAGAAGTGAATGGGGTTCACCTTCCTAGTATGGGCACGGCAAGTCAATCGGGCAATTCAGCTCACACTGGAATTCATGGATATCCGTCCTCTGCAGGGTATGATACCAGTCGAAATAGCTACGTCAAGTAACAAGTGCTGATCAGCTCACCAACCCAAATAAAGAGAGGCCTGTTAAGGAAAATCAGAAGTCTAAGGTTAATCATGAGGCCCCTCCGCGTACTGATCAAAGGTCCAATTCTATTATTCATCAGAGGACTAATTCCTACTAGTACTCCTACTCCTTGAGATAACAACGGTCCGGCACAGCTACATTCTCGGTTTTTCTCGTTCTTATATGACTTGCTGTCCCATATAACTTAAAATCCAATGAACAAGCCTACAAGAGACCAAAGGGGCTGCTCACTTGTACGAATTTGGAGAATTCCTTCTGTGTGTGTGTGTATATATATATATATATATATATATATATATATATATATATTGTTTCCTCCTCCAAGATCTTGATGAATTCCAATGTAAATGTGTTATGGTGGCTGGCATGAATAATTGACATTTGTGATGCATCTTCAAGAAAATAAAATATTTATAACGAAAATTTGCCTGGTGATCAAATCACTTAAATGCTGCTTGATTATTAGGAATATTGAAAAGTAGGAATTCAAATAGAAATGAAAAAATTAATTAGGATAACATTTTAATTCCAATACCTTGTTTGAAAGATTAATAAGAAATCAAAATAAAATTTAAAATTTTTAATATCTCATTTTTCAAATAAAAATGAATAGTGATTAAAAACATAATTTCCATAAATTAGGAGGGTACAAAAAAAAAAGTATTGGTAAATTTTGGGTAACTTGCTCTCGAATATCATCTCTTTGTGCAGTACTCTTTGGTTTGTGTTTCCGATTGTAGATAGTGGGCTGTAGAATTGCCCCCTTTGTCACGACCCGAATCCTAGATCCATGATAGGCACATAGACAAGGTTCCCCTTCAAGGTTTTCATACTTATACGAACCCAAACTTACACACAAACTTATCCTTCAAAACTCAATCAGAGTTCAACGCAGCATTAATAACAAAATCAAATTCATAATATAATTGAATTGTCTTAATACAAGAGTTAATATAATTTCATAATTTTAGAGCACTAACTAGACATAAAGGAAAATGTACAAATTACAACCAAAAGAGTATGTTTTGAAGGTCTAACAAAAGTGACTTGTTATCAAGCTATATGCCTGAAAAAGATAAATAATGAGAGGGTGAGTTCAATAACTCAATGAGTAAATAACGTTCAATATACACACACGAGATAATACAGCAATGAGAAATATATATACAAGTATGGCTTTAGGTTCTTATAAAAATGTTTCTCAAATTGGCCATAACAAGAAGATCATATGGTAAAACTCGTCAGTAAATCAAAATGCAATGAGCATGAGGCTCCGTACTGTGGGATGATCAGTCCACATAGGTTGGTAACTCCCCCGACCAACTAGGGTTCAGATACGATGTGCACAAAGACTAACACTACCCTGTTAGCATGGGTATTCTAACTGACATACCATAAGTTCACAATCATAATCAAACAGACATATTCATATTTCAAGACTCAACTTATAACATCAATCAAATGAGGAGCTATCAATTTAGAAGTCAATTCAAAATACATACTGGTTCATATCAAGACTTCAGATTCAACAAATGATCATGCTTATCATAATAAGGATAATAATCAACATATATATTATCAAAAAACATGATCCAATTCATATTAACAAATCAAATATTTATAATATTTCTCATGCATATAGAAAATTATTTACTCACCTGACTCGTAAGCAAACAGAAATCAAAAACAGAAATCTTACTAGTAGAATATTAGGATTATCTGAATACAAAGAAAACATATTCAAGAATGACTTAAAAGAACATATAACCTATTTAATATACTTAACTAAGGGTCTATTCCATAACCCTATATGTTTTTAGACTAAACTAGTTATTTTTTAAAAAACCCAAAAATTAACGGTTTTTCAGAAATCTAATCCATAATAAAACAAGTAATAAAATTGGTAATAATTTACTAAATAAACCTAAATTATTCATCAAACCAATTTGCAAAAGCTAATATCATAGCTAGGGACTAATATGGAATTTATCATATTTTTAGAGCTAAATTGTAATTTTTGTCTAATTGGAGGAGCAAACTAAACATATCTTAAATTCATGATTATAGTGGAATTATGTTCAGAATTCATCCTCACTTCTGTCCAGAACCTCTAATTATGCTCCAAGGACCATTCTGGAATTTTTCCAAATTTATAGGGTCAAATTATAATTTTGGTCAAATGGAGGACCAAACTAAAATTTGTCATGAATCCATGAATATGCTGAAATTATGATCATAATTAATCCTAAATTCTGTACAGAATATCTCATTATACTCCAGGGACCATTCTGGAATTTTATCAAATTTTTAGGGTCAAATGGTAATTTTTGTCAAATTGGAGGACCAAATTGAAAGTTTTAAATTTCATAACTATACAGTATTTCTGCCCATAATTCATATGTTATTCTTTTCAGAATATCAGAATAGGCTCCAGGGACCAATTTGTAAATTTTCCAAAGTTTGGGGACTAAATTGTAATTTTCTAAAATTAAGGGACGAAATTAAATTTTCATCATCTTCAACCTCCAACCCAGAATTTCAACAGAAAACCCACTATTCTTTCCTTATTTTTAACACAATTTTACTATTCAAACAAAATCATAACTTAAATTATCATCTTTCAATTCAATCTCTTAAAATCAACCAATTAATCCATTACTCTTAACAATCAATCTATAACATTCAATTAATTCATCAATCAAATCCAAAACATAAATTTTCCAAACCCTAACATTCATCAAAACTGAAATTAAAAGCTCAATAACACATATTTATACATTTAACAACCTAAATTTTACCTTTAAACTTATTTCTTTCAACTCTTTTCTATTTCCCTTCTAACTTCTCTGTTTTCTCTTCTTCTTCTTTCTCCCTTCTCTCTCCTGCCAATTCTCTCTCAAATTTTCAGATCCCATTTTTGTTTTTTTTTCTATTAATATTTATTATGTTTATCTAATTACCACACTACCCCTCATTCATTTATACCCATTCTTTAAGCCATCAAGGGCTTTGTAGCCTTTTTCTATATTTTTATATTCAAAACATTACACCCTTTGTATTTCATGTAAACCGTTGGACTTCAGAAAAAGCAGGAAAAACTGCTGTTGAAAAATTAGCTTCAGAAAGTAGTAAAAATAAATTATTTATAGATTAAAAAATAAGGATGCCAACACGTTTTGTCAAAAACAATTTTTTTTCCGCTATATAGAAGATACAATATGAATTAGGATTGTAAAATTATAATTAATTTTTTTAGCTAATTATATATTAATAATTCCAGCCAAATAATAAATTAATAATAATACATACAAAATTAAAACAAAAATAAAATTAAGAAAATTGAAGTGCTTTAAAATATACAAAAAGCTAAAAATTACAGGTTAAATGGTTAATTAGTTTCTGGAAAACCCAAACTAGTTGATTGATTACTCATAAAAAAACCAAGAAAACCACTCAGTTTATACTTTTAATGAACTTGTAAACTCAGTCTGATTTTACTGATTTTATCAATTATGCATGAGTCAAATTCAATTTTATTGGTTTTTAAGCTTTTAGTTTGATTTTACATATTAGATGTAATTAACTTATAACTTTACGATTCAATTTTTGATTTTAACAAAAATAGATGCAAATTTATAGGTTAGTGGATGAAATGTTCACAGTCAGCTAAAGCTTTCTTCATGCGTGATCACTTGTGTAGGATTCTTATAGCCAACATCTCTGCGTCGTGCTCGAATCATGGTAAGTTTGGCATTTCCCTGTCATGTTTTATGTTGATTTATGATGAGGTAGAGGAATATAAAAGATCTGAAATCTAAAGACATGACATGACTATAGAATTACAGGACTCATGTTAGGATGCTGGCATGCAAACTCGACAAGATAAAAGGCAAGGAATAGGATAAAATGAGAAATGAGACACACAAGAATTTACGTGGTTCACCCAATTTGGGCTACATCCACAAGCAAGTATAGAAGAATTTTAGTAAGTAATATGAGAATTACAACCTCTCTTAAGTAATAGGAGAACAACTAAAATCTCTCTATTACTAGGAGAAAACACCTCACTTACTCTCTCACAAATACCTCACAATTTTATGGGATTACTCTCTCTTCACTCTACTCTTCTTTTCTCTTCTTTGGTATGAATAATAAGCTTTGAGGCATTGCCTATTTATAGGAAGAGTGAGGGGATAAATGTCATAAATTATGGTATAAATTATACCAATAACTCATCTCCACTAATTTTTATCTTCCACTAATACTCCACTAATTTTTGTCTTCCACTAATTTTGTCTTTCACTAATTAATGGATATACTTAATTTAATTAAGTATTGGTCATACATTTTCCCACTTGAAGACTTTGATAATTTAATCAAGTCTTCACATATGATCATCTATGATTCTTCTATCCTTTCTATACTTGTCATCTTCATGTTGCTTACGTTTCTGCTAGACCATAAGAGGATCTGCACCATATATACTTATCAGTATTGACCGGTTTCATCAAAGCATCTGCTGGGTTTTCTTTTGTATGAACCTTCTGAAAATCCACACTTCCATCTTCTACCACTTTGCGAATAAAGTGATACTGAATATCTATGTGTTTTGTTCTTGAATGAAACGCTGAATTCCTTGCAATATGCAAGACACTTTAACTATCACAATACAAAAGAATATTCTTCATCCATATTGCTTCTTTATAAGCTTGTGTAGCTGCCATATACTCAGCTTCTGTTGTGGATAATGCTACAATAGTCTGTAGTTTAGAGACCCAGATCACAGCCCCTCTTGCAATTATGAACACATAGCCTGTAGTGGATTTTCTTTTTTCAAGGTTACCAGCAAAATCTGAGTCAACAAAACCTCTGACAGTAAATTCTAATCCTCCATAACATAATGCAACATCTAAGGAACTCTTGATGTATCTCAAGATCCTCTTAATAGTATTCCAATGCTTTTTACCAGGATTTGCCATGCATCAACTAGCAACTTCCACTACTTGTGCAATGTCTGGTCTTGTACATATCATGACAAACATTAAACTTCCCACTGCTGATGCATACGGTACTCAAGATATCTCCATCATCTCTGCTTCATTGCTAAGAGACATATTTGAGGATAATTTAAAGTTAATAGGAAGTGGGGTGGAAATTGGCTTACAATCTTGCATATTGAAGCATCGCAAGATCTTCTTCAAATAATTCTTCTAAGAAAGCCAAATCTTCCTCTTACTTCTGTCTCAATAAATTTGCATCCTTAGAATCTTGTTTGCTGGTCCCAAGTCTTTCATATCAAACTCCTTAGCCAATTATACCTTTAATTCTTGGACTCGACCTTTTTTGGGGCTTATCACCAACATGTCATCCATGTACAACAACAAAATGATGAAAACATCATCTTCCTCAAACCTCTTATAATACGTACAATGGTCTAAACTGAGTCTATTTTACCCAAGGTTAATTATGAAGGAATCAAATCTCTTATACCAACACCTCGGTGCTTGTTTGAGACCATATAAAGATTTGTTCAACTTGCAAACCAAGTTCTCCTTGCCTGTTTCAGCAAAACCCTCTGGTTAGAGCATATAAATTTCTTCTTCAAGTTCTCCATGAAGAAATGCAGTTTTCACATCTAATTGCTTTAAGTGAAGATCAAATATAGCACACATTACCAAGACTACTTTGATTGTAGTAAGTCGTACCACTAGAGAAAATATCTCATTGAAGTCTATTCCTTCTTTCTGAGCATATCCTTTCACCACCAATCTTGCACGATATCGCTCTACTTGATCATTGTCATCACGCTTTATCTTGTAAACCCATTTATTTCCAATGACCTTTCTTCCTTGTGGTAGTGGAACAAGATCCCAAGTATTATTCTTGTGCAGAGCTTCAATCTCCTCTTGCATTGCTGTCATCCACATAGATACATCTGTGCTTTTGATAGCCTTGTGGAAAGTTGATGGCTCTCTATCCTCTATTAGAAGACAATATGCAATGTTACTCTCAATAACATATTCTAAGTGCCAGACTGGTGGTCTTCTTTCATGAGTCAATCGCCGAACTTCAGGAGTTTCAGACTCTATTTGTTCTTGCTCTTCATGATCTGATGCAGCTTCAGAAGAAGTATTGTTTTAAGTATTTTCCATCTAGACTACTATAGTCTCTTTTAGAATGCTATTATGTTCCTCCATTTGCATTTTATCTTTTGCAAATATGACATCTCTGCTAATGACTACCTTGTGGGAAGTGGGATCCCACAAGCGATACCCCTTCACTCCATCAGTATATCCCAAGAATACATATTTTCTGGATTTTGAATCCAGTTTGCTAACTTCTTGTGTATTGTACATCACGTACACATGACTTTCAAATATATGTAATCGAGAATAATCAGCTGGTTTTTCAATCCACATTTCCATCGGTGTCTTCAACTCAATTGCAGTTGATGGAGATCGATTTATCACATAACAGGCGGTATTGACTGCTTCTACCCAAAATGACTTTCTTAAACCTGCAGCCTTCAACATTGCTCTTGTTCTTTCTAACAGAGTTCTGTTTATCCGCTCTGCCACTTCATTTTATTGTGGAGTGTATGCCGTTGTGAATTGCCTTTTGATACCTTCATGTTAACAGAAGTTATCAAATTCATCACTAGTATATTCTCCTTCATTGTCAGTCCTCAAACACTTGATCTTCTTTTCATATTCAAGTTCCACCCGCGCTTTGAAAGTTTTAAAGACTGCAAGCATATTTGCCTTCCTTCTAATTGGATACACCTAACATCTCCTAGAGAAGTCATCTATGAATGATATAAAGTATCTTGCTCCTTGCAAGGATACAACTGGTGCTTACCAAACATCAAAGTGAATCAGGTCTAAGATGTATTTGCTCTTAGTTGTTGATGTGCCAAACTTTAATCTGTGTTGTTTACTTATAACACAATGCTCACAAAAAGATAAAGTAACCTTTGTAAGCCTAGGGAGTAACTTCTGATCAGAGAGAACCTTTAAACCTTTCTATGACATGTGACCTAGTTTTTGATGCCACATCATTTTCTTCTCTTCTACAGGATTGGCTGATGCGATTGATATTTCTGCCTCATGATGTGTTTCTCCTATTAAAGCAAATATATTTGCAACTGTCTTTCTTGCTTTTAAAACCACCAGCGCTTCTTTGATGATTTTCATGATTCCATTATCTATTCGAATCTTACAGCCAATACTATCAAATTGTTCTATGGATAAAAATTCTTCTTTAAGTCTTTCACATGTTGTATTTCTGAAATAGTACGAATTAAGCCATCATACATCTTCAATTTAATGGTGCTAATGCCAACAATCTCTAAAGCATGATTATCGCCTATGAACACTTTGCCTCCAGAGATGAGTTTATATGTATGAAACCAATCTCGATTAGGAGTCATATGTCATGTTGCTCATGAATCCATTAGCCAGACCTTAGTGAGCTCTTCTCTATCTGTAGAGATTGTTGCTGCTTCACTATATAAAACCTCTCCATCTTCGAAGATGCTTCTAACACATCCTTGAGGTTTTGATGACTCTATAGTATTCTTTATACCCCTTTTAAACCAACAATCCTTTTTGAAGTGCCTTTTTCTATCACAGTTGTAGCATTTCACAGTCTTCTTACTTCTTGATTTGGACCTCCCCTGCCTTTGACTGCCACTAGAGCCACGCTCCGTTGATCTTCCTTTTAACACCAACAATGCCTCTATTTGGTTTGAACTGTTTCTATCTCCTTTGTTTTTGCACTTATTTTCTTCTTCCAAGATAGCGGCTGCAACATCATCAAAGACTAAATAGTCTGAGAGGATATTATTTGTCAAGTTCATAATAAGCTAATCATATGAATCAAGAAGACTTTGAAGTAGAAGCTCTGCACGTTTATTTTCCTTTATTTGTTGACCCAACATAGTGAGTTGTGAAAATAGAGTTCTTATTGTGTTGATGTGGTCAGTCATCGACGTGGTTTCTACCATTTGAAGAGTATAAAGTCTCCGCTTTAAGAAAATCTTATTGTGCAAAGACTTGGACTCATATAGCTTTGTTAGAGTCTCCCATATCTCCTTAGCTGTTTTCTTCTCCGCCACACTTGATAATACTTCATCGGCTAATGCTAAATGTATGTTAGCAATAGCATTGCCATCCATCTCATTCCATTTTGTATTATCAGTGATCTCCTCGGGCCGATCTCCATTTTAAGGAAAAATTGGAGGGGTCACAAACGATCCCGCTTAAAACCCAATCTTCTTAGACAGAACTTCTTGATTGTATTTAATCACCACACTTCTTTTCTATATACGCCAACAGTAATAATGTAAACAGTATCGTATAGATGAATAGTGTTGTATAGATGAATAGTGTCGTAGACATGAATAGTAACCGTATACACGAATAACTTTTGTGTATTAACAACACCAACCAAAAGGCTTTGATATCACTGTTAGGATACTGGCATACAAATCCGACAAGATAAAAGGTAAGGAATAGGATAAAATGAGAAATGAGACACAAGAATTTACGTGGTTCATCCAATTTGGGCTACGTCCACAAGCAAATATAGAAGGATTTTAGTAAGTAATATGAGAATTACAACCTCTCTCAAGTAATAGGAGAACAACTAAAATCTATCTATTACTAGGAGAAAACACCTCACTTACTCTCTCATAAATACCTCATAATTTTATGAGATTACTCTCTCTTCACTCTACTCTTCTTTTCTCTTCTTTGGTGTGAATAATAAGCTTTGAGGCATTGCCTATTTATAGGAAGAGTGAGAGGACAAAGATCATAAATTATAGTATAAATTATACCAACAACTCATCTCCACTAATTTTTGTCTTCCACTAATTTTTTTTTCCACTAATTAATGGATATACTTAATTTAATTAAGTATTGATCATACAACTCAAACGCTGCTTAATTGAAAATTCATTTAAAAGATTATCCTATGAGAAAGTGTAATTCATTAATTGCATGTTCTTTCTCTACTGTCATTTGCTTTCCCATTAACCTTCATTGATTATGCCAATGAATGGAAGTCCTTAATTTTTCTTGTGCTCTCCCAAAAGATAGCCCTTTACTTTAAAAAAAAATTGTGGAAATGCAACCAATCTTATGCCCAACAACATAAATGCTAGCCAATTTTGTTACTGACCTTGGAGAAAAGGTTCAGGTGCCCATCATATCATTTTTGGCTTCAAGTCCTCTTACTTGGATCACGAGTTCATATTTTTTTCGCGCAACACGAAATGACTCAACTCAAGTGAATGTCATATTAGTTTGTTATTTCAAGCATTTGGATGGAGAGAAGCAGTACCCATCTACATTGATCGACAACGGATATGGACAGGGAATCATACCTTATTTGATTGGTGCTTTGCAGGCAGTAGGTGCTCGTATCACCTATCGGAGTGTCATTTCTCCATCAGCCGCAAACGATCATATTGTTGAGGAGCTGTATATACAAGCTAATGACTATGCAAGCTAGAGTTTTCGTTGTGCACATGCATCCTTCTCTCGGCACTCGGATTTTTGCCAAAGCGAATTGAAAGAGATTGGAATGGTGAGTGAGGGCTATGTTTGGGTCATGGATGATGGTATTACTGCTGATTTATGGACTTCACCCACACTAACACAATGCAAGGGGTATTGGCTGTTAAACCTTATGTACCAAGAACAAAAGAGCTCGAACATTTATGGACTACGAGCCTATGATGCTGCCACGGCATTTTCATTGGCAATTCAGAAAGCTGGAACTACAAATTTTGGCCTCCAGAAAGAAATGTTTCTCGCAATCCATCAACGGATCTTGCAACTCTTGGGGTCTCTTTATTTTGTCCAAACCTTCTTATAGCATTATCAAACACTAGCTTCAAAGGTCTTGCAGGTTATTGGATAGGCAGTTGCAACCATCGGCTTTCCAGGTAGTTAACGTGAAGAGAAATGGAGTTAGAGAGATTGGATTTTGGACACCTAGTGGGCTTCTCAACACATTGGACTTAACAACCACGGGAAGCACGTACAGAACTTGTAATTCCAATCCTTTAACTATTATATGGCCTGGAGATAAAATTTATATTCCTATGGGTTGGGAGATTCCAATAAATGGAAGGCGGTTGAGGATTTGGGTGCTAATGAAGGGTGGATTCAACCAGCTTTTGACAGTGACAAGAGATCTCAAATGACACAATAAAAGTTTTTGGATAATTGTTTTTGATGCTGCAGTGAAAACTTATTTTATTTTAGATTTAAAGATATAATTTATATTATTTTTTAATATATTTTTTTAAATAATTTTTTTTTGAATTTGAAATTTTTACAACTCACGTTTTCTTTTATTATTAATTCAATTTTAATTAAAAAAGAGAATGAGGATGGTGACTCGCGTAACACCAACAACATAAATTTTAACAGTGGTAATAGTTAATACCGTGGGAACAGTGGTCCTTAACAGTGGTCCTGACAACAACAATTGGCAGCGAGGCCATCGTTCCTCTTCCTCAAATCACTGGTCTAATACACGGTCTGTTAGGTGGGCACCTTGTCACTCAATTCAGCGGCGTTCCCAACTTCATAATCACAGGTTACAAGCTAAGCCAACCTAGTTCTTAGCTATTAATTAGATTGTACAGATAATTTTGAAGGCGAAAGTGTTATCAATATATGCAGAGTAAAGATTATAGATGGTGTAGCCTAGCTTGATCCTGAATTTTCAGGACTTAAAGTCAAGCAATTAGTGAGGGATTCTGATAGTTTATTGCAAGTTTTTTTTTCAAGGATCAGGGCTTACACATGGACAAGTATAAATATGATTGTCTGGCTTGTGTTTGCAGTAGACTTGGATGAATAAAAATGAAGTATTTTAGGAGTTTTCCCATAGTTATAGTCATTGGAGGTTTTAACTTACAACAAACCTGGAGAAAGTCACCTTGTTTCATGCATTACTTCCAAGCAATCAAAAGAATATAAAACAGAAGTCGAAGATATTCTTATAATAGAGTACTCCAGTTAGGTCAGTTTTCAGAACTCATCATCCTTTGAACCATCAGCAAATGTATTAAAGTTGACACCACCTACCTCAATGTTAACTAGGCTAGATAAGTTAGATTAGTCATGTTGAACTGGAGAAAACGATTTGTCTTTAAAATAGATTTTGTGACTTGACAAAGGATGCTTCCTGTAATGGAAGCGATGGTTCCTGTTTATAAGCAAGTCAAGTCAATGATTGAATTTCCCATGCAAGACCTTGTCAGGCCAGTACAAGAATAATAACGAATGCAGTATTTTTATGATTGTTTGCCAAGAAAAATAAAACTTGTTGAAGGGATCTAGCCCTTGAAAATAACAACCAAGAATTTTAATTATTCTTAATTAGATTGAGATAAAGACTTCACTATTTTTTCTGTTCTTTTGGTTATATAGCGAGGTTAAGGAATTTAAAAGGTAGTCATTCATGTCACGATTAGAAAATTTAAAAGAATTAATTTGAATTTGAAGGTTTCTAACCATAGAAAAATATATTTTTTAATCATCATATCACTTCTTTTGTATTAGAATAATAAAGCATGTAGTATTTAATGATTGGTTGCCAAGAAAAAAAAAAGTTGAAGGGATCGGTTAGACTCTAGGTCGTAGGCCGACCTCATCGTTTCGAATTTTATAACTGTAGTTGAATCTTGATGATATTGGCTTGAGATTTCACTGAATTTTAACTGAATTAAGCTTCTTCTTTTTGTCTGTTGCAACAAGCAGGATTGTTTTTTTCTGATTAAAAAATTAATGCTGGTTAGAAAACTAGATGCCAATTTAACTACAAGCTTGAATATTCTATAATCATTGCAGTTATGTATTAGACTTTGACAAGGTAAACGGTGATGAAGTCAGACCAAGGGATACCTTAGAGTATAAGGACAACTCTTCAATATTTAATAAGTTATTATAGCTAGACACCCAAGTGCCTGTATTTTACATATTACTTAAAATATGATTCAGTGACTAACAAGAGAACGGTACTACCAATGCAAATCTTCATGAAGTCTTTACAATTTCCTAGAAGTTACATGCATGATTAGGAAGCAAAAAATAATAATAATAAAAAAATCATCCAATAGGATATTCTTCCTTCTTTCTTTTGACCTTAATTATAGACTCATATTCATTGCCAACTTGATTGATGTTTTGATATATAGTTTTGGAAATTATATATGTGTGTGTGTGTGTTTTGTTGGAGATAATAAGGGAATTAATGCCATTGAACATTTCTATATTTTAAAAATAGATAGGAAAAAGGGACATGTATTTTTAAAATTATATCTCTATATAGAAAAAGTATTCAAACACTAACCAGAGGAAATTAAATGTTGGACTAAATCAAATAAAAAGAATTTATAAGGGATCGGTGTGTAACAAAATTTTTTGTTTAGAGATTATAATCGAGTTTTCAACCTTGAGAAAAATACAGCTGTGCCCTTCACACGCATTGTTGTAAGATGTTCTTCCAGGCTTTACGAGTCCATCTTCCACTCCCAACAAACCTTATAAGTAAGAGATGTTGCCATTCAAGTTTCAACCAAACAAACTAGAATCATACAACACAACAAGATGAAGAAAATCCCTTCGAAGCCTTTTCTCTCTATGGTCTTTTTCTTTCTTTCTTTAAAGATTTGGTTCATAAAAGTGCTGGTAGCCCAGAATACAGCAACAATTCCAGTGAATGTAGGTGTGGTTCTTGACTTCGAATTTTCGGGTGGTAATATTGGTTTGACATGCATCAACATGGCCCTTTCAGACTTCTATGCCACTCATAGTGACTACAAAACTAGATTGGTCCTCACCACCAGGAACTCCGGGAACGATGTTGTTGGTGCAGCTGCGGCAGGTTCTCTCTGATCCCAGCTTTCTCTCAAACAGTTGATTTGATCTAATATTGAAAATTTACTCTCTTGTTTTAAACTGATGATTAACATACTTATGCATACAATTCAATAGTGAAAATTTATTCACTCCATGATGTGATCATGAGCCCTGCAACTTCCTTTAGCTATGATCTAATTAGCATTGCTACTGAACTATAGCAGTGGGGAAAATTTAATGAATTTAAGGATTTCTCATGAATACTTACCACATTATAGTATTATAAGGAGAGTCAAAAGTCATCCAAAAATTGTGGACTTGTGGCGAGCTTCCTTCTAAAAGTCATACATGGGAGCTGTACTCTATGGGACGTGGTTTGTTATTTTTTTACCTAGTGGGATGGTTATATGTGCAAAAACGGTCAGATGTGAATTCTAAATTTACATTTTTATTCTCTGAAAAATAATTATATTATCATGACCCAAATTCTAACTCTATAGCCGGTAACACTATAGCGATGCCATGGAGACACCCCACCCGTGCTTAACCTTTGAACATATATATATATATATATATATATATATATATATGTGTGTGTGTGTGTGTGTGTATCATAAAACAAATATACATAGAATTCACGTAGTATTTTGTAATTTTTTAAATATTCCTCAAAACTAATAAAACAATTCATAATTTAAAATACTTAATACATTAAATAACATTCAATCTTTGAAGAAAATCTAAACTTCAATGAAAACAAGTAATAATTAAGTATCTAAAACATCAAATCTCAAAAAATAAAAAAAAGCCTTGTGGAAGCAAGTAAGATATGTCAACAAATAAAATAGCGAGAACTCTCAATTAAAGGCTAACTTACTAATGAAATCTAAGAACCTAAAATAATATTAAAATAAAAGGGTAAATTCAACCAATTCATTGATGGATTAACAACATTTAATATATATTTTAGTTATTTATAAATATAAGGATTGAAACAGAGAGACACATACACACACACGTATATTAAACATAATAGCATATGATAAAGGAATATATGTTAGAGATCAGACAAAGTTATTGGCTCAGATAATAGATAAAATCCTAAGGTTCCGATAACAAACGTGATTTTACGGCCCTAATCACTATGAAAAAATCAGTCACCACATGTTGGCTCTCTCAATAGCTAGGTATACGAAATACTATGTGCTCATAGACTAACTACACTCCATTAGCATAAAGTTACTGATAAGTATACCGATATAAAGACATAATAGATATTCAGATAATTATCAAAGAAAATGAATATGATATCGAATATAATTTAGTTCTATATAATACGAGTGATAATTCAAAAATAGATTAGTACTTAAATAATAAAATAACATATAAATATTCAAGAATTAATCAATTGCATTCATCATATAATCAACATAATTATATTATTTATATTATATATATATTAAAAATTATTTCACTCACTTGGAAAATAAAAGCAAAAGACCTATGGATGTAGTCGAAGACTATGTACTAACAATTGTTACGAAGAACGTCAATAGAATTTGTAACAGATGCAGAAAATGCTCAAAAACAACTCAGAGAAAAATAACATAAAAAATTAAAACTCTCATCTTAAACACTAAAATGTAATTATAAACCTGAACTGATCACACAATTGATCTTGAACATGACCCGAACTTGTTGAATCAATCGAGTGACCAAAAAGACTAACTAGTTGACTACCACCACAAGCAATCGGTTGGTCGGTTCATGCCAATCAGACAATCGGTTGATTGGGATTTTTAAAATCCCGATTTAAGAGTCATCAATTCTACATATCCTCATAAACAATCAAAACCTGTAATTCTAATCACCTAATCAATTCCTTTTAAGGCAATAATACCCTAAAACATTAATTAAATCCCTTAAATTGATCAATCATCAAATCATAATAAAAACCCTGAATTTTTCTTTAATTCTTATACCAACAATTTCCTAATCGAAAACAATAAGGAGGGAGATACTTGCTTGTTTCTTCCACCTTTTGTAAAATGAAAACTTAAGTTCATAATTGATTTCCTTGGTTTTTTCTAGGAGAAAATTCACTGTAATGAATAAAAAAAAAAAGAAGATGGAAAACAAATTCTTTGATAACCTTCTCTTTAAATACCTATGTTACTTAAGTCTTGTTTGGGCTGAATTGCGGACTTAGGTCTAATAAGCTAAGAATATGGGTCTTATATATATGACCAACCTCCTCAAGATATTTTCAATGCCTTTAAATAGTCAAGAAAACCTATATCTGTTATAAAATAACTTAAATTTCAAAGGCATAAAAGGAAATTAAAATAGTATAAAAAATCACATGAAAAGTAATAAAATTGATCCAAATAGCAATTTACAAGCCTAATTTTGGAATATCCAATGATTTTATGAGCGAAAAAATAGTTTCACAGAGAAAAAATGCTTGTAGATTCTCTTTGAAAAATTTGAACTCGATCCCACGATTAGAACTCCTATTATCATAGTTTTAAACTACTTCTCTACCATCGATATAGGTTTGATCCCTACATGAATGCTCGTAACCGCCACTTTTTACAAGCTTGACTTCATTAAATATGCCACGACACATCAATGAAAGGAGATGAGGTGTGCAGATTTTTAGGTTGCTGTTTCTTCTCGTTGTTTAGGAGGGGCAGGAGAACCCCAAATGCCAAGTACAATCTATTCCTTGCTTTCTCTGCATAACCACTATATTCATGATTTATCAGAAGTCTAATTTCATATAAAGTACAATATAATCATAATTAAGTCTCTATGATTAATCTTTACTGATTATTGAAAATAATTGATCTATTCGTAATTGTTTCCTTAATCCTTTTACAAGTACAGCCCTCGACCTGATAAAAATTTTTGAAGTGCAAGCAATCATAGGCCCAACAACATCAACGCAAGCAAATTTTGTCATTGAACTTGGAGAAAAAGCTCAGGTGCCCATTATATCATTTTCTGCATCAAGTCCTTCTCTCACTTCCATCAGGAGTCCCTTCTTCTTCCGAGCTACCCAAAATGACTCAACTCAGGTGAATGCCATAAGTGCATTAGTTCAAGCCTTCGGATGGAGAGAAGCAGTACCCATCTACATTGACAATGAATATGGAGAGGGAGTGATACCTTATTTAACTGATGCTCTGCAAGCAGTTGATGCTCGTGTACCGTACCGGAGTGTCATTTCTCCATCAGCCACTGATGATCAAATTGTTTCAGAGCTTTACAAGTTGATGACAATGCAAACTAGAGTTTTCATTGTGCACATGTTTCCATCTCTTGGCGCTCGGGTTTTTGCCAAAGCAAAAGAGATTGGCATGGTGAGTGAAGGCTATGTTTGGATCATGACTGATGGTCTAACAGCTGAATTTTTGAGTTCACCAAATGCCTCTGTCACGAGCACAATGCAAGGTGCATTGGGTGTGAAACCCTATGTGCCAAGAACAAAAGATGTCGAAACTTTTCGATTTCGGTGGAAAAGAAAATTCCAACAAGATAATCCAGATATTGTTGATGCTGAATTGAATATTTTTGGCTTATGGGCATATGATGCAGCAACAGCTTTGGCCTTGGCAGTTGAGAAAGCTGGAACTGCAAATTTAGGCTTCCAAAAGGCAAACGTTTCTAGCAATTCATCCACAGATCTTGCAACTCTTGGGGTGTCTTTAAACGGTCCAAACCTCGTTCAAGCTTTATCAAACATTACTTTCAAAGGTCTTACAGGAGATTACCTTTTCGATAATGGACAGTTACAGTCATCAGCTTTCCAGATAATAAATGTGAATGGCAATGGGGGAAGAGAGATAGGATTCTGTGTTGAAGTAAACTCAATCCAGAAGGTCAAGGAAGGCAGCCACCAGCTGTCACCGCCCAGCCACCAACCGACCAGCCACCAGCCGCCAGCTGCATGCCGCCAGCTGCATGCCGCCAGCCACCGGCCGCCAGCCGCCAGCCGCTTTCACACCGTCGGCCAAAAACCGCCTTCACACTTGAAGGTTGAAATTTTCTTGTTTTGATTTCGTGTATAAATAGATAGCTAAGCTTATGCAATTATGTGTGGAGAGATTGAGAGAAACACTAGAGAGAAAGAGAGAAAGAAAGAGGGGTTGTTGTAAGCTTTTGTTTATGTTATTGTAAGCTTTGTTCTTGAAATAAAAGAGTGTGTTTTATCCCCTCCGAGTGTTTCAAAGCCACCACAAGTGGTTTCTCCCACCAACAATTGGTATCAGAGCCCCATTCGTCAGAAAACAGAGGTATTTTTGGGAAATATCCGAATTTTCAAAGTTGTCAAAAACAAGTTTTGATCATTCCAAAGTGTAGAGCTCATCAATACGAACTCAACGGTGCAAAAATCAGATCAATCGGAGCACGGGGTGGACCACACTCTCCGTCTGAAATTTCAGCACTGTAGCCCACGCGCCCCGAGGAAGAAGACGAGTGAGCCACACGCGCGCCATATTTGAGCCGCGCCGAGCCAAGCCTCAAGCCGAGTCGCGAGCCGAGCCACAAGCCATATTTCGAAGCCGAGCCGAGCTCCGAGCCATATTCCGAAGCCAAGCCAAGCTCTGAGCCATATTCTAAAGTCAAAGTCAAAAAAGAATATTCCTTGGAATATTCCCGGTTCAACCCAGCAAACCACCCGAATTGGTTTTTGGACCGGTTCACCTCATTTTTGACCCGTTTTCTACAAAGTCAGACCGGTTCCCTACTATTTGGACCATTTCGGATCCATCTACGGTGTCGGTTTTGCCAAATTCAACTCCCAAAAAGGTGATATAGTCATTTAAAGAGCAAAATGACTACAGAAAATGCACAAACACTCATCCCAAAGCTAACCAAAGACAACTATGATAGTTGGTGCATCAGATTGAAGGCATTCCTTGGTTCACAAGAGTGTATAGACATTGTACAATATGGTTATGATGAACCAGAGTCCAAAGAATCAGAAGATGCTTTACCAGAGGTACAAAAGCAAGTCCTCAAAGCCAATAGAAAGAAAGACAACAAAGCAAAGACCATCATTTATCAAGGTCTTGATGAAGCGACATTTGAAATCATTGCTTCCGCAGAAACATCAAAAGAAATATGGGAGGCTCTCCAACAAAAATACAAAGGTGCTGACAGAATAAAGAAGATTCGTCTCCAATCTTTACGAGGTGAATTTGAATTATTACAAATGAAGTCCTCAGAATCCATTTCTGATTATCACACAAGAATTATGGTGATAGTCAATCAGATGAGAAGAAATGGAGAAGCCCTTTCAGATGCTCGAATTACTGAGAAAATTTTGAGATCCCTAGATCCAAAATTTGATTTTGTTGTTGTCGCTATTGAAGAGTCCAAAGAGGTGGACAAGTTAACAGTGGATGAACTTATGAGTTCTTTACAAGCTCATGAGCAGAAGATTATAAAAAGAAATGGAGATAAGGCAATTGAGCATGCCTTACAAGCAAAGTTGTCTCTCAAAGACAGATATGAGCAAGGGGAGACTTCAACAAGTGGATACACCACTCGAGGAAGAAGTCAACAAACACGAGGAGGATTTCAACGATTTCAAGGCAGAGGTTCTTGGAATACAGGTTTTAGAGGAAGAGGTGGTAGAAACACCACCAGAGGAGGTCGAGGACAACAAGCATTCACTCCTAGAGGAAGAGGAGGCGGTTACAATAACCGTGATAAGAGGAATATTCAGTGTTATAATTGCAATCAATTTGGCCACTATAGCACTGAATGTCAAAAGAAAGCTCCACTGGAGATACGTGAGCAAGTCAACTATGCAGAAGAGAATGCCAACAACAGAGGAGCAGCTGCATTATTTGTCCAACAAGGACTTGACAAGAATCAAGAGAATATTTGGTATCTTGATTCTGGAGCCAGCAATCATATGTGTGGCCAACGAGATTTATTTGGTGATCTAGATGAGACCATACAAGGTTTTGTCACCTTTGGAGATACCTCAAAAGTTCCATTCAAAGGTAAAGGCAACATCCCAATCAAGTTGAAGAATGGCGATCAAAGCTACATCGCCGATGTCTATTATGTCCCAGATATAAAGCAGAACTTGGTGAGTATAGGTCAACTTTTGGAGAGAGGCTATACACTTTACATGAAGAATTGTCATCTGACAATTACAGACTACAATGGGAGATTAATTGCCTATGTGAAAATGTCCAAGAATAGGATGTTTCCTTTAAACATCCAATATGATGCAGCAAAGTGTTTGAGTGCCATCACCAACAGTGAAGAATGGCTTTGGCATCTGAGGCTTGGACATCTGAATTTCACAAGTCTGAAGATGCTAGCAAGCAAGAAGATGGTCAAAGGTATGCCCCACATTGATCATCCAGAAGAAGTCTGTGAGAGTTGTGTCCTCAGCAAACATCACAGATCCAGTTTTGCCAAAGAAGTCAACTGGAAAGCAAACGAGCCACTAGAGTTAATACACACAGATGTGTGTGGTCCTATAAAGCCTATGTCGACTGGACAAAATAGGTACTTCCTCACTTTTATTGATGATTTTAGCAGAAAGACATGGGTATATTTTTTGAAGAGGAAGTCAGAAGTGTTCAATTGTTTTAAAGATTTTAAAGCAACTGTTGAGAAGCAAAGTGGCTATAAGATCAGAACCGTGAGATCTGATCAAGGTGGAGAATATACAGCAAATGACTTTGAAGCCTTTTGTACACAACAAGGCATCAGACATCAGACAACACCAGCTTATACACCACAGCTGAATGGTGTAGCTGAGAGGAAGAATCGAACAATTCTTAATATGGCAAGAAGTCTACTCAAAGCAAAGAAGCTGCCCAAGCAATACTGGGCTGAAGCTGTATCATGTGCAGTATATTTGCTGAACCGCTGCCCAACTAGAAGTTTGCAAGCTGTCACTCCACAAGAAGCATGGAGTGGTCACAAACCAAGTGTTACTCATCTTCGAGTCTTTGGTTGTGTGGCATATGCAAAGATCCCAGATGCAAGAAGGACCAAACTCGATGATAAAAGTGAGAAATGCATCTTTGTCGGATATGGTGAGAGAAGAATGGGATACAAGCTGTATAATCCCATCACCAAGAAGGTAATTATGAGCAGAAATGTTATCTTTGAAGAAGATAAAACTTGGCAATGGAATGATGACCAAGAAGCAGTCAAATGGATCAGCATTGATTTGATCCTTGAAGACGAAGAAGTACCAACAGTACTTGTAGAAGGTCCGATAGTACCGGCAGACGAGCCACAAAGTCCGGTACACAGATTTCCTGTATTCAACAGGAGAAACACACCAGAATCATCATCAACACCGTCATCAGCAGAACCATCATCAACATCCTCATCAGAAGGACCAAGAAAGATGAGAAATCTAGACGAGTTGTACGATGTCACTCAAGTCATGGAAGATACAACTTTGTTTTGTTTCTTTACCTATAAAACAAAGAAGAATGCAAAAGAAGAAGTGCAAAAATACAAAGCCATTGAAGGAAGAAACATTTATCAGAATGAAGTTCATGCTTGGCATGACATCCCTCGATTGAGTTTAAGGGGGAGATTTGTTGAAGTAAACTCAATCCAGAAGGTCAAGGAAGGCAGCCACCAGCTGTCACCGCCCAGCCACCAACCGACCAGCCACCAGCCGCCAGCTGCATGCCGCCAGCCACCGACCGCCAGCCGCTTTCACACCGTCGGCCAAAAACCGCCTTCACACTTGAAGGTTGAAATTTTCTTGTTTTGATTTCGTGTATAAATAGATAGCTAAGCTTATGCAATTATGTGTGGAGAGATTGAGAGAAACACTAGAGAGAAAGAGAGAAAGAAAGAGGGGTTGTTGTAAGCTTTTGTTTATGTTATTGTAAGCTTTGTTCTTGAAATAAAAGAGTGTGTTTTATCCCCTCCGAGTGTTTCAAAGCCACCACAAGTGGTTTCTCCCACCAACATTCTGGACATCAACCAAAGGGATTGTCAAAACATTGAACTCAGCAAATAATACGAGTACTGCGTACTCAGGTTCTAACTCCAATCTTTCAACTATCATATGGCCGGGTGATACAACTTCTGTTCCCAAGGGTTGGGAGATCCCAACGAATGGGAAGAAGTTGAGAATAGGAGTGCCTGTGAAGAATGGTTTCAGTGAGTTTGTGAAAGTAACAAGAGATCCTAGTTCTAACACCAAAACCGTCACTGGATACAGCATAGATGTTTTTGATTCTGTTGTCAAAGCATTGCCTTATGCTTTGCCTTACGAGTACATCCCCTTTGCCAAGCCTGACGGCGAGACAGCTGGAACTTACAATGATCTGATATATCAAGTCTACTCGAAGGTAAAACTTTCACCAACCTTTTCCTGTACTTGATCACATTCAGTTTTATATCTGAAACAAGATTTGAGACACATTCATGCATGCAAATCTAATTTTTATTGATATGTTGTTTCTTTTGCTTGCTATCAACAGAATTTTGATGCTGTAGTTGGAGATACAACTATTGTTTTCAACAGATCCCAGTATGTTGATTTTACTTTGCCTTACACTGAAAGTGGTGTCTCCATGATCGTCCCAATTGTGGACAACAACAGCAAAAATGCATGGGTTTTCTTGAGGCCTCTGACATGGGATCTCTGGGTGACAAGTTTTTGTTTTTTTATTTTCATTGGATTTGTGATCTGGGTTCTTGAACACAGAATCAATGAAGATTTTAGAGGGCCTGCTTTACATCAAGCCGGCACTAGCTTCTGGTTTTCTTTCTCAACCATGGTTTTTGCACAAAGTAATTTTCTTTTCCCTTTCACTTTTGAAATTTTTCTTCTTTTGTTTACCATATTTGTTTTAGTGTCTCAAACACCAAATTGACTTCATCTGTATTTTTTTCAACTATGATTGCAGGGGAGATAGTTGTTAGCAACTTGTCTAGAGCAGTGGTAATCATATGGTGTTTTGTTGTGCTGATTCTCACACAAAGCTACACTGCCAGTCTAACTAGTTTACTTACAGTCCAGCAGCTGCGGCCTACAGTTACTGATGTACATGATCTCATTAAGAAGGGGGCGTATGTAGGCTACCAGGAGGGTTCTTTTGTTCCGGGAATCCTATTACACTTGGGTTTCGACGAGTCCAAGCTCATTGTGTATAATTCCACAGAACAATGTGATGACCTTTTATCAAAAGGAAGTGGAAATGGTGGTATTGCTGCTGCTTTTGATGAAGTACCATATATGAGGCTCTTTCTGTCAAAGTATTGCTCTAAATATGCCATGATTGATCCTACATTTAAAACAGACGGTTTCGGATTTGTAAGTTCATTCACCCCTCTCCATTTCTCTTTATGTATTGTAAGTGCAAAGCTTGTCAACCCTGATAAAGACTGGCTTGCTGCTTTGTGTTGTGATTTTCAGGCTTTCCCTAAAGGTTCTCCTCTGGTCCCAGATGTATCAAGGGCAGTTCTAAACATGACAGAGGGAGATAAAATGAAGGAAATTGAGAATGCTTGGTTTGGAAAACAAAGCAATTGTCCAGATTCCAGCACCTCGGTTGCATCTAACAGCCTTGGTCTCAAGAGTTTCTGGGGCTTATTTTTAATTGCTGGAGTAGCATCCCTCTTAGCTCTCATTATATTCATGGTCATGTTTGTCTACAAGGAAAGGAAAATGTTGAGGCCTTTAAATTCCAGAATTTCAATAAGGAGTAAAGTACGCAACTTCTTCAGGATCTTTATTCAGAGGGATTTAAAATCCCATACTTTCAGAAAAAGTGGGCTGAATGACAGCAATGGCACTAGTCTGCCTGGTATGGGTGCACCGAGCCCATCGGCCTCTTCAGTTCAAACTAGTTATTTCCCTGGAGATGGAGATCAGTCTTCTACAGAGCTTGTTGATTACCGTCCAGATAGGCAAACATCTCAAGAGGTAGTAATAAATATTGATCAACTTACAAACCCAAATCAAGAAAGACTAGCAGCTTTTGAAGTAGAACATGATCACAATTGACTTTCAGATGATAACATTGACAGTTTGACTCTGGGAAACTTATAAACCTGTAGATGTAGTTGTAGCATTGTAATATAATTGGAGGCCATCAGAGGCCTGGCAATTCATGGGAAAGTCCAAAGGAACATGCAGGAGAATACATATTACTCTGTTTGATTTCCTCGTTTGTGACACTCGAACTTCAAATTGTAAATATTGAATTACTATATATAACATATTTATAGCTAGGTAGGATTAAACTGAGTTCCAGAATTAGTAAATTATTATCACAAATTACAGATTTTCTTCAGCAATTTCCCAAGATATTGTGAGAATGCAAGTAGTGGCATACGTTGTTTGCGGCCGCATTATAAATTCTGCCGACTTTCCAGAGATATTATATTGTGAAAACGAAAACAAAAGCATTATCCAAAATTAAGTTACCATGTTTTGAAGAAAACCCCCCTCATATTTTCAACAATCTTCAAGTTTTGTAGTAACCGTGAGTGGCATATAGAAGTCTGAGAGGGACATTATAATGCAACTCAAAGCAACATTAACATCAAAACATTCCAAGTCTAGAACCACACCAACGTTCACTCCAACATATGCTGTTGAGTTTTGGGCCAACCCCATTTCAATGAACAATATCCTTAAAGAAAGGAACAAGAAAATCTGAGTTAATGTTTAAATTATTAAAATTAATAAATGCAAAATAATTATTAAAATTAATCCCACACATTTAATTGAAATTGAAGAAAAAAATTGAAAAAAAAAGATAACTAAAATTCAACAAAATAATGCAAAAATTATTTCAATAACAACTGAAATTTCACCATATTTATTAATTCATAAAATTATTAAGAACACAAAATTGAACAAAAATAATGCAAAAAATACAAAAAAAATAATGCAAGACTAATACAAATAAAGGAAGAAAAACGAATGAAAAATACTTATATTAATGGCGTGCTTGATTTCAATTCTTAATTAAAAAAGAAGGGAAAAAAAAAGACATCGTTAATAAAGACCTGCAGCAGCAGCTCCAACAAGATCTCTTATGTTGAATTCTAGTTGTTATTGTAATAAGTTTTGCATTATGTTACAGAATTTTAGTTGTTTTGTTTTTCAATTTTATTGTTTAATTTCAATTAAATGTGTAGGATTAATTTTCATTATTATTTTGAAATTTTGTAAATTTATAATAAGTTTTTGTAAATTTATGTTTAAAAATACTATCACGTAGAAATGAAAATTTTCTAAGAAATTGAATTATGCTAAATTATTCACTAAAATTGAATAAAATCAATTAGATTATGTTGTGTATTTATAGGTTTACAATTTTTAGGGAATCTTTTGGAGGTGTTGCTAATTTTTTTAAAAAAATATAAATTATTTAATTTTTTTTATTCTTTAATTTGTGTAGATGCTTTATGGAAAAGTCTATTGCACGTCGCGAGAACAAGATTACTACTAGTTCTTCTAGGAGCAATGCTGACGACCATGAGTCATTAGGTGCTAACCAAGAACAAGCACCTGAGGCACAAACATTTAATTATGATGCTAGCTTATTGAGTGTGATGCCACAACATCGATGGGAGCTCTCTTCACAACGAGATCCATTACCTGCAAGTACAAGGTCTAAGAGAAGGACAACCTTTCAATGTATGTTTGTTTTGCTTTCACAATGACATGTTTAATGATTTTAAAAAAAAATCATTTAACAAATGCAATTTTAAATTTATAAATATTGAGGCTACTAGAATAATAGCATCAGCCTTTAAATCATTGAGAAAAAATTAATTATTTCAATAAAGCTAGGTTTTCAAACATCTTGAATGGCAACTGCATGTTGATGCATGGTTTTCAAGGTTCAAGGTTAGTATTAACTTAAATATTTTTTTATGTTAATTTGGATAGTTTATTGAAATTATTGAAAATTTTCTTTTATAAATTTTTACTTCAAATACAAATTTGAATGAGTGAGAGTTGATGATAATGTTGCGAAAAGGGTTTAGGAGAATCACAATACAATTAGGTAAGATCAAATTTAGGATAATTGTTTTTATTTATATTAAGATTTTATTTTTTATTTATTAACAGATAATTAATTTGTACCATATAGGTTGTGTGATTTTTGATATGAAGTCTAAAAAACCAAAACATTTACAAAAGAAAGAGAGCTTCCATGTTGGAATGATGTGGCCATTATGAAGGATTTCAGGTTGTCGTATGTCTCAGAGGTTGTATCAGCGGAATACATTCAGCATGTGACATCCATGCGTTTTGCTTGATAATCACAGTCTGGTTCAAATAAGCAAAATCAAGGTGTTCATGGTTCCATTACCACATATACCGATAGCTCCATTTTGTTTCTTTCACATGTAAAGCGAATGGTATGATTTTTTTATTACATATATTTTTTTAGTATTAGTTTTTTTTTTATAAATATATTTAATAGACAACATTTTTATTGCTGGCAATGGTTCGTGGATGTGAGCCAAGCCCAATAAAGCTTTTTGTTAAAACTCATGTGTAGAGTGATGACCGCCAAAAAATGATGTAGTAGTTCATTGATAGCCAAGCTTAACACTTTGTGGTATGTTGGTTTTTAGTTATTTTTTTTCTTAAGTTATTATTTCCTTGAATTTCATGAATTTGTTTTTTCTTTCCAGGATATATATAATAACTAGTTAAAGGAGAGATACAGATGGTATGATATATGTAACGATCCTTCAACCCATTCGGATATCGATTTGGATTTGTGGTTGGAGGTAGGATTGTTTGATGGGCCTAATAAAAATCAAGTGTATGGACTCTCTAACACTATAACCAATAACTTGTGATCGACCCGTAGTGCTTCGACAATTGGATGCTCTGTTGGGGATTCTGATTGGTGATGTTCTGATAACTGCTCATTGGAGGCTAAGTACATTAACACAATATTTAACATGGTTCGGTAAATTGCCTACATCCACGGGAGAGGCCATTTGATTATTTAGGGAGAGAACAAGATTTACAACAATAGAGGAGGAATTATCCATTCTTTACAACTCTCAACCTTACTCTTTTCTCTCTTTATAGTGCTGCAATGATAGCCACTGTTTGCTGCCCTTGATAGCTCACTTTCTTCTATATTTCTCACATTTTAAGCTCTACACCATCTCTCACCTTGTGCTGCTCTCTTGGTGCCTATTTATAGGCAAGAATGGAGCCATCAGCTCCAGCTCATCTTCAATAATGATGGCTGCCAAAGTTGACATTTGGTATGGGTTGATGCATTTGTCAATAGTTGGTGCAGCTTCTTTTGACATTTACAGCTGCTACCAACAACCCTTTTCTAGAGGAGGTTGCAGATGTTGCCACATAAGTGGTAATATCCCAACAATCACCCCGTTTGTCATTTATATGGGGTAATTTTCCTCTTGTTTCTTCAACAAAAGCTTGTATCTTGCAGATCTTCCAAGCTTACTATTCTAAGAGCATTTTCAACCAAGTTTATAGGTACTTGCCAAACCTTTCAATCGCCAAAGTCACCAAAACACACCCTTGCTTATACCAAAGGATCACTTCAACCAGATGGTCTCCCACATCATATCTAAAAAATGTTAATGCTTGTTTTTGGAACACAACATTCCCTTTTAAGCATATCAACCATGCTCGGTCCGAAATGATTTTTTCAAGCCTCACACCAAAGCTTACAACACCCCCTCAAAAGGATATTCCTAAGTGCGACAATCATTAAGTATTTCAATATGATCACGAACTCATAACTTTGCCAAAAATCTATTCATCTAAGAGTTGCATCTGCCCTTTGTTCCAACCTAGAAACCACACCTTACTTCTTCGTGATTCTCTCGCTCTTAGTCCTAAGAGTCCAGGTAGCTCTCCACCTTTAACCATGGAGGCAACCCATCAAAGGTTGATCCATATATGTCTCCATACTCTAAGTATTACAATGTCATTACCGTGCTCACCACCTTAACAAGAGTCAATTTATTCTAGGAACCTGCGCATGCCCTCTGCTCCTACATAACAGTCAGTCTATAATTCATTCACTTATTGTCGAAGGCAAATGTCTTCTAGCTCATTGATCTTTAGCATGGGGAAATATCCATCAAAGTCAATTCATCATTCACTTCATTGGCTATATACCTGTCCACTCATATCTAGTTATCATATCAGCTTTGGGGTTGTATTTAGGCTCATATCGTGGCCCTCACTTCTTTTATAAGGTGTCTTCGCTCGTTGTCATGGGACGGTTTGAACCTGGGCTCATATTATGGCTCGCACACCTTCTCTTTAAAGTTCTTTTATCTTTCATAAGTGATTGCATCCTCCTTCGGCTGGGATGCTTCAAAGTGGCTCAAAGATTATATGTCACCATATGGACAAGGGAGAGATTACTATCACTAATCACATAGAAAGAGAAAGTTATAGTACCCTCATCACAATCACATAGAAAGAGAAAGTTATAGTACCCTCATCGCAATCTTACATCTTATTTGATATGTTTGGAGCTTCTACACCTTTCTTCTTGACAGCTCCACCTACACCAACTCTTTTTGGTGTCTTCGCCTTGTATCATAGGCAATCGCCTTTTATCACAGGTGTTTGCGCCCCTTTAATTAGGTGTCTCTATAACAACTCATCTTTTCATCATTGCATGTATTGGAAAGGTCTTCACATATTATCTTTATCAAAAGCACAAAAGACTTCATGTTGTACATCCTTCATGTAATCTCTGCTCTAAGTATTATTTGGGAATTCTTATTCTCCTTGCACTTATTGTCTCATTACAGTACCTCGTTGGATCCTACGGGTACTCCTGCATAATCTTCGTGTGCCCTTGTGTAATTTTTGTTCTCTAGATTCTCCCTATTCCTTGCTTATGGTTGATATCAGCTCATTATGTCACAATACCTGTCCAAGTCAAAAATAGAGTGTCAATCTTTATCCCATTGTAGTATTTCTCTTCCATTATCAGGTTCTTCATCAATTCTTTCCTCGAGAAATTATAGTCACCGAATCTAACTTCTTTTAAGAAATCATCACTCTATCAGATCCTTGAACATATAGAACCCAACTATTTTCCTGTGTCGTCATTTTGCTAGTCTTCACTAGTTTCATTACAAACTGTTACATATAAGAAAATAATATTGTATAGATAATGTTTCAGCTAAGCAAGTTCCCAGAAAAGATTGGAAGGATCATAACAGTCTCGTTTAAAACTCAATCTCCTAGCCAGAACTTCTTAGGTTATATCTATCCATTGTACTGTATATACAACCATTTGCTAGCTTTGTTACGGCTTTCCTTTACAAGTGATCTAAAATATCTTGGTTTTATACCTGATTTCTTAACATTTGGAGAGACTACCAATGCCTAAATTCATCAAGATTGATCTTCATCAAATTTCCACTTTACACCTCTAACTATCCACATGATTGGGTGTCTAGAGTATCCTAATTTTGCCTTCCCTCAAGGCAAATAAAATTTCACACTTAGTAGTTCAGCACATGTAATTAGGCAAATATGTGCGATTTTTTCTTCTTCATCTCCATCGGCCATCATGATGACCTTCAAATACCTTATAATTGGGCAATCTCTTTTGTTAATTCACCACCACCACTTTCAATTCAAATGTCAATGATTGGACCATTTCATTGCATTCAGAATGATCAAATTAGCTGGAAACAAGTCTAAAATCATTCAAATCACATTTCAGATAACTAAGATTTGATCACAATAATTCTAACTTGATGAGCGGTCTAGATTCAATCTTAGATCCAATTGCATGTAGAATCCACTACACTGGATCCTATCCTTCTGCTCATGGCTTAGCTTCAACTTGGCTTGGCTCCACTCAGCTCAGCTCAACTTAGCTCAACTTGCGGCTGATGATGTGACAAATAAGTCCCATAGTGCTAACATGGCATGTCAACTGTGTATGCTAACATCATGCTTACATCTTGATGACATCATCCTCCATCCAGATCAATCATATGGATTGGGTTGTCTAGTATTCTGGTCAGGTCAGCCCATCCAGGCAAAAAAGATGCATGGCATGTGTGAGGCGCATCAATGCGCGGGGGCAACCATTTTGCCAACGCATGATGGTGCGTGTGGCCATGTCCGACGTATGATTTTGACGTTGTTTTCACCATTGTGATCGCCTCTTCCTTCTCTTTATAGTGTTATGGTCAAAACACAATTTTAACAACTTTTATTTTTAAGCAAAGATCAAACACCACTTTAAATCAATTGCTCTTATAACAATTGTTGGGAATTTCGACTGGTGATGTTCTAACAGTTGCTCATTGAAGGTTAAGTACACTAATATAATATTTAATATGGTTCGGCAAATCACCTACATCCACGGAAAGGCCATTTGATTATATAAGGAGAAAACAAGATTTACAGCAATAAAGGAGGAATTATCCACTCTTTGCAACTCTCAACCTCACTCTTTTCTCTCTTTGTAATGTTGCAATGGCAACCACTACTTACTGTCCTTGATAGCTCACTCTCTCTTATATTTCTCACATTTTTAGCTCTATACCATCTCTCACCTTGTACTACTCTCTTAGTACTTATTTATAGGCAAGAATGGAGCCATCAGCTCCAGCTCATCTTCAATAATAGTAGCTACTAAAGTTGACATTTGGTATGGGTTGATGCATTTGTCAATAGTTAGTGCAGCTTCTTTAACATTTACAGTTGCCACTAATAACCCTCTTCTAGAGGAAGTTGCATATGCTGCCATATAAGTGGCAATATCCCAACATGCTCACAATTGACTTCGAGCGTTCACACTTTGGAGTTCATAACGGTGTTAGACAAACAAGTACAAGATCAAATTACTCATCTTAATGATAAATATGAATGACTCTCTATTGATTGTGAAGAACTCCACAGATTGCTAATGGAGATGAGGTCATAAATGGATAGTTTATGTGCACCTCCTAATTGTCCCCAGTCTCAGCGACGACCAGCCTCCTCTCCCAACACCGCCTCTATTTTAGATTTATTATATTTGAGCGTATAAATGTTTAAATTTTTCATAAACATTTGATTTTTATACTAATTTATTTTAATTATTTTTCTACTTATATTTAAAATATTTTTTTAGAAAAATATTTTTAAAATATTATTGGCAAGCTTATCGATGGAACTACAATGTTGATATATTTCAGAGAGTTGAAAACAAATAACTACAAATGCCACCATGATTGATGGGGTTATCGATATAATTATTCTATTGGTATATTCTAAAGTGTTGGAAAACAATTACTGCAAATATCATTCATGTTGTTAATACACCGATGAAATTACAGATATTATTCTTTTAATGATATGTTATATTTACCGATAGATTCATTGACAGTTCGTAGATTACTGACAAGTGTTTTTCTAACGGACTATTTTCATCCTTGATTCCATAAGTAACATACGTATGAATGGATTGCTAATGTAAATACTGACAAAACTATTCGTTTGCAAAACTGTTAAATTTGGTAGTGTTTTTTTTTTATTTTCTTCCAATATTTTTTTTATTTTTTTTGTATTTTTTCTTTTCTCTTTTCTTTTATTCTAAATTTTTAGTTTTCTTGCCTCTCCAAAAACGAGTAACAAGACATGGAAAGCTGTGAGTACAAAAAATGATATGAAAGCTAAAATCTGAACACAGATATTTCTACCGAGAAGAAGCAAAGAAAACTCGACCTATTTTTTAGAAGTTTTAAACCTAGATACTTGGAATGACTCTTCAGCATCCTACCCCATCCCATCTAGATCGTCAAACATCCCAAATCGTTGGTGCCTCGAACCAGACCCGAACCCAGTGCATATCGGGTCTAGCTTAGCCATGATTCACACCCATTTTCTGAAGTGCGGAACCAAACGCGACTTCTAAATAATAAGCTGATAGTGTGAAAAACTAATTTTTTATTCTATTGGAGAAAAAAAAAACTAACATCAATTTCTGTATCTTATTTTCATTTTTAAGAAAAAAAATAAAATTAAAAATTAAAGGATGCCAAACAGCGCCCCTTACGTTATTATAGAATCTAGGGAATTGGGTCGAGGAGGCTGGGATTTGGTCCCTTCTTATTTTTCAAGTCTTCGAATATCCAACTATCCAATTTTCGCATCTTATACGACAACGTTTTTCAATCCGGGTGTATTTATAATATTATTTTTTTTCAAAGCTTCCTAAATTCACATTCAAAGTGATAACATGCGAGCAAAATGTTCTAAGAAATTTCAAGATATTAAATAAGTCATCCGCAATTATATGTACTAATGTATTTACAATTTGATATGGTCTTAAAAAACTCATACTCAAGAAGATCGATGAAGGGGGACCATAACCCCTTACCAACGACACCTTAAAATTTAGAATCTGATGATAATGCAACAACCATTGACTACATGTACTTTGATTTAGTCAAGGTAAACCAAGTCGGATGGATAAACTACATGATTGTCAATTCAAGACATGAACTCAGTCGAGTTTTATGTTGAATCTAGTTGAAAGTTGATTTAATAAATTAACTTGTAATCTAATCAAAACTTAGATAAAACTCGATTTAACTTTTTAAATAAAAAGTCTAAAAGAAATATCATTTTATCTCCCCAACATGTGATCAACCCTGAACTAACACCGGTAATTTCTAGCCTTCAAGTAGTTGCCACCGTTTGGTTAAGACTTTTTCCCACGAGTTTGCAACATTAATTTCTGTGGATGGTGATAAGAGATGCAGACGTCTAGAACTCATATTTTGTGTCCTGTTATTAATTGGGATAGGGATGGAAATTAAAACGTAGCAAACAAGAAGTAGCTAGACAATTAAAAATAATGGCTTGTCTTCATTTAACAACATGCTGTTAATTTATAAATTTCTTTTGGAACAGTCAACAATTGGGATTATAAGTCAACAGTTGGGATTATAAGTTTAATCAATGAACAATAAAACTGAATTGATAGACTTATCATAAATTAATTATTTTAATCTACTAGTTAAATTAACTTAATAACAAGGATCATGCCCAAGACCATAAAGTATATATGATTCATTTTACTTTCAATCCCCTTGTACAAACAAGAAATTCCAAACTGATATTTTTGTACTTTTTTTTTCAACCATTATTGACTCCTTTATTTTCCTAGGAACTACAAAAAAAGAAAAAATGATAATGGTCTTCTGGTGATAGGCATTCATTATGAAAGCAAAATCTAACCCTTAATTAAAAATGAAAGAATCAATTAAAAAACAGGTGATGCTTTTCTTGATATTTCACAATCATTTGGCTATTTTTACTTGGAATTCACCGATCATCCACTAGGTTAGAAAAACCCTATAATAATAATATATATCTAATAGCATTCTCTAATATATTTTTTTCATGGTCAAGTTTTTTAGACTTTAAATTTAAAATAAATATTAAGATTCAAATCATGAACATTTAATCAACAAAATTTTAATATCATATTAAATAATTATCTTAACTAAAAATCTAAATAATTAAATAATATTTTAAAATATAATTTATATTAATTTTTTACATGAATTACATCGTATCTTGAGATATTATAAAATGTGTGGTTATTACAAAAAAAACTAAAACTAAAACAAAGATTAGTAAAACACTGTAGATTATATACAATGTAATCCATAATTATTTTTCTCTTGGTGAGGAAGCTTGGGTTTAGAGTTACATGAGTCTTTTCTATGAGGGTTATTAGTAATTATATTAAACAAGAGTGTTAATTAATAATTTCATTTTTTTATACAATATAATTACCAATGACCCTTAAAAAAACTCTCTTTCATTCAGTGGCATTTCAGGTTTTTCATATTTTTTCGTGCCTGTCAATTGGTGATTCCACCTTATAACAATTGATACAACGAGTCAAATGAGAAATGTCAAAGTAGATGCAAAACTTCTTGCATCGTGCTCCTCCAATTTTGGACAACTAATTGATTAAATATCTCTTGATTTAGAAATAATGCAAATATTCTTGCATCGTGTTCTTCCAATTTTGGACAACTTGATTAAATATCTCTTGATATAAATAATGCAAATCTTCTTGCATCGTGTTCTTCCAATTTTGGACAACTTGATTAAATATCTCTTGATTTAGAGATCGGTAATCGAAAGGTTAGATTTATAATCAACCCGGTTAAATATGCGATCCAATGAAACTTGATTAAAATTTAATTAATCTAACTAGCTCAAATATTCACATAAAAAATAAAAAGTTTTGATTTTGTATTTTTCTTACACATGAGTCGACAATAAGGTTAGTTCATACCTCAAAAAAGAGATTGGATTTGAAAAGTATATTTAATGAACTGACTGTTTGTTTGTGCATGAGTAGCCTTACTAAACTTATGGTTTGACTGATCAAATTATGCAATTTCCTGGCAAGAACAGTCAATGAACCTCTCCTCTCTTCAAACTACCACATTCGGGTCCTCCCTGCGTGCAGTTTCAAACTCTCTTGTGCTAAACCCGTGAGTGGCACCACCTTATAAACAAGACAAGACATTTTTTCTATCATAGCTTAAACCAGGAAATCTAGATAGAATCAGCAAGATGAAGAAAACCCCCTTAAAGCCTGTTATCTCCCTCTTACTCTTTCTTTGTTTGAAGATTTTGTTCATGGAAACGGGGGTGGCACAAAACACAACGTCTATCCCAGTGAATGTAGGTGTGACTCTTGACTTGGATTATTTGGATGCCAATATTGCTTTGAGTTGCATCAACATGGCCCTTTCAGACTTCTATGCCACTCGTGGTGACTACCGAACCAGACTGGTCCTCGCCATCAGGGACTCCAAGAAAGATGTTGTTGGTGCAGCTGCTGCAGGTTCGCTCTCTGCCTCCCCTCTTAATTTCTTGATATTATCTCCTCTTTTCTCCAATTACGAATCGTTTTTTTATCAAAAAGTTTTAAGAAAGTCAGCATTTTAACGGTAGATATTTACACATTCTGTGTTAATTATCCCAGGTACTCAATCTGGAACTTCCATTAGTTTGATCATAGAAATCCTGTGTATAATTGTGGCTATACAGCGATGTGATGATAATGAATATACTTCTTTATTTTAATAGGGTCCATCAATGATAAGGTGGATCAGAACATATAAAAGTCATCATAAATTGTGGCTATCTTGCTTCAAAGGTCATCCTGTGTGAGCTGTATTTCTTGTTCGTATCTGATATTGTGGGCTAGACATTTTGCACTCCACACACTAGAATGGTCTCCTTTGTACTTCTAACGCGGCTATCTGCATATGGAGATCATCTGACTTTATAACTATATCAAAATACGAGGAAAAAACCTTATAGAGAAACCTCTGTTCTAATGTTAATTCAGAGCAGAGGTTTGACAAAAGCAATACGCTTTTCATAGAGGGGAATATATTGCGATCTGCACATTTGTAGGCCAATTTCAACTGTCAGTACTCGGTAGATGAATATGTCACCAGAAGCTTATTCACTTTTGGATTAACTCATTGTACACTCTGTTTAACTTGTTATTGCTTTATCGGCCGTCTTCTGATGAAATCTACAGCCTTAGATATACCTATCATTTATGCATAAACTATATAGGAACAGTGGTTCTTGCATATGTATGATCATCAATGAATAGGCCAGTTTTTACTCAAGTTGGAACAGGACTTTTAATTGACATTAAAATCTTTTGCCTCCTCGAGTTACGAAGATAAAAGGTTACGTTCATATTCTGCCCAAAAATCTGGATTGATAGTGAGAGATACACATGGCTAGATCAGCAAGAATGGCTAGGCCAGAGAAGTATAGGTTAGTTTTTTTTGCTGTGGGGGCAGAGGAGAGGAGCTCACAAATCATAAAACATGTATTCAGAATGGTAATCCTATAAGAAAGTGGAATTTGATTTATTTAGAATGTCATCCTATAAGAAAGGGTGGTCTTTTGCTTGCTCTCTCTGCTGCACAAATTTGGTTCACGTAATGTCTTTGATTTTTCTTCTCTCCTTTGCAGCCCTCGACTTGATAAAAAATGTGGAAGTGCAAGCAATCTTAGGGCCATCAACATCAATGCAAGCCAATTTTGTTATTGACCTTGGAGAAAAAGCTCAGGTGCCCATAATATCATTTTATGCTTCAATTCCTTCTCTTACTGCCATTAGGAGTTCCTACTTTTTTCGAGCAACACATAGCGACTCAGCTCAAGTGAAAGCCATAAGTACATTATTTAAAGCCTTTGGATGGATAGAAGCAGTACCCATCTACATTGAAAATGAATATGGAGAGGGAATTATACCTTATTTAATTGATTCTCTGCAAGCAGTTGATGTTCGTGTCCCCTACCGGAGCGTCATTTCTCCATCAGCCACTGATGATCAAATTATCGAGGAGCTCTATAAGTTGATGACAAAGCAAACTAGAGTTTTCATTGTGCACATGTATGGCTATCTAGGCACTAGGCTTTTTGCCAAAGCTAAAGAGATTGGAATGATGATTGAAGGCTATGTTTGGATCATGACTGATGGTCTGACTACTGATTTCTTGACTTCACCAAGTCCTTCTGTCACTGATACAATACAAGGGGTACTGGGTATTAAACCTTACGTTCCAAGAACAAAAGAGCTTGAAAATTTTCGAGTTCTGTGGAAAAGGAAATTCTTGCAAGATAATCCAAATAACATTGACGTTGAGTTGAGCATTTTTGGACTTTGGGCCTATGATGCTACGAAAGCATTGGCCATGGCAGTAGAGAAAGCTGGAGCTGCAAATTTTGGCTTCCACAAGGCAAATGTTTCTAGCAGCTCATCAACGGATCTTGCAACTCTTGGCGTCTCCTTAAACGGTCCAAACCTTCTTCAAGCTTTATCAAACACTAGTTTCAAAGGCCTTACTGGAGATTACCATTTTGTTGATGGGCAGTTGCAATCTCCAGCTTTCCAGATAGTTAATGTGAATGGAAATGGAAAGGGAGGAAGAGAGATTGGGCTTTGGACACCAACACAAGGACTCGTGAAACAATTGGAACCTACAAATTCAACTTCTATGTCCGGCATTTCAACTCCAATTTTTCCTGGGGATACAACTGTCGTTCCCAAGGGTTGGGAGATTCCCACAAATGAGAAGAAGTTGAAAATAGGAGTGCCAGTGAAGGATGGCTTCGTTGAGTTTGTGGCTGTGACAAAGGATCCTAGTTCCAACACCACAAAAGTCACTGGATACTGCATAGATGTTTTTGATGCTGTAGTGAAAGCATTGCCTTACGCTTTGCCTTATGAGTACATTCCCCATGCCATGCCTGTTCAAACTTACGATGATCTTGCCTATCAAGTGTATTTAAAGGTAAAATATAATTATATCTTTTTTCTGTACTTATTCTATGTTTGTGATATTGCATTGATATCATAAACGTTGATGCAAGTAAATTTCTTTCTTTTGCTTTTTTGTTTACTGCGAACAGAATTATGATGCTGTGGTTGGAGACGTGTCCATTGTCTTCAACAGGTCCTTGTACATCGATTACACCTTGCCTTTCACAGAAAGTGGTGTCTCAATGATTGTTCCTATAGCAGACAACAATAGTAAAAATGCATGGGTCTTCATGAAACCTTTGACATGGGACCTTTGGGTGAGCAGTTTATTTTTCTTTCTTTTCATTGGATTTGTTGTCTGGGTTCTTGAGCACAGAATAAATGAAGATTTTCGAGGGTCTGCTTCAGATCAAGCAGGAACTAGCTTCTGGTTTTCCTTCTCAACAATGGTTTTTGCACAGAGTAATCTCCCTTCCCCGTACAAATTTCCCTTCTTCTGTGTTACTAGCACTCACCATTATATATATAAACACCAAATTGACTTTATGTTTATATTTGCAGGGGAGAAATTGGTTAGCAACTTGGCTCGGGCAGTGGTAATTATATGGTTTTTTGTTGTGTTGGTCCTCACACAGAGCTACACCGCCAGTTTAACGAGCTTACTTACAGTCCAGCAGCTGCAGCCTACAGTTACTGATGTACATGATCTCATTATGAAGGGGGAGCATGTGGGCTACCTGAAGGGTTCTTTTGTACTAGGAATCCTGTTAGGCTTGGGTTTCGACAAGTCCAAGCTCATGATGTATAATTCTCCAGAAGAATGCCACGAACTCTTTTCCAAAGGAAGTGGAAATGGTGGTATTGCTGCTGCTTTCGACGAACTGCCATATATGAAACTCTTTCTGTCAAAATATTGCTCGAAATATACCATGATTGATCCTACATTCAAAACCGCCGGTTTTGGCTTTGTAAGTTCACTTTTCCATCTTTCTATTTCCATTTCCTATATGGCTAATAAGTGCATGATTTCTCATTTATACTTTGTTTGTGACTTCAGGTCTTCCCTAAAGGTTCTCCTCTAGTGCCTGATATATCAAGGGCAATTTTAAATGTGACAGAGGGGGATAAAATGAAGCAAATAGAGGATGCATGGTTTGGCAAAAAAGGCAGCTGTCCAGATTCCAGCTCCTCAGTTTCATCAAATATCCTTAGTCTCAAGAGTTTCTGGGGATTATTCTTGATTGCCGGACTAGCTGCATTTTTAGCTCTCATTATCTTCGTTGCCATGTTTGTTTACCGAGAAAGAAGAGACTTGAGGCCCTCTGATCCCACAGCTTCAATATGGGATAGAACACAAAATTTCTTCAGAATCTTCATTCAAAGGGACTCGACGTCCCAAACATCCAGACAAATGGAATTGACTGACAGAAATGGAATCAGTCTGCCTTCTATGGGCGTGCCAAGTCCGTCAGCGTTCTCAGTTCACACACAATTTTCTGAAGATTCTTCTTCTACAGATTATGATTCAAGTCCAAATAGGCAAGCACCTCAAGAGGTAGTAATAAATAGTGATCAACTTACCAACCAAAATCAAGAGAGACCAACAGCTTTGGAAATTGACCATGAAAATAATTGACTTGTACATTATCATTAGACAATTAGAACCCAGTAGCCATTAGTAAAGACATTGAATTACTGTATTGCGGATACATAGAAGTAAAACGATTTTATAAGGATGTAAGTAGGAATAAACTGTGTTTCAAGAATTTAGTAAACTATCACAGGTATATCTCTTGCCCTTCGTCTCTTTCAGTGAAAATTCTGTTTTGTGTTAGTGTTGCTGAAGGGAATCTTGCATTAACTTCTGTACCTTCATGTCTGTTGTAGGCTTCTCTGCCTTTTCTTTCAAGTCCTAACTTGACTGGAAACCAGAGATTTCCTGATCTTTGAAGGAACAATGTTAAAAAAATCTTGAAGAAGGGAAAGAATAATGACTCGAATCTATACAACTTCTTTTGAGATACTAATGGCTGCAAAGAGCATTTTACACTGGTCACACAACTTTCCTAGCATTTTTTTGTACACAAATTTACATCAGACATCATGGTAAATATTATTCTAGACAATCTTTTAGTTTTTGAAAAGTCACAGGCTTTGAAACAAATGAGTCCATACCATTTGCATAACATTCCTCTGCACTTTCTGATAATGCATTTGCTGTCATCTGCATTCACCAACTGAATCTGTTAGTATATGCAAACGGATTTAAGACTTAAAGGGTGATGAAATAAGGACATGTTTCAGTGCTTCAGCGTAGCTCGGCTATTATAGAAAGCAAGCCGCAATGCTTTGTGTTGTTTGATAATAACAAGCATCTAACTAAAAACACTCAGGGTGGTAAGATTTCCAGTGAATCAGGATGGGGTCTCAAATGTAAAGCCATTTAATTAGGTGGCATAATTGATGGGATTTGAGTGGGAGATGAGTTGTAATTGGTGGAGTATGAGTGGAGGATGAGTTGTTAGGCATATATTCCTCCTAAATTTATGACCATTATACCCTCACTCTTGCCTATAAATAGGCAATGCATTCAAGCCTATATGCACACCAAAATAGAGAGAAGAAGAAGAGAGTGAAGAGAGAGTAATCTCACAAAATTGTGAGGTATTTGTGATAAAGTAAGTGAGGTGTTTTCTCCTAATAATAGAGAGATTCTTAGTTGTTCTCCTATTATTAGAGAGAGGTTGTAATTCCCACATTACTTAGTAAAATCCTTCTATACTTGTCTGTGGACGTAGCCCAATTGGGTGAACCACGTAAATTCTTGTGTGTTCCATTTCTCATTTTATCCGGTCTCTTATCTTTTATCTTGTCGGGTTTGCATGCCAGCATCCTAACAGTGGTATCAGAGCCTCCTGGTTGGTGTTGTTAATACACAAAAGTTATTCGTGTATACGAGTACTATTCACCTATACGGCACTATTCATCCATACGGTACTGTTCACATACGTTGCTGTTGGCGTATATAGAAAGTCAGTGCGGTGATTAAATACAGTCTAAGAAGTTCTGTCTAAGGAGATTGGGTTTTAAGCGGGACCGTTTGTGACCCCTCCAATCTTTCCTGGGAACTTACTTAGTGAAGTATTATTCACACGATACTATTTCTATATACGTTACAGATCTGTGAAACAGTGATAGCTGAATAGATCTTGGTGAATACAATGGCAGTAAAGTACGAGATTGAGAGGTTTAATGGGAGCAATTTCTCATTGTGGAAAATGAGAATCAAGGCAATTTTAAGGAAAGACAATTGCTTGGCAGCAATTGGGGATCGGCCCGCGGAGATCACTGATGACGCAAAATGGAATGAGATGGATGGCAATGCTATTGCTAACATACATTTAGCATTAGCCGATGAAGTATTATCAAGTGTGGCGGAGAAGAAAACAGCTAAGGAGATATGGGAGACTCTAACAAAGCTATACGAGTCCAAGTCTTTGCACAATAAGATTTTCTTAAAGCGGAGACTTTATACCCTTCGAATGGCAGAAACCACATCGGTGACTGACCATATCAACACAATAAGAACTCTATTTTCACAACTCACTACATTGGGTCAGCAAATAGAGGAAAATGAACGTGCAGAGCTTCTACTTCAAAGTCTTCCTGATTCGTATGATCAGCTCATTATCAACTTGACAAATAATATCCTCTCAGATTATCTAGTCTTCGATGATGTTGCAGCCGCTATCTTGGAAGAAGAAAATAGGCGCAAAAACAAAGGAGACAGAAACAGTTCAAACCAAGCAGAGGCATTGTTGGTGTCAAGAGGAAGATCAACGGAGCGTGGCTCTAGTGGGAGTCAAAGGCAGGGGAGGTCCAAATCAAGAAGTAAGAAGGCTGTGAAATGCTACAATTGTGGCAAAAAGGGGCACTTCAAAAGGGATTGTTGGTTTAAAAAGGGTATAGAGAATTCTGCAGAGTCATCAAAATCTCAAGGGTGTGTTGCGAGCACCTCAGAAGATGGAGATGTTTTATATAGTGAAGCAGCGACAATCTCTACAGATACAGAAGAGCTCACTGAGGTCTGGCTAATGGATTCAGGAGCAACATGGCATATGACTCCTAATCGAGATTGGTTCCATACATATAAACCTATCTCTGGAGGCAAAGTGTTCATGGGTGATAATCATGCTTTAGAGATTGTTGGCATTGGCACCATCAAATTGAAGATGTATGATGGCTTAATTCGTACTATTTCAGAAGTGCGACATGTGAAAGACTTAAAGAAGAATCTTTTGTCCATAGGACAATTTGATAGTCTTGGCTGTAAGATCCGAACAGAAAATGGAATCATGAAAATCATCAAAGGAGCGCTGGTGGTTTTAAAGGCAAGAAAGACAGTTGCAAATGTATTTGCATTAATGGGAGAAACACATCATGAGGCAGAAGCGTCAATCGCATCAGCTAGTCCTGCAGAAGAGAAGACGATGATGTGGCATCAAAAACTAGGTCACATGTCAGAAAAAGGTTTAAAGGTTCTCTCTGATCAGAAGTTACTCCCTGGGCTTGCAAAGGTTACTTTACCTTTTTGTGAGCACTGTGTTACAAGTAAACAACACAGGTTGAAGTTTGGCACATCTACAACTAAGAGCAAATACATCTTAGACCTGATTCACTCTGATGTTTGGCAAGCACCGGTTGTATCCTTGGGAGGAGCAAGATACTTTGTATCATTCATAGATGACTTCTCCAGGAGATGTTGGGTGTATCCAATTAGAAGGAAGGCAGATGTGCTTATAGTCTTTAAAACTTTCAAAGCGCGGGTGGAACTTGAATCTGAAAAGAAGATCAAGTGTTTGAGGACTGACAATGGAGGAGAATATACCAGTGATGAATTTGATAACTTTTGTCAACATGAAGGTATCAAAAGGCAGTTCACAACGGCATACACTCCACAACAAAATGGAGTGGCAGAGCGGATGAACAGAACTCTATTAGAAAGAACAAGAGCAATGTTGAAGGCTGCAGGTCTAGGAAAGTCATTCTGGGCAGAAGCAGTCAATACCGCCTGTTATGTGATAAATCGATCTCCATCAACCTCAATTGAGCTGAAGACACCGATGGAGATATGGACCGGAAAACCAGCTGATTATTCTCGATTGCATATATTTGGAAGTCCTGTGTATGTGATGTACAATACACAAGAAGTTAGCAAGCTGGATTCAAAATCCAGAAAATGTGTATTTTTGGGATATGCTGATGGAGTGAAGGGGTATCGCTTGTGGGATCCCACTGCCCACAAGGTAGTGATCAGCAGAGATGTCATATTTGCAGAAGGTAAAATGCAAATGGAAGAACATAATAGCATTCTAAAGGAGACTACAGCAGTCCATGTAGAAAATACTCAGAATCATGCTTCTTCTGAAGCTGTACCAGAGCATGAAGAGCAAGAACAAATAGAGTCTGAAACTCCTGAAGTTCGGCGGTCAACTCGTGAAAGAAGACCACCGGCTTGGCACTCAGAATATGTTACTGAAAGTAACATTGCATACTGTCTTCTAACAGAGGATGGAGAGCCATCAACTTTCCATGAGGCTATCAAAAGCACAGATGTATCTATGTGGATGACAGCAATGCAAGAGGAGATTGAAGCTCTGCACAAGAATAATACTTGGGATCTTGTTCCGCTACCACAAGAAAGAAAGGCCATTGGCAACAAATGGATTTACAAGATAAAACGTGATGGCAATGATCAAGTGGAGAGGTATCGTGCGAGATTGGTGGTGAAAGGATATGCTCAGAAAGAAGGAATAGACTTCAATGAGATATTTTCTCCGGTGGTACGACTTACGACAATCAGAGTAGTCTTGGCAATGTGTGCTATATTTGATCTTCACTTGGAGCAGTTAGACGTGAAAACTGCATTTCTTCATGGAGAACTTGAAGAAGAAATTTATATGCTCCAACCAGAGGGTTTTGCTGAAACAGGCAAGGAGAACTTGGTTTGCAGGTTGAACAAATCTCTATACGGTCTCAAACAGGCGCCGAGGTGTTGGTATAAGAGATTTGATTCCTTCATAATTAGCCTTGGGTACAACAGACTCAGTTCAGACCATTGTACGTATTACAAGAGGTTTGAAGAAGATTTCATCATTTTGTTGTTGTACGTGGATGACATGTTGGTGATAGGCCCCAACAAAGATCGAGTCCAAGAATTGAAGGCACAGTTGGCTAGGGAGTTTGATATGAAGGACCTGGGACCAGCAAACAAGATTCTAGGGATGCAAATTTACCGAGACAGAAGTAAGAGGAAGATTTGGCTTTCTCAGAAGAATTATTTAAAGAAGATCTTGCGACGCTTCAACATGCAAGATTGTAAGCCAATTTCCACCCCACTTCCTATTAACTTCAAATTATCCTCAAGTATGTCTCCTAGCAATGAAGCAGAGAGGATGAAGATGTCTCGAGTACCGTATGCATCAGCAGTGGGAAGTTTAATGTTTGCCATGATATGTACAAGACCGGACATTGCACAAGCAGTGGGAGCAGTTAGTCGATACATGGCAAATCCTGGTAGAGAGCATTGGAATACAATTAAGAGGATCTTGAGATACATCAAGGGTACCTCAGATGCTGCATTATGTTATGGAGGATCAGAATTTACTATCAGAGGTTATGTTGATTCAGATTTTGCTGGTGACCTTGAGAAAAGGAAGTCCACTACAGGCTATGTGTTCATAATTGCAGGAGGAGCTGTGAGCTGGGTTTCTAAACTTCAGACTGTTGTAGCGTTATCCACAACAGAAGCTGAGTACATGGCAGCTACACAAGCTTGTAAAGAAGCAATATGGATGAAGAAACTTATGGAGGAGCTCGGGCACAAACAAGAGAATATTCTTTTGTATTGTGATAGTCAAAGTGCCTTGCATATTGCAAGGAATCCAGCGTTTCATTCAAGAACAAAACACATCGATGTTCAGTATCACTTTGTTCGTGAAGTGGTGGAAGATGGAAGTGTGGATTTTCAGAAGATTCACACAAAGAAAAACCCAGCAGATGCTTTGACAAAACCGGTCAACACTGATAAGTATATATGGTGCAGATCCTCTTACGGCCTAGCAGAAACGTAAGCAGCATGAAGATGACAAGTATAGAAATGATAGAAGAATCACAAAAGATCAAGTGTGAAGACTTGATTAACTCATCAAAGTCTTCAAGTGGGAGAATGTAAAGCCATTTAATTAGGTGGCATAATTGATGGGATTTGAGTGGGAGATGAGTTGTAATTGGTGGAGTATGAGTGGAGGATGAGTTGTTAGGCATATATTCCTCCTAAATTTATGACCATTATACCCTCACTCTTGCCTATAAATAGGCAATGCATTCAAGCCTATATGCACACCAAAATAGAGAGAAGAAGAAGAGAGTGAAGAGAGAGTAATCTCATAAAATTGTGAGGTATTTGTGATAAAGTAAGTGAGGTGTTTTCTCCTAATAATAGAGAGATTCTTAGTTGTTCTCCTATTATTAGAGAGAGGTTGTAATTCCCACATTACTTAGTAAAATCCTTCTATACTTGTCTGTGGACGTAGCCCAATTGGGTGAACCACGTAAATTCTTGTGTGTTCCATTTCTCATTTTATCCGGTCTCTTATCTTTTATCTTGTCGGGTTTGCATGCCAGCATCCTAACATCAAAGTCTTAGAGGCTATTAAGAGCAAAGTGCTCACCGCAATTATAGGCATCCTCTTATCATAATGAATAGAACTCTGACCATCTTGTAATGAAGCTGAAGGCTCTATTCCAGCCTTAGCAGCAGAATCCCAATTGTCAGTTTCTTCAAAAGAACGAATCAGTTGTGTAGCTTGAAGGCCATTCATTACCGGCATGCAGACGTCGTGCAAAATTAATGTGATACATGGTTACTGAAACTTAGAATCCAAGTGTTCAGCTTAATCAAAATTGCATTCTCACATAATTCCATCAGAAGAACCATGAACAAAGAAAAGGTGGCGGAAGAAATGATTTGAATCAAGAAATTACCATCAAAACTAGATCATAACAACAGGACTGAACTGCACGCACAGCTTCAATAAAAGTCACATAGTACCGAGAACCTCTAAGAGATGCTACTGGAGCTGGTCCCCAGTTCTAGCTTTCTTGGTCTTAAGGTCCTATCAACCTTTAAAAAACTGAGCTTTTTCTGTTTTCCGAGAACACAACTTTCACAAATATCTAGATCAACTTTTTTTAACTCTGATAGCTTTTCCTTTAATTGAAGTATCTTCATCCCTTTTTGACTCATATGGTCGAGTCTACAATGTCATAGTTGTGCCTGATTTTCTACTTCAATAGAGGCAATTATATCTACTGATCTTGTGGTCATATATAGGGTGTCGGTTTTCTTTCCACGAGCCAAAACCATTGCTCCCTTTGATACCTTCCACATTCCTCCATAAAAAAAGATTGAATGACCATTATCATCAAGTTGTCCAACCGAGATCAGCTTCTTCTTTAGTCTAGGAACATGCCTTACATTTTGTAAGTTCCATATAGATCCATTAATTGTCTTGATTTGCACATCTCCTATACCCACAATATCCAATGGTTATCCATCGGCTATGTTGTAACCCAATTTTGGATTCACTAAAAATTTTTAATGTTATTTTATCTTATTATTCATGACAAAAAATATAATAAATATAAAAAAGAAAAAGAAAAAAAAGAGTCTAAAATATATTTTCTCGAGTCAACCGCATCTTTCTACCAAAATCGAGTTCACCAGGTCAATACGGGTTAAACGATGTCGACTGGGATGAAAAATGAGTTTCGGGCCGTTTCGGGCCAAAACCGTCATTTTTTATCAAAACCGAGTCCACCAGGTCAATATGGGTCCCACCATGTCGACCGGGATGAAAAATGAGTTTCGGGCTGTTTCGGGTCAAAACTGTCATTTTCGGTCAAAACCGAGTCCACCGGGTTAATACGGGTCCCACCATGTCGACCGCGATAAAAAAATGAGTTTCAGACTATTTTTGGTCAAAACTGGTATTTTTGGTAAAAAAAAAACGGTCCACCGAGTTAATACCCGTATAAAGATTTTTTTTTGTAATTTAAAATTTGAATTTTTAATTTTTACCCCTATAAATAAATATTATTATTATTATTTAGTATTATTATATATAATAAAACAAATAGTAATCAGTGGACATTGAAAATTTTAACAATCCCGTTATTATTTTCATAATCACGTGATTTGTTGTCTGATTTCATTGGCTATAAATAGCCAATGAAATCAAAACAGAGGGAAGGAGAAAAAGATAAAAAAAATCATTCTGAATTTGAATTCTGAATTCGAGCATTATTGTTTGGTTACTATTTGGGTACTATTCATTTTTCTTATACTTTTTCTGTACCCTAGTAAGATATTAATTTTTTTTTTAACAAATTGAAAAATACCAAAAATATTTCAACTGTTAGATCTAATAGTGTTTAGATCCGAGCCTTTGATTTCTTAGGATACAATAGGCTTTACCACACTAGATGAAAACCCAAATCAATCTCAGCTTTTCAAATAATCTGACCTTCGATCCTATTGCGCCACATCAGCAGGTGTACCAAGCACTCGGTACACCGCGACACACCAAATCGTAGCCCATTAAATCCTGACCGTCCAATCAACTTAAAGATCAAACGAATCACAGCCGCACGATCTGTTCATCCGAGATCCAACGGTTCACAGCCTTCAGACGCACGAGCGCACCATACACGCGACCATACGGTAGCACAACCCAGAGCTTCTCTCTCCTCTCGCTGGTGATTCCCTCTCTCTCCACCGATCTCCCATTTCCAACCGTTTCAAGCCGTGAAACCGTCATAGAAACGTGCATCGCCTCCTCCAAAGCAAAACTCCGGCCGGAAAAAGGCCGCGACCATCATCGGCCAATCGACCTTCAAGTCGTCGATTCTCCCTCCTCAGTCATCAACGGCCAACGAGACCACCACCATCAGAATCCTCATCCTCAGATCTACCAAAATCGACTATCTTTTGGCCGGAATCTCACCGAAAAATTTCGCCGCCGTCAAAAGTAACCGCGCGTGAGCCACACGCGCCGCCAGTGGCATTTTCATAAATTTTCGATAAATCCGAGGGTATTTCAGTCTTTTGCCTATACAGGGGTACTCAGGTAATTTTCTATGATATTTTATGGTATTTTTTAATATTTTTATATATAAATACTTGTAAATTTTTGCATGTGAAAAAAAACCAAAATAAATAACGACGCGGGTTCAACACCCATTTTATCATATCACTGTTCATGGGTCAAAAACCCAATTTTTAAGAATTGATATATCCATTTGTCAATGATATCAAAATAATTTTTATTTTATAAAATAAATATTATTTGTCGACACGTCTCTTTTATTTATAAAAAAGGACCGATGTCAAAAATTTAAATACCAAATATGGATTATGTCCATTATTATTTATTTTGGTAAATCAGATGTAACTCTCCTTTTTAGAGATAAACGTCGATATTTTAGACAAAGTCTCCTAATTTTAGGGACTGATGTCATTTTGAACGCGTCTCCTATATTTAGGGACCGACATTAATCATGTTAAAAAATTTTACAAATAAGCTCAAAATATAATAGCATTTGAATCAAATAAGAAAAACACACAAGTAAAGGTAACCTTTTTCTGAAAGGATGTTTTAAGGGTGGTGTCTACCTTCCCTTAATCATAACTAACCCAGTACCCGAATCTCTGGGACCAGTGTCTAATTTCGGATTTCTAGTTCCCTCAAATTACTAGATGGCGACTCCAATAAAATCTTTATTTCCCCAATCAAATAAAAACTTAATTCTTTTTTTGTTTTAAAAACAAACAAACAAAAAAGAAAGTGGAGTCGTCATCCAACGTAGTGTAGCGACAGGCTAGATAGACTACCCCGTAATCTCCAGCAATATAGTTTTGCATTATTTCATGGTGTGGAGTGCAGTGAAATGAAGCTCTAAAATCAAGAACCCAATCATCAATAGGACTATGTATAATAAGAATCAAAGCATCTTGTACCTCGTCTGTAATGGCATTTGCATAATCAGCTTCACGTTTCTTCGATTTTGTGCAACTCCTCATAAAATGACCAGGTTTGCCACAATTCCAACATTCAACCTGTTTTCTGGGTCCAAACTTACTTTTGCTTCTATATCTAGATTTTGATCTGCCTCTAGATAAGCCTCTGTCTTGTCTCCTTTCTCGAGTGTTGATGTTGAAAGCTGAACCTAAACTTGAGCTTTCACCCGAGTCTTTCCTTCGTACTTCTTTAGCTAAAATCAGGTCTCGGATGTCATCATATTTTAATTTAGATTTTCCAGCTGAGTTGCTTACGACTGGTCTCATACCTTCCCAACTCCTTGGAAGTGAAGCTAGCAAAATGAGTGCTCGGATCTCATCATCAAACTCAATCTCAACAGATGATAATTGATTTGTGATGGTGTTGAAATTATTGAGATGTTGTGTAACAGAGGTGCTTTCCGTCATTCTACTATGTTATGATAATATGTTTAGTATGTATATGTATATCAAGATAAATCATTTGATAAACTATTAATATGAAAAATATCTAAAATTTATATTAAATATTATTCCTTCACTGAGTTGGTTGAACTCACCCCTCATTCTTAATATTATTTCAGGTTTTTTGTTTCTGATAGCAGTTGAATTTTGTTGAATGTTCCTACTTCTTCAGTTTTGGGTCGGTATGCCTTGCTTATTGTTCAAGGTTGTTTTGATTCGATGTCTTAGACGCTCCACTATTACTCTGTTTTAATTAAGTTTGGATTTTGACAATGTAATGAGTATTATGAATTTTTTTTTAATTACTAATGAAGAGTCTTGAACTATCCTTTGATTTCATCAGCTTTGAGTAATATAATATTTTTGAAAATTATGAAATGCTGTGTATTTTTGAATATCTTGTTTTTTTGATATGTCTGTTTTGAGGCTTAGTGTAGGTGGGGTGTCCTTTCGACACTGCTCCTGCGTTACCGGTCATGAACCCGAGATTCAGGTCGTAACAACTACGATCGATATATTTCAAAGAGTTGAAAAATAATAACAGCAAATACCATTATTATTGATGGGTTATTGACAAAACTATTTTATTGGTATATTTTAAAGAATTGGAAAAAAATTATTGCAAATACCATTATTATTGTTAAAACACCGATAAAATTACAGATGATATTCTTTTAGTGATATGTTATATTTACCGATGAATTAACCAATAGTCTGTAAATTACCGACAAGAGTTTTTCTAACAAACTATTTTTGTCCTTGATTTTATAAGTAACATACATACCAGGAGACTACTAGTGTTAATATTAACAAAACTTTTCATCAGTAAAATTATTAAATTTGATAGATATCGAGTTGTCCTTGTACATATCGGGTCTAGCTAGGCATGATTCACACCCATTTTCTAAAGTGCGGAACCAAACCCGACTTCTAAATAATATGCTAATAGTGTGAAAAACTACTTTGTATTTTATTGGGAAAAAAAAACTAACATCAATTTTTGTATCTTATTTTCAATTTTTAAGAAGAAAAAAATAAAATTAAAAATTAAAGAATCCAGGGAAGTATTGGGTTGAGAAGGCTGGGATTTGGTCCTTTTTTTTTTTCAAATCTTCGAATATCCAACCATCCAATTTTCGCATCTTAAACGACAACGTTTTTCAATCAGGTCATATTTATAAGATTTTTTTTCTTTTTACAGCTTCCTGAATTCACATTCGAAGTGATAACATGCGAGCACAATGTTCTAAGAAATTTCAGATATTAAATAAGTCATCAGCAATTATATGTACTAATGTATTTACAATTTGATATAGTCTTAAAAAATTCATACTCAAGAAGATCGATGAAGGGGGACCGTAACCCCTTACCAACGACACCTTAAAATTTAGAATCTGATGATAATGCAACAACGAGTGACCACATGTACTTTGATTTAGCCAATGTAAACGCAATGAAATAAGACAACGAATAGCTTTGATTCGTATGAATCCCACTCCAGCAAACCCGAGGCAACTACTCCATAGAAACATACGCGATATATGCCTACATCCAAGTGCATCTGATTTGCCTGTCTTGTTGACATTAGATGTCAATATGAGAAATGTCCAAGTAAATGCTCATGGGTCGGAATCCTCCTCTTTCAATTTTTTATTTTCACATTTGATGATGTCGGTATGAATCAGCTAGACGGTTGATCCTCGAGAGGATGTATTGTACGTTCAACCTTCGGGTTCACAGTATCATGACAAGTTTTGTCTTGAAAAGTATCCCCTAAAAGGAGAGATAATCTCAGATTTTTTAAATAATGTTTTTGTAATTTTAATATTAAAAATTAATTTTTAAAAAAATAAAAAGTAGGTTATTTTATTATATTTTAAATAAAAATATTTAAAAAAAAACTTGATACTTTTTAATCATAAAAAAATAATTTAAAAAAAAAACACAAATTCTATTATTATTATTTTACAAAAAAGAAGTCTGCTAAACTCTGGGAGATTCCTTTTTGTCAATATACAATACTGTCTGACCTCAGGCCCACATCTTCTAGTGAACAATTTATTAAAATGGTTTGCTTTGACTCTTCCAAATCATGAATATCCTAGCAATAACAGTGAGGAAACTACACTTTTCAAGATCCACAGCTTTATAAATAAGGGATCTTTCCTTCAAAGCTTAAACAAAAAATATTAACTAAGCTAGAATCAGCACCACCATAGGTGGACAATAAGATGAAGAAAAACCATTCAAAGGCTGTTCTCTCCATCTTTTTTTGTGTATGGATTCTGTTCACAGGAATGGGAATGGCTGAAAACACATTTATCCCAGTGAATGTTGGCGTGGTTCTTGACCTGGACAGTGATTTGGATGGCAGAATTGCGTTGAGTTGCATCGAAATGGCCCTCTCAGACTTTTATGCCACTCATGGTGACTACAAAACCAGACTAGTCCTCAACACCAGGGACTCCATGAAAGCTGTTGTTGGTGCAGCTGCAGCAGGTTCCCTCTCTCACTCTTTCCCTTTAAAACCATACTTGATGTTTAGTGTCGAAAAACATAAAAAGAGTCTGATAAACATATCATATTTGATTACGTAGCAAATAATCAAGATCTTTTCTATTTGAATTATAAAATTTGAATATTGTTCATATGAACCAATACCTTGCTATCAAAGTCACCCACAAAAACATCTTCTAAATTTCTAGGGTTTTTTTTTATGGTGTGTCCGGAAGAGAACAAATAGAGATACTGGGAAAGAGGGTTTTTTGTTTTAATTTTAATTTTTTTAACATGCACGAAAATTATTAGTGACGTCCATGATCTCAAATGTCTTGGCATTGTGGTTAAAATTTGAGAAAACAAAGGGAATAAATGAAATTACTGAAACTCTCAATACACGAACCTCATGGCTAGGAAGCTCGTCATCAAAATGGAAACAAAACTCCAAAAAAAAAAAAACTACACCACCGACAACGTACCCAAAATATTTTTCTTCAATGGTTGTTGGAGGCCTTGAGAAAATTACTGCCTGGTATATGTATAACATGCAAGAGGTTGGTTGCTTCTTTCTTTGACTAAAAGGGAAATTCTACTTCTCCTAGCACAACCACCCTAGGGTTACAAATATAAGACTTAAATCCCATTTCATAAAATAATAAGAAAACTCACTACGCTTGTTTAACGAAATCACACCACTTAGAGTTTGATTTACCAGAGTCTTTACTGTGTCTGTTGTGTTGTATTGTAAAATTAAATACATCAAACTATTTACCGATGAATTATTCTGTTGTGTTATCATTAAGAATATAAATTAAATTAAACTATGTGGGACTTGCCAATACTTAAAAAGCTTTCTTCCTATTAAATTTTCTAAACATCTAAGATTGGAAAGGCTTTCAAATATGGCTAGAAGCTAGTATGCATGAATTTGTTATATTTTTCTAGTTAAATTGTGATTTTTTTATTTAATTTAGAATTTTATTGTTATTTTTTTTAGTTTTGTTTAAGAGGTTTTCATTGGTATATAATAGCCTAGGAGATTAATTTGTAATATTTAGTTTTGATTGGATAAAAAAAATTAATAATCAAAATTTGAATTGAGGTTCCTGTGGTAAAGACTATTCAATAAATTTTTAAGTTGTTTGTGCTTGTTATCCCTTTTGTTTTCTTGCTTCAAAATCCAAATAGCTTGTGTAGATGATTATAAGGATGCTAAGCAAGAAAAGTAATTGAAATTTAACTTTTATGAAAGTTTGATAATTTGTCATTGGTTTTCCCCATTGATCTCCGTTGATTGTGAAAGAATTTTGCATGTTCTTAATTTTTCTTATGCTTTATCAAAACACAGCCCTGGACTTGATAAAAAATGTGGAAGTCCAAGCAATCTTAGGGCCACCAACATCAATGCAAGCCAACTTTGTTATTGACCTTGGAGAAAAAGCTCACGTGCCCATAATGTCGTTTTCTGCAACAAGTCCTTTTCTTACTTCCATTAAGAGTACCTATTTTTTTCGAGCTACACTTAATGACTCAACTCAAGTGAATGCCATAAGTGCTTTAGTTCAAGCCTTCGGATGGAGAGAAGCAGTACCCATCTACATCGCCAACGAATATGGAGAGGGAATCATACCTTATTTAACTGATGCTTTGCAAGCAGTAAATGCTCGTGTCTCCTACCGGAGTGTGATTTCTCCATCAGTAAATTCCAACAAGATAATCCATATATTATTGATGCTGAGTTGAACATTTGCGGACTACGGGGCTATGATGTTGCCACGGCTTTGGCCTTGGCAGTTGAGAAAGCTGGAACTAAAAATTTTGGCTTCCGAAAGGAAAATGTTTCTAGCAGTTCATCAACGGATCTTGCAACTCTTGGCGTCTCTTTAAATGGTCCAAACCTTCTTCAAGCTTTATTAAACACTAGTTTCAAAGGCCTTACAGGAGATTACCATTTTGCTGATGGGCAGTTGCAACCTCCAGCTTTCCAGGTAGTTAATGTGAATGGAAATGGAGGAAGAGAGATTGCGCTTTGGACACCAACAAAAGGACTTGTGAAACAATTGGTTCCTAGTAATGGTAAAAATTCAACTTCTCTGTCCGGTATTTCAACCGTGATTTTCCCAGGTGACACAACTGTTGCTCCAAAGGGATTTAGGATTCCAACAAAAGAAAATAAGTTGAGAATAGGAGTGCCGGTGAAGTCCAGCTTCAGACAGTTTGTGGACGTCAGAAAATATCCTGGTTCTAACACCACAAAAATCACCGGATTCTGCATAGATGTTTTTGATACTGTTGTCAAAACATTGCCTTATGATTTGCCTTATGAATATGTCCCCTTTGCCAACCCTGACGGCGAGCCTGCTGGAACTTACAATGATCTGGTCTATCAAGTGTACTTAAAGGTAGAACTTAATTTTATCCTTTGCTGCACGTATTCTATGCTTTTGATATGTTGCATTGAATACCATACACATTGACGCAAGTCTATTTCTCGGAGATATTCTTTCTTATGCATTTTTGTTTACAACCAACAGAATTTTGATGCTGTGGTTGGAGATATTACCATTGTCTACAGCAGATCCTTGTACGTCGACTATACTTTGCCTTTCATGGAAAGCGGTGTCTCCGTTTTTGTTCCTATAGAAAGTCACAATACCGAAAATGCTTGGTTCTTCTTGAAACCTTTGACATGGGACCTTTGGGTGAGCATTCTTTTATTCTTTGTTTTCTTTGGATTTGTTGTCTGGGTTCTTGAGCACAGAATAAATGGAGATTTTCGAGGACCTGCTTCTCATCAAGCTGGCACTATCTTCTGGTTTTCGTTCTCAACAATGGTGTTCGCACAACGTAATTTCTCTTCTCCTGTTGAAACACTTAAATATATATAAACACCGGATTGACTTTATTTTTTTCAATTTACAGGGGAGAGAGTGGTTAGCAACTTGTCTAGAGTAGTGGTAATCATATGGTGTTTTGTTGTGCTGATCCTCACACAGAGTTATACCGCCTGTTTATCTAGCCTACTTACAGTCCAGCAGCTAAAAGTTACTAATGTAAATGAGCTCGTTAACAAGGGGGAGTACGTGGGCTACCAGAAGGGTTCTTTTGTTCTAGGATTCTTGTTAGGCTTGGGGTTCGACAAGTCCAAGATCTTGGCGTATAATTCTCCAGAAGAATGCCACGAACTCTTCTCCAAAGGAAGTGGAAATGGTGGTATTGCTGCTGCATTCGACGAAATTCCATATATTAGGCTCTTAATGCCAGAATATCGCTCCAAATATACAGTGATTGATCTTTCATTTAAAATGGGAGGTTTTGGCTTTGTATGTTCACTTTCCTATCTTTTTATTTCCATTTCTCTCTATAGCTCATTAGTGTATCGTTTTATACTACCATTTTTTGTTTTGTGAATTTCAGGTCTTCCCTAAAGGTTCTCCTCTTGTACCTGACATATCAAGGGCGATTTTGAATATGGTCGAGAGAGATAAGATGAAGGGCATCCAGGTTAAATGGTTTGGCGATCAAACTACTTATCCAGATTCCGGCACCTCAGTTCCGTCTAATACCCTTAGTATCAAGACTTTCTGGGGATTATTTTTAATCGCTGGAATAGCTGCACTTTCAGCTCTCATTATCTTCATAGTGATGTTTGTTCATCGGGAGGGGAGAGTAGTCTTGAGACCCTCTGACTCCACAAGTTCAATATGGAGTAAAATTCGACATTTGTTTAGCATTTTCAATCAAAGGGACTTCACATCCCATATCGAAGTGAATGACAGGAATGGGATTCATTTTCCAAGTGTGGGCACGGCAAGTCCGTCGGGCTTTTCAGCTCACACTGAATTTCATGGATATCCATCCTCTGCAGGTCGCGATTCCTGTCCAAATAGCCAAGCATCTCATGAAGTAGTGATAATAAGTGCTGATAAGCTCTCCAACCCAAGTAAAGAGAGGCCCGTTAAGGGAAATCAGAAGTCTAATGTTAATCACCAGACGCGGACCCGTACTGATCGGAGGTCTAATGCTATTATTCATCAGAGGTCTAAATCCTATTAGGACTCCTACTCTTTGAGATCACAACAACGGTCCAGCACAGCTACACTCTCGGTTCTTCACAAGCTTATATGACTTTCTGTCCTATAATATTGATGAAAACTCAAGAAAAGAAGAGAAAGATTGACAGGCAAAACTCAGAAAGAGAAGAGAAAGATTGATAGGTTTAGAAATTTCTGGAAGGTTTTTGATGATTTCTTGTTGCTTGAATAAATATTCATTATATCCTAGTTTAATAATGACTCTAATTGATGGGAAATAGTAAATAATAATAATAGTAGTAGCAGTAGAATTTAAAAAAGCTGTAACAAATTAGAAGTCAGAACTACTCAACTCAGAGAACTAAGAATGACTGACTGTGTGGCTGACTTTAGGGGTGTTTCTTCAGCATAAGATGCCTCTTATTTCTGTACTTCTCTTCCCCTATTTCTTTTAGAATTGTTCCTCTTTCTTTCAGTCCAATTCCCGCTGGAAAACTCCCCCTGGTTGCTGGCTTATAGGAGCTGAAAAGCCCAATCCCCCCGGGACACCACCAACTTTACCAGCGCTTTCTGCCCTGTTTCTGGTGCTTTTTCCTTGGCCTTCCAGAGGCCTTTTTTAGAAGCCACCTTGATCCTCGTCAAATACATTGTACTCTTACTACTAATATATGTTGTTCGATCTCAACCTTCTATTTCGATCACATTTAATAAAAAAATACAAAAATTCTATTAAAAACAAAAAAGCAATTTAGCTAATTTTCGACCATTTTGTAATTTTAACAAGCAACAAATAAACAAGGGGATAATATTGAAAAATAAATAGAGCGAGAGGTTTATAGAAGGCGAGAGAAGATAAGGTGATAAGAATGAATAAAAAAAAAAGGACATATATGTGTCTTGGATGAACAGTATGAAAGGGGAGTAAAATTTGGAGGGGAAAAAAAGAAGAAAAAAGTGAATTCAAAAGCCCACAGTTGTAAAAAGAAGACCAAATCTTCATCCTTTGTCGACACTTGTAACCACGTGCCAATACCATCAATATTTGAAGTGTCGGAGTTCACACCATTTAAGATGAAAGATGAAATAAGGTTAGGATCAATATCTTGTAATGGAATTGAAAGAATTGGATTATAACAGGTTTATATAAGATGTAAATGGTTTGGGTGAAATTTGATATGGTAATGTGTTTTTGAATTGTTACATTGTGTGGGAATATTGTTTTTTATTATGTGGTGATGTTATTTTTATTTTTTATGTCTATTTTTTATGTTATGGTGTTGTGTATGACTTGTTGTGTTGTGTTTTAATTGTTTTAATATATAATTTTATGTGTATTTATAATTTTATTACGTACAAACCTGTTTATGATAAATGAATCGTTGTTGAGCATTGTTATAAAATGTTGATTCATATGTAATAAAATTACTTAATATATTGTTATATTGTACACAAAATATTTTTCAACATGCAATATTGTGGTGAGTTAATGGTTTTATTATTTTAAACTCACCTAAAATAAATAAATCATCATTAGATGTGTGTCCTGAAATGTTGACTTATAGTAATAAAATTATTTAATACATTATCTTATCTTATTGTGTTCAAATATACTTGAAATATCTTCTTCTTTTTTTGTAATTTTATGTTGTGGCAACGGTTTTATTATTCTCAAAGCCACGAGGATAATCAAGAGTAATTGAACCTTGTTATATAGTATTGATTTATGAGTAATAAAATAGTTTAATACATTAGTTTATTGTATTCAAAATATCTGTGAAATATTTCTTCTATTTTGAAATGTTATGGTATAGTAATAGTTTTATTATTCACGTACTTGACTTAAATAAATGAATTATAACTAGATATTGTTTTAAAGTATTGATTGATGAATAATAAAACTTTCATATATTATATTATTGTATTCAAAACAATTTGAAATATTATGTCATTTGAAATATGATAAATTATCATAAATCATCATTAAAAGTTATTTTAGAGTATCAATTGATGAATAACGAGATTGCTTAATGTATTATATTATTATCTTTAAAGTATTTATCAAATTTTCTTTTTCTTGCATTAATGTTATGTATTAGTAGTTTCATTATTTATTTAAATTTTGTTTGTTTGTTGGAAAGTAGTTTTTTTTTCATATTTGGTAGTGTAATGAAAAATAAGTTAGAAAATACTTTACAGTATTTAGTTATATAATAAAAAATAAGCTGGAAAACAACTTATTAATGTTTTATTTTTTTCAAATTTATTAAAATAATGAGGAACAAATCTTACAAATTAAAAGGTTGAATAAGAATGAAATTGAAAAAAAAAATATAAATTATCTCAAATAAAATAAATAATAATCAAAATAAAAGATGAAGAAATTAAAATAATAATAATTAACATTTCATAAATTATTTCAAATAAAATAAGTAATAATCAAAAGAATGAGGATCAAATATGATAGATAAAAAAATTTCAATAAAAAAATAATAAGAAAAAAGTAAATAACAATCATAAAAATAAGAACAAAAGTTTATATAAAAATTAAATTTTGAAAGATGAAATTAAAAAATAAATATTCAAAACAAAATATATATAGTAATCAAAAGTTTAAGGATCAAATTTGATATAATCAACAAATAATATAATATTTCTAAATTTTTTACAACTTTTAAAAAATATTTTCAGCCCAAATTTTATAGGAAAATACTTTTATGAAAACCAAGCCAATTTTTTTTATTAAAAAATATTTTTTATTAATTAATTTTTTTAATAGTAAATAAATATAAAAAAATTAAAAAATATTTTTAAAAAAATCATTTTTTTGGAAAACAAATATGATCACCCTCCTAAATAAATAAACCGGGCACTATCGTGTTGATTAGAGTTAATTCGCACGTAAATTATAGGCAATTAACGTCTGCCAAGGAAAAGATTGAAAGGATCTTACGCTTAACATATTCCTCACCTCAAAAGCTAAGGATCTAATGCTAATGTACTTTGATTTGGTTGGGGTAAACGATAATGACATAAGTGACGAGACAAGGAATATATTTGGCTATTATAAAGCAAAAATTCCACAAATCTGGGTTATATTCTATGATTAATACATCCAAGTGCATCTGTTTTACGCGCCACACCTTCTAACAAATGATACAACGAGTCAATGTCAAAGTAAATGCAAGTATTCTTGCATCGTGTTCTTCCGATTTTGGACGACTTGATTAAATATCTGCAGATTTAGAAATAATGCAATTCTTCTGCATCGTGTTCTTCCGATTTTGGACGACTTGATTAAATATCTGCAGATTTAGAAATAATGCAATTCTTCTGCATCGTGTTCTTCCAATTTTGGACATCTTGATTAAATATTTCTTGATTTAGAAATCAGTAATTGAAAGGTTAGATTTATAATCCATAATTCAATGAAACTGGATTCATCAGATTAATATTTAATTAATCTAACTGGCTCAAATATTCACATAAAAAATAAAAAGTTTTGATTTTGTATTTTGTTTTTTTCAATAGAGGGCACAAAACACGAGTTAGTTTATAGCTCAAAAAAGAAATTGGATTTGACAAGTGTATTTAATGGCCTGACTGTTTGTTTGTGTACGAGTAGCCTTGCCAAACTCATGGTTTGATTGATCAAATTATGCAATTTCCTGGTGAGAGAACACTCAAATAACCTCTCCTCTCTTCAAACTAACACATTTGGTCCTTGTCGCGAATGGTTTCAAACTCTTTTGTTGGCATGATTCAAATCCTAGATCAATAACCGGTATATGGATAAAGTTTTTCTTCAAAGTTTTATACCTATATGAATCCAAACTTATATATAAATTTTTTCTAATTAATCAGAATTCAATGCAACATGAATAACAAAATTAACTTCTTTATATAATTTAATTATCTTAATACAAAAGTTAATATAATTTCATAGTTTTGGAGCACTAACTAGACATAAAAGAAAGTTACAAATTTCAACCAAAAAGCAGGTTCAGAAAGTCCAACAAAAATAACCTACTATCAAGCTATAAGCCTGAAAATGACAAATAATAAGAATGTGAGTTTAACAACTTAATAAGTAGATAATGTATAATATACACACACGAAGTAATACAACAATGAGAAATATATATGTATACAATTGGTTTTAGGTTCTTATAATAAGGTTTCTCAAGTAGGTCATAACAAGAATATTATAATCTAAAGCTCGTCAAAAAAATCAAAATGCAATGAGCATGAGGCTCCGTACTATAGGATGATTAGTTCACGCAGATTGTTAACTCTCCCGACTAGTTAGGGTTCAAATACGATGTGCACAAAGACTAACATTACCTTGTTAGCATAAGTATTCTGACTAGCATACCATAGGTTCATAATAATAATCAAACAAACATATTCATATCTCAATACTCAACTCATGACATCAATAAAATAAGGAGCTATTAATTCAGAAGACAATTGAAAATATATATTGGTTTATATCAAGAATTCAAATTTAACAATTAATCATGCTTTATCATAACAAGGATAATAATCAACATATATATTACCAAGAAGTATAATCAAATTCATATTAACAAATCAATATTTATAATATTTCTCATGCATATGAAAAATTATTCACTTACCTGACTCAAAAGCAAATAAAAGTCAAAAGTAAACACCAAAGAAAATTCTATTAACATCCCGCCACTAGAATATCAGGATTATCTGAATATAAAAAAGACATATTCAAAAATAACTTGAAATAAAATTTAACCTATTTAATACACTTAACTAAGGGTGTATTCTGTAACCCTATATGTTTTTGAACTAACTAATCAATTTTTTCAAAAACTCAAAATTTAATGGTTTTTCCAAAATTTAATTTATAATAAAATAAATAATAAAATTAGTAATAGTTCACTAAATAACCCTCAATTATTCATCAAACCAATTTGAAAAAGCTAATATTATAGCTATGGACTAATCTGGAATTTATTATCTTTTAAGGGTCAAATTATAACTTTGTCAAATTGAAGGACCAAACTAAAAATATCATAAATCCATGACTATACTGAAATTATGACCATATTTAATCCTCAATTCTGTCCATAATATCTTATTATGCTCCAGGGACCATTCTGGAATTTTCTCCAAATTTTTAGGGTCAAATTGTATTTTTTATCAAATTGGAGGACCAAATTAAAAATATCATAAATCCATGAATATACTGAAATTCTGACCACATTTACTCTTCATTTCTGTCCAGAATATCTCATTATGCTCCAGGGACCATTCTAGAATTTTTTCAAATTTTTTGAGTCAAATTGTAATTATTGTCAAATTAAAGGATCAAATTAAAAGTATTAAAATTTCATAACTATACTGAAATTATGCTCATAATTCATCCTTTATTTTGTTCAGAATCTTGGAATATGCTCCAGGGACCAATTGGTAATTTTTCAAAGTTTAAAGACTGAAGTGTAATTTTCACAAATTAAGGGACCAAACTGAAATTTTATCATCTTCATCCTCAAACCCAGAATTTCCACAGATTACCTACTGTTACTTCATGATTTTTAACACAAATTCACCATTCAAACATTATCATAATTCAAAATCTATCATATTTACCTACAATCTTTCAAAATCAACTATCAATCCATTACCTACAACAATCTACCTCATAACATTTAAATTAATTCATCAATTAAACCCAAAATATAAATTTTTAAAACCCTAACATTAATCAAAACTGAATTTAAAGTTCAAAGAACACATTTATACATTAAAACATAAATCTTATCTTTTTAACTTATTTTCTTCAATTTTTTTCTATTTTCCTTCTAATTTTTCTCTTTTCTCTTCTTATTTTTCTTCCCCCCCTCTTCTCTCTCATGGTTTGCTCCTTCAATTTTCCAGATCCCTCTTTTCATCTTTTTTTTTTTACTTTTTATTTATATTTATCATCTCTTTATTCAATTACTACTTTCTATTTATATTTAAACCTCCAATTGTTTTATTCACTTTTCCTCCTATTTAATTCAAGACATTACACTTGTGCTACACCCACGAGTGGCACCACCTTATAAACAAGACATTTTTCCTCGTAGTTTAAACCAGGAAATCTAGCTAGAATCAGCAAGATGAGGAAAACCCCCTTAAAGCCTGTTATCTCCTTCTTACTCTTTCTTTGTTTGAAGATTTTGTTCATGGAAATGGGGGTGGCACATTACACTTCTTCTATCCCAGTGAATGTAGGTGTGACTCTTGACTTGGATTATTTGGATGCCAATATTGCATTGAGCTGCATCAACATGGCCCTTTCAGACTTCTATGCCACTCGTTGTGACTACAAAACCAGACTGGTCCTCGCCATCAGGGATTCCAAGAAAGATGTCGTTGGTGCAGCTGCTGCAGGTTCCCTCCCAGCCTCCCCTCTTAACTTCTTGATATTATCTTCTCTTTTCTCCGACTATAAATCGTTTTTTATCAAAAAGTTTTAAGAAAGTTAGCATTTTAACGGTAGATATTTACACATTCTGTGTTAATTATCCGAGGTTCTCAATCTGGAATTTCTTTTAGTTTGGTCATAGAAATCCCTGTGTATAATTGTGGCTATACAGGGATGTGATGATAATGAAAATACTTCTTTATTTTACTAGGATCCATCAATGATAAGGTGGGTCAGAACATATAAAATTCATCATAAATTGTGGCTATCTTGCTTCAAAAGTTATTCTTAGTGAGCTATATTTCTAGCTCGTATCTGATATTGTGGGGCAAGACATTTTGCACTCAACACAATATTCTTTTAGTTCACGTAATGTCATCCTATAAGAAAGGGTGATCCTTTGCTTGCTCTCTCTGCTGCACAAATTTGGTTTACGTAATGTCTTTGATTTTTCTTCTCTCCATTGCGAAACGCAGCCCTCGACCTAATAAGAAATGTGGAAGTGCAAGCAATCTGAGGGCCATCAACATCAATGCAAGCCAATTTTGTTCTTGAACTGGGAGAAAAAGCTCAGGTGCCCATAATATCATTTTATGCTTCAGGTCCTTCTCTTACTCCCATTAGGAGTTCCTATTTTTTTCGAGCTACACATAGTGACTCAACTCAAGTGAATGCCATAAGTGCTTTAGTTCAAGCCTTCGGATGGAGAGAACAGTACCCATCTACATCGACAACGAATATGTAGAGGGAATCATACCTTATTTAACTGATGCTTTGCAAGCAGTAGATGCTCGTGTCTCCTACCAGAGTGTCATTTCTCCAGCAGCTACTGATGAACAAATTGTCGAGGAGCTTTATAAGTTGATGGGAATGCAAATTAAAGTTTTCATTGTGCACATGTATGGCTATCTAGGCACTCGGCTTTTTGCTAAAGCTAAAGAGATTGGAATGATGAGTGACGGCTATGTTTGGATCATGACTGGTGGTCTGACTACTGATTTCTTGAGTTCACCCAGTCCTCCTGTCACTGATACAATACAAGGGGTGCTGGGTATTAAACCTTACGTTCCAAGAACAAAAGAGCTTGAAAATTTTCTAGTTCGGTGTAAAAGGAGATTCTTGCAAGATAATCCAAATAACTTTGAGCATATTTGGACTATGGGCCTATGATACTACGAAAGCATTGGTCATGGCAGTAGAGAAAGCTGAAGCTACAAATTTTGGCTTCCAAAAGGCAAATGTTTCTAGCAGCTCGTCAACGGATCTTGCAACTCTTGGCGTCTCTTTAACGGGTCCAAACCTTCTTCAAGCTGTATCAAACACTAGTTTCAAAGGCGTTACAGGAGATTACCATTGTTGATGGGCAGTTGCAAGCTCCAGCTTTCCAGATACTTAATGTGAATGGAAATGGAGGAAGAGAGATTGGACTTTGGACACCAACAAAAGGACTCGTGAAACAATTGGAACCTACAAATTCAACTTCTATGTCCGGCATGTCAACTGCAATTTTTCCTGGGGATACAATTGTCGTTCCCAAGGGTTGGGAGATTCCCACAAATGAGAAGAAGTTGAAAATAGGAGTGCCAGTGCTGGATGGCTTCGTTGAGTTTGTGGCTGTGACAAAGGATCCTAGTTCCAACACCACAGAAGTCACCGGATACTGCATAGATGTTTTTGATGCTGTAGTGAAAGCATTGCCTTATGCTTTGCCTTAAGAGTACATTCCCCATGCCATGCCTGCTGGAACTTACGATGATCTGGCCTATCAAGTGTATTTAAAGGTAAAATATAATTATATCTTTTTTCTGTACTTATTCATTGTTTATGATATTGCGTTGATATCATACACGTTGATGCAAGTAAATTTCTTTCTTTTGCATATTTTGTTTACTGCGAACAGATTTATGATGCTGTGGTTGGAGACGTGACCATTGTCTTCAACAGGTCCTCGTACATCGATTACACCTCGCCTTTCATAGAAAGTGGTGTCTCTATGATTGTTCCTATAGCAGACAACAATAGTAAAAATGCATGGGTCTTCTTGAAACCTTTGGGTGAGCAGTTTATTTTTCTTTCTTTTCATTGGATTTGTTGTCTGGGTTCTTGAGCACAGAATAAATGAAGGTTTTCGAGGGTCTGCTTCAGATCAAGCAGGAACTAGCTTCTGGTTTTCCTTCTCAACAATGGTTTTTGCACAGCGTAATCTCCCTTCCCCTTATGAATTTCCCTTCTGTAGCACTAGCACTCACCAATATATATATAAACACCAAATTGACTTTATGTTTATATTTGCAGGGGAGAAATTGGTTAGCAACTTGGCTCGGGCAGTGGTAATTATATGGTTTTTTGTTGTGTTGGTCCTCACACAGAGCTACACCGCCAGTTTAACGAGCTTACTTACAGTCCAGCAGCTGCAGCCTACAGTTACTGATGTACATGATCTCATTATGAAGGGCTACCTGAATGGTTCTTTTGTTCTAGGAATCTTGTTAGGCTTGGGTTTCGACAAGTCCAAGCTCATGATGTATAATTTTCCAGAAGAATGCCACGAACTCTTTTCCAAAGGAAGTTGGAAATGGTGGTATTGCTGCTGCTTTCGACGAACTGGCATAAATGAAACTCTTTCTGTCAAAATATTGCTCGAAATATACCATGATTGATCCTACATTCAAAACCGGCGGTTTTGGCTTTGTAAGTTCACTTTTCCATCTTTCTATTTCCATTTCCTATAAGGCTAATCAGTGCATGGTTTCTCATCTATACTTAGTTTTTGTGACTTCAGGTCTTCCCTAAAGGTTCTCCTCTAGTGCCTGATATATCAAGGGCAATTTTAAATGTGATGGGGGAAAAATGAAGCAAATAGAGGATGCATGGTTTTGGCAAAAAAAGGCAGCTGTCCAGATTCCAGCACCTCAGTTTCATCTAATATCCCTAGTCTCAAGAGTCTCTGGGGATTATTCTTGATTGCCGGACTTGCTGCATTTTTAGCTCTCATTATCTTCATTGCCATGTTTGTTTACCAAGAAAGAAGAGACTTGAGGCCCTCTGATTCTACAGCTTCAATATGGGATAGAACTAAAAATTTCTTCAGAATCTTCATTCAAAGGGATTCGACGTCCCAATCATCCATACAAATGGAACTGACTGGTAGAAATGGCATCAGTCTGCCTTCTCAGTTCACACACAATTTCCTGAAGATCCTTCTTCTACAGATTATGATTCTAGTCCAAATAGGCAATTCTAGTCCAAACAGGCAAGCACCACAAGAGGTAGTAATAAATATTGATCAGCTTACCGACCAAAATCAAGAGAGACCAACAGCTTTGGAAATTGATAGTAAAAATAGTGTACCTCAAGAGGTATATTGTCATTTGACACTTGAAATCCCAGTAGCCATTAGCATTGTAAAGACATTGAATCACTCTATTGAAGATACATAGAAGTAATATGATGATATAAGGATGTAATTAGGAATAAACTGATTTTCAGGATTTTAGTAAATTATCACAAGTATATCTCTCTTTCAGTGAAAATTCTGTTTTGTGTTAGTGTTACTGAAGGGAATCCTGCATTACCTTCTGTACCTTCATATCTGTTGTAGGCTTCCCTGTCTTTTCTTTCAAGTCGTAACTTGACTGGAAACCAGATATTTCCTAATCTTTGAAGGAACAATGTTAATATAATCTTGAAGGGGGGAAAGAATATTGACTTGGATCTATACAACTTCTATTGAGATACTAATGGCTGCAAAGAACATGTTACATTGGTCACAAAACTTTCCTATCATTTTTTGTACACAGATTTACATCAGACATCATGGTAAATATTGTTCTAGACACTCTTTTAGTTTTTGAAAAGTCACAGGCTTTGAAACAAATGAGTCCATACCATTTGCATAACATTCCTCTGCACTCTCTGATAATGCATTTGCTGTCATCTGCATTCACCAACTGAATCTGTCAGTATATGCAAACGGATTTAAGACTTAAAGGGTGATGAAATAAGGACATGTTTCAGTGCTTCAGCCGTAGTTCGGCTATTATAGAAAGCAAGCCGCAATGCTTTGTGTTGTTTGATAATAACAAGCATCTAACTAAAAACACTCAGGGTGGTAAGATTTCTAGTGAATCAGGATGGGGTCTCAAAGTTTTAGAGGCTATTAAGAGCAAAGTGCTCACCGCAATTATAGGCATCCTCTTATCATAATGAATAGAACTCTGACCATCTTGTAATGAAGCTGAAGGCTCTATTCCAGCCTTAGCAGCAGCATCCCAATTGCCAGTTTCTTCAAAAGAACGAATCAGTTGTGTAGCTTGAAGGCCATTCATTACCGGCATGCAGACGTCCTGCAAAATTAATGTGATACATGGTTACTGAAACTTAGAATCCAAGTGTTCAGCTTAATCAAAATTGCATTCTCACATAATCCAATCAGAAGAACCATGAACAAAGAAAAGGTGGCGGAAGAAATTATTTGAATCAAGAAATTACCATCAAAACTAGATCATAACAACAGGACTGAACTGCACGCACAGCTTCAACTCCATTACTCACAACATCCATGGTATGGCCTAACTGCTTCATCATTGATTTCGTCACCATTACATTGACCTTATTATCTTCTACTAGAAGAATCTTTGGCTTTGGTTTTGATTCTGGTTTTCGTGGGATGTTGGTAGAAGTGCACTGAGAATTAATGACAGATTTTTCTTCTTCCTGACACGATCCTGGTGGTTCGCCTGTATTTGCCCTTAAGCCCACTTCTCTGCTTGATTCTGTGTGATTATTGCAATTTGTAGTGCCATTCGGGATTTTACAGTTTGTGTCGTCTTGACTTTGTTGACTTCTACAAACTACATTCTCGTAGTCACGTTCAGGGCTGTGACTAAATGAGCTTTCAGGTTCAGATAAGGTCTCAGCGACTTCAACCATAGAACAGGCATCCTCAACACAAGTCGTCTCTTTCAGTCTAACGTTACCAGAAGGAAATGAGCAAGAATCCTTTGAGATTCCATTAAGTTTATGGGATTTAGTAAAACCGATACCATGTGGCAATAATTTTTGGGTCCTGGTGGATCCATTAGAAGAGAATAGAGAGCCCAAAGTACGTGGTTGGAACTGAAAGAAGCCGGCAGTTACATCCTCTAGTGGAGCATCATGATCAGCCATCTCTGATAGATCATCAGGATCATCAGAAGAATGACATGTTGATGATACCTTGTACGGTAGCACAAAGGTAAACGTAGATCCACATTTCACTTTGCTAGACACAGTGAGACGACCTCCCATCAGCTCAACCTATTCCAAACGAATAGAATTGTAAGAAGGCAGTGTGAAAATCCGTAACATAATGTTCTGTTTTAGTATTTTAAGTTATGAAAGCATGTTTATACCAAAATGTTTCTGAGCAGTTTGTTACAGTCAAATTGCAAATCAAAAATAGCTTTGGTGGAAAGAAAATTTACCAGCTGTTTGCATATAGCAAGGCCAAGCCCTGTCCCACCATATTTTCGAGCATGATCTGCGCTAACTTGCATGTATTTTCTGAATAGAGTAGGCAGAGCATTTTCTGTTGCATGAATGAGAAATGTACTTAATAGTGCTTTCACAATAGAAACTAACTTTGAGATGTAATAGGCAACCGCAGTGTTAATAGCCACAGAAAAGAAGCTGAAGGTATTCTCAATTCTTCTTCAACTTGGTGTATAGTTTTAGAAGAGAGTAAAGGTATCGATACTGTACCTGGGATTCCAATTCCTGTATCATAAACATCACAGCGAAGCCACACTGTTGTTCCAGGTACTTGAGGTTCCTCCCCTTCATCCCCATCCGTCGTGTTTCCATTCTTAACTGGGGTTTGAGGTTCATCACTAGGCAAATGATCTGGATATGGACCTTCACTGTATTTTTTACTGTGGAAACCTTTTCTATCACTGCAATTTTGAGATGACAGCTTAAGCTTGTCTTCTTTTATCTCAGTTGTGGTTGACTGATCTCCAGATGACTTCTGATGGTTTCCTTCAGCTTTTCCATAACATGGATCCGATACGACATAAAGGTTTATCCCTACTTTCCCTTCATGAGTAAACTTGATTGCATTGGTGATCAGGTTGGTGAGGATTTGCCGGATCCTGAGAACATCTCCAATGACCTGAAATCGAAGCAGGTTGTCTTCGATAAGAAACTTGAAAAACTAAATAATTACTGCACAAGTATCATTGAATTTAAAATGATGAGTTTGGCACATTGTTGCAACCCCTTACTAACACAAACAGATTTTGCCTTCAGACAGAGCTAAACGGTACAGAAGGATTTATGTTGAGGATTCAATTAGTAGAAACGCAGTACTCAAGGAAAATGCTGCCTCAAAAAGGACAGCTAAACAATGTGTTGAGAAACTTTGACCTCAATGGGAACATCATCGGCTACACGTCCTTCCAAGGTCAGAAGCTTTTGCAATGATGCTGCAGCAGTCTGCAATACATGTTTTACTACCTCTCTTGGTCGGAATTTTGTTGCTTCCAACTTCATAACACCTGACTCAACCTTGGAAAGGTCGAGTATATCGTTTATAAGTTGAAGAACCAAGTCTCCTGAAGATATCATCACATTCAATAATTGCCTTTGCTCGCGATCAAGGTTTGTATTGGAAAGAATCTCAGCCATGCTGACAACTCCAGAAAGTGGAGATCTTATTTCATGAGACATGGTCGCTAGCATTTGTTTCGCACGCATTGTTTCCTCTGAAAAAGTGCGGAGAGACAAGGTCAGATTGAGATTCTCTTCCACAGAAGTCACCACTGCACAATTTCCCGCCGAAAAACTAACCTGTTATGTGGATTGTTTTGTTAAGTTCTGTTTCCTTGGCTTTCTGTACTGCTATCTGCTCTCGAAGCTGTGCCATTTTCTCTCTTTTCATCACCTGTAGTGCTTTCAGGAACATAAATGTCCATACTTCTCCAGGATAATGAAGATTCTAAATAACCATGAAAAAGAATTATTTACCTGATCAGTTACATCCATTCCCATATAGTTTATACCGATCGTCTCCCCGGACTTGCTAAACACTGGATCTACATAAATCAAAAATGTCTTCGAACCAAATAATTCTGTCTCAAATGTGATTTCCCTCTTCGCAGGCAATCCTTTATCCAAAACTTCTTTCTTAAAATCTTGAGATTCCTTCACTCCTGAGCCTGAAAAAATTTCGACATCTGTTTTTCCTAAAATTTCCTGAAAAATGTGAAATGCACAATATAGATAGGTAACTCAGAGCGACTCCAGCTAGCTAACAAAATTCTTTGAAGAAGAACAACGAAAACCCTGCCTCGATTACAACTTCTTACCTCCTCTTGCAAACGCGGAAACTGATTGTAGATAAAGCGATATCTTAAATCCTTATCCTGAAAGAAGAAATTGCTAGCAAATCAGACCTTTTAGCTAGAAATCGGCCATATGGAAGAAAGAATAGGTAGGTTTTCATCATTTTTACTGCTAATACCTGATGGCCCATAACAACAGGAGCATTTTGAAGCACAAAATGTAAGAAATTATCAGCCCTTTTCAGAATCTGTGTCAACTCCTCAACTGGTGAGGCTTGCTTTTCCAAGTTCTGTAAGCTTTCCTGTAACTTCTCCATCAGTAACTGCTCTCTGTGGACACTGGCCTCCAACAATTTCTCTAAATCCTTTGCTCGTTGTTTCCAGTATGCAACAGTGTCGAATTCGGCATCTATGTTTACTCTCTTGCTTTGAATAATGATATCGCGTTTTCTCCGAGGAATATCTTGATATAAATCAATTATTTCATCCAATATAGAAATCGGTCGTTTATCGCCACTGTATCTTTCTTCCTCAAACCGAAAAGCCTCCAATATCTCCAATTTCTTGAGCTCAACTTCCTCCCTTTGTTTGCTTAAGATGTCAAGCTCTTCTCTGAGAAGGCGGACTGCATTTGCATGCTTGTATTCCCAACGTTGAACAAGATGTGTCAACTGAGAAGAGCCTCTATCAGTGTAATTGGTCAGCTCGACGAGATGGTGGAAATCAACTATAGTTGGCTCCTCAAATATTGTAACCTCCTCTAACATATCTTGATCCCCTGCCGGCTTCTCTACATATGGTTTTGAACTATCAATATCTTCAGGCCACATTGATGGGAGGGCTTCAATGTCCATATCCTTCATTTGGTCGTTCTCCATTTCGCTGGCCATTAAAGTACTTGCATCAAATCTTCGCTTCTGTCCAGAAAAGGCTACTGAATCAAGCTACTTACGCCACTCTAGTCCCCGGAACCAGTCAAAAACTTAAACCTTTTTAAACCCTTTGCTCGCATTAGAAAAGCTTCCAAAACCATGAAATGGAAGCACTTTATTTTGACTAGAAAATTATGAATTCCTATTGGAACCTACAGAACAAAATGAATTACCAGAGGAAATCACATCCTACACTTCAGAAATAGGAAATCAAATAAGCATCTGCAAACATATCATGCAGCAAGATCATGAATTTAAAGGAGGAGCAGAAGAAGCAACAACAGCAAAATTGGATGGCTATACAAATTACAGCGAAGTCGATTGGCTATAGTAATTTAACCAAATATCAAAAAACAATTAAACTTGTTATAGAGAAAGGAGGATTCATTGATTTAAAACAGTTAACCAAACAAAAGAATTCGCTCTCCATTCTGTCAACCAAGCAAAGGAATCCTTGCATTACGTCATTAATCTATCCAAACTTGAGTAACTTTAGAAGACAACAAGTGCAAACACATGTCATTGTCAAAAACATTTCACGTACAAAGCAAAAGATCCATCATAGAAAACAATTCAAGAAATTAGGGAGCCTGCTAACCTTGGTGAATCAATGGTGATGGAATCAGCAACCAAGAAGCAAAGAAGATCAAGAATGAACACATGGGCAGACAAGAAGATGAAGGTTTAAGGGGCAAAAACTTTTTCACTGTAGATCTGATGAGAGTCTGGATACTGGTCTTAAGTACTGAGTCGTTAGTTGTCAATGAATAATTAGCCACTAACACAGAGAGGGAGAGAGAGGAGAGCATGTGAGGGGGGAAAAAGATAACAAAAAAAAATGTGGAGAGAAGAGAAGGTATAATACTAACACTATAGTTTAGCTAGTACAAGCATCAAGAAGCCATGTGCATTCGGAGGTCAAAAATATTAGAGAATTCTTTAAATTTGGACCCTTTTATTCAATCTTTAATTTGTGTAATAATTTATACAATAAAGTTTCTGTCTTTTTTTTTCTCTTTCTTCGTTTTTAAGGTCACATTCATGGCTAGAACTTAAAAAAAAAAAAAAAAGGAAATCACCAGCTTGCTCTCTCTGTTTTCTTGCTCCTGTTTCTCTGAGAGAGATATTTTATTTTTCATTATTTTTTTGGAAAGTTTTTGATCCAAGTATTTTTAAAAATGGGAAGGAAGCTCTCCCTGTTCCCCGCCTTTTACTATTCCTAGGATACGTGTTGGGGTGGCGCGTGGGTACTGCGCCAGGAAATGGGAGCTTGTATGCTGAGAATACACTCCATTAACAGGGAAGCAGCTGAAAAGTTTATGTTACATGCATCCACCATTGTTAGAAGGTTAATAATTAATTTAGTCCACAAATTAATACTCAAACGAGGGATCTGGTTTGATTTAAATAAAAAAATAAACAATATTATTTTAAATTTTTTAAAATAAAATCTTAAAAAAATATTATTTTCAATTAACCCATTTAATTTCTGAACCAAGATTTTAAACATGGATTAGTCTACCTAATCCATTGAAATTTGGGCTTTGCTTGAGTTTGTATTCTTTTGACATTGAAATTCGGGGGTCCTTGACGTGAAGATGTGACCTAACAAGACTAGATTAAACGTGTCTTTTCAATATGTTTTTAACACTCATAATGTGATTGAAATTCTCATGTCCTTTCCAATTTGATTGAATTGTTTAGCTAAAAATCTTTAAAAAAAAATAAAGAAATGGATTATGAGGAATTAAATTATACAAAAATCCAAATGGCTGCTTCCTCGAGAGAGAGAGAAAGGGAGGGATTAGGAGTCCAGGTGATTAGGAAAATCGACAGTCACAATCATTCCATGCAATATCTATTTATATATTTGTATTAAAATAAAACTTTTTTTTTAATATAAATATATCTAAACTATTAAAAATATCAGTTTAATATTTATAAATTAAATATACTATATTCAGCTAGACAAAGTTAGCAAAACAGTGTAAATTGCATTCCATAAAAATTTATATTTTTTTTATTTTTTTACTAAAAATTAAATTTTTTATATATTTTAGATCGTTTTAATATACTAATCTTAAAAATAATTTTTTAAAAAATAAAAAATATATATTATTTTCATATATTTTCATATAAAAAATACTTTAAAAAATAATAACAACTACATTTTCAAACAAATATTTATATATAAGTAATGAAGTAATTAAGATGAATATTATTAATTATGTAATCTTTATAAAAAGAACACAAAAATATATAAAAATTAAAAAATTTGAATGATTTATGTGACCAAACACATTAAATTAGATTAGTTTGAAGGCAATGGTGGGATCAATTTGTTTAATCTATTAAAAAAAAAAAAAGACAGTGCCTATAGTTTATGCTGCCATAACAACTAAGCCATTTCCTTGTCACCTTTTCTCTGGCATTTGGGCTTTGCATGTATAGCAATTCCCTATTTAGTGATCCTCATTATCAGTAAAGGCCAAAATATTTAAAAGAAAAAAATACATACTGCCAAAAATAAGAAAAGAAAAAATTATTGCTCTATTAATTAATTACAACTAATAGAAATCAGCCGCCTTTCACTGTAGATTTTACAATGTAATTTTTTTTATTGTGAAAATCTACAGTAAAAAAAAATAAATAAGTTTTAATTATAATTTTTTTTCTAATTAATTATTTTTTTAATTTAATTTTTTAATATTAAATTTTATTTATTTATTTATAATACTCTCGTAACACGGATTCTAGATTTAATGGGTTAACTTGATTTGAAAAGTTGACTCAGGATTTTTTAGTTAGTTTTTTTTTTTCAACTTTTTTCTTTAATATTAATTTGATTGAGAATTAAAATTTATAATTTATTTTATTTAGTTTTTATTATATTATGAATGAGTTTTATTGTACCCATTATCCCAAAACACTATTCATTAGAATAGCGCTTCGCTTTGTTTTTTATTTGAATTAATTTTTTTTGTTTAATTTTATTTTTTAATATTAAATTTTTTTATTTAATTATCACATTTTTATAATACTATCTTATAGTCAATCTCACATCCAGTACTTTTTAAATTTAGTATTACAGTTAAAACCACTTAAATCTAGATAAGATAAGTTTAATATTATTATTTATATTATAAATATTATTTTTAGATTAGATATTATAATTAATAAGAAGTTTTTAAATTCAGCTTTACCAAAAACTCTTGAGTTTTAGTTTTTTTATATATTTTTATATTAAAAAAATAAACCCACATCATAACAAGGTTACCTAATGATTATAAACTACATGGAATGCATTTAATAACACATGTGACTTAGTTGATTTAAAGGGATTGGCATGATTGATTCTCCATAGTATTCGATTTATCTTAAATTATAGGTTCAAGTAAAACAATAAATATTAATATACTTAGTTCATAAAAAAAAAAAAAACTCTCATATTTTAGTATAGGGTTTATTGATAATTATTTTCATTATCTAATTAATCCTCTCGAGTGTGCAGTACTCTAATACAAGTTATTTTCCCAAGCAATCCATGCAGATTGAGTCTGCTGTGATATTCCATTGATTTTTTATTATGATTTATTTTGATATTCCATTAATTAAACAATTTTCTTCTCGTTATTATTATTAATTCCCACATTTTCCAAATCGTATGGCACTCTAAATCATAGTCCAAATAAGGACAAAATAAATAAAAGAGGGAATGATGATTGGAAGGACACAGCAAGGGATCAGCCTTTTTGGTCTTCGAAAGACAATATTTTAATTTATAGCTATCTGTGTTCTCTTATTTGAACTCTAAAATACGCAATTGACACAGAACAATTTGTTGCCATCCAAAGCATGGAATCATGCGTACGTTAAGTATTCATTTGAAATTAGAATTTCCGTCAGAGAAAATATGAATAACATGATGATGATTTTTACTCCTAAGAATATATATATATATATATATATATGAATATAAAATCTTAATTCACGACTTGAATAGGCTATTTATTCATGAAAAATTACTTTAATGTAATAAAATTTAAATCCATGATAATTAATAATAATTATTCAAGGATAATATAAATTATATTTTAAAATCTGGTTTATAATTTAAATATTTAGATTGACATGATTCTTTAAAATATACTATTAGAATTTTAATAGCCAAATAGTCACAAATTTAAATTTTATTATTTTTATTTATTTTTAAAAAATAAACATAAGTTTTTATTTAAGGAATTTTATTAAAAAATAATATATATAAATTATATCTTAAAACTTCACCTAACCATTTAAATTTTTAGATTAAAATAATTTTTTAATAATATTATAAAATAAAAATTCACATTACTATCACTGAGCTAGAACTCAAGAGTAATTTTATATTAATAAATAGCATATTCTAGTAGACGATTTGATTTTAGTTCTTCAAAATCTTGTAACACAAAAGGAATTTTTAATCGAGTTAAATTACGGATGAATGTCAACTACTTACGCCTACCCTATGGTTAATTTAAAATCTCAAATAAAATAGAATTAATTAAGAGAAACCACTTTGCTTAAGCATATTTTAATCGAGTTGCTAGCAAGCAACTCCACCTGATTATTAAATAATTGAATCCCCTTTTTATGGAATAAATTAATTAAACCCCTTTAATGATCATAAAGAAAGGATGGTGAAAGTGAGATTAGTGACACTGATAGATTAATTAATCAGACATAAAAGAGATCAAAGATGATTGGTTGAGACAGCATCCTCAATACATGGATTAGTTAAACTATAAAAAGAAATTTTGGTAAACGTGGCGCAGTCCCTTTCCCTGTGTTCATCAAATATGGCAATAATTATTTTATTTTTTTAGAGCCGCTGCTAATTAAATCATAATGGTATAATTAACTACAGAAACCGACACCAATGTGATTGGCTCTCATACCTACCGACCTTGAAGAACTACGTGTCACTTTCATGCAATTCAGGATTTGTTTGTGAAGTTTTTCCACAGGTTCACACTGGCATTTCATGTATTCTTGCCTGGTGTTGATGTGATGTGGAGATACAATAAATTATATGACCTAATGCATTCAAAGTTTAAACTATATTTATTAAATCTAGTTTGGAGATTGAAAAAAAAATCGCCAAGCTATTAAATTAATTGTGATTAATAATTTTATTGAAATAATATTATTTTATTTTAAAAAATTAGTATTAACTTTTTAGATTTAATTTGATCGGGTCAACAAAACCATTAAAATATAAAAATAAATCAATTAAGTTTTATTAAATTGATATATTTTTTAATTCAATTTAAAACTTGGCTTCATTCAAGTGTTGGATTATATATTTTTTGTATTAATTTATTTTGTTAGACTGAGTTTAATAATTATTTTTTGAATTTAAAATTTAAATAATAAGTATAACTTTAATTTAATGAGTATTGATAACTTTGACTTTAATGCATGTTTAGTATAGAAACACCCCCCCCCCCCCCACACACACACACAAAATGAGGTTAATTTCGCATAATTAATCAAGAGTTGTATGCTTTGCCATCACATGTCCATAATTCTATTTAGGGTTGGAGGAATAAGACACATGTCCTCTTGATTTTTCTTCTTCATGGTCGGCATCATGCTAAACTGATTAAGATATTGATTCTCAACATGACCTTGTAAATTAAGGGTGTTAATAATATTTAGAAGTATATTAAAATAATATTTTTTATATATATTTTGAAAATTATTTTTATTATTAGTACATGAAAACAATTTAAAAATATAAAAAAAATATATAAAAAATACTTCTTTAAAAAAGACCGTTCCAAACTCCTTTCCTAATAGCTTGGAAGATCCCAGCGCACAGCATTAAACTATAGGATAGTTCCCTATTCCATTTTCAGAAACCCTAGCAGTTTAATATTGATGCTACAGTCCACTTAAGAAATAGCCTTTGCAGGTAGCTACTAGCTACTAGCTAAATGCATTGCTCAGCAAATTACAGATACGAGGAGCAAGGGTTGCAAAGTGGATTAACAACAATCACTAATCATTGATTATCAAAAAGAAATCCGGGAACACTCAAAGGGTAATTGCATGGATCATCATGGGTTTTGGGAGTCCTGACATGGCTCATGCTGGACCTCGTAATTCTGTGCCTGGTGTGGCGAATGTCAATTGGGTGTGCTAAAATTAACCATAGCTGACGCATCTGCCTGGGCTAGTGTGCAAGTCCAAACGAATACTATACTTTTGCTTGCGTTCATCATCTGGGATTGGAGTCTTCAATCAATTTGCTGGTGCAGTGAATAAAAAGATAAAATTATGAAGACTGGAATTAAAGAAATATTCATCACGAGGAGGCAGTACAGATGTGTTTGAGTTGGGATGCTGACCCACATGCTTCCTTGTAGTAAGTATTTATTTTTTATTATTATTGCTATTGTGGACAGCCGACCCACCACCATTATCTCTCAATCATAATAGACAAAGTGCTCGCTGATGCAAGAACTCCATACATTTGTTTCTTTTTTTAATCAATACTAAAATGCAAGAATCCCTTGGATTTGAAAAGCTGTAGTTTATCTCCTAGAGACTCGGCAGTATTCTGCTTTGGTCCTTGTAGTTTAGTTTTTTTAATATTGATGTTGAAATCAAAGTACAAGAGTACTTTTTTATTATTATCTTTTGAGTTTTTAAAGAATTGTTGTGAGCTAACATGATGTATATAGAAGCTTGGAAAAAAAGAAGAGAGAAAGCGTTGAAAAAAACACAAAGAAAGAAAGAAAACAAAGGAAATGATTCTCCATTGGGCTTTTGTTAGCTAGTTAACTGCGAGGTTAGAATATATTGCGGTTGTATTTTCAAGTTATTTTTATTTAAAAATATATTAAAATAATATATTTTTTATTTTTTAATGTAGTTTTGAAATGTTGCATCAAAATGATTTAAGAGCATAAAAAATTAATATTCAGACCAAAAGCTTTAGAAAGAAGATTTGAAGCTTTTTCCAAAGTATAAAATTATGATTGCAAAACCTAAACTATACTGATTGGAGAACATTTGCACCGTGTTCTTGAAAAATGCAATTTTTTTTTGTTAAAAATTATTTTTTTATATATTTTGAATTATTTTAATATACTGATCATAAAAATAATTTTTAAAAAATAAAAAATATTATTTTAATATATTTTAATATAAAAAACATATTAAAAAATAATTATAACCACACACTTAAATAAACAGTATAGAATCTAAAAGTTTTTACTTTTAAAAAGTTTAAGTGGGCCCTATATAGAAAAATGTGGGCCTTCTTTAAAGAAAAAAAATAAAGTGGGTTTAGATTAAATGGAGGGGCAACATACGAAGAATAGTTATTAAATCTAATCGGGGTTTAACCTGGTTAAGGGATTGGATCTCTGATTTCATGGATTAATTTAGGTTAATTTGAGTCAATTTAAAAAAATTAAAAAAAATTAAAAGTTTTAATATTTTATATAAAAAAATAAAAAAATCAATGTAAATATAAGTTATATATATTAATAATAAAGTTTAAAAAAATATTTTAAATTTTTTTTATTCCACATGAAAAAATATTATGTGAAGTTTTTAAGTTGAAGCATTTAAATAAAAAAAAATTCTTATCCAATATTAAAAAAACATAATATTTTTCTTGTGAACATATAGTATATATATTAATGGGTTACAAATCACACATTAAAAAAAGATAATTTTTTTCTTGGAAACACAGAGTATATATATTAATGTATTTCAAATCCTACATTGAAAAAAATAATTTTTTTTAAAATATAAAATATATATACTGATGAGTTTTCAATACCGCATTGAAAAAAAACAACTTTTTTTTTAAGAACATAGAATATATATATTAATGAATTTTAAATTTCATATTAAAAGATACTATATTATCATTTTAAGTTGAAATATTTAAGCTAATAAGTTTTTCATTTTATATTGAAAAAATATATTTTTTTTCTTGGAAATATATAATATATATACTAATAAATTTCAAATTCAATATTTAAAAAAGAAAAAAAACATTAGATGTTACCTGGATCACAAATTAATCTACCAAATCAACTGGATTTCTAGTTTATTATACTAACCAGTCTTTTAATAAATTAAAATTGATTCAGTTCCTGAATCAGTGAAATTCTTAGCTAATCCATCAAGCCAATCCAAGATTAATAACACTGGCGAAGTATCCATTTAAGAGAGAAAAAGTAAGACTGATGTGTTCATGTTACCATGGGGCAGCTCCACCTTTATAATCGAATACATCCATCACACACCATGTGATGCATCATTATTATGCAAATGAAACCAAACTTTACAACATTGCAAAAAGAGGATGCCCTTTATTCAAGTTAATAGTAAGATAATCTATGTGATGATTGATCTCAATTTTAACGATAGGGATTTTATTTTATCATTTTTGTTATATTAAATATAATTTTGATCACCGGATTAATCTAAAATAATATTATTCAAAATTATTTTTAAAAAAGTTAAAATAACATGGTTTTAAAAAAATTAAAAATTTAAATAAAATCTTGATTGGGTTATGAATTAACCCAACTAGTTAATTTTCATTCAATTTAGAGGGTATTTAATAGTGTAATTAATTTTTAAAGTATTTTTATATAAAAATACATCAAAATATTTTTTAAAAAAAATTTATTTTTGACATCAACATATCAAAACAATCTAGAAATATAAAAAAAATTATTTAAAATAAAATAAAAATATTTATTTTTCAAAAATATTTTTAAAATGTAAAAATAAATAAAATTTTAATTTATTATTTAGATGGTTTATAATGCTACTATGGTCAGAGGATAGCCAAATCATGGAGTCAAAAAAAATATGTAAATCCAAAGAGGATGGGAATAAAAGAAGTAGAAGAAAGTACATTTATCAATCATGCATGGATGTTCTTGCGTCATTTACCACTTATATATTTGGATCATAAAAAATGGTTTGCAAATTGCAACGTTGTTGCCAAAACATAATTCAATATAAATTAGTGTGTAAAAATCCCTTGAACCCCGGAAGCGCCATACCATGAAAGATTATGATCTTGTCATCTTGACAACTCCATGACAAAAGAAATGTCCACCCACATGAACCCTACATTTCCACTCCTTGTAGGACATCCATGTTGATTTGATATGGCTTTTCTCAGTATTCTCTTCTTGTAATTTAGTGTTTGTACCTATGGCTAGTGACATATATATACACTTAGAAAAAAAAAAGAAAACAAAATTTGATCTGTTATAACAAAAAATAAAATTAAAAACTATCTAAGATTTCTTATTACATTATAATTTAATATAATTTAATGCTATCAATCTTAAGATGTCATTTCCTGTATAAATGCTGAGTGCTGATGAATGGTTAGTAAATCATGTTTATAGTTTCTGGTTTCGAAAAAAACTAGCTAATTTTCTGCTGGAAAGAACATTACATCTATGTCGAAAGAGTTTTCTTCGTAGCTATGATCAGAAGATATGATAGAGGACCCATTAAAACATCAGGGGGCTAGAAGGGTTCTTGATCGAGCATTATGTTTAGCATTTTAGGGCACATAATATAAATGAGTAGTGGACAACACCACTCCGGGATTTCTTGCTTAGCTTTCCGATAGCTAGGGTTTCTTTTCTAGCTAGCATGATAATTAAGTAATTGCATGTCACTTTCGTTTGTAGATAGTATATTGTACTTGATTTGGTTCTTACTAGGTAAAACCAGGAGCTTCGAACAAAAGGATTGCTTGCTGATAAAAACAGTTTCATATCTCTGTGCATCTCACAATCCTAAAATCTATGTAGCTACTAGCCTTTTCTGTTCCTTTTCTCCTTCTTTCTGCACCTACTCACGATCAGACAAAATATTGCTTGATCATAAAAGCACCACATATCTTACTTTCCATAGTCTATGATAGCTATTTTAAGCCCTTTTCTCCTTCCTCAACCTGCCCAAACCAACAGTCCAATTCTTCGCAGTGAAAACCATGAACTTATTGAAGTGTTAAATAAATTCCCCGTCCTCGAAGAACCAATAAAAAACTAAACGATTTCGACAAGATTTATTTAAATTTCTCCTCTTGATTTACAAACAAGTCTGCGCTGGGCTTTTTACATGATTCATTAACTGAGTACTCAAAACTATCCAACTTTCTCACTTGGGTTACGATAGCCATTTGCATGTTTTGAGTTGGGATGTAATTACGAAAGCATGCATGTTCTTTCATTACTGGATATAGCTAAACTAGTCATGGCTCACATGGCTAAGCCCATGTTATGTCTATTCCAAAATCTTCATGGTCTGATACCTTTCTAAGCCTATCAACTAAATGCTTTCAAAAAAAATAAAGCCCAGCAACTAGTTTGTAGCTTTGCCCAATATGATATTGTTTGTCTTTTCTCAATTTCTTTCCTCAAAACTCTTCGATTTCTTCCCTTTTTTTGGTGGGCATGGAGATCTATCACTGTATATTGACAAAACCAAAAAAACATTTTCTTATAAGGACATAGTGACAATAATTTGAAAAGGTTAACTGGTTTGTCCTAGATTTAATCACTTCAACAGATTATTACCTAACCAAGCAGAGATTATTTCCATGCAAGCCCCTCCCCTCCATAAGTACGCAGTCATTCACGCTAGTCGCTTCTCTCAGTAGCACCAGACCTCGCACTTCTAAGTTGAAGACAGTCGACTAGAAGCAAAGCCTAGAAGGGAATAGAAAATATTCAGTATTTTCTTTCTTTTCTTTTCAGCTAAGAAACTCATTTTTGTCAGGTTTAAAAACAAAAATGAAATGAAGATTAAAAAAGTCAACACTTTTGCTTTAGAAAAGAAAATCTATTTAAGTTAATAAAACAAACAACAACAACTTCTAATTTATCAGCTTATCTATTTTAAAGAAAAAATACGAAAGCTAAACGGTAAAAATCTTGACTAGTATATTAATGCATGCAAAAAACAACAGTAATAAAAAGGAAAGTGTAGATGCATGTCGGTGGAATAACAATGGATCTGAATTGGATACTGCAAATTTATTTTCACTGTCTTTGTAATAGGTTTAGGTTCGTTACACCTCGTTAAGAACACGGCGTCGAAGTATTTCGAAGTCGACGCCAATTTGGAAGCGGCTGAGAGTACCACACTGTTACTGATCCATGTATTGTTAATCAGGCAATGGAAGCTGAAGAGGGTTACTGTCGTTGTGTTAATCGTGGCAGTTTTGGGATTAAAAGGTGTTCTCGAAGCAAATCTGTGATGTATTGGCAAGAATTTCCATTTTGGGAGGTTTTTGATTGCTGGGTTCTCTGTTTTGGATTCTTTTGATGTTGGAAAATAATGGGTTTTTGTTGTTTTTTGGTAATTTTGTATGGTTTTGTAGCTAAATTAGTGAATGAATGTTCAAGGAGAAGCATGCCAAATGACGGATCCATACTTTGCTTCTTCCAGTTTTCTAGCACCATGTTCGGGTGGGAGGACGTGACATCTAGAGGTAGGATGACTTGCAAGGAATTAAAGAATTCAAAGATCTTGTATCTAAATTTAACGGTACAAAACCCAATGAAAAGTGAATTAAAAAAAAACACTCGCAAAGATTTTATGTTATTTTTTTTTATAATTTTTTTAAACTGCCGTATAAATTCTTTAGTATTTTATATTGATGTAATTTATATTATTTTGAGTATAATAAAATTAAAAGTATTACAAAGATAAAAAAATATTCTTCTCAATAAAAAAATAAGACTATTAAATTATAAATGTATTATGAATTTTTCAAGTCAAATATTCATAATTTTTTATTTTTAATACTTCCAAGAGATATATTTTCACAATATATCTTTTTAAAATATCATTATACCTTCTCGCTTTATAAAATTATTAACTGAAACATAAAAGAGTTCCCGCATTCATCAAAAAGTATTTTTTGCGAGTACTAGCTACTCGTTACTTTGATTTATTAGGCACCAACTAATACTTGCTATCAACTATTAACCACTTGAGTTTTTCATATCAAGCCACCAGATATATTAGCCAGGGAGAATAAATCAAATTGAACTAAAAAATCAACTATCTAATATATCAATCTTATCATAAGCATCTTGAATTTTAGAACTCATTAATTAGTGTTGTCTATGAAAAACTAATAAAAAAATAGTCGATTTCTAGAATTTATTTTTAATGTTTCCAGGTCATTTCATAATACACAACTAAGATATATTTTGGTTAAGATGTAGAATAATTATACATGATACCACAAATATTTCTACTCAATCCAACCTTCAATAACTTACCAGTTAAATATAACTCCTCACTCAAACTATTTTGAAAACCTAATGGCAAAATCAGATCTTGCCACCCTTAATAAATCTTGACTTCCTTAGTAACATATAATGCCCTAAGCTAGTCATGACTCGCATGATTAAAATCATCTCATGTCTATTTAGCCTACCAAGATTTTCTTGATCTCACACCTATTAAACCTAGTAAGTAGTTTTTAGCTTTGCTTAATATGATATTTGTCATTTCTTAATTTTTTCCCACAAAACTCTTCATTGTCTTATTTTTTCGTGGCAATTGACATCTATTATTGTATATTGACAATTTTATTTTTTATAATGACATATTAATGATAATTTAAAAAAGATAACAGGAATATTTAAACAATCATCCTTTTAAAAAACAAAAAAGACTTTTATGTTGTCCTACTTAACATGGTTTCACAAAGAAAAATGAAATTGACTTTTATTATTTTTATGAGTTTTAAAGAAAATACTAATGAAATATGCATAAACATACATGAAAAATTCATATACCAACAAGTCAATCAATTAATTATCTTGCCTCAACTCAACTAAAATCTATAATAAATTTTTTTTATCATAATATATTTTTTCAATTACATTACTATAAATCAAATCTGGTTATACTAACTAAACTCGATTTAATTAACATAAAAAACTTTGTGATTTTAATAAAAATGATTTATTTGAGTTGATTTAAAAAATTCAATTTTTGTTTTGGGTTAGTTTATGAATGAAATGTGGCAACTATAATTGAAACACATGTTCTTGCATGAGACCATGATTTTACAAGTAATTCCCTTTAAACATATCATAGTTAGCATAATTAAAATTAAATAAACTCATTAAATCCCATCTAATTCAATTGCAATTGAGCCATTTGATTCAATTGTAATTGATTTATGTTTTAGTAGTTTTAAGTTGATGATTTTTAACATAAAATGGAAAAAGCATGCTACTACTATTTTCGGATCTAAAAGTATTTACAATTTGGTAGGTTTTAATCCAAAAGCATTTTAAATTGCCACATTAAAAATAATTGAGCTGTATAATGATTTTACAATTAAACTTGCATTGTGCACTCTCTTGTAAATTATTATGGATTGAAATACTACATTTTTTCTAAGCTTTTAATTTGATCCTAGCATATTTTTTTTTTTATAATTAAGTCATTTGAACCTAAATTAATAACTAATCACCTCTTTTTTAAAAAGTGGGTGAAATTGAAACACAAAGGATAATTCGAAAAGAATAGAAAAAATAACTGATCACATCTTTGAATTTTGTCTAGAAATTTAATTAGTTCTCTATCTTTTTAGTTAATAAGTGATTGATCTCTTTAGTTGTCAAGAATTCTATTTTGGTAACAAATATTATTTTCCAATCTTTTTTTATAAGATCAGAGGTAAACACTCACTAGAATCCAAAGTAGAGAGAGAAAGTCTTCATTGATATCTATTTTAACCATCAAAATAGTTAAAATTGATGTCAACGAGATTTATTTGATAAGTAAAGTGTTTTGAGTCATAATATTTTTTTAAAAATCAAATCTAAGTCGAGAATGAGAAATTTTATTCAGATACATTTATGATTTAAATCCTTTTTTTGATTCATTAAGTTGATATGTTGGTGTGTTGATGTTTTAAGAATGATTTTGGGTTAAAATGAGTTGAAATATTTTTTTTTATAAAAAACATATAGAGCTAATTTTGTGGTCACCATGGTAATGGCCAGATTCTAGATTGCCACAACGATGATATATCATCTATCTATTTTTCTATATATAAAAAATAAAAACAAACAAAATATTGTCTATCCTTCTAAATAATAAAAAAAATTACAGGCCCAGGCATGCGATCCTGGACTTGAATGTCTAGGCTTATCTTTTGACAAGCCTAGGACGTTGGTCTATGAGCTCACATCACTAGACTATTGTTCAACTCTTTAAGTTTTTTTTAAGTATATTTAGGTTAATTATAGATTTATATAAAAAATATATTAAATCTAGTTAAGTTCATAATTCAATTCATAAATTTGGAAGGTTAAGTCACAATGTCTGGTTTATTTTTTTAGTTCATTTTTTATCTTTAAATTCAAAACCCTTTGTTATTAATGATCTATTTTTCATTTAACTTACAAAAAAAAAAACAAATTGACTCTTTGTTATCAATAATTTACTTTTGTTATCTTAGTCTCGTACATCTGTTATAATTTTTTTAAAAGATATTTCATGTATTTTTTCATGTGCTTTATTATCATATAAATTTATTAAATGAAAAATAATTTTCGAGATAAAAAAAGTTATTGAATCCACTGACGTATATGATTTGCATTGCAAGATTGGTTAATTAACTAACTTCACATGTTTTTTTTTTAAATTGTTCTATTTTTTTAATAATTTTATCTTTTAATATTGAGTTAGTTGACTATTTAGTTTTTCAATTTATATTTTTTAAGATTATCTTTTTAAGTTTTGCTTATCAATCCAAATTAATCTATATAGACTAGTGTGTTTTTAACTTAATAATATATTAAAAATATCATTTAATATGTAGTTGTTTTTAAATTCATGGTTAAAATCTATTTTTTTTTAAATATATTAGTTTACTTTTAATTTTTTTTTCACTCTAATCTTGATTCGAGCATAGCCCACGCCAATAGACCCTTCTCCTTTTCTCTTATTTTTTCACCCGCGGGGGCGCAGACACACTAAACTACAAATTGATATTTTTCATTGAGTGGTTAAAACTACATCATCAAAAACTACCTAATCATCATTTCTCTCGCACACACGGTTACCAATTTCAGCTAATCATCATTTCTGCCATAGCTATCCCAGGCAAGCATCTCTTGTAAAAGGGCTAGCGCGGATTGATTCCCCAACCTGACCAAGCGGTGTTGATTTATCCATATTTATCAAATCTTATCTGGAATTTATTAACTAGATTGATTATTCTAGATCCTTTTAGATTAATTTATTTAAAAAAATTAAAATAATACCATTTTGAATAAAATAATTAAAAAAAAAACAAAATAGGAGGTTTTTACTGATTACACACCATTATCAAACATATATATATATATATATATATATATATATATATATATATATATATATATATATATATATATATATATATAAAAGGCAGCCTTCCTCACTTGTCACTTCTTTCATATAGTTAAAAGACATTCGACTAAAGGCATAGCTTAGAAGGGAAGAAAGGGGAAAAAACCAGTGCTTTCTTTCTTTTCGTTCCAGCTAAGTAACTCATCTTTGTCAAGTTCCCAAAAAAAAAAAAAAAAAAAATCTCAACAAATACATTTTCATCGTTTTTGGATTTAGATTTATTTAGAATATGCTAATCTAGATTATCTCAATTGTTAGTATTTCAAACTTGTATTTCAATAGAGGATGATTGTTTATGTGCTATAATATTAGCACACATTACATGAAAATACTCTTATTGTAAAGAATTTTCATTTGTGGTATATTTAAAAATATTTAATTAATTAATACATACCATAATTTTTCACAAATCCCACTAAAAATTCTCTTAAAATATTGTTTAAAAATAAGTCATAATACATAGCTTTAATAAATCAATCTTTTTAAAATGTAACTATAAAAATGACTACAATATTGAACATATTTTAAAAGCATATTTGAAATTACGGTAAATTATGCTATTTTTTTAATTATAATTATACAAATTATAACAATATTAATTATACACTAATAACCCATTTGACACCGCAACGATTAGCCGCGATATAAGATAATTAGTAACAAATAAGGCTAATTACTAGCAAATAAGGCGATAACAAACGTACCCGAAGGCTAATTACTAGCAAATAATTAACTACCCTGCTAATCAACCTCCCTTATTTCCATGCAAAAGAAAAAAAAAAAAAAAATCCCCAAATCCCTCACACCGAAAGGGAATTAAAAAAACCCTAATAAAACACGAAACTCCAAATACAGAAGGAAACACACCCTTTCTCTCCTCTCAAAATACCCAATTTCCATGTAAAAAAATTAAAAAAAAAAGAAAAAAAAATCATCGATTAATGCATGCGAAAAAGAATAAGAATAAAAAGGAAAGTGTAGATGCATGTCGGTGGAATAACAGTGGATCTGAATTGGTTACTACAATTTATTTTCACTGTCTTTGTAATAGGTTTAGGTTTGTTACACCTCGTTAAGAACACGGCGTCGAAGTATTTCGAAGTCGACGCCAATTTCGAAGCGGCTGAGAGTAACCAAACTGTTATTGATCCAAGTATTGTTAACCAGGCAATGGAAGCTGAAGAGGATTCTCTTAGTTGTGTTAATTGTGGCAATTCGGGGTCTAAAAAGTGTTCTCGTTGCAAATCTGTGAGATATTGGTAAGTATTTGCTATTTTTTTGGGCTCTTGATTGTTGGGTTTTCTGTTTTGGATTCTTTTGATATTGGAAAATAATGGGTTTTTGTTGTTATTTTGGTGGTTTTATATGGTTTTACTGGTTTTGTAGGGTAATTAATTGTGTGGTACACAATTAGCTTCTTTATGTTTTCTTGTTGCTTAATTGAAGTTATGGTTCCTTTTTTAAGGTTTTTTAAGGGTTTTTGAGGTTTCTTGTTTTCTGGGTCTTGGTCAAATAGCAATCTTGTTTTGTTTCTTATGATTTTGAGAATTAATGGGTTTATGTTGTTTTTTCGGTTTTGAAGCTAAAACTGTGATTTGAAGGGTAAATAACTGCATGGCTCGATTTGTTTCTTAATGTTTTGTTGTTGCTTAATTGTAGTTATGGTTCTTTTTTGGTGGTTTTTGAGGGTTCTTGTTTTCGGGGTAAAAATGCTATCGCTTTTTTGTTTTTGTTGGTTAATTGTATATCTTTTATTGTTTTGGTGGCCAAATTAGTGATAGGAGGGGCATTTGGAATTGATTAAGTTTTTATAGTGGTGAAGGTGCTCTCTTACATCTGGAAATTATCAGGGTTTTTCTTGTTCTGCTGGTTTTTGTAGGTTATTTATGTATGGCTTAAATGGATGTGTGCTTAAATTAGTAATTGTCGGGTAATTTAATTGTATTAGAATGAATGGAGTCTTTGTTAATATTGGTTACTAAAGCTTATAGGTGATTTTTTTTGGGGTTCATAAAACTGTGATTTCTGTGTGCTGAATGAATAGGTTTAGCTTAATTAGTGATCAGAAGGGCAAGTAGTGAACTTCATTGTGCTAGACGGTTTGGCTTAATTATGCATGTTTTAGCTTAATCAGTTATTAGAGAGTAATGATCTAGCTTGTGCTAGATGGTTTGTTGGTAGAAATGCAATCTTTTTGTTTTGAAGATGGTTTTTGAATTTGGGAATTTTGCGTTTGTGTAGTTCTTTTGGTTTTGTGAGCTTGTTCATTTATGGTTTTTGGTTTAACAGCTTAATTGGTGATTTGTAAGTAATTAATTGTATTATGAGTGTTGTTGGTGTTTTTTTTTTTAAATCTGTGGGGAGAGGGTGGAGGTTTTATGGTTTGGTTAAAAATGTGTTATGTTGTGTTTAAGGTTGTTTCTTATGCTTAGAAACTGCTGGGTTCATCCTGTTCTTTGGTTTTGTGCCTTAACCATTTATGATGTAATTGGTTTGCAATCTTAATTAGCGATTTTAGGGTAATTGATGGACTGCTGCTAGCTGCTCATAGATGAGTTATTTCAAGAAGATAATATTTCTAGCGATTGGAGACAGCATTGGAAGTATAAATAGTAGTTTATGATATAATAATCTATTTCTTTTTAATGATTTGACGATGAAGGTTTAATTACCTGTTTTGTGTTTTTATCTTTCCTCATAATTGGTCATGTGTTTTTGTACTGCCTTCTACATCTAGGATTTTTAGGTCTTTTTTTAAGTTTTTATTTTTGATGCATTAATTTGTTTTTTTTTTGGTTTGCCTATCCTTTTCAGTGAGATTTAAGTTTAATATGTGGGTTTTAGGTGCATATTTCTTTCTTTTTTCAGCATCATAAATTATACAACTCTTCTTTTTGCCTTTGCCCCAGCTCACAGGGATGCCAAAAAGCACACTGGAAAGCAGGCCATAAGTTAAAATGCAAGGATTTCAAAGCAAACTCATCACAAACAGTAAAATCAAACTTTGGTTTTCAACCTTCAGGTGGTGGGAGCAAAAGGTTTTCTAGCATTGCACTTGTTCCTGCCAGTGGAGGTTCTAACTCTAAGCCTATAAAGAAGCCAGGAAAGGTATATGTTTTAACCTTTTTTCATTTAGTTGTTTATTTAGATTATTTAGTGAATTCTTGTTCTGCAATGTGAAAACATTAACATGCACTTCTATTCAAGGTTCTTTTCCCGTATGATGAATTCATCAAACTTTACAACTCAGACAAACCCAGATTCCCTCCCTGTGGGCTCTTAAATTGTGGAAACAGGTATGTGTTTGTGATCCTCACACCCCTTTATTTGTTCATTTGAGCAAAAACTATGCATGGGCACAGACGTAAACATTTGTTAGTTGTGTTATATTTTTCACCTGGGCACATATTCTTTTTTATTCAATTTTCCTTTTCTTTTGCTGCACAGTTGCTTTGCCAATGTGGTTCTGCAATGTCTCACTTACACTAGGCCACTTGTTGCCTACTTGTTGGAGAAAGGTCATCAAAGAGAATGTAAGTTCAGAAATTGTAATTATATATGGCCCCTTTGTCCTCCTTTCTGGGGCTGGTTTGGACAATTCTTCCCTCACAATTTTTCATCTTTGCTTTGCAGGTAGACATAATGATTGGTGTTTTCTTTGTGAATTTCAGTCCCATGTTGAAAGAGCTAGCCAAAATGCACTTCCTTTTTCACCGATGAATATTCTGTCTCGGTTACGCAATATTGGTGGTAATCTTGGCTATGGAAGACAGGAGGATGCTCATGAGTTCATGAGGTTCTGTTTACTGGCCTGCCAACTCGCTTACATATTTTCTACCCATGTTTCATCTGGTTTGCATATTTTCTACCCATGTTCTTTTCTTAGATAAATATCCCCCACCCCAAAACACAGTCACACTCCAAATATAATAACAGGGAAGGATAAGTTGAAGAAAGTGATTGACTGGAGAATAAGTTGTGGTTGTGTTTGATGCTATGCCCGGTTCAATATTGTAAGCTTTTTTCTGTCTTTTCTGCAGGGTTGCTATTGATACAATGCAATCAGTTTGCCTTGATGAATTTGGTGGAGAAAAAGCTGTCGAACCTGCCTCCCAAGAGACTACAATAATTCAACACATATTTGGGGGTCGCCTCCAATCTCAGGTCATGCATCCTGTTATACCGAAGCTGTTTGATTTTGTTCTTGTTTGTGAAAACTCCTTTTCTTCAGCTTGTATATACTGTATTGAATTCCACTGTCATGACATTATCCAGAGCTTGTCATCCTTTTCTGTCATTAGTCATTACAGATTGTAAAATAAATAAATAAATATATATATATTGAAGTTGATGGACCCTTGAACTGAGCTGTTCTCTAGAAGTCTGATATCTGGTGCTGGTTGACATGAAACAAAAAATGGCATTCACTTTTCTGCCCCTGTTTTATACAGGAATCACATGCAAGGAGAAAAGCTAAATGCCAATTTAGAAGTGGCTTAGAAATGTTTGCTTATCTCGATCACACCTTCTTCTACTTATTTAAAATGAAGAAAATAAAAGAAGTTTTGCATCTGAAAGACTTAACAGAGCAGAAATACCAATGCCCTCGATGAGGTTTCCCATGTACAGTAGATAGAAATAAATCCAGAGGATGTGGGAAAACTATCAGGCACTTTGATCCTTTTCTTTGTTCGAAATGTCTTTTAGAAAACTTCTGGCACTATTCTAGTAAATGCATATACTGTTTTTCTTCTTGTTAGCAGGCTTCTCACTTAGAATTGTCTAGCATGAGGAAGATTGTTTAGCAATGTGATAAATCATTCCTTGTTGTTCTGGCATATATGCAAATATGGTTTTCTTTTATTGAAACTTTCTAAAATGATTGGACTAGTCCTATCTTTAGATTGGGATGCTGTCCTAACATGCTTCGTCTTCTTTAGGTGACATGTACAAAGTGTGAAAAGATTTCAAATCAGTTTGAGAACATGATGGATTTAACTGTTGAGATTCATGGTGATGCTGAATCCTTGGAGGAATGCCTCAATCAATTCACAGACGAAGAAGGGCTCGATGGAGAAAATATGTACAAATGTGATGGGTATGGCTGCTTAATCCTGTGATTTCTGAATCCCAAAAGCTTAAATCATTTACTTAATCGTTTGCATTTCTTCACCATGTTTGTTTCATTCTGCACACGATCTTTATTTATTTATTTTCTATTTTTTTATTTGGCATCTTTCTTTTAAGTGACTGACTAGGAGTTCTGTCCTCTTGGATTCTTCCACCCTTGTTATAACTCTACTAGTAATTTTAAATTGTGATGAAATTTGATGGAGGTGGCTGCAATTGAAATATGAATTTTGGTATGGCTTAGACTGCATGGAAGAAGCATGTGCATCTATCTTGCCCCAGCCTGTTTGGGATGTGAGTCTTGAGGAGTTCCCTGGATGGTGATGGGGTTTGTTGGTTTCAGCAAATGTTTCTTCCCTTGCATTTTGAGAAAAGATAGGCAGCTAGATGGTAGATGCTGAATTCAGTCAAGTAGTGTGTTATTTTTCTTCCTAGTCATTCTTTGGTTTGGTATTATAAATATTCTCTTAAAGAAGGGAAAAAATGTGCTCATCGGTTAATTCATCTTCATTTCTGCTCTGGCACAATTAACACAGACATTACAATTGCCTCACTAAATGTTCAATGTAATCCACTCACCGTGGCCAAATATGGTTTCTGTAGATGTGTAGAATGAAACTGACTTCTTAGTTGCAAGGATGTGGTCTCTAAATATCTGCTCAAATATGGCCCTAGATCAGACAGAATGAAAGGATGATTTGTTAAGGTTTAATAATCCAACTCCAGATAGTTTGGCATGAAGTCTTGATGGTTTAATAATTGAAAGTGAATTATGTCTTGTCATGGAATCTTTCCTTTTTTTCATGCAAATTTTCCAATATAGTTGGAGCCCAGCAGAATTTAATAGAACAAGGATAGCAGTGGAATGGATCACAAGTCTGCACTTAATATCTTTAGCCGTGTGCATCTGCTTTGATTAAGGTACAATTTTATACTGATTATAGGTGCAATGACTATGTCAAGGCATGGAAGCGTCTTACCATTCAACGAGCTCCGAATGTTCTTACAATTGCGTTAAAGAGATTCCAGGTCAGATTTGTATACATTCTATGGTTACAGATATCTCCATTACCTTTCTGAATCTAAACTACCTTTTCTATGAAAATTCATCAAGTTTGTGATATTCTAGTTCTATAGTTTTTTTATATATTCTGAAATTGTATGTGGACATACCTTTGCAGAGTGGGAGGTTTGGTAAACTTAACAAAAGGGTAACTTTTCCTGAGACTTTAGATCTGAGCCCCTACATGAGTGAAAAGGGAGATGGTGCAGATGTTTACAAGCTTTATGCAGTTGTTGTCCATGTTGACATGCTAAATGCATCATTTTTTGGTCATTACATCTGCTACACCAAGGATTTCCGTGGAAACTGGCACAGAATTGATGACTCTAAGGTATATACTCACTCACTCTGTGTGTGTGAGTGTGCAGGCACATGCTTTATGCTCTTCTAAATTGATCTATTAACCGTAACTTGTGAGGATTGGCAGCCTATTCTTTTTAAAATCATAATGTGAAACTTTCTTGCTTGTTTATTTAAGTCTAGTGTAAGAAATGATTTCCTGCTTTATAATATTGCTATGCCATCATTATTACAGCAAAGCAAGACAGTTAAGATGTTGCGATCTGCTTGGACTTGTTTTCCTCTAACTGTGGTTTTGGCTTTTCTCAGGTTTCTAGTGTTGAATTGGATGAGGTGCTTTCTCAGGGAGCCTATATGCTTTTATACAGCAGGTATACAGTTTAATGCCTGATGGTTATTTATGGCTTCTGCCACATTTGCTTTGCTTATATATAGTATTTAGCTTGCTATAGCCCAGTTGTTGGCAAAGTAGATAATCCGGAGTTCATAGCCATGCGTCCATTTTAAAACCATGGCATCAAAACTTGATGGTATTAGAACTTCAGGAAAATACAAGCGTAAAAGGCGGATTCTAATTCTTAATTTATGTTAAAGGAATGTTGAAATTTTTTGTTTCCTTGTTGGAAACATTTATTTAAGCTTCATGACATTTGTGATGGAAGAATTGTACAGCAGAATGATTCTGCGATCTGTTGATCTGAATTGGGGCATTCAAGCATCTTATGTTCAAATGCAGTACTGTTTTTATCTGTAAATGCTTTCTGGTTGTGCTCTAAAGACTATATTTGCTTGATGTTGGGCAGGGTTTCTGTTCGACCATCATGTCTCAGAACCATTGAGTCCTCAAAGGAGCAGCAATCAATCGTGAAAGTAGAATTAGACTCCTGCACAGAGAAACCAGCTGTACACCTTTCACCAATGGAGTCAACGGATGCCACAAGTTCTGGGTTCCTAGCACCTGCTTCTGAAAGTAGCAATTCTGAATTTGGAAGTGCATGTCATGAGGATGCTGTGGTAAAGTTTGAGTCAAGCACAGCAGTTTCAAATGGTGTTTCATGCTGTGAAAATGAGTCACCATCTAAAGCTGACATGAAAGACCCAGAAGATTCAGGGGTTAATCATAATTCTGAGTTATCTTCATCTGCTATGGAGGAGGATCCTAGGGACATACCAGTTGTTTTGAGTTCTGGGATTATTCATGAAGTTCCAGAGGATATGAATGGAATTGATTCCAGCTCCAGTTCCTTGATTCCAGTGGGGGTTTCTGACTTAAAGAAGGATTCCTCAACTGCACTTGCTTCAGAAGCTGTTGTGATAGAGCATTCCTTGGACCATTCAGATACAGTTATGTACGAATCATATTCTGCTGTTGCAAAGGATATCAAAGTAAATGGCAGTATTCATTCGTTCTCGAGCGAAGAGATTTCAACAAAACCTAATAGTTTGAAACGTCAGCCACCTTTGCATGATTCGGATGGCGAGGATACAAATGGAGCTAAAAGAGCAGAAACAGTAGATAGTTGTTGATGACAATGAAGCATCATCAAAATCCCTAATCAATTGTTTATATTTTTTAAACGATCCCAATCATAGAAGGAAAATTTGTGTTGGGCATTTTTCATCTGGGGTTTCATTATTTGCAGAAATCTCGGATTCCATTTGTAACAGTTCTAGATGGGGAGATTTGCCTTCATCCAAGAGACAGAATAGGAGGATGCCATTACATCATGAGCAGGAACTTGTTTATAGTCTGCCATGTAAGTTGCTAAGAAAGTCTGGTCCAAGGTAAACAAATGACAGGTTGATTAATGAAGAATTTACTGTTTAACTTTCTGCTCCAGGAATCTCTTTGTTCTTGTTCTTGTTTTTCTTTTTTGTGTCAAGAACAAGTTAACAGGTTGATTAATGAAGAATTTACAACTTTCTGCTCCAGGAATTTTTTTTTTTTTTGGCGTGTCAAGAACAAGTTAAAAGGGCCTTCCGGATTGAATGATGACTGATACAACTGGAACTGCCTAGGATGATAGGGCTGGTTTGACTTACGTGTGGCTATAGAAACCGTTGGCCAAACTGGGGCCCTAAGCTCAGGCCACCGTTCATCCATTTTACCGCCAAAAATTGTTGGGGCCTCAGCTCGGGCCAACATTTAACCATTTTACCGCCAAAAATTGTAATTTCGAGATTTTTAACTTCAAGCCTCTGATTAAATTTGATTTAGAGATTTTATTAAAATTTTATATTAGAAATTACTTTAAATGTTAAGAATTAAATTTTATTATATAAATAAAAAACTAATGTTAAACTTTTTTAAAAATATTTATTGACATGTTCTGTATCACTTCTCCATTTTTTCTCTCCTTTGTCACTAGACATAGAAAATAAAATAAAATAAAGTTAATAATATAATATAATATTTTTTTTCTAAATTCATGAATTTAATTAATTAATTTATTGAATTTAAAATAAAAAAACTATAATTAATATTTTAATCATGTTTTTAAACACGAGACGTAACTAATTTTTCCATCCATTTTAAACACAGCATCTATATTCAAAGTTACCATGTTTTTATAAGAAATCATTTTAGTTGTATTGTTTGGACAGCAGTACAACTAAAGTTTTATAAAATTTTGATTTTTTTTATTTTGAATTAATTTTTGATACTTTTAAATCGTTTTAATTTTTTATATTAAACATAATTTTTTAAAAAAATATTTTAAAATGAAAAAATATTATCACTACTGTCCGGAACACCCCACTAAGTATGAGAAGTAGCTTTGAAAACTGGTCCTAACATGCCAAGTCTCAGCTTGACATTGCAATAGGGTACGGTTAAAAAGTACTATAATTTTAAAATTTATTTGATTTTTATTACTTAAGTCTGCTTTTTATTTTAAATTATAATAAAAACTTGGGTTTAAACAAATAATTTTTTTTTCAAATTATAATAACAAAAACTATTATAACATTAAATACAAACTAAAAATATGTTTGATATTATAGTAGTTTTGTTTTTTATCTAAAAAAAATTATTTTATCAATATTGTTTTTTACTAAATCTGGTATAATTTTATTTGAAATATTAATTTCATAAAAAGTACAAGAACTTATGTTTTTAGTTATGAAAACCTATTTTTCATATATTAATTTTAGCTAAATATATTTTTTAATCATAAATAAAAATATTTTTTAAAATAAATTATAATTACAAAAATTATCATAATAACAAACATATATTATCTTGTTTTATTGTGACAATATTTTTCTGAAAAACTTCTTACTTAAAAATTCTTTAAAATAAATTTTTTATTTTTAATATCTATACATTAAAATTGTAAAACAAAACAGCATACTTTAAACACAATAGAAAACAAGCATTACATAATAATTATAGTAATTGTGGGTTATTTATTAGAGTGGATCCAATAATGATGTGATTAGTGGTGGTTGCCATTTTAGACCGTTTATCTTGAAAATGATGAGAGTCATAAGAGTGGAAGAAAGGTCGAAACCAGCGACAAAGCAAAATCATGCCTCATCTGGTGGCGATTTCTCCCGTGGGTGTTGCCAGCTGTTTGTCTATCCCTTTCCTTGACATATTATTTTATCAACAAATCCCTCACTTCACATCTCTCTCTTTCCAAACCCTCCATTATTTTTTTACGGCTTTTCCACTCCAGCAAAACCACTCACCAAATCCTCTTTCACTTGATCCAAGAAAAAAGATTCTATGATGTAAAAAAAATTGTTTTTACCAAGGTGGTTGTTTTTTAATGATGTCCCAGATTCCTTTAATGTTTTCTTTTTATATGTGCTTCTCTAATTTGATGCTTTTTGTTTGATTATTTTGCAGGTTTTTTTTTTCCTCTGTTATTTTTTATAAAATTCTGGGATTTGTTTGGTTCAATTGACAGCAATGGAGAATCGCAGTGAAGCAGAAGCAAGTCCTTATAAGAGGTTTTTTTTTTTAATTGTATTATTGAGTTCTTAATTTGAAGCTCATTAATTAATGCATGCAATCCTTAATCACATTTTGTTATCTGATTGATTTGTTTGAATACATGTTAGTGATGATTGTGTGTGAATGAATGGATGTAGTTTGGTTGCGGCTGTATCATATGGGATTGCTTCAATGGCTATGGTTTTTATCAATAAGGACATTTTGATGCAATATGGTCACTCAATGACCCTTCTTACTCTGCAGGTATTGAACTTTTCAAAATTCTAATAAACCCTTTTGTTTATTGTATTGTTACTTGGAAAAGAGAAAAAATATCAGTGCTAATGTTGTATCGTCGATATTTGTGGGATCCACATGATGATGAGTACTGAAGATTTTTAGGCTTTTTGTTGTTGCTGTTGCTGCTGCTGTTCTAATGTGTGTTTTCGGTGATTATGATTACTGATAATGGATGCTGCAATTGGTTGGTTGGTTGGATTAGCAATTGGCGACAGCATTGCTAATACATGTTGGTAGGCAAATGGGGTATACGAGAGCAAGGGGTGTAGATATGCAAACAGCTAAAATACTCCTCCCTGTTTCACTATTCTACAATGCTAATGTGGCATTTGCTTTGGCTAGCTTGAAAGGAGTTAATATTCCTATGTATATTGCAATAAAGAGACTCACACCACTTGCGGTACTTATAGCTGGATTTTCTTCAGGAAAGGGAAAGCCTACAACACAGGTTTGTGCTGCCGCTTATTAAACCACGTTGCACTTATATAGTTACTGTGTTCTCTTGTAATGTATTTAGATATACGTGGGACTCTGCTTTGCCAATTGTTTTATTTATATGCTTTTGTTTTAATTTGTTCTTAGTCAGATGATTATATTTAATGATATTGACAGAATGATCCATAATTCACGTTTCTGGCTCCAATTCAGACAGTATCGCCTGTGTTGATTTTTTAATTTTATAAATGAAAAAGAAGCTTGCTGTTCAACTAGCAGATATCTGTTGCTGAAAGATCAATTGTTATGTTATATACACGCAATTTAGTTATCAACCCACTGAATCCTTGCCTTTGTGACTAGTGATCTTGGTTATGGGAAGTTCCTTCAAATTGTTGACACATTTACATGATTCAGGTTACTCTTTCTGTGCTATTAATTGCTGCTGGAGTTATTATAGCAGCACTTGGAGATTTTTCTTTTGACCTTTGGGGTTACGGCATGGCCCTTACTTCTGTTTTCTTTCAGGTTTGCTATTAATTCCTTAATTGCTCAGGGATGTGAATAATGAAGCACGATGGTTCCTTCTCATAGTTAATTAATAGCAATTGTGCTTTGGAACTGCAGACAATGTACCTTGTGTTAGTTGAAAGATCTGGTGCAGAGGATGGCCTCTCTTCTATTGAGATAATGTTTTATAACAGTTTTCTTTCTCTTCCATTCTTGATATTTCTCATCATAACAACAGGAGAATTTCCAAACTCTCTAGCATTATTGGTTGCAAAGGTTAGAATCTTAACCCCTCTTATTTAGACTCAGTTGTTGATTGTGCTAGGAAAATATGGCATGCTGCTGATGTTCTGAAGCCTATTCTCAGCATGATAGCGTGCTATTCTTGTGTAATTGCATATGCTCTTATCCTGATTGTTTACATTTGGAACTTTGATCTAATAATTGATGCTCAAAACCTTTAATATTTCGAAGTTTTATATGAGAGTTTGGGTTTTTCTGTCAGGGAGTTAACATCATCAAATTCCAGTCTAATATATTTTGCATAGGGGATTATACATAACCTGGAAAATTCCGTGTTCCTTTTAACACATCAGTTTTTCATGTCAATTGTACAACATCATTGGTCAAACATGTTTCAGAGAGCAGTTAGTTATTTAAGTTTCAATTATTGTTCTTGCAGATGGTATCCCCACTGAAAAGGATTAAATAGTTTTAAGTCACATTCAATTAGAGTCCTGTATTTCATATTTTTCAATTTGGGATTGTTGATTGATGCCTTCAGGGTTAGCCTGATTACTGAAATCAGGACAGCATAAAACTTGGTCATTTCAGAATGATCTGGATAACATTTTTAATATCTAAGAACTCATTTTCTTACGAGGGCAGTGCAAGGGTAAGGGTAGTCATCATGTCTTGTGAATACCAAGTCTGACTTGTGCTAAATTTGAGTGCCAAAGTTATTATTTATCATATCCCATTTATATTCCCATCTCAGTTTAAGCCCTTTGAAAGTTATAGCATTATTATCTGTTGCATCATGCCCTATTCAATCATTAGATTTTTATCGTGCTTCAAGGTTCCATCATCTAGTGTTTCTATGAAACTCTAGGCTTCCCCATGCATTGCCTTTTCCTAAGTCTGAAATATTGTTTTGCCTCTTGATATGGTATGTGTCTTGTTAAATCTTTCTAACCTGATCATCTAATTTGCTGTGAAACAAATTGAATGGCAATCAAAACAATTATAAAGTGCAGTGACAGTTCAAATTTCCTTTTTCCTCTATGAAGTGCAGCATTTTGCGCTCATGTGCAGTTTATTTAGAATGGGTTTCTAACTTGAAATCTGTTTTTTATTGCAGAGTAATTCTTTTTCATTTTTGGTGATCCTTGTTATTTCTTTAGTAATGGGCATAGCTCTCAACTTCACCATGTTCCTATGTACCATAGTCAACTCAGCTCTAACAACAACCATCGTGGGAGTTCTCAAAGGTGTTGGGTCCACGGTATGTGCATATAACCCTTATTGCTTTTGTCTTTTGTAGAGAACCTACAAGAAGAAACGAAAAAACTTGAAATTTTAACAATTAAACCAATTTGTTTTTGTTTTTTCCATTACCCTTTTCTTTTCCTAGCTTCTCAATAATTGAACTGAACCTGCATCATTAGTTACATTTTAATAAAATGTAGAAGTGCATAAAGTTTCCTTTTCCTTTGCTGCTCAGACCCTTGGTTTTGTCATACTGGGTGGCGTGGAAGTCCATGCTTTGAATGTGACTGGATTGGTTATCAACACAGCTGGTGGGGTGTGGTACTCATATGCCAAATACCAGCAGAAGATGAGCAAACCTCCAAAGCAAGTGTCAGATGTAGAGGCACATCACAAATAGGTCTGCTTTTGAGGATCCCCAACGGTGATGAATTGCTGCTTCAGGCAGTTCCTTGTCTGATTTTTGTCATTTTCCCAACACTGTAATCATTCACAATGATCTCATAGTAACAACCAAAACGGGTGAAAAAGGAAGTATAGTGATATTTTTATGTTGTTAAAGAACATTCAATTCTATAGCATATCCTTGCTACAGGCTCTTGATTTCAGTCAGAAAATGTCATGATCAAAATGGTTGATGCTGTTGGCTGATTTAGATTGGATTTTTGTGCTTGAAATTGATATTCTAGCCACAGGGTGTTGTCCAAAGCATTTTAATTCTGTGAAATGAAAAGCTTCTCTTAGCTCATTAACTTTCTACTCTGTGATGGCATTATGTGTGTGATTCTCAGTTGCCATGGATGGTTCTTGTGCGGAGTCGGCGAAAATGATTTGACCTAATCTACTTCTGTGATTGTCTGGAGACAATTCGTTATGATAATGCAAATCCTGAAGTTAAACTGAGACTCCTGAGTTCCTCAACATCTTCTCATCAGTCCAATCAAGTGTAATCAGGTGAATGGTCTCCGCTCTTACCCCCTTAGAATGGCACACAATAAATGGTAAATTCAGGTGAATAATGATGACAGAGAGTGAGAGGATTTTATTTGCTGCCATAGGCAAAAGGAATCCACCCCAGTTTAAGAAAACATCTTCTCATGAGTCCAATCAAGTGTAAATCGTAGTTCATGCCAATTTTCTCTGACTTGATCCATTGCTCCTTGTCCAACTCTCTCAACTGTCTCCTTCATGGATGATTAATTTTGAAGTCTCGAGTGTTTTCATTTCTTTCCCTAGCATTTGGACGGTACTCCAATAGTCGAGGTAGTTTATGCATGGTCAATCAACCACATGATTGGTCATGCTAAAAAGTATAATGCCTGTAAAAACATCAAAATAATACTTTCAAAAACATACAATAATATTGTTTTTATTGCAGCTAACTGCACAATTGGTCGCAATATCCTTAATCTAATCAAAATAATGTCATTCACATCTGCATTAGAGATTCATGAGGAATCATTACATTGTAACATGACCCTGGGAGCTTGAGCAATCATTTCAAAGTTCGAAAAAGTCGTTCGTTCTTTTCCTTTTTTCTGTAGATCAGATATTCATCACCGTTTCGTGAGGCGTAGAAAAATATAGCAATGGAATGCGGGTGGGACATACAATGCCCATACGCGGCCCAGGGACAATTATGGTTTTGCCATAACTCTTCCGCGTAATGAAAGCTGGCCATAGCTTGGTGATAACTGGTGGCATCCATGGATGGTTCAGCAAGAAGGGAACCTTCTGTTGTTGGAGGTTACACAACATTGAATAGCAACCGAACATGGTTTCAAGAATCATACTTGAACATGTTCTGCTATTAGTACACATTTTCCATCGTTTCTTTATGAGTCCCTCTTCGACTTCTTTTTCAACTTGAAAAACGAATTACTCTGACAACATTTTAGGGATTTAGCGTTCATTAGCTCAAGCTTAAAATCCACCGTCCCCAAACTACTGAAGAAAAAAGAGAGGAGAGGATTCCATCCTTTATCTCCATACTTTCCCTATACCTTTAGCTTCCATCCATACCCAAGTTTTAACCCTAACAGACAATCATGGAGCACATCATATGTGGACAGCCCCCCATACCCCTCCAACGTCATGTTCATAATAAAATCTAAGCACATGGTATTGTTTTTTTTTTTTCCTTTCTTTTTCTGTCTTTGATCAAACCAATATGACCTAGTCCATGTTCATAATAAAATCTAATCTGCTTTTTTATACCAATTTAGGCCGACGGAGAAGAAAAAAACTGGTCTCGTGGGGCAAATTGTGGCGGGCAAGTGGGGCATTTCCTGTGGGTTGTTGTCCCTTCGCTTGTAGGATTTTTAAATCTCCATCTTCCTATTATCTATGGCTTCCAAAATGGTGCTTTAGGGATGGCTACTGGTAGTACCAAATGCCAAAACCAAAGCACTGTAATTAGATTTATTTGATATTATTATTAAATTTAACGTAATAAATAAATTTTAAAATTTATTCATTTTAATTTTTTATTTAATTTAAATTTAAAATTAAACCGTATATTTTAATATAAAGAAAAACACCCCTACCCCCACCCGCTAAGTCCACTTTCTCCTTTAGCTTTGTCAGAACAATGGAGCCTGCATTTTACATGTGTAATTAATGCGATATATATGCTGTATTATCCACTATAAAAAGTTTATTTTTATTATTTTTTAGTTATTAGTTTAAAAAATAAGAAAGAAATTATCAAATTAGAATGATAAAAACAAAAATTAGTGTTGACATCAATTCCAACAATCAGAACAATCAAAATAATCGATTTGGTATTAAAAGATTTCGTTTAATAAATGTAGTTATACTTCAGTGTTTTCACGTTAAAATTATCTAAAAACTAGATTTAAACTCAAGGTTAAAGGATTTTATTTGATAAATAAAGTTATACTTAAGTGTTTTTCATATTAAAATTGTCTAAAAACTAAATTTAAATTCAAGAGATTTTCTAAGTATTTTAGGTAAAAAATAAATTTTTATATCACAAAAACATAAACCATGTTTTTCTAGTCACCATGATGATTAAATCAAGGAAGCACCAAAAAACATGTTATTTGAATTTTTTTTTTTAAAATATGGGGGTAAATAATATATTGTCCACTTCAATTATATATATATTTTTAAAAAGGGCTCATATGCAAACTTTTACTAAATAAGTCCAGTGCTGGCCTAGCTTGATAAGCTCAATGATATATAATCTCTCTCTTTTTTTTTTTAATAAAATGATGCTTTTATGTGTGTTTCTTTAAATAATTTTTTAATTTATATTTAAATCAATACTTTTTTTATTTAGTCTTTTTTAAACAATGATTATTTTTTTAATTATTTTGTATGTATTTAATTTATATATATATACACACACACAAAAAAAATTGAAATTTATTTTTAGAAATAAAAAATATTTATTTTTTGATAATAATTATTGTAATTACAATTTTATGCAGAATATTAAGAATAAATAACATGTCATCCACCTCAATTATATTTTTTTGAAAAATAGAACCCACGCGTAGAATCTTACTAAATAAGCTAAGTGTTGGCTAGGTTTGCTAAGCCCATCAGTGTCCAATTTTTTTTTAATATTAAAAATCATGCTTCTATATGTATTTCTTTAAATAAATTTTTAATTTATATTTAAATTAATACACTTTCTCTCTAATTTTTTATATTTAGCCTTTTCTAAATTGTTTTTTAGATTATTTTGTATATATTTAATTTTGAAAAAATTATTTTAATTCATCTACAATTTTTTATATTTTATATAGTTAAAATTTATTTTTAGAAAAATATTTCTCCATATAATTTTTTTTAAAAAAAACCCAATTTAATTTGTGTATCAAATTAATTAAGTCCTGAATTAAGTTATGAGTTGACCTATCAATTCCATTAAGTTTAATACATGTTTATTTGGTTCAAAACTATACAAATACCTTGTTAAAATTATGTTATGATGTTGGTGCATAAACATTGATATAAAACACAACTACATTTACAGCCAAAAAAATCAATCAATTTCTTCACATACAACAATCACAAAGTAAAAGGACTACGAGAAGTCGTCTCTGAGAGTGATATCACAATTAATAGCAATGGCTTCAAATCTTCATCCCTGTAGTTGTCACATCTCAGTGGTTGTACGTATGGTGTCATGTTACCCTCGTGATGTTACCGTCGTCTTTAGGTTTTCTCTTAACGAATAAGATTTGAGATGTTGGATTGCAGCAAGAAAAAATAATTTATCACTTCCTTGTTCTTCTGCATTAATTACACAATAAAAAAAAAAAATAGGGTTCTTCGTGTATGCATGTTTTGGGTGAAAGAGTGAATACTTTGCTTTATTTTCATAATTCGAGAAATTGGGCGGTTTTAATGAGTATTTGTTTGTGCTTTATAACATGCTTTTCAGTTCTTTTTTTTTGTATGAAATTAATAATTTTTAATTTTTTTAATAATTTTAATAAGACCACGTTAAAAATAAAAAATATAAAACAATATTATTTTAATATATTTTTAATTAAAAATTATTTTAATTCACTTGTTAAATAGAGATGTTATCATAATTGATATTATGTTATCTGAATTATTTCCCATTGCAAAAGAAGTAGATAATAATGAACAAACAAGTAAATTTTTAAGTTTTCAATATATTTATATATTATAATATTTAATTATTAAAAAAATTAAATATATTTTTAATTAAAAAACACAGTAGATGAATGATCAAACACACAGATACATAGTTTTCTATGCATTTTCAATCCAATATCTTAACGCTGCCCCAGCCTTGACTTCATTAATTTCCCTAATAATAATTAATGAAAACCAATGCATTGGGATAAGCCCAGATGCAATCAGATATTGTTTGTTTCAAGATATTTGCGGTGTTCTTTCTTTCTTTTTCCTTATATTTTTCTACTTCTGCATTTATTATCCCATTGGTGTGTGTGTGTGTGTCTGTGTGTAGAATTTGGAAGGGTTACAGCAGAGTGTCTGTGAGAAGATCCTCGTTGCTTCTCCAGCTCACCTTGCTGCATTTCTCCAGCTCACTGCGCTGAGTTTCTCGAGCTCACATGCATGCTGCTGCATAGACAGATCCAGAAATAATTGATAAGTTCCAACCAAGCAAACAGAAAATAAACCAAAATGAGATGCTTTTATTTTTCCTTATTATACTCTCAAATGACTTGTCATTTGAGCATTTATATTATGAAAAATGAAGAGATGAGTTGAGTTCTATTTCATTTCGGATTTGAATTCTGAAATAATTTGTAAAAAATATTTTTTATATATAAATAACATATTTAAAATTCTATCAAATTCGTGAAAAATTACAATACTCATCGTGAAATAATACACCAACATGTCTTCATTTGTAATGTTTTTTTATTGGAAAACCAAGAGCTAATTATCGAGATCGTGGGCTATCCAAACACATACTTTGTGCGAAGGTTGAATCCTCTTTAAATAATATTTTCATCTTCTTAGTATAGGGTTCTAATTTTTAACTATAGGTATTTTTTTATTAAAACATGAAGATCATATTGGAATCAAGACTCAAAAAACTACTTCTATCATATTCTTGATAATTTATTCACCATATTACACACACGGTCAAGGGAAAAAAATCAATTTTACTAAATTTAAACAAGAACAGCATTAGATATATCCATGTTTGGTTATTATTCTATGATAAAAAAGATATAAACAATGATAATACAAATATATTTGGTTATAAAAATAAATATGAAATAATTTATTTATCTATGCTATCTACATTTTTTTATCCTACGGTAATAATTAAAGGTTAATTTGTGATTGCTTAACAATGTGCCAAAAAATTAGTGCATAATGTTGGTGGCATTTTGGATCAAGCACTAACGCTAGAGACAGAAATCTACTACGGGAGTTTATTAATCGGCATAGAAGCCACAAAAAAAAAAAAAAGGGGGGCAGTGTAAGTTGTTGGCTGGCATTATTGAATCTTCCAAAGACCAATGTTCTTCCACAAAAAAAAAAAAAAAAAAAAGTAGAGAGAGAAGGGATTGTTAAGACTAGAGAAAAGAAGTGTCAAATTATAATAAGTTTATGAGCTTCTCCATGAGCAAAGTTGACAATTGTTTAACCCCTCGATAATTAATGCTAAACATTTGTCCATTTAGCAAGTTTAGAATAAAGTATAGTAATTGATTAATTTTATAGACCACCATGGAAATCTAGTTCAACCCTGTAAATTTGGTTAATAGAAAAAAATCTAAAACTAAGTTATATTTTTAATCAACTAAAATAAAATTATTTTTGTAATAAAAATATTACACTTAACAAGATAATAAAGTAAATCCCATTCAAATTAAGTTTTAGATCAATCAATCCATCTATGCTTGGATTAAGTTTATAATTGTTTTTAAAAAATACATATTATAACTATAATTATATTCCTTGTTAGGATACAAGGAGAAGCACAAGCAACAAGATAAATAGTAAGAGAAAATAAATTAATGGCTAAAATATGTAGAACATAATAATTCTAATTTATAGTTTTGTTGTTTAAGAGAAAACTCTATCATAGTTTATCTCTTTAAACGATTTATAACACCTCAACTAAATTCAAAAATCAACTTAAACAAATTAGAAAATTTCAAGATAAAAAAATAGTAAAAACTCTAAACAATTTTTTTTTTTACCAATCTCAATACTTGATTTCCTAAACTAAATAGGAATAAGTAAAATCACCATAAAAAATATTTTTTATAAACTAAACATAAAGTAATAATAATTAAGAAAAATAGTTTTTTCCTAAAAATTCTCTTGCATTAGTTTTCTAAGGTTGGAGAAAACTCGTTCTCAAGTTCTAATCATCATGTTATCGTTGTTGTCAATCACTTAAAACAATGATGGTACCTTTATATTTTCTTGACTTTTTCTATATCGATTTAAATTAGACAGGTCAAGAATCAATCTCCAAAACAACCTTAATCTTGACATAACCATTACTAATTATTAATGATGTGTTCCACATTATACCCTTACTAACATTTTTCAGACTCTCAACCACCTCTTTTTTTTTTTCCTTCTCTATAATTTTGGATTAAACAACCTATTTTTTCCCTTGCTTTTATAGATGTTAATATTATATGTTTTCTTTTTTATACAAAGGGTATATGTATGATATCGTTCGTCATGTACGAAATCTCTATCATATTATCATGGCATACTTGATTATATATGATAACGGAATACTATCAAAATATCTATTGCATATAGAAAATAAAATGAGACATACATAATTACCTCAGTGTTTTTATTTAGATAAGTCAACTTGTAGGGCTTAAGATGGATCTTGGTTTTTAGTTGGAGCTTCTTTATTGCCTTTATAGACATCATACTACAATAGTTACCATTATCTATTATTAAGTTACAAAAATTATCTTTTATGATGTATATCGAGTGAAAGATGTTAGTATGACGTCAATCTTCAATTGTATCATCCTTGGGAGTTAGTAGACTCCTTCAAATGACTAGGTTATCACCACTATTTTAACAAAGAATCTTCCAACTTTTATCTGAGTTATCATAAATAAGATTAACTATATCATCCACATGTTTATTTGTCAACGTGTTATTACTCATACAACTTTTTGGTTTGCTGCACTCATTATCCTAATGCCTCAATTCTCTATATTTACAAAAACAAATTCAGAATGTCAAACAAAAACCCCAACTTATTGTCTGTTGTGTTTTTTAAATAGGCATGGCTTGGGGTTGGTTAGCCTTTGATTATTGATGGGTCCTTATTTATTGTATCGATAAGCCCAAAAACCTTTATTAACTGCCCTAGCAGTGTGTTATTTCTCAAAAGTCAAAACCCTCTAATATGCCTTCAAAACCGTTCACAAAGATAACAAGCATTATAAGTCCTAGATCCATTGAAGTAAACTGCTATAATATCTCAATACCAAATGTTATTTCTTTTATGCCAAGCCATTAGTATGATTGTTAATAAATTTACTTCATTGTCTCAATGCTTACAGTTGTTAGTATAGGGTTTGCATATAGATAAAAGAAAAAAAAAACTCCTTTATCTTATACTAGTAATTGATTCTCAACCTTTCTTGTCTCTTATATGACCTTTTTAACTACTACTATTAGACAGAAGATCGACCCTTCAATATGATCATAATCAATTTTAACCTCATTTGTTCTGGAACCTTTTTATAACAAAAAATCTTGTTCAACCAATTGATGAAAGCTTCTTCTTGTGTAGTTTCTACAAATTCGGGGATTTTGATATTAAATTCAAAATCTCAAGCTCTATTTTTTTGTTAATAAAAAGCTTTCTACTCTACTCTTCCTCTGGAATGGATTCATGGTACTACTTAGGGATCCATGATCATTTTTTGCCTGACTCTATTTCTATGAATCTTTATATTCTAATAGATGAGTCAACTTTGCGATCTGCCTTTATATATTCTTTATCACAAGTCCCTATATATTTCTTTATTAGGGGAGAACCCCTTGATCCTTTCATTGACTATGCCCTACTCTTCAATATCTTTCTACCATAGTTGTCAACAACATATAACAAGCAAAAAAATATCCATGAGATTGCAACACATAACAAGCAATAACTCTAGATTCTTGGATTCTAATACCAATTAATATAGACAAAAACATAGACATTATAACAATAGCAAGAGAAAACAAATTAATATATGAAATAATATAGAACACAAAAATCTTAATTCATAGTTTTTTTGCTTAAGAGAAAACTCTATTATAATCTACTTTTTAAGAGGTTTACAACACCTTAAATAAGTTAAAAAACCAACCTAAACAAACTAAGAAACCTAAAAATAAAAGAAAAGTATTAAAAATCCTAACCAAACCAAAAAAAATAAAATTATTAATCTTAATACTTGATTTCCTAGAAAAAATAGAAAAAAAGTAAAAGAACCATAAAAATATATTTTTCTAAACTAAATTAGAAATAATAATAACTAAAAAATATAAATTTTTCTATTAAAAATCCTCTTGCATGACCTTGTAAGTTGTAAGTGTGTATTTATTAAAACAACCAAATATTATAAAAAATACTTTAAAAAAAATCTTTCATTAAGTGTTTTACATATAAAATCACTTAAAATATATTTTAAAAGATATAAAAAATATAATTTGAAAATATAATTTGAAAATCAATTAGAAACAAATTCAAGTTATATGTAAGAAAGATCAAGCTAAGTTACCTTGAATTTTTTTAAATAAAAATAAAATAACATTGTTTTAATTTTTTTTAAAAAAAAATTAATAATTTTTTTTACTAAATTCTATCTGAATCAATTTTATTATAGATGAATTTGTACTTTTTATTAGGTTAAGTTAAATTAATTTTTTTAACCCGAACTTGGTTGAGCCATATGTTAGCCAAGTCTTATGTTAACTTTTTAGTCTAGTATGAGTTCTATAACACCCATTAAGACATCAAACATCAAACATTATCTACATTATCTGAAAAACATTTTAAAAAAACACTTACATCGTAGTAATAATAAACGTCAGCTAAATCGTGGCGAAGATCTAATGGCTACTTCTCCAAGCTTGAAAGATGACACCCGCCAGGCACCTAAGAAGGCACTTCATCATTACATTGGCTAATTAAAGAAAGTGATTGCATAAATTCTTACTGATTATTATTAATTAATAAAATAAATGCCAATCGTGGCTCTCTAGAGAGAGAGAGACAGAGTTAATCTTCGAAGATTCCTCCAATTGATTGCTTTCCTTTTCTAATATTCATACAACTCTATTATTCCTTCACCTTTATCGCATTATTTAATCTCAACTACGACCCCACAAAACATAATAATACAAAAATAATCCATACAAACCTACCCTTTAATTAGCTTACTACTTCAACTAGCTTACATCTCCACGCTGCTGCTTTTAACATTATTTAAATGTTTAAGCAACATGATTTTTTTTAAAATTATTATTGCATTTAGTTTAATAATTAATCTTAAAAATCTTTAATTTAATATTTCATCAAACCTAAATTTAAAATTAGTCATATAAAAATTATTTTGATATGAATTAATTAAGTCTGGGATGATCTAAAGATAAGCACAGTTTGATTTAAAAAACAATTAAGATGTTATATATTTATCAGATTGAATAAAAAAAATAAATGAAAGAAAAGGAGGAGAATGAAAAAAAAGAAGAAGAAGAAGAAAAAGCTGGACGAAAAACATAAAAAAAAACCCCACTTCCTTCACTGCTATAAGGAGGGGTGCTGCCCCCAAGATTTTTTAATATATAAATTATAATGTGCTTTCTGTACTTTAATATTCTCTAAAATAAAAAGACTTCTAAAAAATAAATATGGACAAAAGGGGATGATGACCTCATTTCTTGGATTCCTTTCCTTGGAAAGTTGATATGGTAAGGAAAAGACATTCCTACCCCTTAGGATGCAAGGGTGAGATGGGCAATTTGCTGCTGTCCCAAGCCACCTGTGTTTCTCTTTGATTTTATTCACTTGAATTACTTGTATTCTTTTATACAAAATAGTGAGGGACCAAACAAGTTGCTGGAACTGAAGAAGAATATTCTCCTCTCTCATTTTTTCCTTCTTCTCATAACCGACATGTTCTTACCATCATTTTTCTTTTATTATGATTAAATTAAGTTAGTTTATTGAGGATTTAGGGTAATTTAATTTCCCTTTTCTTTCATTATCCCCATACCAATTTCTACTCATCAAGATTAATTTGTTTTCCAATTATATCCTTTAATCATCGTTGAATTAAAAAAAGGTGTGTGTTAGTTGATTTAAATGTTTGGAAATACCTTTTGTTACTCAAGAAATTTAAGTTTCCTTGTTTGGTTAATTTATTTGAGATTAAAAATATTTTTTCTAAATTATATTTTAAAAATCTAATTCTTGAGTTAGAAAAGCAAACACATTTTCTATATTATATTTAATTAATCTAATTTTATTTACTTTCATTACAGATTTTATAACATGCAACCCAGTTATTTAAAGTGGTAGTAATTGACATTTATGTATGCATTGGCATAGAATAAAATAAAATAGAAAGAATCTTAATGTCTAAACAGATTTCTATAATCAGTGAACATGCTTAATTAGGCATCGAAATCTCCATGTTCTTACCTCATAATTTAGTCAACACAGCGTCACACCATGAAACCTTCCATCTAGATTTTCACAAGTTTACTTCCTAGTCAACCGATGTTTACTTTCTAGTCCAAGCTGCTGTGTCTTTATTCTTTAATGTACTAATGATTTATGAAGATCCCATAAAAAGATTGGAGAAATAAATGGTGGTGGTAAAATTTTTTGAACAGTTAAAGGCTAAGGTTGTATGGTTTATCATGGGCTTTGGTTTTAGAATATTCGACAAATTCACATGGTGTAAGGGTTCTTACAGCTGCAACAACAGATACCTTTCCTCGTAATATTTCTTTGCCATGCTGGATCTCTTGGTAGTGTGCGTCTTTAAGTGAAGAGGATACAAGGAACATCTCTTTCACTCCTTTCCTTTTGCCTTTTCTTGCCACATTGTACTTAGCATGACTGGCTAGCTTTAAAGTTGAGTTCTTTTTGTGTTCTTTGATCGGGGAAGGGTAGGGATCTAGTTTTCTAGGTTTAATATGGCTGGTTCTGAAATGGGGGTCTCTTGTTTCTTGGTTTTGGGATCTGAGTGTTGAATTTTTGTTAAAAAGATTGGAGCTTTTGAGGATTTTGGTTTCTTGGGATTTTTATTATTTTTTTGGTTTTTTGTTGTCTGTGAATTTGCGTTGTAGATAGAGAAGAAAAATGGCTCCAGGATTGGATTTTTCAGATTGGTGGGGAAAAGACAGAAAGAAGGGATCACCTGTGGTAGTGAAAATGGAGAATCCTAACTATTCTGTCGTGGAAATCAATGGTCCAGATTCTGCATTTAGGCCAGTTGAGAAGAGCAGAGGCAAGAATGCTAAGCAAGTCACATGGGTTTTGCTCCTCAAGGCTCATAGAGCTGTTGGTTGTGTTGCTTGGTTAGCTACTGTCTTTTGGGCCTTGCTAGGGACTATCAAGAAGAGGTTGATCTTTAGACAAGGTGTTGCAGTGGCTACCGAGAAGTTAGGCAAAGGGAAATTGGTACTCAAAATCATTAGAGTGTTTTTAGTGACCTCTATGGCTATTTTGGCTTTTGAAGTGCTTGCTTATTTGAAAGGTTGGCGTTATTTTGAGAGTGCTAATTTGCATATCCCAAGTACCTTGGATTTGCAAGGCTTGCTTCACATGGTTTTTGTTGCTTGGTTAGCATTCAGGGCTGATTACATTGCGCCAGTAATTCAAGTTCTCTCTCAATTCTGTGTTGTTTTATTCCTTATTCAATCTGTAGATCGTTTGGTACTTTGTTTGGGTTGCTTTTGGATTAAATACAAGAAGATTAAGCCAAGGATTGATGGGGATCCATTCAAGTCAGATGATTTTGAGGCACCAGGCTATGAGTATCCCATGGTTCTTGTACAAATCCCAATGTGTAACGAAAGAGAGGTAACTCACTAAACTTTGTCTCCTCTTTGTTTTGCTTTCTTGTGCTTGCCTTCCATCGTTGCGGCTTTTGGCTTGCGGCTAAATCTGAGACTGGGACTTATTTTCTGCATTCAAACATTTAGGGTACATGTTAATTAATTTAAGCGGTTGAAATGACAAAAATAGAGCAAAATTTTCAGAGATTCGAAAAATGATAATTGTGAAGTAGAAGAATTTATCTTTGAATGATTAGATGTTACAATAGCTGATATATACATATATTTTAATTTCTAGTCGTCAAATAGTTTCTTGATTTATTTGTAATTTGAAGAATTCTATGAGTAAGTTAGGTCCCATTTAAATAATAATTTTGAATTGTATCTAGCAATCGAAAAAATAGTTGAAAATTTATGTCATGATGATTGGATCTGTTATTTTAGATCAATATCAAACTAGGAAGTATCAGACTTTAGATAATTATTATACGGACATCTAGGATTCGCATACGATATAAGTGGTGGCAATGTCAAAATACCTACAGAGTCCTTGATGTTGATATGCTTTCTGTATGCAGGTATATGAGCAGTCTATCTCTGCAGTTTGCCAAATGGAGTGGCCAAAGGATCGCATACTGATTCAGGTTCTTGATGATTCTAATGATGAGAGCATCCAATGGTTAATTAAGGCAGAGGTTGCTAAGTGGAACCAAAAGGGTGTCAATATAATCTATAGGCATCGTTTGATTAGAACAGGTTACAAAGCTGGAAATCTCAAGTCTGCAATGAGCTGTGATTATGTAAAGGATTATGAGTTTGTTGCGATTTTTGATGCTGATTTCCAGCCTAATCCAGACTTCCTTAAGCTGACGGTGCCGCATTTCAAGGTAGATAAAGACAAAAGAATCTCATTTCAATGAACTGTTTGCTGTCCGAAATGTTTTTGTGATTTAATCCACTTGTCTGTCTTACCTTGTGTTGCAGAACAATGCTGAACTAGGGTTGGTTCAAGCCAGATGGGCATTTGTGAACAAGGATGAGAATTTATTGACTCGTCTCCAAAACATCAATTTGTGTTTTCACTTTGAGGTTGAACAGCAAGTTAATGGAGCATTCCTAAATTTCTTCGGTTTCAATGGAACTGCTGGTGTTTGGAGAATCAAAGCCCTTGAAGAGTCGGGCGGATGGCTTGAAAGGACAACTGTAGAGGACATGGACATAGCTGTCCGTGCACATCTTAATGGTTGGAAATTCATCTTCCTTAATGACGTGAAGGTACTCTTGTGCTACTATCAACCTATATCCATGGCTTCCATTGCATCAGTCAATATAGTTTGGCAGGATCAAGATGAACAAATACAGAGCTTCTTTCAGGATCATTCCATTTCATTTTAAAGCAATCTAAAATTTTAGTATGTAAGATTGATGACAAGAAAACAGGTGCATACTTTCCTTCCTCATAAATTTTGGATATGCCCTCACAACATGAATTATATGTGTAACCTTTCAGGTCCTCTGTGAAGTTCCTGAGTCCTATGAAGCTTACAGGAAGCAGCAACATCGTTGGCATTCTGGTCCTATGCAACTTTTCCGCTTGTGTCTTCCAGCAATTATAACCTCTAAGGTGCCTTTGATCCCATTTTTGCTTCCTGTAATATAAATTCCACACTGATTTAACTTTACTAGGGGTTTTCTATGTTTTCAATCTTGCAGATAGCATTATGGAAGAAAGCAAACTTAATATTCCTATTTTTTCTATTGAGAAAACTCATCCTTCCTTTCTATTCCTTCACACTGTTCTGCATAATTCTTCCTTTAACAATGTTTGTCCCCGAGGCTGAGCTTCCTATGTGGGTTATTTGCTATGTGCCTGTCTTGATGTCATTCCTGAACATTCTTCCTGCCCCAAAATCCTTGCCTTTCATTGTCCCTTACCTGCTCTTTGAAAACACCATGTCAGTTACCAAATTCAATGCCATGGTTTCTGGTTTATTCCAGTTGGGTAGCTCTTATGAGTGGGTTGTCACCAAGAAGGCTGGTAGGTCATCAGAATCTGACTTGCTGGCTGCTGCTGAGAGGGCCTCAAAGACAATGAACCAACCACAGATATGCAGAGGAGCTTCGGAGACCGAGCTTGAACTGTTAAACCAATTGAAGGAACAAAAAGAAGCAGCTCCTAAACCCGTAAAGAAAGTGAACAAGATTTACAGGAAAGAGCTTGCTCTAGCTTTCCTCCTACTCACAGCTTCTGTCAGGAGCTTGTTATCAGCCCAGGGAGTCCACTTCTACTTCCTTCTCTTCCAAGGTGTGACCTTCCTTGTTGTTGGTCTTGATCTGATTGGAGAGCAAATAAGCTAAGCGTGAATGAAAGCAAGATAGAGTGTAATACATTTCCGCTCAGGTTCAGATAATCTATCAATAGCCTACTGGGATCGACCATGCAAATGATGGTGAAGGGTAACCTTCAATTCAATAAAATGGAAGTCATTTTCGACGTGATTTGAAAGCCTATAGGATTCTCTATTCAGAAATCACTCTCCATACTGTGGTCTTGTTTCCTTTTATTTTTATTTTTTTCACATAGGATATTGGTCATTGTTAGTTTTCCTCAGGCATCGAATTGTTGGTGGTTGTTATAGATAGGATATTAGGTTTCATTTTTACTTTTACAGTTGACTTGTATTCTTGCTTGGGTGTGATTTAGCAGCATTTAAGGTTTAAGGCCATATTTGCTCTTGTAAAGTCTAAAAGTTTGAGTGAGATCAAAGCATTACCTTGCCTGATGCTTCTGGTTTTCAGATTTTATCATTATAGTGTGTGACATGTAAAAGAATTACTATATGTACATTTTCACATATCCCTATCCTCATATTCCTTTTGTTCCCTGCTTGCAATCTGTTCCTCTGAATGTGCATGCATGTGCACATGTATGCCTGGATTTCTTATTTTAATAGGAGGTCAAAAGAAAGTGTCGGCAGCGAAAATGACAAAACAAGCTGAGCCTTTGTAGCTAATATCAGATGGCCAAGGTGATGTGGTTATGGTTCACACACGCATCACTTTTCAAATGATAGTGTCCAAAAGTTGGGGCGGGGGGGTGCAAGCGATCTTTCCTGGGCATATAGTGATTGTGATTATGGATTCTGTATATCGTGCTGTAGTATAGTGAGGACAAATTCACTACTTTCTCTGGTCCACGCCATTAAAATATTTGTCTCGAGAAGACAATCAGAAAAATCTTTTGATTTGACCACCCACTCGGTTCATGGCCTTTCACTTTCATTTTCCGGCATCGCATCTGTAGCTGGCACTGTGCTGGGTTACTAGTGGGATTAGCTTGGTAATCCGTAGGCAAGTCCAAGTTTTTCTGCCTGTCCTAACATGTTTTGGATATGACCAGGTCCATTTTACTAGGTCTTGCATGGAGGATTATGGAAGTGTGGATGATATGTCATTGTTTTCCTCTTCAATTACAAGAGTCAAGTCTGTCTGCAATTGAAAGAGGCCAGGACTTCAAAACTGAACTCACTGTTCATTGGGCCTTCTATGAGTTTGAAAATGCTTCTGCTTATGCACATATGTAGAAGATTCTACCCAGTCCTGCAGGAAGACTCTTGCGAGTCTCAACTCCAGCGAAGGCCATCCCCTTGAAATAAGATTATCCTGATAAATATTTATGGTGGAGCTCAAGTCCATTTCAGCAAGAAAATCCAAGGCAATAATGTGTTAATCTTTACCTAAGTGGCAATAACAAAACTCTACGTTAATCAAGACCTGCTACATGTATACCTATAGACTAATGGATATCATAGAAATGACAAGCAACCTGCACCTTTTACATCCACTTGGCTTCCAGCTACCTAAAAATCAATGCAGTCATCCCTGAGTGCTTAAGAACTTATGATGTGCATCATTTAAATTAATATCTCTTCGGGATTAATCTTTTGGCTTCCGTAAGAGCTTTTAACCATGGATAGTTTTGGCTGTTGGATGAGAACTGGGGTCGAACTAGTCATCGTCTGGTTCTGTTGAAAAATCTGGCTCTTCGGGCTTTTGCAACTTGGGCATGTCAACTTTCTTGACTTTCTGAGCCCCTCTTCTTGTGTTTGCAGCAAATCTTGAAGCCAGTATTGTGACACCAAGGTGCTGTTTTGCTTGAGAAGAAGTTGAAGATGCAAAACTTGGTTCAGCCTCCTCTTGTGTTGTTTCGTCATCAGCTGTTTGCCCATCAACAGAAAGTGAGAAGGATTCTGACATGCTCAAGCTCTTTGCCATCATTCTCTTCTTGTGCCGACGCCAAGCAGCCTGAATGAAACAGGTAGCCCATGTTCTCCAATGGTAAGAGTAGAAACGGAAGGTATGTTGTAGCTTCTTGCTATGGAGACGTCTAAACTGGTTTGCAACGAACTTGAGGTCTTCTGCTTGCAATGCAAATGCTTCCACTTCTTCTAGAGCTCTCACTGTCCTTGTGGAAGATGGTAAGTTGAGAGTAGATTTTGGGAGCAATGCCCAGGCAAGCAGCTCCTCACCGCAAAAGTCGCCAGGTCTCAAAATAATTGAATTGAAGAAACCAGTTCGTCCTCCATTTGTAGTTGAGCTCTCTAGCTTTCCCCTGATAATAAAAAGCATCTCTGTGACTGGATCACCTTCTCGAACTATATAGGTTCCTTGAGTACTCAAGGAGGACACTAAGCGCTCACATATTGCATCAAGTAGCTGACCATCCATCTGTGAGAAAAAAGGAACCTGCAAATAGGAAAAACATTAGCTAGAGCACGAAAGGAGCAGATAGATTTTAAAATGCTTGATGGCAACACTAGGGAGCTACTTACTCGTCTAACAAGGTCCAGGCATAGGTGGCGCTGGATGTCTCGACGAAGATCTGTAGGTAATGCACGCAAGATTGATTCTCCATCAACCCCTCTAGTTGCAAGCCACTTGTATTGAACAAACCGTCTGACACGTTCTCGTAGACTTTGAGGGAGTTGACGATGTCTCATCCACTCCTCTGTGTCTCGTCGCTTGAGCCTCCACTCCTCAAGCCTCACAGTGATAGATTGCAAATATGTCTGTGCAAGAGAGAGCATGTCGAAAGAGCAATGCAAAGATTATTCTGGCCATCATTAAACATTATCTTGATTTTATACTTCAGAGGAAATTCTCATAAAATTTCCGAGGAAAATAGTTTCTTGAGAATGAGGACATGTCTAAGCCTTCTTCAACTAAACAGATCTCCAATGTTTTTTTTTTATTTTTTTAATCTGAGAAACATTTCTATTATAAACACACAGTCCAACGGAGGCCAAAAGATAGGCAACGGGTTGCCTCAAGTGTCTACATTTACCTGCATATTTCCGATCAAATGAGCAAACAAAACCAGGCCCAAGATGGCAATGAGTATGGCAAATGCAGTTTCACCAATAAATGTGCTTGTTGACAAACTCTGGCCATAGGAACTGAAAAATGGAACAAACAGAAAAGATATGTAAGAAAGTCCCTACAAAAATGCACTTCAGTTATGAAAACAATATAGATGGAATCTATGTATCTGCAGATGTTAATTTGTAGCAATTGCATACCGAAGAAAGAAAATTTTCGCTTCAATATCATGCATCGATTCAAAGAGCCAATGAAAATGATAGAATGCAATCAGATGCTATCATTATCTTGAATGAGCATTTGTACCTCAAGTTCTGCAAGCCCCACCAAAGACAGTAGAAGTACTTTTCAAGAAAATCAGAGGAAAGCACATTCTGCTTCAATGCATTTGCGAATATGCCGTAATCGAAAAAGGTTTTGTTGGATGGATTACATCTTGAAAATAAAACAGTAGTGTTTTCCCATGACTTGCGATCAGCAAAGTTCAAAGTACCACAATCCAAGTAACGAGGCTTGCATGGTATAGGGTTCAATTCATGTTTGCAAGCAGATTTCCAGCATGTTGCATGGCGCTCAATCGACAACAAATACCAGGATGCCCCCAAGACCTACAGGATCAGAGGCGTAATCAGTATAAAGCACCACCAGATGACCAAAAACAACAACAGGAGCATTTCGAGAGGGAAGCAAGTAGCCTCAAAAGGCATGTACGCTCTGATTTAAGGAGGCATTACATACATGACTAGCCAACATGTATAGCAGGAGATTATATGCAGCCCCAGCCCAGGCAGTCTTTGTGACCACTCCAGTAGCTTTAATGATCTCAGAACTCAATGGAAAAATCAGATATAATCTGGGAATATACTGGAGCAGAACAATCAGTACTATGGCATTGTTGGTATGATCAGCATGAGAGCTTCTAATTGCTGGTATTATAAACCATATCACAATCTGCCAAAAAAAGAACAATTTGATGCCATTTCCTCTTTAGCTTCAAAGGATAGACTTCAATAATGAAAAGATACTAAAAAAATCAAAGCAAGAAGAACTGTCATTTGCAAGTAATGGATGCTTTAAAAAAAATCAAACACCCTGCCATATGTATTGCTGCCACATCTAATCTCCATCTAAACCTTTTCCCTTCCTTTCCTTTATTTATTTTATTCTTGTTATTTTCTTGGTTCTTAGGTGACGAAGTTAGAGCTCAAACTCGAGAACTCATCGCCCTCTTTGCAGAGGTAAAAGCCACTGGGCGAAACACCAATTTGTAACAGCAGCTCAACCTCAAGAAGTGAAAGAGAGGCCGGGAAAATTGAGGCAAAAGGGCAGCTGAAAATACAATAGCAACTCCAACCTCAACAACCAAATGAAAATTTCAAGTTCATTCTCACAAGTATCTGTGATTTCTAGGCAGAAGAGAAGAAAGAAATCACAGGCTAAGTTATACATTCTAATCCAATAAATAAAAGCAGAAAACAAAGTTAGGAGTGCGGGTACCTGAGGAAGAGGTAATGCTGCAATAAGATCTATGAAGAAATCTGATCTCAAATATCTCCTTGCAATCAACTCAGGATCCATAACAAGTTCACCTCTCCCAAAAATTCTTGAACTAGGTGAGACATAAGCTGTCCTAAACTTTATTACAATATGAATTATGTAAAATACATCAGCAAATGTTCTAAAACATGTCACTGTGATTCCTAAATTCAAATCAGTATCCATACAAGTTGACTGTCCATTGCTGATTACTGATGGAAGGTAAAAAAACAACGGATCAACAAAGAGTGCTGTTAAGCATGAGAAGAGGAAAACCCTGTTCCATTTCAAGATAACGTCACTTCCTGGATCAAGAATCTTTTCTCTCCAATATGGTTCATTGTTATTCTCCGGAAATACCTTAAACCTTCCAAACTTAGGAACCTTGTCACTTGTGTTTCTGTCATTAATAATAACACCTTCAGTTTTGAAGAATGGAGCTGATGTCTTGTGAACAGGCAATGTCTTGTCCAGGTTTTGACCATCATTAAACCTGTGAATTTTGAGAACACCCTTCAATCAAATCATCAAAGAAAGCAGATGAGAGCCATGAAAGAGAGAATATGTAAGTTAAGAGAGTAACCTCACAAGCTTCTCTTTCTTGAACTCCATGATTGCAAGTGCTAATCTTATGACATACTATGCATTCAAGAAAGGCAAAGAAAAGAGGATTCTGCATCGCAAAATATTCCCTGAATTTTCCATTTCTGAACTGAAAGCAAGTCTTTCAAGAAATGAAGGTTGAACTCCAAGCTGCAAGAGATGAAAGGAAATATTTTGCAGGAAGAGGAGAAGAGAGACTTTAACTGGTGAAATGGAAAAGTGGGTGTTCAATGTGGTTAGCTTCCATTAAAAGCCTGACAGAAAACTAACAGTAAAAGAAAAGAAACACAGCTTAGATACTCAGTTACTCTCTCTCTGTTTCTTTTTCATGTTTTTTTAATGATCTAATAATATTTTCGAACCATCTTTCACGTATCAAAACTAATTTTTCTCTAATCACCTCTTAGATGTTCTCATACTGGAATCCTTAATCATTACATAGAGAGCATAGTTAGTTGCAAGACTCAACATGGGTTGAGAGTTGAGAATTGGTGAGGTTAGCTTGTGCGGATCCATAGGTAAATTAACTATTATTATTTTTTTCAATCAAAACAGCATTATTCTTGTTTTAAAATAATGTCGATTTAGATTAAAAAAAAGAAAGAATCGGACTTAAAAATAAAATTCAATTCAGGCAAAGCTTTAAATCTGCAAATGATCATATTAACCTGTGGCGGCCGGATCAAGTATTATGAATATGGTGGAAAGAAAACCCACTTCCCATCCAAACCATGTATCCAAAAATTCAGTTATTTTATACGCTTTGTTTTTCAACTTGTAAGCAGTGGACTTGAACTCTACAGACATAGCGGACGTGGAGGCATGACCAAATTACAAATAAAAAAAAAATGTATGAGCATTACCTGTATACCAGACACCAAGAACGCAATAATCTTTTTTATTGGCAGATTTCTCGGCCAAATATCTTCTATTTTATTAAAAAATTGTGTGGTTTAGGAGGTTTTCTCGGGTGTAGATTTGATTTCTGTTCTCTTTTTTCTTTTTTCATGAGTGTTGTAACTTACAAGGAGAAATAACTAAGTATATCCCAATTTAAAGCTATGGTCATGAGTCAAGTAAATTGTTGTTTAAGAAGAATTTTATTCCAAAAAACATTTTATAAAAAATATTTTCTTATTTAAAATTATTTTTCTATATTTTTAAATTTAATGTTAAAAATAATATTATTTTAAGACTTAAAACTATAAAAGATATAATAAATTATATCTACCGTAATCAAGGCACCTCCTGAAAACGTGTGGAGCCATTGCCTCTTGACAAACCACAGCTTCCCAGTCTGCACCCCTTTGAATTTTCCTCCTTGGAGAGCCATTGATATCAAAATGTACACTTCTTCATGGATGCTAACCCAACCCTCTTCAAGCTGTGATTCATATTCTGCCACAATAGACTCTCTTTCTTTACTTTTTCCTTAATTTTGTTTTCCTTCTTGGTTGAAGACCAAGAATCATACCTGTTTTCTCTGTTGGAAAAAAACTGGCGCACCCCTTTGACGGGGCAAAGACTATAAATTTCAATCTTTATATTTTATTTTACATGAGTGCCAATAGCATAAACACTAAGAGAAGCATATTTAATTGATGGTTTGATTGTATTTCTTCTGTCTAATTATTGTGCAGGGTTTGCAAATCCCAGTGGTATCAATTTCTTCCACTCATAAAGAGGAGACACTTAGTAGGCTAATTCATTGATCCGGCAATTTATTGATCTGTCTATCCGTGAGTTGGTTGCATTTTAAAATAATATTATTCTTCTTTTAAAAAAATATTTTAAACTTATAACCTTAACATGAACATTAGATCGGGTCATGGGTTAAGTTGTGTTTAATAATTTAGCCAACAAGTCTTCTGTACAAGAAATTACAAAAATAAAACATCATGAATTTTAAAAACAAGATTAGCCTTGATGAACAAGAAAGAAAAAACTAGTTATTAAAACTAAAAAAAATAAAAAAAAAGTCTAATAAGTAGGGGCAGGATTTACAAGAAACCAAGTGCAAAAAAAACCAGCCAAGAAACATAGTATTAACCTGTTTTTTCTTGCCGGCCATGGAATCTGAAAACTAATGTAGAGTGTAGTTACTAGGATTATCAAATTAGCATCATGAACTGAAGATGTCGGAGGCCGGTGGCCGGCTACCATTTTTGAAGGTTAAACATTATCAACTGGGGACTAGGACATAACAGACCACAACATGTAGCTTTCACTAGTAAAGTTTAATCCTAATGCTTTATGCTAAAATTTATATTTTCATTATTACTTTCAGGTGGAATTATCATATTTATTTACTAGAAACTGAGCCTGCACTTTTCAATTCAATCAAATCAATTCAATTTAAAATCATACAAATTTAACCAATAAAACTCGCTTATTGGTGAAAGAGTGAGATAAAAGCTCACTTTAAAAGATAGATTCAACTACAAAAACAAACACTATCTGAATTTCACTTTATGTAACATGCAAGAACTCAATTTTCCCCATTCATGGAGGTCAACATCTTAGATTATGAATCCTGTTTCAACAAACACTTACGCTAAGACAGCTATGTGTACTTCGAGGATTTACTTGATTTTCTAAAAGATATGGATCTTGAGTTTCTCGTCATCAAAGAAAAGGAAATCAAATCAACTTGAACCGTTTTAAGTGCCGTTTATATATATGAACCACGCATTCATGAAAATATTATATTCGTTGTGGAAAAAGCATTTAATAGAATTTATTCCTCTAAATGAATCAGACAGTTATAAAAAATGCATTCTTAAAATTATTTTAATAAAAAACTTTGTTTCAATTAACGTTAAAACTGGGGAATATTATTACGTTCAGCTCGTTGGCACACCAGATTTTGTGGTAATCTTGAGGCAATAATATTATTTTTAGTATGAAAATTTCGAATTTCGGGGATAGATACGAAGCCCAGAGACGCGACCTTGATGAATTGGGACACACAAACAAAGCACATGCGGCCAATCAAGGCTAAAAGAGTGCCAAATTTATGCTCAGAGGGTCCTACATTAGCGATCTCTGCGGTGACTGGAACGTGCTTCTCGTTTTGCTGAGTTTGTGGAAGGTGGGCTGCTTGATGCATCATGCACCCATGTCAGGTCTCTCATCTCATCACCCAGAAAAGACATCAAGAACAGTTAAACCATGAACTCAATTTCTATTTTAGCATACCCTCTTGACTTGAATGTAGATACATTCGAATTCGATGAGAAATCACGATGTTTTTTCCTGAATATTGTAGTTCGAGCTCGTAAGAAATCTAAACAAGAAAAGACTTTGTTACGATGTAATTTATCGTTTTCGTCGTAAGAAATAGACAGGAGGCTGCTGAGTTTTTTGAAATCTGCAGTGAAAAGCACCTATTTGTTTGATATTTTTTAGCGCTGGTGTTGGGGTTGATCTGTTGCTTTTTGACGCAGGTTGAGTGGTAGTGATTGGCTCAGGAAAATGCAGTGATTTTATCACCATGGTTTGGAGTTTACTTTGAAGTTGACTCTGCTGTTTCATGGAAGTCATGGACTCTGACGAGGAGCCCAACAGGCATCCTGTACTCAACTTCGATTGAAAGTGCATGGAAACAATCGCTCGATACAGAGTTGACATGATTGAAATAGAAGGCAATGCTCCTCTCCAGGCTCGAATCCCGGATTTATAATTGGCAAAACAAGAACAGTGTAATGAGAACCTTTAGAAAAGAGAAATGCAAATTATTTGGTAACTTTCTCCTTAAATACCTATGTTAGATTAAGTTGGGTTTGAACCAAACTTTAAGCTTAGATTTGATGGATCAAGAATATAAATAGTACAATCACCATTTAACCCAAACCATTTAAGTTAACTCTCCTCATCAAAAAAAAAAAAAAAAAAAACCCAACTTAATACAAAAATTAATTGTATTGATGGCTAAAATCAATAACAATAATAATTTTACTTATTTATTGCTAGAATCCAATGATTTCTCTATCTCCACTACTCCTAAACCATGAATTAAAATACAACAAAAATAAATTTATATATCAAAATTAAATTGAAAATATATGGAAGGAAAAAATAGATATAATTTATACAGTTTAATGACAATTAAACTTTTTGTTTGAATTTTAAAGCCATTACTTATCACCCATCTACAGCTTCTTTTCCACTTTGATCATTTCTTCTAATTGTATCCATGCTCAATAAATTTGATTTAATTAATTTTTAACTTGGTCCAAAAAAATACAATCATGAAAAAAATATTTGAGGATCAAATTAAAAAAAATAGTAAATCCACAATAAAATATAAATAGATAAATAATGACATGTACATTGTTTTTACCACACCATTTAATGTTTTCCATAATATTAAAAAAAAAACAAATACAAGAAGAAAAACATATTTAGTTATAATGACAAATAATGATATTAATGTTCCAAAACAGTAAAAAAGACAATCAGAAAAAGAACTAGATATATATATATATATATATATATATATATATATATATATATAAACACTTCATTAACATCCAATAAAAATTATTTAAGAAAAAATTATTGAAATTATAAATTCAGTGAACGAAAATTAAAGGTCAGACAACTTGTTGGGAAAACATTACAATTTGAAGCCTTTTCTTGTCTGGTTTGTCAAAGCAGTGTGTTTTTTCTTTTCCTGTTATTATTACTACAATCTCATTTCTAGCAACTTGTTATGTGTCCTATTCTCCTCAATGTGCTCTCTCTCTCTCTCTCTCTCTCTCTCTCTCTCTATATATATATATATATATATATATACATTCATTTTTTCACGTGTTTCTTAGAAAATAACGTGTTCATGACATTTCATATGATCACAACCTTAGGAGTTCAGTTGTAAGTTGTAACAGTACAATTAATGATACAGCACAAGCTACATGACAATAAAAAATGGAATAAAGTAATCACCAATCATTCACAAGATATATTTAAACAGACAAACCATTCAACAGAACCACTTCAGCCATATGAAAATATGGGACTTTTAGGACAAGTGTCATGCGAATTAAGGATTAGGTTTCCAGGCGTGGAAACTTGGACTACTACTGAAAAGAAAATAAATCCAGGCCTCGATGAGGGTTTAAGATCTTCCTATGCAACAGCAACAGATGAAGAAATGGATCATTCTCGAGGCCATCAATAAAGTTAGAAATCCTCCAGCTGAGATGTTTCAAAAAGATATGTTGCAGCTTAATCATCCAAACAGAGACAGGCAACGTACACAATAGTCGAGTTACCTCTCTGAGCTTGTTGGGAGAAGCGGTCAGTACTCACAAGGCAAAGTTCATTGCTATGAGCTTGTATAACCTGGCATCTTAACAGTGCTCTTCCAGCAGCTCAAAAAGACATCCGCTTTGTAAAAGACCAGATGGGCAGGAGATTAACAGGCCAAAACTCATACTATAGGAAAAGGGGTAGAAATATCGAGAAGAGAGAAAATAAGGATGGACCAATGCAAGCAAGGGAAAACAGCAGCTTTTTATAATGTCAGAAATCTTGAAACTTAAGCAACAGCCAACCCAATCAAGGAAGAAAAAAACATTTCATTCCTGTTCCATTTGAAAGCTGATGAAATGAAAGAATAAAAACAGAAGGATGACAAAAGTTGTTTAAAATTTTTTTTCCTGCACCAGAAACAATTAGACCAACCAATTCATTTTTCTTCAGGTTAGTTCATTTGTCCAATATAGTAGCATACAAGAAGAATTTACGCATCAACTGAAAGATAAGAGAAAGTACCTTGTGTGACTGTGAGTACCCAAAACTCAACCAATTTTGAAATTTTAATTTTTAAGAATAGGGCAACCACACGAGATTCTAAGAAAACCCCAACTTCTGTGGAACAGATATAGGTACCTGCCAGAAGTTTTTGAAGCAGCTCTATCCTTCTAAGCTAACTAAATGAGATGCCATTAGAGTTTGAGGAAGGAGCATCACAGCTGGAGTGCAATCAAAGAGAAGCACGAAGGCATTCAGTTTAGCAGGGAGCCCAAACATTCATTACTGAAGATTTGAAGCAGCTGTCTATCCTTCTAAGTTTACTAAAACAAATGCCACTAGAGTTTGTGGGAGGTGCATCACAGCCGAGGTGCAATCAAACAGAAGAATGTAGACATGCAGTTTAGCAGGGATCCCCAAACATTCAAAATAGAAGACCCCAATGCAGGGCGGCCAACAATGAAACCTCAAGTGTAGAGAAGCACAAAACCAATGAAGCAGACCCAGAAGAGACCTCAACACAAAAAAGAAAAGCATAAAGTTTTAGCACCACTCAGAAGCAACCTGTCTCAATAAATTCATAATAACTACCTACAGAGCCTTCTGCTAGAAAAGCCTACAACTATCCTGCATAGCTTAAAGAAAAATAACAAACATAGTAATAAGTATGAAGAAACTTAACCAAATCCACGAGGCTGAGGGCGTTGCCCGTTTAAAACATAGTGGTACTGAAGTCCAAACATAATAAACACACTCTAATTGCAGTATTTTCCAAGCAAAGCCAAGTCGCCTAGGCTGCAACTCTTAACTCCTGCTTCGGCGACGATCCCTGGTGCCATTTCTGTCCAAAACACAGAAACACCAACCATTAATAAATCTACAGAGATAAGCAACAGGGTTAAGGCCAAGGTCCTAACAATATAAACTGGCAATAATAGTTAAAAATTCACCCATTGGCATATGGGAGCTCTTCACGTCCACGGTACTGTGGTGACCTGCTATAGCTGCGCCCACGAGGTGATAGACTGCGGCGCTTGGGGGATCGTCCTTGAGGGCTGTGGCTCCTGCTCCTGGGTAATTTGTCCAAAGAAGAATTTAAAAAGCACCAAATATAAGTCCACTTTATGAAAAGAAAAGGAATTTACAAACACACACCATGCACATATAACATACATGCATCATAGATACATATATATTGAAGGCACTATAAGTTTCAAGAATTCACCTTCGGCCATAGCTTGGGCTCCTGCGATATCTAGGGCTGCGGCTACGACGTCTTCCTGCACCTCCTGAACCAACACGCAAGCGACACTCACGAGCAAAATGACCAGCCTCACCGCACTCATAACACTTCAAGTCAGAACCACCAGAACGACCACGACCCCCTCCACGGCCTCCCCCACCCCCACCCCCACCCCCACCTCTGGAGTTGTGAGAGAGCTCAACTCTCCAGCCATTTTTTCCTGCTCCAGAAATAATTGATTAACAACTAAAATGAATCAACAGAAAAATAAATACAACTGCTTGTAAAATAACATCTGTGCAGCAAGTATCAAGATTTATCAGTGTATATAAAGAAGAATTACCCCTATCAATTATTACCTGCAACACTTTAAAATATATATATTGTTTTTGAAATAGTGTAAGGCAATTGAAACAATATATATATATTGCAAATTTAAATTTTTAACTAAGCAACAAAACCATTATGTTCGAAAATGATAATGCATAAATTTTGATATAAATTGAGCCAAGATCATGGGCTCTTATCTTCTTGACAAAAAAATCAGGTGATGAAACCACCTATCGTAAAGTGATAGCTTCTCAACACCTCGAATTCCATGACATAAAGCATGCAATTAACACCTACCAATCATCCATCTATTTATTATCAAGGGGGAGAGAGATGAGACAAGTAAGATTGACACACAACGTCGGCATTAGACCAAGCCATACAGTTAAATAACAATAAGTTCAAGCAATAAACTTACAATCAGAAAACTAAACTCCAGTAAACAAAAAGGCGTACCATCCAACTCATGAATAGCATCCTGAGCATCCCTTTTATCATCGAAATCAATAAAAGCATAACCTGGCGGCCTCCTTGCAACCCACACACTACACACAACCCATTAACCAAATCATCATCAACACAATAACACATACTCAAGATTCCATAAAACACTAAAAAAATTACGAAATCAACCTTCTTATAACACCGAATCGTCGAAACTCATCTTCAAGCTCACGTTCAGAGACTCTTGGGTCCAAGTTACCGACATAAACCCGAGACATTATTTCTTTGACTAATTATATCTGTCAAAATAAACAAACCCGTTTCAAAAAATCTAATATTTTTCTGTCTTTAAGCCTCGAACAGCAAAAAAAAAACACTTTGAACACTTTCAAGAATCTAGAGCAGCAAAAAAAAAAATGTTGAATGCAAAATTCTTGAAAAACAGTAAAAGATAGACTTCATGTGCTGTAGATTATAAGATATTTTCGTTAAAAATGACACAAATATGAAAGAGGAGGAGAGAGATCTGAGACTGAACCGGTAGAACTTTGTAGAGAGAAACCCTAGTCGCTCTGTTTTCCCCTTCAGTGTTTTTCGGATATTTTAAGGGCTTCGAAAGATATTATTATAGAGAGTGGCAAGTTGGTGAATTTAAAAGGTCCTTCAGGTTTGGAAAGTTTATAGGTTAGTCCCTAAGGTTAGGAATTTTATGTTTGAGGATGACTTTGCACTTTGGGCCTGAGTGAGGATGGGCTAATTTTAGATTTTAGAATTTATGCCTGGTTTTATAGAAGCAGCGTGCTTTCTGGTGAGCTGGATTTAAGAAAAGTCAATAATTCATATTACAGTTATTAAAAGTTGGGCTTATTAGTTTTGGTTGATTTTTTTTTATATATAACAAAAGTCAATAAATCTTTTGTTGGGCTTCAAGAATCAATTTAATATTTTAATCGAGTCATATAAGCTAAATTCTTCTTTATACATTAACATTTTTTTAGTATTTTTTATATATTAATGATAAAAATAGAAAAAAATCTGAAATAAAATTATTTTAATATATTTTAAAATAAAAAATACTTTAAAAAAATCTTATATAACAATACGAAATACACATATTTAATAGTATAGCGCATTGCTATATTATATTAAATCATTATTTTCAATTTGAAGTTCTCAGAAGATTTTATTTTATTTTTTGCAAGAAAATATCTCTTACTGATTTATGTCATAGAATATTTTTCTCTCATGATTAAACATTCAAATTTATAGAAAAATTATATGATAATGTGCAGACACGGTTTATATATCCATTGAATTTCGTACCTAACTTCTTCATGCCCAAACCCTGCAAAACACTTGCATCTTTATTTTATTTTTGGGTTTCAGACAGTATTTATATATATATATATATATATATATATTTTTTCTCTGATTTGTGCAAATGTTTTAAGAAAAATACTAGATTTTTTGGCAAGTGAGATTTTAAATTAATTTATAAAACGAGAGAAACAAATAGCTGTTTTATAGATATGTTTTCATGTATTATATAAATTTTGTAATTAAGAAATAAAAAGATATTATTTATATTTTATAAATTAAATTTAAAAATGTATGAATTGATAAAAAAAAATTAAAGTTAATTAAATATCAAAAGCGGGAAGCTGATTTTTCTAGTAAAAAAATTGATAGATACACATGAAATGTTTTGCAAGTTGTTATTTTATTTCATTTATTTTAGGGGTTGATTATTGTTACTAAATACAAAAGATTTTCATTTTTTAAATGAGTTGTACAAATTCATCTAATTTATATAAAATTAAAAATTAAAAATAAATTATACTAATTTCATCAAAGTATTAAACTAAAAAAATATTTTTTTAAAAAAATAAATAGTTAAAAATAAAGTTAAGATAAACATTTTTTTTTAAAAATGAGGGCATCAATCCATATTTAAATATAAAAAAATAATTTGAAGAAAAGAAAACCGCAAAAAAAAGCTAGGCAATGATAGGTGTGGTAGGAGCCTCACTTGTCATCAACAGCCCGGCAATCCTTTTTTTTTTTTTTTTTTTGAAAGAGCCCGCTCCAATTTTTTTCTACATAAGCAACAGGTTGCTAGCAGCATAATTTTCCAGTGATTGTAATATTCAAGTTTTTTTTAATTAGAAATTTATTATAAACTTATTTTGATAAAAAAAAAACCACACTTATATATAGCCTCTAATCATCAAAAATATAAATAAAAAAATAAATAGATCTTAATTTATTATTTTAGCATGATTATAGTAATGTTTCAAAACAGGTGCAATCCATGTTTCATGAAATTTTATATTTTTGTATAAATTTAATTTTGTTTTTATATTTTCATATCATTTTATCACTGATATATAAAAAAAAAAGGTCTGTGCCATAGCCCATTCAAATCATTATAAAAAATATCCGCACGTGTGTTTTTATATTATCTTAGGACAGTAAATAAATATAAATTTACTTGCAAAAGGTTCATGATCACTTGAAATGGTTTATTATAATGTCCTCATCGTTTATGAAGTAACAAAATGAAATAACTTCTTACGGTATGGTTGCAAGTGGTCATTTGTAATTTCCATTCTTGTGAAATGATTAGTTATATTACTAGAGAAATTAAATAAACGCTTACGTCATAATAAGTAAATATATTTCAAAGTTTTTAAAGACATCATTAAAACAAAAAAAGAAAAAGAAAAAGAAAAGAGACGAGAGTTTTTTTTTTTTTTTACATATATTCATTACACTATGGACGTAGAAACAATAATTGGATTGGCTATCAAGAGTAATATAATTTTTTTAATAAGATTTATTAATTATTATTAAATTAATCAAAATTAATTTAGTCTATTTTGTATTTTTAAGGTATAGTAAAGTAATTAAATTATTTTTAAAATCAAAGTATATTTAACTAGTATCTAGGAGATTTTTTTTAATTTTTTAAAATATAGTAAAATATTTAAATTATCCTTAAAAATAAAAACTCTTTAATTGGTGGCTAGAGGTTTTTTTTGTATTTTTTTATTATAATCAAGTTGATTAAGGAGAAATATGATATTTTAATAAATATAAAATATTATTTATAAATTAAAATTATGTAAAACATGCATTACATGCGACAATACATCAATTACTCTTGGGTGTTCGGACATCATGTGTGATGTATTTTGATGTTAAAGTCAACTTTTTTTATTTCTTTCTTTTTTTTGAGTTTTGTGCTTAGCCCTTCAAATTCTTAAACAACCCTTCAATTTATTTTTTCTTCAAATTAGTTTTTATTTTTTTATTTGTTTTATTTAAAATAATTCATATAACTAGAGTTTTTTTCATTCCATCCTCCAGTTTTTTTGTCTATCAAATTTAATCTTTATTCTTTTTTATTTATTTATTTTATTTAAAATAATTTTAAAATTAATTTTTTTATAATTTCATCATTCATCAGCTTTTTTATATCAGATTTTATCCTTAATTTTTTTATTGTTATTTTTTTTTACTTTGATAAAAATTTTAAATTGATGCTTTTTTTTATTTCATCCCTTAATATTAAATTGATTGGAAATTAGGAGATTTGTCTGGGTTTGTTTCTTTTTTATAAGCTTATTTTTTTAATTTTATTTTTTAATATTTTTCATATTATTTTTCACTAATTCTAAAAATGACTTAGGTTAAAATGACTTAGGTTATCTTTTGATCATTTTATTTATCATTATTTGTTAAATTTAGTTATTTTATTATATTATTAAATTAAATAAATTTATTAAACTTAATTAAATTAATGATCCAAGTATCGGATTTTTTTTAAAAAAAAAACAATATCATATCATCTAAGTATTATACTTTTATGTTAGAAAAACTTTGGTGTTACTCGGGCCACCAATCTAGTAGCAGTAAAGTTATAAAATCTTATTTGGTGCATAACTTGGTTCAATATCCAATTTAGAAATTATTTAGGTTAATTTGGGTGGATTGAAACTATATTATTTTTTAAAATTAAATAATATTATTTTAAAAAATAAAAATTAAAACAAGTTTTGATTAAGTCAAACAAATAATGAGTTGATTTGTTGGATTTCATCAGGTAAACTTCCATCCATTTATTTTGAAATCCAATCACAAGTCTTGGGTTTAGTTGCTTGGATTATATATATATATAAAGAAATTAACATATATGTGCTCCTTTGACCCAAAGCTGCTTCCCATTCAATTTGACAACGACCTAATAAAATCAGGTGCACATAAACCATAAATAATTTGTTATTTGCTTGCCACAACTCATGGAGAATGAAAGTGAAATAAAGGAAATAACAAAGGAAGCTAACAAGCAAATTTCTGCCTCCCTTAAGTAGCATATGCTCTACTAATTAACATCGACGAAGTTGGTCAATAAGCTTCCTTAGGGTATCATAAGACGACCCACCTTTCTGCACCGCCCTCCTAGCCACCCGGCCAAGGGCTTCCGCCCTCTCTCTTGCATTCCTTCCCTTCTGTCCTCCCATTAATTCCTTCACACCTTCACTTATTGCTTGCCTTGAAACAAGAACTTGATAGCCTTGATTTTGCACCTTCTCGACACTAGTCCCGGCTCCAAGTCCATCCACTATAAGCTTTGCATTCAAAGATTGTTCAGCCATCATGGGCCAAGCCAGAATCGGCACACCAGCTGCTACACTCTCTAGCACCGAATTCCAACCACAATGACTCAAGAACCCACCTGTTGCACGATGAGATAGTATTTGACGTTGATCAACCCATTCTTTTACAATCAAACCTCTACCTTTTATTTTCTCTTCCACGCCACGAGGTAAAGACCATGACTTTGAACGTACAACCCATAAGAATGGGAAGCCTGACTCCTCCAAGCCAAAGGCTACCTCATCAAGCTGAGAATCTGATACAGCAGCTTGAGTACCAAATGAAACGTAGATCACAGAATCTGGTGTGATTTGCTCATCAAGCCATTGTGTTGACATGGAGGAAATTTGACTTTGGTTAATGGATTTCTCAAGACCCTCCATTTCGTCATACAAAAATAAAGGGCCTAGACACCAAGCCTTAGCCCCATTCATGTAAAAAGACTCAAAAGATGGGATATGGTTCTCTTCTAACTCTTTAAAGCTATTAACAATGATTCCCCAACTCTTTGCATCATCCTCACCCACCTCTCCAATGAATTTAGACATGGGATCATCATGGTTCGATGAGTTCACGGTTTCTGCAGGCAAGTCTGCTTTGGTCAAACTGAAGGGAAGTCTCATACCAGGCAGGTCAATAGGATCAAACATAGACAATGAATCTATTTGTGGTGCATGTACCCAAGATGATTTGCTAATGGCCATTGATAGAACACCCATGCCATGAAAGGCTAACCTAGGGACACCTAATGCTTGACATGAAGCAAGTGACCAGCCTAGAAAGAAATCAGAAATAACACATAAAGGAGGGGTGTTGGATTTTATCATGGTTTCAAGTACCTGTTCAAAGGGCTCCCGTAGTTCTTTGGCGGCTTGAAGAAAAGGAAGGAGAAATTCCATTGAAGGAAGTTGAGATGTGTTCTCACAACCTTTTGGGAGGCCATCAATGGTGGGGAATGGGATTTCATGGAGATTGATATCAGGGTGATTAGTAACATACTTGGCTATTGAGTCAGCATTTGACGGGGTGGTGATGATGGTCACTTTGATTTGTTGATGTGAAAGAGCTTTTGATAGGTCGAGTAATGGAAGAGTATGACCTTGAGCCATGAATGGAAAGATAACAACATGGGATGACGAAGGAGAAGACATGGTAGGACTCTTGTTCTTGCTTTCTCAATTCGTGCATCGCCCTCGTTGATGCAAACTATGTGTGCTTATATATACAGGGGAAAATTTGTTTTAATATATATATATATATATATATATATATATATATATATTGGATTCAAATTATTATTTAATTTATCTTGATTAATTAAGTCATAATTATATTGGTTAGTTATTATTTATTTTCATGACCGTCACTAGCCCCTACTCTCTATGTGATTGATATTAACCATTAATTATAAGTTTATAATCAAATTTAATTATTTTCTCATATTTAATGATCAGAGCTTCTTTCATCTATTAGTAAAAGAGACCGGGATTTTCTCCTTTTATATATATATATATATATATATATATATATATATATATATATTTGTTAAATCCTAGCCTTAAATGGAGAAAGATTTCGTATTGATAAAGATATCATTCAAATGGAGTTTCTATAAATTAATCTCATGAGAGCTGTCATTTTATTATTAATTTTTATATAAACTTTTCCATCTTGTATAAGAGAAAATCATTTAATTTTTTAATTTCGTTGAAAGTTTAAGGGTGTTGAATTTATTTATAAAATAAATAAATTAAGATTGCTTTAATTAATAAGGAGAAAGAGTGTTGGGTAAAATCTCGTTAATTTGGTATGGCAAATATATACATTTCCTTTAATTTCAATACTTTAAAATGAAATATAATTACAGAACAAATCTATTATTTGAATTCCAAGATTAAGAGTTGACCAATGTAATAAATCATGTTTCAAGAAATATGAGAGGATCTCAATCATATTAAAAAAATAAAAAACAGCTTTTAATCATTCATTATCTTGGTAAACAATGCATATTAGCTAGTATCTATTTAAAGCCATTTAATTAAGATTAAATCAACTAAAATGAACTTTTCTATTTTTAAAACGTTACTCTAAGGATTCACACTTTTTAATTTTTAATTTTTTTTTATGTTTCTAAAATAGCACTCCAATATATTAATGTTTGTATTTCTTCTCTTATCTACAAATTAATTTTAATTATTTTTTGTTTCATGGTAAGAAAATTAATATTTAATTTTATTACAAGTCAAAATCATCAAGACCATAAACATCATAAATATGGAAAGACTTTCAAAATATATAATTTTATTTTTTTATATTTCACTTGCTAACAAGTTATTATAACCCTTTATATAGAATAAACTAGAAAATTCTAATAATATTAAATAAAAAAATAAACTAGAAAGAATATTCTTTTCAAATAGAAAATAACATTATAATCTTTGAACTCTAATATCAATATTTTATACAAGCAAAAGTGAAGGATAAGATGTTTATTACATGTAAAAAATTTCATAAATCAGGAATATTATATATATGGAAAAAAATTTAAAATACTTAATTTTATTTTTAATTTCTTTAATTTAAAAAAAAACTATTCCACCCCTTATATAGGAAAACTATAAAATCCTAATAATATTAAATAGAAAAAAACAACTACAAAGAATATTCCTTTAAAATATAAATAAATTACAAAAAATATATTTTTCAGGACTGTTTACTCTTTAAAATGATGATTTTTCTTGTTTATTTTTCAATAGTTTTTATATGCACACGATCAATGAGAATAAAACATTAATTTTACTAGTTGATTTTTAGTTTTTAAGTTTTTTTTTGCAGTTTATAATTAATTAAAATAGAAGTTGGTAATAATCTCTTCATCTTTTATCACAACTTCATCATTAACTTTGAATTAAACGTGTTATTTATTGATTGGTCAATGGGACATTCAATATTTATTGGTCATGGCCACAACCTGCATTAATTACTACTAAAAACAAAATAAGGGTCTTGTGAATATAAGCTAGGAATTATTTTTTTCTGCTTCATCAATTAATCTTGCTGTATAATATGTTTGGATTTATAGTCAAGTGTAAAGACTAGGTTGAACAAGGTGAATTGGATGATGAATTTGAGGAACACAGGCTGACTTTCAGTGAACAACAATCTCCTAGTTAATTTTGTAATTGGTTTACACTAATTCATCTCGCTAATTGTCTGGATCATTAACTTTTATCTCTTACATTAACTAAAGCATGTATAAATTCCACGTCATTAATTAGTAATTTCTAGTCTTAGGTAAATTTATTATTAATAATTTTTTTTAAATTAATATGAATGTACGAATTAACTTACACATAGTATGATTAATTTTACAGGCCTTAAAATTGATGACCATATAAATTTTTAATGTAAATTTTTAATGGTTATCATATGAGTAATTAAAAATTCAAATTTAAAATTATAAAAGAAATAAATCTCTTAATTTTAAATTTTTATCACTTAACCATTATTTATCTAGATGGTTGAATATTGATAACTTTTTTTAGATTAATATGGGTGTTTGGGTCAGTTTGCACGCACCACGACTAATCTCATGAGCCCTGAATATTGATAACTTTAATAATACAAGTAAATGGTTACAAATTTAGAAGGGTCTTACAGGACATTAACCTTGATGATCTCGCACATTAACATAGTAATTGGGTTTAATTCGTCATACGATGTAAAAGTTGTAAAATGCGAAGACAAGCTTGACCAGCAAGATGTTGGCACAAGAGGAACATCGAGTGTTCTGTGTTAGAGACAAGGATGAAGCACGCATGACGAAACTGAGGAACATCGATCATGGCAACATGCAATGAACAAGATAAAAGAATCATTTTTCTTTTTTGGTATCATTTTTTTATTAAAATATTTCTTCAATTACTCAAGCATGTATAATTGTTTCGTTTTTTGAAAAGCTTTTTTTTTTTTTTAATTTACATCACCAAGCAGGGACGGAATGAGGAATTTAAGATTGAAGGAGGTGAATACGAAAATAACTGATATTTTTAAAGTGCAGAACACGTAAAATTGAAGAGAATAATATTAGAGAATGTATTTATTTTTTTTTAATATAAGATTTTCACCATCCAACGTAATTCCACCCACAAAATAGAGAAACGTATGATTTTAATTATTTCAAAATTTTTGTTTTGTTTTGTTTATTGATGAATTGAAAGTCTTTTAGCTAAGTTTACTGAATAGAGATTTCATCTTCTTCATTGTTTTATTTAGATTTAATAATATACTTGTTATTCATACAAAATTCTCTTTTTATTGTCAAAAAATTTTATTTGAAACATGATTAATTCATTAATTTGATGTCAAATTAAAAGTAGAATTCACTCAGTCTTAGAGTTAATATTTTATTGAAATTTATTCTTCAATATAAATTTTTTATAAATATACATACCAAGAATCTTTCAAATTTTATATTCATAATCTTTATATTTTTAATATTTTTAACATATATAAAACATTAATATGATCAAAATCAATTATAGATAAATAAAAAATTAATTTTAAAGAATTTTTGGTTTGCATGCTTTGAAAAAACACAAATCCTTCTAAAAATACTATCTCACATGGAAAAAAAAAACAAGTTTTTCTAGTTATTTATAAAATAGGAATGTGAGAGGTTAAAATTAAACTCAAATTTTAGATGGAAAATGATTTCAAGAGAATGAATCTTTAACCAACTACACATTATTGAGTTTAGTTAGGTTGGTGTTTTTTTTTTAATATAAAATAATTATATAGTTATAAAATATTATTGTTTTGTCAACCTATTTCAGGTTGGGGTTGAATTTATAATTCTTTAGGCTATAAAGAATTATTTTTGTTAGTCTATTTTTTTATATAGCCCATGAAAAAAAGAATTTAATCAGTTTTTCTTAGAATTTTTTTTTCAAATTAAAAACATCAAATTTAAAGTCAAAATTGGCATGCTTAATGTCACACTTGGATATTATGGCAACTAATTAAAAAATTTCACTGGAAAAATAATAGATATTTGACATCTTGTTCTTTGATAAAAAAAATATTTTGTTTAATAAGTCATCACTTGGTATTATGGTCACTAGATACTCTAACTGTTTAACATAGATTATATGGTACGAAACTGGTTACGTAAAATATATATATATATATCACTTCTTAAGCATCTTAACTGAGGTAGGCTAAATTACTGATTTTGTTTTAAATTGCTAAGAATTTATTAGTATACGCTATGATGGTCTGTCTATAATATTCTCGACTTTGGCATCAGTGAATGTTCAACTATGGTATTAATGAATAAACCAGTAACATAAATTTAAATCAATACATACATATTATTTTCTTTTTTTTAAGAGAAAAAAATATATCTTATATTAAATTTGTATTTCACAGTAAAAATTTATAGGTCAATTATATAATGAAATACATTAAAAAAGAAGAAGTAGGGGACCTAAAAAATAAATTTAAAAAGATCAACAAATATTTTTGAAATTTTTGAATATCATAAAGGGACTTGTTTGGATAAATATCAAAACAAAAGGAAAAAAAATAAAGAGGATTGATATAAGGATGTGTTTTTCCAAACACACCTTCGACTCAAAATAGATAGGGCCAAATAAGCTAACCCCAGCCCGAATCAATCTCAGTTGTTTTTTATTTTTTTTATTTTAGGTTAGGTTTAACCTCATTAGTCCAGTCTAGTCATTAATCCAAGTCAGTGATCTAGCGTAGTGAATTCTAATTCACATCTACTATAACAAGTGAGTTCTAATGCAAAGCAAATGAATAGTGCTGAATGAATTAAGCTACAAATTCAAGTAGAGAAGAAAAAAGGCTTCCCTGGTCTGCTGGAGCTCCTCTGTTTCTTTTGATCTTTCTTTTTGATCTTTTTATTTTATTTTATTTTTATTTATTATCCTCCCCTGTTACTATTTTGAGTTTGGAAAAGCCCCCTTTTGTTTTTGTTCGTGGTCTTCTTTGCCCCCCAGTCCAATATGTTCTCCCTATTCGTTCTCTCTATTTCATTCTCTGCCAAACCTATTGTTCTGGGTCTGTTTCTTATCAGCTCTTCTCTGTTTCGTTCTTCTCCCCTCCGCTATATTTTTATATTCATAACATGTTAAAAGCTTGATATAAAGTCCGCATAATGCCAAATTTTTTTTTTATCTGGTTTTTAAAATTGAATAAATCTCTTAAAATTTAAGTTGAAAATTGAAAATTGATTATACTGTTATCATAATTTTGTTGCAATACCAACTCAGTGACAATTTAAACTTTAATTCTGACTTGATTTTTTACAATATCCAACTATCCCAACTACATTTTTTCATTCATGATATGTTAAAGGTTTGAACTGGAGTCCTCATAATGCCATTTTTTTTTATCTAGTCTTGAAAGTTAGATAAATCTTTCAAAATTTATGTTGAAAATTGATTTTATTGCTGTCAAAATTCTATTTTAATACCAACTTTGTTGCAATTTACACTATGATTCTGACTTGTTTTCTTGTAATATCCGACTATCTCAGTTATATTTTTTTATTCATGACATGTTAAAGGCTTAATCTGCACTTTTTTTAGGTTTTAAAATCCACTATTTTTATGTCAGACTTTTAGCCGTATAGAGATGCTCAACGCCATTAATTTCCAAATTAGAATAGGAGATCCATTTCAATCAACCAAATTACGTTCGGATTTTGTTCTTTAAAATAATTTTATCTGACTTGGAGTTCTTCATGAAAGTTTTCATCCTGGATTTGTAGATGAATTTGGGTTTTTGAATTACCTAATTTCAATATCAGAAACCTAATATATTCTTGTTTGAATATATAGTGTGAAAGTAGAAAATCTTGCTGCGAGAAGATTTTGATCCAAGTTTGCAAGTTTGATTTGAAATCCAAATGAGATTGGATTTTATTTTTTCTATAATATCTCCCTGAAAGGCTTAACAAGTGTACTTTGATTTAGATTAAGCTCACATTCTTGTTCTAAAACTCTAACTTGGCAAAAATTCTCTCACAAGAAACTAGTTCCAAAACATCAAATGCAAAATTTCTTATTTTTAGTAATTAATTTATAAGTTTTTTTGACAAGCCAACTCATGAAAATAACTCTCAAAATCTCAAATAAGTTCAAAAGTTAACGGGCCAAAATTAAATTACAATACTTAGTTATTGTTTTATTAAGGGAATTAATTCTAGTAATTGTAATCAATTCTATATCAATTTTGGTTCAAAAATTCATTATAAAAGGAAGGGATTGAATGAAGAGTTTTGGGTGGTATTTTTTTCTCGGTTCAATTTTCAATATTTTATCCTTTGATTTTAGCTATGTTTTAAGCTTTATTTTTTCTTCCTATCTAAAGTTTAGATTTGATATTTATAAAAAGATACTTAAGTCAATTTTTTTATAAAAACATCTAAACAAGATGATACTTTTAAAATTTTAGGAGGTTTATTGTAAATATATTATTTGCACTAAATAAGGAGAAATAAAAATTTAAAGAATTTATACTTTATAACAATAAAATCTTAACTTTATCAAATTCTAAAAGTTTCAACAAGTAAAATTTTTTTATATTTTTAGTTTAAGTTTTATACATTATAACTTGAGTATGCACGCTAAGATTTTTGTTTATATCTTTTTTTTGTAAATTTGGATATATATTTAATTTGATATTTATTGTAAATTTACTTTGAATAATATAAAAATTACATGGTTATAAATCAAATATTCTGATTAGTCTTGGACAACACTTACAAGATATCTTAATTTAGATTTGAGCAAAAGACAATGATTTTGAGAATGAATCTACTTGCTCATCGACTATCGCGTGATCAGTTATCATTTACATTTCCAATAAAAGCCGTGTAGAGAGTTTGGTAATGGAGAATTTGTTCAAGAAATCAACAATTCAATCCGACATGACAAAGAAATCACATGACCAAATTAATCTTATGATATAAACGCCCTCGTAATTTGGGGATGGAAGGATTTGGTGATGAACTAATTAATTAATAGTCATTTGATGCACCAAATGTTGGCCCATGTCTCCCAGTGGCAACAAGGAGGAGACTGGTGTGCCAGGCAAGTCTTCTCTTGTCAAAGTGAGGGAAGTGTCGTGCCAGGAAGGTCTAAAGGATCAAGCATTTGACATTGAGTTTAGTTGTGGTGAATGAACCCAAGAGGATCTTCCAAAGGCCATAGATAAAACACCTATGCCATGAAAGACTAGCACCGAATGCCTGACATGAAGCAAGGGTCCAGCCAAGAAAGAAATCTGAAATAATACACAAATGATATATAGGGGTTTGGGATATTTAATCATGGTTTCTAGTGCTTTTTCAAAGGCCTTTTGCAGTTGTTTGGAGGCATGTACAGAGGTGCTTTCCATTGAAGGAAGTTGAGAGGAGTTCTCACAACTTTTAGGGACTCCTTCAAATTCAATAGAGGGGGAATGGGATTTCAATATTGAGATTGCTATTGGGACGGTAGGAAACATGCTTGGCTATTGATTTGGCATTTGATGGGGCAGTGATGATGCTCACATTGATGTGGACTCAGCGAGAAAGAAACAAGGGATTTGTGGGTGTCGACAAACATTGATGGGAATGGTGTCTTGATTACAAAGAATCTCCGGTAACCGACTTAAGAGTGAATATTTCATTAGCTGCAATTTACTAAGGCCATCGGAATACTCTGATTACCCCACAACTTTTTCATGATGCACGCAACTGCCATTCTAGCAAGCGGTGATAGCACCAGGATTAGCAATCCGGATTGCTTGCTTGAGCTCAAATTATCATGCTGTGCCCAACATGAAAGAATTTATGTGACAGTATCTGCCATGAAGTTGAGTTCCACCTGCTATATATTAACTTTATTTTTCCATCCATGCCTCCACCCTTAATGTCAGCTTCCTTTACAGTCATGTTTTCATCCCTTTGCTATTCTTTCAAAGGCACTCGACATCATCCCCTGCACAGGTTGTTAGGTAGGGGGACTAGCCATCAATCCGAGAATACGCACTACCGCTAGGGATTTGCTTTCCTTTTTGGCGGTTCTTGCGTACTCCCTCACTTTCAACGCTTACCATATAAGATATGTATCAGTGTTAGTTTTCAGGAGCTCCTTCTCTTTTTATGTCTTGGAATGATTATAGCCAACCTTTTACATGTACATTCGGTTCACTTGCCTTGAGTCATTTCTCCCTTTGCAACCTATGGATTATTCTCCCATGTTCTTTCTACTCTTCTACTCCAAAGTGTCCTAGATGGCAACTGGTATGTAAATTGGCTCGACAATACAGGGCATAGCTTGGATTAAATATTAGGCATTCAACATTTTCCTAGCTAGTCCTTATGATTTTGTTTTCCCCTTGATATGTGCATGTAATTGGGGTAGTTTTACTTCGTTCTAATCATTTGTCTTCAATCTTCTTAGTTTTTTTCTGGGATATTGCTGTATATGTATGTATGATAATATTCATTTATCAATATTTATATATATTAATTGGCGATCACTTAATCAATTGACCTTCTAATCAATATGTAGGAAGTTTGGCCATGCTTTTTTCATTAACTCAACTCAATTTCCCTTACAATAAACTAGAAAATTATGTCAATTTGAAGTACCAGGAGATGACTAGACAAACATCTCACATATATATGATAACATTATGTATATACTACGTAGAAACACGAAGTTGATCAATGAGCTTGTTCAGGGTGTCGTGAGACGACCCACCTTTTTGCACTGCCCTTCTAGCCACCCTGCCCAAGGCTTGCGCTCTCTCCTTTGCAATCCTTCCCTTTGATCCTCCCATCAACTCCTCCGCACCTTCACATATAGCTTGCCTTGAAACAAGAATTTTAGAGACTTGATTTTGCACCCCTTTGACACTAAGCCCGGCTCCAAGTCCATCCACTATAAATTTAGCATTCAGTGATTGTTCAGCTATCATTGGCCAAGCAAGAATTGGCACACCAGCTCATACACTCTCTAGCACTGAATTCCAACCACAATGACTCAGGAACCCACCTATTGCACGATGAGATAGTGTTTGTCGTTGATGGACCCATTCTCTTACAATCAAGCCCCTACCTTTTACTTTCTCTTCCAAGCCAGCAGGCAAAGACCATGTCTTTGATCTTACCACCCATAAGAAAGGAGATCCTGACTCCTCCAAGGCAAAAGCCACTTCATCAAGCTGAGAATCTGATACATCAGCTTGTGTACCAAATGAAACATAAATCACAGAATCTGGTGTGACTTGCTCAGTCAGCCATTGTGTTAAAGTACAGGAATGGTCTTGGTTGGTGGCTTTATCGCTTCCCATTTTTTCATACAAACATAGAGGGCCTAGACACCAAGCCTTATCCCCATTGATGTAGAAAGAATCAAAAGCTGGGATGTGACTCTTTTCTAGCTCTTCAAAGCTATTAACAATAACTCCCCAGCTGTTAGCATCAGCCTCTCCTGCTTCTTGTATGGACTAGTAAAATTTATCATCTTGGTCTGGTAAGTTGATCGACCCTGGCAAGTCTGCTCTAGTCAAAGTGAAGGGGAGTTTCATGCCAGGGAGGTCTAAAGGATCAGACATTGACACTGATTCCAGTTGTGGTGCATGAAACCAAGTAGATTTGGCGATGGCCATTGATAGACTAGCCTAGGGACACCAAGTGCTTGGCATGAAGCAAGTGTCCAGCCAAGAAAAAAAATCTGAAATGACACATATAGGAGGGGTTTTGGATTCCACCATGGTTTGTAGGACTTGCTCGAAGGGCTTTTGGAGTTGCTTGTTGGCATGGAGAAAAGGAAGGTGAAATTCCATTGAAGGTAGTTGAGAGGTGTTTTCACAATCCTTAGGAAGGCCATCAATAGTGGGGAATGGGATCTCAACGAGACTGATTTTGGGGTGATTAGCAATGGTTTTGGCTATTGAGTTAGCATTTGACGGGGTGGAGATGATGGTCACTTTGATTTGTTGATGTGAAAGAGCTTTTGACAGGTCGAGTAATGGGAGAGTATGGCCTTGAGCCATGAAAGGAAAGATAACAACGTGGAATGACGAAGGAGAAGGCATGGTAGGACTCTTACTCTCGCTGCAAACTATTTCCGTTTGTCTCCGTGTTCCTCGGTGTAGAATCGGCATTTATACAGACAAAATTCTACATTACTTGTATTTCTTGTCCTTATGTTTTTTTTTTCTAGGTCGAGTGTGTGTTTTGTACAACTTCTTGCATCGAATTAATTGCCTTAATCAAATGCTTATTGATCAATTTAATTTTTTTGTGATGCAACAACCGAATAAATCAATTCAATGGTGGTTACAAACAAATTTGAGGATTTATAATTATTCTCCCTTAATATTGCTGCTGCCCAGCACATGGTAACATGGGTAGCTAACTAACAAAATCCTTGTTTTAATCAATGCTAAAACAATTACCGAGGTTTTGGTGTAAGAAGTGAAATGTAAAGACAAAGGTGACCACGATGCAACCTCCACCAAATAAAACAACCGGCACCTTCTACCACCTATATTATTGGTATAGCAGGAGATTGGAAGTATAATAATAGTTATTTTTTAAAAATATTTTTTATTTAAAAATATATTTAAATATTTTTTTATTTTAAAAAATATTTTTGATATCACCACATTAAAATTTTTTAAAACACTAAAAAATAATTAATTTAAAGTAAATAAAAAATAAAATAAAAATTTATTTTTTAAAAAAACATTTTTAAATACAAAAACAAACAGAGATTCTTGGATAATTTCTAATAAAGATCCGATCATGTCTCCGAGTCTAAGAAGCATGGTTGAATATTGAATTTGTTCGGACATTCCATCATTTAAACATTACAATACTTTTAATTGGATTTCTCCAAATAATTTAGAAAAAATCAAATCTGAACAATCAACTCTATTAGATGGATTATATTTTCAAAAAATCATATAACTAAACCGATACATTATACTTGTTTTTTTAATTAACTATAGAAAACCAAAGTTTCTTTAACCAAATACTTGCAAGGATGGACAGAAATTGATAATAGAGAAATAGAATTCTTCTTCTTCATTGGCATGAGTCAAGAAAGGCTAAAACTTGCACCAATGTCGTCTCATTCTACCTAAGGGCAACTGGGCACTCCCATGCTTTCACTTGTCCTAAAATACTTATCATTTTCTAAATTTTTTAAATATTTCATTTTGGTTTATTTATTTTTTTCAATTTTTCAAAAAAAAATCCCTTTCCAAAATGGAATATCCGGCCTCCTATCCACCTATTTAGTTCAGGCACAATGGGCACAGAGACAATATGGGCCCTGACGTTTGTCTTTTCCATCCGAGAGAACGAACTCATTTGGGCCCTGAAATTGGTTTATTTTTCGGGCTTGGCAACTGTTATCTCGATCCAACTTAAATTAATTCTACCTTTTTTAATCCAAATAAAAATAAATAATTTCTATCATAATTAGAAAATTCATGAGCCTCGAGCCTCGTTTGTCAAAGAACAAACACACCTCCTAGCGAATGGAAATATGAAAAAGGGCAAAAGGGCAAAAAGACACTGAATTATTTTATCGAAATCTTTCCAATCCTCAACTGGATGAACACCAAAAACAGTGGAGCCGCCGCCTTCAAGAACTTCCTGAAGCATAACTAGTATAGTCTTCATGTGTGTCCGAGTTCAACTCACTTTTTAAAATATTTTTTTAAAAAAAATATTAAATTGATGTATTTTTTAGATATTTATTAATGATTTTAATATATTGATGTATAAAATTTAAAAAAAAAATACATTTTTAATCAGAAAACACTTTAACTCCAATATTTGACCCTGAAATGTGATTAAGAAACCAAACCATGTTTCCAGTGTTGCTGACTGGAAGGCCTAACGTTGATAGGTGCGGATTGCACAAGGTCGAAACAACTAGGACTACTGTAATAGGTACATTGAATTTAGCAGGTGCTTGCCAGCAGCATGATCTCTTGGTGATGAATTTTTAAAAAAAAAATATTAAAAAAAAATTATTATCAAACTCTCGTGTAATATTTTTAAAAAAAATATATTTTCAAATAAGAAATATTTTTAAAAATAATAATTCCTTGAAATGTGTGTGTTAAGGCCACCGCCACTGTTTGAATCCGATGCCAGATTTGACAGCACCCCTCCCAATTCGTGGATGTCATCATATCTTCAACCAAAGAAAACACATGGAAAAAACTATTGATGGAAGATGAGTCATTTTTTGTTTGATCGTTGTCGTTCTCACTGGAATAATGCTGTTTCTGCCTTGCATATTCACCCTGTAGCCTATTGGTTCCAAAATTTGCTGGGACAAAGACTTTCATCTGTGAATATAACATGGAAGTAGAAAGATTCTGGACAAGAATCTGCGAGAGGAATCAATATTTCTTCAGAAACACAAGATAAATAAGAACAAAATAAACGTTTTGGTTTCTCTCTCTCTCTCTCTCTCTCTCTCTCTCTATATATATATATATATATATATATATATAATCACTTGTAAGATAAATAAGAACAAAATAAACGCTTTGGTTCTTCTTCTTCTTCTTCTTCTTTTTCTCCTCTCTCTCTCTCTCGCTCTCTCTCTCTCTCTCTATATATATATATGTATGTATGTATTCTTCTCCAAACATGGTAAAACAAGATTATATATTGTTTCATAATAAATATAGTACTGATCATGATCGGTCCTTTTCATCACCTTGAAGATTGTATGGATCTTCTTGGCCTTCATAATTAACATAGCATGGAATTAATGGCGAGGCTGCAATTTAACATTATTTTCTGTCTAATTTGAGAGAATGATTAGGGACAGGTATATAAACATATTTAAATATGTCAAGATGCATCTTCTCAAGGAAAATAAAACAAATATTGGGACCCTTGGAGTCGTCCCTGATTAGGGAAATCACCTGTAAGAATTTAACGTGCTCTCTTGGGTGATTCCATCCATAAGCCATTATAAAGACAGTGCATGGTGCTAATTGATGGTTACATAATCATGCTTTTGTTATATTTCTTAAAGTATTTTTATTTGAAAATATATTAATATCATGTTTTTTATTTTAAAAAATCATTTTTAATATTAATATATCAAAACAATTTTAAAAAATATATTAAATTTTTTTATTATTAATATAAATATTCGAATAAATTTATATATATTATAATTAGTTTCACAGATCTTAATTAATAACAGAGTGCATGATACCAACTAAAACATACCATTTGTGAGCTATTTAAGATGGGTTGATTAAAATCTTTTGAGTAGATTATCGATGATGCTGAAAGATCTTGAGTTATAAATACTAAAGACAAATATTTTTTTTAATTACTTTATGGTGTGAGAGTGAAGAACTAAAATTATATCGTTTTATATTTTTATATTTTTAATATTTTATTATTGATTTAGTTAAATTTAGATGGGATTAAGCAAAATCAATCATGTCAAATGAGTGACATTCAAGTCAACTAGGACTGACTGAGATTGGTTTAATTTTAAATCTCTCCCAAGCAAGTTAAGTAAGGGTGATTGAGTTTTTAGATCAATTCATCATATTGGAAAACTTGAGGGACTTAAATTGACTTATTCTCTCTTAACCAATCACATTTCGCAACGTAGCAGATATGCATCAGCGTTAACAACTCAAGGAAAATTCCTCGGAAAATCCCATGGAGCACAAAAGGCCAAATAGTAAAAGATTTATTCTTCAGACAGGATCTCAACCCCCCCAATGAGTCGAGGATGTCGGATTAGGACAAGTTGACCATGGAAAAGGAGCAAGGACTTGCAAGATTATCATATCTTCTTTCTTAGTTAATTATAATTCTGTCCCTATAATTGGTCAAAACAGATTAATTAGCCCTTGTGGTCTCATAAACTACACATTTAGTCCTTATATTTCTAAATCCATCTATAACTTAATCAATTCCATCTATAATAATTTTAAACAAAAAGTCATCTTTAGTCACAAAGTGTTTTCACCGTAATACCAAACACCAACTTAAATTAATGAATATAAAATAAAATGCATGGGAAGTCTTCAATAATGGATGGACAAAATGATGCCGTAGTTGAAAACGTTGCTGCAACTTGGATGTAATCGAGCAAAAGTGATGTGCCTTCCTCGTGATCATGTTTTCTTTTTATGGTAACTAAAATGGTGCGTGTTTAATTCTAGGTTAAATTAAACTAAGTAAATCTCCTGTTTCTAAACTTGATTCATACCCCCGAATTACAAGTTGGACCTGTATATGAGATTTATAGGTTATAAATTAAGAAAATCTCATATTTATAATAGTTTGAATTATGAGTTATATAAGTTAATTTGAATTAATTAAAATAACTTTGTTTTAGTTTTATTTATAATAAAAGTTAAGAAATGTCATGTTAAAAAAATAAAATCAATTTTTTTTTATTAACGTGGGTGTCCGGACCAGCTTGCGCGTACCATGACTAATTCCACGATCCACTGAATATCCTACAAGCCTAATGAACAGGTAAGGTACCGCAGGAGTGACAGACATACCACATAGAAAGAAACCAGTAAAGACAGGAAAAAAATTACTCGCCAGCCCTACTATCAGTGAGACTCGAACCAAAATTTAAAAGAAAGCGAGCAACGTCTTATACCACTAAGCTAATCATCCCATTAGTAGGAGGTCCTATCATTTTTTTTTGAAGTAGAAAATCAATCTCCCCACTATCTCCCTTGTGGTGGTGACTGCCAAGTTTGAATTGGACAAACTTCTTTGATTTTTTAGCTATAACATTTCAAATTGATCTCTATGATTAAGCCTCGCCTCCAAGAAAGTCATGGCGCCACCTCATTATATTATCCATCTAATTAACCCATGGTGTATGGTGTTTTAAAAAACAAATAAGTTAAAACGACAATAAAAATAAATATGGTTGGGAAAACATTAACAATAAATATATATATAGCATGTTAGCCTACTAATAAGGATTTAAATTTGCTTTCTCACGTATTTATATAATTATTAATTTTAAAATTTATAAAATTAGTTAAGATATATACAAATTAGTTTAAATATTCATACATACATGCATATACATACATACATATATATATATATATATAATTCAAAAAGAAGAATATATTTCTTTTGATTTATATTTTTTTTTTCTTTCTTGAAAACACAAACAAATAGTGTTTTTTATATCTTGGAATGCGAACCAAACCCTGCATTAATCTGAGTTTGGTTTGGTGCGGTGGGTTTGGTTTTTCTTTATCAAATGATACATGCATGCAAGGTCGAGGTGTTTTTTTTTCTGGTTGAAGCAAAGTCGAGGTGTTAAATAGTCCATAAAAGCATTGCGACAACACCATCCATCATGTGAATTCAACTAGCAAGTGGCAGACCTCATCCATTGAATATTATTAAGACATCACATGGTCCTTTTATGGGAATATTCTCACCTTAAAAATCATCTCTTACTTCCTCCTCAGATCCAACTGAACCAAAGAAAACCTAAACCTCGCCACTGGATATCTTGTCTCTTGTCCTAGAGATGGAATATTCTAGCCACCACTTTGATGTTATCGTGGTCGGTGCCGGCATTATGGGCAGCTCCACTGCATATCAACTAGCAAAACGAGGTCAGAAAACGCTCTTGCTGGAGCAATTTGATTTCTTGCATCACCGGGGATCCTCACATGGGGAGTCACGTACTATACGGGCAACTTACCCGGAAGACTACTACTGTGACATGGTCATGGAATCCTCGCAAAGATGGGAGCAGGCCCAGTCAGAAATTGGCTACAAGGTTTATTTCAAAGCCCAGCAATTTGATATGGGCCCCTCCGATAACAAGAGTCTCCTATCGGTTATCTCTAGCTGTGAGGGAAAGTCCCTCCCTTATCAGGTCCTGGACGGACAACAAGTGGCTGACCGATTCTCCGGCAGGATTAACATACCGGAGGGTTGGGTTGGGGTGTTAACTGAAGTCGGTGGGGTTATAAAGCCCACCAAGGCAGTGTCCATGTTTCAAGCATTGGCATTTCAGAAGGGTGCAGTTTTGAGGGACAACATGGAGGTGAAAAACATTGTTAAAGACGAGGCAAGAGGAGGGGTAAATGTGGTGGTTGCCAATGGCGAAGAGTATTGGGGTAAGAAATGTGTCGTTACTGCTGGGGCTTGGATGGGCAAGTTAGTTAAAACGGTTAGCGGGCTTGATTTGCCTATACAAGCCTTGGAGACTACAGTGTGTTATTGGAGGATCAAGGACGGGCACGAGGCAAAGTTCGCCATTGGAAGTGATTTCCCTACGTTTGCAAGCTATGGTGAGCCTTACATTTACGGCACGCCGTCGTTGGAGTTTCCAGGACTGATTAAGATCGCTGTGCATGGAGGGTACACTTGTGACCCTGACAAGAGGCCGTGGGGTCCTGGGATTTCATCGGATTCCATGAAGGAATGGATCGAGGGGAGGTTCTCAGGCTTGGTTGATTATGGCGGGCCTGTTGCTACTCAATTGTGCATGTACTCAATGACCCCAGATGGGGATTTTGTGATTGATTTTCTTGGTGGGGAGTTTGGGAAGGACGTGGTGATTGGTGGTGGGTTTTCAGGTCATGGGTTCAAGATGGCTCCGGTCGTGGGGAGGATTTTGGCTGACCTTGCGCTTAGCGGGGAGGCCAAGGGTGTGGACCTGAAACACTTCAGGATACAGAGGTTTCAACAGAATCCTAAAGGCAACGTGAAAGATCATGAAGATCAAGTCACTCTTCTCCAAATCACAAGTAGATGAGCAGCCCATTTGCCTGTCCATGCAGCAAGAATAGACCTTTTAGTGGCCATTTGCATATTATCTTTAGTAGTTTATCTTTAGTGTTTTAGCTCTCTCTATCTCTTTCTCCCCACCACACACATTCCACAGAGGCTTGCTCTGGGATATTTGTCGACCATCCTTGCCAATCAAATTAATGATTCTCAGGTGAATTTGGGCTTATAAAAATGATAAAAAATCACAGAATCGATGCAGAAATAAAAAATATATATATATTGCTTGTGAAGAAACTGGCTCAACAAATAATATGATGTATGCTTCATTTGCTAAAAAAATGGAGTCCAGAGACCCAATATGTACAAACTACAATCCCATACAAAGCATTAGTGCTTTTGTATAATTTCCAAAAAGAGGAACCCAGAAACACTGACGGATGACAGCAGCGCGATTCACCTTTTGATTGATGGGTTCAGGCAAGGCAAGATCTAAAACTATATCCTGTGTAATGGCAATTTCTCCTTATTGGATGCAACAGTGCAATCTGCGATTTGTAAAAATAAAACTGCAATCACAGCTGCCTGATTGAGCTAAATAATGAATCAATCTGACCAAATATCGTGGGTTTCAATCTACTCTACACACAGGCTGAAAGACCCAGCAGAGATACAATCCTGAAAGGAGCCTCCATCTATCTAGCCTTTAAACCAAATAGAGAACCTGCACATCAGGGAAATAATGGCATCAGCGGGCGCACTCCAAGTTTCAAAAAAGAATTGTCAACTTTGTCTGATCAATGAAGAAACTAATTCTGACAGATTTGGTTTCTCTAAGAAGATAGGGGAAAAGCTATTCCAAGCTGAAAGCATGCTTGTCTACACACAATTGCTTCACCAGCATAGGTAATAATATCAACCAGTTGATCACCATTCACAAATAGCGGGAAAAAAACTTCCTTGGCAAAGGTTCATCAGAAACTAAACATCAACATAGTGAACCTAGACGTTAAAAAGTGGCAAAATCACTTTGTATTTGTTGTGTGCTCCTAAACACAGGACACAACTAAGTGAAAGGGAGCAAGAGAATGTATGCAAGTCCAGAGTGTGAACCCATAATGGTAAAACCATGCAAGCAATTTCCATACGGTATAATCAAGTGTATAGATAGATTGATTCATTAAGTTCAGATAAAAAGAACACACAGTTACTTGGAGAGAGCCACATTAATGACCAACTGAACCAAACCCTTACATTAAATGGATGGGGAGTTATAGACACTACCTGTGTTGCTCACTAAACCGCAAAAGTTGCAAGAAGTGCATGCAAGATAGCCCAGTAGATAATTATACAAAGACGCAAGGCAGGCCGACGCATTAATGCCCGGTCACAAGAAACCCTGAAACATTGCATTTATAAGATTTTTCAGACCATTATAAAAGCAATGTAAGTATTGCATCAAAACAGGGAAGAACACAGATAATCCTACCATAGACCATCAATCATGTCAGACACAGGTCTTGTAAACTTTGGTACAATTCTCGATGTAGTAAGTGACTTGAAACCATGAACTGAGGAGGAAGAGGAAAACGAAATAAGAATCAAACTGCGTTAGAACAAAAAACATCAAAGAGCAACAAAACATCTTGTTGGACTACCTTTATCATCATCTTCATCCTCCAACCTATTCTCGCCAACAGGATCCTCAACAATAGCAATAGCAACTTGATCATTGTTGACTTTGCGCAAATTGCGAACTTGAGATGAACTTGAGGGCACAGGGGCTACCCATTTGTTGATCTGCAAGGAAATTACACCAAATCTGAGATTGTTCTCAAGCACTCAAAATTTGAATTGCAACAAGCATATAAAAATTGATGAGTTAAACTCAAATATTTCAACAAGCTTACCCTAACCCTACTAATCAACACAGAGAGAACTTCTAAGATGGTGTTACTTGTTTCAACTACTTGACAATTTGATTGCACAGTAGAGAAAAAGAAAAAGGAAAAAAATTGATATCGCTGTTTTAATGGTGCATCGCTAGAAAACTAATTTTCATATGTAAAAGGATAGATTATAAGACTCACCACTGGTTCAACTTCCACAATTTCTGAGACTGAGTTGGTTGTCTGTCCTAAATCTTCAGCCCCTTCAAGCATATTCAATTGGGATTCTTTCTCGCGTAAAGAGCTCTCAAGAGTTTCTATTCGACGTGTTAACTCATCTACTTTATTCCGTTCTGTTTGCACTAATGTGTCCCTGCTTTGAGCCACCACCTGTAGATCCTCCAATTTAGACACAATGCCCGTAATCTTCTTCTGAAGCAATTCCTTGTGCTCAGGCGCCATACTGCTATCATAAAGATGAACATCTTGCATCCCGACTTGAGAAACCAATGTGTCCAACCACAACAACAATTCATGGATGTCGTCTGAATTTCTCTTGCTGCTCATCTGAGATGCAACCAGAACTTCATTGGTGCACCTGGTGACCTCTTGCCTTAAGAAAGATATTTCAGCATCACGCTCTTGCAATTGTGATTGAAGTTTTTCAACCTCAGCAAGGAGACTTTCAGAAAAATGATGGAGCTCATCAAACTTGTTCACAGTGATGGAAAGCTTTTTCAGAGCCTTTCCACGAGAAGCTTCAAGGTTCTCAATGTCCAAATTCTTTTGCTGCAAAATCTTTTCCAGTTCTTTTGTTTTGCTAGTTAAATCTTCCATCTGGACCTCTTCCTCATCAAGAGCTTGCATCAGGGTTTCAATTTCTGTAATCAACAAGTAGCATCCATTATTATGGATTATCTAAATGAAAAATTAGAAAATATAGCAATAAAAACTACTCATTTCAAAGTCATCTAAACTGACCTTGCTCTTTCGCAGCAAGCACATCGGTCAGCGATCTGACCCTCTCCTGTAAATCTGCTGATATGGCTTGCCCATCTTGAAGTTCCTTTACTCTCTGCTTCAATAATTCCCGCTCCTCTTCCATCACATCTACCTGTTTCTCCAAATCATAGATGCGAGTTCTTGAAGATTGCAGATCTAGCGAGTAGCTTGTTACAGCTGATTCTGCTTCCTTAATTTGACTAACTAGCTCCATGCAAATCCTCTCTCTTTGAATGTCCTTCTCCTGAAGCTCTTTCTGCAAATTTGATATCATAACTTTCATTTCTTTCTTTTCACCCTCTGTGATGTCACCTTTTATACTAAAAAATTCCTTGACTGCCACGGACAATCTTTCTGCCACGGTCTTGAGTTGCTCCTCAGATGGAAAATTATGCCCACCACCATCAGCGAATCTTGCAGGTTTCCAGTTCACTGCCATGTCACCAGTAGCCAAAGCATTTCCTGATACTTCAGCTTTTCTATTTTCAATTTCCATGATAGAACTGGTGCATGCTTCATAAAGCAAACTAATGTTTCTGAGCAATACAACAATTTCCTTTTCCTTTTCCTTTTCTGCTGATTTTATATGCTTATTTTCTCTTTCCACGGCCTCAAATGACTCTTTTTGGGAAATCATTTCTCTGTGAAGGATCTCGATCAATTTTGATAGATTTCTGGCTTGGTTATGTAATGCACCAGAATGTTCGCCTAATATTACTTTAACTGCACCAATTTCTTTCATTAATTCTTGCACAGTATTACAAACTTCAATAATAAAATTATCATCAAAATCATCTGGCATGCTGGATTGTGATGAAAACTCCACAGATAAGTTGTCCTGAAAAGAGAGCTTAGGTTAGAAACACAAAACAATAAAGAGTAGGTCCAATCTAACTAAAATTTTCAAAACTAACAAGCTTGAAAAACAAGATTTCTTGAGAGAATCAAGTAATATAGATTATACCATGTTTTCTGAAATGTTGGAAGTAATGCCATCAGCCCTGCTAAAAGGTGGAACATGAACTGCAAGATTAGTTTCTGTTCTTTTAACACATGATGCCATACCAGCCTCTACATTTTGCAGAAATTCCAGTTCCATGGTGAAAACACCACCCAGTAGATCATTGATATCAGAGAAGCTTTTCCTGAGTTTGTCTGCTGTAGATTTTAACACTGCAAGCTCTGAATATTGTTTCCTTTTCTCCTGTGCATGAACTGTGAATGACCTTTCCAGACATGAAAGAGCTTCCAGTTTTGCAGCCTCTGTTGTATCCCTTTCCTTGGAGATCTCTGAAATTTCAATGCTGGCTTTAGCCAGCTCCTCTTGTAGACTATCATTCCTGTCTTGGACTTCATTTAATTCAGCAAGCAGCAGTTCTGCTGCTCTTTCAGATTTTTTAGATTCTTGTTCGGCTGAAGCCACAGCAGCATGCAAATCACGGCATAGTTTCCCCATGTATTCCAACTTCTCAATTGGATCATTGCTGTAAATTTCAGAACCAACATCGACGTCTCCAAGAACATTCAACATCATGGTTAAAGTATGCCCTTTCTCCTGCAGAAGGTGCTCAGTTTCAGCCAAATGATTTCTCAAGAGTGAACTATCAGCTTCGAGGGCTTTCACCCTTTCAGGGTAAGTGGCCAGGTCTCTCATCTTCTGTTCATTGTCTGCAAGAGCATTTTCCCTGTCCTTAATCTGAGATTTCAAGAGCACCAACTCCGCATTCATCTCTTCAATGGTTTGTTTCAGACTATCACGCTGTTGTACCAATAACTTCCCTTTTCTAACAGCAATGTTCAGCTTCTCTCTCACAGAAGTAGACTTCTGTTCCTCCTGATGCAGTAGCTCTTGTAACTCCAGTATCTTTTTCTCCTTTTCTTCAACTTCACAAATCAAAGACTGCTGCTTCTCTCTGTCTCTGTCTCTTTCCTCCTTCACACATGCCAGTTCACTCAAAGTCTCTTCCAGTTCTTTTTTCAGAGAATCCCCATTTTCTTCCTCATTACCCCATGCATCTCTCTTCAGAAGAGCTGCATCAGATTCCTCAGAGTCCAATATATCTCTAGTTTGGCCTTCAATAAAATTGGCATCAGTTCCTTTAGCATGGTGATCTACAACTGCCTCGACAGGCACAGATTTTGCAGAAGAAAGTGTTGCGTAGTTCTCTACAAGCTTCCTCAGTAATCTTTCCAGACACTCTGTACTGCTGCCATCAGATATAAAATCTTTTGCACCAGGATCCTGCA